>CP136060.1:655727630-656963701 GCA_032464435.1 Aegilops umbellulata
AGATACGGCAGTTAATGCCGGATTCAGAGGCTATAAATCCGGTCAGCGGAAAAAGGCATTCAAAAAGAATACTCAGGGCCCGTCCAGTTTGGACCGAATACTCGACCGCTTGTGCCAGATACATGGCACCCCCGAAAGGCCAGCCAATCACACCAACAGGGACTGTTGGGTGTTCAAGTAGGCAGGCAAGTTAAGAGCCGAAAACAAAGACAAGGGGCTGCATAGCGATGACGAGGAGGAGCCCAGGCCGCCGAACAGTAATGGACAGAAGGGTTTTCCCCCACAAGTGCGGACGGTGAACATGATATACGCAACCCACATCCCCAAGAGGGAGCGGAAGCATGCTCTACGGGACGTATACGCGATGGAGCCAGTCGCCCCAAAGTTCAACCCATGGTCCTCCTGCCCGATCACTTTTGATCGAAGGGACCACCCCACTAGCATCCGTCATGGCGGCTTCGCCGCATTGGTTCTCGACCCAATCATAGATGGATTTCACCTCACAAGAGTCCTCATGGACGGCGGCAGTAGCCTGAACCTGCTTTACCAGGATACAGTGCGGAAGATGGGCATAGATCCCTCAAGGATTAAGCCCACAAAAACGACCTTTAAAGGCGTAATACCAGGTGTAGAAACCAACTGTACAGGCTCAGTAACACTTGACGTGGTCTTCGGATCCCCGGACAATTTCCGAAGCGAAGAGTTAATCTTCGATATAGTCCCGTTTCGCAGTGGCTATCACGCCCTGCTCGGACGAACCGCATTCGCAAAGTTCAATGCGGTGCCGCACTACGCATATCTCAAGCTCAAGATGCCAGGCCCTTGAGGAGTAATCACGGTCAACGGAAACACCGAACGCTCCGTCCGTGCGGAGGAGCACACGGCGGCTCTCGCAGCGGAAGTACAAAGCAGCCTTCTTAGGCAATTCTCCAGTCCGGCCGTTAAAAAGCCAGACACTGCCAAGCGCGCCCGCAATAACCTACCACAAGACCGCCTGGCACGTTCTGAGCAGGCGTAGCAGTGCGGCCCCAACCCCAGCCCTCGCAACATAGCGAAACCGGTGCCTCGCGTACATAACTACGCCCTTGAAATACCATGGGCATAGGGGAAGGGGCACAATAACGGCACGCCTAAAATACGGCTTAAAACGTACTAGGGGTTGCTGGATTCCTTTTTTTAATTTTCTCTTACTTTCAGGACTCCATACTTCGGATGACCTGTTCGGCAATTCGACTGCCGCACCAACGATGCAAGATCAGGGAGGCAGACAAGCCATGCCGCATTATGGAACCCCCAGGTGGTCTCTATTACGAGCAGTATACCTGTTTTGAATACAATTCCGCGGCCTGCCCCTGGCCAGGACATGTCAAATAGTCCAATATCTTTATCTTATAATACCACTTGTGTCGTTCTGCTTTGACAGCAGCCTTTATATAAACAATGCATAGCTTTTGTCTATTTTTTGCATTACTCTATTTTATATATGTTCATTAATGACATGTTGCACCCGTACACTGTGGTACGACAAGTACGCCAGGGGCTCCATTACCCTTTAATATGGTGTGAGAAGTCCGTACACTTTCACAAGTGCGGCACCCCGAACTTATAGCACTATATGCATCGGCTCCGAATCATGATTTGGGTCAATAGTTGGGTTTGCCCGGCTCCTGTGTTCGGATACCTTACGTTCCGCTCTATCGGCTAAGGTAGCACCTAGAGAACCACTGCGATTGTGCCCCGGTTGAGCTGGGTTAAGCACCTCAGTGGAGAAAGCTAAAACTGGCTGTCATGATGAGGCGAGAGAACGGTCGCTCTGTTCGAGAGGTTTTTCGAGTCCCTAAAGACTTATGCCGCTTCGAGCGAGGAGCCGGATTTGTCCAGCCAAGGCGTGGATAGCGCCCCGAACTCGGTCTTACGAACTAGGGGCTTCACCGAAATTTAAAATTATAAAGTTCTATGGCTAAGTGAGAGTGTTCAAGCATTATAGTCCGATTCCCTAGTTCGTTGTGCTGAGCGCCTCCCTCGAAGGACCCAACTATGGGAAAAAGAGCGCTCAAGTTTATCCCGAACACCCCAGCACTAGTGGCATGGGGGCAGAAGCCGACGAATGGCCATCTCTCAATTTTTTGATAAAGGGCCGCACAGAAAATAATATTTTAAATTCTATAAGCATTGCTTAGCGCCTATGAACAAGTTTTCAGCGCACGGGATAAAAACGAGCGAGTTCATTCAAATATTACATCCTTGGTACATTCATCCGCCATGAGGCGGGCACCTTGAAGAACATCCTTGTAGTAGTTCTCGGGCTTGCGATGCTCCTTCCCCGACGGCGGCCCGTCCTTCACAAGCTTCTCACCGTCCAGCCTACCCTAGTGCACCTTGGCACGGGCAAGGGCCCTCCGGGCACCTTCAATGCAGATGGAGCGCTTGACGATCTCGAGCCTTGGACAGGCCTCCACCAGCCGCCGCACCAGACCGAAATAGCTCCCAGGCAGGACCTCTCCGGGCCACAGCCGAACAATGAAGCCCTTCATGGCCTGTTCGGCCGCCTTGTGGAGCTCGACCAGCTGTTTCAGCTGGTCGCTCAAAGGCACAGGGTGCCCGGCCTCAGAATACTGAGACCAAAACACCTTCTCCGTCGAGCTGCCCTCGTCAGCTCGGTAGAATGCGGTGGCGTCGGATACGCTGCGGGGAAGATCTGCGAATGCCCCTGGAGAACTCCGGATTCGGGTAAGCATCAAATAGTTTACTTTTATATTTTTGCTTTGCATAAAGAATGCCTTACCTGCTGCTATCTTCTTCATCTCCTCCAACTCTTGGAGGGCCTTTTGGGCTTCGGCCTTGGCAGTCTCAAGGGCCGCCGCGAGCTCGGATGCTTGCGTCTTTGACTCAAGCTCCAAACTCTCATGTTTTTTCATGAGAGCCTGAAGCTCTTGCCGCACCTCGCCAACCTGAGCCCCAAGTTTCTCTCGCTCGGTGCGCTCCGCGGCCGTTTTCTTTTCGGCCTCGGACAGCGCCTGCTTGAGGGTCGCCACCTCAGTCGTGGCCCCTATAATAAGCAGTTCAATCCTGTTATTTTTTGCAATCACATCTTTCTATAGGCACCTTTTTCTGTAAGGTATTTATTACCTTCTTTCTCCTCGAGCTGCCGCTTGGCAAGGCCGAGCTCTTGCTCGGTCCGCCCGAGGTCCTATTTCAGGACACCCACCTCCGCAGTCAGTGCGGCGGTGGACAGCAGCGAAGCCTGCACACGCATATTGACTCCTTTTTGTTAGACTCCTGCGAAATTTAATTGATCCTCTGTTCGGCTTTTCTTTTCGAACGCCAAACAAAGCATCAGGGGCTACTGTCTATGCGGTAATATTTTTATATATTTTTACTTACCTCGAAGCCTATTAGAAGGCTAGCGCAAGCTTCAGTCAGTCCGCTCTTGGCGGACTGAACCCTCTGGATCACCGTACTCATAATAGTACGATGCTCCTCGTCGATGGAGGCGCCATCAAGCACCTCCAGCAGATTGTCCGGTGCCTCCGGTTGGACGGAGGCTGCCGGCTCAGAAGGCTTGCTCCTCTTGGGAGGAGTTCGCCTACCGCAGTCCGGAACTGATAAAGTTTCCGGCGTGGTGTCCGGCCCAAAGCCGGACTTGGAGCCCCGGGGGACTTATCCCCTGCACTCCTGGAGTCCGGGAGGTTGCCTTGCGGCTCCTCCAGGACCACCTCCTCCTGCCCAGGAGCTTGTCGCGACGCCACTTCGGCATCGTCCGTAGCGCAGGGGGAGACGGCGCGCGGAACTGAGTTCACGTCCGATGAGTCCAGGGAGTCGCCCGACGACTCGTTGAGCTCGGCCCGGGGCGGGCTGCATAATTATGATCGACATTAGGGAAAACTATGCAAAAAAGGAACATCACGAGTTACTCTGATATCCGAACTTACGATTTCGCCGGACGCTTGGCCCTGTCCGGCCACTCCTCTTCGTCCCCTTCGGCGTCAGGGGAATAGTCCGGTGGAGGGGTCTTTCTCTTCCTAGACCCCTCGGCCTCCCCTGTTGGGGCGGCCTCCCTTTTCTTTCCTCCCCCCGCTGGAGGGGGAGAGGTTTATTCTTCCTCCTCCTCGTTCTCATAGGAGGAGGGCGTCTCGGACTCGTCGGACAACGAGTCCGTCGCCGCCACATTACGGGCACTCTTTCGAGTCCCCGTGGCCTTCTTCTTCTTGGCCTTCTTCTCCGGCACCACGTAAGGTGCCAGAACCAGCAGCTTCTCTAGGAGAGCAGGGGCTGGATCTTTGGGCAAGGGAGCCGGACAGTTAATTGGTCCGGATATCGCCCGCCAAGCCTGTCAAAGGTATGGGAGTTTAGATCCCACATAGAGTCAAACTATGAAAAAACTTAACATCCTGTAAAAGGTGAAGATAGCTTACCTCGCTAGCATGACGCTGCGAGCTGTATCCGCGGTCCTCGAAAGCGGATGCGGGGGCCTCGGCGCCCTTGAATAGCACCTTCTAGACGTCTTCATACGTCGTGTCGAAGAGCCTGTTAAGGGTTCGGTGTTGCGCCGGGTCGAATTCCCACAGATTGAAGTCCCGTTGTTGACACGGGAGGATCCGGCGGACGAGCATAACCTGGACTATATTGACGAGCCTGACTGGCTTGTTCACCAGGGACTAGATGCATGTTTGCAGTCCGGTCACCTCTTCTTCGTTACCCCACGATAGGCCCGTCTGTTTCCAGGACGTGAGCCGCGTGGGGGGTCCGGATCGGAACTTAGGGGCTGCGACCCATTTCGGATCGCGTGGCTCGATGATGTAAAACCACCCGGCTTGCCACCCCTTTAGGGTCTCCACAAAGGAGCCCTCGAACCACAGGACGTTGGCAATCTTGCCCGCCATGGCGCCTCCGCACTCCGCCAGGTTGCCGCGCACCACCTTGGGCTTGACGTTGAAGGTCTTGAGCCAGAGGCCGAAATGGGGGCGGACGCGGAGGAAGGCCTCGCACACGATGATAAACGCCGAGATGTTGAGGATGAAGTTCGGGGCCAGATCGTGGAAATCTAGGCCGTAGTAGAACATGAGCCCCCGGACGAACGGGTGAAGTGGAAAACCCAGTCCGTGGAGGAAATGGGGAAGGAATACAACCCTCTCATGGGGCCTTGGGGTGGGGAGGAGCTGCCCCTTCTCGGGAAGCCGGTGCGGGATGTCCTTGGATAGGTATCCGGCCTTCCTAAGCTTTTTGACGTCGCCCTCCGTGACGGAGGAGACCTTCCACTTGCCTCCCGCTCCGGACATCGCTGGAGAAGGTCGAGGTGGGAAGTGCGGGCTTGGGCGCTGGAGCTTGAGTGCGCAGGAGATGGATAGGTAAAGGAGGAAGAAGGCATAGGTAAAAAGGTGGATCCTTATCCCCTTATATGGGTGGATGCGGTTGTGCGTCCCCACCAGCCTAGTAAAACTCGCTTGCCTCCCAAGCGCCGTGATAAATGGCGCGGTTGGGTTACCCATGTTCGTATTGATGAAAATCCCGTAAAGGGGGGGAACACGATCTCTGCTTTGACAAGACGTGCCAAGGAAACCGCCTCGCAAACCGTGCTGAGGTGGAGGAGTAAAAACGATTCGAGTGAAAGACTTGGCCGTAGTGTGATGACGCACTGCGGAATACGTCAGCAGATTTGATTTATGTTAATATTATTCTCTCTGTGGCAATATGTGGAAACTTGTTTTGCAGAGCCGGACACTATTCTTGGTGTTTACAATCTTCTATGAAGGACTTGGAGGAGGAACCCGCCTTGCAATGCCGAAGACAATCTGCGCGCCGGACTCGTCATTGAAGCCTGGTTTAGGGGCTACTGAGGGAGTTCTGGATTAGGGGGTGTTCAGGTAGCCGGACTATACCTTCGCCGGACTCCTGGACTAAGATACAAGATTGAAGACTTCGTCTCGTGTCCAGATGGGACTTTCCTTGGCGTGGAAGGCAAGCTTGGCGATGCGGATATTCAAGATCTCCTACCCTTGTAACCGACTCTGTGTAACCCTAACCCTATCCGGTGTCTATATAAACCGGAGGGTTGTAGTCCGTAGGACAATCAACTCATACACAACAATCATACCATAGGCTAGCTTCTAGGGTTTAGCCTCCTTGATCTCGTGGTAGATCTACTCTTGTACTACCCATATCATCAATATTAATCAAGCAGGAGTAGGGTATTACCTCCATCGAGAGGGCCCGAATCTGGGTAAAACAAAGTGTCCCACGCACAGTTCGGGACCCCCTACCCGAGATCCGCCGGTTTTGACACCGACAACGGGCGATGAGGAGGCAGGGGGCGGTGACGGCGACGGTGAGGGGCACGGCGATGGGCGGCGCGGGACGGCGTCTGGGCGGCGCGGGACGGCGTCGGAGGCAGGGCGACGGCGAGGCGCAGAGGGCAGCCTGGCGACGTCATCGGGCGGGGAAGGCAAACTGAATGAAAAATTTCACAAGTGCTACTTATATAGACGAAGCACTGGTTCCGGTTCGTGACAGAAACCGGGACGAATGCGACCTTTAGTACCGGTTGGTGCCACCAACCGGGACCAAAGGCCACTTTTCGGCAGCACAAAGGGCGGGAAGCGGCGGCCTTTGGTCCTGGTTGGTGCCACCAGCCGGGACTAAAGGGGGGCATTGGTCCCGGTTTGTGCCACGAACCGGGACCAAAGCACCCTTTAGTCCCGGTTGGTGGTACCAACCGGGACCAAAGGCATTGTGCTGCCCCGCGCCAAATCTTTAGTCCCACCTCGCTAGCTGAGGGAGCTCGAGAGTGGTTTATAAGCGCTGCTGCGCCTTCCCTCTCGAGCTCCTCTCAAATGCAGGCTTTCGGGCCTAACCCTGTGCGATGTGCCTGTGGGCCTACTGGGCCTCCTGCGGGCCTGAATCCTGGCCCATGGTACGGTTTCTAGTCGTATTCAGGCCGTGGGGCCAAGTAGGTGGCACCTTTTTTTTCTTTGTTGCTTTATTTATTTTATTTTGTTTCTACTTACAACAAAATACTTATTGTAGCTATTTTTTCCAGGTTTTTTGTTTTTTTCTGCATTATTTATTTTCTTTTGTTTTTTGCTTTATTTTTTAATTCTTTATGCTTTTAGTTTTAAAAAAATTATAAACTTTTTGTTAATGCCATTACTTTTCAAATTTGAAAACACTTTTTTTTGTTTTCTTTGTTGCTTTATTTATTTTATTTTGTTTCTACTTATAACAAAATACTTATTTTTAATATAAGTATTTTTTTCAGATTTTTTGTTTTGTTTTCTGCATTATTTATTGTATTTTGTTTTTTGCTTTATTTTTTAATTCTTTATGCTTTTAGTTTTAGAAAAATTATAAACTTTTTGTTAATGCCATTACTTTTCAAATTTGAAAACATTTTTTTGTTTTCTTTGTTGCTTTATTTATTTTATTTTGTTTCTACTTATAACAAAATACTTATTGTTAATATAAGTATTTTTTTCCAGATTTTTTGTTTTATTTTCTGCATTATTTATTTTCTTTTATTTTTTGCTTTATTTTTTAATTCTTTATGCTTTTAGTTTTAGAAAAATTATAAACTTTTTGTTAATGCCATTAGTTTTCAAATTTGAAAACACTTTGTGTATTATATTTACTATCTACAATCTTTCTCCACAGAGATACCAAAAATTATAAACTTTCTGTTAGTGGCAATCTTTTATCTTGTCCGCGCAATTGTTGCAGAACGCTGATATTGCGTCCTCGTCATGGCAATCTTTTATCTTGTCCTTGATAAGGAGGAATCTGGCCCAAAGCGGCGATGCGATCTAGGAGTTAGTTCAAAGACGAAAACTCTGCCGGATCCATCTGCTTGGAGTGCTCGGAGTTGATGCGAAGGGGGTTTTCGATGGCCCAAGAGGTCATCGTCGACTCAACGGCCGAACGAGCGATCATAGTAAAGCCGCCCAGCCGGAGAGTTTGGCCTGGGACCAGAGCTCCCCCGGAGGTGATGTTGTCTTTAAGGACAAGGCGAGCCATTGAGCCTTTGGTCGACGGCACAGTGGATCTCTCAATGAAAGCACCACAGTCGGTGTCAAAACCGGCGAATCTCGAGTAGGGGGGCCCGAACTGTGCGTCTAGGATCGATGGTAACAGGAGACGAGGGACACGATGTTTACCCAGGTTCGGGCCCTCTTTATGGAGGTAATATCCTACTTCCTGCTTGATTGATCTTGCTGAATATGAGTATTACAAGAGTTGATCTACCACGAGATCGTAATGGCTAAACCCAGAAGTCTAGCCTGTATGACTATGGTAATGAGTATCTCCTTTTCGGACTAACACCTCCGGTTTATATAGACATCGGGGGGGGGGGGGATTCTAGGGTTAGATGGAGTTAGTTAAATTATTGTTGAGCATATATCCATGATCATTGCCTTGGATATCGTTATAGCTATGCGCTTTTCTACCAATTGCTCAACAATAATTTGTTCACCCACCGTATGTTTCTTTCAAGAGAGAAGCCTCTAGTAAAACCTATGGCCCCGGGGTCTATTTTCTATCATATTATTTTAGGATCTATAAAATCAAAAACTCAAAAATACCTTGCTGCAATTTATTTAGCTTTACCTTATTTTACACGTTTACTTATCTTTTATACCTATCTCTAACAGATTTCAAATTATAAACTTTTTGTTAATGCCATTAGTTTTTAAATTTGAAAACACTTTGTGTATTATATTTACTATGTACAATCTTTCTCCACAAAGATACCAAAAATTATAAACTTTCTGTTAGTGCCATTAGTTTTCAAATTAGAATAGTTAAAATTTGAATTCTTTGAAATTTGTGTGAATCTCAAGTTTGTGATTAACTTTACTAAAAAAATGAACATAGATGCGCCTATAGAGAAAATTCAACCTAAATTCAATTTTAGAGAAATTCATTATGAATTTAGGTCAAATTTCCTGTATAGGGGCATCTATTTTCATTTTGGGAGGAGCTCAACAAGGTAGAGAGGGACGGGCTTATAAACCAGTGTGGGCGCCCTTCGGTTGGCGAGGTGGGACTAAACTGTGAATCGCAACGAGGACCGACCTTTTAGTCCCGGTTCATTAGTCCCGGTTGGTGGCTTGAACCGGGACTAAAGGGGACCTATTGGTCCCGGTTCATGCCACCAACCGGGACCAGTGGTGGTGGGCCAGGAGCAAGGCCCATTGGTCCCGGTTCGTCCCACCAACCGGGACTAATAGGTCCAGACGAACCGGGACCAATGGCCCACGTGGCCCGGGCGGCCCCCTGGGCTCACGAACCGGGTCCAATGCACCCATTGGTCCCGGTTCTGGACTGAACCGGGACTAATGGGCTTACCCGGCCTGAACCTTTGCCCCCTTTTCTACTAGTGAGGCTCGGCCGGATCTGGCCCTCCTGGCAACGCGGGCCGTGGATGGCGTGGACTGCGGGCGGCTACCTCTGTCGTGGCCATCTTGGCTGGTGGAGGTGGCGGCGCAAGTGTGGTGGTGCGTGCGGCGGCACAGGTGGTGCGTGCTGCCAGCCAGATCTGGCGTTGGGGGTCGGCCGGCGGCGCGTGGAACCGGTGGAGCGTGCCCGGCGGCTTCGGCGCTTGGAGCTTGCCGGGCGACGTGGGTAGGGCACCGGCCGAGCGTGGCCGCTGCTCTGGCCGTGGGCGGCAGCGTGGGGAGGTCCGGCGATGGTGGCCTCCCGGTGTCGTGGCGGCTTCACGGTAGCTCGACGGGTCTGCTCGCGGCAGCGGCCGGCTTCTCCGGCGTTGGCTTGTCTGCGATTGGATCGTCTCGACCTTCGCCCCATCTCCTCGTCGCCCGGGCGCTACTCCCATCAAGGGGCTGGTCCTTCCCCAGCTACGGTCCACCGCTCGTCTCGCGCCCGAGGCTGCAGGACCGAGCTCGTCTCGTGCACCGTACAGCAGGGCCGAGCTCGTCTTTCACATTTTTTGGAAAAACAAAGTCCATAGCTTGAAAATTTTCATCGCCAAATCAATTATTTCAAGCACATGTTACTTATAATATTACACCTTTTAGTTCACAAGCAAGTCTTTTTTGGACATTGACACCATCAACAAGGTGTAAATCTAAATACATGTGCTTTTGAAAAGTGGTGGCATGCGAGGCCGGGATGAAACAATCTTTGAAGAGTGGTGACATGTGACGTGCTACATTATATGAAGTTTTGGAAACAATAGCTAGAAAGTGGATTGGGTAGACTATTAGGAAAACTAAAGTTGGAAAAAATTCCCTACTTCTAATTATCTGGAGATCTAGTTAACTAACTACATAATTAATTAATTGCATTAATGACTTGGTTTCCAAATTGATTCCGCATGAAAAAAAGGTCTCTATTTATATGGACCTAATGAATTGTGCACATAATTAACTAGCTGGCTAACTAATTGCATTAATGGCTTGACTTCCTAATTGATTCGGCACTCAGTTTCCAAATTGTTTTCGGATTAATGGCTGCGTGCAAACGACGATGATGTACACATTCCTCTTTAATAGTAGATATCATTGTAAGTATATAGTGCACAAAAAATAAAATACACAAGAAATACATTTTGACATAATATATATGTATAATATATAAAATTGACAAATAAAATAATTAAGATGATATCCCTCGTCAAAACTTTATTTTGACTCAAGGAATATCTAAAACTTCACTCATTTGAGAACTGGAGGGAGTATGTAAAAACTCTGCAACCAATAAACACATCATACCTTTCAAAGAAATTTGTAGTCGCTGCCCCGCTGATGATGATGTCTATATCCTTGGAGAATTCTTTCAATTGGGAATTGTCTAATCCAAAGTTCTCTTTCATGATATTTCCGACCAAAGGACAAATCTTTTCTTCAATGAAATTATCGAACCCTGCACCATGATTTTCTTTCAACACACGAAAGATCTCCCTCCCTGTGACCTAAAAATACCAAAAGTTCATTGGGAAATGCTATATACCTAAATAGTTGTTCTCATTAAAAAAAGAATCTTGGCACGCTTTTAATCTTTTAATACCCGAAAGGACATTCCCTTATGTAACGCCCCAGATGTAACTTGCCATATTTGTAATCCAACTCTTGCCATTTCCGGCTATGTGTTATGATATTCCCTCCGTGGTTGGGTTCTCTTCGTTTTGCATTTTGGTCATGTCATGCATTTCATATCATGTCATCATGTGCATCACATTTGCATACGCGTTCGTCTCATAAATCCGAGCATCTTTCCCGTTGTCCGTTTTGCAATCCGGCGCTCCTATGTCTCCCGGCGTCCCCGTTTACATTTCTTCGTGAGCGGGTATTAAACATTCTCGGAATGGACCGAGGTTTGACATGTGGCCTCGGTATAGCACCGGAAGACCGCCTGTCAAGTTTCGGGTCAATCGGAGTTCGTTTGGTACTCCAACGGTTAACCGGGTAACCGTGAAGGCCTCGTGTGTGTTGCAGCCCAACACCCCTTCAAAACAGACCAATAACCCATCTAAGACACTCCCTTGTCCTCCGCCGTTCGATCACGATCGCGTGGGCGAAAACCGCACTCCGTTTGGAGCCTCCTAGCTCCTCCTATCTATAAAAAGGCCTCCCCCTCCTCCATTTGCGGATGAAACACCCCTAACCCTAGTCCAAATCCGCCCCACCGCCGCCGGACGCGTCCGTTCCACGCCGGACGCAGCCGCCGCCGCCACCCGCGCCAATCGGCGCCTGCCACGTGGCCGCCCCGCCCGCCGGCCACCGCGCGCCCGCCCGCGGCCCACTCGGCCGGGGCAGGCCCCCGCGGCCCGGTCTCCGCCCCGCCGCCGCCTGGCCTCGCCGCCGCCCCGCGCCCGGCTTCGCCACGCGCCGCCGCCCGCGCCGCCCAGGAGCCGCGCCGTCGCCACCTCGCCTCCCGCGACGTCGCCGGCCTCCGTCCGCGGCTGCGCGCGCCGCCACCGCCGCCCCCTCGCCGTCCGCGCACGTATCCGGCGAGATCCGGCCGGATCCGCTGCCCCCTCGCCGTCCCTCGCCTCCCGCCGGCGAGATCCGCCCGGTGAACCTCAGGCCGCGTGCCGTGAGAGTTGACTTTCTTCCTCCCATTTTTTTGCCAAGTCCTCATGATTTCTTATCATCATGCCATGTTTATTACGCCGTACCTTTGCATCTGTAGCTCCGTTTCGCGCGTATAATATGTCGAATTGTTCGCCTCGCAGGGTACATCATTTTGTTCCATTGCATCATTTTCATTTGATGTCATAATGATGCCCGAAATGCTGTTAGAAGAAGGCTAGTTGATGTTAGTTGCTGAATCTTATCTGAACATGCACTTTTGTCATTTTTGCCATGATTGATGTGTACCTCCTATGAAGTTGAGTCCTACATGAGTTTTGTAATATGCCATGTTACCTTTCCACAGAATTTTGCCATATATTTTTGTGATCTATGTGGTGACTAGCACAAGCATGCAAACTAGGTCACTTGATGTTGCTGATTTCAGAGACTTAGTGATTTCACTAAGTCCCTGACTGCTGTTATTTTTATGCCATGTGTTCATGTTATTTCCAAGAGATCTATGAATAATTTGAGCATGATCAGTAAGGGAGTTTTGAACTTGAGTATTTGTTCTATCCATCCATGCCTTTGCTTGCAATTATGGAGTGCCATAGCTTGAGTAAATCGAGCTCTACTTTTGCTTCAAAATGTTGCTGGCAGATTGTTTACGTGTTATTCGATTTTACCAAGCTTGGTGTAGTTGATCCTTGCATGATATGATGTTATTCTTGCCATGTCTAGTTACTATGCCATGTCTTCTTGATGTATGTATGCTTAGTTTATCATGAATTGCTCTGTAGTGAGTGCATCGAGCTCACAAACATGCCTAGTCGTTATTAGTTTTCTGCCATGTCCAGTTTTCTGCTAAGTCTGAAACCTGTAACGAAACTTGCTTAATTGACATGGGTGTAATCATATTTTCTGATCATTTTTGGCTTATGGTCAGTAAAGGACTTTTGTCAAGTGCTATGAGTAGATTCATGCCATGCCTTTCTTTGCTATGTTCTGAACCTGTAGCATGTTGTTTCGTTGCTCTGAACATGTCATCCTGATGTTAGTTTCCTGCTATGTTGTAAATTTCACTAAGTCTGAGAACCTGTTATCTTGTGCACTTTTGCCATGCTTGTTTGGACCTGTTATGATGTGATTTAGCCATAGCTCAGTGTTCATCTTTTGTCAAGCATCTTGAGTAGTTTACTGTCATATGCCTTGTTGTCATGTTTGGGTGCAGTAGCTTAATTATTTGTTGCTTGCTAAGTAGCATCATGCTGTTAATGGTAGATTCGCGTCATTCTTGTATTGCTTGCCATTTGCAAACCGTGCATCCGATTCCGGTGAACTTTATATCGATTTCAACCGAAATCACCTCATCTATCCAGTGGCATGCTTGGTTTGCCAAGATTATGCCCTGTTCATCCTTGTCCTTCCGGAGCATGCATACGCATTGCATATCACCTCTCGCATATCATGCCATGTTTTGCATCATGTTGCTTGCGCATTGCATCGTGGTTGATATTGGTTCCTTTGCTTGTTCTCTTGTCTTGGGTAGAGCCGGGAGACGAGTACGTGAACGAGGAACCTGTTGAGAACGCTTTCGAGGACCAAGCTTTCGACAACTCTGAAACTCTTGCAGGCAAGATGACCATACCCTCGAAATCACTTCTATCTTTGCTTGCTAGATTGCTCGCTCTTTTGCTATGCCTATGTTGCGATACCTACCACTTTCTATATCATGCCACCCATATTGCCATGTCAGCCCCTAACCATCCATGTCCTAGCAAACCGTTGATTGGCTACGTTACTGCTTTGCTCAGCCCCTCTTATAGCGTTGCTAGTTGCAGGTGAAGATGAAGTTTGTTCCTTGTTGGAACATGGACTTTTTGTTCCTTGTTGGAACATGTTTACTTGTTGGGATATCACAATACCTCTTATTTAATTAATGCATCTATATACTTGGTAAAGGGTGGAAGGCTCGGCCTTATGCCTGGTGTTTTGTTCCACTCTTGCCACCCTAGTTTCCGTCATACCGGTGTTATGTTCCCGGATTTTTGCGTTCCTTACACGGTTGGGTGATTTATGGGACCCCCTTGACAGTTCGCTTTGAATAAGACTTTTCCAGCAAGGCCCAACATTGGTTTTACCATTTGCCACCACCTACTCTTTTTCCCCCGGGTTTTCGCAAGCCCGAGGGTCATCCTTATTTTAGCCCCCCCCCCCCGGGCCAGTGCTTCTCTCTAAGTGCTGGTTCGAACTGAGCTGCCTGCGGGGCCCCCTCGTGGAAACTCGAGGCCTGGTTTTACTCGTAGCTAGTCTCATCCGGATGTGCCCTGAGACCGAGATATGTGCAGCTCCTATCAGGATTTGTCGGCACAATCGGGCGGCTTTGCTGGACTTGTTTTGTTGCTGTCGAAATGTCTTGTAGTCCGGGATTCCGAGATTGATCGAGTCTTCCCGGTAGAAGGAATATCCTTCGTTGACCGTGAGAGCTTATCATGGGATAAGTTGGGACACCCCTGCAGGGTTTTATCTTTCGAAAGCCGTGCCCGCGGTTATGAGGCAGATGGGAATTTGTTGATGTCCGGTTGTAGAAAACCCGAAGTTGACCTTAACTAAAACACATCAACCGCGTGTGTAACCGTGATGGTCTCTTCTCGGCGAGGTCCGGGAAGTGAACACGGTTGTTGGAGTTATGCCTGACGTAGGTTGTTCAGGATCACTTCTTGATCACTTCTAGTTTCTCGACCGTGCTTTGCCTTCTCTTCTCGCTCTCTTTTGCGCTGTAGCCACCACATGCTAGTCGCTTGCTGCAGCTCCACCTCATAAACCCCTTTCCCACCTTTAAGCTTAAATAGTCTTGATCTCGCGGGTGTGAGATTGCTGAGTCCCCGTGACTCACAGATATTATCACCACAGTTGCAGGTACCAACGATGCCAGTGCAGATGACGCGACCGAGCTCACTTGGGAGTTCGACGAGGAACATGGTCGTTACTATGTTTCTTTTCCAGATGATCAGTAGTGGAGCCCAGTTGGGTGGTCCGGGGATCTGTTTAGCATTTGGGGTAGTCTTCTTTCATTTTGGTACCGTAGTCGGACCTTGAGTGTAATCTGTATGATGGATGTTATTTATGTACTTGTGTGAAGTGGCGATTGTAAGCCAACTATGTATCTTTCCCCTTTATTTATTACATGGATTGTGTGAAGATTACCTCACTTGCGACATTGCTTTCAATGTGGTTATGCCTCTAAGTCGTGCCTCGACACGTGAGAGATATAGCCGCATCGAGGGTGTTACAAGTTGGTAATCAGAGCCAGTCCCCGACCTTAGGAGCCCCCACTGTTTGATCGTCTTTAGTGGTCGAGTTGTGTCTAGAAAAATGTTTTGAGTCATTTAGGATTTATATATCGGAGAGTTTAGGAATTCTTTTTACTCCCCAGTCCCTTCGACCTTCTGGTGAGGCATCCTGACGTAGAGTTTTGATTCTTCTCTTCTCAAATTTCACTAAAAATTTTTTTAGGATCACGCGGGTATATTACAATCGTTCTGATGGTTTTATGATGACAACATTGTCTTGGTTGCCTCCTGACATTTAGGGGTTGTGGCAGTGTCCCGGGGAGTTGAGCTCCGAGGTGTTGTCGTCATAATCTTATCGTTGCGGTTTTGGAATACCTGAGTCTAGTACGACCGACATCGAAAATCTCTTTTGTACAGTTGTTGGTGAGATAACCCTGATAGCCCAGTACTGTGGCGAGTGCAGGGGTATTGCCATGACTTGTATAACGGATGCTTTTCGAAGGTTGAGGTAGACGATTTCCGAAGGTTTCTTGGTTATGTGTTGAAGGATGGATACAGCTGGTTGTAGGATTTGCTAGTTTGGGTGAGATATTATGCTTCCCCTGCATCCCCAACACCTGATTGCATAACCAGAAAGTTTCGGGAGTTTATAAGTGGGAATTCATGTAGCTCTAGTATTTCTTCCGCAGATATTTGGTTTGTGATTGGGTAATCCTTACCAAGTATTTGTTCACTTCCGTACCTTGTTGATTTTATTCCTTACCATGTTCTAAGTGGCTTCTCAGCTTTGGAAGTGTGATGATTTACATTGGAATTCATTCGTTCATTCTTGTTCGAATGTTAATTGTGAAGACTATATGTTGCAATTTCGTTCCTTTGATTCAGCTTCAATATATCTCTGTCAAGATGCTAATGGATGTCACCCTCTTTAGGATGGCTCCACCAACGCGTCAGAATCCGGAACGCAATGAAGGGAATCAGGCTAACCCTCCGCCACCACCTCCGCCTCCGGAAGCTTGGCAAGCCTTGATGACTGCCACAAATGCCAATGCTCAGATTCTGATTCAGCTCTTGCAAGATCGCAACCAAGGGCAAGCTAATCAAGAGAATCAAGGCCAAGGCAACAATCAGCCGCATTTCGCTTCACTGAACCAGTTCCTTGCTAATCAGCCAAGGACCTTCAGCTACTGTGTTGAGGCCACAGACGCAGATGATTGGCTAGTGGACATCAGCAAGCATTTCGAGTGCAGCAATGTGAGACCTGAGGACTTTGTCAAGTTTGCCTCTTTTCAACTCAAAGATCAAGCTGCTGAGTGGTTCCAGCAATACAAAGATTCCAGAGGAGGTCGTGTGATCACTTGGGATGATTTCCGTCGTGATTTCAAAGCGCACCACATTCCAGAAAGTGTTGTTGAGCTTAAGCGTGAGGAATTCCGCAATCTCAAGCAAGGCAACATGACTGTCTATCAATACAACACTCAGTTTCAGAAGCTCTCTCGTTTTGCAAGGCAAGACATTCCTGATGAGAAGAGTATGATCTACCAATTCAGACGTGGTCTCAGAGAAGATCTGCAACTTGCTCTCGTGCTTTTTGAGCCATTAAAGTATGATGAATTCTACAACATGGCACTGAAACAAGAAGCTGCTCAGCTCAAGTGTGAGGCTTCTAAGAAGAGAGTCAAAGACGCAGTTCAGTCTTCTTCTTCCTCACTTGTGGCAACTAAGCAACAGAAGTTCTGGTTGCCTCCTCCTCCTCCGTTCCGTCAGCCTTATCAACAGAAGAACTCAAGTGGTCGTGGATCTTCCCACCCACCCAACCCTGTCTATCAGAACAAGTCTCAGAATCAAGCTCCAAGGCCAAGTGCTCCTTATCATCGTCCGCTCTCAGAGGTGACTTGCAGGAAATGTCAGCAAAAGGGTCACTATGCGGACAAGTGCTTCAACCAAAGGCGCCTTCCGCATCCTCCTCTTGTGAAATCTTCCAGCAATGCAGTGGTCAAGCATAATCCTAAGCATGCCAAGGTGAACATGATGAATGCAGCTCAAGCAGAGGATTCTTCTGAAGTGATCATGGGTAATCTTCCTGTTAATGATATTCCTGCAAAAGTCTTATTTGATATTGGGGCATCGCATTCTTTCATGTCATATCCTTTTGCATCGGAGCACAGTTTTGACACAGAGGTCTTACCTAAAGCTCTGCAAGTTGTTTCCCCGGCAAAACGTTTGAGTTCTACCATGTGCGTTCCCAATGTTTCCATCAAGATGGGTGATTACAAATTCTTGTCAAAACCAATTGTTCTTGGTGATTCTGATATTGATCTCATTCTCGGGATGGACTGGCTTTCTAAGCACAAGGCTCAGCTTGAGTGTGCTGCCAGGGAAATCAAATTGACTCACACTTCGAACGATGTGATCATCTATGCTTCTCGTGATGATACCATTCGGTTGTTTTCTCTCAATGAGAATGATGAATTGGAGGCTATCTCTCAGATTCCAGTCGTTTGTGAGTACCAAGATGTTTTTCCAGAAGAGCTTCCGGGTATGCCTCCCCGTCGGCCAGTTGAATTCGTTATTGAGCTTGAGCCTGGCACGGAACCCGTTTGCAAGCGTCCTTACAAGCTTGGACCAGATGAGCTCAAGGAATTGAAGATTCAACTCGATAAACAAGAGCGTCTGGGTCTGATCAGACCGAGTTCTTCTCCTTGGGGTTGTGGTGTTCTTTTTGTCAAGAAGAAGGATGGCACGGACCGACTTTGCGTCGATTACCGTCCATTGAACAAGAAGACTATCAAGAACAATTACCCACTTCCCAACATCAATGAGCTATTTGAGCAACTCAAAGGTGCTAAGGTGTTCTCCAAGCTTGACCTTCGTATGGGTTATCATCAGATTCGCATTCGTGAAGAAGATATTCCCAAGACAGCATTCAGAACAAGCTTTGGTTCTTATGAATACACTGTCATGTCTTTCGGCCTCGTCAATGCTCCTCCATATTTCACTCGCTTGATGAATTTCATCTTCAACCCCTACATCAACGAATTTGTCTTGGTCTATCTCGATGATATTTTGGTCTTCTCCAAGAATAAGAAGGATCATGCCGAACATTTGCGATTGGTACTCGACAAGCTCAGAGAATATCAATTATATGCGAAGTTCTCCAAATGTGAATTCTGGCTTGATGAAGTTCTTTATCTTGGCCATATCATCTCTGCCAAGGGCATCGCTGTTAATCCAGAGAGGGTGTCTGCAGTTTTGAATTGGAATCCTCCTCAGAATGTCAAGCAGCTTCGCAGTTTTCTTGGACTTGCAAGCTATTGCAGAAGATTCGTTGAGAATTTCTCCAAGATTGCCAAGCCTCTTTCCAACCTCCTCCAGAAGCATGCGAAATATGTCTGGTCTCCTGAGTGTGACGTTGCTTTCAACACTCTCAAAGAGAAACTCGTCACTGCTCCAGTTCTGACTCCTCCTGACGAATCCAAGCCTTATGAAGTATTCTGTGATGCTTCTCTCCAGGGCCTCGGTGCTGTGTTAATGCAAGAGAAGAAGGTTGTTGCCTATACCTCTCGCCAGTTGAAGCCCAATGAAAGGAACTACCCCACTCACGATCTTGAGTTGGCGGCAGTTGTCCACGCACTAATAACATGGAGACATCTCCTGTTGGGAAGGAAAGTGGACATTTTCACAGATCACAAGAGTCTCAAGTATATCTTCACTCAGCCTCATCTCAACCTCAGACAGACTCGATGGGTCGAAATGATTCAAGAGTATAATCCGAGTATTGATTACACTCCAGGCAAGGCTAATGTGATTGCAGACGCTTTGAGCAGAAAGGCTTACTGCAACAGCTTAATCCTCAAGCCCTTTCAACCGGATCTCTGTGAGGCTTTTCGCAAGTTGAATCTCCAAGTTGTTCCTCAAGGTGTTCTTGACAACCTCATTGTCTCTCCTACTTTGGAAGATCAAATTCGTGAGGCACAACTGTTGGATACCATGGTGAAGAAGGTGAAACGTGGTATTGATAAGGGTATGTCCAAATACAAGTGCTATCGAGTTGATGATAGAGATACTCTTTTCTTCGAGGACCGGATCGTGGTTCCAAAGGGTGATCTTCGTAAAGTCATTATGAACGAAGCGCACAATTCTCTTCTGTCAATTCATCCTGGAAGTTCGAAGATGTACCATGACCTCAAGCAGTCGTATTGGTGGACTCGAATGAAGCGTGAGATCGCTCAATTCGTGAGTGAGTGTGACGTCTGCAGAAGGGTGAAAGCAGAACACCAACGACCAGCTGGACTTCTCCAACCTCTTGCTATTCCTGAATGGAAGTTCGATCATATCGAAATGGACTTCGTGACTGGTTTTCCTAAGTCCAAGCGTGGAAATGATGCTATCTTCGTCGTCATCGACAAGCTCACCAAAGTGGCTCATTTTCTTCCTATCAAAGAGTCTATCACAGCAGCGCAGCTGGCAGAGCTCTACACCTCCAGAATTGTCTCCTTGCATGGCATTCCACAATTGATCTCTTCAGACCGTGGCAGCATCTTTACCTCCAAGTTTTGGGATTCTTTTCAGAAGGCCATGGGCACCAATATTCGATTCAGCACAGCTTTCCACCCTCAGACTAGTGGACAAGTCGAGCGTGTCAACCAAATTCTTGAAGATATGCTCAGAGCATGTGTTATCTCTTTCGGCATGAAGTGGGAGGATTGTCTTCCTTATGCTGAATTCTCTTACAACAACAGTTTTCAAGCCAGCTCGGGCAAAGCCCCATTCGAGATCCTCTATGGCAGAAAGTGTCGTACTCCTCTCAACTGGTCTGAAACCGGTGAACGCCAATTGCTCGGCAATGATTTGATCTCAGAGGCTGAGGCCATGTGCAAGGTGATTCGTGAGAACCTCAAAGCCGCGCAGTCGCGCCAGAAGAGCTATTACGATAGCAAACATCGCGATGTGGCATTCGAGATCGGAGACCATGTTTACCTCCGCGTCTCGCCAATGAAAGGAACTCGTCGCTTCGGTATCAAGGGGAAACTTGCCCCGCGATACGTCGGTCCATTCAAGATCATCGACAAACGAGGCGATCTAGCCTATCAACTTGAGCTTCCCTCCAACTTTGCAAATGTGCATGATGTCTTCCACGTGTCACAGCTTCGCAAGTGCTTCAAGACGCCTGAGCGCACCATCAACTTCGAAGAGATTGATCTTCAAGAAGATTTGTCCTATCATGAGCGTCCAGTTGCTATTCTTGAGACAACTGAGCGCAAGACTCGCAACAAGTCAATCAAATTCCTCAAAGTGAAATGGTCACATCATTCAGACCGAGAGGCCACCTGGGAGCGTGAAGACCACCTACGTTCCGAGTATCCGGAGTTCTTTCAGTCCTAGATCTCGGGACAAGATCCTCTCGTAGTGGTGGTGTGTTGTAACGCCCCAGATGTAACTTGCCATATTTGTAATCCAACTCTTGCCATTTCCGGCTATGTGTTATGATATTCCCTCCGTGGTTGGGTTCTCTTCGTTTTGCATTTTGGTCATGTCATGCATTTCATATCATGTCATCATGTGCATCGCATTTGCATACGCGTTAGTCTCATAAATCCGAGCATCTTTCCCGTTGTCCGTTTTGCAATCCGGCGCTCCTATGTCTCCCGGCGTCCCCGTTTACATTTCTTCGTGAGCGGGTATTAAACATTCTCGGAATGGACCGAGGTTTGACATGTGGCCTCGGTATAGCACCGGAAGACCGCCTGTCAAGTTTCGGGTCAATCGGAGTTCGTTTGGTACTCCAACGGTTAACCGGGTAACCGTGAAGGCCTCGTGTGTGTTGCAGCCCAACACCCCTTCAAAACAGACCAATAACCCATCTAAGACACTCCCTTGTCCTCCACCGTTCGATCACGATCGCGTGGGCGAAAACCGCACTCCGTTTGGAGCCTCCTAGCTCCTCCTATCTATAAAAAGGCCTCCCTCTCCTCCATTTGCGGATGAAACACCCCTAACCCTAGTCCAAATCCGCCCCACCGCCGCCGGACGCAGCCGCCGCCGCCACCCGCGCCAATCGGCGCCTGCCACGTGGCCGCCCCGCCCGCCGGCCACCGCGCGCCCGCCCGCGGCCCGCTCGGCCGGGGCAGGCCCCCGCGGCCCGGTCTCCGCCCCGCCGCCGCCTGGCCTCGCCGCCGCCCCGCGCCCGGCTTCGCCCCGCGCCGCCGCCCGCGCCGCCCAGGAGCCGCGCCGTCGCCACCTCGCCTCCCGCGACGTCGCCGGCCTCCGTCCGCGGCTGCGCGCGCCGCCACCGCCGCCCCCTCGCCGTCCGCGCACGTATCCGGCGAGATCCGGCCGGATCCGCTGCCCCCTCGCCGTCCCTCGCCTCCCGCCGGCGAGATCCGCCCGGTGAACCTCAGGCCGCGTGCCGTGAGAGTTGACTTTCTTCCTCCCATTTTTTTGCCAAGTCCTCATGATTTCTTATCATCATGCCATGTTTATTATGCCGTACCTTTGCATCTGTAGCTCCGTTTCGCGCGTATAATATGTCGAATTGTTCGCCTCGCAGAGTACATCATTTTGTTCCATTGCATCATTTTCATTTGATGTCATAATGATGCCCGAAATGCTGTTAGAAGAAGGCTAGTTGATGTTAGTTGCTGAATCTTATCTGAACATGCACTTTTGTCATTTTTGCCATGATTGATGTGTACCTCCTATGAAGTTGAGTCCTACATGAGTTTTGTAATATGCCATGTTACCTTTCCACAGAATTTTGCCATATATTTTTGTGATCTATGTGGTGACTAGCACAAGCATGCAAACTAGGTCACTTGATGTTGCTGATTTCAGAGACTTAGTGATTTCACTAAGTCCCTGACTGCTGTTATTTTTATGCCATGTGTTCATGTTATTTCCAAGAGATCTATGCATAATTTGAGCATGATCAGTAAGGGAGTTTTGAACTTGAGTATTTGGTCTATCCATCCATGCCTTTGCTTGCAATTATGGAGTGCCATAGCTTGAGTAAATCGAGCTCTACTTTTGCTTCAAAATGTTGCTGGCAGATTGTTTACGTGTTATTCGATTTTACCAAGCTTGGTGTAGTTGATCCTTGCATGATATGATGTTATTCTTGCCATGTCTAGTTACTATGCCATGTCTTCTTGATGTATGTATGCTTAGTTTATCATGAATTGCTCTGTAGTGAGTGCATCGAGCTCACAAACATGCCTAGTCGTTATTAGTTTTCTGCCATGTCCAGTTTTCTGCTAAGTCTGAAACCTGTAACGAAACTTGCTTAATTGACATGGGTGTAATCATATTTTCTGATCATTTTTGGCTTATGGTCAGTAAAGGACTTTTGTCAAGTGCTATGAGTAGATTCATGCCATGCCTTTCTTTGCTATGTTCTGAACCTGTAGCATGTTGTTTCGTTGCTCTGAACATGTCATCCTGATGTTAGTTTCCTGCTATGTTGTAAATTTCACTAAGTCTGAGAACCTGTTATCTTGTGCACTTTTGCCATGCTTGTTTGGACCTGTTATGATGTGATTTAGCCGTAGCTCAGTGTTCATCTTTTGTCAAGCATCTTGAGTAGTTTACTGTCATATGCCTTGTTGTCATGTTTGGGTGCAGTAGCTTAATTATTTGTTGCTTGCTAAGTAGCATCATGCTGTTAATGGTAGATTCGCGTCATTCTTGTATTGCTTGCCATTTGCAAACCGTGCATCCGATTCCGGTGAACTTTATATCGATTTCAACCGAAATCACCTCATCTATCCAGTGGCATGCTTGGTTTGCCAAGATTATGCCCTGTTCATCCTTGTCCTTCCGGAGCATGCATACGCATTGCATATCACCTCTCGCATATCATGCCATGTTTTGCATCATGTTGCTTGCGCATTGCATCGTGGTTGATATTGGTTCCTTTGCTTGTTCTCTTGTCTTGGGTAGAGCCGGGAGACGAGTACGTGAACGAGGAACCTGTTGAGAACGCTTTCGAGGACCAAACTTTCGACAACTCTGAAACTCTTGCAGGCAAGATGACCATACCCTCGAAATCACTTCTATCTTTGCTTGCTAGATTGCTCGCTCTTTTGCTATGCCTATGTTGCGATACCTACCACTTGCTATATCATGCCACCCATATTGCCATGTCAGCCCCTAACCATCCATGTCCTAGCAAACCGTTGATTGGCTACGTTACTGCTTTGCTCAGCCCCTCTTATAGCGTTGCTAGTTGCAGGTGAAGATGAAGTTTGTTCCTTGTTGGAACATGGACTTTTTGTTCCTTGTTGGAACATGTTTACTTGTTGGGATATCACAATACCTCTTATTTAATTAATGCATCTATATACTTGGTAAAGGGTGGAAGGCTCGGCCTTATGCCTGGTGTTTTGTTCCACTCTTGCCACCCTAGTTTCCGTCATACCGGTGTTATGTTCCCGGATTTTTGCGTTCCTTACACGGTTGGGTGATTTATGGGACCCCCTTGACAGTTCGCTTTGAATAAGACTTTTCCAGCAAGGCCCAACATTGGTTTTACCATTTGCCACCACCTACTCTTTTTCCCCCGGGTTTTCGCAAGCCCGAGGGTCATCCTTATTTTAGCCCCCCCCCCCCGGGCCAGTGCTTCTCTCTAAGTGCTGGTTCGAACTGAGCTGCCTGCGGGGCCCCCTCGTGGAAACTCGAGGCCTGGTTTTACTCGTAGCTAGTCTCATCCGGATGTGCCCTGAGACCGAGATATGTGCAGCTCCTATCAGGATTTGTCGGCACAATCGGGCGGCTTTGCTGGACTTGTTTTGTTGCTGTCGAAATGTCTTGTAGTCCGGGATTCCGAGATTGATCGAGTCTTCCCGGTAGAAGGAATATCCTTCGTTGACCGTGAGAGCTTATCATGGGATAAGTTGGGACACCCCTGCAGGGTTTTATCTTTCGAAAGCCGTGCCCGCGGTTATGAGGCAGATGGGAATTTGTTGATGTCCGGTTGTAGAAAACCCGAAGTTGACCTTAACTAAAACACATCAACCGCGTGTGTAACCGTGATGGTCTCTTCTCGGCGAGGTCCGGGAAGTGAACACGGTTGTTGGAGTTATGCCTGACGTAGGTTGTTCAGGATCACTTCTTGATCACTTCTAGTTTCTCGACCGTGCTTTGCCTTCTCTTCTCGCTCTCTTTTGCGCTGTAGCCACCACATGCTAGTCGCTTGCTGCAGCTCCACCTCATAAACCCCTTTCCCACCTTTAAGCTTAAATAGTCTTGATCTCGCGGGTGTGAGATTGCTGAGTCCCCGTGACTCACAGATATTATCACCACAGTTGCAGGTACCAACGATGCCAGTGCAGATGACGCGACCGAGCTCACTTGGGAGTTCGACGAGGAACGTGGCCGTTACTATGTTTCTTTTCCAGATGATCAGTGGTGGAGCCCAGTTGGGTGATCCGGGGATCTGTTTAGCATTTGGGGTAGTCTTCTTTCATTTTGGTACCGTAGTCGGACCTTGAGTGTAATCTGTATGATGGATGTTATTTATGTACTTGTGTGAAGTGGCGATTGTAAGCCAACTATGTATCTTTCCCCTTTATTTATTACATGGATTGTGTGAAGATTACCTCACTTGCGACATTGCTTTCAATGTGGTTATGCCTCTAAGTCGTGCCTCGACACGTGGGAGATATAGCCGCATCGAGGGCGTTAAACCTTAACTTTTAATTTTTGAGAACTGTGCATAAGAGAGGACCACTACTTCAATGGACAATGAGAAATTTACGAAGGGTAAATCCCAATTATCAGCTATGAGTGGAACAATGACTATATTGGCAACCCTATGCCGTGTAAAACCTTGACTAAACCCCATCGACTAGTTTAAAAAGGAAATATAAAGTTAATCTCTTGGCACGGTCTTAAGAACAAATAATTTGATTTTCTTTAAACCGATGGTTGCACCGAGTACCTGAAAGGTTTTGAATGGAAAAGCCCCACTTTCTAGAATCAAAATCCTCTATCCCTCCAATTTTTTTAGACTACTCACATTCTTAAAAGACATCTATTTTCAATGTTCAGTTTATCACCGATTTCATAGTAGCTTAATTGAAGCATGCTCTACTTGTCTCTGTCATATTCATATCGGCCTTTTCCCCTCTACCCGCAAGCCCATACGTGTTGACATCATGGAAATGACCCGGTTCATTATGTTTAATTTTTAATGGTACATTTCAGTTTTAGATTTAATCTTATGGATAGACCAAACAAATAGTTTTCATAGTTTTCAAACTTTAGGTATTTTCCTTAGCATTAAACAACATACTTGGCTTTAGCCAGCAAGAGCACATTACATGCATCTTTAGCCAGCGTGATCTTGACATGCAGGAAAGGATAGTAAACACACGCTTGAATTAATTGCAATATAATCACACTTTTCTTTTATGCATGCCGATGCATCATGTACATGCTGCTTGCCACGGTGTTTAGGTTGCAGCATGGCATGAAGGTTGGAGCTTCCTCCTTGACCAACTGCTGGTACAAATATTCCTTGTTGGAAAGCAGATAGGAATATGCAGAATTAGATAATAGCTAGATGTGCACATTCCAGTATTTTGTTTGCTTTTAAGGCATATTCAGAAGAAAATCCAGTACCTATTGGTACTAAATATTAGAATCTAAATTGGTGAGCGCCATTTGAAAGAGAAGTAAGTATATGTGTACCCTAAGATTGGGGGCTGGGAGTTGATTGTGCAAACCAAGGCCCTGCTTGGATTCAATGTAATTTTTTGTGTGCTTACATGTATTTATCTCAAGTTTGAACAATATACTGGTGGGGAGCAAACTAAAATTATACTCAATCCGAACAAGGCCCAAGATGGTCTATCGGCTGGACAAGCGTACTTCCATAAAATTTAATCGACATTGTTTAAGTATTAGACACAACAAATGTACAATTCTATAGGAGAACGACTGAAAACGAATATATTTCACCTCAGTTTGAATACGAAGCTTCGCAGATTCAACATCTGGGGCCCGAATTAAGAGGAAGAGCTTCTTCACATCTGGCTGAACCCTCAGTATCTTCTCCACAAGCACTAAACATAAATCATGCATGAAACACCAACATATAAGCCTCCAGATGATCACCACACATGCACGGCACATCCTGACCTGAAAGGTAGTGAGTGACATGCATGAACACATACCTTTTCCTAGGAAGCCTGTTGAATCGGTGATGAGGATGCTCTTGCTTCTGAAGTACCCTGCAACGTTGTCCGCATCCATTTCAGCGATCATGGTACTCGACTTTTTCCCAGACTCCAGAAGACTATGTCACTTGGTGAAAGACTTTGAAAAGGTGATGCAGGACTACCTATCTGGCTATGTATATATAGGGCAGGAAGGAGATGGGTTTCAAAGGTTAAATGTAACAGAGCAGTAGTGGACCAACGCTAGTTTAGGAACTGAAGGGCACGCGATCAGTTCCAACTGTTTCTTTACTACTTTATTTCCAAAATTTCAATATAGAAACAACGTGACCTGAACTGTAAAGTGGTGCTTCTACTCAACCAGTATATATTATGCTCAACCACACTATTCTGGCTCAACATTGTGATGTCCGCCATAGTCCATGTAGTAATCGACTCTTCTTGGTCCAGCTAGGTCCTTTCCTCCAATACTTTTGGGACCTCTAAAAGTCTTACCATTTTAATAACTATTCAACAACAAAAATATTCCTCTATTTTTTAGCATGGATAATTGCAATCAAGCACAATCAAAAGTTATGAAACAGATATTTTTCCCATATCGACAAAAGCACAAGCAATATTGTCATATCAGCTCGGGAATAGGAAGAACGAGTCTGTTGTTTCAGTCATAGTTATATAACTAACTAAATTCTGAAAGAAACCATTCGGATTCCTAAAAGTAGATTCCCCAACCACCAGTTGAGAGTAAATGGATATCATATCAATAGGGAAGAGGGTACATCGTTTCCATTCAGTCCTAGTTAGCCGTACCAAATAGTACAGTGTTAACCAATAACTAGTACAGTGTTAACTCCTGTGGCATGCTGCTGGCTTCTGGAGTGTTGACTTCCAGTGTGTTCCTGACGTGCAATTCAAATCAGAGAAGGCCAATACAACTGAATTTGTTCTAGAGAGTCGCGATAGTGAGTGACAAGTACAATATGACAGAGCGGCAATTACAATCCTGTACGACCTAGATTAAGTGGAACGGAGAGTGCCAAATTAAAATGAGAAAATAACATTGCAACTAAATCTGTCCTAAAGAATAGAGATGGAGAATGCTAATTAAATTTCACTAATGAAGTATAAGTTGTGCGCCACAAAAGTCAGAAGATGTCCCTATCATTCTGGATACAAATCTTACAGATCGCTCACAAGTACACCATGCTTTCAAATTCGAATTTGGATGGTTACAACATGATGGATCTGCAAACCTTGTCAAGAATGTATGACATAGGCCTGCTGTTGGTGGAACGCCTATTGAGAATGGAATTTCACGGTTTGCTTGATGCAACGATTCTTAAATTGATGGGCAAAACTTACCATCATAATATAAAAAAAGAAAGAATATCTATCCACCATAAGAGATGACCTTGACAAAATCTTTGACACACATGCATTGTCCTCATTGGACATTTAGATGAAAAAAAGATCCTAAAATTCGAATCAATTTTTTAAAATGCGAACGTTTTTTTCAAAAGGTAATTTTTTTGGGAAAAGTGAATATTTTTACAAAACGTAGATTTTTTTCCATAATTTTCAACATTTTATAAAATGTATGAATATTTTTTTAACGTGAATTGTTTTTGAGAACACGAACATTTTTATAAAAATCTGAAAACATTTTGAATGCGTGCACATTTTTTAAAATTTATGAACATTTTATAAAAATTGCAAACATTTTTAAAATTTGTGAACAATCTTCTAAAACCCAATTTGTTTTTGAAAATATGAATCATAGAATTTAATTAGTTTTTAAACACAAACATGTTATGAGATTTTCGAACAAATTTTAAAAATACTAACCCTTTTTATAATTTTAAAAAAGAATATTTCTGAAAGAACTAAAATATAAACAATATATATGAAAACCGGAAATAAACCTGCAAACAAAAATGAGAAAACCAGTTAGGAGCCTTGAAGAAGGTTCCCCAAACCTGAACCAAAATCGCGTCTGCCTCGCGCCAATGGTCCGCCCATCTCTTGGCTGACCGGTTGGTCGGTTGTGCGAGCAGTCGATCGTTCGTTAGTTTCTTTTCAATGTTTTCATCACCATCATTGCAAAGCATCCTAATTATTGATAGGCAGAACAGGTTTCAGTTTTCATGCATGACAAAAAAACTCTTATCTTAGATTTGTAATAGAAGGAATGCACATTAATATATAATTTTCAAAACAATTTTCAAAAATCTAAACAATTTTTAGAAATGCGAACATTCTTTTGATAACATGAACTTTTTTCGGAAAAAGCGAATATTTCTAGAAAAATGGAATAGTTTCAAAATGTTGAACACTTTTCAAAATTTGTGAATATTTTTTTGAAAAGGTGAACATTTTGATAAAAATGAAACATTTTTGAATGCGTGAATTGTTTTTAAAATTTGTGAACAACTATTTAAAAAAGGAATAGTTTTTGAAAACATAATTTTAAAAATACCAGAGCAATTTTTTTTAGAACGTGTCTTGCTTTGTAGAACACTAATAGTTTTTAAATATTGAATTATTTTGGAAAACAGAAACAATTTCTGAAATTTTCAAACAATTTTTTGAAATGCACACACTTCTACTTAATTTCTGTAAAATTAAAAAATATTTATGTTTTGAAGAACTAAAATAAACATATATGAAAAACCTAAAATAAGCCTGCAAAGAAAAATGAGAAACTTTTCAAAAACCTTCTAGAAGGTTCTTAAAACCGGAACCAAAATCTTCTCTGCCTACCGCTAATCGACCGGCCCACCTCTTGGTTAACCAGTGGATCGGTTGTGGGAAGATGACAGTTTGACGTTGTGTCACCGAAGAGGAGGCCGTTGGTTGGCTCTCACATTTTGGTAGTCAGGCCTATAGCTGGCCAAATGGGCCGTTCTTTTCGGGCCGGCCCGTGAGCACGCGCGGCACGGCCCGCCTTGGGCCAGGCACGGCACGGGCTAAACGGGCCGGGCCCGGCACGCGGCACGCCCTGGGCCGTGCCTGGGCCTGGAGGCTAGGCACGCGGGCCGGCACGGCACGACCCGATTACGTTTATTTTTATTTTTTATACATATATATGGCCCAACATGTGAAAATAGACTAAAAAACGCTCAGTGCGTCAAATAACAGGCTGAAAATATGTGGCCCACCGTGCTAAACGGGCCAACGTGCTGGCCCGTTTACTAACTGGGCCGTGCCTGGGCCTGGGGGCGCAGCACGCGGGCCGGCACGGCACGGCCCGTATAGTAATCGTGCCCTGGCGGTCCGTGCCGGGCCAGGCACGATTACTATGGGCCGGGCCGGGCCGTGTCGGGCCGGCCCGTTTGGCCAGGTATAGTCAGGCCGCCGTGTGGCGGTCCACATGGAGGCCCAAACTAATGATCAAGAGTGGATACGACATATTTTTGGCTGCACACTGGGCCGTCCATGCCTGATAGTGGGGAGGAGGGGGGATACCTGGGCTGCTGACCCACCGAGCGACGGAGGCCCCAGTGAGCAGAGGCAGCAATTCGCTCTAGGCTTGTCAGAGGGGTGCCATGTGTGGCTTATCCAAACCTCAGAAGATTCTCAAAAAAAAAAAAATCCAACCCTCAGATGTAAATTGTATCCGTATCAACCTTAATCAATAAAGTGGATCGGGTTTTGCCTAAAAAAAAGATACCGAGAGCATTGCTTCAAAGAAAAAGAAAAATGTCCAAAGCATGAGCTCCGATGTCATGTAGAAAAGTTGTAAAAAAAGGTTATTACAGTTGCTTTATTCGATTTTGCCAAGCATCTAGGTGACCACAAAAAAATCAAATCTGGAGTCTAAATTGCCAGCCAAAAAATAAAATAAAATCAGGAGCCAAAACTGAACTGAACCTAGCTCAACAGTGTGACAGTGTACAGTATTCAGCTGCATGTATGTAGCTTGATTGGCTCCTTGCTTGTAGTCCGTGCGGCTCCTAGCTAGGTTTGAGGGTCCCCGCTGGCGTTGGGCGCCGGCGGCGCAACCCGGCCGCCGTTTCTCTCGCCCATAGACTTGTGCAGCTGTGCTGCAAAAGTTAGAAGCGTCAGGGTCAGCTGCTGAACCTTCAAACAGAACCGGGTAAAAGGAGGTAGAACAAATGCAGGGACAGGGGTGAGCTCGTACGGCCGTATCGCTCGTTGTGACTTTGCGATGAACAAAGCTTCCATAGCTGATAAAAGAAATGCGAGGATGCTGAGAGATTCAGTTGTGGGATATATAAGATGTACATACATACCGTTGTTGCCTCCGACGAGGAGGCCGCCGACGGTAAGGTTGAGCAGCACCGCGAGGAAGACCAGACGCAGTAGCAGCAGCAGGGCATGGTGGAGCAAGGCCAAGGAGCAGCAGCGTCGCTGTTTCATCTCTCTCTGAATCTGAATGCTGATGCTTCTTTTCTTCCTCCTTCTGAATTTTGTGGGAAGATGACACGCAGAAGGTGAGAAGTGCACATGGATGGTCAGGGTGAAACTCTTCGATTGAATAGAAGATTGAGGCCAAGGAGAAACAGAGACCTTACAAAATGTAGAGCACATAGGATCGAATAGCAGATGTGTGAGGTCGACAGGCGTAGTTTACGGTTGTCGGAGCAGCAAGCATCTTGGCTACGTTTGTATATAGGCGTCGCCGTGTGGTGCATTGATGTCGGTATCGCACCAAATCACTGTGGTCAAAACTAGCTGCCTCTCCATGTGTTTTCCTGACCATAATCACCGTGGTGATAACTCTGTGTTTTTACTGTACAATTATCACATGCCACTATAATAATCATACCACTAGAACGGTCGATGATTTTCCAATATGATTGCACCATAACTTGTGTGATGCCACATGGATCCTCCGAGCGTAAAGATCATCAGCAAGCGCCACCGCTTTTTTCCTCACTGCTAGTGCTTCAAGAGTTGTTGGATCAAAGATTCCAAAGAAAACAATTGTAGAGGCTCCCTGCATACCATCTCAAGATCATGTGACCACCAACACCATAACAAGATAACTAACTCATCTTCATTTGAAATACTGCATGTAGGAGTATTTTGCAAGTCATTAAATCACTGTTGGCAGAAAGAAAAAAACTTGAGATATCAAATGCTATGCTTGCAAATTATAGAAAGCTTCAGATATGCAGGGAATTATTCAAATCCTAATCTTGAGATATCATAAGCTAGGTCTATTATACCTCAAAAGGTACTTAATATGAGAATCAAAGAGCACAACATGCACAGAGAAGGACAGGAAAAAAAACAAGAGTTTGTCCAACATTTACAGAGGGGGTCACAAATCGCTAAATGGGGAAGGTGTTCTCATGATCGATAATATAATGTCTTTGACCAACATTCATACTTCCAAGTTAAAATCCACTCCTGCAATATCAACTTACAGGCCCATAACGAAATACCGCGCGAATTTCAAAAGCAAAAACAATAAGAGTCTTGTGGCATACAGGAATGTGGCAGTATCCTGGTTTTATTGAAGTACAAATGGCACAAATTAAACCGATAATCTCGACAAACAGAGGGGAAAGATGGATGATCAGTAAGTGCTCCAAGAGAATGCCACATTTCAGTTGGTGATAACATGATCCACAATTATCTTTGGCTTCTCGATGGCCTTCAAATCTTCTACAATGAAGTTGGTTATTTCATCTGCTGCGCTATTGACTCTGAGGTGCACCTCCTGGAGACTTTCCAGGGTGTCGATGCCGAACAGGCCCTCAAAGGCTTCAAACCGCATCTCGATCCTTTCGAGCGCTGGCATTGCATCTTCTGGGAAGCTCAGCTTTGGCACTAGAGGTGCGAAGAAGCGAAGCAGCTTAAGACTCTTGAATCCTCCACTTGGGACGAAGATCTCACCGCCGGACTCCGATTTGTTCTTCTCAAGGATATCCTCTATGGCCTCATCCTGCTTCGCTGCACTCAGCGAAAAGGTGAGGGAAAACAACAAAGGCAGGTCACTGAGGAACTCAAAAGTATCCATCTGGAGAACAGTTACAGAGAGGGTCAATTTGTGGAGGTTACTGAGTTTGTTAATCCACTTTGGAAGACTATTCAAATTGCCAGAGAGCTCAAGGGCGCTGAGGTATCTTGGAGGTGCAGACATGGTGTCCAGTGAGTTGATAAAATCAGAACCCTCATCATTGAGAGCCAGAGTCTGCAGACCACAGCTGCCAAGATACTCGATTGCAGAGCGTAATTCTTTGAAGATTTTACTATCCTTCGATATTATGAGCTTGTAAATGGCAAGCTTCCTAAGCCCCGTCAACTGATGGAGGCCTTCTACACCTGTTGATTGCTCATCAATCTCGATCCCCGACAGTATACGAAGTGCTTTCATTGTCTCCTTATTAATCTCTTGAGGCAACTTCAACCCCCTTCTTGGGTTCTTATTCCCACCAAATATGTTGATTATTCTTTTGAGCTGCCCTGCAGATTTTGGCAGCTCACCAACATCTGTCTCCCTCAGGTCAAGAGTTTCTAAGTACTCGAGTTTCTCAATCTTAGAGGGTACTTTGGAAATGTCTGTTCCACGAAGGCTCAAATACTTCAGTACAAGCATTCTACACATGTCCTTTAGATGTTTCTCTTTCAAACCCTTGCAACCCTCAAGATCCAGCACTTGTAAAATTCCATTATTGAAAGAGTGAAAATGAAGTTGGTCCAGCCTCCGGAACATGGTCAGTGATCGCACTTGCGACAGATTCATGTGCTTTGTTGAACTTCCATGTTCGGAACCACTGCTTTGGACGGAGAGTCGACGGACTTTATTGGTCGACATTGGTATCAGCCAGTGGCCACCAACCACAGTAATAAAATTCTCTTCGCTCGACTTGGACACTATATATTCAAGAACCATATCATGCACTTGAAAGCTTTTTACCTTCCCATTGCTACTGTGCTCAACCGGACGTATTATCTTCCTTTTTATCAGCTGATTAAAGTATGTTTCTGCAACTTCCTCATCCGACAAGCCATGCTTTTCACTAACGAAGCCTTCGGCTACCAACCTCCGGATCAAACGCTTCCTACTGATTTTTGAACCCTTAGGAAATATACTCAGGTATAATGAACAGGTCCTGAGATCTGCAGGCAAATCATTGTAGCAATACTCAAGTATCCTTGTAACACCATCCAGGGTGAGAGAAGGCACCGACTCTGGAAATAATGAGTTGCATACTTCTTTCCATTTTTTTATGGATTTGTCAGGGTTGCTGGCAACGAGACCAGCCATGCTAACTATGGCCAAAGGCAGACCCATGCAATTTTTCCATATCTCAGGAGGGACTTGGTCCAGTTCTTTCTTGCTATCTTTGCTGCTTCTGGATTCAGAAAGACTTCGATTAAATAAAATTTTAGACTGCTCATCATCTAGAAAATCGACTGGATGGAGTAAATCAATTCCATCTATTTGGGAGCACGTAGCACCAACAGCTTGAAATCTTGTAGTCACTATTACTCTGCTGCCTTCTTTATTGTCATGTGGCAAGCAATTTCTGATACTCTCCCAAGTTTGTGCAGACCATATGTCGTCAATCAAGAGGAGATACCTATCAAGAACAAGGAAATAAAATGCATCAAGAAAAGAAATGCACATGTCCCCGAGTTTATCTTTTGTGAGAGAGATACTATGTGTTAGGTCGCTTCTCTTATATATGTGCAGTTATCGAGGAAAGTGACTCCTTAGGCTACAATTGGCTGTCGGAAAGGTGTGTGGGGTATCCTCTGTTCATGCAAGGACTGTGCAGGTGACAGACTGTTCGTGAATTAGCAGACTGTCCTCACTGCATATTGTTTGTTATGGCTAGTTTGTATGGTTAGTGACTTGCTGCATGCTCTACCTCCATTGCTTTAGGTTTCGGTCATTAATGAAAAACTTATTACAGATACTGAAAAACCTCTTGAGTTTAGCAAATCGAGAATACAGTAGATTTGATATTGCTTTCTCAGTCTATGGCTCATCCTAGCCATGTATTAGATTTGTATTTGTTCAGGCTCAAAAGAAATATGTGCCCGATAGATCTCCCCTTATAGATTGGAGATTTTCAAAGGGTATTAATTAAAAGAAACACTTGTTTAATTTTAGGTTTCCGACGTCACTGTCTTTTATGCCAAGCTTGATACTCTTGCTCTTGCATAGGTGGTGGGCGGATCAATTTGTGTAAATTGCTGCTTCCTATGTCTCCCAATCTTTTCAACTGAAATTTTGGCCGCCATTGTCTCAACAGTAACGGTATGTTAGCAACGTGTCAACTGCCAAGGTACTCACTAGTTCGATTAGTGATAAACTCTATTATCATGAAATGTCAGAAATACTTGGCAGCCTAGGATGACAAATATCTCACTAGGCACTAGTTAGGTTAGAACTTAGAGCTATTTCTGCCAAGGCAAATCATGAAATCACACAACTGATTAAACATGTCAAAATAATTAGTGATGGGTCAAACTATTGTGACAAGGATAATTAAATTTAATCTGAATGGAATAGTTAATTTACTTGCCACAAAACAATAGTCAATTGGGAAAGAAGCAAAGGAACAATTTATAAATACCTCTTTTTGGCCAGATGATCTTGTAGTTCTTTCACGAGTTTACCATGGTTAATTGCTTCCGTCTTGATCTGTTTTACAGCAGAGCTGCCAGTGCTGTGTTGCTTCTCGTGATCACTCTCCTGCGGCTTGACTTGTTTTAGAATCATCAAGAGGACTGCATCTTCATCATAGTTCTGAGACACGGTGACTGATGCCCGATAATCAAATTTATCCCTGACGTTTTGGTACAAAGCCATTGCAATAGTGGTCTTTCCCACGCCGCCGAATCCGACTATGGAAAGAACAGCTCGCTCCTCATAAGAACTTTTATCAGATTTGGCTAGCCAATCCTCAAGCTTCTTCATGTCATCCGTCATCCCCACAGGCTTCTTCATACCAATAAGCTGACGCTCTGTGAGCTGATGCTCAGCAACTTCGTATGTTCCAGCAGTAACTCCAGAGCCATTCTTACGGTTCCTTGGGTTGTGCACCCCATATCTTCTACGTCGCTCACCAATCTGTTGCGCTCGCACCTTGAGGTCAGCAATCTTTGACGCAATGTCACGGCGAGGCCACCACATCCGGAGTTCATAGAATCTTGTCCTGATGAATAAGCATTTAACATCACTGCTGGGATCGCGGGGTATGCGGTGGGCAAAGTCATCAATGCAATCTTCAATGTCATAGCCCATGTCCCGGATCTGCTTCATCCAGTCCTTCATCCGGTTGTCATGGTCATCCAGGGCAGTGCTGAGGTCACGGAGGAAGGCCTGCATGCTTGTAAGCTCATCGTTGATGTACTGAACATCACGGCGGACTCCACGGACCAGAGCATACTCCTGGGCAAGAAGACCGCCCAGCTTGCCCAGGAGAGACCTCATGGTAGCATTCGAGGCACCTACCACCAACTCCATCTTCTTGCTCTTTATTTGTGTTCTTCAGTATCCAAATCTCTTTTTACAGAACCTTAGCAACTGAAGGGAAGGAAACCTTTGTTGTATGGAGATGGAACCAGATGCTGGTCAGATCAATGGAAGGCACCAACAAAACAGTCTACCTTCAAGAATCAGTTGCTTGCCTACAGGGTTGAGCTTAAATTAGGGTCACCATATATCAATACACAGCTGTATCATCGAGTACAATAAGCAGAGCGCGGCAGGAGTGCTTGGCTATCTCAAAACCAAGCAACAATAAGCAGTTCATTAATATATGGGATCGGGATTTAAATAGGCCCAAACTAGTCATTATAGTAGGTAACTTTTGTCTTCAATCCATAATATATATGCTACTAACAGAATTTTATATTTTGTCTAAAAAAGGTGAATCTAGAAAAAATAAAACCTGTATATTCCAGTATGAAAACACCAGTCTTTTAATTCCAAACTGAAAACAGAATTAATAAGAAAAACAAAGGCTTCACATTCCCCAGCTATCTTTGCTTACATCTGGTGTCACAATTACTGGATCTCAAATCCCTAGTTCTTTCTTCCTAAACTGGAACTGAAAAAAATGGCTACCTGGACCTCGGATTCCACCATATATAGGTGAGAAGCAGAACAACGCCGGCAGAGAGCACCAGAGCAGCCTACGTTCATGAATCAATTGTTTGGCTGCAAGTACAGTAAGCACAAGATTAGTACTAATCTAATGCTAGTAATGTCATGGGATTTTAATAGGTTAAAACTGCTGACTTCAGTAGGTAAATCGTGTCTAATCCACAATCTACACTTTTATAGTTTGTGTAGGAAAACAAAATTTTACAGTACCTGGTAATTCCAAAACTGAAACAGAACAAATAAGAAAACCAAAGGGCTTCACATTCCTCCACTAACTCTGCTAACTTTCTGGTATCAAATTTACTATTGTAGATCTCAAACCCCAGATGCTACCTCCATTTCCTATAACGAAACTGGAAAAGCACAAACAAATTGAGTTGAAATGAAATTGCTACCTTTGCTTCCTTAAGGTCTTACAGCTGCTACCTTTTCAGACCCCAGATCCCTAATTTCCCTAAACAGATTGAAGAATCGCAGCAACGCCGGACGCCATGCCAAGGGGAACTATCAGAAGGAGAAAACCAGAGAGTAAAAGGAGCAGCGGTGAGTGAAGCAGAGGAGAGGCACCTGTGGAGTGTGGACTAGTGTTGAACTTGGACGGAGCCGATTGGAGTCGCCGGAGCAGTGAGTTGCTTTTTTTTTTTTTCTCTTTTGAGGGCTGCCAGCAGTGAGTTGCTTGAGCCTTGAGGTTTGGTCCCGCATAGACCTGGCAACCTGAGCCGTGCCTGGCAGGCCGGCATGGCATGTGGCCCGCTTGGGGCCGTGCCTGGGCCCCGAGGCTGGGCATGGCAAGTTTAACTTTGTTTTATTTTTACAAGATTGTATTTGGGGAGCTCCTATGGAGCGCTGCAGGTGCCCGTTAACGATCCGGCGCCTGCAGCGCTGCTAGCATGGGCCGGCCCACTAGCGTGCTGCCCCAGTTTTATTTGATTTTTTTGTTACAAAAATAAAAATATGAAATCAAAATTTTTTACAGATTTAAAGAAAAAAGGTTCATCCATTTGAAAAAAAGTTCATATCTTTAAAAAAGGTTCATCAGTTTTGAATTTTTTTTGTCAATTTGGAAAAAAGATCATTCAAATTGAAAAAAAAGTTCATACAATTTAGCAAAAGTTCATTAATTTCGTAAAAAGTTCATTAAATTTGAAAAATGTTCATATAAATTCATAAAAAATGTTCATGTATTTTTAGAAAAAGTTCATTGAACTGAAAAAAGTTCATAAATAAAAAAAAATCATCCACTTTCAAAAAGATGTTCATCAAATTTCAAAAAAGTTCATAGATATTCAAAAAAGTTCATAAAATTTTCAAAAAAGAAAATGTCAACCTACGCCTAGATGGGCCGGCCCATTTACGGACGCCACATGCGCTAGTTAACGAAAATGCACGTTAACTGGCATTTGTGGCGCCAAATAGGAAATGCCTTGTTTTTGTATATTAACCCCCAAAACAGCGCACATAGGCCCAAAAACAACCCAAAGAGGCCCAAAATCACGGAGGCTATGGGCTAAACATGTTGATGAGCCGACCCATTTCTTTGTTGTGTCGTGCCTAGGCCGGGAGGCTAGGCTCATGGGCTAACACGACACGACCTGTGCCCTGGTGAGGCGTCCCTTGCTAGACACGTTCTGAGCTGGGCCCGATCGTGCCGACCCAGGTGAATAGGTCTGGTCCCGCAGTCGAGGTCATTGACTAACATAGCCATATGTTTTGGTTTGTTACATGAAACCACAACTTCAGGGCAATAATAGTTTACCCTAACTTTTGAGTTGCTTGTCACAGTACCACACTCATGTGCTACTTTCTCTGTTTGGTAATATAAAATGTTATTAGTAAAAATGTATGACGAAAGGTGTAATTCACCGTGTGGCTCTACAATTTTTTCACCCAATCCGGCTATAACAACATGATCAGCCGAAACGTCATGATTTTTACGGTGCAACGAAGGGGATGTCTCGTCTTTTCACTAACTTATAAAGAGCAGGGGCGACGAATCTAGTCTCCCACACTCTTCTTCTGCTCCAACGCCCAAATCTCTAAAGCTCTCGCACCCCCAATCCCATTTCCAAGCCTAAAGCCTTCTCCAAGCTTCTGCATCTCGTGCCCATGGCTGATGCGGATCTAAAGGGGATGTGGGTGGCCTCCAAGGTCATTGATGCCACCATCGAAGAGCTCCAGGAGGCGGGATACATCCCCGCTGACGCCGCCTGCAGGGCTCCAGAGCCCAGCCAACGCGTCCCCACTCCAAAGTCTGGGGAGCGGATTGTCTTCATCCCACACCTCGTCCGAGGTCTGGGGTTCCTGATAACCCACAAGTATAAGGGATCGGAACAGTTTTTGAGGGTAGAGTATTCAACCCAAATTTATAGATTCGACACAATGGGAGCCAAAGAGTATTTGCAAGTACTAGCAGTTGAGTTGTCAATTCAACCACACCTAGAGATTAAATATCTGCAGCAATATGATCAGTAGCACAGTAATATGATAGTTTTGATAGCACTGATGATAGTAGCAGTAACGGTAACCGTGATAGCAATGATTTTGTAGCAAGTGTAACAGTAGCAACAACAGTAGTAACTTAGCAAGAACAATATGTGGTAAATTCGTAGGCATTGGATCAGTGAATTCATTGGATGATATTCATCATATAACATTCATAACATAGGGCGATACAAAACTAGCTCCAGTTCATAAATATAATGTACGCATGTATTCCGTAAATAGTCTTACGTGCTTATGGAAAAAAACTTGTTTGACATCTTTTGTCCTATCCTCCCGTGGCAGCGGTGTCCATAAGGAAACTAAGGGATATTAAGGCCTCCTTTTAATAAAGAACCGGAACAAAGCATTACCAAATAGTGAATAAATGAACTCCTCAAACTACAGTCATCACCGGAAAGTATCCCGGTTATTGTCACCCCGGGGTTTACGAATCATAACACGTAATAGGTGAATATGACTTGCAAGATCGGACCTAGAACATAGATATAATAGTGCAAACATAAGTTCAGACATGATATCATGGCACTCGGGCCCTAGTGACAAGCATTAAGCATGGCAAAGTCATAACAACATCAATCTCAGAACATAATGGATACTAGGGATGATGCCCTAACAAAACTAACTCGATTACATGATGAATCTCGTCCAACTCCTCACTCGCCAGTGAGCCTACAAAGGAATTAATTACTCACTCCCAGTGGGGAGCATCATGGAATTGGTGATGAAGAAGGGTTGATGATGACGAAGACCAAAGATTACCCTCTCCGAAGCCCCAACGGACTCTAGATCTGGCCTCATGATGAAGAACAAGAGGTGGCGGCGGCTCCGTATCGTGAAACGCGATGAAACTTCCTCTCTGATTTTTTTCTCCGAAAATAGGTATTTAAGGAGTTGAAATTAGGGTCTACGGGGCCACCAGGTGGGCACAACCCACCTGAGCCCTCGTGGGTTGTGATCAACCAGCCCCCCCCCCCCTCCGGTGGTTCTTGGCTCCAGTATTTTTTATATATTCTGAAATAATTCTCCAAAAAGTTTCGTTCCATTCCGAGAACTTCTATTTCTGCACAAAACAACACCATGGTAGTTCTGCTGAAAACAGCGTCAGTCCGGGTTAGTTTCATCCAAATCATGCAAATTAGAGTCCAAAACACGAGCAAAAGCGTTAGGAAAAGTAGATACGACGGAGACGTATCAACTCCCCCAAGTTTAAACCTTTTCTTCGTCCTGAAGCAATTCAGTTGATAAACTGAAAGTGAAAAATAAAAACTTTTACGAACTCTTTTGTTCTTGTTTACATAAATAAGCTTAAGTAGCACCCAGGTTTTTAGCAAAGATTACGACTAACCATGTCAACAATAACTCTTAGAAATTATATTAACTCATATCAATGGCATAAGCAACTAGCGAGCAATACTAAAATATCTCAAATGACAATACTTTGTCAAAATAACCATGATATAATATGACAATAGTGGTATCTTGCTGGCCCTTTCTGAGACCACAAAACATAAATGCAGAGCACCTCCAAAGTTGAAGCAGCGACTAAATAATGTAATATATGGTAGAAAAGATCCAGTCATGTTGCATCCAACATTAACTATACACAATGCATGAGGATGACAGTAGTGCTCTCAGATCTGGTGCTTATTTGAGAAGGTGATGACTCAACATAAAATTGAATAGATAGTTTCTTCGCAGAAGGAAGCAGGGATTTGCAGCAGTGCAAGAGCTCAAAGTTTTAAAATAGAGATAAATGTAATTTTTGGAAATGCACCCTTCCTGTTTACGTCACGACAAGGAGTTATTAATATATTCCGTGCTAAACACATTAGTGGCAGTTCCCAAGCGATAAAAGTAAATGTTTACTCCCCCTCCACCAACAAACACACTCCACGGCTAGTCGAATCCACGGGTACCGTCCATATCAACATCAGTCCTGGGGGAGTTTTGTTTAATTATTTACAATTTTTGGTTTTGAGACTGGGGGAGTTTTGTTTAATACTACAACTAATTCAACCTAGAAAGAAAAACCAAAAAGAAGCAGTAAATATATTTTTGGATTTTCTCAAAAAAATTCAAACACAAAATAAGAAAGCGAGAAAATAAATCTAGCATGGATAATACAATGAAAAAGTGTGAACACCAACAACTGGAAATGAAAGGTGTGAACATGAATGTAATGTCGGTAGAAATACGTACTCCCCCAAGCTTAGGCTTTTGGCCTAGCTTGGTGATCACCACTCGTAGTAGCCATCCGGTCCCATGTCGTAGTGCTGCGGCGGCGGCACCTGAGCGTCCCACTCCTGAGGCTCCTCTTCTGCTACTGCGTGGGCATTTCGGTAGGCAATAATGTTCGCTGGCATGACCCTATATCCTTCCTAGGAAATAGAATCAAACAAAACAGGTGCAGGCAATGGGATAATATCACGGGTTTCCACACTGTAAACCAGGTTATAACAAAAATTATGAAGAAGTCGGCCTCATCAGTAAACTGGTGAGCCGCCATCGCCTGGTAATCTAGATAAACCTTGGACAAAGGATAATCATGTTGGCGTATCTGAACGTTAAAGTGACTCGCTAAGCGAGTAGCTGTAACGCCCGGATAATCAAGCTACAGTAAACCCCTACTAATGATGCCACGTCATCATTCTTACTGTTGCTAGTCCTCATTTGCATTCAAATGAATTCAAATTCAAATCCAAGTTAATGTCAAAATACAAAACTTCTCAAACATGAAAGCTAAAATGTTCCTCATGTGGAAAATATTCCATAATTAATTGTGGTGGTGAACCAACCTTTTGTAAAGTGTTTTAATGCCCTAAGGTAATTAAGTGGCTAAATCAATTATTTAAACGCTTTTTCACTTATAAAAATGCTAGACTAATTTATTTAACTACTAAACTTATGGTGGAAGTGGCCTAAATTATTATACTAATTTAGAGGTAAGTTTTATATTTTATAAAACTAAAATAATATGAAACTAATAGGAAAATACTAAAGCTTTAAAAAAAAGAACACAAGCCCCCCCCCCCACACACACACGCCGGGCCTAACGGCCTAGCTAGCCGCCGCACTGGCTGACCCAGTAGGCCCAGCCGGGCCTCCTTACCCCCCACTCCCTCGCTAACCCTTACCCGGTGCCCCGTTCCCCCACTCCCTCCCCACGCGCCCCCACTTCCCCACGTTTTCCCTCGCTCCTCTGCCCCCCGTCCCGATCCAGATCGAGGGGCGGCAACCCTGGCGACCGCGCCCCGAGGCCGACGTCGCCGCGCGGACCCCCCCCCCCCCCACGTCACCGGACTTCTGTAAGTGCATCTAGTGCCCCTTAGTGATTTTGGTGTATTGAAGACTTATAGGTTAAGTATCTAATGTGTTTATGAGTGTACACAGGCCTATAAGTCTATGAGGAGTTTGATACTTACAGAGAAAGTCGACCCCTAAAAATGAAGTTCTTCGACTGAAGACTTTGATATTTTGAAGACTTTCTGAAGACTTTGAAAGTGAAGAAATTGGTGTGACCTTGAATACTTGGTATTCATTCGAGGAACATGAAGCGTGAAGACTTTTGTTTTCGTAGTTTCATTTTCTCTTTCTTGAGTCATAGGAAACACCGTACTGTTAAAGGGGGTCGAGGAAATACTAAGGAGAAAATTTCCATGTGATGCTCATCTCAAATCCTACACCTACCAATCCCTTCGAGTGAAGCCACTGGAAATCTCATACAGTTCAGTCAATTTCTTCAGTGACAGAGACGCAGTTCTTCTGGTCACTGAGGACTTTGCTCTGACTGAGGAGTTAGGAATTCGCCAGTGCGAATTGCCTACCCAGTGAGGAACATGATAGCCCTGAGGAATTTGTACCTCAAATTTCCGACTGTTGCTGTGCTACAGGCCAGCTGTCCCAAAATATCTTATCCATCCAACGGTCATATCATTGAAGGGCATTTATGTCTTATCATGTCGGGCTGCTCCCTAGGCTATAAATAGCCGCCCCCTACAACCAGTAGCTGGTTGGCTGCTCCGAGAGAAACTGACACTTGTCATTTGAGAGCAACCCATCCTCCGAGGACTTTGAGCGAAAATCATCAAGTGAGGAAAATCCAAACCCAAACCCAAACACCTACAAACCCAAAGTGATTGAGCATCACTGAAGAGATTGATCCTGCGTGGATCCGACGCTTGTTACCTTTGAAGACTGTGCTTCTTCCAGACGGTTAGGCGTCATGGTCTAGAGCATCCAAGAGGAATTGTGGATCGCCGAGTGACCGAGTTTGTCAAGGTTCGGAAGTCACCTGAAGACTTACCACAAGTGATTGGGCGATGACTGTGTGTCCTTAGCTCAAGGAGAATACGGTGAGGATTGTGTGTCCGGGACTGGGTGTCCTCGAGTTTAAATACTCAGCCGCTCCAACCAGATGTACAACTGAGACAACAGTTGGAACTGGTCTACCAAATCATTGTCTTCACCAAGCCAACTGGTTCTATTTCCTCAACACTTTCATTTCCTCATTACTGTGTTGCATGTTTGTTCATATCTGTGTTTGAAGACTTTGACTGAAGACTTTCTCAATTTCCTCAGTTCAATTTCTTCAGTCTGTTTTGTCTTCATCTTGTGCTATCCTGTGTTTACGCTTTCTGTACTCTGTGTTTATCTTCATTTCATCATGATGACCATGCATGTATTCTGTTATGTTTACCTCTGAGTACTTATTCCGCTGCTAGTAGTTCTTCGCTAAGGAATTTCCTCACGAGCAAATTCCTCAGTGAAGAATTTCATAAAAACCGCCTATTCACCCCCCTCTAGTCGATATAACACACTTTCAATTGGTATCAGAGCAAGGTACTCCCTTGTTCTGTGTGATTTTGGTTTAACTGCCTGGAGTTTTAGTTATGTCGACCGCAGATATGAAGAAAGTGACATGCCCCATCTTTGACGGTCACGAGTATCCCAAATGGAAGGCCATGATGAAAAGGCGTCTCATGGCGATGAACAGCGAGCTGTGGACCGTCACTGAGATTGGTCTGGCCGATTTGTGCAAGATGGCGCAAGCTGATGACATTCGCAAGTACACCCACCTCAACCTCACAGCGAAGGCCGTCATCTGCTCCAGTATGTCTCGAAATCAGTTCAAGAACGTCATGCAACTCGATCAGGCGAAGCTTATCTGGGACCATATCTCTGATGTTTATGAAGGCCATCGAACCTGTCACGATCCTTGGTTTGAGGACTTCAAGAAATCTCTCAAGTCAATGACATCTGAACCAGAATCATCCTCCTCCTCACCATGCCTCATGACAGATGGTGAACAGGTAACTGAATGCTATCTGTCTGAATCCAGTGATGATGAATCTGGTGATGAATTTGGACCTAGTTATGTCAAACTTGCCTCACTGGCTTCTAAACAACAAAGAGCTTTGGAAAGGGCTAACAACATGCTTAGTAAGAGCAATGATATGTTGAGTGAAGAAATGGATCAGTCACAAGCTTTGGCTGAAAGTCTTCAGAGACTTTATTCTAAGTATGACTCCCTTCAAGATCAACATAACTCTCTCTTGTCCGATCTTGAGAAGATAAGAGTGAGTTATGAAGATCTTTAGAAGGAGCGCGATTCATTGCTTGCTCAACAAATCAGCGCTGCTTAGGAAGAATTTATTCCTCCCTGTTTGAAATGCATTGAACGAGAATCTGCTAATTCTTCACCTGAATGTTCAAATGCTTCTAATGTTACAAATTCTTCACCTGTCTCTCCTATCACTAATTCCTCATCTGAGGACATTGCTAGTATCACTGACGATGCAGGGCTGAAGGAATTGTACATGACAAGCATGTACAAAAGCCTCAAAGGGCATCAGACTCTTTGTGATGTGCTTAAAAAGTAGATCCTCAACAGGAACCCTAGGAAAGAGGGTATTGCCTTTGAGAGGAAACTCAATGCTGATGGTACATATTGGAAGCCTGAGAAATACCCCAAAACCTCATGGGTTGCTGCAAAGGGACCTCCAGTTGATCCATCTAATTTATCTGGCTATACATGTGAATCTTCTCATTCTTCTGATGAGTCATTTGACTCCAACTCAAACTGTTCAAAAATCAGAATGGTGAAGTATTTGCTAGATATGTTGGCACTTACTGCAGGAATGGTTCTCCTATGAAGAAAATCTGGGTTCCCAAAAGATTCCTTGAAAGTCTTCAGGTGAATGTCCTTATGACACCACCTGTGAAGAAAAGGAACCCCAGATCAAATCCTTCATACGGACCAAATTCCTCAAGGGGATCAAATTCCTCACATGGACCAAAGTCCTCATATGAACATCATCGTGCTAACAACTCTGTTTCGAAGGGAAGAGCCAAGGGCTATGAATATGAGCATTATTCTTTAAATTATTATGTTCATAAGTCCTTGAAGAATTTCTCTGCTTATTCATATGCTTACCCTAACCCCTCTTATGTGAAACGTAATGGTTTGGCCGCTATGCCACCATTCTCATATGGAGCTCGCAGAGTGATGAACTCTTTGCCACCCCTTCAGATGTGGGTGGTGAAGAAAAAGAACTAATCTCTTCTGCAGGGTCAGGTCTCCAGACGTGCTCAAACGTCTGAAGAATTTGCTGGGGACCTGACAGATTGCCTGAAAGGACGCACGCTAACCATGATGAAATGAAATTTCATTTCACACGTCCTCCCTCTGTTTTATCTGTCTTACTACGTGATGAAATTGATCTGATGAATTGTGATATCATATTCTTCACTGCTGAAGTATATGAGGTTCGTAAGTTGCACTAATTCATCTGCAGGATGATCAACCCAAAGCCACTGAATGGGTACTTGATAGTGGATGTACAAATCACATGACTGATGACAGGAATCTGTTGATGGATGCTCCCTTATCGTCATCACATCTGAAGCATATCATCTTCGCTGACAAAAGCAAAAGTTAGGTATTGGGTCTAGGTAAGGTTGCTATCACAAAGGATCGACACATGGACAAAGTCATGCTTGTTGAGTCCCTAGGATACAACCTTATGTCTGTCTCAATGCTTTGTGATCTTGATATGGTTGTTGTCTTTGGCAAGTATCGTTGTGTTGTGATTATGGAAGCTGACAAATCCAAAACCCCTCGTCGTTTCTGGGTTGATGCAATTGATACTGCGTGCCATATCATCAACAGAGTATATCTTCACAAATTCTTCAAAAAGACTGCCTATGAACTCCTCACTGACAAGAAACCCAACATGAGTTATTTCAAAGTCTTCGGTGTTAAATACTGGATTAGAGATCCTCATCACAACTCTAAATTTGCACCGAAAGCACATGAAGGTTTTATGCTTGGTTACGGAAAGGACTCGCACACCTACAGAGTCTTCAACAATGTCCTTCACAAGATTGTTGAAACTGTAGATGTGCGGTTCGATGAAACTAATGGCTCGCAAAGAGAGCACCTACCTTGTGTGTTAGATGAACCAGCACCTGAGGATTCTATCAAGCACAAGGCTACTGAAGATGTCATTCCTACTGAAGAATCTGCTGAAGAATTCATTCCAGAACGTGAAGAACGTCGAGCTGATGCACCTGAAGAAAATGCTGAGGAAATTGATGCTCAAGAAAATGCTGATCAAATTCCTCAACGACATCCAGCTCATCCTCGCGTTGCAAAAGAAGTGCAAGTGGAGAACATCATCGATGACATTAGAGCACCAGGTCCTCTCACACGCTCAAAAGTTTCACATCTATCTAACTTTTGTGGGCATTTTGCTTTTGTCTCTATCACAGAGCCCACTAAGGTAGATGAAGCATTTCTGGAGCCTGAGTGGATTCAGGCCATGCAAGAAGAATTATATCAGTTCAAGCTCAACAATGTCTGGGAACTAGTCAATCGTCCTAATCCTCGCAAGCATAACATCATTGGCACAAAGTGGATCTACCGCAACAAGCAAGATGAAAATGGTGTTGTGGTGAGGAATAAGGCACGACTAGTAGCTCAAGGCTACACACAGGTTGAAGGAGTTGATTTCGATGAAACTTTTGCACCTGTTGCTAGACTTGAGGCTATTCGCATATTACTTGCTTATGCTAACCATCATGATATCATCTTATATCAAATGGATGTGAAAAGTGCATTCCTCAATGGTAAGCTTGAGGAAGAAGTATATGTTGCTCAACCCCCAGGTTTTGAAGATCCAAAACATCCTGACAAAGTCTTCAGACTTAACAAGGCCCTCTATGGCCTCAAGCAGGCCCCACGGGCGTGGTATGATACATTGAAGGAATTCTTCATGAAGAAAGGCTTCACACCCAGTTCACTCGATCCCACTCTCTTTACTAAATCTTATGATGGTGAACTGTTTGTGTGCCAAATATATGTTGATGATATCATCTTTGGCTGTACTGACCAACGTTATAGTGATGAATTTGCCTATATGATGAGGGAAGAATATCAAATGTCTATGATGGGAGAGTTGAAATTCTTCTTAGGTCTTCAAATTCGTTAACAACGCAATGGCATATTCATATCTCAGGAGAAATACCTCAAGGATGTCCTGAAGAAATTCGGCATGCAAGATTGCAAAGGCATCAAAATTCCTATGCCCACAAATGGTCATCTATGCACTGATGAAAATGGTTTTGACTTCGATCATAAGGTATACCGCTCTATGATTGGCTCTTTATTGTACTTATGTGCATCTAGGCCAGATATAATGCTTAGTGTTTGCATGTGTGCCCGATTTCAAGCTGCACCGAAGGAATCACACCATAAGGCTGTGAAGCATATTCTTCGATATCTAGCTCACACACCAACACTAGGATTATGGTATCCCAAGGGCTCGGATTTTGATCTCATTGGATATTCTGACTCTGACTATGCTGGTGACCGTGTGGACCGCAAGTCAACATCTGGTACTTGTCATTTCCTCGGACGATCCTTGGTCTGTTGGTCCTCGAAGAAACAGAACTGCGTATCACTGTCTACTGCTGAAGCTGAGTACATTGCTGCTGGTTCTTGCTGTGCTCAACTGCTATGGATGAAGCAAACACTCAAGGACTATGGCGTCAACATGAAGAATGTGCCTCTCCTCTGTGACAATGAGAGTGCCATCAAGATTGCTCACAACCCAGTTCAGCACTCGAAGACAAAGCACATTCAGATTCGTCATCATTTTCTTCGCGATCATGTGTTGAAGGGCGACATTTCTATTGAGCATGTGAAGACTGAAGAACAGCTAGCCGATATCTTCACTAAGCCCTTGGATGAGAAGAGATTTAGCAAGTTGCGGTGTGAGCTAAATATCTTAGAGTCTTCGAATGTACTTTGAAAAAGGCACTCATCCTAACACTTATGCAAAATTTATGACTTAGATGTGCAACACATGAAGAAACATTTTTCTTCAATCAATGAAGAATAACACTCTAAGTGTGAAGAAATTAACGAAGAATTTGATTCTCAGAACCCTACGACAATTGTACGCGGTGTCTGAAATCATCATTCTTATACGGTGGGTCACGTCACCGCAAAAGTTGAAAATCTTCAATTTGAGTTATTCCTCAGTTTTGAAATTCCTCAGTTGTTCAAATTCTTCAACTTTCAAAATCTTCACTTGTGCCGTCGTTTTTCTTCATTGGCTATATATATATATATATATATATATATATATATATATATATATATATATATATATATATATATATGTGAGTTTATGTCCTCTACAACATTCACTTATAGCTATTTCTTCAAGTTGGTTTTTCTGCTAAGCGAATGTGATCGGACCCTTCCTCTCTATGCTATACTCAATCCAATCTGTTCACAAATTCTTCATGTGCGTTCTATTTGAAACTCGTTCAAATTCTTCACTGTGTCCTTGTCAGCTGAAGAAATTGCGAACGGAACGTTAAAACTAATCTTATCCAAATTTTCGGTTTTGCCGCTCAAACCGTTTCGCATCCCACGATGCATTATTTTACTCACCCACGATCTTACACGATCTCCACTACACAGTACGTGGGTGACACATGTCGTGAGAAGGAGAACGGGCAGGGGCACGTTCGTCCCAAATCTTCGGGCGAGCAGTTTTTTCACCGTGGCTATAAATACCCCTGTCTCCTTCCTCACTTCTTTTACTCCGCTCGATCTCTCTCTCCCGCTCGAGCTTCCAAACCCTAGCGCCGCCGCTACTCCATCGTCGTCGGTGAGGAAGAGCTTCACTGCCTCGACCTCGTCGCGGTCGTACTCGCGCCGACCGCGGAAATCTTCACCTCTGCCGCCGCCGTAGACGTCTTCCTCCGCCAAGTTAGGGCGTGGAAGATCTGCATCGACGAACTTCACTGTTTCAACTCACAGTTCGTTGTGTTCTTCGTTTAGGGTAATTAAAAGTTACTTTTACTGCCCTCCTTGATTTGAAACTTCTCTACAAAATCTTCAAAGGTATTTTATTCTTCAAATCCTCACATACAAAACACCTCACATATTATCTGTTCTTGATTCATTTCTCTAAGCTTTATTTTCTTCAAGATTCCTCAATTGTGTGGATCTTCGATGTATACAACTCTGGAACCTAAGATATAGCGCACTTAGTGAAATTCTTCAAGACGCATCTGGTAAAATTCCTCAAACTTGTTCTTTTTGAAAAACCCTCTGAGAACGCATACGACCTCTCCAAATTCCTCGCAACTATACTCTGTTCACAGGTACACATGTCCGCTGCTGAATCATTAGGTTCTCATCAACTTAACTCGTTTGCAGCATTCCTCGAAGAAAAACTTCATACTTCTTCAGAGAATTCGATTGTTCAAATTCCTCAACTAAATAAAATGGTTGATGGTAAAAGGCCACAGAAAGGAGGAAAGAAGCCAGAGGTCATGACTGCATTTGAAATCCCTGAGGACATCTATGGTGGGTACTGCACACCTCCTGTAGAAGATAAAAATCAGCGCAAGGTGCGCATTCAGAGGATTGAACGGAGATGGGCACGTGAATGGAGGGAGTACATATACGTCACTCCAAAGTACATGAAGAAATTCGCTCTCAACCCTCCTTGCCCAAGAGCCCCGTTGGCACCTGGCCAAGTGGCCGATCACACTAGCGTCAAACGCGGTGAGGACTTTCCTGAGGAATGGGCCAAGCGCCAAGCCAAATTGGCAAGACAAGCCAGAGAAGCAGTGAGGAAATTCAATGAAGACTCTGCTGCTGCTGCTGCTGCCACTGAGGCCTCTGCCAAGCCGAGGAAAGCAATGCTTAAGAAGCCCGCTCGAAAGCCAAGTGCTTCACCATCAATGCCCTCACGGCCAAGTTCCTCAGCTGCGCCCTCACGGCCAGAAACTTCAAAGTCTTCAAAGCAAATTCCTCAAGCTGCCCCTGTTCCTCCGAAATCCTCAGCACCTCCGACCAAGTCCTCAGCCGATCCGACAAAGTCCTCAGCACCTGCACATCCTGCCACATGCCAAAGGACTGTAGGCATCTCTATTGCCTCTGGTGTCTCAGCTAGTTCCTCAGCTGCACCAAGTTCCTCAGCTGGACCCTCTCTGCTGAAGAAAAAGGCTACTGCTGGACGCGGTACTCGCCCAAGTCCTAAGAAGAAGTAGGTAGTATTTAGTGTACCGTCTGATGACGATGAAGCTGATGAAGAAGAACTTTCTGAAATCATCAGAGATAGGCAAGCTAAGGCCGCTAGTGCCAAAGGAAGCAATGTGCCAATGCTTATTGATCCAAGGTTGATCCTGTATTTCATTGATCTATGACACAAAGATCCCAATACGCCTGTGCCGGAGATGAACCTCACTCCTGGTCAAAGTCACGTCTTGACTGCTTTCATTCAAGAAGATAAATGGAAGTATAATAGGGCCAGGCAGATCAAGAAATCGCAGTACATGAAAGAGAAACTGCTGAGGAAAAATGTTCTCACGATGAAACCTGAAGAACTCATCAAGATGCAGGCTGACATCAAAACCCTCAGCGATGAATTTGATGCATACTATGCTGACTAGAAAGGAGCAAAAGTCAGGTTTGTGAAACTGACTGAGAATTTCACCAAGGTTGCAGCCCCATCACAACAAGAAGTTCCTCAAGCTGAAGCATCTGTTCAGCAAACTGAAGAACATGCCAGCACCGCTGATGAAGTTCAGTCTGCTGAAGAAAATGCTAGTTCCAGGGCTGATGACTCCATTCCAGCCGCTGAAGAAATTGCCAGGGCATCCACTAGTGGTGCGCCTGAAGAAACTGAAGAAATCAGGGCAACTGCATCAGTTGCGCCTGAGGAAAATCAACCAGATTCTTCAGCTCCACCTGCGCCTACACCAACTCCAATCCTTCCATCTGCATTAGATGTGAAGAAAACCAAGTCTGCAGAGCGAGCTGCAGTGAAGAAAAGGAAAGCATGAAATGCTTCAGAATCTTCAGCCCCAAAGAAGATGAAGCCCATGACCAGCTCGTTTGCCAATCCAATTGATGTTGTTCCAATCTCAACCATGCCATCAAAGGACCTTGTTCCTTTTGGTGAAGACTGAGATCCCAAGTGGATCAGATGAAGAAACTCAATCTGCTGCTTCCTTAGAGCAGATTGATGAAGAAATTGAAGTGGATGGAATCCCTTCAACCCTAGTGGTCTCATCACCAATGCCTCAGTTTGATGTTGAAGAGGCTGGTGTTGAAGAAATTGATGATGAAGATGTGGACATTGGAAGCACAACCCCGTTGATGAATGACGACTTTTGGGAAAGTCAGCATCCCAATTCCCCACTCTTCACTCCACTGCAGCAAATTCCTCACTCCCCTTCACCAACTGTTCCAATGGGCTCTGAAGAAACTCATCCCACTGCATCTGTGCATGAAGAAATTCCAGCCACTAGTGCTGAAGAAACTGCTGCTACTGCTGAAAAGGTGACTGGACCTGAGGAAGAACCTGAAATTCCTCAGCCTGAAGAACCTGAGATCGCGATTCCTGAGGTAGTGATGCAACTCACTGATCCTCCTCTGCCCAAGCCAAAGGATATGTTCTCAAGGAAGCAAAAGTTCAAGGCTGAAGACTTCTTTGGCGAGCACGTGTTCTTCACTGAGTATAATCCATATGACTCTGCTCGCATAAGGAAGAGGCGGTTCTGGACAGCTAGTCAAGCAAATTTCTATTCCTCAGTGCTATTCAACAAAGACAAAGTCTTCGACCATGCACATATTCCTCACGTGGATATGGAGTCCATGCCATGCTTCACACCAGTCCTCAGTGTTCTCTATGATGCTGGACTGCTCAACTTCTGCACTGACATATGCGATTGGAATGAAGAACTCATTCTTCAGTTCTACGCAACACTGCACATCACCGGCAACTCTGAAGATGTGAATTCATGGGTTCTTGACTGGATGACTGAGAACACACATTATAAGGCCCCAACATCTGAATTGCTTCGTGCCCTCCCACTCAGTCCTCCCCTTGAAGATGCACGTTGTGTTTACAACGAACCCGAGCTTTCAAATCACTATATGCAAGTGCTGATGAAGCCTTTGAAGCCAGGGCAGGCTCCTCGAACCAAATTCCTCGTCAAGGAATTGTTGTATGTGCCTCGGACTGTCTATCACATTCTGACGAAGACTATGGGTCCTATCAAAGGCCACGACTCGAATGATGAAGAAGTCGTTGGCATCATGAAGAATATGCTGTTCAACATTATTCATGGCGTTCCCGTCAACTTCCATGATTTCTTCATGAGGACTCTGGCCAACATTGCTATGTCACCATTTGAGCTGAAGCCTTATGCAGCTTGGATTATGAGATTCATGAGGACAAGGTCTTCACTCAATTACAAAGCTGAAACTCTGAACCACTGCAGCTACTTGCCCCCTATTGAAGTCCTCAAAAGGACATTTTTCTCAGCTGAAGAAAAAGGGCAAGGCTACTGCTGTGATAGATGAAGGCATTCGTCCATTGGATGGGCAATTTCGCAAGGCTTCTTCTTATTCCACCAATGATGACTCTGCCACCCATGACACTGCCGCCAACACTGCCAAGCCAAATCCTCAAGCCACAACACCCAGGGTGATGACTGATCATGAGTTACTCCTCAGTCTTCATCAAAAAGTTGATCACAATCACAAATGGGTCAAGCGTCAGTTTGGCTCAATTCTTCACAACATGACTGCAACACACAATGCAGTGAAGAAGAACCACTACTACCTTCATGAAACCCTCAACCGCACCTGGGCTGTTCTGTCTCAAGTTTACAGCGCTGATGATTTGAAGCAAATGGGTCTCGAAGAAGCATTTGACTGGTCTGCACCTCCTCCGAAAAAATACAAGAAGGTCAAGGTTCCTTCTTTGGTGGCAAGTTCATATTCTTCATCGCGTGAGACTGATGAAAATGAAGACTTGGACGACAATGCGGCAGGCCCTACTTCAACAACCGACACCAACAACGCTGGCGCTCCTTCATCAACTTGAATATCTTCAGGGGCGTTAGTCCTCAGTTTCGATCCTTTTGGTCATTTGATGACAAAGGGGGAGAAATCTGAGTTAGTCTTCAAGCGGGTCTATATTAAGGGCGTTTTTTTGCTAAGTTACAACTCTCGTTCTTCCGAAACTTTTATTGGATCGAGTTGTAATCTTAAACCCGATGGTGCTCTGATACTTTTGTTGCACTATGCTCTGATACTCTTGATGCACTATTCTGCATGCTTATTCCTCGTTAATAGTATTGCGCGCATGCTAAATTACATCAGGCACCATATTTCATCATGCATTTCAAATTCTTCATATTATATATCAAATGCGTGTATGAATTACAAGATATAAGGGGGATCTCCATGATTCAACTCTTCAAGTGTGCATTGCTTCAAAAGCAAATTCCTCACCATGCACATCTTCAGGGGGATTTCTTCTATATCTTGCAATCAAATTCCTCAATATCAGTATTTACACTTCATACATTTATCCCCGTTGAAAACTTAACCGATATTGTCATCAATCACCAAAAAGGGGGAGATTGTAAGTGCATCTAGTGCCCCTTAGTGATTTTGGTGTATTGAAGACTTATACGTTAAGTATCTAATGTGTTTATGAGTGTACACAGGCCTATAAGTCTATGAGGAGTTTGATACTTACAGAGAAAGTTGACCCCTAAAAATGAAGTTCTTCGACTGAAGACTTTGATATTTTGAAGACTTTCTGAAGACTTTGAAAGTGAAGAAATTGGTGTGACCTTGAAGACTTGGTATTCATTCAAGGAACATGAAGCGTGAAGACTTTTGTTTTCGTAGTTTCATTTTCTCTTTCTTGAGTCATAGGAAACACCGTACTGTTAAAGGGGGTCGAGGAAATACTAAGGAGAAAATTTCCATGTGATGCTCATCTCAAATCCTACACCTACCAATCCCTTCGAGTGAAGCCATTGGAAATCTCATACAGTTCAGTCAATTTCTTCAGTGATAGAAACGCAGTTCTTCTGGTCACTGAGGACTTTGCTCTGACTGAGGAGTTAGGAATTCGCGAGTGTGAATTGCCTACACAGTGAGGAACATGATAGCCGTGAGGAATTTGTACCTCAAATTTCCGACCGTTGTTGTGCTACACGCCAGCTGTCCCAAAATATCTTATCCATCCAACGGTCATATCATTGAAGGGCATTTATGTCTTATCATGTCGGGCTGCTCCCTAGGCTATAAATAGCCTCCCCCTACAACCAGTAGCTGGTTGACTGCTCCGAGAGAAACTGACACTTGTCATTTGAGAGCAACCCATCCTCCGAGGACTTTGAGCGAAAATCATCAAGTGAGGAAAATCCAAACCCAAACCCAAACACCTACAAACCCAAAGTGATTGAGCATCACTGAAGAGATTGATCCTGCGTGGATCCGACGCTTGTTACCTTTGAAGACTGTGCTTCTTCTAGACGGTTAGGCGTCATGGTCTAGAGCATCCAAGAGGAATTGTGGATCGCCGAGTGACCGAGTTTGTCAAGGTTGGAAGTCACCTGAAGACTTACCACGAGTGATTGGGCGAGGACTGTGTGTCCTTAGCTCAAGGAGAATACGGTGAGGACTGTGTGTCCGGGACTGGGTGTCCTCGAGTTTAAATACTCAGCCGCTCCAACCAGATGTACAACTGAGACAACAGTTGGAACTGGTCTACCAAATCATTGTCTTCACCAAGCCAACTGGTTCTATTTCCTCAACACTTTCATTTCCTCATTACTCTGTTGCATGTTTGTTCATATCTGTGTTTGAAGACTTTGACTGAAGACTTTCTCAATTTCCTCAGTTCAATTTCTTCAGTCTGTTTTGTCTTCATCTTGTGCTATCATGTGTTTACGCTTTCTGTACTCTGTATTTGTCTTCATTTCATCAAGATGACCATGCATGTATTCTGTTATGTTTACCTCTGAGTACTTATTCCGCTGCTAGTAGTTCTTCGCTAAGGAATTTCCTCACGAGCAAATTCCTCAGTGAAGAATTTCATAAATATCGCCTATTCACCCCCCTCTAGTCGATACAACGCACTTTCAACTTCCTCGTCCACGTCGCTCGTCGCTCCGACCCCTTCGCCCCCGCCACTGTGCGCCGAAGCCGGATCGCCGGCGCCACCTCGCCCTGACGTCGCCCCGCCGCCTCGTCCCCATCATCGCGACGTCCTCGACCTCCTCCTCAACCACGACTCCTTCGAGCATCAACGGTGTTCCCCTGCAACGAGGGTGAGCCGCCATCCGTCCTCCTATCTCCCCCCCCCCTCTGCCTCGATGTGGCCACCACATCCCGGTGCGCTCGCCGCGCCCGTGCCGCTCCAGCCACGCCCAACGCACGCGCCCGGGCACCGCGGCCCTTCCCGGTGCGCTCACCGCGTCCTGCCGCTCCACCCACGCGCCCGTCGCCCCCGCACTCGCTGTCGCCGCTGCTGCCGCAAGCTGCTGCTGCTGCTGCTCCCGAACTGCTACTACAGCTGGCGCCGCCCGGCAGCACCCGCTTCGGCTGCCGCCGTCCGGCGATGGCCCCTGCTACCCCGGCCTGACCTCGCCCCTTCCCCCGTCGGTGTCGTGCCCGCCGGTGCCCTTCTGGGTGCCGCGGCGCTCGCTCCTGGGCTGCACAGCCCCTGGCCTTGTGCCACTGACCAGGGGGCCCCATGCCCCTGTTAAAAAAACATGAAATTGAAAAATAGAAATAATTATTTAATTAATTAGTAATTTGATTAATTAATTAATTTGCTTAGTTAACTACCTAATTAACTTTGATTAGCTAGCCTAATGAACATATTTAGTCTAATTAAACCTGCTTAATTAAACTAGTCTATGACAGTGGGCCCCATTGCCCTGTTTGACCAGTCAATGTTGACCCAGTCAACAGCTGACTAGACTGTTGACTTTGACTCTGACCCCACCTGTCATACACTATGGCTGGCACTGCACTATGTGACAATAGTATTTACTGATTAAATTTTGGAGTTAAATAAATCAATATAATCATTTAAAATTTTAGAAAATCACATTAAATAATCCGTAACTCCGATGAAATTATTTTATACATGAAACTTGCTTAGAATTTCGATACGAACCCGAATACGTCCTCCGTATTCCTGTCAGATGCCCATAGCTATATGATCATGGAACTTTTAGACCGATTTCAGTGAATGAATAGTGCCCAACTTTAATTAAATAAATCCAAATAAATTCCTAAATTAACTAAATCATTTAGTTAGGCAGTAGAACACCTATGCATATCATTTAGACATGTCCTGCATATTGTTTGCATTATTGCCGTGAATTTATTGTTTCTCTCCCCCTCCTTCTCTCCGATAGACCCCGAGACCGATGCCGCCCCTGTGATCGACTACGTCGACGACAACCCCTCCTTGCCAGAGCAACCAGGCAAGCCCCCCTTTGACCATGCCGATATCGCCCATTCCATTCTCTCATGCTTGCATTAGATTTTGCTACTGTTATTGTTTGCTCCTATTCTGATGCATAGCCTGCTTTTGTATCTACTGTTGTACCTTGCCTGCTTATCCTAAACTGCTTAGTATAGGTTGGTTAGAGACCCATCAGTGACCCCCCCACTTGACCCGACTGCCCCGCTGGATTATCAGAAGACCCGATCAACGGGATCGAAGACCAGGCCCCGACACCGCACATCACTTTCCCCTTTTGTTGCTCGACTCTCCAGAGTTACCATCGAGTGCCAAGGGTGGAACCTATACATCACCCCTGATGAGATCTCTGTAGTGTAGCTATTCAGCCGGGGTCATCGAGGGTGATTTCCTCCTTAACCACTTCCGATACGGCTCTGTCGTGCAACCCCTCAAGTGTGAACTTCGAGGGTGGTTCCTCTTACGTTCACCTTGATGATTACATCAAGTGGAATCCGTCAAGGGTGATTCCTCAGGTTTTCCCCTTGGTGTTAGACACAAAGTTACTATGGTTACAATGACTTACACGGAACCCTGATAATGAAGACGGGTCGGCCCTGAGGGGTACCCGCGCGAGCTTAATTGCGAGTGATGTGGAGTCGGGCGGACCTGGAAGGTGCCGGCGAGATAATTACGAGGTGTGGCCGGGCATTCCTAACCCTTGTCGCAAGTCCTCGAGACGGGGCAACGGGGTCACATCTTTTGTGAGTCTCTGCTTGTTACGTGCATTCCTAATTCACTACGAATTGGATATTTGATCCGAGGGGCCTCTGGCCTGATAGCACTAACCATCACGTGGGCATAGTATGGGCGTTCTGCGTCGTATGCATCAGCCGAAGCTTAATACACGTCAGCGACTGAGCGGCGCGCGCCGGGTTGGACTGCGTAAGCGCCTGCCTTGTTGAAGGAGGTAGCTAGGTCTGCTCACCGGCCGCCCACGCAACGTTCAGGAGTTCCCGGGGAGATGGCCCATGACCCCTGGGGGCATAGGCTTAGTCCGGCGTGTTGACCTCTCTATTAAGCCTAGGTCGGGTTGCGGCGTATTGTTTGGCCGATGCCAGGCATGACCCAGGAAAGTGTGTCCGGCCGGAGTTAATCGAGCGTGGTGGGTAAGTTGGTGCACCCCTGCAGGGAATAAAACATCTATCGATAGCCTGTCCTATGGTAACAGACACTTGGAGTTGTATCCCGATCGATACAACTAGAACTGGATACTTGTGATGAGAACTGGATGGTGATGAGCATTGGATTGTGATGATAACTGGATAGTATGGCTCTGGGATGCCTTTCTCGCAGGGAGTCGAGAAAGGATCTCCGGCCGAGGTTGATTACACTTCTACTACTTTACCTTATGCTACTCTACTCCCTCCGGTTGCTGCAAGATGGTGGTTTCCAGAAGATGCTAGTCTTCGGTAGGACTAGGCCTTCTCTCTATTCTGGCATTTCTGCAGCCCAGTCCACATATACAGCCTTCCTTTGATAATGTTGCATATGTAGTGTAGATCCTTGCTTGCGAGTACTTTGGATGAGTACTCACGGTTGCTTTGCCTCCCCCTTTCCCCCCTTTCTTCTTCTTTCCGGTTGGTGCAACCAGATGTCGTAGTCCAGGAGCCAGATGCCACCGCTGATGCCTACTACTACGTGGAGACCGCTGACGACCAGGAGTAGTTAGGAGGCTCCCAGGCAGGAGGCCTTGCCTTTTCGATCGTAGATGCTTTTGTGCTAGCCTTCTTAAGGCAAACTTGTCTAACTCATGTCTGTACTCAGATATTGTTGCTTCCGCTGACCCTTGTGTTTTCGAGCTTATGTATTCGAGCCCTCGAGGCCCCTGGCTTGTAATATAAAGCTTGTATTATTTTAATTTGTGTCTAGAGTTGTGTTGTGATATCTTCCCGTGAGTCCTTGATCTTGATCGTACACATTTGCATGTATGATTAGTGTATGATTGAATCGAGGGCGTCACAAGTTGGTATCAGAGCCGACTGCCTGTAGGTAGCCCCCTTTCCAACTCCTTGGCCGAAGTTGAGTCTAGTCGTCCAAAACTGTTTTACTAACTTGGCTGTGTGGCTTACGGGTGGTACTAGGATCTTTTTATTCCTCATCTATACTCTGGGACTCTGATCTCTCGTCTATTCGGGTTAAACTTTTTACTAACTCATACTCTAGGATCTCGTAACCACTTCCTTCCGGAGAGCCCCTTCACTACAGATGATCGCTTGCTTCGCCAGAAGATTCTGCAGATACTCCTCGATGTTTCTCGAGACCCTGTGCCCACTGCCTTATAGTTTCTGACCACAGATAATCCCCGTGAATAACATCCTTGCCGCTTGCACCTTCATACCCAGTTGCTCCTATTATTCCAAGATGTACTCTCCGTTGTTTCGAGAATCCATTGTGCCTTCTGCTTTGCGGCTTCTTTTTGCACTACGGATAATTCGCTGAACCCGTTCATCTCCAGTTGTTCATATGCTTTCCAAAATACTTGGAAATAAAATGTGATCTTCTGAAAATCCTCTGCAGCCTATTGCTCTTGATTCTCCTTGCCTGCTTGCGTTAGGATTAATTCTATATGTGTAGCAATATTCTTTAAAATTCTTTGTGGTAGTCATTCTGCTCCTATGGATTCAACGTGTGAGTGAATACTCGCAATCATCAATTAATCCTTGGAAATTTTCTTTCCGGCTCCGACCTCGCTTCGGTTATGAGCTAGTTCTTGCTCAATCCAGATTAGATCGGGTACACCTCTAAGTCTATTCAACTTAATCATCTTTTGATCAAAGCCTGTGCTTCTGATCCTTTGACTTAAAATCGTAATTCCTTTGTATTCAACCTTTGAAGTTATCCAGTTGCATCTATAACCCGATGCCTTGCATTCTTTCTTCTTCTGAGTGAGTATCGATACTCACATCAGATCTTTTATGGACCGCCATATCCTTGGTTGGATTATTATCCGACAATGTCCTTCATATTCATTAAACTTGTGAGTTTTGCCCTGACACATAATGCCTTTGGTAAGTTCTATCATCTGCTTTTGTCAACCATGCTCTGCTTTCGAGCTAGTATATTTTAATCCTGAAGTTAGCGGTATATGTTCCTAAGATACCCCTACAGGTTGAACCTATGCCTTCCCTAATACGTGTGAACTCGAAAGAGATGTGAGTCATACTCTTCTGGTGCTTCACCAGATAAATCTTCCGCACTACAAATTCTTCGAAAACGAGGAGTGAATGAAAGGTTATGCATTGAAGAAGTGGAGTCGACCTTGAACTTTGTGTTCATGCCCATGAACCAGATGTGGAACTTATCATGGAAACTTCTTGTGATAATAATAATCCCCTTGTTATAAGTTAATTTGGTATCTATGTTTGGTCCTTTGCAACCATGGCTCTGACCATGATTGTTCCCCTTTGATTCCATTTCTCGGACAAGTTAAAGCACTTGTCTTCTACAGATCAATGCATCTCCTCAACCTCTATTTTGATATTCTTCAAGTATTACCCTCCGGTACCTCGAGAATATCAAAGAACCGTGTTGCTTCCTACGAGTCTTCATCTGGTATTGCTTGTCATCGATTTCAGATTTCCCGGGGTTTGTGTTGTTAGTCACTCGAGAACGCCGATAAGTGAATCGATTCCACACTTCGATTCAATAACTCTAAATAATTTTCGTTGCTTATGAGTTTAATAATCCTTCAAGTCATTCCTAGCCCGATCGGCTATATCATTATCATGCTAAATTTTAACTGTGCTACTTGGTCCTTCTTCCCGGAGCAACTTCTGACGACGAGCTAAGCTTACGTCGACCTTCTTCATCTTATCATTTCACCTCGAACGACAAGCTTGATTTCGAGCTTGTGTCATATCCGTGGTTCCATTAGCCTTTCACTTCATCCTTCTTGTTGCTTGATGGCATCGCTCCTCGATGGCATCTTCATAGAGCCTCTCGACGAATGCGTCGTGATCAGCATCAACATTTTGACTTCTGTTGAGATGACCATTGAATTCATGGTGAGAAATACCATCCTTGACCTTCGATGATTTGAGTTATCATCGACAACCCCCTTGTCTTCCTTCCAACACATGTTTGATCATGTCTTGGTTATACCATGGACTCCATGCTATTCCTGCAATTGTTCCTTGAGTATTTCTTGTCATCTTCAGCTCCAACCCTTACTTAGGACACCATGTTAATGCTACCTCGAAGCATGACTGAGGTATTCCGGATATCAACAAGAACATTGGAAGCACATTGTCGACTGTTTCTTGATCTATTATCCAAACACCGTTGTATGGGTAATATCATGATTCTTCCCTCTCCCCCTTTATCTAAATGCTTTTGATCTTGCTATCATATCATGTATATCATGCTCCGCTTCCCCTTGGGAAGGATATACTCCCAATTCTGGTGTGTAAACACATTTTTCCTTTCCATTGGTCTGATTAATCCGATAATTTCACTTTCCTTTCCATTGGTTTGTTTAACCTTCTTGTGATCTATATGATCTAAGCAGTAACATTCTTCTGCTTAATTAAACATCTTGGTGTACAACTCTTACAGTAAAACCCTGTTACTATTGTTGTTGACATTCTGGTAACTACCGGTGGACGAGAACTTTGCCTACTGGTCCGCCTCGTTCAACGAGCAGGAAAATAGTTCTCTTTGTCCCTCGCCCTTGGTACCTACGTTGTTGGCAACATAACTGACAGTCTATCATCTTACATGCCTTGCTATCGACCCCCTTTGTACTTTTAACTCACATGGTGGGCCCATAACCCACAGTTCCACAGGATCGGAACCTAACTCTCCGATGTATCTTTTATTCTGGAGTATCATATGCTCTTGGCTTTGTGTGTTGTCACGAGCCACCTTCCGAGAGATGATTCTTTCCCGATGCTCTGGACCCTATTTCTCACACTCTGTTCAGGTATCAATCATTTGTCCGTTCGGTTGAAACTTCCTTTGTACCTTCTTACCTTGCTCTCGTTGACTTTCATCAATTTCAACTCGAGAGATGCCTCTATGCCACGTTCACCGAGATAGCCCCCAAGTACCTATCTTGTGTTGAGCTCCGTCCTTCCCGAGTCTTTCCCCCTTACTCCACCCCTTAAATCTCGGGACGAGATTTCTTGTAGTGGAGGAGATTTGTAACGTCCGAATAATCAAGCTACAGTAAACCCCTACTAATGATGCCACGTCATCATTCTTACTGTTGCTAGTCCTCATTTGCATTCAAACGAATTCAAATTCAAATCCAAGTTAATGTCAAAATACAAAACTTCTCAAACATGAAAGCTAAAATGTTCCTCATGTGGAAAATATTCCATAATTAATTGTGGTGGTGAACCAACCTTTTGTTAAGTGTTTTAATGCCCTAAGGTAATTAAGTGGCTAAATCAATTATTTAAATGCTTTTTCACTTATAAAAATGCTAGACTAATTTATTTAACTACTAAACTTATGGTGGAAGTGGCCTAAATTATTATACTAATTTAGAGGTAAGTTTTACATTTTATAAAACTAAAATAATATGACACTAATAGGAAAATAGTAAGCTCTAAAAAAGAACACAAGCCCCCCCCCCCCACATGCCGGGCCTAACGGCCCAGCTGGCCGCCGCACTGGCCGACCCACCAGGCCCAGCCGGGCCTCCTTACCCCCCACTCCCTCGCTAACCCTAACCCAGTCGCCCCGTTCCCCCACTTCCTCCCCATGCGCCCCCACTCCCCCACGTTTTCCCTCGCTCCTCAGCCCCCCATCCCGATCCAGATCGAGGGGCGGCAACCCCGGCGACCGCGCCCCGAGGCCGCCTTCGCCGCGCGGAGCCCCCCCGTTCACCGGACTTCCTCGTCCACGTCGCTCGTCGCTCCGACCCCTTCGCCCCCGCCACTGTGCGCCGAAGCCGGATCGCCGGCGCCACCTCGCCCTGACGTCGCCCCGCCGCCTCGTCCTCATCATCGCGACGTCCTCGACCTCCTCCTCAACCACGGCTCCATCGAGCCTCAACGGTGTTCCCCTGCAACGGGGGTGAGCCGCCATCCGTCCTCCTCTCTCCCCCCTCTGCCTCGATGTGGCCACCACATCCCGGTGCGCTCTCCACGCCCGTGCCGCTCCATCCACGCCCAACGCACGCGCCCGGGCACCGCGGCCCTTGCCGGTGCGCTCACCGCGTCCTGCCGCTCCACCCATGCGCCCGTCACCCCCGCACCCGCTGTCGCCGCTGCTGCCGCAAGCTGCTGCCGCTGCTGCTCCTGAACTGCTACTATAGCTGGCGCCGCCCGGCAGCACCCGCTTCAGCTGCCGCCGTCCGGCGATGGCCCCTGCTACCCCGGCCTGACCTCGCCCCTTCCCCCGTCGGTGTCGTGCCCGCCGGTGCCCTTCTGGGTGCCGCGGCGCTCGCTCCTGGGCTGCACAGCCCCTGGCCTTGTGCCACTGACCAGGGGGCCCCATGCCCCTGTTAAAAAACATGAAATTGAAAAATAGAAATAATTATTTAATTAATTAGTAATTTGATCAATTAATTAATTTGCTTAGTTAACTACCTAATTAACTTTGATTAATTAGCCTAATGAACATATTTAGTCTAATTAAACCTGCTTAATTAAACTAGTTTGTGACAGTGGGCCCCATTGCCCTGTTTGACCAGTCACCGACTAGACTATTGACTTTGACTCTGACCCCACCTGTCATACACTATGGCTGGCACTGCACTATGTGACAATAGTATTTACTGATTAAATTTTGGAGTTAAATAAATCAATATAATTATTTAAAACTTTAGAAAATCACATTAAATAATCCGTAACTCTGATGCAATTATTTTATACATGAAACTTGCTTAGAATTACGATACGAACCCGAATATGTCCTACGTATTCCTGTCAGATGCCCATAACTATATGATCATGGAACTTTTAGACCGATTTCAGTGAATGAATAGTGCCCAACTTTAATTAAATAAATCCAAATAAATTCCTAAATTAACTAAATCATTTAGTTAGGTAGTAGAACACCTCTGCATATCATTTAGACATGTCCTGCATATTGTTTGCATTATTGCCGTGAATTTATTGTTTCTCTCCCCCTCCTTCTCTCCGATAGACCCCGAGACCGATGCCGCCCATGTGATCGACTACGTTGACGACGACCCCTCCTTGCCAGATCAACCAGGCAAGCCCCCCCTTTGACCATCCCTATATCGCCCATTCCATTCTCTCATGCTTGCATTAGATTTTGCTACTGTTATTGTTTGCTCCTATTCTGATGCATAGCCTGCTTTGTATCTACTGTTGTACCTTGCCTGCTTATCCTAAACTGCTTAGTATAGGTTGGTTAGAGACCCATCAGTGACCCCCCCACTTGACCCGACTGCCCCGCTGGATTATCAGAAGACCCGATCAACGGGATCGAAGACCAGGCCCCGACACCGCACATCACTTTCCCCTTTTGTTGCTCGACTCTCCAGAGTTACCATCGAGTGCCGAGGGTGGAACCTATACATCACCCCTGATGAGATCTCTGTAGTGTAGCTATTCGGCCGGGGTCATCGAGGGTGATTTCCTCCTTAACCACTTCCGATACGGCTCTGTCGTGCAACCCCTCAAGTGTGAACTTCGAGGGTGGTTCCTCTTACGTTCACCTTGATGATTACATCGAGTGGAATCCGTCAAGGGTGATTCCTCAGGTTTTCCCCTTGGTGTTAGACACATAGTTACTATGGTTGCTATGACTTACACTGAACCCTGTTACTGAAGACGGGTCGGCCCTGAGGGGTACCCACGCGAGCTTAATTGAGAGTGATGTGGAGTCGGGCGGACCTGGAAGGTGCCCGCGAGATAATTATGAGGCGTGGCCGGGCATTCCTAGCCCTTGTCGCAAGTCCTCGAGACGGGGCAACGGGGTCACATCTTTCGTGAGTCTCTGCTTGTTACCGCGCGTTCCTAATCCACTACGATTTGGATATTTGATCCGAGGGGCTCTAGCCTGATAGCACTAACCATCATGTGGGCATAGTATGGGCGTTCTGCGTCGTATGCATCAGCCGAAGCTTAATAGACGTCAGCGACTGAGCGGCGTGCGCCGGGTTGGACTGCTTAAGCGCCTGCCTTGTTGAAGGAGGTAGCTAGGTCTGCTCACCGGCCGCTCACGCAACGTGCAGGAGTTCCCGGGGAGATGGCCCATGACCCCAGGGGGCATAGGTTTAGTCCGGCGTGCTGACCTCTCTATTCAGCCTAGGTCGGGTTGCGGCATATTGTTTGGCCGAGGCCGGGCATGACCCAGGAAAGTGTGTCCAGCCGGAGTTAATCGAGCGTGGTGGGTAAGTTGGTGCACCCCTGCAGGGAAGAAAACATCTATCGATAGCCTGTCCTACGGTAACGGACACTTGGAGTTGTATCCCGATCGATACAACTAGAACTGGATACTTGTGATGAGAACTGGATGGTGATGAGTATTGGATTGTGATGATAACTGGATAGTATGGCTCTGGGATGCCTTTCTCGCAGGGAGTCGAGAAAGGATCTCCGGCCGAGGTTTCCAGAAGATGCTAGTCTTCGGTAGGACTAGGCCTTCTCTCTATTCTGGCATTTCTGCAGCCTAGTCCACATATACAGCCTTCCTTTGATAATGTTGCATATGTAGTGTAGATCCTTGCTTGCGAGTACTTTGGATGAGTACTCACGGTTGCTTTGCTTCCCCTTCCCCCCCCTTTCTTCTTCTTTCCGGTTGGTGCAACCAGATGTCGGAGTCCAGGAGCCAGATGCCACCGCTGATGCCTACTACTACGTGGAGACCGCTGACGACCAGGAGTAGTTAGGAGGCTCCGAGGTAGGAGGCCTTGCCTTTTCGATCGTAGATGTTTTTGTGCTAGCCTTCTTAAGGCAAACTTGTCTAACACATGTCTGTACTCAGATATTGTTGCTTCCGCTGACCCTTGTGTTTTCGAGCTTATGTATTTGAGCCCTCGAGGCCCCTGGCTTGTAATATAAAGCTTGTATTATTTTAGGGACATTTACATATGTGCCCCTAACTCGAACCCACTACTCATATTTGCCCCTAATTTCAAAGCATGCTCAAATTTGCCCCTCCGCCGTTAAGTCACTACTCAGATATGCCCTTCCGTACAGTACTGTAGCACTTTCCGTCCAATACTGTAGCACTTTCCGTCTGCTACAGTATACATGGGCCTTTGACGGTCAAAGGCCTTTGACTGGACGGAAGGGCATTTCTGAGTAGTGACTTACCGGCAGAGGGGCAAATTTGAGCATGCTTTGAAATTAGGGGCAAATCTGAGTAGGTGGTTCGAGTTAGGGGCAGAAATGCAAATGGCCCATTATTTTAATTTGTGTCTATATCTTCTCGTGAGTCCTTGATCTTGATCTTACACATTTGCGTGTATGATTAGTGTACGATTGAATCGACGGCGTCACAGTAGCATAAATACCGCCATGAATTTTGCCCTTGGTTCTGTTAAGGTGTAGACGGCGTGCAATAATAGCCTCGAGGCTAAAGGTGTTATCGCCGTATAGTGCACGACGTAAGATGGCGAAGTCGGGGGCACTGAGTGCACCCTTTTCTCTAGCAATTAAACACTTACCGATGAACAGAGCAAAATAATGCACAGAAGTAAACTGCAAGCTAGTGATAGTAACACTCAATACACCCCTCTCATCTTCCACTGTCAGAGTACGATAATAGTCCTCAAACTCTGCAGCTCTAGGCTCTCTAATTTCCCCGCCAGAAGGGATCAAGCATATATCACAAAAGTCAGTGAGTGGCACCTGACGGGATTCAGCATATAAACTAAACTGCACCTCAGGGGGGTTATTCCTACTCAGAAAATGAAAATTTTGCACAAAGGAATTTGTAAGGAGATGGTATTATTCACACTCAGCTGCGATGAAGTCGGTTAGCCCGGCATTTGCAGCAAATTGGGCGAACTCTTGATGAATCCCCCCTCCATGAAGGGATTATGCGGCCATTCGCACGGTCGCACCTCCGCCCTTCTCCGAGTATGGAGGTCATTGTCCGATCATTCCCCAATGACTCTCTTAGCATTTTTCTTGGAGGCAAACTTCCTAAAGAAACTCATCTTATTCCTATAGATAAAATTCTGAAAATTTTAGTCCACAATTTTTTTGTCAACAAAACGTAACAAGATTGATAGCAACTACTCATAAGGAGGCATAGAGGCTATATTAAGCATTCAAACTACTTAAAACTCTAAGAATTCAAAATGCAAGCTCATCTACAGCAGCACCAAGAGTAGCTAATTATTCAAAATATAATTCACTAAAGCAAAAACTAATTGGAGCAATGGAGGATTCACATACCAAGTAGCAATCCCCCAAAACAGTTTCGAAAATGGAGCTTCGAGCAAAGAGATCGAAATCCACGGGTTTGAGAGCAAGAACACGAGAGAGAGAGAGAGAGAGAGATCTATGGTGATTTTTTATCTGAAGGTAGAAGATCACATGGGCTAATGAGATAAGTGAGGGGACCCACGTGGGGATCACAACCCACCAGGGTGCTTGGGGCTGCTGGCGTGCCCTGGTGTCTTGTGGTCACCAGGTGCACCCCCTCTGTTGTTATTTGCACCTGAAATTCGGAAATATTCAGAAAAAATTGTATTAAATTTTCAAGGCATTTTGAAAACTTTTATTTTTGGGTCATTTTTTTATTGCACGGGAAAATTAGAAAACAGACAAAACATGGCATTTTATTTTATTTAAATAAGAAAAACAGAAAATAAAAGTTGGAGCGGAAAGTTGTGCTTACTAAATTCATCAACTTTCTACCTTTCAAAAATGATCCATTAATAAGATTGATCAAGTCTTATAAATAACCACCTTCGATTAGCATGAAATCGAAGAACTTCCGTAAAACACTAAGTTACCTTAACGGGGATATGCATGTCCCCAACAATAAACACTTCATATTTATTTTTGGCAGTAGGTAAAGGTAGTTGAAAACTGCCAATAGTGAGTGTTGGTGATTTTTCAATAACATTAATAGCATTCACTGATACTTCTCCGTCATATCTATAATTTTTGATTGTTTCATGCCAATATTCTACAACTTTCATATACTTTTGGCAACTTTTTATATTATTTTTGGGACTAACATATTGATCCAGTGCCCAGTGCCAGTTCCTGTTTGTCGCATGTTTTTGTTCCGCAGAATATCCATATCAAACTGAGTCCAAACGCGATAAAAACCTACGGAGATTTTTTTGGAATATATGTGATTTTTTGAAAAAAGAATCAACGCGAGACAATGTCCGAGGGGCCCACAAGCCCTAGGGGCGCGCCACCCAAGGCGCACCGGGGAGGCTTGTGGCCATCTCCAGCCACGAACCGGGACCAAAGGGCCTCGCTCCTGGTGTCGTGGTTCTAACTCTGACAGTGATGTAGGGGGGTATGAATGGAGAGGCTAGATCTTAGCTATGGAAGAGTTGTAAGCACACGAGGTTTACGAGTTCAGGCCCTTCGCGGAGGAAGTAACAGCCCTACGTCTTGATGCCCGGAGGCGGTCGATTGGATTATAAGTGTGTGAATAACAGCGGTGCGAACCCTTGATACTGAGGAGGGGGTGGCTTATATAGAGTTCGGCAGGCCCCTCCAGCCCTCAGTAATGCAGGGTTTAAAGTACATTAAGACTGGGAGTTACTGGTAGCGTCCCTAATAAAGTGCTATGATGACCATAAAAGCTACTTAATGGCCGACCATTTGCGTGCGGAGTGACTTTAGATCTCCTGGCAGTCGAGTGGTTGGTTCATGGTCGAGTGATTGCTTCATGGTCGAGTGTCTTCGAGTCCGTCGAGTGGGATACCTCCAAGTCGATTGAAAGGTGACATCTTCTATGGATGTCCTTGGGTAGGGAACTTAGGACAGGCCCATGCCCCTACCCTAGGTACATAGCTTCATCATTAGCCCCCGAATGGATCGAGGTTTGAGTGGGGAAGGAGTTGGGGATCCTTCCGACTGGTTCTCCATGCTATATGAGCGCCTTGTTTTGGATCAATCGTCACGGATGACATCGTCAACTTCTTTCAGTCGCCTTGATCCATTCTAGGCCTCTTGTCGAGTGAGTTTCTTTATTTGTGAAGTTCCGAGTGATGGTGTGAAAGGGATCTTCTGCTTGACAAGTTGTTCCGCAGCCCGCGGATTTTGCGGGATTTGAATTTCGGGAAGTGCGCGGGACAGGGGCGGCCGCAGTAATCGGATGTGATAAGACGGAAGCTCCTCGATCCCCGCGCCACCTTTTTCGCCATGTACCGCGGGCGTGCCTGTTGCGGGATTTGACAGGATTGCCCGGGCCTACCAGTCAGCCACTCGAAAGCGACCTCTTATAAGCTGCAAGCTCTAGACTTCCGAACAGTGCGCCTTCACTTTTCCTCCTTCCTTGGCGAGATCCTCCGCCACCTCCGCTCTCACCTTAGTGCCGTAGGTCTATTCGAGCTTCGTCGGCGACGATGGTGAAGGACAAGACGTCAGCTCTGGAGCGCGCGAAGAAGGCGGCGGAGCAGGGGAAGGGGAAGAAGTCCGCTCGGGGCGGATCTTCCTCGAGGACTGCTCTGCCCAAGGTTTGGATCCGGGGCGACTGGATGCCATCGGTGATTCGGCAGGAGGACCTTGATGATATGGTCGAGGGGGGAGTCATTCTCCACGAAGTTGCGCGTCTCCCGAGGAAAGAAGTTGAACCTCAGCCTCTTGATGGTGAGTGCGTCCTCCTCGCTACCCATATCGATCGTGGATTCTCTCTGCCTCCTCATCCTTTTGTCCGGAGTTTCTTGAACTTCTTCGGAGCGCAGCCCCATCACTTCACTCCCAATTCTATCGTGTATCTTGCTGCTTTCGTTTCCTTGTGTGAAAATTTCTTGGGCTGCCACCCCCATTGGGGACAATTTAAGCACATCTTCACTTGTCGTTCCCAATCGGTCAAGAAGGCCAAGTCGAGTGACGAAAGGACTCACGTGATCCAGCTGTGCGGGGGCCTGGCGATCCAGATGAGGGAAAAAAGTTCTTTTTCGCCTATCACTTTTCCCGAGTCGGTCTATGGTTGGCAGTCCACCTGGTTTTACTATAAAGACCAGGCGACCCTAGGACAGTCGACTGGGCTTCCCCCTTTCTCTCTGAACCGAGCGCAGAAACCTGCCTCCCTGAAAGTGGCGCCGGAGGAAAAGGCACAAGTCAAGTTGTTGCTTAGTCGAGTGGTTCAACTTGTCCGCGAGGGCGTGACCGGCATGGACTTGTTCGAGGTCTTCCTTCGGAGGCGCATCCAACCGCTTCAGGCTCGTGACCATCCGATGTGGCTGTACTCGGGTCTCGAAGACACCACTCGGATTCACCCACAGGAGGTCACTGACGAGATGCTGGAAGGATGGCTGTCAAGTATCACAGGGAACAAAGACAACCCCCGAGGAGCCAGGAGGATTCCTCCACTTGACAACACATACGAAGTGGACCAGGTCTGACCTTGTGTTTCCGACTGATATCTTGCTTTCTTTATGTGTTCTCTTTGAATCGGTCGATTGATTTTTATCTTGCATGTTGTCCTCCAGGCAACTACTGAGATGTACTCGACACCCAATGGAGCGCAGGAGCAGGCCGAGGAAGGAGAGGCGAGCGGAGGTGAGAGCGGAGACGAGCCAGGAGAGTGGCAATCTGACGGCGAGGGAGAGGGGGATGGCGACGACGACTCCAGCGAAGAGGAGGAGGAGGAAGCCGAACCCCCCCACTCGGAAAGGCGATCCAAGCTTACACACGACCCTGTGCGGGAACGTGGTAAGGCGACTGCTCCTGTTGGGCAGTCGTCGAAGCGCACTCGAACCTCTTCTCCAGCACCAACTGAAAAAGCTCCCAAGCATCCACGCGTGACGCCGTCGAGGCCGCCCAAGACTCTGCCCAAGATGAAGATGAATGTCCCCACCATTTCTGGGTAATAGTAGAATTTGTTTTCCTTTGTTGAACGCGACTGACTCTTGGTCGACTCGTTGATCAAGCTGGCTGACTTTCGAAATTTTGCAGAGCTGCCACCTCGGAGATCTCCGCCAAGGATGATGATCAAGAGATGGAAGACGCTATTACCTCCAACCCTGGTATGATTACTGATGCTCTTCCTGGAGTCGACTGTCAATTTGTTATAACTCTGGTCGATTGGATTTCTCTTGTAGCTCCTCCTCATGTCATTGACCTCCCTGACGACGACGACGAAGTGCCGCTGAGGGCGAGAAGGAACAGGAGGGCGCCGGCTGGCAAGACTCCACAAACTACTCCGACGTCTGAGGCCGTAGTTCGTGAGGGTGGCGATACTAGTCGGGCTTCTGTGACCTTTGCTGAGCCTCTGACGAGTGTTCGGCCTTCAACGTCGACTGCAGATCCGCCTTCGCTTTTCGCCACACACCACGTCCCTGAGGACCAAGTGGGTGCTGCTAAAGAAGCTATACGCCAGGCGGGGATCATGATGGAGCAAGCGAAGGTGGTTCGGGAAGCCAGCCAAGCAGGTTATGACGCGAGTTCAGCTCTTCAGAGCAACGTCCAGGTCAGTCGACTCAACACTTGTTCTGTTAGGATATGCTGTCTGAAGAATCTCTTTTCTGAAGATCTTTATTTCTGTACACCCACTGGGTGCGACTGTTAATTTTTGGACGAGTGGGGGCACGCTAAGTGCACCCACTGGGTGTAGTCCCCGAGACTACGGTGGACTGCTGGCAGTCGACTGTAGTCTTTATACTGTCTTTCTGTAGTTGTACTTCTTCACTCGGTCTGGTCAGGCCATGTCGAATGGAACTGTATCCGGTCGACTGCGGGCAGTCGATTTTTTTTTTGAAAACCAGTGGGGGCACACTGAGTGCACCCACTGGGTGTAGTCCCCGAGACTACTGTCGAATGTTTTTGATTCGGCTGTAGTCTTAGAAACGCCATCATTGTCTCTTGGTTACTCGGAAGCAACTTGTCTTGGACATCTGTCGACTGATTTCTCGCAGAAATCCTGTGAACTTGTGGCTCGCTTCACCGAGTTGAAGAAGCAACAGATCCAGCTCAACTTTGACCTGAAGCTTGCTCAGGAGAACTTGCAGAAGGCGCGAGAAGAAGCAAAAGGTATGGCTGGTGAGGTTCTCCATTCTTGACGAGTGACTTTTCTTTCTTGTCCATTCTTGATGCTGATCTCACTCGACGTTCCGTAGATAAACTGGAGGAAGCTCTGAAGAAGAAGGATCAAGATCTTGTCGAAGCGCAGAAGGAGGCCTTGAACAAGACCAAGCTTGCTGAAGAAAAACTGACTTCAGTCGGAACTCTTGAAAAGGAGAACTCCAGACTGAAAACTGCTCTTGATGCAGCTAACCAAGAAGTGAATTGCCTGAAAAATGACAAGATAGCTCTGGGTGACAAGGCCAGTGAACTGGTGGGGAAGAAGAACGATCTGGAGGGTTATCTTGGGGGACTCGCCGAGAAGCTGTTCATCATGCTTGAGGGTAACAAATTTTCACCTGGCTGGCTTGTCGTCACTAAGCTCATGCAGGGTCACTGTCTTAACTTTGACTTGTGTTTTCAGAATTCTGTCAGAACTTCGAGAGAGATTTGGATCCCATTAACTCCCCAGTGAAAGATGAAGTTGCTATGAACGTGCTCCGACTAGAGTCTCGTGTTGCAAGTGTGGTTGATTATCTGGCCCGACTGAAGGTTGCGGTGTCGCGGATCGACACGTCGCTCTGGCCCAGGACGACGCTTCCGAATGACCTCGAGTCTCTGATGACTCGACTGCATGACGTTCCTGGTCGAGTGACGGAATGGAAGAAATCCTCCGCTAGGTGTGGTGCTGATGTCGCTCTGTCCCTGGTCCGCGTCCACTGCAAGGAGGCGCGAGAGGAAAAGTTGGCTGATATCCAAGTTGCTAATACCAGGAAGCACAACTTTCAAGACTTCATGGAGACTTTCATTGCTGCGGCCACTCGTATTGCAGACGGGATCGACTTGGACGAGTTCGTCGCCCCTTCCAGTCCTCCGCTAGAGGAATAAAACTTTGATGCTTCACTTCAAATTTGCCTCGGAATGCCGAGTGGATTTTGTAACCGTTAAACTCAGTCGAGCTGAAGGCTGGAGTACTTTGATCTGAGGTCTGGGACCTTTGGGATCTTATCCGAACTTGATTTATCGTTAAATATCTTCATGGATTAGCTGTCGAGTGGAACTTGATCTTCTCTCGAAATAACTTCGTATTTGAGGTGCAGCTCCGAAGGAGAAGATAACAGTCGATTCACACTTCGTCGTCCTTGCGGATTGGGATATGTTCTGTACTTAGGCGAGCACTAGGCTGCAGCTAAGCCCCCGAGTGGGAGGTTCGCTCACCACTCGGTAGGATTTTTTAAACACTTAGGCGAGCACTGGGCTGCAGCTAAGCCCCCGGGTGGGAGTCTGGCTCACCACTCGGTAGGATTTTTTCAAACTTAGGCGAGTACTGGACTGCAGCTAAGCCCCCGAGTGGGAGTCTGGCTCACCACTCGGTAGGATTTTTTAAACTTAGGCGAGTACTGGACTGCAGCTAAGCCCCCGAGTGGGAGTCTGGCTCACCACTCGGTAGGATTTTTTAAACACTTAGGCGAGCACTGGGCTGCAGCTAAGCCCCCGAGTGGGAGTCTGGCTCACCACTCGGTAGGATTTTTTAAACACTTAGGCGAGCACTGGGCTGCAGCTAAGCCCCCGAGTGGGAGTCTGGCTCACCACTCGGTAGGATTTTTTTAAACTTAGGCGAGCACTGGGCTGCAGCTAAGCCTCCGAGTGGTAGGTTTGCTCACCACTCGGTAGGATTTTTTCAATCTTAGGCGAGCACTGGGCCGCAACTAAGCCCCCGAGTGGGAGGTTTGCTCACCACTCGGTAGGATTTTTCAATCTTAGGCGAGCACTGGGTTGCAGCTAAGCCTCCGAGTGGGAGGTTTGCTCACCACTCGGTAGGATTTTTTCAATCTTAGGCGAGCACTGGGCTGCAGCTAAGCCCCCGAGTGGGAGGTTTGCTCACCACTCGGTAGGATTTTTTCAATCTTAGGTGAGCACTGGGCTGCAGCTATGCCCCCGAGTGGGAGGTTTGCTCACCACTCGATAGGATTTTTTCAATCTTAGGCGAGCACTGGGCTGCAGCTAAGCCTCCGAGTGGGAGGTTTGCTCACCACTCGGTAGGATTTTAAACACTTAGGCGAAACGGGTTCGCAGCTAAGCCTCCGAGTGAGAGGCTTGCTCACCACTCGGTAGGATTTTTTCAATCTTAGGCGAGCACTGGGCTGCAGCTAAGCCTCCGAGTGGGAGGTTTGCTCACCACTCGGTAGGATTTTAAACACTTAGGCGAAACGGGTTCGCAGCTAAGCCTCCGAGTGAGAGACTTGCTCACCACTCGGTAGGATTTTTTTTATAAATATAGACTTAGGCGAAACGGATTCGCAGCTGAGCCACCCACTGTGGGATTTCACACGCAAACAGAAGCAACAACAATTACTGGAAAAATTGTAACACTCGTCTTTGATAAATAAACTACAAAAGTTTTTCTTATTACATCTCATTCGAGTGAGAATTCAAGTGTAAAAGGGGCGGAGCAGGTCCGCATTCCAAGCTCGTGGCTCGTCAATCTGGCGATTGACATTGTAAAGGTGATACGCTCCATTGTGGAGAACTCTGGTGACGATGAAGGGGCCTTCCCAGGTAGGAGCGAGTTTGTGTGGTTTCTGTTGATCCACTCGGAGGACCAAATCTCCTTCTTGGAAGGCTCGATTCTTCACGTTTCTGGCATGGAATCGACGCAAGTCTTGCTGGTAGATGGTCGATCGGATCATCGCCATTTCTCTTTCTTCCTCTAGGAGATCAACTGCGTCCTGCCGGGCTTGTTCTGCTTCGACTTCGGAGTAGAGTCGACTCGGGGTGCATTGTGAAGCAGATCACTCGGCAAGACGGCTTCTGCTCCATAGACCAGAAAGAACGGGGTTCTTCTAGTCGACCGATTAGGGGTGGTCCTCAATCCCCAAAGAACTGAAGGAAGCTCGTCGACCCATGCGCCTTCTGCATGCTTGAGGTCGCGCATCAGCCGAGGTTTCAGCCCTTTGAGGATCAGACCATTTGCCCTTTCTGCTTGTCCATTCGACTGGGGGTGAGCGACCGACGCGTAGTCGACTCGCGTGCCTTGCGAGGCGCAAAAAGCTCTGAACTTGTCTGAATCAAAGTTTGACCCATTATCAGTGATGATGCTATGCGGGACTCCATATCTGAATGTTATCTCCCTGATAAAACTGATAGCAGTGCAAGCATCCAAATTCTTGATAGGCTTAGCTTCAATCCATTTGGTAAACTTGTCGACTGCCACGAGCACGTGTGTGAAACCACTCCTGTCTGTTCGCAGTGGACCAACCATATCCAATCCGCAAACAACAAAGGGCCAGACGAGTGGAATGGTCTTCAGGGCCGATGCGGGTTTGTGGGACATGTTGGAGTAGAACTGGCACCCTTCGCACTTGTCGACTATCTCTTTTGCCATTTCATTTGCTCTTGGCCAGTAAAATCCCGCTCGATATGCTTTAGCCACGAAGGTCCAAGAGGACGCATGGTGACCATAGGTCCTCGAGTGGATATCATCAAGGATTATCTGACCTTCTGGTGTTATACACTTCTGACTGATTCCAGTCGCGCTTTCTCTATATAACTGTCCCTTTATGACTGTGAAGGCTTTGGATCGACAGACGACCTCTCGAGCTTCTTCTTCGTCCTCCGGGAGTTCTTTCCTTAGGATATACGCGATGTACGGTATCGTCCATTCGGGGGTGATTGTCAAGACTTCCATGATTAGGTCGACCACTGCTGGAATCTCGACTTCAGTCGGATCTGAGGCACTCTTTGGTTGGGGAGCTTCATCTGTGAAAGGATCCTCCTGAACTGAAGGCGAGTGGATGTGTTCCAGAAACACATTGCTAGGAATGGCTTCTCTCTTGGAACCTATTTTTGCCAAATCATCAGCTGCTTGATTTTTCAGTCGGGGTATGTGATGAAGTTCTAACCCCTCGAATTTCTTTTCTAGCTTTCTCACTGCATTGCAATAACCAGTCATGGCTGGGCTCCTGACGTCCCATTCTTTCATCACCTGATTAACCACCAAATCTGAGTCGCCATAGACCATGAGGCGACGGACGCCGAGTGAAATGGCCATGCGTAACCCATATAAAAGTGCTTCGTATTCTGCTTCGTTATTGGAAGAATCGAAGTGAATTTGGAGAACATATCTGAGCTTATCTCCTCGGGGGGAAACCAATACCACCCCTGCGCCGAAACCGTTCAGCATCTTAGACCCATCGAAGAACATGGTCCAGTGTTCCGAGTGAACTTGAGTCGGCAGTTGCTGTTCGATCCACTCGGCGACGAAATCTGCAATTGCTTGGGACTTGATAGCCTTCTTTGCCTCAAACTGGATATCTAGGGGAAGGAGTTCAATCGCCCATTTTGCCACTCGACCAGTTGCATCTCTGTTGTGAAGAATCTCTGATAGTGGGGCGTCGCTGATGACTGTAATGGTGTGGTCAGAGAAGTAATGCGCAACCTTCTTCGTGGTCATATAGATCCCATATACGAGCTTCTGATAATGAGGGTATCTTTGCTTTGAAGGAGTCAAAATTTCAGAAACATAGTATACTAGGCGCTGAACTTTGAAGGCCTTTCCTTCTTCTTCCCGCTCGACCGTAAGTACTGTACTGACAACTTGTCCCGTGGCTGCGATGTAAAGCAGCAAAGGCTCTTTGCTGATCGGGGCAGCAAGCACCGGCTGGGTGGATAGCAGGGCTTTGAGCTCTGCAAACGCTGCATCAGCTTCTGGAGTCCACTCGAACTTGTCTGACTTCTTCATCAGTCGGTAAAGAGGCAGTGCCTTTTCACCGAGCCGAGAAATGAATCGACTTAAAGCGGCCAAGCAACCTGTAAGCTTCTGAACATCATGTACGCGCTCATGACGCTTCATCCGAAGGATAGTTCCAACCTTTTTAGGACTGGCGTCGATTCCTCGTTCAGAAACGAGAAAACCGAGTAATTTTCCACCTGGAACTCCGAATGTGCACTTTGACGGGTTGAGCTTGATATTGTACCTCCTGAGGTTGGCAAACGTTTCAGCTAGGTCAGTCAGTAGGTCGGAACCTTTCCGTGACTTGACCACAATGTCATCCATGTATGCTTCCACATTCCGACTGATTTGGTGAGCAAACACTTCTGAATCATCCTCATGAACGTGGCTCCGGCATTTTTGAGGCCGAAAGGCATGGTGACATAACAAAAGCACCCGAATGGAGTGATGAAAGCAGTTTTGATCTCGTCGGGTCCATACAGACGGATCTGATGATACCCGGAGTAGGCGTCTAGAAAGGACAATCGCTCACATCCCGTAGTCGAGTCAACTATTTGGTCGATGCGGGGGAGAGGAACATGATCTTTCGAGCAGGCCCGATTGATATGTTTGAAGTCGATGCACATGCGAAGTGACTTGTCCTTCTTTGGGACCATGGCAACATTGGCGAGCCACTCGGAGTGGTAAATTTCTCGGATGAACTCTGCGGCTAAGAGCCGAGCCACATCCTCGCCAATGGCCTTCCTCTTCTAAACGGCGGACCGTCGAAGATGCTCTTTCACTGGCTTAAATTTTGGGTCGACTCGTAGACGGTGCTCAGCCAGCCCCCTGGGAACTCCAGGCATGTCAGAAGGTTTCCATGCGAAGATGTCCCAGTTCTCACGGAGGAACTGGATGAGCGCTTCTTCCTATTTGGAGTCGAGCGTTGTTGAGATGTGAGTCGGAGCAGCATTTGGATCGGTCGGATGAACATGAACTGGCTTCGTTTCACCGGACGACTGAAAAGCTGACTCTGAAGCTGGCTTCTTGGCTCGTAGCAACTCACTCGGATCTGCAGTCTTCTGATACTCTTGCAGCTCGACCACTGCCATCTGAGCGTCTGCAATCTTTGAGCCTTTCTGAAAACACTCTTCTGCTTTCTTCCGATTGCCTGTAACAGTGATCACACCTCTGGGACCAGGCATCTTCAATTTGAGATACACATAACATGGTCGAGCCATGAAGCGTGCATAAGCTGGCCTGCCCAAAATGGCGTGATAAGCACTTTGGAAATCCACAACTTCGAATGTCAACTTTTCCTTGCGGTAATTCTTGGAGTCACCGAAAACCACATCAAGAGCAATTTGGTTGAGTGACTCGGCTTTCTTCCCAGGAATGACTCCATGGAAACTCATGTTACTGGTACTGAGTCTGGACATCGGAATGCCCATCCCTTTCAATGTTTCTACCACCATCCATCAGGACTTTAGTCAGTCGAGTGCCTTCGACAACTGGGTCGACCACCAAAGCCTGCCTCCCAGGGGTGGCAATGTGTGTAGGGTGATCCGACTGGTCGAATGTGATGGCAGTCTGAGACCACTTCAGATAACTGGGCGTTGCCGGAGCAACCATATTCACCTCGCGGTTAATGACTTTCGGTCGACTTTTGCTTTCAACATCAGCAAAAATCATCAAGGTGGAATTGACCCGGCGGTATCCATCGTCACTATCTTCCTTGTCCTCAACTTTGTCTAACTCCTTTTCTTTATCTTTGGATTGTTTGCCCTGAAACTGCTGGATCAGGAGCCAACACTGTCGAGTGGTATGCTTTGGGTAAATGAGTTTACCCTCTTCGTCCTTTTTGGTGTGGATGTGACACGGCAGATGCAAAACATCATTTCCCTCTTGGTCTTTAACTTTCTTGGGGTTCCAAGGCCCCTTGGGTTTTCCCTTGAATTTTCCCTGGGTTACGGCCAGGGCCTCCCCAGGAGCGGCTGGCTCGGCCTTCCGCTTATGTTTCCGACTGGAATTTCCTCCGGTTTCCTGGGCGACTGCCTTTTGCTTGCCACTCCGGAGTTGATCCTCATCTTCACCATTAGCGTATTTGGTGGCGATTTCCATCATGCGATTGAGAGACATCTCTCCGGTTCGACCGAACTTCATATTCAATTCTCTGTATTTAACGCCTTCTTTAAAGGCACAAACTGCTTGATGATCTGGCACATTTTCAACTATGTGATGCAAAGTGACCCATCTCTGGATGTAATCTCTCAGAGTTTCGTTCGGCTTCTGCACGCAGGACCGCAATTTTGTAAGACCTGCAGGTCGCTTGCATGTTCCTTTGAAGGTTGTGACGAACACTCGGGAGAGGTCCTCCCAAGTGTAGATGTTGCTGGGTGTTAACTGGTTTAACCACGCTCTGGCTGAGCCTTCTAACATGAGAGGCAAATGCTTCATAGCTACCTCATCATTGCCACCGCCAATCTGGACAGCCACTCGGTAATCCTCGAGCCAAGTGTCAGGCTTAGACTCACCGGTGAACTTACTAACTCCAGTCGCCAATCTGAAGTTGGGAGGAATCACAGCGGCCCTGATGGCTCGACTGAAACATTCTGGTCCTGAAACATGTACTCTCCTACTGGTAGGAGCATCTCTGTCATGGCCTTCTCGGTGAGCTCTATTCCTGTCGACCAAACTTTGAACGAGAATGGATCTCGCATCAAAGCCTGGATCTCTGGGGTCGACTGGAATTCTCCGCCCAACACTATGAGGGCGCCTGTCATCTTGCTGTCGAGGCGCATATGATCCGCTCCTTGGGGGAGGGGTTGGCACTCGACGTCGATCATCACGATCGAATCGGTGATCATACTGCTCATTCCTTCTGTACCGATCATGCCGGTCCCCACGTCCCTCACGCCTCTGGGGCGATCTTGGGCTGTGAGCCGACTGGACTGTATCTGCTGCAACGGATCGACTATGGATCTTGTTCCGCGACTGAGAAACAGCAGAATTCTGGTTTCCCGCTGCCCGGAGCAACGCTCTGATTTGCAACAAGCCTCTACCAGCCTCTGACTGGGAGGGCTGAATCGACTCTGCTATACGGGCCGCAGCCGCTAAATTCTGAACCGGAGTTCGATATACCTGCGTAGGTGGGAAGAGCTGACGCCGACTAGATTCAGGAGCCCGTTGACGCGCTCGCTCGTCGAGTGCTCGCTGGAGATTCTCCAGTCGAGTGTGCTCGGCCAAGTTAGCCAAGCGAGCATCCTCCAAGGCCCGGGCCTCGGGGGTTTCTCCAATGATAGGAGTGTGGAGTGCATCCATGTTTCGGCGGCGAAGCTCCTCTCGCTGCACGAAAGTAAGAGGCTCGGTGAGATACTCCTCGTTAGGATGCGACGGGTCGCCCCCACCCGCGCCTCCGTCGGTGCGGGGAAAACCGGGAGGACTGCGTGTCCCGTCGATCACCGGAACCTCCGCTGCTGGATCACTGCTGTCGCATTCGGATGCAGTCTCTGCGGAGCCAGTCGAACAGGCCGTAGAGGGATTCGTCGGGCTCGATCGCCGCGACTTGTGGGGTGGCCGACTGGCGGGCCACCGCATGTCTCACCCACCTCTGAAGCCTCGACCGACCGGAGCGCTTGCGCCGGTGAGAGACTGGGCGGGAGGACATCACTGGAGCCGACCGATACTGGGTCGACGGCTGCCGCAGGAGGACACCACGGACGCACGCGCGAAAGTGCGTCGCCCCCCGTACGGGGAGCGCGTCAACGTCGAGTGAGGCCTCCTGAAGCCAAGCGGAGTCGTCGGCGATGAACGTGAGCGCGCCAAGATGGATCTCGCGGCCCTCCACCAAAACTCCGCCCGAAACCATGATCAAAGAGATCGGAAAAATCGCAACTTCTCCAACTAGGCGCTAAGACTCCTAGCCCCACGGTGGGCGCCAACTGTCGTGGTTCTAACTCTGACAGTGATGTAGGGGGGTATGAATGGAGAGGCTAGATCTTAGCTATGGAAGAGTTGTAAGCACACGAGGTTTACGAGTTCAGGCCCTTCGCGGAGGAAGTAACAGCCCTACGTCTCGATGCCCGGAGGCGGTCGATTGGATTATAAGTGTGTGAATAACAGGGGTGCGAACCCTTGATACTGAGGAGGGGGGTGGCTTATATAGAGTTCGCCAGGCCCCTCCAGCCCTCAGTAATGCAGGGTTTAAAGTACATTAAGACTGGGAGTTACTGGTAGCGTCCCTAATAAAGTGCTATGATGACCATAAAAGCTACTTAATGGCCGACCGTTTGCGTGCGGAGTGACTTTAAATCTCCTGGCAGTCGAGTGGTTGGTTCATGGTCGAGTGATTGCTTCATGGTCGAGTGTCTTCGAGTCCGTCGAGTGGGATACCTCCAAGTCGATTGAAATGTGACTTCTTCTATGGATGTCCTTGGGTAGGGAACTTAGGACAGGCCCATGCCCCTACTCTAGGTACATAGCTTCATCACCTGGCGCAGCCCCTTTAGTCCTGGTTGGTGGCTGGAACCGAGACCAAAGAGCGGGCTACTGTCCCGGTTCTAGCCACCAACCGGGACTAAAGAGATGCATATATATACCCTCGCCCCTGCCTACCCTTTCCTCTGTTTTTTGGCCGCGTGGGAGGTGTGTGCATGCGCTGCTCTGTTCCCTTCTATGCATGCACATGAAGTGTTTGATGAAATGCCTGAGCCACACTTATGCTTTCTCCTCTCCAAGCTCGACCTCCAAGCTCCATTTCCCCAAGATTTGTCTAGGTTTGGCAGTCCGAACCGTCCCGTCTCCGTCTCACCGCCGTCGATCGCCCGCGCCGATCTCGTTGCCGGCACCACCGTGGTGAGCCTTTTGTTCTTATCTTCTTGTATGATTTAGATAGATACTTGTATAATTTTGTTACTTTTATTATTGTTTGTTATTATAACTCCACAAATTTTCTTATCTTCGTCGCAGGGCGAGGCGCTAGGAGGGCAGACCAGCGTGACGGGCAAAGGAAACATATTATTGTATGTATGGAAAATTCTATAGATAGATTAATACCACCTCGGTATATAGAAAATAATAAGTGGACGGATGACCGGACGGTGGTAAGAAGCAATAACCCCTTTATTTTTTAACACTGTATAGATGCAAGTGCTCATACATACGCGCATACACTCACCTCTATGAACGCACATATACGCACACCCTACCCCTATGACCACATTCAAGAGACTGAGCTAGCATATCATCTTGAGATTTACAAAGTCACCATAGTCCCACTGAAAACGCATCGCCGAAAATTCTAAAATAAATCCGGAAATAATACGAGCACTAGGACTTGAACCCTGATAGGTTGAAGATACCACTGTCCCTTTAATCATCCAATCACAGGTTGATTCTCAGCAATAGCCCTTAATTATTAGCTAGAGAAATGGGGCGGGCAAAACCTATTTTCGTCAAAAATACTGCACTTTCTCGTAAGCATAACCGCAAGCGTGGTGACCGTTTGCAAGTACCAATGGAAAGGTCGTCGAAAGCGTCACGCTTATCTAGAGCTTAGACATTCTATATTTTTGAATACCTAGAGCTTAGAGATGGTCACGTACACTGATGCACGTCCACATGGTCTAAGGGAGCAGGGGGAATCCAATCTTGTTTTTCTTTAGAGCATCTGCAATAGTTTGTATGTTCAATTGTTGGTATAAGTGTCCACGTCAGCAGCCAACAACACATCATACAAGTTCTTCAATGGGGTGTATGTTAAGCGTATGTTAAACAACCAAGCGGGTCCACTAAATGTTGAAGAAATGAACAGACTTGTCTCGGAGCTTGTGCCTGGAGTGTTGGTTGAGGTTCATACGATTCCATTCTCTCTCTTCTTTTATTATGTGACATGTCATCACAACAGTCTAGGTGGCAATTTAACCAACGATTATTATACGACTGTTGGAGATGCCCTTACAGTACTACAATCCAACAACGCATGGAAATTGGTGATGCAGTGTAGTTTAGGCTGGTCACAATGGGGAGGAACTTAGGAGTAACATCACACACTTCAATGCAACTTTGCTTATGTGGCACATATTTAATGAAGAGAGAGGTGCTTGTGGTAACTAGCTAAGTTACCGGAACATCACACACTCCAAGAAGCAATGAGTCTATAACCTAATAAATACATAGTTGCATGACACTACATAGATGTTCCTACCCACTGTGGAGGTAGTAACATAGTCTAGGAAAACGTAAAGTTCCTAGCTTATGTTCTTACCCATTGTGACCAGCCTTAACCCTGGGCTCTGCAGTCCGAGTGGCATCCTAGGCTACTTTCGACGTGGCCCTCTCAGTTAATTAAGCTGCAACTACAGCCAGCTGATACGTGGGACCTGGCTGTCCAGAGGCCCAGAAGAATTGAGCCTTGTGCACGTGATCGGCCACGTTGATTTTGGGAACGTATGGTTACTGGGTTTGTTTGGTGGGAGACGGATTATCTTTAATTAATTTGGATAACGATTATGTAATAGGATAGGTGTTTAGTTTTTTTATCTATTTTTATTTATTCCGTCAGTTGTGGCTATCTTGTTTCATGTTCTTCTTGCTCTTTGTGAACCTTTTGCTTTTTGAGACCTAGAGATTTTGTTTAACTTTTTGCTTAGTAATAAGATGATCACATACATCGTTTTGATGTAGAGACCGAGGTTAACCTCTTTTTCAGAAAAAAAAAGGAAAAAAAACATAGCTTTCCATTTAGCATAGCAATACGAACATTGACGAGAGTGTCTTCTTTGTAACCGCAGAATGCCACCAGCTAGCTTCATTCCCATGTCGTGTTTATTTCTGCTGTTTCCAAACTTCATTTTCCCAAACATTAATTATTGTATGAGAGATTTAGCATTTATTCTTTTTGATTTGGACTCAATAATTGCTCATTTATCAAAACCTGATTGTATTTGTGGATCGGCCACAGACGCCAGCCTCTGTGGATACGGTGGTGGTGAAGTCGGTGGATGCGGCGGCGGCGTCTGGCTGGTGTCGTCGTGGCCGGAACTGGTGGTAGTAGTGAGGTCAGGGTGTGGAGTGTGGAGGGGAAGGGAAGAGTGGCCGTTGTGCCACCTATAGGCGGGCCAGAAAAGGGACAAGGGAGGGTATCGTGCTCGTCCACGCCAACGGAAATCCGGCCAAATTTGAGCCGAAAATAGATTGTGACGGACAAAAAAAATGTTGGACCGTGTTTTTTTTCCACACGAATCTGAATAAACGCGGGCAGAAAAAATCAGTCCGCGCGTTGGAGAAGGCCTAAGTCGCCCTTTTCCTTAACTCATCATGATGAAAGGGCAACTCCAATGCAGTGACCCACTTTATCCATTTAGGTCATCTGGATAGAAAAGTTTACCCAACAGGGCGTCCCAAATGGATAAAGCGTCAGCCTGTTGTCCGTTTATTGCCTGTCCCTACCTAAACCGGGCACAAATGTAGGCCATAAATGGGTCCACGACAGACAAAAGCGGATGCTCCCCTCGGCCGCTCGTGTCCGCCCCAGTCCCGCATACCAATGACTGCGCACGAGACGAGCTTCTGCCTCCACGACCGCCGCAACATGGAGCGAGGCCACTGCGCAGCCCGTCGCTGCGCCCCGTTCTGAGCCGAGCCCTTGTGCGCGTCCGCGCCGTCATCCTGTCGCTCGCGGAGGAGTAGCCGGCGGCGCTGGGCTGGAGCTCGAACTCGTGTCCAGGGGCTTGGGGCCCAGCACGCGCACTGCGTCGTGCACCCCAACCTCAAGCCAGCGAGGCAAGCCGGTAGCGCTCGCGCTGGAGCTCGCGTCCGGGCGCTCCCTCATGGTGCTTGTCCTGGGGCTCGAGGCCCCCAACCGGTGGCGTGGGCGCTGGAGCTCGCGTCCAGGCGCTCCCTTCAGATCTGATGCATGAATGGCGGCGCGAGGGGGAAAGGAGGGGTAGCGCAACGGGAGAGGACCGACGGCACGAGGGGAAGAGGAGGGGTGGCATGAGGAGGTGCCGGCCGGCGCTGGTGAGGCAGTGTGCCTGCAGAGAAGAAAGAGATCAAGGCGCAGATGGCGTTCTTGGTAAGGGAGAAGAAGGGGGGAGGGGGGGGGGGGGTCGGTGCTGTCAGCTAGCCCGCGCCCTCGGGCCAGCAGCCGCGCGGGGCCGGGTTCATGCGTGGGGCCGGCTCGCTTGGTGTTGATGTTGTGCTTGTCCGCTTGAAGTGTTCCTGCGTTGGGTGCATCCACCATCTATGCGTGTGTGTCGCATGTCCGCTAGGCGGACAGGTGACCAAAACAAAAAAAAAGAACGGATAAAATTTGTGTCCGTTTGGATCGCTGCGTTAAAGTTGCTCTAATCGCTCTTTCCCCATAGTAATCAGCTGGAAACGAATTGGTGAGTCAACGAGTCCGCGCACAGACGCGAGTCTTGTCGTTTGTGTGTGTGCCTCATTTGTGCCTGTCTCCTTTATATTTTGCGACCTCACCCACTCACCACTTCACCGCACAACTCAGATCTGGGAGGGGACGATCTGGTGGAGAGCCGCAGGAGAGCTTCATTGGAGACCAGCCGCCGGAGGAATACTTAGCCTCTTTTTTTCACCCGACACACCAGCCCTCACCCCCGCCACCAACTGCACCGCTGGAGACCAGCCGCCGGAGAGAACTACCGACGCACTACCCTGCCGCCAATAGATCCAATCGAGAAAAGCAATGCAGGTTGCAACTGGGGCGATGGTCCCCCTCCTCCGCAAGCTCGGTGAGTTGCTCGTGGGCGAGCACAACCTGGGCAGGCAGGTGAAGAAGCGCGTCATGTCTCTCCTCACGGAGCTGGAGATGATGTACGTCATCCTTCGAAAAACGGGCGACGTGCCGGCGGGACAGCTCGACCAGCATGTGCATATCTGGGCGGTCAAGGTCAGGGAGCTCTCGTATAACATGGTGGACGCCATGGACGCCGACATGGTCTGCGGTGACCTTGGCCCCATCAACATGAAGAACAGAGTAAAGAAGTTCTTCAAGAGGACCAAGAAGCTGGTCAGCAACGCCAAGGCTCTCCACCAAGTCTCTGATGCCATACAAGATGCTGAGAACCTCGCCAAGGAGTTGGGTGAGCTCCGTAAAAGGTACAAGCTGGAGTCCGACGGTTTGGTGTATGCCATTGGCCCTCCCCTGAAGGCCGTGTACAAAGATATCACAGAGCTCGTAGGGGTCGAGGACACACGGGGTGAACTGATCAGGAAGCTATTTGATGGAGATGAGGTGTCCAAGCAGCAACTTAAGACGTTGTCAATTGTTGGATTTGGTGGGTTGGGAAAGACAACCCTTGCCAGAGCGATGTATGACAAGATCAGAGAACAGTTTGACTGTGCAGTGTTTGTTTCAGTATCTCGGAATCCTGACCTGACAAAGATTTTGAAGAAGATGTTGAATGGACTTGATGTTAAGTTTGCAAACATCAACGAAGCTGTTAGGGAAAACAGTCAACTCATCGATGAACTGAGAGCATTTCTTCAGGATAAGAGGTATGTAGTCATTGATATAAATTCCATCTTTGCAAAGATATGCACCTCCCTATCAATACAATATTAGGGAAATAGAAAACTCCCTATGTACAATTTCATTGGCATGTCAACTAAAGCTCTAAAAATAATCACACGGTTACTTAATAGTGATTGATGACATATGGGGTGAAGAAGCTTGGGAATTTATCAAATCACAAGTTTACATTAATGAATTCAGACTATTTTTTTGACAGAGAATAAATTAAAAGTTTGTTTTCATTATGTTAATTACACCCATTTAATTACAAATACAACCTATATATTATTTGGTATAGGTGTATGACAAACAAATTGCAGTGCAATCTGTAACAACACAAGTGCATGAATATTTTCCATAGTTTGATCAAATGGTAAATCAAAAGGCTGAAACGACAAATCAAGCGAAAAGTAGAGAGCCGGCTCCCATGCCGTTCCTCAGGGCGGAGTGCCAAAGTCTAAGCATGCTCGACATATCCCACTGCCACAATGACATTTATGATTTATCAAGTATCCAAGTGCTTGCAGTGGCATTTTTCATAATTTGTTTGCGGTGTCATTTTTCAAATACGCAAAGGCGGCAATGGCATATATCAAATTAACCCTAAATATATTGCTAGGTAGTTCTGTTCCAATAATTTGTGTGTTTTCCTCCCTTGAATCTGAAATCATTGTCGTAGTAGAGTATTGGATCCCTGAGTTTGGAATGCATTCTGCTCTGCATCCTTTTCTCTATTCATTTCGACTGGAATGTTTATTTTGGAGAATACACTCTCCTTTGCTTGTTTAAATACATACACGCAAACATGCTAGATTAGTTTGTCATGTGTATGGATATTTCTCTGATGCTGTCACAATCGGTACAGGTACCTCATCGTGATAGATGACATATGGGATGAAGAACTGTGGACACTTATTATCAGTTGTGCTTTCTCTAGTAACAAGCTTGGCAGCCGAATAATCATTACAACCCGCATAGTCAGTGTATCTAAAGCATGTTGCTCGTCTGCTAATGATTTGATTTATCAAATGGAACCTTTGTCTGATGCTGATTCGAGAAAACTCCTGTATGCTACAATATTTGGCTCTGTGACTACTGTGAGTACATGTCCTCATGAATTCGAACAAGTATCTCGTGATATCTTGAAGAAATGTGACGGGGTACCTTTAGCCATCATTGCTATGGCCTCTGCTTTGGCTGGTGATGCTTGGAGAAAACCAAAGGACGAATGGAATGCCTTCCTCAACTCTATTGGTTATGGACATACAAATGAGTGTTTGAAGAATATGCAGATGATACTATCCTTTAGCTACAATAATCTTCCGCCACATCTGAAGACTTTCTTATTGTACTTGAGCATATTCCCTGGGGCTTACCCGATTGAAAGAGATCGGTTGGTGAAGAAATCGATAGCGGAAGAAATTGTTAGCCTGAAGTTTAATATGGATGATCGGCTGAGAAAAAAATACCTAGAGGCGGAAGTAGCAAGCAAGCACTTGGACGAGCTCGTCAATAGGAATGTTATTCATCCCCTGGAATGGAACAACTATGGTGAGGTAATAACATACCATATCCACCCTATGATGCACGACATCCTTAAAGTCATAGCCATAGAACAGAATTTTGCTGCTTCGCTAGATGATAAAGATATTTCAAGTGCACATTGCATGAACGTCCCACACCTATCTATTGACTGTCAAGATTCAGAAAATCTAATTGATCTATCAAGTATGGACTTTGGTCGTGGTGTTCGTTCCTTAACTGTTTTTGGTCATGCAAACCGAGTTCTTCTTAGGCACTTTGAAGGTATACGAATTTTGGATTTGGAAGGCTGCAAGAGCATAGAGAGAGCTGATCTGGAGTACATATGCAGTATGGTCCAGCTGAAGCAGTTGTGCCTTGCAAAGACAAATATCACAGAGCTCCCACAACAAATAGGTAACCTACCGTATTTGGAGGGGCTTGATGTCGAAGGGACTCAAATCACCGAGCTCCCGCCACAAATAGGTAACCTACAGTATTTGAAGAGACTAATTGTAGGAGGGACACAAATCACCCAGCTCCCACCAGAAATCTTCAGACTTCAGTGTCTGGAGACCCTAGATGCAAGGAAGTCACGAGTTAAGGATTTATCCGATCAAGTTGTCCGGCTCACAAGACTGGTCCACCTGCTTATTGGTGACAATGAATCCTGTGAAGGAGTGAAGTTACCCGACGGAATTGGGAAGATGACATCACTGCAGCAATTGGGCACCATTGATCTAAGGAAATGTTCAGAATCCTTTCTGAAGGAGCTTCTTGAGCTCCCGTTTCTCAAAGAAATTGCAGTACTGTTAAGTGATGAGCCGGAAGACACAAGAATTAACGATCTGCTGTTGTCTTCCCTCGACAAGTCAACCAAGCTGAGATCCCTGGTGGTTTGTAGTGATTTCAGATTGAACACACTACTGTCATCATCAAAGTACAAATATCTCATCTGCCGGAAGAAACTTACTGTGGTAAAATCATGGTTGAAGGTTCCCATTATAATTGCAGGGCAGCGCTTTCTTGGTATACTGGATATCAGAGTCTGCAAGCTAGAGGAGGAGGATCTGAAGATACTTCGAGATCTTCCTAGATTGCATAGCCTCATTGTGCGGCTTGAAGTCCTTCCAACAAAAATGATACACGTCAGCTGTGAGGGGTTCGCAAAACTTGAGAGTTTCTATGTTGATTGCCGAATGCCTAGGGTGATCTTTGAGGAAGGAGCTATGCCAAATCTGGAACATCTTGAGCTCAAGCTGTATGCTGGATCAGCTAGTGAAGAGCACATGGGCATCAAGCACCTCCTAAACCTTCGAAAGGTTATTCTCCGGTACGCCAAATGGTATGCAACCAACAAGGGCGTCAGGGAGACAACTGAAGCCATGAAAACTGAGTGTAAGGAGCACCAGAACCAGATCACTCTGTGCATCGCTGAAGAGGAGAAAAATGGTATCTGCAACACGGAGACTGGAGAGGTTTTCCAAGAGAACAGAGTTGCTAGTTCCAGAAAGGTGACTGAGATTGTAAAAGAAGAAGAAGAAGAAGACACACAAGAGGGAGGCCCTTATCAGAGCATCCGTCCCACTGCTAGCTGCAGCGGGACCAGCGAGATTGAAGAAGTTGTGGAGTAGCTCAATGAAGCTTTAAAATTTATCATTCTCTCATTCATGTAGCCGTGCAGTATCGTCTAAATTGTATAATTGCTTCAACCAATCGCATGTCGTGTTTATTTTTGCTGTTTCCAAACTTCATTTTCCCGATCATTTGGCAGACGAGAGAGACTTAGCAATTATTCTTTTCCATTTGGACTCAATAATTGTTCATTTATCAAAACATGAATTTATTTGTCAATACATTTGTCTCTCGTACTCCGTATATCCTGGAATGTGTATGCAGTCTATGTACCTTATGAGTTATGGCAACTTGGGCATGTGCTGCACTTGCCGGCTCTGTGGTAACAGATTAGCAGTATTGTGTGAGCCAAGGATCAAGGATTCAGAGGCCATGGAGGGTAATCAGCTAATGGGGAGTGATGAAGCTAAATGTCGCCCGTGCGATTTGCCTAGAATGTGCGAAACAAAAGTGAGAGTAACTACACCCGGTAGTAGAAAAAATTTGTCCTAATATATATATTGTCGTCTTTTGCATGGCCTCCGTCTAATATATTCTCCATTAGGTGACTCCACCTAATGTTGTCTCTAATATATTGCCTGCAGTAGGTGACTCCAAATATATTGCCTGCAGTAGGTGACTCCACCTAATACAGCGTAATGTGCTATCAATAGGTGATTCCACCTCTCCCGCAAAAAAAAAGGTGATTCAACCCAATAAAGCATCGCCGGCTCCATGAATCCATGCTCACCAACCATGCCTCTCGCATCACCTACCCAACCTCACGCAACACGCTACGGTCGCTACCCCCCCCCCCCACCCCCCCTCGCCGAGCACCATCTCCTGAGAGCGTCTACAACCGGACGCTTCAAACCATCTCTCATATGCAAGCGGATGCGCTCGGTCAGTGATAGGGCAGGAGAGAGAAGAAAAAAGTTATCCAACCGGGCCCCTCATATCTTTCCTATATGTCCGGACTGTCCGTGAATCCTTATATCCAGCTTAAATATGAGGAGGATATGAGGGCTCGCGGACACGCCCGGGCGCACCTGGTCAATCCGCCACGTAGGACGCGGTCTCATCCCAGACCACCTTTTCTTTCTCTCTCTTCATCTACATTAATCACGGCAAGTGACTAGACATATAAGGGAAAAAAATGAGGATTGTGCTGAGCGGACGAATAAATAGGGCTCAAAACGGGCACGCCCGAGCATTGACCGGGCTCGTCCACAAACATTTAAGGGATCATATTTGCTATGTCTGGTTGTAGATGCTATTTAGAGATGGCACATGCCCCGATGCAAGTCCACATGGTCTTAGGAAGCAGGTGGAATCTAATCTTGTTTTTCTTTAATCCAACAACACATGGAGACAGGTGGTGCAGAGTAATTTAACCCGGGGCTCTGCAATCCAAAGTGGCATCCTAGGCTACTTTCGGCCGTCTCAATTAATTAACAACGGATCTCTGACCCATGCCAGAGCAGCCAGGCTAACACTGTTGGCTACTACTACAGCCAGCTGATACATAGGACCCAGCTGTGCAGAGGCCCACAAGGTAGTGAGCTTATGCACGTGATCAGCCATGTCGATTTGCTCTCGGTTGATAAATTAAAATCATGCGCTGCACCTTTATCCTTTAATACAGCAAAGCGAACATTGACGAGAGTGCCTTCTTTGTAACCGCAGAGCGCTGCCAGCTGCTAGCTTCCTTCCAGCCAAAACATGTCCACAATGGCCTGCAGGTAGAGAGATTGAGCTTGCCATGGAGATCGCTGTGGGGGCTATAGGCCCGCTCCTCCCAAAGCTCACCGGTATGCTGATCGGTGAGTTTACCCTGGAGAAACGCATGAGAGAAGGCATCAAATCTCTCGTGACAGAGCTCATGCTGATGCAAGCTGCACTGAACAAGGTGGTGTCAGTTCCACCTTGGCAGCTAGATGAGGGAGTCAATATCTGGGCAGGAAAGGTGAGGGATTTATCCTACCACATGGAGGACATCATCGACGCCTTTATGCTGCGCGTGAAGAATGCTGGTGAGCCTGCCAGCCCGAAGAACATGCGTGTCAAGTTGCCTAAGAAGACCACCAGATTATTCAAGAAGGGCAAAGATCACCGTCAGATGTCCGATGCTCTGGAAGAAGCAATTTATCAATCTAAAGAGTTGCTCGAGCTGCGCCAAAGGTATGGGCTAGAAATGCGGGGTGATGACGTTGAACCTCACATGATGGCTTTGTACACAGATGTGGCGGACCTCGTTGGGATTGAAGATTCACGTGACAAATTGATCAACATGTTGACTGAAGGTGATGATTGGTTGAAGCAACCATTGAAGACGGTCTCCATTGTTGGATTCGGTGGGTTAGGCAAGACAACTCTCGCCAAAGCAGCGTATGACGAGACCAAAGGGAAATTTGATTGTGGTAGTTTTGTTTCGGTTTCTCAGAATCCCAATATGAAGAAAGTTTTTCAGAATATTCTCTGTGAACTTGACAAGAACAAGTATGCAGACATTCATAGCGAAATATGGGAAGAAAAGCATCTGATCGACAAACTCATTGAATTCCTTAATGGCAAGAGGTATGCATTTGTTTTCCTACCGTTCATCTAGTAACCCATGGAACCATTTTGTATTGCTGCATGCATAAACATCCTAATGGCCTCTCCTCGATTAGGTATAGGTTTATAGTAAATGTTCATAAAACCTATATAAACCATCTTTTAATAATTAGGAGTGGATATTTTTAGGCAACCAACAAATTCATATTTGTATGTTGACGATCTCATCGAGTTATTATCCAATGGACATTGTACCTACACAATTTTATGAGCATGTGTCACTTCAATTTTACAGAAGTATTCAATTGCCACAACTACAATTGCCCTCCGACCACCACCACACACTGCCCCGAAGAACCAGCCCGAGAAACTCCAAGACACACAAGGCCATCCTAAGGCTACTGTTATTAGTAATTTTGCAGCCACTAACTGTAATCCACACAAATGGTTTAGGCCTTATTTGGATGCAAAGTATTTTTACAATACTGGTGTTTCTAGAAAAACTATAGTCAAATAGTTTTAGAATCCCAGAGTTTTAGAATCTTAATTTTTTTAGTTTGGCATGCATTCTCCTTGGCTTGTTTAAATATAATATACGCACGAACATATGCATATATAAGTTTGGCAGCTGTTCGGATATTTCTCTGATGCTCTCACAATTGGTACAGATACCTCATCGTGATAGATAACATATGGGATGAAAGTCTGTGGGAAATCATCAAGAATGCTCTATCTAATAACAACAACCTTGGCAGCCGAATAATCACTACGACCCGTATAATCAGTGTATCTAAAGCATGTTGCTCATCTGCTAATGATTCAATTTATCAAATGGAACCTTTGTCAGATGATGACTCCAGCAAACTCTTGTATGCTAGAATATTTGGTTCTCTGAGTAGATATCCTCCTGAGTTCGAACAAGTATCTAATGATATCTTGAAGAAATGTGGTGGGGTACCTGTAGTCATCATAGCTATGGCTTCTGTTTTTGCTCGTGATCCAGAGATGAAAACAAAGAATCAATGGCATGCCTTGCTCAAATCTATCAGTCATGGAATTCTGGAAGATAGCAGTATGGCGGACATGCAGAGGATACTGGAGTTGAGCTACTATGATCTCCCCCCTCATCTAAGGATTTGCTTACTGTACTTGAGCACATTCCCTGGGACTCACCCAATTGAAAAACACCGTTTGGTGAAAAAATTGATAGCAGAAGGGAAAGTTAATCGGGAGACAAAGTTGATCGGAACACTAAATAAAAAAGAGGCTAAGCTTAGTCAGGAGGTTAGTCTAGAGGAAGCAGCAAGCCAGCACTTGAATGAGCTCGTCAATAGGAATGTTATTCAACCCCTAGAATGCAACAACAATGGTGAGGTCATAACCTACCATATCCACCCTATGCTGCATGACATTCTTAAAGCAATAGCCATAAAAGAGAATTTTGCTGCTTTTCTTGGTGACAAAGATATTTCACGATTGTTACTTAATCCACATGGTATGAACTTCCGTCATCTCCCGCATAGGAAACGCAACTTCCGTCACCTCTCTATTGACTGTACAGATTCAGAAAGTCCAACTGATATATCAAGTATGACCTTCGATGGCCGTGTCAACTCCTTAACTCTTTTTGGTCATGCAAACCGAATTCTGCTTAGGCACTGTGAAGTTATACGGATTTTGGATTTAGAAGGCTGCCAGAGCATTGAAAGAGTTGATGTGGAGTGCATATGCAGTATTGTCGGGCTGAAGCAGTTGTGCCTTGCAAACACAGATATCACAGAGCTCCCACCACAAATAGGTAACCTACCGTTTTTGGAGGGGCTTGATTTAGAAGGGAATCGAATTACCCAGATCCCACCACAAATAGGTAAACTGCAATATTTGAAGAGACTATATTTAGGAGGGACACAAATCACCCAGCTCCCACCAGAAATCTTCAGACTTCATCGTCTGGAGACCCTAGATGCAAGGAAGTCACGAGTCAAGGATTTACCAAATGAAGTTGTCCAGCTCACAAGGCTGGTCCATCTGCTTGTTGGTGACAATGAATCCTGTGAAGGAGTGAAATTACCTGATGGATTTAGGAAGATGACATCACTGGAGCAACTGGGCACCATTGATTTGAGGAAATGTTCGCCATCCTCTCTGGAGGAGCTTGCTGAACTCCCTCGTCTTAAAGAGATTGCTGTAGTGGCAAGTGATGATCCAGAAGACACAAGAATTAAGAATGCTTTGTTTTCTTTCCTCAACAAATCCATCAGGCAGAAATCCCTGGTACTTTATAGTGATTTCAGATTGAGCACAGTACAGTCATCATCAGGGAACAAATATGTCGACTACTGGAAGAAACATACAGTGCTAAGATTCTTGAAGGTTCCGATTGGTCTTGCAGGGCAACATCTTGGTATGCTTGATATCAGTGTCTGCAAGCTAGAAGAGGATGACCTGAAGATACTCCGAAAGCTGCCTAGGTTGCAGAGCCTCATTGTGCGGCTTGAAGTCCTCCCAACAGAAATGATACACATCAGCTGCGAGGGGTTTGCAAAACTTGAGAGGTTCTACGTTGATTGGCGAATGCCTATGGTGATATTTAAGGAAGGAGCTATGCCAAAGCTGGATCGACTTGAGCTCAAGTTGTATGCTGGATCAGCTAGTGAAGACCATATGGGTATCAAGCACCTTCTAAACCTTCAAACAGTTACTCTCCGGTACTCCAAATGGTATGCAACAAACAAGGGCGTCAGGGAGACAACTGAAGCCGTGAAAACTGAGTGTAAGGAGCACCAGAACGAGATCACTCTGTGCATTGCTGAAGAGGAGAAAAATGGTATCTGCAACACGAAGACTGAAAAGGTTTTTCAAGAGAACAGAGTTGCTAGTTCCAGTAAGATGACTGAGACTGTAAAAGAAGAAGAAGAAGAAGAAGAAGAAGAAGAAGAAGACACACAAGAGGGAGGCCTTCATAAGAGCAGCCGTGCTATTGCTAGCTGCAGCGGGACCAGCGAGATTGAAGAAGTTGCGGAGTAGCTCAATGAAGCTTTAATATCTGAGCCGTGCTTCCGTAGCCGTGCAGTGTCGATTAAATTTGTACCAATGGCAGGTTGTTGTTCATTGCTGCGAGCATTATGATCCTCCTGCCCTAGAAGGGGACATCATGCAATGAGGGGTCTGATGTCTGAACTCTGAACCTGGCTCGACATCCTTCAGTTTTCAGATTGCTGCAACCCGAGTCTGCATCAATGCTAGCGGCGCGTGGCCTCTGGCGCTCCTCCTTGCGCCGGCGCGGGCGGCCGTTCCGGTGCCGTACGGTTGATTGAGGGTTCCATCGGCCAGATCGATTGCGTCCCCTACTAGCTACTCGGGCGTGACGTGCAGCATCCAAGATGAAACTTTAATCCATTTGGGATTCCTTTTTCTCTGCTCTAGTTTGTGGCGTGGGAAGATGAGACTGAGCGTACTAGGACCAGGAGTAGTCATTGCCATACTCAGAAATTCAGAATGCTTCGTGTTGGTGTTAAGACGTATGGTTGAGTTAGATTAGATGTAACATCATCGATAAAACGCAACCGTTACATCACTGCGGCTTATGACGGTGCCCTTCAGTTTCGTCAGTTACACTTTACTCTGCTTCCTCTGCTTCTCTTTGCCTCAGATGTCTCGTACCCGCCACCGCTGCTACTCTAGACGCATCTATAGGAAGGAGTGTGCCATTGCCGCCCGCTTGAGGTGCAACTTGCCCCCAAGCAGCTGCATCAGGGAACCGCTGAAGCAGAGCTGAGTGATCTTCTCAAATCTCAAGTGGCCATGGAATCAGTCAGGTAAGGAGGGCCATTTCACCACAACTTGGAGATGTGCAACGTCGCCCTTGTTGACCAACGATGCCATATGATATCATCTCAGGTTCCACGAACATCGAGTCCAACGCCAATCCAGGAGATCGGAAAAATCGCAACTCCTACAATCAAGCGCTAAGATACCAGCCCCACGGTGGGCGCCAACTGTCGTGGTACTAAGTCTGACAGTGATGTAGGGGGGTAAGTATGGAGAGGCTAGATCTTAGGTATGTAGAAGTTGTAAGAACACAGGGTTTACGAGTTCAGGCCCTTCTCAGAGGAAGTAATAGCCCTACGTCTCGGTGACCGGAGGCGGTCGATTGGATTATGTGTGTGAGGATAACAAGAATGCGAACCCCTGATACTGAGGAGGGTGGTGGCTTATATAGAGTTCGCCAGGCCCATCCAGCCCTCAGTAATGCTGGGTTTAAAATACATTAAGGTTAGGCGTTACTGATAACGCCCCTAATAAGTGCTATAATGACCATAAGAGCTATTTAATGCCCGACCGTTTGCGTGTGGAGTGGCTGTAGAACTCCTTGCGGTCGAGTGCTTCGCTTGGTGGTCGAGTGACAGTGTCATCGTCGAGTGTCTTGAATCTGTCGAGTGGGATACCTCCAAGTCGATTGAAAGGTGACTTCTTCTAGGGATGTCCTTGGGTAGGGCTCTTAGAACAGGTCCATGCCCCTACCCTAGGTACATAGCTTCATCATTAGCCCCCGAATGGATCGAGGTTTGAGTGGGAAGGAGTTGAGGACCCTTCCGACCGGTTCTCTGTATTACATGAGTGCCTTGTTTTGGATCAATCGTCACGGATGACGTCGTCAACCTCTTTCAGTCGCCTTGATCCATTCTAGGCCTTCCGTCGAGTGAATTTCCTTATTTGTGGAGATCCGAGCGATGGTGGGAAAGGGATCTTCTGTCTGACGAATTGTTCTGCAACCCGCGGATTTTGCGGGATTTAAATTTTGGGAAGCGCGCGGGACGGGAGCGGCCGCGGTAATCGGATGCGATAAGGCGGAAGCTCCACGATTTACGTGCCACCTTTTTCGCCACGTACTGCGCGCGCGTCTGCTGCGGGATTTGACGGGATAGTCCGGGCCTACCAGTCAGCCACTCGGAAGCAGCCTCTTATAAGATGCAGACTCGGGGCTATCCAACAGCGCGTTCTCTCTTTTCCTTCTTCCTGCGCAAAGTCTTCTGCCTCCTCCGCTCTCACCCTAGCGCCGTAGGTCTGTTCGAGCTCCGCCGGCGACGATGGTGAAGGACAAGACGTCCGCTCTGGAGTGCGCGAAGAAGGCGGCGGTGCAGGGGAAAGGGAAGAAGTCCGCTCGGGGCGGATCTTCCTCAAGAACTGCTCTGCCCAAGGGCTGGATCCAGGGCGACTGGATGCCGTCGGTGATTCGACAGGAGGATCTTGACGATATGGTCGAGGGGGGAGTCATTCTTCACGAAGCCGCGCGTCTCCCGGGGGGAGAAGTCGAACCTCAACCTCTGGACGGTGAGTGTGTCCTCCTCGCCACCCATATCGATCAAGGATTTTCTCTGCCTCCTCATCCTTTTTTCCGGAGCTTTCTGAACTTCTTCAAAGCGCAGCTCCATCATTTCACTCCCAACTCCATTGTGTATCTCGCTGCTTTCATTTCCTTGTGTGAGTGTTTCCTGGGTTGTCGCCCCCATTGGGGGCTCTTTAAGCATATCTTCACTTGCCGCTCTCAATCGGTCAAGAAGGCCAAGTCGAGTGATGAAAGGACGCAAGTGATCCAGCTGTGTGGGGGCCTGGCGATTCAGACGAGGGGAAAAAGTTCTTTTCCATCTATCACTTTTCCTGAGTCGGTCCGTGGTTGGCAGTCGACCTGGTTTTACTGTAAAGACCAGGCGACCCCAGGACAGTCGACTGGGCTTCCCCCTTTCTCTCTGGACCGCGCCCAAAAACCTGCTTCTCTGAAAGTGGCGCCGGAAGAAAAGCCGCAAGTCAAAGTGCTGGTGGGTCGAGTGGTTCAGCTTGTCCGCGAGGGTGTGACCGGCATGGATCTGCTGGAGGCCTTCCTTCGGAGGCGCATCCAAACGCTTCAGGCTCGTGACCACCCGATGTGGCTGTACGCGGGTCTTGAAGACACCACTCGGATTCACCCAGAGGAGGTCACAGATGAGATGTTGGAAGGGTGGCTGTCCAGCATCACAGGGAACAAAGACAACCCCCGAGGAGCCAGAAGGGTTCCTCCACTCGACAACACATACGAAGTGGATCAGGTCTGATCTTATGTTCCGGACTGAGATCTTGTTTTCTTTATTGGTCTTCTTTGAATCGGTCGATTGACTTTTGTCTTGTCTGTTGTTCTCCAGGCAACTACTGAGATGTATTCAACACCCAACGGAGCACAGGAGCAGGTTGAGGAAGGGGAGGCGAGCGGAGGCGAAAGTGGAGACGAACACGGCGAGTGGGAATCTGACGGTGAAGGAGAGGGAGACGACGACGTCGACTCTAGCGAAGAGGAGGAGGAGGAAGCTGAACCCCCCCCCCCCCCCCCCGCTCGGAGAGGCGATCCAAGCTTACGCACGATCCTGCGCGGGAACGTGGTAAGGCGACTGCTCCTGTTGGGCAGTCGTCGAAGCGCCCTCGGACCTCTTCTCCTTTGCCGACTGAAAAGGCTCCCAAGCACCCACGCGCGACGCCGTCCAAGCCGCCCAAGGCCCTGCCTAGGATGAAGATGACTGTCCCCACCATTTCCGGGTAATACTAAGACTTGTTTTCATTTGTCGACTGTGAACAGATCTTTACTCGGTTCATTGAGCCAACTGACTAACTTTCGAAATTTGCAGCGCTGCTACTTCTGAGATCTCCGCCAAGGAGGATGATCAAGAGATGGAGGATGCTGTTACTTCCAACCCTGATACGATCACTGATGTTCTGCCTTGAGTCGACTGGATATCTCTTGTAACTCTGGTCGATTGACTTTTCTCGCAGCTCCTCCTCACGTTATCAACCTAACGGATGACGAAGACGAGGTGCCGCTGAGAGTGAGGAGGAACCGGAGGGCGCCGGCTGGCAAGACCTCCCAACCTGCTCCGGTGCCTGAGGTTGTGGCTCGACTGACTCGAATGATCTCGAGTCCCTGATGACTCGACTGAATGACGTCCCTGGTCGAGTGACGGAATGGAAGAAATCTTCTGCAAGGTGTGGTGCTGATGTCGCTCTGTCCCTGGTTCGCGTCCATTGCAAAGAGGTGCGAGAAGACAAGCTGGCCGCCATTCAGGTTGCCAATACTAGGAAGCTCAGCTTTCAGGACTTCATGGAGACTTTCATAGCTGCTGCCACTCGTATTGCAAACGGGATCTATTTGGACGAGTTCGTCGCCCCTTCCAGTCCTCCGCCTGAGGAATGAAAAACTTCAATGCTTCACTTTGAATTTTCCTGGGAATGCCGAGTGGATTTGTAATCGTTAAACTCTATCGAGCCGAGGGCTCTAGTACTTTGATCTGAGGTCTGGGACCTTTGGATTTTATCTGAACTTGATTTATCGTCGAATATTTTCATGAATTATCTGTCGAGTGGAACTTGACCTTCACTCAAAATAACTTCGTATTTGTAGTGCAGCTCCGATGGAGAAGGTAACAGTCGATTCGCATCTTGCCGTCCTTGCGGATCGGGATATGCTCCGTACTTAGCCGAGCGCTGGGCTGCAGCTAAGCCTCCGAGTGGGAGGTTTGCTCTCCACTCGGTAGGATTTTAAACACTTAGGCGAGCACTGGGCTGCAGCTAAGCCCCCGAGTGGGAGGTTTGCTCTCCACTCGGTAGGATTTTTAAACACTTAGGCGAGTACTTAGACTGCAGCTAAGCCTCCGAGTGGGAGGTTTGCTCTCCACTCGGTAGGATTTTTAAACACTTAGGCAAGCACTGGGCTGCAGCTAAGCCCCCGTGTGGGAGGTTTGCTCTCCACTCGGTAGGATTTTTAAACACTTAGGCGAGCACTGGGCTGCAGCTAAGCCCCCGAGTGGGAGGTTTGCTCTCCACTCGGTAGGATTTTTAAACACTTAGGCGAGTACTTTGACTGCAGCTAAGCCTCCGAGTAGGAGGTTTGCTCTCGACTCGGTAGGATTTTTAAACACTTAGGCGAGCACTAGGCGGCAGCTAAGCCCCCGAGTGGGAGGTTTGCTCTCCACTCGGTAGGGTTTTTAAACACTTAGGCGAGTACTTTGACTAAAGCTAAGCCTCCGAGTGGGAGTCTGGCTCACCACTCGGTAGGATTTCTAAACACTTAGGCGAGTACTTTGACTGCATCTAAGCCTCCGAGTGGGAGTCTGGCTCACCACTCGGTAGGATTTTTAAACACTTAGGCGAGTACTTTGACTGCAGCTAAGCCTCCGAGTGGGAGTCTGGCTCACCACTCGGTAGGATTTTTAAACACTTAGGCGAGTACTTTGACTACAGCTAAGCCTCCGAGTGGGATTCTGGCTCACCACTCGGTACAATTTTTAAACACTTAGGCGAGTACTTTGACTGCAGCTAAGCCCCCGAGTGGGAGTCTGGCTCACCACTCGGTAGGATTTTTAAACACTTAGGCGAGCACTGGGCTGCAGCTAAGCCCCCGAGTGGGAGTCTGGATCACCACTCGGTAGGATTTTTTTGCAAACTTAGGCGAAACGGATTCGCAGCTAAGTCACCCACTGGGGGATTTCGTACGCAAACAAAAGTGACAGCAATTACAAGAGAAATTGGAACACTCTTGTCTTTGATAAAAATAAACTACATAACTTTTTCTTATTACATCTCATCCGATTGAGAATTCAAGTGTAAAATGGGCGGAGTAGTTCCGCATTCCAAGCTCGTGGCTCGTCGATCTGGCGATCGACATTGTAGAGGTGATATGCTCCATTGTGGAGGACTCTGGTGACGATGAAGGGACCTTCCCAAGTAGGGGCAAGTTTGTGTGGTTTCTGTTGATCCACTCGGAGGACCAAATCTCCTTCTTGGAAGGCTTGACTCTTCACATTTCTGGCATGGAATCGACGCAAGTCTTGCTGATAAATGGTCGATCTAATCATAGCCATTTCTCTCTCCTCCTATAGGAGGTCGACCGCGTCTTACCAGGCTTGCTCTGCTTCATCTTCGGTATAAAGCTCGACTCGGAGCGCGTTGTGAAGTAGATCACTCGGCAGAACTGCTTTGGCTCCGTAAACCAAAAAGAACGGAGTTCTTCCAGTCGACCGGTTCGGGGTGGTCCTCAATCCCCACAGAACTGACGGAAGCTCGTCGACCCAAGTGCCTATTGCGTGCTTGAGATCGTGCATCAGTCGAGGCTTTAGTCCTTTGAGAATCAGACCATTTGCCCTTTCAGCTTGTCCATTCGACTGAGGATGTGCGACCGACGCATAGTCGACTCGTGTGCCTTGAGAGGTGCAAAAAGCTCTGAACCTGTTTGAATCGAAGTTTGACCCGTTGTCAGTGATGATGCTATGTGGGACTCCATATCTGAATGTTAACTCCCTGATGAAACTGATAGCAGTGCTAGCATCCAGATTCTTAATAGGCTTAGCTTCAATCCATTTGGTAAATTTGTCGACTGCCACGAGCACGTGTGTGAAGCCACTCCTGCCCGTTCTCAGTGGACCAACCATATCCAGGCCCCATACAGCGAAAGGCCAGACGAGTGGAATGGTCTTCAAGGCTGATGCTGGCTTGTGCGACATGTTTGAGTAGAACTGGCAGCCTTCACACTTGTCGACTATCTCTTTCGCCATTTTATTTGCCCAGGGCCAGTAAAAACCCGCTCGGTATGCTTTAGCCACAATGGTCCGAGAGGACGCATGGTGACCACAGGTCCCCGAGTGGATATCATCAAGGATTATCTGACCCTCTTCTGGCGTTATACACTTCTGACCGATTCCAGTCGCGCTTTCTCTATACAATTGTCCCTTTATGACTGTGATGGCTTTGGATCGACGGACGATCTGTCGAGCCTCTTCTTCATCTTCTGGGAGTTCTTTCCTCAAGATGTATGCCATGTACGGTATCGTCCAGTCGGGAGTGATTACCAAGACTTCCATGATTAGGTCGACCACACCAGGGACCTCGACTTCAGTCGGATCTGTGGCGCTTTTCGGGTGCGGGGCTTCTTCTGTAAAAGGATCCTCCTGGACTGACGGCAAGTGAATGTGCTCCAAAAACACATTGGTGGGAATGGCTTCCCTGTTGGAGCCTATCTTTGCCAGATCATCAGCTGCTTGATTTTTCAGTCGGGGGATGTGATGAAGCTCTAACCCCTCAAATTTCTTTTCCAACTTTCTCACTGTGTTGCAGTAACCAGTCATAGCTGGACTTCTGACGTCCCACTCTTTCATCACCTGATTAACCACCAAATCTGAGTCGCCATAAACCATGAGGCGATGGACGACGAGTGAAATGGCCATGCGCAACCCATACAAAAGTGCTTCATATTCTGCTTCATTGTTGGAGAAATCAAAGTGAATCTGGAGATCGTAGCTGAGCTTACCTCCTCGGGGGGAGACCAGTACTACCCCAGCACCGGAACCGTTCAGCATCTTAGATCCATCGAAGAACATGGTCCAGTGCTCCGAGTGAACTTGAGTCGGAAGCTGCTGTTCAATCCACTCGGCGACGAAATCTGCAATTGCTTGGGACTTGATAGCCTTCTTTGCTTCAAATTTGATATCTAAGGGAAGGAGTTCAATTGCCCACTTTGCCACTCGACCAGTTGCATCTCTGTTGTGCAGAATCTCTGACAGTGGGGCGTCGCTGACGACTGAAATGGAGTGGTCAGAGAAGTAATGCGCAACCTTCTTCGTGGTCATATAAATCCCGTATACAAGCTTCTGGTAATGAGGATATCTTTGCTATGAAGGAGTCAAAACTTCAGACACATAATATACAGGGCACTGAACTCTGAAGGCTTTTCCTTATTCTTCCTGCTCGACCGTGAGTACAGTACTAACAACTTGTCCTGTGGCTGCGATGTAAAGCAGCAGAGGCTCTTTACTGATTGGAGCAGCAAGCACCGGCTGGGTGGAAAGCAGAGCTTTGAGGTCTGCAAACGTTGCATCAGCTTCTGGAGTCCACTCGAACTTGTCAGATTTCTTCATCAGTCGGTAAAGAGGCAACGCCTTTTCACCGAGACGAGAAATGAATCGACTTAAAGCGGCCAAGAAACCTGTGAGCTTCTGGACATCATGCACGCGTACAGGACGCTTCATCCGGAGAATGGTGCCAACTTTTTCGGGATTGGCATCGATTCCTCGTTCGGAAACGAGAAAACCGAGTAACTTTCCACCTGGAACTCCGAATGTGCATTTTGATGGATTGAGCTTGATATCATACCTCCTGAGATTAGCAAAGGTTTCAGCAAGGTCAGCCAGTAGGTCGGAACCTTTCCGTGACTTGACCACAATATCATCCATGTATGCTTCCACGTTCCGACTGATCTGAGTGAGTAGACACTTTTGAATCATCCTCATGAACGTGGCTCCAGCATTCTTGAGGCCGAAGGGCATGGTGACATAATAGAAGCACCCGAACGGAGTGATGAAAGCCGTTTTGACCTCGTCGGGTCCATACAGACGGATCTGATGGTGCCCTGAATAGGCATCCAGAAAAGACAAACGCTCACACCCCGCGGTCGAGTCGACTATTTGGTCGATGCGGGGGAGAGGGAAATGATCTTTCGGGCAGGCCCGATTGATATGTTTAAAGTCGATGCACATGCGAAGTGACTTGTCCTTCCTGGGGACCATGACAACATTGGCGAGCCACTCGGAGTGGTAAATCTCTCTGATGAATTCTGCTGCTGGGAGTCGAGATACCTCTTCGCCGATGGCTTTCCTCTTCTGGACGGCGGACCGTCGAAGATGTTCCTTCACCGGCTTAACTTTTGGGTCGACTCGTAGACGGTGCTCAGCCAGTCCCCTAGGAACTCCAGGCATGTCAGAAGGCTTCCATGCGAAGATATCCCAGTTCTCACGGAGGAACTGGATGAGCGCTTCTTCCTATTTGGAATCGAGCGTCGTTGAAATGTGAGTCGGAGCTGCATTGGGATCGGTCGGGTGAATGTGAACTGGCTTCGTTTCACCGGACGACTGAAATGCTGACTCTGAAGCAGGCTTCTTGCTCGCAGCAATTCACTCGGATCTGCAGTCTTCTGGTACTCTTGCAACTCGACCACTGCCATCTGGGCGTCCGCAATTTTTGAGCCCTTCTGAAAACACTCTTCTGCTTTCTTCCGATTGCCCGTGACAGTGATCACACCTCTGGGGCCGGGCATCTTCAATTTGAGATACACATAACACGGTCGAGCCATGAAGCATGCATAAGCCGGCCTGCCCAAAATAGCATGATACGCACTTTGGAAGTCCACAACCTCGAATGTCAACTTTTCCTTGCGGTAATTCTTCGAATCACTGAAAACCACGTCAAGAGCAATCTGGCCGAGTGACTCGGCTTTCTTTCTGGGAATGACTCCATGGAAGCTCATGTTGCTGGTACTGAGCCTGGACATCGGAATGCCCATCCCTTTCAGCGTTTCTGCATACAGAATGTTCATGCCGCTGCCACCATCCATCAGGACTTTGGTCAGTCGAGTGCCTTCGACAACTGGGTCGACCACCAAAGCTTGCCTCCCAGGGGTGGCAATGTGCGTGGGGTGGTCGGACTGGTCGAATGTGATGGCAGTCTGAGACCACTTCAGGTAACTGGGTGTTGCCGGGGCAACCATATTCACCTCACGGTTGATGACTTTCAGTCGACTTTTGCTTTCAACATCAGCAAAAATCATCAAGGTGGAATTGACCTGAGGGTATCCGTCGTCACTATCTTCCTTGTCCTCAACTTTGTCCGACTCTTTTTCCTTGTCTTTGGACTGCTTGCCCTGAAACTGCTGGATCAGGAGCCGACACTGTCGAGTGGTATGCTTCGGGTAAATGAGTTTACCCTCCTCATCTTTCTTGGTGTGAATGTGGCAAGGCAGATCCAAAACATCATTTCCATCTTGATCTTTGACTTTCTTGGGGTTCCAGGGCCCCTTGGGTTTTCCCTTGAATTTTCCCTGAGTTACGGCCAGGGCCTCTCCAGGGGCGGCTGGCTCGGCCTTCCGCTTTTGTTTTCGACTGGAATTGCCTCCTGTTTCCTGGGCGACTGCCTTCTACTTGCCACTCCGGAGTCGATCATCATCTTCTCCGTTAGCGTATTTGGTGGCAATCTCCATCATCCGATTCAGAGACATTTCTCCGGTCCGACCGAACTTCAGATTCAATTCTCTGTTCTTAACGCCTTCTTTAAAGGCACAAACTGCTTCATGATCTGGTACATTCTCAACTGTATGATGCAAAGTGATCCACCTCTGGATGTAATCCCTCAAAGTTTCATTCGGTTTTTGCACGCAAGACCGCAACTCTGTGAGGCCGGCCGGTCGTTTGCATGTTCCTTCAAAGGTTGTGACAAACACTCGGGAGAGGTCCTCCCAAGTGTAGATGCTGCTGGGCGCCAGCTGATTCAGCCACGCTCTGGCTGAGCCCTCTAACAGGAGAGGCAAATGCTTCATAGCCACCTCATCGTTGCCACCGCCAATCTGGACAGCCACTCGGTAATTTCGAGCCAAGTGTCAGGATTAGACTCACCAGTGAACTTGCTGACTCCAGTCGCCAATCTAAAATTGGGAGGAATCACTGCGACCCTGATGGCTCGACTGAAACACTCTGGCCCTGAAACATGCACCCTGCTGCTGGTAGGCGCATCTCTGTCGTGGCCTTCTCGGTGGGCTCTGTTCCTGTCAACCAAGCTTTGAACGAGGATAGATCTCGCATCAAAGCCTGGTTCCCTGGGGTCGGCTGGAATCCTCCGCCCACCACTGTGAGCGCGTCTGTCATCCTGCTGTCGAGGCGCATAAGACCCACTCCTTGGGGGAGGGGTTGGCACTCGACGCCGATCATCACGATAGAATCGGTGATCATACTGCTCATTTCTTCTATACTGATCGTGTCGGCCTCCAAGTCCTTCACACCGCGGGGGCGATCTTGGGCTGTGAGCCGACTGCACTGTATCCGCTGCAACGGACCGACTGTGGATCCTATTCTGCGACTGAGAAACAGCGGAATTCTGGTTTCCCGCTGCCCGGAGCAACGCCCTGATTTGCAGCAAGCCCCGGCCAGCCTCTGACTGGGAGGGATGAATTGATTATGCTATTCGGGCGCGGCTGCCAAATTCTGAACTAGAGTTCGATATACCTGCGTTGGTGGGAAGAGCTGACGTCGAGTGGACTCAGGAGCCCGCTGACGCGCTCTCTCGTCGAGTGCTCGCTGAAGATTCTCCAGTCGAGTGCGCTCGGCCAAGTTAGCCAAGCGCGCGTCCTCCAAGGCTCGGGCCTCGGGGGTTTCTCCGATGATAGGAGTGTGGAGTGCATCGATGTTCCGGCGGCGAAGTTCCTCTCGCTGCAGCGACGTGAGAGGCTCAGAGAGATACTCTTCGTGGGGATGCGCCGGGTCGCCCCCACCCGCGCCTCCATCGGTACGGGGAAAACCGGGAGGACTGCGTGTCCCATCAATCGCCAGAACCTCTGCCGCAGGGTCACTGCTGTCGCATTTGGATGCGGTCTCTGCGGAGCTAGTCTACAGATCAAACAGGCCATAGAGAGATTCGTCGGGCTCGATTGACGCGACTTGTGGGGTGGCCGACTGGCGAGCCACCGCATGCCTCACCCACCTCTGAAGTCTCGATCGACCGTTGCGCTTGCGCTGGCGAGAGACAAGGTGGGGAGATGACACGAGAGCTGTCCAATACTGGGTCGATGGCTGCTGCAAGAGGATGCCACGAACACATGCGTGGAAGTGCGTCGCCCCGCGGACGGGGAGCGCGTCGATGTCGAGTGGCGCCTCCTGAAGCCAAGCGGAGTCGTCGGCGATGAACGTGAGCGCGCCGAGACGGATCTCGCGGCCCTCCACCAAAGCTCCGCCCGAAACCATGATCAAGGAGATCGGAAAAATTGCAACTCCTACAATCAAGCGCTACGATACCAGCCCCACGGTGGGCGCCAACTGTCGTGGTACTAAGTCTGACAGTGATGTAGGGGGGTAAGTATGGAGAGGCTATATCTTAGCTATGTAGAAGTTGTAAGAACACAGGGTTTACGAGTTCAGGCCCTTCTCAGAGGAAGAAATAGCCCTACGTCTCGGTGCCCGGAGGCGGTCGATTGGATTATGTGTGTGAGGATAACAAGAATGCGAACCCCTGATACTGAGGAGAGTGGTGGCTTATATAGAGTTCGCCAGGCCCCTCCAGCCCTCAGTAATGCTGGGTTTAAAGTACATTAAGGTTAGGCGTTACAGGTAACGCCCCTAATAAGTGCTATAATGACCATAAGAGCTATTTAATGCCCGACCGTTTGCGTGTGGAGTGGCTGTAGAACTCCTTGCGGTCGAGTGCTTCGCTTGGTGGTCGAGTGACAGTGTCATCGTCGAGTGTCTTGAATCTGTCAAGTGGATACCTCCAAGTCGATTGAAAGGTGACTTCTTCTAGGGATGTCCTTGGGTAGGGCTCTTAGAACAGGTCCATGCCCCTACCCTAGGTACATAGCTTCATCATTAGCCCCCGAATGGATCGAGGTTTGAGTGGGAAGGAGTTGAGGACCCTTCCGACCGGTTCTCTGTATTACATGAGTGCCTTGTTTTGGATCAATCGTCACGGATGACGTCGTCAACCTCTTTCAGTCGCCTTGATCCATTCTAGGCCTTCCGTCGAGTGAATTTCCTTATTTGTGAAGATCCGAGCGATGGTGGGAAAGGGATCTTCTGTCTGACGAATTGTTCTGCAACCCGCGGATTTTGCGGGATTTAAATTTTGGGAAGCGCGCGGGACGGGAGCGGCCGCGGTAATCGGATGCGATAAGGCGGAAGCTCCTCGATTTACGTGCCACCTTTTTCGCCACGTACTGCGCGCGCGTCTGCTGCGGGATTTGACGGGATAGTCCGGGCCTACCAGTCAGCCACTCGGAAGCAGCCTCTTACAAGACGCAGACTCGGGGCTATCCAACAGTGCGTTCTCTCTTTTCCTTCTTCCTGCGCAAAGTCTTCTGCCTCCTCCGCTCTCACCCTAGCGCCGTAGGTCCGTTCGAGCTCCGCCGGCGACGATGGTGAAGGACAAGACGTCCGCTCTGGAGTGCGCGAAGAAGGCGGCGGTGCAGGGGAAAGGGAAGAAGTCTGCTCGGGGCGGATCTTCCTCAAGAACTGCTCTGCCCAAGGGCTGGATCCAGGGCGACTGGATGCCGTCGGTGATTCGACAGGAGGATCTTGACGATATGGTCGAGGGGGGAGTCATTCTTCACGAAGCCGCGCGTCTCCCGGGGGAAGAAGTCGAACCTCAACCTCTGGACGGTGAGTGTGTCCTCCTCGCCACCCATATCGATCGAGGGTTTTTCTCTGCCTCCTCATCCTTTTTTCCGGAGCTTTCTGAACTTCTTCAGAGCGCAGCTCCATCATTTCACTCCCAACTTCATTGTATCTCGCTGCTTTCGTTTCCTTGTGTGAGTGTTTCCTGGGTTGTCGCCCCCATTGGGGGATCTTTAAGCATATCTTCACTTGCCGCTCTGAATCGGTCAAGAAGGCCAAGTCTAGTGATGAAAGGACGCAAGTGATCCAGCTGTGCGGGGGCCTGGCGATTCAGACGAGGGGAAAAAGTTCTTTTCCATCTATCACTTTCCCTGAGTCGGTCCGTGGTTGGCAGTCGACTTGGTTTTACTGTAAAGACCAGGCGACCCCAGGACAGTCGACTGGGCTTCCCCCTTTCTCTCTGGACCGCGCCCAAAAACCTGCTTCTCTGAAAGTGGCGCCGGAAGAAAAGGCACAAGTCAAAGTGCTGGTGGGTCGAGTGGTTCAGCTTGTCCGCGAGGGTGTGACCGGCATGGATCTGCTGGAGGCCTTCCTTCGGAGGCGCATACAACCGCTTCAGGCTCGTGACCACCCGATGTGGCTGTACGCGGGTCTTGAAGACACCACTCGGATTCACCCAGAGGAGGTCACAGATGAGATGTTGGAAGGGTGGCTGTCCAACATCACAGGGAACAAAGACAACCCCCGAGGAGCCAGGAGGGTTCCTCCACTCGACAACACATACGAAGTGGATCAGGTCTGATCTTATGTTCCGGACTGTGATCTTGTTTTCTTTATTGGTCTTCTTTGAATCGGTCGATTGACTTTTGTCTTGTCTGTTGTTCTCCGGGCAACTACTGAGATGTATTCAACACCCAACGGAGCACAGGAGCAGGTTGAGGAAGGGGAGGTGAGCGGAGGCGAAAGTGGAGACGAACACGGCGAGTGGGAATCTGACGGTGAAGGAGAGGGAGACGACGACGTCGACTCCAGCGAAGAGGAGGAGGAGGAAGCTGAACCCCCCCCCCCCCCACTCGGAGAGGCGATCCAAGCTTACGCACGATCCTGCGCGGGAACGTGGTAAGGCGACTGCTTCTGTTGGGCAGTCGCTGAAGCGCCCTCGGACCTCTTCTCCTTTGCCGACTGAAAAGGCTCCCAAGCACCCACGCGCGACGCCGTCCAAGCCGCCCAAGGCCCTGCCTAGGATGAAGATGACTGTCCCCACCATTTCCGGGTAATAATAAGACTTGTTTTCATTTGTCGACTGTGAACAGATCTTTACTCGGTTCATTGAGCCAACTGACTAACTTTCGAAATTTGCAGCGCTGCTACTTCTGAGATCTCCGCCAAGGAGGATGATCAAGAGATGGAGGATGCTGTTACTTCCAACCCTGATACGATCACTGATGTTCTGCCTTGAGTCGACTGGATATCTCTTGTAACTCTGGTCGATTGACTTTTCTCGCAGCTCCTCCTCACGTTATCAACCTAACGGATGACGAAGACGAGGTGCCGCTGAGAGTGAGGAGGAACCGGAGGGCGCCGGCTGGCAAGACCTCCCAACCTGCTCCGGTGCCTGAGGTTGTGGCTCGACTGACTCGAATGATCTCGAGTCCCTGATGACTCGACTGAATGACGTCCCTGGTCGAGTGACGGAATGGAAGAAATCTTCTGCAAGGTGTGGTGCTGATGTCGCTCTGTCCCTGGTTCGCGTCCATTGCAAAGAGGTGCGAGAAGACAAGCTGCCGCCATTCAGGTTGCCAATACTAGGAAGCTCAGCTTTCAGGACTTCATGGAGACTTTCATAGCTGCTGCCACTCGTATTGCAGACGGGATCGATTTGGACGAGTTCGTCGCCCCTTCCAGTCCTCCGCCTGAGGAATGAAAAACTTCAATGCTTCACTTTGAATTTGCCTCAGAATGCCGAGTGGATTTGTAATCGTTAAACTCTATCGAGCCGATGGCTCTAGTACTTTGATCTGAGGTCTGGGACCTTTGGATTTTATCTGAACTTGATTTATCGTCGAATATTTTCATGAATTATCTGTCGAGTGGAACTTGACCTTCACTCAAAATAACTTCGTATTTGTAGTGCAGCTCCGATGGAGAAGGTAACAGTCGATTCGCATCTTGCCGTCCTTGCGGATCGGGATATGATCCGTACTTACGCGAGCGCTGGGCTGCAGCTAAGCCTCCGAGTGGGAGGTTTGCTCTCCACTCGGTAGGATTTTAAACAATTAGGCGAGCATTGGTCTGCAGCTAAGCCCGCGAGTGGGAGGTTTGCTCTCCACTCGGTAGGATTTTTAAATACTTAGGCGAGTACATAGACTGCAGCTAAGCCTCCGAGTGGGAGGTTTGCTCTCCACTCGGTAGGATTTTTAAACACTTAGGCAAGCACTGGGCTGCAGCTAAGCCCCCGTGTGGGAGGTTTGCTCTCCACTCGGTAGGATTTTTAAACACTTAGGCGAGCACTGGGCTGCAGCTAAGCCCCCGAGTGGGAGGTTTGCTCTCCACTCGGTAGGATTTTTAAACACTTAGGCGAGTACTTTGACTGCAGCTAAGCCTCCGAGTAGGAGGTTTGCTCTCGACTCGGTAGGATTTTTAAACACTTAGGCGAGCACTAGGCGGCAGCTAAGCCCCCGAGTGGGAGGTTTGCTCTCCACTCGGTAGGGTTTTTAAACACTTAGGCGAGTACTTTGACTGCAGCTAAGCCTTCGAGTGGGAGTCTGGCTCACCACTCGGTAGGATTTTTAAACACTTAGGCGAGTACTTTGACTGCATCTAAGCCTCCGAGTGGGAGTCTGGCTCACCACTCGATAGGATTTTTAAACACTTAGGCGAGTACTTTGACTGCAGCTAAGCCTCCGAGTGAGAGTCTGGCTCACCACTCGGTAGGATTTTTAAACACTTAGGCGAGTACTTTGACTGCAGCTAAGCCTCCGAGTGGGATTCTGGCTCACCACTCGGTAGAATTTTTAAACACTTAGGCGAGTACTTTGACTGCAGCTAAGCCCCCGAGTGGGAGTCTGGCTCACCACTCCGTAGGATTTTTAAACACTTAGGCGAGCACTGGGCTGCAGCTAAGCCCCCGAGTGGGAGTCTGGATCACCACTCGGTAGGATTTTTTTGCAAACTTAGGCGAAACGGATTCGCAGCTAAGTCACCCACTGGGGGATTTCGTACGCAAACAAAAGTGACAGCAATTACAGGAGAAATTGGAACACTCTTGTCTTTGATAAAAATAAACTACATAACTTTTTCTTATTACATCTCATCCGATTGAGAATTCAAGTGTAAAATGGGCGGAGTAGTTCTGCATTCCAAGCTCGTGGCTCGTCGATCTGGCGATCGACATTTTAGAGGTGATATGCTCCATTGTGGAGGACTCTGGTGACGATGAAGGGACCTTCCCAAGTAGGGGCAAGTTTGTGTGGTTTCTGTTGATCCACTCGGAGGACCAAATCTCCTTCTTGGAAGGCTCGACTCTTCACATTTCTGGCATGGAATCGACGCAAGCCTTGCTGATAAATGGTCGATCTAATCATAGCCATTTCTCTCTCCTCCTCTAGGAGGTCGACTGCGTCTTGCCGGGCTTGCTCTGCTTCATCTTCGGTATAAAGCTCGACTCGGGGCGCGTTGTGAAGTAGATCACTTGGCAGAACTATTTTGGTTCCGTAAACCAGAAAGAACGGAGTTCTTCCAGTCGACCGGTTCGGGGTTGTCCTCAATCCCCACAGAACTGACGGAAGCTCGTCGACCCAAGCGCCTGTTGCGTGCTTGAGATCGCGCATCAGTCGAGGCTTTAGTCCTTTGAGAATCAGACCATTTGCCCTTTCAGCTTGTCCATTCGACTGAGGATGTGCGACCGACGCATAGTCGACTCGTGTGCCTTGAGAGGCGCAAAAAGCTCTGAACCTGTCTGAATCGAAGTTTGACCCGTTGTCAGTGATGATGCTATGTGGGACTCCATATCTGAATGTTAACTCCCTGATGAAACTGATAGCAGTGCTAGCATCCAGATTCTTGATAGGCTTAGCTTCAATCCATTTGGTAAATTTGTCGACTGCCACGAGCACGTGTGTGAAGCCGCTCCTGCCCGTTCTCAGTGGACCAACCATATCCAGGCCCCATACAGCGAAAGGCCAGACGAGTGGAATGGTCTTCAAGGCTGATGCTGGCTTGTGCGGCATGTTTGAGTAGAACTGGCAGCCTTCACACTTGTCGACTATCTCTTTCGCCATTTCATTTGCCCAGGGCCAGTAAAAACCCGCTCGGTATGCTTTAGCCACAATGGTCCGAGAGGACGCATGGTGACCACAGGTCCCCGAGTGGATATCATCAAGGATTATCTGACCCTCTTCTGGCGTTATACACTTCTAACCGATTCCAGTGGCGCTTTCTCTATACAATTGTCCCTTTATGACTGTGATGGCTTTGGATCGACGGACGATCTGTCGAGCCTCTTCTTCATCTTCTGGGAGTTCTTTCCTCAAGATGTATGCGATGTACGGTATCGTCTAGTCGGGAGTGATTACCAAGACTTCCATGATTAGGTCGACCACACCAGGGACCTCGACTTCAGTCGGATCTGTGGCGCTTTTCGGCTGCGGGGCTTCTTCTATAAAAGGATCCTCCTGGACTGACGGCGAGTGAATGTGCTCCAAAAACACATTGGTGGGAATGGCTTCCCTATTGGAGCCTATCTTTGCCAGATCATCAGCTGCTTGATTTTTCAGTCGGGGGATGTGATGAAGCTCTAACCCCTCAAATTTCTTTTCCAACTTTCTCACTGCGTTGCAGTAACCAGTCATAGCTGGACTTCTGACGTCCCACTCTTTCATCACCTGATTAACCACCAAATCTGAGTCGCCATAAACCATGAGGCGACGGACGACGAGTGAAATGGCCATGCGCAACCCATACAAAAGTGCTGCATATTCTGCTTCATTGTTGGAGGAATCAAAGTGAATCTGGAGAACGTAGCTGAGCTTATCTCCTCGGGGGGAGACCAGTACTACCCCAGCACCGGAACCGTTCAGCATCTTAGATCCATCGAAGAACATGGTCCAGTGCTCCGAGTGAACTTGAGTCGGAAGCTGCTGTTCAATCCACTCGGCGACGAAATCTGCAATTGCTTGGGACTTGATAGCCTTCTTTGCTTCAAATTTGATATCTAAGGGAAGGAGTTCAATTGCCCACTTTGCCACTCGACCAGTTGCACCTCTGTTGTGCAGAATCTCTGACAGTGGGGCGTCGCTGACGACTGAAATGGAGTGGTCAGAGAAGTAATGCGCAACCTTCTTCGTGGTCATATAAATCCCGTATACAAGCTTCTGGTAATGAGGATATCTTTGCTTTGAAGGAGTCAAAACTTTAGACACATAATATACTGGGCACTGAACTCTGAAGGCTTTTCCTTATTCTTCCTGCTCGACCGTGAGTACAGTACTAACAACTTGTCCTGTGGCTGCGATGTAAAGCAGCAGAGGCTCTTTACTAATTGGAGCAGCAAGCACCGGCTGGGTGGAAAGCAGAGCTTTGAGGTCTGCAAACGCTGCATCAGCTTCTGGAGTCCACTCGAACTTGTCAGATTTCTTCATCAGTCGGTAAAGAGGCAACGCCTTTTCACCGAGACGAGAAATGAATCGACTTAAAGCGGCCAAGAAACCTGTGAGCTTCTGGACATCATGCACACGTACAGGACGCTTCATCCGGAGAATGGTGCCAACTTTTTTGGGATTGGCATCAATTCCTCGTTCGGAAATGAGAAAATCGAGTAACTTTCCACCTGGAACTCCGAATGTGCATTTTGATGGATTGAGCTTGATATCATACCTCCTGAGATTAGCAAAGGTTTCAGCAAGGTCAGCCAGTAGGTCGGAACCTTTTCGTGACTTGACCACAATATCATCCATGTATGCTTCCACGTTCCGACTGATCTGAGTGAGTAGACACTTTTGAATCATCCTCATGAACGTGGCTCCAGCATTCTTGAGGCCGAAGGGCATGGTGACATAACAGAAGCACCCGAACGGAGTGATGAAAGCCGTTTTGACCTCGTCGGGTCCATACAGACGGATCTGATGGTACCCTGAATAGGCATCTAGAAAAGACAAACGCTCACACCCCGCGGTCGAGTCGACTATTTGGTCGATGCGGGGGAGAGGGAAATGATCTTTCGGGCAGGCCCGATTGATATGTTTAAAGTCGATGCACATGCGAAGTGACTTGTCCTTCCTGGGGACCATGACAACATTGGCGAGCCACTCGGAGTGGTAAATCTCTCTGATGAATTCTGCTGCTAGGAGTCGAGCTACCTCTTCGCCGATGGCTTTCCTCTTCTGGACGACGGACCGTCAAAGATGTTCCTTCACCGGCTTAACTTTCGGGTCGACTCGTAGATGGTGCTCATCCAGTCCCCTAGGAACTCCAGGCATGTCAGAAGGCTTCCATGCGAAGATATCCCAGTTCTCATGGAGGAACTGGATGAGCGCTTCTTCCTATTTGGAATCGAGCGTCGTTGAAATGTGAGTCGGAGCTGCATTGGGATCGGTCGGGTGAATGTGAACTGGCTTCGTTCACCGGATGACTGAAATGCTGACTCTGAAGCAGGCTTCTTGCTCGCAGCAATTCACTCAGATCTGCAGTCTTCTGGTACTCTTGCAACTCGACCACTGCCATCTGGGCGTCAGCAATTTTTTAGCCCTTCTGAAAACACTCTTCTGATTTCTTCCGATTGCCCGTGACAGTGATCACACCTCTGGGGCCGGGCATCTTCAATTTGAGATACACATAACACGGTCGAGCCATGAAGCGTGCATAAGCCGGCCTGCCCAAAATAGCATAATACGCACTTTGGAAGTCCACAACCTTGAATGTCAACTTTTCCTTGCGGTAATTCTTCGAATCACCGAAAACCACATCAAGAGCAATCTGGCCGAGTGACTCGGCTTTCTTTCTGGGAATGACTCCATGGAAGCTCATGTTGCTGGTACTGAGCCTGGACATCGGAATGCCCATCCCTTTCAGCGTTTCTGCATACAGAATGTTCATGCCGCTGCCACCATCCATCAGGACTTTGGTCAGTCGAGTGCCTTCGACAACTGGGTCGACCACCAAAGCTTGCCTCCCAGGGGTGGCAATGTGCGTGGGGTGGTCGGACTGGTCGAATGTGATGGCAGTCTGAGACCACTTCAGGTAACTGGGTGTTGCCGGGGCAACCATATTCACCTCACAGTTGATGACTTTCAGTCGACTTTTGCTTTCAACATCAGCAAAAATCATCAAGGTGGAATTTACCTGAGGGTATCCGTCGTCACTATCTTCCTTGTCCTCAACTTTGTCCGACTCTTTTTCCTTGTCTTTGGACTGCTTGCCCTGAAACTGCTGGATCAGGAGCTGACACTGTCGAGTGGTATGCTTCGGGTAAATGAGTTTACCCTCCTCATCTTTCTTGGTGTGAATGTGGCAAGGAAGATCCAAAACATCATTTCCATCTTGATCTTTGACTTTCTTGGGGTTCCAGGGCCCCTTGGGTTTTCCCTTGAATTTTCCCTGAGTTACGGCCAGGGCCTCTCCAGGGGCGGCTGGCTCGGCCTTCCGCTTCTGTTTCCGACTGGAATTGCCTCCTGTTTCCTGGGCGACTGCCTTCTACTTGCCACTCCGGAGTCGATCATCATCTTCTCCGTTAGCGTATTTGGTGGCAATCTCCATCATCCGATTCAGAGACATTTCTCCGGTCCGACCGAACTTTAGATTCAATTCTCTGTTCTTAACGCCTTCTTTAAAGGCATAAACTGCTTGATGATCTGGTACATTCTCAACTGTATGATGCAAAGTGATCCACCTCTGGATGTAATCCCTCAAAGTTTCATTCGGTTTTTGCACCCAAGACCGCAACTCTGTGAGGCCGGCCGGTTGTTTGCATGTTCCTTCAAAGGTTGTGACAAACACTCGGGAGAGGTCCTCCCAAGTGTAGATGCTGCTGGGCGCCAGCTGATTCAGCCACGCTCTGGCTGAGCCCTCTAACAGGAGAGGCAAATGCTTCATAGCCACCTCATCGTTGCCACCGCCAATCTGGACAGCCACTCGGTAATCTTCGAGCCAAGTGTCAGTATTAGACTCACCAGTGAACTTGCTGAATCCAGTCGCCAATCTGAAATTGGGAGGAATCACTGCGACCCTGATGGCTCGACTGAAACACTCTGGCCCTGAAACATGCACCCTGCTGCTGGTAGGCGCATCTCTGTCGTGGCCTTCTCGGTGGGCTCTGTTCCTGTCAACCAAGCTTTGAACGAGGATATATCTCGCATCAAAGCCTGGTTCCCTGGGGTCGGCTGGAATCCTCCGCCCACCACTGTGAGGGCGTCTGTCATCCTGCTGTCGAGGCGCATAAGACCCACTCCTTGGGGGAGGGGTTGGCACTCGACGCCGATCATCACGATAGAATCGGTGATCATACTGCTCATTTCTTCTATATTGATCGTGTCGGCCTCCACGTCCTTCACACCGCGGGGGCGATCTTGGGCTGTGAGCCGACTGCACTGTATCCGCTGCAACGGACCGACTGTGGATCCTATTCCGCGACTGAGAAACAGCGGAATTCTGGTTTCCCGCTGCCCGGAGCAACGCCCTGATTTGCAACAAGCCCCGGCCAGCCTCTGACTGGGAGGGCTGAATTGATTCTGCTATTCGGGCCGCGGCTGCCAAATTCTGAACTGGAGTTCGATATACCTGCGTTGGTGGGAAGAGTTGACGTCGACTGGACTCAGGAGCCCGCTGACGCGCTCTCTCGTCGAGTGCTCGCTGAAGATTCTCCAGTCGAGTGCGCTCGGCCAAGTTAGCCAAGCGCGCGTCCTCCAAGGCTCGGGCCTCGGGGGTTTCTGCGACGATAGGAGTGTGGAGTGCATCGATGTTCCAGCGGCGAAGTTCCTCTCGCTGGAGCGACGTGAGAGGCTCGGGGAGATACTCTTCGTGGGGATGCGCCGGGTCGCCCCCACCCGCGCCTCCATCGGTACGGGGAAAACCGGGAGGACTGCGTGTCCCATCAATCTCCAGAACCTCTGCCGCAGGGTCACTGCTGTCGCATTCGGATGCGGTCTCTGCGGAGCTAGTCTATAGATCGAACAGGCCGTAGAGAGATTCGTCGGGCTCGATTGCCGCGACTTGTGGGGTGGCCGACTGGCGAGCCACCGCATGCCTCACCCACCTCTGAAGTCTCGATCGACCGGGGCGCTTGCGCCGGCGAGAGACAAGGTGGGGAGATGACACGGGAGCTATCCAATACTGGGTCGACGGCTGCTGAAAGAGGATGCCACGAACACATGCGCGGAAGTGCGTCGCCCCGCGGACGGGGAGCGCGTCGATGTCGAGTGGCGCCTCCTGAAGCCAAGCGGAGTCGTCGGCGATGAACGTGAGCGCGCCGAGACGAATCTCGCGGCCCTCCACCAAAGCTCCGCCCGAAACCATGATCAAGGAGATCGGAAAAATCGCAACTCCTACAATCAAGCGCTAAGATACCAGCCCCACGGTGGGCGCCAACTGTCGTGGTACTAAGTCTGGCAGTGATGTAAGGGGGTAAGTATGGAGAGGCTAGATCTTAGCTATGTAGAAGTTGTAAGAGCACAGGGTTTACGAGTTCAGGCCCTTCTCAGAGGAAGAAATAGCCCTACGTCTCGGTGCCCGGAGGCGGTCGATTGGATTATGTGTGTGAGGATAACAAGAATGCGAACCCCTGATACTGAGGAGGGTGGTGGCTTATATAGAGTTCGCCAGGGCCCTCCAGCCCTCAGTAATGCTGCGTTTAAAGTACATTAAGGTTAGGCGTTACTGGTAACGCCCCTAATAAGTGCTATAATGACCATAAGAGCTATTTAATGCCCGACCGTTTGCGTGTGGAGTGGTTGTAGAACTCCTTGCGATCGAGTGCTTCGCTTGGTGGTCGAGTGACAATGTCATCGTCGAATGTCTTGAATCTGTCGAGTGGGATACCTCTAAGTCGATTGAAAGGTGACTTCTTTTAAGGATGTCCTTGGGTAGAGCTCTTAGAACAGGTCCATGACCCTACCCTAGGTATATAGCTTCATCAGTAGCCGTCTAAAAATTGGAGAGTTTGAGTTGTGGCACATCGCAGCGAGCCCCAAGTTGCTTGACGGAGTGAAGAAGAGATCCTCATATCATATGCTACAAGGGGGGCGGCATGCAAATTGGCATTTACAAGTCCGAACCTTCATCTGCGACATCCTTCACTTCTCAAATTTCTGCAACCCGAGTCAGAATCTGCATCAATTCAAAACTAGAGCCGAGTGAGCTGTCGCGCTCTAGGCAAAAAAAGAGGTGTCGCGCTCCTCCACCTCTTCCTTGCCCGACCGTTTCGCTGCCGTCCGGCCGCGGGGTCCACCGGCCAGATCGACCATGTCGCTCGCTACTCCGGCGACGTGCAGAGGTACCGTTGATTTGCCCGCCGTCACCGTCCCTAGCTACGCCCGCCTTCTCCGCCGCCGACGAATGAGCTTCAGCCAGCGGGACTTGGTCGGGGAGTCGCTCCTCTCGACTCGGTCAAACCACGCTGTCAGAGGGCAAAGTATCGAACTCAGATGTACTGCCTCCATGAAGACATCACCATATTTTACTTCATCATCGAGATGCACTATCAGTCTCAACTTGGTGAGAGCATGAACAATTTTTGAAATCATGAACATTTTTTAAGCTCATAAACATATTTGAAATCGTGAATATTTTTTAAATTCATAAACGCTTTTACAAATTTTCAAACATTTTCTAAAATCATGAATGTTTTTTGAACTCATAAACATTTTATACTATTTGCAAAAAAATAAAAAATAAAATTGAAGCGGCAACTAGGTAATACTACGCCTATAGCGGCAACTAGGTTGTCATACACATATAGGCATAGATGTCACCGTCAAGTGCTAATTTAATTGAAACTCAAATTTCGTGTGAGGTTTATTGGACCAGATATGAGCACTTTTTGCGAAGCAGACCCTTATCCCTATCCCATTCCTTTGCCCATCTCCCGACAGAGCTGCGTCGGAGGCGCCAGCGAACTGTAGCCTCCAGAGTCTCGGTGTCAGTGTTTCCTGGCGGCTTCCGTGGCTCGCACACACTTCCCTAGCTGCACATTTTCCACACAACCACTCCTGCCCCTGCCGCCGTCTCCGGTAGCTCGATGTCGCCTTCGGCCTCCTCATTTGCCGCGTCGAAGATGAATCGAATGCACTCCTCACCGAGGCGTGGAACAACAGCTTACCGAGGGCTAATTAAGCTAATCAAAACGGCAGTACTACATGTCCATGGTAAGGAACAATTTCTTGTACACCTTCTGTCTAGTGTTGTTAAACCGCAGACTGATCTGAAATCTGATTATCTGATGCCATATGTTGATATCCCGTATCTAAGATAATCCAATCAAGCGGCTGACACGCGCTGGGCAGCCATGGTTGACCTTTCCATGGGCACTCGCGCTAGGCACAACGACTTTTGGCGGTTCAAGCAAAGGATGAGTGACTTCATCTTATACCAACTGCTACATTTGGAAAATATCACGATTTCTGTTGGCATCCAGGTCACCATCAGATTGACTTCTAACCTTTTTTTTTAAGATTGATGACTGCTAACTTTGTTGAAAATCAAATTTTGTAACCAACAGGCAAAGTCTCCAACGTCATGGTAATCTTTTCGGAGATTCTTCACTCTCCAGGTTTGAAGATGAAACCGATGGCGTAGGAGGCATTACGTGTTGTTAAACTAAATACATTTTTGTTCTGCTACAATGTCCAAACCCCATTTTGGCTCTAATTAAATATGTTGTGTCGAAGCCCTAGTTCCTCCACCCAGCCAATGCTATAAACAGTTAACTGATAGGATATTGTGTCGAAGTCCTGACACCGTGGTTGTAGTGCAATGAAGTATAAAAGGAAGTTTCGCAAAAAAAAGTATAAAAGGAAGAATAGAGAGCGAGAGGAAAAGGACCATATACATGCAGAATTACAGACACGGAGTGGCCTTAGTATGCCTAGTGACAGCAAATCCTTCTTTGGGTCTTTGCAAAAAGACTACAAATTTCATGAAAAACTAGGCAACAATTATTACACTAAATTATAGAAGCTATGTTATAAGTTTATACATGGAATTCGCTCGCTTCCTCCCTGGCAAGAGGGTGCCTTCAGGCATATCCTGAACCCAGTCCGGAACAAAGTAAGATGCTGAATTGTAAGGAGGAATCCTTGATTCCCATGTCACTAAATTGAACTCCCCTTTTGGCCTAACACTAGGATCTGCCACGAGGTCCCCAAGTGTCACCGTTGGTAATTCCTTCTTTCTTGGAACTATGGCTGAATAAGGTATCGCGCGCAGTGGATTCAAAGCATAATCTGTTAAGTCAAGCGGATAACCTTGTTCCATTTGTATTTTCAGATCCACGCCATATATAGAGAGGTTCCTTTCAAGCATTCTTCTTCTTTTTTTTAATAGGAAAAGCCAGAATTGGACATTCAGGTTGTTCCTCAGTACATCTGCAACTGGATTTATAACAAGAAGTGACTCTTCCATGTGCAACATCTTGGCATATTCTTGTGCTATTGGTACTAGTCGTGGATGTTCTTCCGGGTTTGCACTTCCAAATGCCAGTGTCTTGAATAGGTACCATAATTCCTCGAAAGACAAATTATCGAGAAAAATTGGCTTCACTGATCCAAATCTGGCTGATCTTTGGAGTTTACTTATGATGATCACCTTGCTACCTCTAGCCAACCTTTTAACAAATGAGTGGAATTTTCTCCAATCGTTATCATCTACATTGGAAGCAAACTCAACAACTACCAACACTTTGCCGCACATGGTACTTTCATGCTCAAGAATTTTCAAAAGGTTTTCTCCACTCAAGTGCAAAACCGAAGAGAAGCGCGACCGCACCCTCTCATCGCCGCGTACATGAGCAACCAACGTTTTCTTGCCAACTGTGCAACCACCTATGATCGGAAGAATAGCTGGTTCATCACCAGGCGTGTTCTGTTGCAACAAGAAGTTCAAGAGCATTTGCTTTTCAGCATGACGACCAAACATGATGTTTTCATAGTAAAGATATGAATCATATGGTCTACGCACCATGCGGTCGCATCCACCCAAAAGCACAACAAACTCCATCATGTTAGCCACAACACTTTGCATGTTTTGCAAGGCACCATCTAAATCAAGGTTCACTACTTTGTCCTTTCTTGTACATGCAATTGTGCGAGTACGCTTAAGAGGAATGGCGAAAGGCAAAATAGATGAGTTGCAAACCTCGATGATGCCTTTGTCCACAAAGCTTTGGTACCTGAAGGTGTCAACAACATGGTAGCCTTGGTACATGGCCTCTGAAAGCAACTGGAGCTGCATCACCATCCTGGAGTTCATGATGTACCTCCCATCTGCTTCTTCAACAACCGTGTGTACTCTCATTAGGAGATGCTGCAATCTCTCCACCTTCTCCTCTAATCGGACATGGCATGAGTAGGAGTACTTGTTTATCAGGAAGGAGATGAAGCGGCTAACAAATTCGCTTGCAACTGCAGATATGGTGAGATCCATGTCAAGTTCACAACCCCTTCTTTGATAGGTGGAATGTTTCGCTTGAGTGTCTACTTTGGCGAAACAAAGTCCATGAGTTTTGAGATGGAATTTGACAGGGAAGTTCATCTCTCACTATATATTAGTGCTGCGTTGAAAGCACTAGCAGTTAATTTAATTAGAATCGCAAATTGAGCAAGGCCAAGTGTTGAAAGATGAGGAGTGAATGAGTCCTACGAATTAAAGGATACATCCAACGTTCTTGAACATTCAATGCTCCTAGTGTTTGGCTACAGTTTCTTGAAGGAGTAATTGACAAGGACATGCCAACTACCATGATGTGCCATCTATGACTATGCTTGATGGAGTTCCTATTCTTGTATCTTTTATAGAGTAAGCTTATCTTGTGTTTCCGAGAAGGAATGAAAATCATGTCAACACAAAAAACTGATTGTATCCGGTTTCACGTTAGTATTTGTTTTCCTTGTCACTTTTGGTTCCAGTCTACCTAAAACCTACGTGATCATGCAGCCACTAAAATCATTTGTCACGGAGATGGATCTTGTCGTTTGATTAGTAGTCTAGGCAATATAAATTATGTGCTCATGTATTAACACAGATCTTACTTGGTTAAATACTGGATAAAGTTGAAATTTAGAACTCATTTTCAACCTTTGGCTATTTATTACACTAAAATTAGTTGGGTACACACGGGGAAAATTATCTGGTGCACCAGGTCTTGCACTTCGCCTTCAATATTGACCTGCATAAACTAGCTCTTGTTAGACATGCTATGCTTGTGCTACGAGCATGCTGCTACACTTTCCTACCTGCACGTTTGCCCCCAGACAGACGCTACCGCTACCGCTGCCGTCTCCGCTAGCTCGGTCGGTGACCTCTGCCACCACTGTCGCATCGATACCGATCGACTGCACTCGAAGTGATGTGTCCAAGAACAGCTTACTGAGGAATAATGCACTGCACCGTGGAGTCACACGAGTGGCAGTAGTACATGTACATGGTAAGCCAGCAACTTATTGTACACCTTCCGAGTTCCGACTCGTGCAACCAAACTGCAAACTGTTGCGTAATCTGAATATCTTATGTCATATACTAATAGGCATGACTGATATCTTTCTATGGGCATGCAGCAACCTCTGAAACTTCACCAGATTAGCCGTGCTATTGCTAGCTGCAGCAGGACCAGTGAGATCGAAGAAGCTGTGGAGTAGCTCAATGAAGCTTTAATATCTAATTACTCTCTCATTGTTCCGGCCCTGCAGTATATTGTCCAAATTGCGTGATCATGTCTTTCTCCGTTGTTTCCAAACTTCAGTGATTCCCAACCATTTGGCAGAGGTGAGGCCGGGGTTTTCTTTCCTCAATTCTTAGTGAACCTTATACTACGTTGGGGCTCAATAATTGTTTATTTGTTGAAACGTGTTTGTATTTGTCAATACATTTGTCTCTTGTACCTGAAATGTGTATGTTACCAGTGTGTGTGTGCTGCATCAAGGGTTGAGAGGCCATATGACCATATGGAGGGTGGTAACAGCAGTGTGTTCCATATGGAGGATTCAGAGGAGATCTGGCTATATGGATGCCCATATCGTGCTTGACGGAGTGAAGAGATCCTCCTATGCTAGAAGAGGATGCCATGTGAATTGACACTTTAAGTCAGAACTGCGAACCTTCTCCACATCTTCAGTTTTGAAGCTGCTTGCTGCAACCTGAACCTCCATCAGTCTTAGGCGTTATACAGTCTCCACATGATTACTTGTATTTCGCCTTTTTTGATTTTCTTTGGAACTAGGACTTGGTTATGGCTGTGTGCATCTCAGTTATGTGAGTAAATAGCATAAAACTACTACTTTATAGGCTAGGGTTTCAAAAACCTACCTGTATTTAATTTTTCTCAGAGAACTACCAAGTGGGTGGTCGGCTGTTTCAAAAAATCCAAATCGTCGAGTGATTTAAAGTTGATCACGATTATGACATGTCAGACCCGTACCTAAACGAACTGTCTGTTTGACTGTTAGGTTGACCGTTAACTTACAAATTGAGCCCACATATCAGTGTCTCTTCCATCTCTTTTCTTTCTCTCCCTCCCCTTAACTCTCTCTCGAGCACGAGCAGGACACGCACCCCCCTCCCGAGCCGGCGACTCTGTCCTCTCCCAAGCCGGCGACACCCCTCCCCGGCCTCCCTCTCTCCTCTGCCGCCCGAAGCCACTAGCTCACCATCGCCGAACGCCACCAGCTAGACGCCACCGGAAGCGACCAGGTCCGACGGCCATGGCGCATGCGCTAGATCGACCGGGGCGCCGCCAGAAGCCACCACGCGCCGGACCAACTTGGTTGTGGTGCCGACAGCCACGGACACACGCCGCACCAACTCGCGAGGCGGGGCTCAGCGGCTGCAAGGAGCAACAGCATAGGTCGTCCTGGCTCGGCGGCTGCAAGGAGCAGCAGCAGAGACCGTCGCGGCTAGGCGGCTGCAAAGGAGCAGCAGCAGCGGCCGTCTCTGCGGCCAAGGAGCATGAGAGGGCATCCTGTAGGTGCGTAGCGGCGGCATGGAGCACGGCATGGTGCGGCGGCGGCCATGAATAGGGACCCGATTGTTTTTTTTAGAAAAACTAAAGGGACCCGATTGCTTTTTCAGAAAAACAGCAAGACCCGATTGCTCTTTAGAAATGTTTATAGGGGTTGTTTTGTAAAAAGTGAGGACATATTTGTAATAAATTTGGAAAAGAACCATGGCATTGAAGATTTTTTTTGTTTGAATATGAGGTAGAAACACTGACATGTGGGCCCCACTTGTAAGTTAACGGTCAACCAAATGGTTCGTTTAGGTGCGGGCCCGACCTGTCATAATCACGATCAACTTCAAATCACTCGACGGTTTGGGTTTTTGAAACAGCCGACCACCCACTTGGTAGTTATCTGAGAAAAAATTTAAAACAGGTAGTTTTTTGGAACCCTAGCCTGTAAAGTAGTAGTTTTATGCTATTTGCTTCAGTTATGTAGAGGCCAGGTGTGATGCTTAAACCTTTTAAATAATAAAGCGCCATTTATCAAAAAATTCATTAGAGCTGCATGACGGAGTACTACTATACATATACTTGGATACAACATAAAGTTGAAACCTAATTATTTTATTGATATAATGCACAAATTGCATAACAAAATATTGCACAATACATATTCACCGGAGTTACAAATAAATATAGTAGTACAATTATTGTCTTTCAAAGGCTAGCAACTTCAGTTGAAATTTGGCTAATTAGATAGTATTCGATCGTCCATAATTTTAAGCACACCGGGGATATGAACACTGTAGAAATAGTCATCCCAGTCGAGGGACTTGGGGTCAAAGTCAAAGCAGTAGGCTACATTGATATTTTGATGCTTGTTCATCGCTATCCTTAGCTTCTGTGAATTCATGTCATCAAAGCTTCACAAGATTGACGAACAACAATTTAAGTCAGAGGACATTCATAAAATGTTATTACTTAACCAAAGAAAAAACAACATTTTGATAGATTTTGAAGTCACTTACCACCCTTTGAACAAGGCGTATGGTGCGTAGAGCTCGATCAGTTGCATGATGAATCTGTATTCTCTGCGCGCCTCATTGTAGTGCTGTGAGAAAACACCACATAGCAGAATGTTTGCTAGATGAAGCATCTGTCCAATTGATCGTAGGATAAACCCATACTATGAATTTCATTCTCATCTCATCTCTTTGAAATCAATGTTTCCATGTTGAAATAGTAAGCTAGCTAACCTCAAGGGGAAGCTTGTATTTGATGGTCATGTACATTATTAATCGTTTGACTGTACTGAAGAATCGCATCTTCTTCAGCTGCACAAACTAGCCATTCCTGCCCGTGCATGGTGGGTTGTCGAAGAAGTAGCGGTGGCCTCAATCTGAGAGGACGGCGTAGGGTGCGGGATTGCGCAGTGATGATGTTACATGGTAGATGATATGCGCTTGCTGATCCTCCGAGTGTGCTGACATGGAAACCATCATAGCGTTCACCACCATGTCCCCTGGAATCTGTCAAAAACACACACACACCACGACCACTCCTAGCTTGTTACTCACTTGGTAACTTGATCAAGGTTCATTCGCAAATTTGTTGCTAATCTGGTGAATAAATCACTCACCACGTCCATTATCAAATCAAGGTCAGCTAGGAAGAATGGCAAGGTCTGCTTGGCATATCCGACAATAATCGTGTCGATTGTCCTGTGGAAGATGAAAATGTAGGTGTACTTTTGTACACTGTCTCAAATAATAAAGAAACATATTTTATTTTTTCCGTCACCTGATTCCTTCCGTCCATCCAGGGAATGGCTCCTTGATTGTACTGGTTATGATGCTAGGGCGGATGATTACCACTGGAATGTCCGCTCGCAGGTGCCCGATCATCATCTCTCCCAGTGCCTTGGTGAAGACATAGGTGTTTGGCCACCCAAAGTTTCGTGCCCTTCATTCAGTTGTCCATAAGAACAAACACGTCACATATGTATCAGGCTTGTAGTGCTACCAAATGGAAGAAAGGAGTTTACATGGATAAGTCTGTTTTCTTTTCTTTTCTAATCAGATGTTTGTGTCTGACCTCTTCAGACCAAGATCTTTCATGGCTCTCCTCTCATCCCTCTTTGTGGAACAATTAATGTTTAGTTCTCTCATGGTTTCTTTTATCAGATTTTGCTCGGATTCGATGTTTAGATGTGTGCCCACCCTTAGGGTCTCACCCATTAAGAATGGCTTCTCTGGTATTAGACCCTCTTGTTCGCCAGCTACATAGGCTGTAAAATCAAATAATCAATCACTTAATGAGTTATTCAGAATGTCATGACACACGACCAACCACAAACTCGATCATATATAGTATTATTATGGTTGCACACCAGTTGAAACATGAAGCAACATTTTGAGCTTAGGACACTTCTTTGCAAACGCACAGACGTGCTTCACTCCCAAGACATTCACATCGAAAGCCACATCATATCTGAAATTTAGCATCACATTAGGACCAATTGTTTCAGCAATGTGCCAGTAATATGTGACCAGGAAACACTTACAAACCTTTCAGAGAAATTTGTAGTTGCAGCTCCGTTGACGATGATGTCTATGTCCTTGGACAAATCTATCAGGCTGGCAATGTCTAGTCCAAAGTCTTCGTGCATGATGTCGCCTGCCAAAGGACAGATCTTTTCTTCGATGAAATTATTGAACCACACACCATGTTGTTTTTTCGAGCACTTTTACGGTACCCTGGTACTCCCATTGGGAGGATAGGAGTACCAGTTGAATTAAACCGTCCATTTACAGGGGTAATTTAGACTTTTTGCTAGTCCTCCTTGCATAAAACATTTGTCAATGTCGCCTGTCTGATGATTATCTTGGCACGTTCAATCTGTAGACATTTTCATTCCTCTAGATTCGTTGGTAAAGAAAGAAAAAGGAAACCTGATAGTTCATATGCATCGGGAGATTGATTCAGAAACGAGTTGCTCTGAGTGGGGATCTACGAAATTGACGACGTCCGCGGATTAGAACCTCAAAGCCCATAGACATGGACGAACACTGCCTGAGGCCGCTTGTACAGCTACGAGGGTGTCGGCCTGCGTCCTCCCCACCGGAGAAGGAGGAGACGAATAGGGAGACGTGAGCCTTGCCAACTACGGTTGCTGGGGCGCCGCACCGTTGGCCGTGTGGTGGAGGGAGAGGCCAGCGCCCGAGGTGGAGGAGGAGATGTGCGCCTCGCCAACGACGGCCGCCGTCGACCCCGCCTCCGCCTGTCTCGCTCCCCTCTGTTGGCCGTGTGGTGGAGGGAGAGGTCGGCTCCCGAGTGGAGAAGTAGCCGCCGCCTCCGCTGATCGTCCCGGCGCTGTTGGTCGCGTGGGTGAGGTAGAGGCCGGCGCTGGAGGGACGAGCGCGGTACAAATCGTTTAGGTTAGGACGAGGCAAGTTGACTCATTTTCATCCAGGATTAAATATATAAATGAAAGACCTAAATACCCTTCAAGTCGAGGTACTCCACGGGCTTTTGGGTTTGTACTCCGTAAGATTAGTTGTGGAGTACCACATCGCAAGGACCATCAGATTAAAGAAAATGGACGGTCCTTGATCATTTCAGGGTACTGTAAAAGTCCTCGTTTTTTCAGCAGTTGAAAGATCCCACTCCCGGTAACCTGAAAAATACCAAAACAGCGTTTGTACTATGCATTTGTAACATTACACTCTAAGGAGCAAGTGTACTTTCTCAGAGACGAATGCTGCTAATCCACTTGCAAGCTTACTGGATTAAGTATTTAGAATAGTGAGTACCGTGTAGATCTATCTCAACCTTGCTTATTGTGCTCTCTACTGTAATTATCATTCTTCTGGTGTGTTTATTACTAAACACACAACGACAGATTGACATCAAAAGATGCAATTCATTCACTTGTTCCCTCTATATTTCTTGGCATAATATAAGGTCAGTGAACAAGTGAGAATGGATATCAAGAAACACAATGGCATCAATGGCAAGAAGGTGCACTCATAGCCTCATAGGGTAAAGTGGTGTAGAAACGAAAATTTCACCTCTGACTGAATCCGAAGCTTTGCCGATTCAACATTGGGGGCCCGAATCAAGAGGAAGAGCTTCTTCACATCTGGCTGAACCCTAAGTATCTTCTCGACAAGCACTACCCACAAATCATGCAAGAAACACACGAGTACATATAAGCGTCTCAGTTATCACCACACATGCACGGCACATCCTGTAGTGAAAAGTAGTGATCATGCATTACAGCACGAACACACATACCTTTTCCTAGGAAGCCAGTTGAACCCGTGATGAGGATGCTCTTGCCCCTGAACTATTCTACAACGCTATCCGCATCCATTTCACCGATCATCGCCATCTACTTTTGCCTGCCTCGAGAGGACGCACGTGTGGTTTATGTCGCTTGGTCAAGGACAACTTTTATTTGGAAAATTGTGGAAGACTATTTGTGTGGCCATGTATTTATAGGCCAGGAAGGAGATGGGTTTCACAGGTTAAATGGAACAAGGCAGCACGCAGCGCTGGTGGTTAAGGTGCTGAAGGGTAGGTCAGTTTTTTTTTTTTTTTGAATTAGGGCAGGTCAGTTTCTGTCAGAAAAGTAGTGCAGCTGCAGTGCCTACAGGTGATTAGCAGTCCGAGTCGACCTGCATTATGTGATAGCAGCTGCAGAGAATTATACTCTCTCTTGGTTACAACGTAGCAGATGTCCTCTTAGCATCTCATTTTTTCTCAAAATACCTTGTTTCACACTTCCAATTCAGTTTTAGTCATCGTATTCCTACTTTAGCCTTTACAGCTTTACTGATTATATCGTAAAAAGAGCTTTTTTTTTTTTTTTGCAAAAGGACCCAGTTCTATTATAAAGGTTCATCAGAAGTATATACAATGACAAGTATAAAGAGTACGATGGAGAATGCCAACTAAATTCAGAGAATGACACGAGTGATGATTCCCGAAAACAGTTAAGCCTCTATATCATGCATATACGTAAAGTGGGTTTATGTTTACACTTTAGTTCCTTAAGGAAACGACTACTTTGACCCTAGTACTTTTTGACTGTTGTGTGAAAGCAAGGTTTTTTTTTTGTCTCGATCCCTTTTTCGGTTGGGCGTGGAAAACCTGATTTCCAAAAAATCTTTAAAATCTGTATTTTTTTTCATCCAAAATGATTTAAATAAATTGTGAATTCCAATATTTCCTGTGCTTAAAACATAAAAGCATCTAATCAAGATCTTGCAAATGAGCTGCGGGTCAAGATAGTTGAACCACCAACCTCGCAAAGATTGAGGGTGGTCCGTTCCAACAGGCCAAGGTGAATGTGTTGCTTGCAAAAGCATACATATTTAGCACAATCTCACATTTAAATTCAAAACATTTGAAAATTCTTGAATGGTATCAAATTTTCTCCAGCCTGAACCGAAATTTCTAGTAACCGGTATTTAAAAACCCGAGATGTGAATTTGAACTCTTTGTTCGCCCTTCATGGTTGGACGGCAAGGATGGCTTTGAGAATGGGATGATAGCATCGTCATGGCCCATGGGAGGACAAGCCGTGTTGATCTGCCACCGAGAAACGTGATACTGACTTACATGCACAGGAGTTTTTTTGTTCCTCTACAGTAAGGGATTTTCTTGATTTCTTGTCTTGATGAAATTGAAGGTGTTTGTTAGAAGGGAGAGAGGGATTGGTGGAATAGTTCGTTGTATTGCTTGAGCCTCGTGGGCATATATATAGGAGTACATGATCTACTTGGAGTACAAGGCAAGCCAGAATATTTCCTAGTCTAACCTATGTTTCCTAATACAATCACGTTACTCAACATCCCCCGCAGTCACAACGGTAGCGACGCAGACGGTGAGACTGGAGAAGAATCCGACGGACACCCCCCCCACAGTCGTAACGGTCGACGCATCGCGGAGTCGTGGCTGGAGTGGAAACCAACGAGGTTGCTCAAGCAAGCGGTAGCCTTTTGTGCCGTTTGTCGATGTAGCCGAGAGCGTGGGTGGTGGAGCCGTGGTCGAGGTAGCCGTGCGAAGAATGTCGTGGTCGATGTCGAGTCGGGGTAGCCGGTGTCGAGGAAGTCGCCGTGGAGCCGCGGGCGCAAGTAGGCGCCGAGTTAGCAGGGGCGCATTGTTGTCGAAGGAGTGGGGCGGCGGCTGGGACCGCTGACCGCGATGCTGCGGCCCGTAGGGGCGACGCAACGGCGGTCCGCGAGTCGGTGCAACCGCGGGGACGGCCTTGAGACGGCGGCGTGGACCGCGTGCCACGCTCGCTATGGCCCGACGGGGTGACGCAGCGGCGGCGCGAGGGTCGGTGCCGCCAGGGAACGGCCTAGAGAGGATGCCCTCGGGGCGACGGGGGACGGCGGGCCGCGGCACTACGGCCCGAAGGGGCGACGCAGCGGTGACGCGGGTCGGTGCAGCCGGAAGAAGAACCACGAGGCGGCGGCGCTGCGGCCCGACGGGGCGATGCAGCGGCAGCCCGATGCTCGATCGGTGAAGAGGCGCGCTGAACTCGGGGACGATCTTCACTGGACCTGCGGAGGCGCGCGTAACGGACGAGCCAGGTCGGTCGCGCGGCGTAGATGAGGCGGTTCGCGGCGGCGGGCGGGTGATCAATCCGATCGCGCGCGAGGTCGGGGACGCCGCTCGGTGGAGGCGCGGTGGCGGCGGAGTCCGAGATGAAGCCGGCGGCGGCAGGCGGCTGGGCGGCTATGATTGGCCGCCGCATGGCGCGAGGCCGCCGGGTTGGGGTGATGCAGGAGTCCCGGTCGGAGCAGGGCGTAGATCGACGGGCGGGTCGTCGCGCGAACGGCGGCAGTGAAGGGCCGCCGCATGACGCGAAGCCGCCAGGTCGGGGCGACCGGCGGGCCGACGCGCGGACGACGCGCGAGGCCGCCGAGTCGGGACGACCGACGGGCAGACGCGCGGACAACGTGCGAGACCGTCGGGTCGGTGAAGAAGCCGGCCAATCGCGTCGGTGTTGGAGTAGAGGCGCACGGGATCGACGGCGGCGGTGGGCGACGCAAACCGGATCACATAGACCGAAAAACCAAAAATAAACGCCGATCAAAGCAACCGACGAAAGGGAGAAAACCCGGATCAAAGGATCGGGAAAAAAAGACTCTCTAGGGCAACCAGCCAACACGGCCGGCAGACGAACCCTAGGTACGGGCGGCGCGGCCCCCGGCGGCGGTCATGAAGGCCGACCACCCCGGGGGCGGCGCGGAGGTGCGGAAGCGGCGGCGGCTAGGGTTTAGGATCGACTTGCGATAGATACCATGTTAGAAGGGAGAGAGGGATTGGTGGAATAGTTCGTTGTATTGCTTGAGCCTCGTGGGCATATATATAGGAGTACATGATCTATTTGGAGTACAAGGCAAGCCAGAATATTTTCTAGTCTAACCTATGTTTCCTAATACAATCACGTTACTCAACAGTGTTGAATATCATTCTCTCTTTGCATATTTTTGAAAAATAATGCTCCTGGGTTTCAGAAAATGTTCATGAAATTTGGAAAGAAATAAAATAAAATAAAATAAAATAAGGAATATGAAAGATAAAGGAAAATGAAAAAAATAAAAGAGGAAAACCCCTGATTGAAAAAAAGAAAATAACAAGAAAAAAATCAGTTTGGGAATGTTTTAGAACATTTCCAAAACCAAATGCGCAACTTGGGCCGGCCCACATGTACGCAGCGGAGGAGCCGAGGGGTACGTGCACACTTATAGCAAGACATAGAGAACCCTCCCGTTTTTGCCACATGTATTGCAAAAATGTTAAATTTTATTAGAAAAATATTAAATGTGTATAAAAGAAAGGTTCACCACATATTCAAAAAATATTAAAACTTGTATTTCAAATGAATAAAGCATTTGACAAACAAAAGATTCAATATGTATCGAAAAATGGTGACCATTTATTTTAAAAAAATTATCTGGTATTTTAAAAATATTAATCAAGCATTTAAAAAATGTAAACATGTGATAGAAAAATTTATTAGATATATACAAAAAAATGTGTGTAGAAAAAAATGAAAACCAAGAGAGAGAGAAAAACCGATGAAAAACGAGCAAGAAACAAACTAAAGCAAAAACCAAAGAATAAGAAAAGAAAAGGAAAATCCTAGTGAAAACCAAGAAAGAAATAAAGAAAACTAAAAAACAACAGAAAAAATGAATAAACCTAGTGAAAATGGCAAATAAAACGGAGAAAATCTCGTGAATAACAATAGAAAAAACAGAAGGAAAATACCTTGAAAACCATTGAAAAAACCGACTCGTTTCGCCTCAAGTAGGTCGCGCCTCATGAACATGACCTGGGCGCGGTGGCTAGCGGCGATGGCTATTTTCAAGGATATAAGGGATTGATCCCTGCGTGCTCTTTTATTTTTCTATCTTTTTAATTGCGCGTAGATTGGCTAGCCTGATTACTGTAGACAAGGGCCGTATAGGAAAACGCTCTACATAGGCGCCCTATCTAGCCTTCAGTGAGTCCGGCTTTCGACTCGCAGAAGGGGCGAGCAAAATGGCCGGCCCATGTGCGCGGCAGGCCACAACCTCTTTTCTTTTCTTTTTTTCCATTTTATGTTTTTTTTTCTTTATGTTGTACTTTTTTATACTTTAAATATTTTAAATGTATATATTAAAAAAACTCCACAAATAACATTTAAATATTGTTGAACAAGAATTTGAAAAAAGTTGAACAAGTATTTGACATATGTTAATCAAGCATTCGGAAAAATGTTGAATGTGTTTACAGAAATGGTTGATCATGTAATATAGAAATGATGTTATTTTTTATCATGTATATAAAAATTTAAATCAACAATTTAAAAAAAATGTTGAACAAGTATTTGAAAAATGTTAATCACACATTTGGGAAATGTTGAATGTATATAGAAAAAAATGCTGACCATGTATTAAAAATGATGAAACAAATTGATCGTGTATATTAAAAATGTTAATCAAGCATTTGAAAAATGTTAATTCGTTTGGAAAATGTTAAAAGTGTATAGAAAAAAAGTTGACTATGTAATAAAAAATTACAAAAAGTTTGGTCAGGTGTTTTAAAAATGTTAATCAAGCATTTGGAAAATGTCAAATGTGTATATAAGAAATGTTGACTATGTATTCCGAAAATCTTAATATTTTTATTGGAACTATTAATTAAGAATTACAGAAATGTATTGACAAAATGTTGACAATTATTCTAAAATGGGGTATTGTAGTTCAGAAATGTTAGTCAAGCATGTGAAAAATGTGTCTAAATAAATGTTGAGCATGTATTAAAAAATGTTAAACTTGTATTTCAAAAATATAAAACGTGTAATTGAAAGATATTCTTGACTTGTACAAAAAAAATGTCGAATGAAAACCAAAAGAGAGAAAAAAAATAAAGAAACAATGAAAATCTGAACAGAACTAAAGACAAAGAATACGAAAAATGGAACTGAAGAAACAATGCAAAAAGAAGCAAAACTGTGAAAATCAATAAAGAAGCAAAAGAAAAACAAAAAATATTGAAAACCAAGAAAGAAAACAAAAGAATGAAGAAAAAAAGAAGAAAATGAGAGAAAACAAAAATGGATAAAAAAATGAAAGAAACAAGGAGAAACCAAAACAGAAAATAAGAAAACCAATGTATAATGACAAAAAGATGAAACACGGAGAATAAATAAGAAAATTGGACAAAAACACTGAACAAAAGAAAAAAGAAGAAAAAGGAGAGAACAATAAAAACACGGGTTATTTCCCTTCAAGTTGGTCAGGCCTCGTGTATTAACACTAGCTCGCCCTCGGTGCGATGACCATCGAAGCCTCTACGGATTGATCAAAATCACTAATGAAAGAGTACTTTTTACAAAGGTCAATCCCAACTTTCCAGGTTGCGACAAGTGATGCACTGCATGCGAGCCACTTGTCGCAAACTGACAGTTTCCTTTTTTTTTGTAGATTTTTTTCAAAACCTTTTATCTCTTAAACCGTGTGTTCAAATCTTGAACCGTTTTCACTGTTGGATTCCTCGCGTCGAGATCTTCAAAATTAGATCCTATGTCAATAGGTTTTGACGAACTTTTATCCAAATAAGGACAAGAAAACCACACGGGAAGCACTTTTTTCCCTTTTAGAAATCTGTTTTCAAGAGGCACGGCCATGCCTCTCATGAAAGCAAATCCGTGCCTTTTGCGGAAGGAAAAAAAAACGCGTTGAAGGCAAAAAAAGAAAGCGAGTTTGTTCCTGTTTCCGAAAGGCACAGCCGTACCTCTTGTTGAAGCAAAACCGTGCCTCTGATTAAAGGAAAAAATACATTTTTTTTTCGTTTTCGAGAGGCACGGTCGTACCTCTCACGGAAACAAAAAAAACTCATTGTTTTCCCATCTCCATGAGGCATGGCCGTGCCTCTCGCGAAAGCAAAGAAAATTGCACGTTTTTTGGTGCAATATTTTAAATTTTTTTTAATGTGTTTTGTCGAAAAGCTAAGAAAGCCCGATAGAAAACCGAAAAGCTGAAATAAAACATCTAAAAACCGGAAAACACGTGCAGAAAAAAATAAACAAAACAAAATCTGATGGGAGTACCCAGAGCGCGACACGTGGCGGTGGCTGAGAGCGCGCCAAGTGGCATGCTCTCAGCCCACCCCAAGTGACCCTTGCGGAAGCTCGTGACGGAGCGCTCCTCGATTAGTTGTTATCGAGATTGATTCCCTGAAGCTCACGTTTCATCCCTATATTTTTCTAATTTTGCAGATCTATGAAGCTCCGGCGGAGGCGCCGATGATCTGCAGTCTCCCGATCCCGAATACCTTCGGTCATTCCGGTGTTACGGCGGCACTCTTCCCTAGCTGCACATTACGCAGCCGCTGCCGCCTTCAACATCCTCCTCCGCCGCAGCGATACTAATCGAATGCACTCGTCAGCGAGTGGTGGAAGAACAGATTACCAAGGACTTAATCAGCTAATCGGCACAAGCGGCAATACTATGTACATGGTAAGCAGCGATTTCTTGCACACCTTCTGCCTAGTAAACCATAAGCTGTTTTGAAATCCAAATATCTAATGTCATATGCTGATATGCATACGAGAAACCCTGCTAATCAGTAGCATGACATCATCGCAGTACCTAAGATAGTCCAATCAAGCGTCCACACGCGCTAGGCAGGCATGGCCGACCTTTCAATGGGCAGGTAGCAATTTCTAAACGAACCATTTTTTGCGGTTCAAACTAAGGATGAGTGACTTCATCTTATACCAATTATTACTACATTGCAAAATATCACGCGATGTCTGTTGCCATACAGGTCAGGTCACGGTCAGACTGCTAATTTTGTTGAAAGTCAAATTTCATAACAGCATACATTATTAGTTTACTATACTGTAGCATGCCAAGTCTCGAACAATTTCAAATCATGGTGATTAATATCCTTTTGGGATTTACTTTTTCTCCAGGTTTGTTGCGTACAAAGATGAAACACCACATGGTGTAGGATGCATTACTTGACTTGGCAAACTTCCAGGTGACATGTTCATCTTGCCATGGATGGGGGATTATTTTTTGGTTCTGCTGAAATGCCCAGATTTTTCGCCATTTCTTTCTCACCTTGCGAGTCCTTTTATAACCCCATTTTGGTCTCTATACATATAGGATATTGTGTAGTCCAAAGCTATAAACATTTAACTCATATAGGATATTGTGTCCAAGTCCTGACAATGTTGTTGTGGTGCAATATTGTCCATTTTAAGACTTCTTCAAACATATCATTAACACTCGTGACAAAAATAAATTTAGGAATGAAGTAAAAATAGAAAGACAATAAGCGGAAAAAGAACCATACACATACAGAATTAAGGGGGGCCAAAGCATGCCCGAGTGACTAGTAAATTATTCTTTGGGTCTTTGTAAAAACACTGAAAATTCCATGAAAAATTGAAGAGCTACTACTATATTACACTTAATTATAGAAGCCATGCTATAAGATTATACATGGAGTCCTCGTCGCTTCCTCCCTGACACGGGGGTACCTTCAGGCGTATCCTGAACCCAGTCCGGAACAAAGTAAGATGATGAATTATAAGGAGGAATCCTTGATTCCCAGGTCACTAAATTGAACTCCCCTTTTGGCCTAGCACTGGGATCTTCTAGGATCTCCCCGAGTGTAACCTTTGGTAGTTCCTTCTTCCTTGGAACTGTAGCTGAGTAAGGTATCGCACGCAGTGGATTCAAAGCATAATCTGTTAAGTGAAGTGGATAACCTTGTTCCATATGTATTTTCAGATCTACACCATATATGGAGAGGTTCCTTTCAATCATTCTTCTGCTCTTATTAAATAGGCAAAGCCAAAAGCGGACATTCAGGTTGTTCCTCAATACATTTGCAAATGTATTTACGATGAGAAGTGACTCTTCCATGTGCAACACCTTGGCATATTCTTGTGCTATTGGTACTAGACGTGGATGTTCGTTCGGGTTTGCACTTCCGAATGCCAGTGTCTTGAAGAGGTAAGAGAATTCCTCGTAAGACAGATTGTTGAGAAAAATTGGCTTCACCGATCCAAATCTGGCTGACCTTTGAAGTTTACTTATGATGATCACCTTACTACCGGTAGCCAACCTTTTGACAAATGAGTGGAATGTTCTCCAGTCGTTGTCATCTACATTGGTAGCAAACTCAACAACTACCAATATTTCCCCTAAGATGGTACTTTCATGCTCAAGAATCTTCAAAAGGTTTTCTCCACTCAAGTGCAAAACCGAAGAGAAGCGCGATCGCACCCTCTCATCTCTACACACGTGAGCAACCAATGTTTTCTTGCCTACTGTGCGACCACCTATGATAGGAAGAACAGCTGGTTCATCACCAGGTTGGTTCTGTTGCAACAAGAAGTTCAACAGCGTTTGCCTTTCGGCATGTCGTCCAAACATGATGTTTTCATAGTAAAGATATGAATCATAAGGTCTACGCACCATGCGGTCACATCCACCCAAAAGCACAACAAACTCCATCATGTTATCCACAACACTTTGCATGCTTTCCAAGGCACCATCTAACTCAAGGTTCGCTACTTTGTCCTTTCTTGTACATGCAATTGTGCGAGTACGCTTAAGAGGAATGGCGGAAGGCAGAACAGATGAGTTGCAAACCTCGCTGATGCCTTTGTCCTCCAGACTTTGGTAGCTGAAGGTGTCAACAGCATGGTAGCCTTGGTACATGGCCTCTGAAAGTAACTGGAGCTGCATCACCATCCTGGAGTTCATGATGTATCTTCCATCTGCCTCTTCAACGACCATGTGTACTCTCATTAGGAGATTCTTCAACCTCTCCACCTTCTCCTCCAATCGGACATGGCTTGAGTAGGAGTACTTGTTTACCAGGAAGGAGATGAAGCGGCTAACAAATTCGCTTGCAACTGCAGATATGGCGACATCCATGTCAAGTTCACCGCAGTGTTGTAGGAGATTTATGATGGACGAAGTGTATGAGGTTTGTGATGGAATTTGATAGGGAAGCTGATCTCTCATGATATATTAGCTAGTGGTGAGCTGAAAGGACAAGCGATTAATTTAATTAGAATGACAAATTGGCCAACGCCAAGTTTAAGATGAGAAGTCAATCAATTATATGAATTCAAGGATAGCTTCAACATGCTTGAACGTTCAATGCGTCTAGTGTTTGACTATAGTTTTTTGAGTGCTTGACAACAATGCATGAGAAGGACATGCCAACTACCATGATGTGCCCTCTATGGCCGTTTCATGGAGTAGCTCTGCTCTTGTATCTTTTAAAGAGCAAGCTTATCTTGTGTTTCAGACGAAGGAATCAAAATCATGTGAACACAAAAAATTGACTGGTATTCGGTTTCACATTAGTATTTCTTTTCCTTATCACTTTTGGTTTCGGTCTACCTAAAACCGACGTGATCACGGAGCCACCAAAATCATTTGTCGCAGAGATAGATCTTGTCTTTTTTATTAGTAGTCTATAGGGAATATAAATTATGTATTTAAAACAAATATTACTAGGTTAAATACTAAATAAAGTTAAAATTAGAACTCATTATCAACCTTTGGCTATTTAATACAGTAAATTAGTTGGGCACATAGGGAGAAAATTATCTGGTGCACTTGTGCTTGGCCTTCAATATTCACGTGCATAAACTGCTTTTGTAAAACATGCTATGCTTGCGCTAATAACATGCTGCTACACTTCCCTACCTGCACGTTTGCCCCTATACAGCCGCTACTGCTACCACTGCGGTCTCCGGTAGCTCGCTCGGTGTCCTCCGCCATCACTGCCGCATCGATACCAATGCACTCGTCAGTGAGGGTGTCCTAGAACAGGTTACTGAAGAATAATACACTGCACCGTGGAGTCACAGGAGCGGCAGTGGTAAACTGTTGTCAAATCTGAATATCTTATGCCATATACCCTGGTAACTAATAGGCAGTCTCTGAAACGTATCAATTTTTATGAGCACCAGTTTCTGAAACACACAGATTTTTACAGTCCTAGTCGTTGCACCAGTTTCTTGTACACCTTCCAAGGTTTTGGATTCCGAATGGACGGATCAACTCGTGGGGGGGCGAGATTCTCGGTTACCGCGGTAACCGAGAAATACCGAATATATTTCGGACGAAATTTATTATTGAATTTTGAATTCAAATTCTTTTAGCCTCAATATAGATAGCAATTGGATCTTTATTAACCACAGAAGTGCCAGTATCTCAGTTGAACGTCAACTCGCGCTAGGATAAGAGGTCTCTAGTTCGGCTCCTAGGTGAGCATATTTGGTACATCTTTCTTTTTTTATGTACATATTTTGCAAAATAAACAAAAAATAGGATATGCGCAGATGAGGACTCGAACCTGCTAACAGAATTACATGGTTACCACCACGCCACAGCTAACACTTGTTATATTCTTGAGATGTTACTATGTATTAGTATAGGTTGGAGGTAAAAATTGAAAAATTTCGGGATATGACTTTCTCGTGGGGCGGCGAGAATCTCAGTAACCGCGCGGTAACCGTTTTTCTCGGGCGGTACCCAAAACCATGACACCTTCAGACTTGATGTTTCTTAATGTCCTTGCGTCATTACATAACCTCATTTTCGTTCTCAGTATATATATGGATCCTAGGTCCTTCTGCCAGCCGACCATGTCCAAGAACATCTAACCCATACGATATTTTCTCAAGGTCCTGACAATATAGTACTTCCGCATTGTTGCCCATTGTAATAGTACAAAGTAGAGCTTTTCAACTATCTCATTAACAGTCAGATGAAAATAATTTTTTTCTGAGAAAAGGTTGCTACGTGTTCATAAGAAAATACGGTTACAACACCACACGTACACCCAAGCAAGAAGAACATTTGTCTAGGTACAATTGCAGAAAGGACTCCAAAACAAAAATATAGTGCAAACAAGTCCTTGAAGGTCCCTCCACACAGAAAAGCAACAATCAAGTCACCCACCATCCACGAAATAACGCCAGAGGGGAAGGAGATGAAGATCCAATACACCCAAAGCCGAAGGAGCACCATCGTGACCAGAGTCTCTTTCTGAGCCGAAGAATGCATCCACAGCGAATGGCAGAACAATTTCCAATGTGGCATGTCGGCTAGGAGACACTCCCGTGCTACCCTCCGGATTTCAGCGTCGTTGTCTTCACCCGATGAAGTCGAAGAAGAGCATCAAGGCTACCTGCCACCGTCCGCCAGCCGAGCACCGGCACAACCCATCCTCTTGCTTAGTTCGCCATTGCCTCTGATTGGAACAACAACTATCGACCCATACGATTCTCAATTTTTTTTATAGATTATAAAAAAAACTATCGACCCATACATGAAAAAACTAGCCTCGTTGATCTGACTGACCAGCGAGGGACACGAGCCATGGACCTGTCGGTGCCGCCAAGGAGAGGAGCACCGAGATGGGGAAGTCGAGGAAAATTTATTCGACGGAGCAACGCTACCACCGCCATCGAAGCCGCGCCACCACGAAAACTATTCCTAACCTATCTACAGCCGACGCTGAAGTACCAGGGATCTCCACACCTCTCTGCCGCCAGCACAACAGACAGGAGGAGGGCGATCCCACGGGTTCGTCGGCGGCGATTGAGGTTGGGAAGCTGTTATCCGCCCTGTTCGTGGCTCACGGGAGAGAAAACTGGGTCCTGGGGAAGAAACTGGGTAAAATATGCTTACTTTGGGCAGGTTGAATACTTAGGAATGGAAATAACAAATACAGAGATCGAGACAAAAACTATATACATACAAGGTGACGAAACTGGAAATGTCATGGAAGAATAAAAGAACGGCTACAGTTACACAGAAGCCATGTTATAAGACAAAAGAGACAGTGGATAGTGGTTTGTTGGAGCTTGGGCTCCATGCCATGTCTTATCCTTATCCTTCAACATAGCTTTGAGATCCATGCTAGCCAACTAACTTCTACATGAAAGTTTCTTTTTCTTGTTTCTCCCAAATGAAACACATATGGATTTTAAAATTTGCGGGTCAACCGAACATTAGAACTTCAATGTGAAAAAACTTTCGGACTTTTTGGCCTGACATAAATATACAAAATGATATATTTTTTTGAGTAAAAAAGTTATTCAAAGTATTCATGATGCACGAAAAAATCCAAAAGTATTTCCCACATTGTAGTTGGAATATTTTGTTGTCCTACAAAGTTTTAAGTTCAAATATTGTTTTATTTGGGATAAACAAAAAAGACAACATTTCATGCATGGATTGCGATGGGGGAAATGGGTGGCTAGATTAGAGGGGCCATGGAGCCTGATCTCCACTAGAACTTTCAGAAGAGACATGCCACGTCACTTCTTCCCTGACAAGTGGGTACCTTCCGACATATGCGGAACAATAAAGTGAAAAAAAAAATCAAATGTAGGGAACAACAAAGTGGGTACCATGCGTAGTGGATGCAACACAAAATACATTATGTCCAGTCTACTCGATGACATTGTTCCATAAATACATTCATGTGAATACCATATATGAAGATGTTCCTTTCGACCATTCTTCTGCTCTTGTTCAATAGGCAAACCTCATGTTGTTTCTCTACATATGCAAACGAACTTGTGAAGCCAAGTGACCCTCCACAACTCCTTGGAAAATTCTTCTGCTATTGGTATTAATTGTGGGTGTTTTGTTGGATTAATGTCAGTGTCATGAAGAGGAACCATTGGCTTAACTAATCCAATTTTCACTGATTTTTGAAGATTACGTACAACTCCGCCTATGTTGTCTCAACATAGCCGGTCCCAAGCCCGGGTAAAGGAGGAGGGTTGTGATAGGCTTGGCGAGCCAACATAAAAACTCAGCCACTCTTATGGAGATGAAACCCAAAAGATTTTCGTTGGGGCGTAACCCTCTCAGCGACGCGCCACATCAAAACCCGGGTGTGGTGGCAAATGGGCAAGGGCCGGGCCGTTACCCCCTGGTGGCGCGCCGTATCTTGATCCGGATATGGTGGCAAGTGAGCGAGGATCGGGTCGTCGCATCCTTAGTGGCGCGCTACATCGGCGCCCCGGATGTAGTGGAAAATGAGCAAGGGTCTTCACATTTGAATCGACGAGTGCGAAGGGTAAGGAAGCTAGCCGAGCCTAGGAGGATTCACTTAGGTAGCTGGAACGTAGGGTCTCTAACAAGGAAGCTTCGGGAGCTAGTTGATGCAGCGGTGAGGAGAGGTGTTGATATCCTTTGCGTCCAAGAAACCAAATGAAGGGGACAGAAGTTGAAGGACGTGGAGGATAGCAGCTTCAACCTATGGTACACGGGGACGGCTGCAAACAAAAATGGCATAGGCATCTTGAGACGTGGGGACCGGATTATCCTGGTCAAGCTGGTAGTTGGGGACTTAGTTCTCAATGTTATCAGCGCGTATGCCCCGCAAGTAGGCCATAGTGAGAACACCAAGAGGGAGTTCCGGGAAGGCCTGGAAGACATGGTTAGGATTGTACCGATTGGTGAGAAGCTCTTCATTGGAGGAGACCTCAATGGACACGCGGGTACATCTAACACAGGTTTTGAAGGGGCGCATATGGGGGATTTGGCTATGGCATCAGGAATCAAGAAGGAGAAGATGTCTTAAGCTTTGCTCTAGCCTACGACATGATTGTAGCTAACACCCTATTTAGAAAGAGAGAATCACATTTGGTGACTTTTGGTAGTGGCCAACACTCTAGCCAGATTGATTTCATCCTCTCGAGAAGAGAAGATAGGCGTGCATTCCTAGACTGTAAGGTGATACCTGGAGAGAGTGTTGTAACCCAGCATAAGCTGGTGGTTGCTGACTTCCGCTTTTGGATTCGTGTCCAGCGGGATAAGCATGCCAAAGTTGCTAGAACGAAGTGGTGGAAGCTCAAGGGGGAGGTACCTCAGGCGTTCAAGGAGAGGATCATTAAGGAGGGCCCTTGGGAGGAAGGAGGGGATGCGGGCAATATGTGGATGAAGATGGCGACCTGCATTCGTAAGGTGGCCTCAAAGAAGTTTGGAGTGTCCAAGGGAAGGAGAAGCGAAGATAAGGATACCTGGTGGTGGAATGATGATGTCTTGGAAGCGATTAAAGAGAAGAAAGATTGCTTCAGACGCCTATACCTGGATAGGAGTGCAAATAACATAGATAAGTACAAGATGATGAAGAAGGCCGCAAGGCGAGCTGTCAGTGAAGCAAGGGACCGGGTATATGAGGACCTCTACCAATGCTTAGGCACGAAGGAAGGCAAAAGGGACATCTATAAGATGTCCAAGATCCGAGAGAGGAATACGAGGGATATTGGCCAAGTTCAATGCATCAAGGACAGAGCAGACCAACTCTTGGTGAAGGACGAGGAGATTAAGCATAGATGGCGGGAGTACTTCGACAAGCTGTTCAATGGGGAGAATTAGATTTCTACCATTGAACTAGACGACTCCTTTGATGAGACCAGCATGCATTTTGTGCGGCAAATCCAGGAGTCCGAAGTCAAGGAGGCTTTAAAAAGGATGAAAGGAGGCAAGGCGATGGGCCCCGATTGTATCCCCATTGAGGTGTGGAAAGGTCTCGGGGACATAGCGATAGTATGGCTAACCAAGCTTTTCAACCTCATTTTTCGGGCAAACAAGATGCCAGAAGAATGGAGATGGAGTATATTAGTACAAATCTTCAAGAACAAGGGGGATGATCAGAGTTGTACTAATTACCATGGAATTAAGCTGATGAGCCATACAATGAAGCTATGGGAGAGAGTTATTGAGCACCATGTAAGAAGAATAACAAGCGTGACCAAAAATCAGTTTGATTTCATGCCTAAGAGGTCGACCATGGAAGCCATTTTCTTGGTGTGACAACTTATGGAGAGATACAGGGAGCAAAAGAAGGACTTGCACATGGTGAGAAGTCCTATGATAAGATACCGTGTAATGTCATGTCGTGGGCCTTGGAGAAACACAAAGTCCCAGCAAAGTGCATTACCCTCATCAAGGACATGTACGATAATGTTGTGACAAGTGTTCGAACAGGTGATGTCAAGACTGACGACTTCCCGATTAAGGTAGGACTGCATCAGGGGCAAGCTTTGAGCCCTTATCCTTTTGCCTTGGTGATAGATGAGGTCACAAGGGATATAAAAGGAGATATGCCATGGTGTATGCTCTTTGTAGATGATGTGGTGCTAGTTGACGATAGTCGGACGGGGGTAAATAGGAAGTTAGAGTTATGGAGACAAACCTCGGAATCGAAAGGGTGTAGCACTACTAAAAAAAGGGCTACTAATGGCGCACCTAATTTGACCATTAATGGCGCATCAGTGGTGCGCCATTACTAGCACGCCATTAGTAATATTTACTAATGACGCACCACTGGTGCGCCATTAGTATCTGGTATACTAATGGCGCACCACTGGTGCGCCATTAGTGTAGGGCACGGTGCGCCATTAGTATGCCTCCCAGGGGCCATGTATAGCCAGGTGCTTTGGCATACTAATGACGCACGAGAACAGGATGCGTCATTGGTAACCTAGTCATACTAATGGCGCACTGCTTAAAGATGCGCCATTAGTATCCTCTGGCATACTAATGGCGCACTGTGATGTGATGCGCCTTTAGTATGAATATTAGGTTTTTTTTAATTTTTTAATTTTCTATTTTTTTGCACAGGTTACAAAATGTATAATGGGACAAAATATAGACAGCACACATCAACAACAGATTCATCGAATACAATATAAGATTCGTCTCTGAATACAATTCATCATATTAGTCTCCGAATACAATTCATCATATTAGTCTCCGAATTGAAAAGACAGAACAAAGATAGAACATTATACTACAAGTCTCGAGACCGCGAGTAGCGAGTTTGTCTTCACATTACAAGTCGATATCGATCATCTAAACTACCATCACATAGAAGAGAGCTGCGGTCATCACGATGAAACTCGTCTTCATCCGGTTCCTCCAACGCTCCCTCCCCTCTCCCGCTAGATAGCGGGCGTATCTAGATTCCGCCTCGGCCCTAGTGGTGTACCCTTTGTAACTGTTACCGCTGAATCGGTGAACCTGTCTCCGACACTCCTCCCAGTCGTCGTAGACTCCGGGAACCTTACCCTTGTACACGACATACGACGGCATCGCTATGCACTAGCCAAAGAAGAAAACACAAGATGGTAATTATGATGTGCTAAGGTTGTTTGCCAAGCATGGAAGAAAACAACAACAAAAGTATAATACATATTATCGAGAATGCACAAGAAGGAAAGAGATCTAGGTTAGATGATTTACCGAGAGCTCCTCTCGGAAAAGGTGGCCATTACCGAGAGTATTATACTGTAGTCTAATGAAAAGGACTTTCGTCTCCCTTTATATATAAAGCAACGATCACCGCCGAATACAAACACGTCATCACAACACACGTACACACGCAAGGCAAGATACACAGGTGCTGAGCACAGCAACACCACCCCTATCTACGAAGAGATGAAGCCGGATACGACAATCCATGGACTCCAAGGCGGCGCCTTGAGGAAGGATACAACACCGGAGCGCCGCCACCGCCCCATACGAGGATCAGAGTTTTTCCTAGAGCAACACGACGGGCGATGAGATCCGCGATGACGCCTTCAAGAAAGAAACAAGCTTCGCCGCCGCCGGTCTGTCTGAAAATAGAACATGTTTTCACCCGGCCGACACTCACCGTCACCGAACGCCACACCCCGGCTACCACGTCGCCCACATGGCCATGGCCATCGAGCAGCACCGAGCCGCGTGCTCTGCCCATGAGCACCGGGCTACCACCACCAGGGGCGCCGCCCCGGCATTCAAGACCTAGACACCATCTGACCCAAGATCCGCCGCTACCCCAACCGAGGAGACTAGCGGAAAGGCCCCGCCTTTCGCACCCCTTGACGGCCCCGCGGCCGCGACAGGCATCACCACCACGCAAGGCCACGCGTCCGCGATTCCGCCGCCAGACGCCCGCAACCACGCCGACACACCCTGCACACGCACATCGCCACCATCCGAAACCACAGTATGAGAGATACCATGGTATCTTAAACCGCAGTATTTGTTTCATCCAAACATCCCAAAGTATGTAATACCAAAGTTTTTTCTGAAAACCACAGTATTCCAAAAAAACTGCAAAAATACTCTGCCACGTAGGCATGATTCCCGGTCTATTCCCAAGCGTCGCTGCCTAACGACGCGCGCTAACCACAACCATTGCTGGCGGTTCCGTTTCCCCGTGGTCGTGCGCGTGCACGTGTGTGTGGATATTTTCCAAAAAAAATGCCCCTAGTATAAGAGGAGGGGAACGGGCACCGGCCGCATCGCCCACCCCATTTCCCCCAAATCGCCTCCCTCCCCCTCCTCTCTCCTCTGCCTCGTCGTCTCCCTCACTGGCCACCCCATCTGCTCCCTCTCTCCTCCTGCTTGCTTCTGGCTCGGATGGAGCAAGGCCGTGGCGAAGCTGCCATGATAGAAGGAGGTGCTACATGTTGGAAATATGCCCTAGAGGCAATAATAAAAGCATTATTATTATATTTCCTTGTTCATGATAATTGTCTTTATTCATGCTATAATTGTGTTATCCGGAAATCGTAATACATGTGTGAATAACAGACACCAACATGTCCCTAGTAAGCCTCTAGTTGACTAGCTCGTTGATTAATAGATAGTCATGGTTTCCTGACTATGGGCATTGGATGTCATTGATAACGAGATCACATCATTAGGAGAATGATGTGATGGACAAGACCCAATCCTGAACATAGCATAAGATCGTATAGTTCGTTTGCTAGAGTTTTCCAATGTCAAGTATCCTTTCCTTAGACCATGAGATTGTGTAACTCCCGGATACCGTAGGAGTGCTTTGGGTGTGCCAAACATCACAACGTAACTGGGTGACTATAAAGGTATACTGCGGGTATCTCCGAAAGTATCTGTTGGGTTGACACGGATCGAGACTGGGATTTGTCACTCCGTATGACGGAGAGGTATCACTGGGCCCACTCGGTAATGCATCATCATTATGAGCTCAAAGTAACCAAGTGTCTGGTCACGGGATCATGCATTACGGTACGAGTAAAGTGACTTGCCGGTAACGAGATTGAACGAGGTATTGGGATACCGACGATCGAATCTCGGGCAAGTAACATATCGATTGACAAAGGGAATTGCATACGGGGTTGCTTGAATCCTCGACATCGTGGTTCATCCGATGAGATCATTGTGGAGCATGTGGGAGCCAACATGGGTATCCAGATCCCGCTGTTGGTTATTGCCCGAGAGCCGTCTCGGTCATGTCTGCATGTCTCCCGAACCCGTAGGGTCTACACACTTAAGGTTCGGTGACGCTAGGGTTGTAGGGATATGTATATGCAGTAACCCGAATGTTGTTCGGAGTCCTGGACGAGATCCCGGACGTCACGAGGAGTTTTGGAATGGTCCGGAGGTAAAGAATTATATATAGGAAGTGCTGTTTTGGCCATCGGGACAAGTTTCGGGGTCACCGATATTGTACCGGGACCACCAGATGGGTCCCGGGGGTCCACCGGGTGGGGCCACCTGCCCCGGGGGGCCACATGGGCTGTAGGGGGTGCGCCTTGGCCTACATGGGCTAAGGGGCACCAGCCCCAAGAGGCCCATGCGCCTAGGGTTCAAGAAGGGAAGAGTCCCACAAGGGGAAGGCACCTCCTAGGTGCCTTGGGGGGGAGGAAATCCTCCCTTGGCCGCCGCCCCCTAGGAGATTGGATCTCCTAGGGCCGGCGCCCCCCCTTGGCCCTCCTATATAAAGAGGGGAGGGGAAGGGGGCAGCCGCACCCTTTGCCTTGGCGCCTCCCTCTCCCTCTCCAACACCTCCTCCTCCTCCATAGAGCTCGGCGAAGCCCTGCCGGAGTACTGCAGCTCCACCATCACCACGCCGTCGTGCTGCTGCTGGAGCCATCTTCCTCAACCTCTCCTTTCCCCTTGCTGGATCAAGAAGAAGGAGACGTTACGCTGACCGTACGTGTGTTGAACGTGGAGGTGCCGTCTGTTCGGCGCTAGAATCTCCGGTGATTTGGATCACGTCGTGTACGACTACCTCATCCCCGTTCCTTGAACGCTTCCGCTCGCGATCTACAAAGGTATGTAGATGAATCTGAATACTCGTTGCTAGATGAACTCATAGATGGATCTTGGTGAAACCGTAGAATTTTTTTTTGTTTTCTGCAACGTTCCCCAATACTACATCCCCACGCGCCGTGGAGGAGAAGAAGGTGGCAGTGGCAGCGGGTGTGGAGGAGAAGAAGGTGGCCGTGGCGGCCTCCGCCGTGCCGGAGCTTGGCGTGACGGCGTCCAGCGGCCCATCTCATGGACCTACGGAGGCCGGCGGCGAGCACGTGGACCTGCAGGTAATCCTTGCCAGCAGTCCCCTCCGTTTCTAGTTACCCCCATTAAGCAGTAGATATAGATGTTTGATTGATTGATTTATAGTGAAAGGTTAAGTTTGGTGTGATTGATCTACTAGTTAGGGTTTTTGAGTTAGATGTTTAGTTGGGGTTTTTTGGTATTGGATTCAATTATAGCCACTGATATGTGGAATCTATGATTCAATTAGTTGGGGGCTTTTGGTATTGAATCATCCAGTGGATGTAGTGGTTAGGGTTTTCTAATTAGATGTTTAGTTAGGTTATTTATATTAGAATCTGGATTGCCGCATGTGCTCAGATTATGTTATGTGTTGTATATGTTGTTAGATTTGTTGTGCATATTCCCTCAATTAGGCCCTGTTTGATAGCAAAGTATTTTCTAAGTATTATGAGAATACTACAGTTTTTTAGATTACCAAAGTTTTATCTACAATGAGTTGTTTGGTTGCCATTAAAAACTGTGAATTTAATACTGCAGTATTTACCAAACCATGGTTTTTTCTCTGCATAAAAAAAGACCTCCAAACCTCTTTTTTTAAAACAGAGCAAGCGAAAAAAACTTGGGGACGCATAGTTATCTTCTTCCCCACTATTCGCAACAATTCCCCTGTCCATGCCACTGCCCTATCTTTTTTGGTGTTGTCTCCCTCGGCGGCAAATTTGTACGAGGCGTCTGCATGGCTTGGCGCTGCTACCTGGCTGGATGCATGGATCTCTTGTGTTCTTATGCATGTGCATGATACGACCAGCCAGGTAGGTAAAAAAACACATTGCTCCAGCGCTGTTTTTGGGGCAATCCATTGCTGGATGCAATGGCTAGCAAGCTAACTGCTAGAAAATAGGCTAGTTTGCAATACTAACAGCTAGTCAGCTAATTTTACGTTATTGTACCAAACAGGTCCTCTGTATCACGAATACTCCAAAATACTTTGTTATATCAATACTGTGGTATTGTGTGCCTACTGACTAAATTACTATAGTTTTCAATACTTTGGTTTTTATAATACTTTGCTATCAAACATGGCCTTAATTGTTAGATTATGTTATGTGCTGTGTTATATGTAGTTAGTAGTATAATTGAATTAATTACTTATATTGCAGAATGAGGAAGCTGTTGGCAACAAGAGGAAGCTGGACATTGCTGGGTTCAACGACCCGTCTGATTCTGGCGACAACGAGGAGGTAACCCCAAGCTGTTTTTTGGCCCTACTAGTATGTGTTAATCATTTGCTGGGATGGCATCTGCTTCGATCATAGGATAGTTATCTGGATTGAGTAATGTTGATATGCATCTTACGTGTGGGACAAATGATCAAATCAAATTGCAGTTTTAGCGCATGTCAAAATTGAGACCTGTGATTTGAGTTCAGTTTGGTTAGATTTACCTGTGGTCTATTTCTGTTTAATTAATTGCTGGACGTTCGTGGCTAGCTATTTGATGTTTGTTAATTAAAATTCCAGTAGATGGCAGTTATCTGATGTTTGTTTGTTCATTAAATTCCAGTAAATGGAAATTATCTGATGTTTGTTAATTACATTACTCTAAATGTGAAGTATGTATTTATGCAAATCATTTGTATGTGCAGTACAACTCTGGAGATGAGGTGGAAGAGTGGAACCACAAGTCCTTCATTGAGAAGGAAGCCAACAAGATTAGGGAGAAGGGGAAGGCGGCGTACTACAAGTGGGGCAAGTTCAGGTGCCCATACTGCACCACTAAGCCAATTCCCAAGGATGGGATGTATGAGCACCTTATGTCGCATGCACGCGGTTTAAAGACGAGTGCGAGGGACCTGAAGATCAGAGCAGAGCATGCAGCCCTCCTGAAGGCTATGAGTCCCATGTAGTCACCCTTTGTGAAGTTGATGATGTTTAACTTTTGCGCTAGCTAGTATGGTTGTGAACTGTGAAGTGTTTGTGAACTGTTAAGTAGAATGGCAGGTTCTTAAGTACTATGGAAGACTTAATTAAACCCCATCTAGTATGTCTCCGGCATCCATATGTTTAATTTTCCTAGTATGTCTCTGAAGTATATCAACTGTCTAGATGCCGACAGACTCTTAAGTACAACCGTAGATATTATTATTTTCAGTGTCCTAAATTTCAAAACGAGGATTATCTACCAGTCCTTAACCTACTAACTTGGTTCTCCAGAGTACTTAACAGTTAAACATAATGTCCAAATTAGACTGCCAAACCACCAAGGCTTGAACAAGTATGAGCATCAAATCGAAGTTGCAAAAGTGCATCATTCAGGCACGAGCAGATTTGACATGAACAAGCACAAGAAAATAAAACTATATGCATCATACATGTACTAGCTAATAAAATTGAGATGGAGCTCACCAACGACTTGCAGCCGACGAGGTCGAGGAGGACGCGAGGTGATGCTGGAGAGGCGGTGACGAACCAGCCGCTGCCGAAGCCTGAGATGGGAGGCCGTGACGAACACACTGCAGCGCGGATCTTAGCACTCCATGATCTCCGATCTAGTCGGCTTCAAACTGGACCATCGGCGATTCGGCGGCACAGCGGGCACAGTGGGCACGAGCCAGCGGGCACAGCGGGCACAACTGGAACATCACCTCCGGAGAATCGAGGTGGAGAGCGGGCACAGCGGGCACAGCGTACTCACCCAGTTTGCAGCCGACACAAGCTTGGAGGAGGATCGAGGTGGAGAGAATGAAGGGAAAGTGAGTGGGTAGGTGTGGCTGTCCAAAATATCTAGTTGTCCTACTTTACTAATGGCACACCAGTCATCAATGCGCCATTAGTAACCAACGTTACTAATGGCGCATTGATGGCTGGTGCGCCATTAGTAGTTTTGCAACAAAAGGAATAAAAAATATAATTAAAAAAACAACATTAGTGGCGCACTCCGGGACTAGTGCGCCATTACTAGTTACAACTAGTAATGGCGCACTGTGTCTGGATGCGCCATTAGTATATTTGGACAGGCGCACTAGTTCAAAAAAAATGGTACTAATGGCGCACCCTAGGCCTGGTGCGCCATTAGTAGTTTCAACACTAATTGCGTATCAGTAGGTGGTGCGCCATTAGTATATACTAATGGCGCACCTCTTATCTGGTGCGCCATTAGTGTCAATCCCATCTATAGTCCCTTTTCTAGTAGTGTAGTCTTTGTAGAACTAAAACCGAGTACATGATGTGAGGTTTCAGTACTACTATGTGTGAGGAGAAGGAGGAGGTTAGCCTTGATGGGCAGGTGGTACCTTAGAAGAACACATTTTGATATTTGGGGTCAATGCTACAGGAGGATGGGGTTATTGATGAAGTGGCGCCAAACTTCTAGCATTTTCTGTGACAAGAGAGTGCCACAAAAGCTAAAAGGCAAGTTCTACACGACGGCGGTTCGACCTGCAATGTTGTATGGCGCTGAGTGTTGGCCGACTAAAACCCGACATGCTCAACAGTTAGGTGTGGTGGAGATGTGTATGTTGAGATGGATGTGTGGCCACATGAGGAAGGATCGAGTCCGGAATGATGATATACGAGATAGAGTTGGGGTAGCACCAACTGAAGAGAAGCTTGTCCAACATCGTCTGAGATGGTTTGGGCATATTCAACGCAGGCCTCCAGTAGCTCCAACACATAGCGGATGGCTAAAGCATGCGGAGAATGTCAAGAGAGGGCGGGGTAGACTGAATTTGACATGGGAGGAGTCCGTTAAGAGAGACCTGATGGATTGGAGTATCACCAAAGAACTAGCTATGGACAGGTACGACAATCACCTTGCTACATCTAGCCAATCTTGTGACGGGACATTTTTGAGATTAGTTACTAATATAAAAGGTAAATTTTTTCATCATATTACTCATCATGGCTTTTCCCCATAATACTATCAGCTATAATTCATATAATCATATGAACATAAAAATGGTTTTCAAAGATGTACACGGAAGACCATGTCAAAAATTTCAATAACTGGGTATGCAAATTTTGCAGAACAGCTAGAGAACCTCACAAGATAATATAAGCTTTATGTTTATCATATAGATGGCACAACAAGTCCACTAGATTAGCACCGAGCTCCATTAATTCACCCAAACTTGCAAGTTTGTGGCTTCCTTATTTTCTTCTAGAAGATTTTGCACATCACTGCCTCTCTTTTGCACGCCTTGTGCCAAGTGCGTAGCAACTTCAACTACGTGGGTATATTATGCCGTCTACCTCTTTTTTCCAAAAAAGGTGGGCATATATATATGATGACTTCTTATCTCTTTTTCGGAGAATACTACCATCATTTCCGTGAAGTACATTTGCGAATGTACTCTGGAGAGTTGCATAACAAAGGGAGTACAATACATGTTCATAAGAGTTGCATGGCAAGCCTAGTACAGTTGTTGTAAGTCCGTGGTGAGTAAGGCTGCTTGTAGTGGGCAGTATCATACACTAATATTTAGTACTAGTGTATGATACTACCTCCATAGTGTATAGTGTCACATGTTAGTATTTTGGATGACATCATTTATTGTTTTTTGACACATAGTAGTACATCAGTTTTATGATATGATAATGAAATGTCTCTTCTTTATTTAATTGTATGACATATCAGCCAACTTGTCTAGTTGGCAAGCATGATACTTGATATGATAGCCCCTACAAGAGGTTTAACTAGCTGGAAATTTGGAGAATGTTAAATACAATATTTAAGCACACCAGGGATGTGTACACCATAGAAATAATCAATCCAGTTTATGGACTTGGGATCAAAGTCAAAGTAATATGCTCCATTGTTAATTTGATCATCCCTATTCATTGTCATCCTTAGCTTCGCCAAGTTCGTGTCTTCAAAGCTTCACATGATTGATAAAATCAAGTCAAATAACATGATTTAAATGGTGCTTGTGCATTTTGATATGGCAACGGGTCACACTGGTATACTGTGTAATTGCCAAATTGAACCAAAATAACATCTTGACATGTTTTTAAGTTGCTTACCACCCTTTGAACAAGCTGTATGGTGCATAGAGCTCGATCAGCCGCATGACGAATCTGTATTTTCCGCTAAGCTCGTTGTAGGATTTTGAGAAAATGCCGCAGAGTGCGATACTCACTAGGCGAAGCATCTATAAGACCAATCGTAGGAAATGCCCATAATGTTAATCACACTCTTGTGTCATCTGCAAAATCAACTCTTCCACGTTGAGATGGTGAACTGACCTCGAGGGGAAGCTTGTACTTGATGGCCATGTACAATCTCAAGTGCGTGAGGGTGCTAAAGATTCGCATCTTGTTCAGCTGGACACGCTCACCGTTCCCCTTGCATGGCGGGTTCTCAAAGAAGTAACGGTGCATTGAGTCTATGACAAGGGCTGAGGGTGCTGGGTTGCTTAGTGACGAAGTTACATTGTAGATGATATGACCTTGTTGATCATCTGAGTGCGCTGCCATGACAGCCATCATAGCATTCACCACCATGTCCCCAGGTATCTGTCCCACCAATACCAAGACCACAACACATATAGCTCATCAAATGGTTCCTTGGGCATGTTTAGTTCCAAATTTTGGTTTCTGATTGTGAACAAACTCACCATGTCGAGTATTGAATCAAGGTTACCTAGAAAGAATGGCAAGGTCTGCTTGGCATAACCCATGATCACTGCGTCTACGGTCCTGCAAAACATAAAAATGCTCAATAATCATTCATTGTCATTATGAAGGATCAAGAATTTGATTTCGAGTTTCAACACCTAATTCCTTCCATCCATCCAGGAAATGGCTCCTTGAGTGTACTGGTTATGATGCTCGGGCGGATGATGACCACTGGAAATTCCCCTCGCAAGAGCCCCATCATCATCTCCCCCATTGCCTTAGTGAAGACATAGGTGTTTAGCCACCCGAAGTGTCGTGCCCTTCATTCATTGGTGCATAAGCATGGATCAAATGCATGCAGAAATAAGTATGAATGCATAAGTATGTTGTTGTTTTTCTTTTTTGTAAAGTTTCCTCTGTCTGACCTCTTGAGGCCAAGTTTCTTCATGACTTTCATCTCGTCTTTTTCCGTGGAACCGTCATCCCTTAGTTCCGTCCTGGTCTCTTTGATCAGATTTAGCTCGGATTCGATGTCCAGATGTGCGCCCACCCTTAGTGTCTCACCCATGAAGAATGGTTTCTCTGCTATTAGGCCTTCTTGTTCACCAACTACATAGGCTGTTCAAGTCATATATCACTTAAAGAGTTTCAATTCATAATTGCATGATACCACCAACCAAAAATTCATAGATCATATATAGTCCTATTGCTTTTGATTCACACCAGTGGAAACATGAAGCAACATCTTGAGCTTAGTACACTTCCTTGCAAATACGCCGACATGCTTCGCTCCCAAGACATTCACATAGAATGCCACATCATATCTGAAAAATTAACATCTCATTTTGAGCAATTATTTCTATGGTATGTATGTAATTGTTGTAACATTATGCCAGTAATATGCGACATGAAATAGTTAAAACCTTTCAGAGAATTTTGTAGTGGCTGCTCCGTTGACTATAATGTCTATTTCCTTCGACACTTCTCTCAGCTTGGAAGTGTCTAGTCCAAAGTCTTCATGCATGATGTCACCCACCAAAGGGAAGATCTTTTCTTTCACAAAATGATGGAACCCCACACCATGCTTTTCTTTTAGCACTTGAAAGATCTCCCTCCCTATGATCTGGATATACCAAAATATCGTCTATATTACTATTAACTACTCCCTTTGTAAACTAATATAAGATCTTTTAGATCACTATGCATTTGTAAAGTTGTTCTCTCAGGAGTAACTGTATTTTCTCGGAGATGAATGTTACCAATGCATTTGCAAACTTATAGGGTTAAGAAAACCAGCATAGTTGTGGCCTAGCAAATGTTACCATCGCTATTTTCCCCTATTTATTATTTGTCAAGGGCGTTGTGCAATAGATAGATAGATTATACCCCCCCCCCCACACACACACACACATGTTTGTCAAGAGCTTCCTTTGGAGCACACAACGATGGATAGACTGCAAAATATATATCTGTTTTCTGCAATGCACTTACACTTGTTCCCTCTATATTTCTCGGTGGGAGAAGGTCAGTATTCAATTGACAACAGATTGTCAAGAACACACTAGCATCAATGTCAAGAAAGTGTACTGTTAACAAAAAGGATAGCTTGAAACAAATAATTCACCTCATTTTGAATCCGAAGCATTGCGGATTCAACATCGGAAGCCCGAATCAAGAGGAAGAGCTTCTTGACATCAGGCTGAACCCTCAGTATCTTCTCCACAAGCACTATCAACAAATCATGCAAGAAAGAATAATATACAAGACTCTCAGATATGATCAGCAGTTCAACACACATGATTAATTAACACATATACCTTTTCCTAGGAACCCCGTTGAGCCGGTGATGAGGATGCTCTTGCCCCTGAAGTATTCTACAACGCTATCCACATCCATTTCACTAAGCATCGTCGTGTACTGTTGCTTATCTCTGACAGAATGTTGGGTGTTGGGTTTGCTTGTCTCATGAGAATGTTGGGTTTATATTTATAGGGAGGGGGGGATTGGTTTCACAGGACAATTGGAACAAAGCAGCAACGTGGGTCATGTGTTGATGGGAAACTCAGCGCCAACTGCTTGCTAGCGAACTACACCACGATTTACTTCTAAAGATAATGAAGACATGGGCCATTATATTTATTTTATTTCTAGTCGTTATCATGCAAGAGGGCTAAGTATCCTTTCGGTAAATTACATTGGACAACATATCAAATATCTAAAATATTCTTAAACTTTTTCATATCTCAAGTGTTACTGAACGGTTCGCACTGCCAAGGTTGACTCAAACCCCACGACTAGTTGAGATTAGTGGCAACTAGTCGATCGGCCAGGCTCGACTCGTCACAGGTCACTACCCCAGAACGACTCATCGACTCGAAAACCTTGACTGAACCTAACCTGGAAAGCTTTCCGGCCCCTAGCTTTGGCAGAGAGTCTAGTTTTTGCTGGTTGCCTCAGTGGCTCCACGTCAGGATCGCCCTACTCTTGGCTAGCTAGAGCCATCTCGGTGTACTGGGTTGTAACCTCGTAGCAAGGACTTGGTGGTATGCCCTTGCCGTATCTCATGGCCATTCCACCTTAATCAAATTTAACGGGGTTCCTCCTCTGTTTGATTCACTTTATTCATAATTTATTAATTTGAAACTGGCAAAATGTAGTCTTGGAGACTGCAGAATCGTCAGCTATATTCTGGTCTGACCACACAATATTGGATGTGGTTTTCCCATGTCATCCCACTATGCTAGTATTCCAGTTAGTACTCACACACAAACTCTAATTAGACATACCACGGCTTAGTAAAAATAAATAAGTTTGGGTTCCCACTGATTTGGGGAGCTTGTGCACGTGCACATGCTTATGGTATGCCTTGTCTTTCAACAAAGAGCGGTACAAAATTACCGTAATTATCAGGTACAACCAATTAAGCTCAGACCAAAGATTTTCATTCCTGAGTTCAAGACAGAAAATACCACCAAAATGAAATGCCAATTTCTTGCTGACTAAATACTTGACAATTCAATTTTTTTAATTTCTAGACATGCTAGAGAAATCTGGAGAACCATCATGCATGCATGAGAAGTTGAGCACACTGTTTAGTTCTAGCACAAAAGTAACAAGTAAGACATCCACCCATATGTATGACCTTCACACGGCTTGTCTTGTCTCATGCATCCCGCTTAAGGGAGTGGACAACAATCCACCGTCAGCTATCTATAATGAACGTCACGTAAAATAGTTGGAGGAAAAGGAATAGCGATAGAGGGGTAGCCCGTCTACAAAAATGGAGTACTCCCTCCATAAAAAAAATATAAAAGTAGTGATCGAGACGCTCTTGTATTTCTTTACAGAGGAAGTACCATCTAATCATGTCAAATCCCTACATAGCACGAACTAAGCGTATAGTTTTCATATAGTTAGGTTCCATGCATGTCCAAGTCCTAGACTTGGCAGCAGTGTTCGCCTTTTTCTCTCGATTTACTTCAGACTTTTTCTCAATATTCATTCAGTGGAAGAAGATGTTCCAGTCAATTACGAGGCACCTGTGAGGCTGTACATACGTGCGTTCATAAAGATGAGTGTATATGCATGTATCCAAACACAGTTATGAGGGATGTCTTTCACCCATAACTGCACGCAAGGGAACAAGCAACACTTATAGCAGTTTCATCTAATTCTGGCCTAACTGTCAGTTTCTACAAACAGACAAACACCCGTTTCTATTTTAGGAGGTGTCTACACTAGAGTGCGTCTACAGATCACATGGACAACTACTGTAAACAGATGTTGTCTAAGCAATTGCACACGCCTCATGCATGCACTCCCGCTGTAGACGGTTACTGGTTGGCCACTTTGCGCCAATTGCTAATATTCTACACATGCGGGCATGTGGACGTGCACGTTCATTACAATCCGTTGGAAACTACCAGCTGATTAAAGACCCCCAACTGTTCAAGGACAATCCTCAACAAAAAGAAAACTGTTCAAGGACAACGATTGGACGAGACTTCTTTTTTAATTTATTTTTTCAGGTTTATTGTTCGCTTCCTCAGCCATGGTAGTGAGAACATCATCAATTGTAATCTTCCTCAATTGAAATGGGTTCCAAATCGCACGCTTGCATAATTTTGTATTAACAGCACCAACATTTATTGTAAAACATATTTTTTAGGGATTAAGAACATTTTAAATCTGAACATTTAAACAAACACGAGAGCAATTTTTTTAAGACGACGATAACTGCCACACATGTGGGCGTTAAGGGGTCTGCCCACACGTTTTGTGTGGTGCCTAAGAGGACCAACCCACACGCCTACGTGTGAGCAAAACAACTAGCGCCCATACACCTCTTTTTTCCCCTTGCGGTCCCTTTCACACGCCTATGTGTGGGCAAAATGCATAACGCCTACACGACCTCTCTCAGCCACCTACCTCACGGTCCCGCACGCCAATGTGACAGTCACCACGCGTCCCCGCAGTTGCCATGGTCCGGACCCTCTTCAATGTCCGTTTACCTGCAATTGCCATGTCGCTGAACTACAGTTGTCATGTCGGACAACTACAGTTGCCATGGTTGCTCAACTTCAGTTGCCATCTCAGGTCAAGTGCTAGATGCCATTTTGGACAACTGCAGCTGTTGCCATGTATGGTCTGGTTTACTATAGTTGCCATGATTTGAAAACTTTAGAGGTTGCCACCTACTAAGAGCATTACTAGTAGAACCCTCAAACCCTCACTAGCTTTTTAAGGGTCCAAAAATGATCTTTTTGTGCACTTTTACGGGTTGAAAAACAGGGGCAAAGATTAGAACCCTCAAACCCAACCCTTATAACGGAATATTCCCCATGAACGACGTTGTCGTTACGCGCGGGAGGTAGACGGGGCGGCAGCCGGCGACGGGGGCGACTAGCAGAGGCGGTCGCGGGCGTGGGCGCGGGAGTTGGGAGGATTTTTCCCTCCCGTGCGAGGATAACCGCCAAATGAGGGTTGGGGTAGGTTTTGCTCCCCAACCCTTACTTTTGAGGATTGGGAGAGGGTTTGAGGGTTGGACCTTTATAAAAATTTGAGGGTCTGAGGGTTAAGGGGTTCTAGTCTACTGCTTTTTTTCGACGAAAACTGTAAAAAAGCAGTTATTTTTAGGGGTTTAAAGGTTTGAGGGCTCTACTAGTAATGCTCTAACACTAAGCAGTTGCCATGTAGCGCTACAAAAAGACATGGCAAAACAACATGTTCTGGTAAAAGAGAGAGTTGCCACCTGCTTACAAGCACACTAGGGGTAGTTGCCGTGTACCCTGCAAAACATATGACAACTGACATGTTTGGGTAAAAGAAAAAGAGAGAGTTGCCATCTGCTTGCAAGCACACTAGGTAAGTTGCCATGTACACTGCAAAACGCATGGCAACTGTCAGCTTGGGTGTGGGAGAGGAGACGGGCGTGTGGGCGAGATGACAAATGCCCACACACCAGACCTTGTGGTGAGTGAAAACTGGTGTGTGGGCGAACTGCTAAACGCCCACACACCGTCTCCTCCGTGTGATGAAATGAACGTGCGGGCGACTGGATGAATGCCCACGCATCAGCCCAATCATACGTGGCATCACAAACATGTGCAAGATTCGTGCACCCATAAACGGGAACGAGATCCTCTAACGTACTTCGATCCACTGCCGAGGGACGTCGTTCGTGTGTTACCGTTCGCTAGCCATCCGACGTAGCAGGTAAAAACCAGGGAAACAGAGCCGAGAAGCAGCGAACAGCCATCAGCCGAGAAGAGATGCGGCCCATCTTCAAGAAAAAACACCCACCCCTTTACTCCCCGTCGTTCGCTCGCCATCGCCATGAGCCCATGACCCTGCCTAAACCTAGCGCCGCCGCGGGTGATTGGGCGTCCGCCGCTGCCATTGCCGCACCAGCGCCGGAGTGCGGCGGCCGCCGCCGTCCGCATCACTAAGAGGGCGAGCAACTGGCAACGCCATGGCCGCCACCACCGCATGGCTGCACCACGCCGTCGGGCTCGCGGCCGCTGCGGGAGGCGCAAGTGAGCGCCGCGTTGCTGAGCGCAAGCAGACGCAGATGAAGGCCGACCAACACAAGCCTGGAGTGCGACGCGCCCTGCGGTGCAGCGCTGGAGGAGGCATCAAGTAGCTGCAGCAGGAGCCAGCCAGAGCTTGAAGTTCAGTTCAGTTCAGTTTAGAAACTGAATCTGAAGGAGGCAGGCAGTAGTTGAGCAGCAAGAGCCTGAAGTGGAGTTTCAGTTTTAGTCACTTAATTTGTATTATGTGAGGAAACTAAAAGTCAAATTGATCTGAGATTGTGTATTAATGTTCTCAAGTGAAAGCAGATCACTGATGCTTGTCAAAATGTGAGCACAACGCTCATTGCTCATCTGGGTTCTGTACCGCTAGGGGTTGGCCCCTGTACTGAGCTTGTATTTAGACTCTCTTTTCTACTATCAGAAAGAGCAGTGCTCCTGTTAATATTTTGAAAAAATGGATAACAAAATTTGAGAGCATATCATTGATGTTGTGCAATTGTGAGCATATTGGTGAAATAGGAATTATTGTAAGCATGTGGCAAAGGAGATCAATTAAACTATCAAATTGAACCGACTAAATTGAATATTGACAGCAAATTAATGAAACCATTGTAATATAGTGCAGGAGAGAAAAGAGATTAAATAAATTAACTAAAGGACACTGATTCATAACACTAAATTAAAATTCATTGTAATATAGTGCATCGGACAAAAGAGATCAACTTTACTTGAATAAAGTGAATTACAGACCAAAGTAGACACTTGACATTTCCATAATTGAAATTATTCCAGTTGCTTGTTTCTTTAGGATCACTCAAGTTAGAGCACATCGCTTCCAATTCCAAGAACAAAGTACATCACCATAACCTAGTAAAAACATCATCTGTGATTGGTCCCTGTAAATTAAGTAAAAATGTAAGTTCTTTTTCACATTATCACACTAGTGCAGAACCGGGCAATAGCACCAGTTCGTAAGGCCCTTTAGTGCCGGTTTAGGAACCGGCACTAAAGTGTGGGCACTAAAGCCCCCCCCCCCCTTTAGTACCGGTTCAGCACGAACCGGTGCTAAAGGGCAACCACGTGGCACGAGCCAGCTCCGGGGGCCGGGAGCCCTTTAGTACCGGTTGGTAACACCAACCGGTACTAAAATGTTAGTGGGTTTTTGTTTTATTTTGTATTTTTCAATTAAATTTGTGTTATCAATTTAATTTAGGATTGTTTTACGTTATAATAAGTTGTAGTCGTCATCATCATCATCATCGTCGCATATTAATAAATAAATAAAATCTAGCTACCTAAAAATCATCGTAGTCGTCTAATTACTACTATTTAATCATCATAGTCATTACCGCTAGCTATCTAATCATCACCAACGCTGGCTAGCTTAATTAAAGAGGAAAGATTCACTTTGTAACAGAAGCAAAGGTATCATCAAGTTCAACATAATCATCACCAACATCGAAGTTCAGGACACGGACATGAGACAAGTACTAATTAAGAGCATGAACTAGTAGCTACTCCTGCTGCTCCCTCTCAGGTAGAATAGCATAGAACATGTATAGCTCTCCTGGTTCATCATACTGGAGCATGCAGATGAATCTGTCTCCTAATGTTGGGTTGCGCTTCTCCTTGCTGCCCCCTAGTACTTCTCTGCGACCGTTAACAATCTTGCTCCAATCTTTCACTATTAAGCATTCTTTGCTTTCAGAAATCCTGAATGCACTTAAATCTTGGGTTAGTTTACTATACTGTAGCATGCCAAGTCAAATTTCAAGAATCTAAAAATGTAATAATTGAATTGATTAAAAACTCCGGTATTCATCATTGAAAATGTACAATTGCTGTGAACCTTTTAGTGTTCGGGCACCGGGCCGGCTGCCCGGGCACACCCGGTGCCCGAGCACTGAAAAGTTCACAGCAACTGTCCATTTTCTTCATATAAGTCTAATGAATACCGGAGCTTATAACGTATGGATTAGTGAACTATTTAAGTGCATTCAAGATTTCTCAATTGAACATCATGGTAGTGAGAACATCATCAATTGTAGTCTTCCTCAATTGAAATGGGTTCCAAATCGCACGCTTGCATAATTTTATATTAAGAACACCAACATTTATGGTAAAACATATTTTTTGGGGATTAAGAACATTTTAAATCTGAACATTTAAACAAACATGAGAGCAATTTTTTTAATTGATAACATATTTTAAAGAAGAATATGTTTTCACACTTACGAACAGTTTTTACAACATGCACGTACTTTTTTCTAAAAGGTACGCGTTTTTTAAACGTGCAAACAAATTTTGAAAACACGAACAACATTTGACCTTTTCTTCAAAAGCATATACATTTTTTGAAACTTGAGAATATTTTTTGAGATTTTCTAACATTTTGTTAAATATTCGAACAGTTTTTGAACTTCTATACAATTTATGATTTTCAGAATTTTTCTGAAAAAATTGTGAATTTATGTAAAAAAAGAAAAAGGAAAAAAGAGAAAACATCATTTGTTAGAAGAAAACAAAGGAAAAGGAAAAGAAAACCAGTGAAGAAAAAAAACTGAATTGGAAAAAACCGTGAACTAAGCAAACAAAACCCCTCCAAAAAAGATGGATCACAAATACTTTGGCCTGTGTGTGGCAGCAGCATTTTGCCGGATTGAGCGACATATAGGATTTATCTTCTTTTTGGAGAAACTTACGGGGTTTACCGGTGCAGCACTTGCAGAGTTCACTAAAATGTATATCACATTATAAAAAAAATGTCAATCATGTATAAAAGAATGTTCTTGATTTATAAAAAAAATCTACATATGTGTGTGCAAAAACTAGACATCAAAAAATGTATTTAGTAAAATGATAAATATGTTTAAAATAATGTTACTTATGTATAAAAATTGTATAATGTGTATGAAAAAGTAGATATTAAAACATATATATGAAAAAAATGTTAATCATATATTTCAAAAATGTGAAATATGTATAATAAATGGTTCCGATGTGTACAGAAAAAGTACAATGTTTATGAAAAATGTGGCAAGTGTTGAAAAAAAAGAGAGAATAATAAGAAAGAAAGAAAAAAGGAAACCAAAAAAATAATTAAAAGCCAAAAAAGTGAAGCGAAATGGAAATAGAAATACTCAAAACTGAAGAAAACAAAAAAATTAAGGAAAGCACGACTCAAAATAGTGAAAATCGGACAAACAAAACCACACGGAAAAAACCGGACACAAACAATGAAAACGGAACTAGGAAAAATGGCAGAAAAAACTATAGTGCTGCCATCCCGGTCACAACGCGCCTAAGGCCAGGGGGCCGGCATGAAGTGAGATATAGCCCACACATAAAGTGAACACGAATTGTATGTACGGCCCAGTGTGAGCGCTGTTGCGCGTTAGCCAACAGCTCCCTTGACGTCGGCTTGCCACGTCGTGGGACAACGCTATTAGGAGGGATTTAGCCTTCTTTCTATTCTATGTGACTTGAGGTTTTTTCTGCAATATTGTGTTTAGTTATCGGATACAAGTTTTCATCTGATTTTCACTTGTTTTTTTTACAGAATATCATTTTTTAATTTCAATTTATTTTTCCAATTTTCTTTTCCCATGTTTTCTTTTTCTGTTTATTGACAACCCTATTATTTCTACTTTATTTTTTTACAAAATAGAAATAGTTTATACAAATACGGGAATGCTTCCTGAATTGTGCCATATATATTTCATATTACACAAATATTTTCTAAAATGTGTACCCATTTTAGAATGGTAGAAACCTTTAAAAAAATAGTGAACATCCTTTTAATTATATGGAGACCTTTTCAAATTACGCAACCACTTTTTTACAATACCAAGGACTTTTTGTTATGTATGGTTGAGCACTTTTTAAAATTACACTAACATTATTTAAATTCCTGAATACTTTTAAAAAGTTACATAAGTAATTTTAATAACATAAGTAAAAACAATTTTCATTATATATTTTTTCTTAATGTGTGAAAACTTCTGATAATTAAATGATTTTTTAAATGCCTGATCACACTTTAAAATTACATGTATACTTTTTTGAAACATGTGAACACTTTTTAAAACTACAAGATCGTAAATATGCAAACAGTTTTTAGTTATGTGAACTGTTTTCAAATATAGATCATTATTTTAATTAAATGAATTTTTCTAGATTTGTACACTTTTAAAAAAATATGAAAACTTTTTAAATAATTAATATTACTGTATATTTTACAAAAATCTACTAATACTTTCAAATCAATAAAGCCAGAAAAGAAAAAATACAGAGAATGCTAAAATCTCAACGGAGAAGAAAGCATACATGTTCTAGTACACGACTGATTCCGATCTCAATCACTAGCTAGATACGATGGCACAACAAAGGAAGGACGTCAGCTGTGTGGCAAAGGGAGGAGGATGGTGGATGTGCGACAAAGAGAGAAGACAGTGGCCATGCGGCAGGGTTGCACGGATCAGGTAACCCTGGTGAAGGTAGAGCACGAATCCTTGTTTTTTGTTTTTTTGCATGAGGTTGGTTGCCTAGATTGAACAAACATCATTTCTTAATTTTGAAAGGTCCACAAGATCAAGGGCCAGTATAACGGGGAATTTTCCAGCATTTTCTCTTTGTTACCTCTATATTCTGCTTTTAGTATATATAATACTCCCTCCGTCCCAAAATAAGTGTCATTGATTTTAGTACAACTTTGTACTAAATCAGCGGGACTTATTTTGGGACGGAGGGAGTAATTGATAGATTTCATATAAGCATACTCATATAGAAAATAGTTTTCAAAGTTGTGAACTAAAGACGGTTTCCAAACTTTAAATAACATGTATTGTACTAGTATGTAGAAATTTGCATAGGTCATGCCCTCCACCTTTGATTTGTCCACGGAAGTTTTGCAAAACTGCTAGAAAATTTTACAAGTGAGTACATCTAACAATATTTTTTTCTTCAGAAAATGGCATGGCAAGTTTATTAGAGTGGCGTCGAGCTCCATGAATTCCCCCAAACTTAGCTAGTTTTTGGCTCGCTTAATTTTTCCCTCGGCAGAGTTTTTACACCACGGCCTCCCATCCGCCTTGCACCAAATGTTTAACATCTTCAACTTAGTGGGCATATGATGCGTGATGATATACTATGCTCTTTTATTTTCTGAGATTAAGGGGATAACTTATTAACCAAATCAAGTAATGTTACAATCTAAAGCATGAACTCCAGAACATGCTCTGGGAGCTGCCCATATTACGCTCTTTTCTGGCATCTGGCAAACACTACACCATATGTGCAGTAGACTTGCAAACATACTCAGAAGAGTTGCATAACAATTGGAGTACAATACAAATACATAAGTGTTTCATAAAAAGAATAGACAAATAATTGTATTTCCATGGATAGTAACTGCACTCGAAATTTTTCTATAAAGAAATAACTCAATCACGCGTGTATTTGAGCACACCAGGGATGTGAACATTGTAGAAATAATCACCCCAGTCAATGTATTTGGGATCAAAATCAAAGTAATAGGCCCCATTGTTATTTTGATTGTCCTTGTTCATCCCCATTCTGAGCTTATCCAAGTTGATGTCATCAAAGCTTCAAAAGATTGATAAAATCAAGTCAAAGAATGACATTTTAAGGGTAAAATTATATATTTTGATATGCTATGAGGACACACTAGTATACAATCATACCAAGTAATCACAAAAGCTGAAGGACATATTGATAAGCATTTCAACAATTTCTTACCACCCTTTGAACAACGTGTAGGGTGCATATAATTCGCTCAACTGCATCATGAATCTGAATTTTCTGCTGAGTTCGTTGTATCTCTGTGAGAAAACACCACAAAGTGCAATGTTCACTAGGCGAAGCATCTGCACAATTGATTGTACGAGAAGAAAACCACATAATATTAATCTAATTTGCATCTCATATATCCCTAATAAACATGCTTTAATCTCATATTGATATAGTAATTGAGCTAACCTCGAGGGGAAGCATGTATTTGACGGCCATGTACAGCTTGAACCATATGACGGTGCTGAAGAACCGCATCTTCTTCAGCCGAACACGCTCACCATTCCTTCCCGTGCATGGGGGGTTGTCATTAAAATACTGAAAGAGAGACTTCCAAAGGATGGAATAAGGTGCCGGGTTCCGCATCGACGATGTTACATGGTAGATGACTTGCACCTGCTGATCCTCTAAGTGTGCTGCCATGGCAACCATCATAGCATTGACCACCATGTCCCCTGGAATCTATATAAACCATGAACTATAGTTGGTTACTTACTTCGTACCTTCACCAAGTTTCATTCCAAATTTTGGTTGCCAATTCATGAACAAGCTCACCACATCCATTATTAAATCTAGGTCGACTAGGAAGAAGGGCAAGGTCTGCTTGGCGTATCCGATGACCACCGAGTCGATTGTCCTACGGAAGATGAAATTTTTTAGTAATCATACACTAGTGTTGTACATTGTTGTTAAGGATCAATTTTTTTTGTTTCAGTCACTTGATTCCTTCCATCCATCCAGGCAATGGCTCTTTGAGGGTGCTGGTTATAATGCTCGGGCGGATGATGACAACCGGAAAATCTATTGGTAGGTTCCCCATAATCATCTCCCCCATTGCCTTGGTGAAGACATAGGTGTTTGGCCACCCAAAGTGTCGTGCCCTTCGCTCAGTTGTCCATAAGATCAAACATGTTAAAAGAGTTTCAAGTTTGCAGTCCCACCAAGTGGATCAAAGGAGTACACATAATGTATGTTGATATTTTTGTCTGACCTCTTGAGGCCAAGCTCCTTCATGGTTTTCCTCCCATCCTTCTCCGTGGAACAGCTAGCTTTTAGTTCTCGCATGGTATCCTTGACTAAAATTAACTCGGACTCGATGTCCAGATGCGTGCCCACCTTTAGGGTCTCGCCCATCAAGATCGGCTTCTCTGGTATTATCCCCTCTTGTTCACCAGCTACATACGCTGTTCAAGTCATAATATTATAGGTTAACGAGTTAAAATTCAGAATGTCATGATATACCACCAAAATCAAATTCATAGATCATTTATTCTTATGGCTTCACACCAGTTGAAACATGAAGAAACATCTTGAGTTTAGGACATTTCGCTGCAATTGCGCAGACGTGCTTCACTCCCAAGACATTCACATCGAAAGCTACATCATATCTGAAAAGGTAGCATCACATTTTAAACAATTATTTCAATGCCATGCATGTGTATGTTTGTTACAATATTGCATACTCTTTCCAATTCACCAATAAGTAATATTATGGACACTGGCATAGTCACCAGGGTATAACTTTGACCACTAATTTCTATGAGTATATGTATAGTAACCAACACAATTATAATATTCAATATATTTTGTGAAAAAAACAATAAATGTGATTTTTTAAGTTTACAAACTAAATACTTAAGATGAAACTATGAAATTTTGGCTCGAGGTATGTATAAACTGTCACTTATTTGTGAATTGAAGGGAGTAGCAATGTGCAACCAGAAAAACCTCAAACCTTTCAAAGAAATTTGTAGTCGCAGCTCCGTTGACAATGACATCTATGTCCTTGGACAATTCCTCGAGCTGGGCATTGTCTAGTCCAAAGTTTTCATAAATGATATCTCCCACCAAAGGACATATCTTTTCTTCAATGAAATTATTAAACTGCACACCATGTTTTTCTTTTAGCACGTGAAAGATCTCCCGACCTATGATCTGAAAAATAGGAAAGGATATTAGTAGTAGATTACTATCAATTACTGTGCCAATGCTCTTGGTCGGGTTCGAATAAAAACACTTAACTTTCATCCCCATGCATTGTGCCACAAGTGACACTAGGCACTATTATATAGAGATGCATACCACACAGTTGAAAACCAGGATCATGTAACGTCCATGTGGCCGATGTGGGGGATGTATCATATAGGCTCCAAATGTGTGCGCAGGTTGCCCTCGACGCAAATGATTGGAATGGAGAAATTGTGCATGGTTTTTACATGAATATGCAAAAGAGCGGTGACATTGTTTCTCATCAAGAACGTTGGAACTTGAGGATGGAGGCAGAGCTCATTTGGAGGTTGTTACTAAAGCCACTGTTGTGGGTAAAGTAGCACCGCTCCTGCCACTTGGACCCCTCGTTGCATATCAGGGGCGATGTCACTATTGTTGGAAATACGCCTAGAGGAAATAATAAAGTTTTTCTTATTCTATTTCCATGTTCTTAATTAAATTTATATTTCAGTATATGTCTGCAATGATTCTTGAATGTGAGATTCGTAGGAAAACCTATTCACATATGTGGAAAGATAAACTCCAATCAGATCCCTAGTTAGGCCTCTTGAGTAACTCATGTATTTTTTATGGTTCTTCCTTCCTATCCACGGGGATTGTTACTGTAACAAGGAGGCCGACAATAATGAGAACATATTGTTAGGGTAAAATGATGTTGGATAGATCTAACTTACGAAATATTGTGAGATCATGTCGTCAATATATTATCGGTATTTTCATATAAAGTGTTATTGTTTACACGTTTCCTTAGACCATGGAGAATAAAAGACAGTGCTGGAAAGTTTGATATGTCAAAATATTTGACAGTACAAGGCCATATATTTTTTGGTGCTCATTGCACATTGAAAGTGCGGGTGACAAATTCAGAAGGACATGTAGTGATATAGTTGCGGGGGATGTAAAAGACTATCCATAAAAGGAACGAGACAGCTACGAATTGGACTCAGAATCACTAAATGCAGCAACAGAAGTCCTTGAAGTTTAGACACGTAGTCAATAATAGTGATGACAATGAGTTTAGGTAACTCAACCATAGACGACGGAAGCCATGGACAATGAAGAAAAGCTACAACCGGCTCCGTTGTTTGCTACAACCGACTTCTTTTTGTCTACAAACAGAGAGATGGCGAGCGTGGTGACCGCGCAGGGAGACTTGTTTTTTGCTGCAACTGACTCGTTTTTTTGCCACGACCGGCTTCATTTTGCTACAAACAAAGGCTGGTGAGCGTGGTGACCACGGGCGGCGAGGACGGGCGAACGGCGACGAGGACGGCCGACGGGGGCGGGGACAGGCGATGAGGACAGCCGGTGGACGACCATCAGAGAGGGTGTGCGGTGGCGAGATGAGAGCGAGATGCAGGGGAAATCCTCATACACGCGTGTGAGGAAGACGAAGGCATCGTACGGTTACGCTCCCCTAGATCGGATGGCAGTGGGCCGACCGGCCCAAATTTGGGCCGGCGCGCCGGCGCCTATCACCTGTCTTTATCCAATATGTGAGTTCTTCACTTTCACATAGATCCGGGAAGAGGCTACGAGGGTAGTGTTGTCAGATATGGTGACTTGAAGATCAACGTAAATGGTGTTAACAACTTCAGGAATTTTAAAACACTAAACAAGAGCGGTGTAGAACTTAATTTTCATGGAAACATTGACTGATGAATAAAGAAGGGACTACAATTGAGGTGGAGTCATGTGAAGTCAAGGAAGTAGCAGAAGAGCTCATGATTAAACGTTCAAGTCCAAGTCTCCAAGATACATGAATGTTCGTGCATGAAGACTTCAAGATGGCGAGGACATATTCACTATGAGGGAATATGCATTTACAAGTTGTGGTGCAGCAGGACTTGTAGAGGGTCGGGTCTTTGAGACGAACAAGTGTAACCCCGAAATATTATATAAAGGCATCATGGGATAGCCAAGGTAGACTAGCTAGAGGAAGCTGGTAGGCTAGATATGAATCATGGATGAATGCATTAGGTGCACATGGCAGGGGTGAGCATACCGGCCATGTCGAGTGGTTGGAGGCGCTGTTTGATGGCCTAGGAGGGTTTGTCGTTGATTGTACCATGCCACTTTTAGTACATGTGGAGGAGCACCCATAACCATGCCCTGGATATTAGGCGTAGATCGTTGAACCACATCAACAAATCTCGGTGATGCGATGCGATGTTAGTCCGTGGATGATAAATTGCGCCTTGAACTGCTAATAGGTGCTAGGTGAGAGTTGTCTGGTGCACGGTGCTGGATGCGAATGAAGGTAGAGTCGATGCAGTGCTAGGAAAGACGTGCGAGAGAGCCTTGGTGTGAAAAGTGTTGCGAGCGTGAGGTGTGGGAACAGTGTGTTAGGGTTTTGGGAGGGATTTTATAGGATTTTTAAGCCCCGTTGCTGGAGTAGGGCCTAGAGATGGAGATGGTTTGCTTGAGGTAGTGGTCACCGGTATTTTTCTCTACGTGTGTGTGAGGGATGGCAATGGCCGAGCCCCGACGTCAATGCCTGTGCTCCAGCATTGGGGCTTGAGGTGTGGTCCTCATTCCTGAGTAGTTGGGACATGAAAGCCTGTTGGCTGCCGCCTGGGAGATGGGGCTGTCGATCTACGATCAAGTTGGACGTCAGGGCACCGGTCTAGGAAAGTGTTAGGGAGACGGCCTTAGAGCTCTCATAATGGGTAGATCATATTGTCACTTCATTTATTCTTTTCTAAAATCCAATACAAATTTATGGCTAGGACACATTTCTTGTTAACTTTTTTTCATTTAACGCCCCCTATGATACCATATCATAATATAATTCTAGAACCTTATCTCAAATCCTCAATTGCGGTGTCACATCATCTTTTTTGCCTAGGTGGCAGCGCATGACACTCTTATGATACTTGTACCATGGAAGGTCTTAAGGTGTGAGGTCACAGCCTGGTGATGCGTGAGTGTCGTGCCTTCATGCAAGTGACATTTAACTAGATACATTTCACTACCCTAGCCGGTACAATCTCATTATGCCCGTACCCATTTCCTCTTCTCCACGCACATGTACATTTGTATCGCATATATCTATCTACTCCTCCTGGCCCAGAATATAGTGCGCATTGGATTTTCAAAAGCCAAACTTTGTAAATTTTCAGTGAGTTTATAGAAAAAAATGTAGAATACCAAATCAATACCACAGATTCATCATGAAATATAATTTTTTTCTATAAAGTTGATCAAAGTTTTTTTTCAGTTATAAATTTGGTCAATGTTTCTGAAGCTTGACTTTTGTGGAACCAATGCGCACTATAAATTTGGTCAAGGAAGGGGAAGTGCATGGATGAACCCGGGTACATATGAGCCCACTTCGGAAAACACATTTCTAAATGCTATTTAAAAAAAAGATTACACAGGTTCGTCTCCATGTTCTACGTGCGTGCATAAAGTTTCAAAAAAATAACTTTTCTTGTGACCTGTGCAAAAAAGACAAAAAATTTGTGTCGTGAAGCACTATTTAGAAGCACTGAAATTTGTCTTTTTTTGTGGAGACAAAACAAAAGGACATTCTTTCACAAAACTTTGAGCCATGCACACACATTTGCGAACATGTATGCATCATATTTTCTTTTCAAATTTTGACATTTTAAAACATGCTGAAAATGCTTTTATTTAAGAGTGGGTGCATATGCCCATGCGTACAGGGGGTGCCCTCTCACCGAGGAAGTATCTATCTATCTATCTACTCCCTCCGTCCCATAATATAAGACGTCCTTATATTATGTGACGGAGGGAGTATCTATCTATATATATCTGGTTTCCCTCTTGCATTTCCAGTTCGTGTCCATCAATGCCATCTTCCCACCAACTTTAGCTACCGTAAGAAAGCACGTTACGTGCATCTCTAGCCGACGTTGTCTTTGACATTCAGGAATGCATAGTGAACACACGGTTGAATTAATTGCTTATGCATTCTTTGATGCCTAATGATAGATCACGTACATGTACACACCCTCCTTAACCGATGGTATTTCAGCCTTTCTTTTCGGAACGCGGATAGGGACCGGTTGAATTTCAGCCTTTCTTTTGCTTGCAGGCTCTATTCGAAATAGAACCAGTAGCTCTTGGCCCCCGGACGAAACAAAAGTTCATTCTAGATGCAGGGTTAAGTGTGCAAGCAGCATGACTCTGCTCGGATTGAATGTGATATTTGGGTGCTCACCAGAATTTAGCTTAACATTGAACTAAATACCAGAGAGTGAACAAAAACTAAACGAATGCAGACAGGGCCTAAGACGGCCTATAGGCTGGACGAGCATACCTCTATTAATTTTAATAGCTGTGGTTTAAGCGGTGAGTCTTTTTTGGAGGAAAATAGAGGTGACATGGCTTAATGTGAATTTAGCATTAGACTAAAACTAGAAGAAAAATAGAAACAAATATTTCACCTCAGTCTGAATCCGAAGCTTCGCGGATTCAGCATCAGGGGCCCGAATCAAGAGGTAGAGCTTCTTCACATCAGGCTGAACCCTCAGTATCTTCTCTACGAGCACTGCCCACACATCATGCAAGAGAAACACCAACATATAAGCCTCTCAGATGATCAGCACACAAGCACGGCACATCCTGACCCGAAATGTACTGATCATGTACAATGTTTTAAATAGCGGGCTATGCCAAATAGCGGCGGACCTCAAAATCAGCTATAGCGGAGCTATAGCGGGCTATAGCAGGCTATAGCGGGAAGTTTGTACATGAAATCATTTAGCGGCACCATGCTGAAAAGGCTATAGCGGCTATAGCCGGCTATTTAAAACTATGATCATGTATGAACGCGTACCTTTGCCTAGGAAGCCAGTTGAACCAGTGATGAGGATACTCTTGCCCCTGAAATATCCTACAACACTCTCCGCATCCATTTCACCGATCATCCTCGGCTACTTTTGCCTGCCTCGAGAGGAGGTGAGATTGATGTCACTTGCTGAGAGAAAACTTTCTTTGCTAGAAAATGGTACTATCTTGTCGGGCCATGCATGTTCTTATAGGGCAGGAAGGAGATGGGTCTCAGTGGTCAAGTGGAACAAGGCAGCACCGGTTACGTGATTGCACTGTCGATCACCTAGCACAGATATTTTAAGAATGAGACATCCATGGAATGGTTGGTTGGTGAAAGTGGGAGAGAAAATAGAAAGTTGATATAGCCACGTCTGGGCAGATTGCTTCTCCCGCTACTCAGCAGTGTCGGCACACGACAAAACAACACACTGGACCTATGACTCAAAAATTGTACCATTTGATTTGAATTGGAACAGAATTCGAATGATACAGTTTTTCTACATACAACTCGTATTTTATGAGACAGTTTATCAGGGTTTCCGATGGAGATACCAGTGTCATTATGCTCAGCATCACCATCAAATTGGTGCATCATAGGCGATGAGGACTAGTCGGAGGAGAACGATGATGGCAACCCGGGCCTGAAGTGTGCAGTCGGCAAAGAGAACTTCAGGCCCGAATCACCATCATCGTTGTCCTTTGGCTCGACCTCTACTGGTTGGCGTGACTTCTCAGCGAATCGGGTACAAGTGACCATTCGAGCAATTAAGGCTGTCAAAGTTACATCATTGCACCGTCGATCACCTAGCACACATATTTTGATCGATAAATCCATGAAACTACTGGTTGGTAAAAAGGGAGCCAAAATAGAAAATTGATAGTCAACCAATTGAATTACTCAATTCCACATACAACCACAATTGGGGTAATTGCTTCTTCTCACTAGACCTATGACTCAAAACTTATACTGTTTGATTTGAATTGTTTTTTTTTTTGAATGATACCATTTTCTACATGCAACTCATATTTTATTAAACGATTTATCAGGGTTTCCGATGGAGAAACCTATGTCATCAAGATCAGCATCGTCATCGATTTGGTGTGATAGAGGCAACGAAGACGAGCCGGAGGAGGACGACGATGGCGACAACACCTGCGATGAGGACGATTGATCCATGGGCTTACTATCTACACTCCCAAGTCCTAATCATCGCGTGCTTCATTTATCCGATGGAGAAAGTGATGTCCCACGTCGTCCCCCAGTAGGGCGACTCAGGCGGCCGCCATCTCCTTCTGGCAGGTGGCAAGCCCTGCTCCGCTCCTCCTCCTCGCCACCGCCTGTAGCCGCTGCATGGCAAAGTCCGTGCATGGTGATGGCGGCGAGGCAACTCTGCTGATCTCCTCTCCGTGGTGGTTGCTGGCACACCGACAAAGATAGGGCTGCGGGGCGGCGACCACTATTCGAAGCGATTGTGGCTATGGCGGCCACTTAGGCGGCGTTGTGGCTGGGCTTGCAGGCTACACGCGGTGCCTTTGTAGAGGCAGCGGTGGGACTGGGAGTCGCCGGATCCGGCCAGGAGTGGCTGGTCATCGTCTCCTGCCATGGTTGGCATCTCGCCAATTTTGGGCCACCGCGGTTGCGGGTGGCACGATGCGGCATCGCTGACCTTTGTCTGCAAGTCTGGATTGAGAGGAGGGCGGCGTGGGGGCTGCTTGCTTGGGCCTGATAATGGTGGTTTGGCCCTAGCACTCTTCTTCCGCCAAGTTGTCTTTTTGCCGGATGTCGACTTCTTGGATCTGGCCGCTGACGAGTTCCGGTCTTCCCATCGGAGATCTATATGTATTGGCCTATGTCGCCCCCGGATATCTAGACTGGAAAGGCTCTGGTCGCGCGCGCTCGTATTATCAGCCAGCACGGCCTCAAGAGAGCGTGATGTGAAGCTTCGATTTCTTATCGGGTGTCATGGGACATGCCAAAGCTAAGAATCCCAAGGCACTGATAGAGGTGGAGAAAGTCATCGCGGCTGCGATTGGAGGTTTTGAAGATTTGGTGGAAGGGTGTATTGGATGCGACGAAGACTGTGTGTCAGGTGTATGGTGACTTGCAACAACGGCGTCGGCAAGCGGGCCGGCAGCGCTGTAGGGTTGTATTTTTGGTGGTGCTCCTCGAGTACCGACGCTCGATTCCCAGGGTGAAAACCTAAGCTCTAACCTTTATTGGTTGTACCTGGCAATGACCTTATTGAATGCATTGTTTTTGGGTGAACTCGGACTTTCTCCAGGGTGAAAACCCAAGATCTTTGATCGGGCAACGATAATGTTTGTGCATTGTTTCCTTCTTGGAGGCGTTGCTTTTGAAGAATCTCTTTTGTAATCCGGGTGTTGTCTTCGTGGTGGTTAGAGTGCTACTGATGCTGGTGATTCATCATCGTGGTGGGGTCTTTTTTCTTCTATTCTTTTTACTTTTTTTGGCTGTGTGTATCTTTGATGCCTTTGAACATCATGTTGGTACAGATGCCGAGTGTAATTGGTATCTTCGTGATATTAATATATTTCATTTGTCAAAAAAAATCATGCTCAGCATCACCATCAATTTGTTGAGCATCATAGGCAATGAGGACGAGACGTAGAAGGACGACGATGGCAAATCGGGCCTGAAGTGTGCACTCGGCAAAGAGAACTTCAGGCCCGAGTCACCATGCATCATCGTCCTCCTCGGGCTCGACCTCTACCCGGTGGCGCGACCTCTCAGCTAATCAGGTACAGGTGACCCTCTGAGCAATTAAGGTCGTCTTTGAGTCAAATGATTGCACCATCGCTCACCTTGCACACATATTTTAAGATTGATAAATCCATGGAACGGCTGGTTGGTAAAAAGGAGAGTGGAAATAGAAAACCGATAGCCAACCAATTGAATTATTCAACTCCACATACAACCACAAGTGGGGAGATTGCTTCTGCTTCTGATTAGCAGCGTCGGCACACGACGAAACAACACACTAGACCTATGACTAAAGAATTATACCGTTTGATTCGAATTGCAGTTTTTTTCTGTATGATACGATTTTTCTACATGCAACTCGTATTTTGTTAGACAATATTTGTGATCATGCCCAGCATCACCATTGATTTGGTGTGCATCACAGGAATCCAGGACGAGCCGGAGGAGGAAGACGACTACACCTGCGATGAGTACAGCAGATCCATGGGCTTACTATCCGCACTCCCAAGTTGCAATCATCCTTCACTTCTTCTACCCGGTGGCACGATCTCTCAGCAAGTCGGATACTAGGTGACCCTCTGAACAATTAAGGTCGGCACAGTTACGTGATTGCACCGTCGATCACCTAGCACGTATATTTTAATCATGATATATCCATAGAACGTCGGGTTGGTCAAAAAGGGGAGTTGATGGCCAACCAATTGAATTATTCAAACCCACATAAAGCAACAATTGGGGAGATTGCTTCTCCTGCTGCTCAGCAGCGTGAGCACATGATAAAACAGCACACTAGACCTACAACTCAAAAACTATATTGTCTGATTCGAATTGGAAAAAAATATTGAATAATACAACTTTTCTACATACAACCCATATTTAACTAGACAATTTATTGCACTGTACGTCGAATCACCTAGCACACGTAATTTATGATTGATACATCCATGAAATGAGTGGTTGGTAAAAAGGGGAGCAGAAATAGAAATTTCATACCAAACCAATTGAATTATTCAATTCAACATACAACTACAATTGTCCACCAACTTCTGACCTCTACCTAGTGGCGTGACCTCACAGGGAATTGGATACTAGATCGCCCTGAGAGCAATTAAGGTCGGCAGAGTTACATGATTGGAGCCTCGATCACCTACTACACCTTTTAAGATTGATTCATCCATTGGATGACTAGTTGGTAAAAAGGGAGCGGAAATAGAAAATTGATAGCCAACCAATTGAATTATCCAATTCCACACACGCCATCTAACAGCAAGAATGTATAGTCCGACGGCTTTGCTAATCCCATCCCTAGTGATGTCTTTTTTTCCTACTCTCTCTTTCAACTCAACAATTATTGTACCATAACAGGAACCTTCCTTCCCAACACAATATATAGCACACCTGTGGAGCCGAGAGCCATAGTAATTAACAATCAACTGGACAATATTGCAAGTAGCAATGAGCGCAGCCACTCACTCAAGCAGTCCGCTGTCTGTCCGTGTGTCACGGGAGAAGGAATGTGCCGACAATTCCATGGTAGAGCCCATGAGCCCTACCGGAAGAGTCATGGAGGAGTTGGGTGTGTGCATCGTCGTCGTGATAGGGCTTGGCACGCCGGTGAACCTGCCCGTCTTCCGCGCCGGCATCAAAACAGAACTGCTTGCTCGTTTCCCACGCTTCCGCAGTATTCAAGTAATTCTACAAACTTTATTTGTTTCATTCCCTCCGTCCCAAAATAATTGTCGTGGCTTTAGTTCAAATTACAACAACTTGGGCAATCTCTTGAGGATTTAACATATACACATGCATGTGTACAGGTAATGGACGAGTCCACCAACAATGGCAAGCCGCGATGGGTGCAAACTCCGGTGAACATGGACGACCACATCGTCGTTCCCAGGCTGGATCCTGAGGCTGTGGCGTCCCACCCAGAAAAAGCCGTGGAGGACTACGTGGCGTCGCTGTCCCTGCTCCGGATGGACAGGCGCCGCCCGCTCTGGGAGTTCCACTTCCTCGACTTTCCAGCCTCCGAGGCGGCCTCCACGGTGGTGCTCCGCCTGCACCACTCCATCGGCGACGGCACCTCCATCACGACGCTCCTCATGGCGTCGTCCCGCAGCACGGCCGACCCGGCGAGGGTGCCAGCTATGCCGCCACCACCCAAGCGCACGGGCGCCATCTACCAGCGGCAACCACGGCCTGCGCTGTCTTCGGGTGATTACCTCGCACTGCTTGCATGGTTTTGGTCGTATGTGGTGCTGGCCTGGCACACACTGGTGGATGTAACGATGATCATTGCAACGATACTGTTCTTGAGTGATCCACGCACGCTCTTCACGCGTGCCGATGGCGTCGAGCCTCGCACCCGCAAACGTTTCGTGCACCGGAGCCTTAGCTTTGACGATGTCAAGCTCATCAAGACTGCCATGAACTGCGTACGTACGTAAAGCTGCTCAATCTTATCATGAATTTATATATAGTACTAATTGAAATCACCTGCACAGGATCTACATGTTATGTTGGCACTTATATATCTGGAAACCCTATTGAGAATATTAGATCTTAAAATGATTATGTATAACATATGACAAGTAATTAAACGGGAAAATTAGCAGAACTGTTTACGTAAACTAGACTAGCAAACCAAAATAAAAATATTTTATATATGTCATGTGCAATGCTGTCATGGACTGTGAAGGTGAAGTCATTTAATATTTATATGTAGTATTTGCATATATTACTATATAAAACATCTGCAAAAAGTCTACATGATAAGTTGGCAGTTTTCTAGATAACCTTTTGACAAACACTGAAAACAAAAATTATACCTGGACATTATAACATGATAAATAGAAAAGGATAGTTTTACATTTTAAAGTCTCAAAAAAGTTTAGGAAAGAAACTTATAATATTGGAATTGCAACCATTTTTCTTCTCCAGAAATATGTTACCGGCATAATGCATTGGTTTCATGACTGGTTATTGGATAGCATGGCCATGGCTCTAATTAAGCCGGATGTAAATATGTCTCGCTTGATGGATGATGCTTCTTGGTTTGACTCATATATCGGACAATTTTGTCTCTATCTCTTTTCATTTCACAGACTATTAACGACGTGCTAGCCGGTGTGACTTCAGCAGCTCTTTCTCAATATTACTTTAAGAAGTCCGGTAAGCGGTATATAGATAATAACAACGAGTGTTTGTTCTATAGGCATGCAAATTTTACACATTGCTTTCTTATATTCAATATTAGGTGACACTAACACGAAGACAATCTGTTTGCGATCACTCGTCCTAGTCGACGCAAGGCCAGTCTCGACCCGACAAGTAAGAACTTCATTTTTCTCTTACTACATAAGTACTAAATGCTAATTACGTGCACATAAACATAGTAGTATGCTCTTCGTCACAATTTTGTATAATTTAATACTGAAAAGCACAATAATTTTCTTCTTACCACTATGAACAGACATATGTTACCAGAGTAGAGACAGGCAATCGACTTAGCAGCCTCATCTGTCCATTTAATATAGCCTTGCAAGATGATCCCCTTGAGTATGTTCGGGAGGCAAAAAGATTTATGCATAGGAAAAAGAGCTCTCTAGAAGTGCTGTTCACACGAGTGGTCGGTGAATTTTTGGTGAAAAACTTTGGTGTCAAGGTATATTTCCTGCTCCTTTTGTACTTTATTACCTCTTCCCGGTATAGCATTGCACAAACTCGAAGCAAACATTATGTCTATGTATTCATGTTTCTGATTATTGCAACGACCCTTTAATGAAAGAAGGCAGGAGCTTTTATCTTCCGCCGTTTTGTCGAGCGAACAACCATCATATTTTCAAATGCCCTTGGACCAGTTGAACATATGGCGTTATGTGGGCACCCAGTTGCCTTCATGGCACCTAGTATCTACGGTCCGCCACAAGTAAGTCATCCATGTTGAACATCCAAAACATATGCATTCTTAGCTTACTTTGAGACTAAAACATCCATCATCATGTGTCTAAGAGAAAACTAGCTTTTGCATTTATTACTTTCACTCCATTTAGCATCTAATTGTGTGGATTTCTATGCAGGCTTTGACCGTGCACTACCATAATTATGGTAGTGATATCAAGGTAGTTCTGGCAGTTGATGACACACAATTTCCAGATTGTCACCAGCTTTTGGATGGTTTTGTCGATGCCATTAGAATCATTAAGAATGCGGCAGCACTCAAGACGTTGACAACATCAATCTAGAAGGGCAACACTGAGTAATGACAGTTGTATTTGTGCTCACATACCCAATTAATAAACTAAAATTATATATGAAACTTTGTATAATATAATGCTAGTATGTTGTTTATATTTTAATTGTGTGCATTTCTTACGTACACTTTAATATATTTTGTTTATTTCCATAAATGTACGCTTTGGGTCAAACTTTTTTATACTACTATATAATCTGTTATTATAGTCGGCCAAAAGCTAGACTATAAAGCTCCCCGTTTTTTTAAAGAGAAGCTTGATTGTGATCAGTCAATTTGTGCAAATCCACATTTGTGTGATTTTATCCATTATTGGAGACACTGTCTTTTTTCTTTCCTTTTGCACATCACCTTTAGAGATTCCACCACAACATATAATCAAACATCAATCTTTACTGCAAAATCTATATGACTATTAACTAGGGGGTTCTCCCATGTCCTCAAGAACGTGATGGAACTACTCACAAAACACCATGATGAACATGACCAGTGTCGATATGAATATGAGGAACAATCTGAAAACATAAAATCTTCACCGATAAAACATAAATTATCAATTGTTAGACAACATTTGACATTGGGAAGTGGTCACAGTAACAGATCTACGCCCATTGCTCATATATGGTGATGTAGATAGAGATGGGGTTGGCATTTGCTGATGATGGATTGGATGAAGATGATCTCAATGATGCCTTGGGGTTGAGTACGACGGTGGCTTCGAATTCCCCAGACGGGGTTATGGACCCAATAGAATCAGCCCTCTTGGAGAGGTGTAGGGTTCTCTGTTCCATCCTGGCAGCAAAAAGTATATGTAAACAATCCTCTGAGGGTTATTGCGCCGGGGAAGTTAGCATAGGGGGCTTTGTGAATGTAACGATTATTGTTGCCAGCTATATTGTTCTTGTGTGATCCGCCCACACCTATACCCAATAAATTAATAGAAGTTACATGCTCCCTCCGTCCATGAATAAGTGTACATCTAGCTTTTGTCTTAAGTCCAAGTTTTAAAACTTTGACCACCTTCCTAGAAAAAAGTAAAATCATTTATGGCACCAAATTAGTATCACTAGATTCGTTTTGAAATGTACTTTGATAATATATCGATTTGATGTCATAGATGGTACTTGTCAAAATTTTAAAAATTTGACTTAGAACAAAAGCTAGATGTATACTTATTCGCGGACGGAGGGAGTATAAAGCTATGTGTAATACTAGTATGTTGATTGTATTTTAATTGCGTGCATTTCTTATGTGCACTTTAATATACTGTGTTTATGCCCATCATTATAAGCTTTGGGTTCAAAACTTTTCTACTACCATATAATATCTTATTACAGTCGATCAAAAGCTAGAGTGTGAAGCTCCCCATTTTTTAAAAAAAAATCTTGATTGTGATGAGTCAATTTGTGCAGATCCACCTTTTGTGTTGTTTTATCCATTATTTGGAGACACTGTCTTTTTTCATGATAGAAAGAATATGTGATGCTCCCAACTAGGTTGGTGATAACCCAAAGGTATTGGGGATCAACAGTAGATCTTTTGAATAAATAAGAGTGTCGGGTCCAGTAGGGAGCAGAAAGAATTGGTGCGTGAAAGTTGACCAGGAATCTCTGCAGTAACCAATAAGAAGAGCTAGTTGTTTGTTTCATTCACTGGAATTAATGTTGCAAGAATTGGAAGTACAACTAATTAAAAGAGAACATCAAGTCGCCCAGTTCTCAGTTGTGTCGAGGACAAGCTAGTTATGATTCTTATATGGACCAAATATTTCTCGTGGAAGGTTGGAGAATATCACCTAGCTATTAAGTTCATAATAGGTGGTCTTCCCTTATTTTCCCTAACGTTCAGAGTTGTTCTGGTTTGAGAAAGGAGCACTGCCAAGTCCACTAGGGGCGCCCTGAATGAATAAGAAATGGACAACTGAGGTCAGGCTTGCATGAAAAAAGAATATAATAAGTTAGATATACACACTTGAGGTTGGTAAGAACTGTTTGAGTTGATTCTTGTTACTTGATTGTTGTTGTATCAATAGAGCCTAAGCTTATGTGTTGCAAAACTACTAAATCACACATAACTATGATTATATCCTAAGCAACATTTGCAAGTACTAAGAATAATTAAGACAAAAGTCTAACTATAGCTTTAAGATCTAGGGTCCATATTCAACTCTCATGGTATAACTCATAAACCTGGTGTGTGATAGTGTGTCACTCCAGCCTCTCCTCCGAGACTTACTATAACACAATGCTCTCCCTTAGGCCTGAGTAGGTCAAGTGACATGAGTCAACTTTCACATACCACCACTCTAGTGATTTACACCACAACATATAATCAAACATCAATTTGTACTGCAAATGTTCAAATATGCCCTAAAAGCAATCATGTGATGATTATATTTCCTACGTATTCATGAGTTATTTATGTAGTCCTTGAACATTATCACTAATATATATCAACAAGTACGTGACTTCATTGTGAGATTGTGTGTTGTATGATAATTTTTCTAGTCATCCTTAGTCTGCAAGGTTGTGTTGACTCAAATTATTAAACGGTGGATGGCTCTTCCTCACAGGTCCTGTGGTATTGCGATGCCAGCCGGATAGCATGGACTCGGATAGGAACTGAGGTCGGCTCTCATGATATTGGAGTATATTGGATTCCTCGGATAGTTAACCGAGTCCAACAAATCCATATCATGCATAGAAATGCATGTTCATCGATCTCTTTGTCTCGATGCATCATGTACACTGAATCCTATACCTAAGGTCAGTGCATGAGCGGGTGGTGACCTACTTTCTTAGTCTCTATCAAACACTACATAACTGACTAGTCAAAAAGGTAGATTTCAGGCTAGTCAAGATCTATGCTGGGAGGCATGGTTGAGTGAGATGGGATTTATCGCCTCTGACTTGGAGGTATTCTATGGGCCCTCTTGTGTGATCCGACTCGGAAAGCATGGACATACAACAAAGATTAAGTGTTAATCCAGTTTTGGAAATCAGTATAACAAAAACATGAAATTGTTATCAAGGAAAACCAACTCACTGGCTCGCTCAGCTCCATGCGATACATTAACATTTTGTTGTAGTGAGTGGCCTGTAGCAACGGGCCTGGAAAGAAATGGATTCGCATGTGGCTTTGTCATGTTTGTACGATGCATGGCAACAATGAATGTTCTACTACAAATGACAACAGGAGTTTGAGCGATATATTTTTCATTCTAGGCCCCACATATATATCACTCTCAGTCGGAATATTTTCATGAAATTCGAGCGATTTGGCCCATGAGCGATATATTTTTCATTCAATGCCCTGGGGATGGTCTTATTTGGCGCTTCATGGGCCAAATCAGATCGTAGTCCTTGTGCAGCCTCTTCGCGGGTCATTGCCCCATAGCTGGTGTTTGCTCCCTACTAGTTCAGGTATATCTAAAGAATTACCGAGTAAAAAAAGGCCAAATTAGGTTATCTTACACATAAAAAAATTATACATTCCATTTTTTCATAAAAGTTCGTGAATTTGAAAGAAAAAGTCATTAATTTGAATAATGTTCACAAATTTATTAAAAAAACTCATGGATTCCGTTTTTTGGGATTCTTAGAAAAAAGTTCACAAATTTGAACAAAGGTTCGTTAATTTGGAAAATACTTGTTTTTTTTTGAAAGAATATCATGAATTTGAAAAAAAATCACAAATTTAGAAAATAAATAATTTGCAATTTAAATAGGTTGTCCTTGGTTTTTGTATTGTTAAAAACAAAAAGTAAAAGATGAAGAAAATGAATAAAAATGAGGAGAAAAACTTAGAAAACCCGGCTGGGAAAAGAACGAAGGTTTCTAAGATTGAAAAACGCATCTACACAATGAAGTCTTATAGGCTGGCCCGTTATGTTAAGGGGGTGTGCGTGAGGTATGGTTTATATACGCTCGTCGTCTTAAGAGCATAGTAGGGTTTTCCTCCCGATGACTCTTCACACTAGTGGAGCTACTCAAGTGCAAAAGTTCGACGTGGGCTGGCCTGTATCGGATGGGGTGAATACATTTATTTAAGGTTTTGTGGTTAGTTTTTCCCGGGGACGAGTTTTCACCATGTTTTTATTTGCCTTTCCTGGATTTTTTTGCATTTGCCGTTTCTATTTTTGTTCCCCTTCTTTCTCTATCTTAATTTCATTTTTCCTCTTTTCCCCTTTCTATTTATTTTTGTCCTAGTTTTCTGTTTTATGTGTAAATTTTAGAAAAATGAATAAATATTTCTTTATAAATACATGAAGACTTCCTAAAATGTGTGGATTTATTTCGTGTTACACAAATTTTGTGTAAAGACCTTTTCAATATATAAGCACATTTCTTTCCAGAATTATTGAATAAATTTTTATTATATGAATAGTTTTTAAAATTTATTAACAGTTCTTCTAATAAATGATTTTTTTATTAAACATATATGGACACCAGTTAAGATTAAAGTAACTTTTTCTAAGTGCGTGAACCTTTTAAAAAATTAGGTGAATAATTTTAAAGAAAAAAGTGGACACATTTTTAATTGCATAAATTTTCCTAAATATTAGAATATTTTTTCAGTATATGAATTCTTTTCATAAAATGCATTAAAAAATTCTTCAAATACACAAACATTTTTTAAAAATTGTGAACACTTTCTTAAAGTACACGAATATAGTTTTTGAATATTCGTACTCATTTTTATTTACATGGAAATTATTTTCTTTGCAGGAGAGTTACATGAAACTTTCTTGTACATAATATTTCTAAATAGCATTAATAGTTTTATAAAGATGTGTACACATTTTAAAAGACATAGACACTATTTCAAAGATTAAATGAGAAAATATTAGTCTATTTGAGCAAAAAAGGCGGTAGGTGAGTCCGCAAGTGGTGGGAGCATAAATTTTATGTGAGTAAGCTGCATGTTGCATGCCAATGAAAGTAAGTGTACTTTGTACTATCCCCTGCAAGACCCCTAGTTGTTTTAGCCCACACTACACTCATTATTCAATTCTAATAGAAGGATCATGGCACCTCCGAAGCATTCCAACCTGCAGCATATCTCCTTTCATTTAAAATAGAGAATGCAACAAACATAAAATACATAGATCACTAAGAAGCTCAATGGAAAGCATACAGTTGCTGGTACAATAATACGTACATGCACAACAACACAGTGTTTGTTGACAACCACTATCATCCGAATCCTTCTGTTTGTCACTCATTCGACAAACGCTTAGGCAATTGCAAATAGATTTGTCTCCAAAACTGGCTGCCAGATTTTTTGATTAGTTTCCCAAATATATGATTGAAAGATTAATACAGTTCAGGTATTTTTTTATTTTATCACTAATGTTGAAAATATGCACAAAAATGTAAAAGAAATAACACAACTCTATACAATATTCTCAAATTTAGAAAGATTAATGAATTTTAATAAATGATATGAAATTTTGCAAATGTCTTTCTTTTTTAAAAATTTCTCTGCCATTTCTAAAAATGTTCTCATATTTTTTAGAACACACATATTTAAATAAAATGTGATTTAAAAATATTATTCAATATGGAAAACTTCTCATGAATTTGAAAATTATTATTGAATTAAAAATAGAAAGGAATGAGGAAAAGGGAAAATAAATAAAGAAAATACCAAGGTAAACCATAGAAGAGAACTAGAGAATCTTAATGGGCCCTACCAGGAACAACGTCTCTTTGCAATTTGGTTGCTCTTTGACTCAGTGACCATGACATAGGGGGCATTTTCTCCTGTTCTTTGTCAAAGTTCTCTAGTTTTGCAACGCCTCTTTGCAATTTGTCTGCTCTTTGATTCAATGAATGTGACTTGGGGGGGCGTCGCCTTCTGTGATTTGCAAATGCTATATATCGCATACTGTGGTATGTATGGTAGCCTCACATCGGAGGCTTAGGAAGACTTAGCTTTGTTCCTGTTTGCTTTTTCTATTATGTGTTCTTCTTTATCGGATTTTATTGGTTTTTCCTTTGCTATCTAATTTCTTTTTGTCATTTATTGTATCCAAATTTTGTTTCTTAAAAGTATATTTAATATTTTTATATACAAATCGAGCAAAATTAGATACACATTGAACATTTCTTAAAAACACAGTGAATACTACTAAACACATGTTCAAACTTCTTCCAAAATGTCATGAAAATCTATTTACAACTTCCAAACATTTTTAAGTGTAAGTATTTTTAAAATGCTAGGAAAGTTCTTTATACTTATGAATATTTTAAAAAAAATTATGCAAACAATTTTCTTCTTTTCATGAACAATTTTTAAATAACAAAAACTATATTTTTGTGGACTTTTTTTAATGTATGAACATGTTTTTGAATTCTATGAGTTGCCTTTACAAATTTCTCAAAAAAAATATTGTCATGAACTTTTTAAAACATATCATGATTTTTTATATGGGTAAACAGTTTGTCAATGTTAAGAATATTTGCTTGAAATTTTGAATGGTACAGACATTTTTTTAAATTGCGCAAACAAGTACTTTAACCTACATTAACACATTTTTATACGTTCGAGGAATCTTCTATATCTAAATAGTTGGCCCACTTACATATTTATCTCGGCATTCAGAGATGCCACCTTAGCATGCAACAAGCATTGAAGAAGCCTCATCCAGACATTCATGGAAAAGCCCACCTCAAGGTGCAAACATGCATGAGTATTTTCTTTCTATTTTATTTTTATATTTAGTAAACACTTACAACTATTAAATAATACTCCCTTTGTCCGGAATTACTTGTCGTAAAAATGGATAGAAATGGATGTATCTAGAACTAAAATATGTCTAGATACATCCATTTCCGCGACAAGGAATTTCGGATGGAGGGAGTATAACACAATAAATCATATACAATTATGTAGTTATCATATTATTGTCCAAATATTCATATTGCTTACAACCAAATCACAGTAAAATATATTGCAACACATATCAGAAAAGCTTGTGGTGTATCATCTAGTGTTTTTCAAGTTTTTATTATCTTAATATTTCAAATATTTATTTATAATCTTTTCAAATATAATCAAAAGTGAAAGAAATAAAAAAATATATAAAAAACAGAGAGAACAAACTAGCGAAGGAAGGAATGTATGAGTATGCTACTGTGCCGACCAACTAGCACATCGCTTTGGTCTCGCGTGAAGCGACGCCTCGATGCGCCCCCCATGTTTTAAGTGTCCCCTCCATTGCGCACCCCCAAGCGCAGGTGGGCTGGTCTAGAACTTTTTATTATCTTGAGTTGTAAAATCTTCACATATTTTCAAAAAATCCAAGAGTTTAAGATCCAGAAAAATGGTGAAGAAAAATAATTGTACAAAACCAAATTAAAAAATCAGAAGAAAACCCCTTATGAAGAAAAATCAGAAAATTAAAATAGAAAAAAATAGAAAAGAAGAAAACAAATGGACAGAAAACCCTGAACCGAAGAAAAACAAACAACCAAGCTACAGGAAAACAAGTCATGTGTTAATTGTTAACACATGAAAAAGTTCATCCCAGAATGAGATACCGGCCGACCGAAAAAAGGCTTACGCTCCGCTTTATATATAAAGCAATATGACCGAACCGATACAAGATAATGAAGAAAAACCTCTTACAAAACAAATCAAGAGATAAAACATATATAAGATAATTAAAGCTGCTAAGGAGGAGCTCCTCCGGTGCGTCCGCTGACCGCTGTTGTGGCTGGGGGCTCTCCCCTGAGCATTGCTACACAGACGACAGTCGTTGAACGATTTATGCACGACAGAGCCAGCTGAGCCTTTAATCACATCTAATGTGTAGATTTGCACCGTTGGATCATCGTCGTGCAAGCATCGTTCAAGGACTGTCGTTCGTCAAGTAGTTTCGCTTTCTGGCCGACACGTGTTTGTAATGAACAGTAACAATAGTGACCAGTATTTCCTGTGAACATTACTTTCACAATTTTTCCTATTTCATTTAGATACAATTATCAAAAAACTGAAACAAAATATTATATCAAAGATGAGAAACCCATTTAGATTTGTGCAAATTTTTGCATCGAGACACGACCCCTGCCGACAAGTGTTTGTAATAAACAGTACCCTGAAATGAATAGTATTTTCCCTATTAACAGTACTTTCCATTTTTCACATAAAATTATCAAAAAAAACCTAAAACAAAATATTACATAAAAAATGAGAAACCCTTTTAGATTTGAGCAATATTTTTGCGCCAAGACGCCATTCGATGAGGTCAGAAAAAAATAGCTTCTTCTTTCTGTGGTTGCAGTGTAAAGTCTTCATAAATTTAGAGCTTGCACTAAAAATTTAGATTGGCCATGCATACTGAAATTATACTCGTAACTAAATTGGTACATATAGTGATCACATGGACATTATTATCTACAATTCAATTTTCCTTCAATTTCTATTATATGGTTACAGTCAAAGTATCTCACATTTTTTTGCCTTTTCGTAGTCAGTTCATAGATTTCTTGTTTGTTAGAAATTGCAATATGTAAATACATGAAGTATTTTAGAGACTACGTCCAATTGAAATGTTCGTACCTCTACAGATTAGTTGCAGGAGCATAAATTAGGGACAAGTATTTTAGAGACAACGTCCAATTGCAATGTCCAGACTCACTTCGCTCCGTTTGGGCCCAAGCCTACCGGCGATGGGCCTAGCTCCGCTCGCTCGCCAGAAGTTAGCATTTATCTTTATACTTGAATTTGGATCATAACATAACACGGTGATGCTTTTGTCGCCGGAAATTCTTGTGTCCAGTGTGCTTCTCTTCTTCTTCCACCTTCGTACGCGTGAGTGTGTGTGAGAAAGAGGTTCGCCCCTTGTTCATGTCGCCGGAGGCTACTCGGCGTTCGTCGCCGGACCGGGTTTGTCCCAACAGGAATCGTTGATCATACTTCGTGTGTACTAATTGAAATCAGTTGTGCATGTCCGTGCTGCTGCCACCCCAGGGCAAGTGAAGTGCCCCCATCGACTATGGAGGAGCTTACGACGTCCGTGCCACGCGATCGGTCGGGACCGGTGGCCTTCAGTTCCTGTCGGATTTCCCTTGTGATTGCTGTTGTTCGCCCGGACAGTGACCAGGGGCTCGACGCTAAGCACCAGTGCTTCATGGACAACGACCACTGGCGCCACTGCCCACTGCAAGGGGCTGGGGGATGCTGCAAGGGGCGAGGCTCCAAACGCCGAGCTCCTATTACGACACTGGTTGGACATGCTGCAAGCACCCGAACGAGCAGCCGACAATGCTGCGACCACATTGACTCGGGCATTGCGCGGCGGACAACCATGACGACGAGGAGTGCTTCAGTGGCGGTGCTTCAAAGGCCATGACGAGGAGGCGTGCTGCTTCAACTACTCCAATGATGCTTTGACGGCCACGAGGATGAGGAATGCCGCAGTGAGGTGTGCTTTGATGGCCATGGCGACAAGGCGTGTTGCGATGGTGTTGCGAGCCATGCTTTGACGACTATAGCGATGAGTCGTAGTGCGACAGCGTGGACAGATGTGATGATGCTATGAGGATGGCTCGGCTGCCGCGAGGCATGCTGCAATGACCATGACGTCGAGGCGTGATGCGACAGCGACAATGCTGCATTAGTCAACGTGCTTCAAAGGTCGACGGCCACGGCGACGATGCTTCGACGGCAATCCCGTCACAGTGCTATCATCGAAACTTGTATTAGTAATTAAGTGAGGTATCATCTCCAGAAAATTTTGTTGTGAGAAATATGATGCTTCAAACAGATCTTTATTTTGATACTGTGTGAGAAAGTTTCGAAAGAATATTTTTGAATTTTGAGTTTCCATATGTATACAAATACGTACAAAGAGTGCACCATCATTCGTCTGTGGTTGTACTGTGCACGCTCGAGGCAATGATGAAATATCAAACGAGCTACTAATCCAATCAACGGCTGTAGTGGATTTAATCTAAGGAGCAGGCGGCTATTTTTCGCATCGGTTACAGCCGACTGGCGCCCGCCATGGGAAGTTGTTGCTTCAATCTGAATTCGATAATTTACCGTCTTTGACATTCAAAAAGATAATTTACCTTCGACAGCATAGGCCCATGTGGTTCCTTTGACTAGAGTCAGACGCGAGCAACTCCCCCGACCAACTCCTGCAGAGTCACGCCGCGGCGGCGACTTCAATGGCAGGCGCAGCTAGGAATGGCGGCCGCGGCGGGGGGCAAAATTCACGGTTTTGACCTTTTTCCTTAACTTAAGTACGATTTGACCCTATATGCAGAAGTTTTTTGGATCTAATCTTTTTTCTACCGCCATTGTATTTGGCGGTAGGGTAGCACATCCTACCGCCAAGGCCTTTGGCGGTAGGACTTACTTACACCGTCACGTCCATTCGGTGTGAAAAAGACCCTATCGCCATTGTCTTTGGCGGTAGGGACATGCATGTAATTATAATAAGGGCATGCATGCAATAAAATATCTGTTTTTTTTTTGCAAAAAAAGACCCTACTGCCATAGGCTATGGCGGTAGGGTAACACATCATACCGCCATAGACTATGGAGGTAGGGTCTTTTTTGCAAAAAAGGAAGGTGACAGTGCATGTAAGTCCTACCGCCAAAGGCCTTGGCGGTAGGATGTGTTGCCCTACCGCAAAAGACAATGGCGATAGAAATAAGGTCAGATCCAAAATAACTTTGCACATAGGGTCAGATCGTGCTAAATTAACGAAAAAGGGTCAAAACAGTGAATTTGGCTGTGGCAGGGGGCGACGCCATGATAACTCTTGCTTATCTTCCTCTCCCCCTCTGCTGCTTAGGGGAGATGGGACCGATGGATGCCGTACGTCGCATGAGTCGTAGGCGATAATAGAGTCAATCTGGCCGGTGGATCCCGCGGCCGGATCTTGAACAACAGAACAAACTGGCGCGACAAAGCGCATATAAGCTTCTAGTAATATAACTTTAGCTATATCAATGGTGAGCTATTCCAAATAGTGCAGCTATTTTGAAAAAGGTGTGATTGCTCCCGGGTGCCCTCACCCTTTATGAACTGTAAATTCAAATAAATAGAAAAAATACAAAAAAAATCAGGAACTTTGCGACATTAAATATGGTCAAACTTGGTAGGTTCTTACAAGTTTTCGTAACAAAATATCATGCACAGAAAAGTGTACACACGAGTTTAGGTTTTTAGTGCTAAAAGTGCTCAAAACTTCAAGCACTAAAATATTTTTTTTGTGTAGAGCCCCTAGAATGTTTTTCTGCATGAAAACTTGCAAGCACCTACAAAGTTTGATCATATGTATGTTGCAAAGTTTCATTTTTTTTCTTCTATTTGTTTTTAATTTACTATTCACAGAGGATGTAGAGGCCGTAGCTAGCTAGGATACACTCCCTCTGTTCCACAGTATAAGAGATGTCTTATATTGTGATACGGATGGAGTAGGTTATAACAGACGTTTTTAGCTTGTAAGCTCCAAAAAGCAATAACGCATCTGTAGCTAGCAATTTAATTAAATCCCTGCCAAGGAAGTCAATACTGGTGAGCGGACTGGCAGAGTGTTGAACCGCCCAACAAACCGCGTGCGATGGCGGCTCCCTCACATGCATGCTAACTTACTGGTCTCCTCACATAATCTTGTAGGAGTACTTTGATCGAACGTCGGAGTAACTGTCAATTTCTATATTTCTAGAAGAGTGAACAACATACCGCCACGAGTCCGATTAGTGTACTACAGTCTCCTCACATAATTTTGTAGGAGTACTTTGATTTTTATTTGTGTTGACCCCTTTATCCGTATAGGCAGCCGAACCAGGGGCGAAGCCAGGATATCAGGTCGCCGGGGTCAACACAAACAAATAACACTAGTGTATCCCCTAAAAAAGCAATACTATATGGATAAAAATTGCATAGCACGTATTAAGTAACATGTCCATAATGTTTTTAGTAACCTCACATAAATAAAAATCATAGTTGTAAGCTTCAATCACAAAAGTAGTTACCTCTTTTTTTTTCAAATTCAGAAAACACTCCATTATTTTCTTACTATCTGCAATTTTAAATTAGCAAATAACCAGATATAGTTAGTATTAACATAGAGAAATTGCCGTATAAAGAGACTACTTGCTAGCTTACTTGACATTAGGATGGGGTGTGACTTGAGGCCTATCTACATTGTGCAATCCATGTGATTAGATTATCCACCCAGATCTTCAAGCTATTATAAGAAAAAATCAACACGTCAAACAAACCCTAAGATATAATAGGAGAATAGGAATTTTAGACAAAAGTAAAATATGAAATAGATGGAGAAATCGGATTTTGGACAAATTGAATCAGCAGAGCAAATCAGCAAAATTTTGGCTGGTCAGAGCACGCACGTTGGATCAAGACGCTTTGCGTTGTTAGATTTCCTCGTCCCCCATAACAGACGCAAAAACAAAACCGCACAGCCCGCCGTTCCAACGCGCCGCACGCTCTTGCTGACTACCGGTGCTCGTCCTCGACTAGCCGCGTTGCCCGCACTCGCCAGACACCATGCTCCGTGTTGGATTTAGAACGTAGATCAAATCGTCAGAGCGTACGTCCTACACGCAAAGCTACCTTGCAAGCAGCTTACTTGATCTACGGTACCACATGCACGATGAGCTAGCTTAAACTGGATTCTAATCTATCGTTGGAAACTCTATGCGGAAGCTCTTGTAAACAGACCTGGGCTAGCCACAACAAAATCACTCGACGGTTGCAGATTTTTTGCACGCTGGTCTTAGCTTCTGGGCTTGTCGGTGTTAGGTTTTGTCGCCGGTTGCAGCTTTGGTGCTTAGCATTTGTAGCTTTTTTCGTCGGCGGTCACAGCTTCCGTGCTTGTTGGTCACAACGTTTTTCATGCCGGGTTGTAGCTATGAATTACATGGTTGCAGCTTCGTCAAGCATCATCGTCGGTTGTAGCACACGCCAACGCCGGTTGCAGCTTCCGTGGAAACGCAGGCCTCTATGATGCTTTTTTCCATTGTCGGTTATGGGTTGAAACTTTTTTCATCTATGGTCGAAGCTTTTTCTATAAATGGTTGTGACCTTTTCTGTTGCACACTGTCCGGTTGAAGCTGTTTTCATCTATGGTTGAAGCTTTATTGCATAGTGTCTGATTGAAACTTTTTTCATATACTGTTGAACCTTTTTCTGTCAACGGTTCCAACACTGGTCGACCCCCAGCTTCCGCCATATCCGGTTGAAGCTTTTTCGTGGACAGTTTTAGCTTTCTCGGGTATCGGCTGTAGCTTTGTTGTTGCACAAAGCTGGTTGTAGCACATATGCAGCAAAAGAAAGCAACACTAATTCCAGCAAAAATTGCCACCGGCTCCAGCAAAAGATCTCTCTGGTTGTAGCATCGGCGGGGGAGCAGTTTGAGGTGCATTGGGAGGAAGATGATTGCAGCGTTGGGGGAGAGGTGCTCACAGAAGTAGCAGGAGGTCGTGCCGTCAGCACTGATGAGCTCACTATGTGTAACCAGAGGAGAGCAGCAACAAGGCAATAGGGAGAAAAATGCTGAGAAAAAAAATTACGCAAAAGATTTTTTTTTTTGGAGAAATACGCAGAAAGAACATCTCGTCTGAAGGCCCATCGAACTCAACTGGCCCAGTCTACTTCAGCGTAGAAAAGCAAAAAAGCGAGCGACAGAGAGCTCCTGTTCGACGCTCGTTAGCGTCAAACAGAGAAGCTTTCGCGCAGGGTTCGCCCAAACAGGCCGGCCCATTCCCAGAAGAGGAGCGAACGTAACGAAAACTGTCACAAAAAATACCACTGAAGGATAGAGTCGAACCCTCCACCTAACGCTGGATAACAGTGTTGCTAGCCACTGCAACTGGCTACTAGGTATGTCTTAAATTACATCGCCACAGTTAAAGTACTATGAGCACCGGCAGATCCCTTTCTTAATCTTCCTTAAAAAAATGAATACTGTTTTTTTAACAAGTTTCAAAACTCAAACAAGCTTTTAAAACGTAAACAATTATTTAAATACAAATACAATTATGAAATGTCAAACATTTATTGAATATTTATGTATGATAAAAAAATTAAATATATATTGAACATTTTGAAATATATGCTGAACAATTTGTAAATACACATTTAACATTTTTGTGATATACACTAAACAATATTTAAAACACACTGAACATTTCTGTGATATACGATGAACAAATTTTAAATATACATCAAATATTTGGAGTGATACATGCTGAACAATTTTTAACTAGACATTGTTGTTTTTGTGATATAAACTAAACAAAATTTAAATACACATTGAACATTTTCGTGATATCAATGAACAAATTTTGAATTGTGAACAAAAATTAAAAAAGTGTGATCAAATTTTGAAATCATGAACAAAATTTGGAACTTCAAAAAGAATTGAAAACAAAGGATAAAAGTAAAAACGAAAAAGGATAAATAAAAGGAAAGGAAAAAAGAAAAGAAATAAAACAGAAAAAGGAAACAGAAATAGAAAAGAAAAAAGGAAAAAAAAGAAAAGAGGTAAAACCATAAAACCGTTCAAAGAAAGATAACCAGAAAAAAACCGGTTGAGGGAGCCTTCTAGAAGGTTCCAAAACCGGCTTGCCTGGCGCTCTAACCCTCGAAGTGGGCTGGCCCGTTTCGCGGTACTCGCTCGAGCGCTTCAGCGGAAGCACACCACCTGGACGCTCGCGGGAGTCAAATAGGGATCGCCCGCGGGCGAGGGCCGACCAGCCGAGCGCTCGACCGCGCGCTCGTCCGGTGGAAAACCTTTTCCTTTTCCTTGTAGGAGTATGTACGTACCATGGTTTGGGCCGTCGCTTGTCTCCATCCAAAAGATCACACTGTCTGTGCCTGTTTCCCTCCTCTCGACATTAGCACGTTGACAATATTTGCCAACCATGTAAATGTGCAGAAAGCTACCAGTGTACTACCACTCATGACATGTAGAAACACCTCTCTGGATGCATACCACCTTTTTGTTATATGATTGGTATCAGGTAAGGTTTTGTATCACTAGATATACATTCCCTCCCCTTCCGGTCAAAAGAGTCCATCTTAAAAATCAGAAAAGTGTTATTTATAAGGCTTATTGTTTCGGTAATAGAAAATATAGTTATATTCACATTAAATTCTGTCAAATTTTAGTTCTCAATGTAAAACCAACCGACGCATGATGGAATGAGAGGGTCATGCATGTACAATTAATGTTTTATGGGGCCCGAGAGCCACCAGAGCTTGCACCCATGACAATTATAGCGGGTCAGATTTTTGTGGCATATATTATACTCCCTCTGTGCTAAAAAACGTGTCTCAAACTTAATATAACTTTGTACTAAACTTTGTATAAAATGGACACATTTATTTTAGAACGAAGGGACTACTTGTTTTATATTATGTAGTATGATATAATTTGAGAGCAGCGTTATCGGTTGTATCGGTATATGACGAAATAGGGTTTCCCCCGCTTTATAATATAAAGCACAAACACCGGTTACAAGGTAACTGTCGGGGTGAACGACACATCAAGCCCAAAACAAAACAAAAAAGAAGAAAACAAAAATGCCAACAACAGCAGCTCGACAAGCACGGATGCTCCGCCACCGCTGCGCCCTCCATCTATGTCCCACCACTCGCCATGGCACCGGACCGCCGCGTACCAAGTAACACCTCCAAGAAGGAAAGCCAACGACGTTGCTGACCGAACAAGTCCCAGGGTTTCCCCCGGCACGCGGAGGGGAGGGGGGGATGGGTAGCACTGACGCGGCACCCACCGGCGTCACCTCGTGGGAGCCGGAAGAATCGCCAGGGATTTCTCCCACACCCCCATGCCCCTGCACCCACTAGAACAGAGCCATCCCACCATCTTGCCACCCGCAAGCATGCGCCACCACGGTCTTGGACCCATCAATGCCCGACCTGCTGCGAACACCACCATGATGTCAAGAGAGGAGAGGCAAGAAGCGCCCAGATGGCACGGGCCGAAGCACCAGAGCCGAACCGCCTCCACCGCTGTCGCGCCGAAGGCCTCTGCCTCCAGCACAGACCTGGATTGCCGACCGAACGCCGCAACCAAGGCAAACTAGGGCACCCGGGTCTGGCCAGGCCCATATCTGGACCGCAAAGGCCCGACCACCGCGCTGCTGCACGCCGCCACCCTGCACCAGCCCGACGCACCGCCACCGCCTCCCGAGAGCCACACCCATGCCACGCCTGTCGTCGGCCCGCCCAGACCCAGACGGCCAAAGGGCCCAGATCTGGGCCGGGCAGGCGCCGCCGCGCTGCTCCACCGCCAACAACGCCGCGGCCGCCCAGAGCTTGCCCCCGCCCGCGCCAGGAACCTCCGCCACCGCATAGGACCGCCGCCTCCTAAAGGCACCGCTCGGAGCGGCTCCGTCCCGCGCCGGGGAACCCTGGAAGGGGAAGGGTCGGGGGACGGCATCACCAGCGTCGCCCGGGCCAGGCCCGCGGCGGGCGCCGGCGACGGCGGCCGGGAGGTGGAGGAGAGAGGGGGGGGGGGGCTCGCGGAGGAAGGGGAAGGCGCGGCCGGTCAGCCGCGGGGACATCACAGTCGTGGTCGGGGCATTATATGCTCCTATTATCTATACCATAGGTGAGCACGTGGATCTGTTCCCTGCAACTAATGACTCTGTCCGCGAACTTCAGAAATCACTGTATCATGGTAATACAGTGCAGATATCAAACACATTAACGTACGCGGAATGGGTGCTCGCTCGCACGTTCCAGCTGTCCCGATTTCACCGTGCCGAGTTTTTCTAAATACATCACAAATAGACCATAGGTTAGGTTAATTATGTCACATGTTGTCTTGCTCTCTGCATATTTTAGTTTTTAGATGAATTTGACTAATTGTGTATAAACTTTATTTAGCAACACATGTGGATGTATATCCCAACTCTTTCTTTTATTTTGTATGCTTTTCCATCTTACAAAATTGCAACTTATGTTTCTTTTTGGGAACAATATGTTGGTCTCATACCAGATAACCCGGCGCAACTGTTGTTTCCCAATGAGTTCTTTGTCATAGAATGACCTTTTGGTAGCAGTACTGAATAAAAAAAATGTGTTGTTGTTTGCGTGTCTCTGTCATCCCTCACTATTGCGTTTCTTTCAACTGGTAAGATGTCCCCTTCTCCCTCTTAATCCTTTTCTCAATTAATTTATAATTTACATTGTTGTCAATTAAATGCCCATTGATCTCACAAATAATGGTTTGAAAGTGAGTCAATAATAAACAGAATCATCAGCACAAACATGTTAATGAGAAATGTTTGATGCTTGATTAGCCTGCCATAGGTAAAAGAAAATAAAAAAAGTTGTTCGGAGTGAGAGGTTTGATTGCTTGCTTGGAAGTTGGAACCTTACTCTTTTTTTAGGTAGTAGAGATATGCATATTTGCAACTTATCTTCACCGAGGAAATGTTGGCTTGTTCTCGTCACTGGACCTTGTCTTTATAGCTTTCCTGCATTCTTGAATTTGATGGTGCTTGCAATGGAAATCCCGGGAAACGAGGCGCGGGTGTAATAATAAGGCGGTTGCGTGGATCTGTTGTATATATGTATGCCAGCAGTTAGTATGCTGATTTGTTTTCTTAGTGTTTAGTTACTTTAACTGAAGATTGCTCAACTACGAGAGTGTTTGGGTATTGCAACAAATAATGGTGCTGAATATCGTGCATTGCTGCTGGAGTTGAGATAAGCTGCATGCTAAGAAGGGATTCAAATATGTTCGTGGGCAAATCAAAAGAGGTCGAATGGCTTCTGCTTTTATTTTGTACTCCCTCTATAAACTAATATAAGATCATTTAAATCACTAAAGTAGTGATCTAAACGCTCTTATATTAGTTTATGGAGGGAGTATTATTTTATTATCATGGTCCTCAGTTTATCCTCGCGAAGGGAAAGTTTTATGCTGCATCTGTTAACATATTTATATATAGGTTAAGGTGCCCCGCAGCTTATTATTTTAATTGGGCAAGGAATAATTGGAGAAAGGACTTAATTGTTAGGGCATAGAAAATCTAGTGAAACTAATCAGAGCTCTTTGAAGAGTTTCACCAGTTGCTGGAGGCTTTATTAGCGTTCTGTTTTCTTATCATAGCATAAGTAACACACTTCAATTTCTGGAGCCGGTCCAAGATCTCTGGTGTGCTAGGAATGATAACATGGTTGACTTGTGCAAGAAATTTAAGGAAATGAAGGGAAAATTTCTTCAGGTTCAAATCAACCATGTTTTCGGGGTAGTTATCCTATCTTTTCATTACCTTGTGATATGGTTCAAACTTGCTTGTACCAGCCAGTTTGGGGATCTGTAATTAATGAAAGCTTGGTGCATGCTTGTTCTCTTGTACAAAAACCTACACCTGACTGAATGACTTCTGATTTGGCTCGGATCACGCATGAGAGTGCAAACTTTTTATCCTTCTTTGGTTTAGCCTGATTTGTGCTCTGCACATTTATTTTTATGAACCTCACAGCGGATGGAACGTTGTTGCTTGCCTGTCGCTATGTATCAGCTGGCGCTGCTCGATTTGTTGCTATTTAGGTCGTTGTAGGAATTAACCAGCGTACTTTCTTGTAATCTATGATGATGACATGACTGTAGCATATAGAATGGGTCTGGTTCATGGAACTTGGGAGGACACAATTTTTGGTATATGAGCATAACTAAGTTACTTAATTATGATTATGTTACAGACAGGGCACGACGGTGGGTTAGGTGGGATAGGTGGCACTGCGTCACAGTGGATAATTTATCACCATTTAATTACTATATGTGATAGATATTTCTCTACTTATTTTTATCTTATATGATGTGTTGTTCTACCTGCATATGTTGCATTCAGAGTACCGTTAGTTCTTGTATGCTTGCATCTTTGATTGCGTAGAAATGCAAAGTGTCCTTTAAATTTCTGTTATTATAGTTGTGAGGGTTACTCCTCATTCTGGAACACCCAGACAAATTGATAGATTTTATATATGTAAACATTGATGACCTTATCAGTACCTTTGCCACTATCTCTCTATTGTTTGTGTATTGAGCAGCTTTGTGATAATGGAACCAACCAGCAAAAAGCATTAACGCTGCAAAAAACAATGCACCAATTGCACTACAATAGAGTTGTAATTGACTAGTTATTCCAGATGCTCGCCAAAGCTGGAAAAAAAACCAGATGTTATTTGGATTCCTCGGAAACCCCCGCCTACATCACCACATACCTACTCTGACCGACAATTCACGGTAAGCTCGATTATTAATATCCCTATTCCTTGCATTAATTATTTATTTCTAGAGATTTCTTTCTCATAGCTGTTATATTCTTCCTTGCCAATAAATTAATATTTTGTTTAACGATATCAAGCATTCTTATCTGGCAGATCAGGCTGGTGACGACGGCCATCTGGATGAGCAGGGGCATGATCTTTACAATGAAGCACAAAGTTTGTCAGACATTCTTCATAAAGAGTCGATATATCTAACTATCTAAGGTGTGCCTGATTATACTGACTGTTGTTCCTTTGCTTATTTGACATATAGTAGATGGTTTTCTTTAACATCTCATCTCTATGTCGTGTGATAGCTACCATTGATGAAGTTACAAGATGGTGAAAATATGCAGAATGATATTTCAATGGCTGAAGTGCTAGAAGAACCAGGAAGTTACTAGCATCAGAAGGAAAAGAGAGGAAGGGGATCTCAAACGTGTAAAATCATATTACCTAGTTAGAGGTTCCTAGGAGTTGTTTGTGCTATTTATTTCAGATTACATTGTTGAGTGCCTTTTTCTTTTTCTTTCTAGGAGTATGTCTCAATATGGAGCCTATTACTGTACCAACATTTTTTTGTAATCTTTCTATTTCTATATATTTATGAGACCATTTATTTCATTCTACAATTATGCTCCTGTCTTTGTTCCAGCAACATACTACTTTCATTAGTATTACATAGTTATCCATTGACATGTGTTAACTATATCAAAAAAGGTACTCAAAGGGCCGCCAACCTATCAGGCACCGCTCAGATTCTACTCACGAGGCGCGGCCCAACCGCTAGTATGTATGTACGATGGGCCAATTTGAAGGTCGATGGAAGCGACGAGGTCTTGTAGAATCGGGACCGGCAGAACAACACCTCCCTCCTAAAGAGACCATGGTCCTGAATTCGCAAGGCAGGCGTGACTCTGCCACTCGTCCTTGCTCCATGCGTTGCGTTGGATACGAGGATTTCACTAAACCGGCTTAGGCTAATCGTGTTTAAGAGTTTAACCACTTTTTAAAGGAATGTAAGAGTTTAATCACTTAAAACTATGTTGTGTTAGTTTAATAAAATCTTCGGATAAGAGAAACTTGATTTCCCCAAAATCGAATAAAAATTAGTATTAGGATCGAGAATATATTCGGTCAACCGCAAAGGGATATACAAAGGCCGACTTCTTTTTCGATAAAGTGTGGATTTCACTGAATCAAAATGAAGCATCAAGGAGATACAAACACAAAGAGCACACACTCAGCCACTGCATAGTTAGGATGCACACAACCAACACCAATGCACTCACGCTAAAAAAATACATTGGCAAAAAGCAAAGTCATACAAGACAAAAGCTATGCCTAAGCGAGTAAAAGAAAACCTATGATCAAAACAGTGACCGATCGACAAACTACATCGACGACCATATCCGCACGAATCATCTCTTGACACCACAATGACAACGGAAAATTTCTTCAACAGCAATGCCTTCAACAAGGGAATGATGCTCAAACGCCGCTGTCACCGGATCCAACCACCAATGATTAGAATCTAGGTTTTCACCTTGAAGAAGCATGTCCGAGAGTATCCAAGCAATGCCTTCAACAAGGTAACGACACAAAAACACACCATTGCCATGTAAAACCAACTTGGGTTAGACCTAAGATTTTTATACTGGAACTCAAGACCAGGTACTCAAGAAGCACCATCAAATCGAAGTCAATCAGGTGTTATCGCCACCACTTTCCACGATACCAGCAGCTACATGCACTGGACTAGAAATCCCACCACACCGTTGCGCAACCATACCCTCTGCGTCAAATCGCCGTCTGTAGGCGCCCAACCATCCACCAACGGTGGCATGCCTTTCTAAGGCCGTCGTGTTGAGGAACGTAGTAATTTCAAAAAAAATTCCTACCCACACGCAAGATCATGGTGATGCATAGCAACGAGAGGGGAGAGTGTTGTCTACGTACCCTCGTAGACCGAAAGCGGAAGCGTTATAACAACGCGGTTGATGTAGTCGTACGTCTTCATGATCCGACCAATCCAAGCACCGTTACTCCGGCACCTCCGAGTTCTTGGCACACGTTCAGCTCGATGACGATCCCCGGGCTCCGATCCAGCAAAGCGTCGGGGAGGAGTTCCGTCAGCACGACGGCGTGGTGACGATCTTAATGTTCTACTGTCGCAGGGCTTCGCCTAAGCACCGCTACAATATGACCGAGGTGGAATATGGTGGAGGGGGGCACCGCACACGGCTAGGGAACGATCTCAAGGATCAACTTGTGTCTCCATGGGGTGCCCCCTGCCCCCGTATATAAAGGAGCAAGGGAGGGAGGAGGCCGGCCCTAGGTTTGGGCGCGCCAGGGGAGTCCTACTCCCACCGGGAGTAGGATTCCACCTTTCCTAGTCCAACTAGGTCAAGGGGGGAAAGAGGGGAAGAGGGGAAGGAAGGGAGAGAGGGGCCGCGCCCCAAACCCCTTGTCCAATTCGGACTGGGCTTGGGAGGGGCGCGCGCCACCTCCTGGTCCTTCCCACTAAGGCCCATCAAGGCCCATTGCTTCTTCCTTGTATTCCCGTAACTCCCCGGTACCTCCGAAAATACCCGAACCAATATATCGATCTTTACGTCTCGACCATTTCGAGACTCCTCGTCATGTCCCCGATCTCATCCGGGACTCCGAACTCCTTCGGTACATCAAAACTCATAAACTCATTATATAACTGTCATCGAAACCTTAAGCGTGCGGACCCTACGGTTCGAGAACAATGTAGACATGACCGAGACACGTCTCCGGTCAATAACCAATAGCGGGACCTGGATTCCCATATTGGCTCCTACATACGTTGTTCAATCTCGGTCAGACCGCATAACAACATACGTTGTTCCCTTTGTCATCGGTATGTTACTTACCCGAGATTCGATCGTCGGTATCCAATACCTAGTTCAATCTCGTTACCGGTAAGTCTCTTTACTCGTTCCGTAATACATCATCTCACAACTAACACATTAGTTGCAATGCTTGCAAGGCTTATGTGATGAGCATTACCGAGAGGGCCCAGAGATACCTCTCCGACAATCGGAGTGACAAATCCTAATCTCGAAATACGCCAACCCAACATCTACCTTTGGAGACACCTGTAGTACTCCTTTATAATCACCCAGTTACGTTGTGACGTTTGGTAGTACCCAAAGTGTTCCTCCGGTAAACGGGAGTTGCATAATCTCATAGTCAAAGGAACATGTATAAGTCATGAAGAAAGCAATAGCAACATACTAAACGATCGGGTGCTAAGCTAATAGAATGGGTCATGTCAATCAGATCATTCAACTAATGATGTGATCCCGTTAATCAAATAACAACTCTTTGTTCATGGTTAGGAAACATAACCATCTTTGATTAACAAGCTAGTCAAGTAGAGGCATACTAGTGACACTCTGTTTGTTTATGTATTCACACATGTATCATGTTTCGGTTAATACAATTCTAGCATGAATAATAAACATTTATCATGATATATAAGGAAATAAATAATAACTTTATTATTGCCTCTAGGGCATATTTCCTTCAGTCTCCCACTTGCACTAGAGTCAATAATCTAGTTCACATCGCCATGTGATTACCAGCAATACTTCACATCACCATGTGATTAACACCCATAGTTCACATCGATATGTGATCACACCCAAAGGGTTTACTAGAGTCAGTAATCTAGTTCACGTCGCTATGTGATTAACACCCAAAGAGTACTAAGGTGTGATCATGTTTTGCTTGTGAGAGAAGCTTAGTCAACGGGTCTGCCAAAATTCAGATCCGTATGTATTTTGCAACTTTCTATGTCTACAATGCTCTGCACGGAGCTACTTTAGTTAATTGCTCCCACTTTCAATATGTATCTAGATCGAGACTTAGAGTCATCCAGATCGGTGTCAAAACTTGCATCGACGTAACCCTTTACGATGAACCTTTTGTCACTTCCATAATCGAGAAACATATCCTTATTCCACTAAGGATAATTTTGACCGCTGTCCAGTGATCTACTCCTAGATCACTATTGTACTCCCTTGCCAAACTCAGTGTAGGGTACACAATAGATCTGGTAAACAGCATGGCATACTTTATAGAACCTATGGCCGAGGCATAGGGAATGACTTTCATTCTCCTTCTATCTTCTGTCGTGGGCAGGCTTTGAGTCTTACTCAATTTCACACCTTGTAACACATGAAAGAACTCTTTCTTTGACTGTTCCATTTTGAACTACTTTAAAATCTTGTCAAGGTATGTACTCATTGAAAAAACTTATCAAGCGTCTTGATCTATCTCTATAGATATTGATGCTCAATATGTAAGCAGCTTCACCGAGGTCTTCCTTTGAAAAACTCCTTTCAAACACTCCTTTGTGCTTTACAGAATAATTCTACATTATTTCTGATCCACAATATGTCATACATATACTTATCAGAAATGCTGTAGTGCTCCCACTCACTTTCTTGTAAATACAGGCTTCACAGCAAGTCTGTATAAAACTATATGTTCTGATCAACTTATCAAAGCGTGTATTCCAACTCTGAGATGCTTGCACCAGTCCATAGATGGATCGCTGGAGCTTGCATATTTTGGTAACACCTTCAGGATCGACAAAACCTTCTAGTTGCATCGTATACAACTCTTCTTCGATAAATCCATTAAGGAATGTAGTTTTGTTTATCCTATTTGCCAGATTTCATAAAAGGCGGCAATTGCTAACATGATTCGGACAGACTTAAGCATAGATACGAGTGAGAAACTCTCATCGTAGTCAACACCTTGAACTTGTCGAAAACCTTTTGCAACAATTCTAGCTTTGTACATAGTAACACTACTATCAGTGTCCGTCTTCTTCTTCAAGATCCATTTATTTTCTTTGGCTTGCCGATCATCGGGTAAATTCATCAAAGTCCATACTTTGTTCTCATACATGGATCATATCTCAGATTTCATGGCCTCTAACCATTTCGCGGAATCTGGGCTCATCATCGCTTCCTCATAGTTCGCAAGTTCGTCATGGTCTAGTAACATGACTTCTAGAACAGGATTACCGTACCACTCTGGTGCGGATCTCACTCTGGTTTACTTACGAGATTCGGTAGTAACTTGATCTTGAAGTTACATGATCATCATCATTAGCTTCCTTACTAATTGGTGTAGTAGTCACAAGAACAGATTTCTGTGATGAACTACTTTCCAATAAGGGAGAAGGTACAATTACCTTATCAAGTTTTCTACTTTCCTCCCACTCACTTCTTTCGAGAGAAACTCCTTCTCTGGAAAGGATCCATTCTCAGCAACGAATATCTTGCCTTCGGATCTGTGATAGAAGGTGTACCCAACAGTCTCCTTTGGGTACCTATGAAGACACATTTCTCCGATTTGGGTTTGAGCTTATCAGGATGAAACTTTTTCACATAAGCATCGTAACTCCAAACTTTAAGAAATGACGACTTTGGTTTCTTGCCAAACCATAGTTCATATTGTGTCGTCTCAACGGACTTAGATGGTGCCCCTTTTTAACGTGAATGCAGCTGTCTCTAATGCATGATCCCAAAACGATATTGGTAAATCGGTAAGAAACATCATAGATTGTACTATATCCAATAAAGTACGGTTATGACGTTCGGACACACCATTATGCTGTGGTGTTCCAGGTGGCATGAATTTGTGAAACTATTCCACATTGTTTTAATTGAAGACCAAACTCGTAACTCAAATATTTGTCTCTGTGATCAGATCGTAGAAACCTTATTTTCTTGTCACGATGATTTTCTACTTCACTCTAAAATTCTTTGAACTTTTCAAACGTTTCAGACTTATGTTTCATCAAGTAGATATACCCATATCTGCTCAAATCATCTGTGAAGGTTAGAAAATAATGATACTTGTCGCGAGCCTTAATATTCATCGGACCATATACATCAGTATGTATGATTTCCAACAAATCTGTTGCTTGCTCCATTGTTCCGGAGAACGGCGTTTTAGTCATCTTGCCCAAGAGGCATGGTTCGCAAGCATCAAGTGATTCATAATCAAGTGATTCCAAAATCCCATCAGCATGGAGTTTCTTCATGCGCTTTACACCAATATGACCTAAACGGCAGTGCCACAAATAGGTTGCACTATCATTATTAACTTCGCATCTTTTGGTTTCAATATTATGAATATGTGTATCACTATGATCGAGATCCAATGAACTATTTTCATTGGGTGTGTATGACCATAAAAGGTTCTATTCATGTAAACAGAACAATAATTGTTCTCTAACTTAAATGAATAATCGTATTGCAATAAACATGATCAAATCATATTTATGCTCAACGCAAATACCAAATAACACTTATTTAGGTTCATCACTAATCCCGAAAGTATAGGGAGTGTACGATGATGATCATATCAATCTTGGAACCACTTCCAACACACATCGTCACTTCACCCTCAACTAGTCTCTGTTTATTCTGCAACTCCCGTTTCGAGTTACTAATCTTAGCAACTGAACTAGTATCAAATACTGAGGGGTTTCTATAAACACTAGTAAAGTCCACATCAATAACATGTATAAAATATACTTATGTTCACTTTGCCATCCTTCTTATCCGCCAATCACTTGGGGTAATTCCGCTTCCAGTGACCAGTCCCTTTGCAGTAGAAGCACTTAGTCTCAGGCTTAGGACCAGACTTGGGCTTCTTCACTTGAGCAGCAACTTGCTTGCTGTTCTTCTTGAAGTTCCCTTCTATCCCTTTGCCCTTTTCTTGAAACTAGTGGTCTTGTTAACCATCAACACTTGATGTTTTTCTTGATTTCTACCTTCGTCGATTTCAGCATCACGAAGAGCTTGGGAATTACTTTCGTCATCCCTTGCATATTATAGTTCATCACGAAGTTCTACTAACTTGGTGATGGTGACTAGAGAATTCTGTCAATCACTATCTTATCTGGAAGATTAACTCCCACTTGATTCAAGCGATTGTAGTACCCAGACAATCTGAGCACATGCTCACTAGTTGATCGATTCTCCTCCATCTTTTAGCTATAGAACTTGTTGAAGACTTCATATCTCTCAACTCGGGTATTTGCTTGAAATATTAACTTCAACTCCTGGAACATCTCATATGGTCCATGACGTTCAAAACGTCCTTGAAGTCCCGATTCTAAGCCGTTAAGCATGGTGCACTAAACTATTAAGTAGTCATCATATTGAGCTAGCAAAACGTTCATAACGTCTGCATCTGCTCCTGCAATAGGTCCGTCACCTAGCGGTGCATCAAGGACATAATTCTTCTGTGCAACAATGAGGATAAACCTCAGATCACGGATCCAATCCGCATCATTGCTACTAACATCTTTCAACACAATTTTCTCTAGGAACATATCAAAATAAACATATGAAAGCAACAACGCGAGCTATTGATCTACAACATAGATATGCTAATACTACCAGGACTAAGTTCATGATAAATTAAAATTCAATTAATCATATTACTTAAGAACTCCCACTTAGATAGACATCTCTCTAATCCTCTAAGTGATCACGTGATCCAAATCAACTAAACCATGTCCGATCATCACGTGAGATGGAGTAGTTTCAATGGTGAACATCATTATGTTGATCATATCTACTATATGATTCACGCTCGACCTTTCGGTCTCCGTGTTCCGAGGTCATATCTTATATGCATAGCTCGTCAAGTATAACCTGAGTATTCCGCGTGTGCAACTGTTTTGCACCCGTTGTATTTGAACGTAGAGCCTATCACACCCGATCATCACGTGGTGTCTCAGCACGAAGAACTTTCGCAACGGTGCATACTCAGGGAGAACACTTCTTGATAATTAGTGAGAGATCATCTTATAATGCTACCGTCAATCAAAGCAACATAAGATGCATAAAAGATAAACATCACATGCAATCAATATAAGTGATATGATATGGCCATCATCATCTTGTGCTTGTGATCTCCATCTCCGCAGCACTGTCATGATCACCATCGTCACCGGCGCGACACCTTGATCTCCATCGTAGCATCGTTGTCGTCTCGCCAATCTTATGCTTCTACGACTATCGCTACCGTTTAGTGATAAAGTAAAGCATTACAGGGCGATTGCATTGCATACAATAAAGCGACAACCATACGGCTCCTGCCGGTTGCCGATAGCTTGGTTACAAAACATGATCATCTCATACAATAAAATTTAGCATCACATCACAACATGCCCTGCAAAAACAAGTTAGACGTCCTCTACTTTGTTTGTCGCAAATTTTACGTGGCTGCTACGGGCTGAAGCAAGAACCAATCTCACCTACGCATCAAAACCACAACGATACTTCGTCAAATAGACTCCGTTTTAACCTTCTCAAGGACCGGGCGTAGCCATACTCGGTTCAACTAAAGTTGGTGAGACAGTCTCCCGCAAGCCATCTGTGTGCAAAGCACGTCGAGGGAACCGGTCTCGCGTAAGCGTACGCGTAAGGTTGGTCCGGGTCGTCTCATCCAACAATACCGCTGACCCAAAGTATGACATGCTGGTAGGCAGTATGACTTGTATCGTCCACAACTCACTTGTGTTCTACTCGTGCAAATAACATCAAACCATAAAAACCTAGGCTCTGATACCACTGTTGAGGAACGTAGTAATTTCAAAAAAAATTCCTACGCACACGCAAGATCATGGTGATGCATAGCAACGAGAGGGGAGAGTATTGTCTACGTACCCTCGTAGACCGAAAGCGGAAGCGTTATAACAACGCGGTTGATGTAGTCGTACGTCTTCACGATCCGACCGATCCAAGCACCGTTACTCCGGCACCTCCGAGTTCTTGGCACACGTTCAGCTCGATGACGATCCCCGGGCTCCGATCCAGCAAAGCGTCGGGGAGGAGTTCCGTCAGCACGACGGCATGGTGACGGTCTTGATGTTCTACTGTCGCAGGGCTTCGCCTAAGCACCGCTACAATATGACCGAGGTGGAATATGGTGGAGGGGGGCACCGCACACGGCTAGGGAACGATCTCAAGGATCAACTTGTGTCTCCATGGGGTGCCCCCTGCCCCCGTATATAAAGGAGCAAGGGAGGGAGGAGGCCGGCCCTAGGTTTGGGCGCGCCAGGGGAGTCCTACTCCCACCGGGAGTAGGATTCCACCTTTCCTAGTCCAACTAGGTCAAGGGGGGAAAGAGGGGAAGAGGGGAAGGAAGGGAGAGAGGGGCCGCGCCCCAAACCCCTTGTCCAATTCGGACTGGGCTTGGGAGGGGCACGCGCCACCTCCTGGTCCTTCCCACTAAGGCCCATCAAGGCCCATTGCTTCTTCCTTGTATTCCCGTAACTCCCCGGTACCTCCGAAAATACCCGAACCACTCAGAACCCTTTCGATGTCCGAATATAGTCGTCCAATATATCGATCTTTACGTCTCGACCAGTTCGAGACTCCTCGTCATGTCCCCGTTCTCATCCGGGACTCCGAACTCCTTCGGTACATCAAAACTCATAAACTCATTATATAACTGTCATCGAAACCTTAAGCGTGCGGACCCTACGGTTCGAGAACAATGTAGACATGACCGAGACACGTCTCCGGTCAATAACTAATAGCGGGACCTGGATGCCCATATTGGCTCCTACATATTCTACGAAGATCTTTATCGGTCAGACCGCATAATAACATACGTTGTTCCCTTTGTCATCGGTATGTTACTTACCCGAGATTCGATCGTCGGTGTCCAATACCTAGTTCAATCTCGTTACCGGTAAGTCTCTTTACTCATTCCGTAATACATCATCTCACAACTAACACATTAGTTGCAATGCTTGCAAGGCTTATGTGATGAGCATTACCGAGAGGGCCCAGAGATACCTCTCCGACAATCGGAGTGACAAATCCTAATCTCGAAATACGCCAACCCAACATCTACCTTTGGAGACACCTGTAGTACTCCTTTATAATCACCCAGTTACGTTGTGACGTTTGGTAGTACCCAAAGTGTTCCTCCGGTAAACGGGAGTTGCATAATCTCATAGTCAAAGGAACATGTATAAGTCATGAAGAAAGCAATAGCAACATACTAAACGATCGGGTGCTAAGCTAATAGAATGGGTCATGTCAATCAGATCATTCAACTAATGATGTGATCCCGTTAATCAAATAACAACTCTTTGGTCATGGTTAGGAAACATAACCATCTTTGATTAACAAGCTAGTCAAGTAGAGACATACTAGTGACACTCTGTTTGTTTATGTATTCACACATGTATCATGTTTCCGGTTAATACAATTCTAGCATGAATAATAAACATTTATCATGATATATAAGGAAATAAATAATAACTTTATTATTGCCTCTAGGGCATATTTCCTTCACGTCGAGCGGATCAGAGTTATGCATACCAAATACACCCTCCGTCTTATAATACAAGAGCATTTTTGACACTAGCGCAGTATTGGACGGAGAGAGTAAGTGTAATCGCCATGCATGTCCTCTTCCGGCTATTTACTCCCCTCTGGTGTACAGCTACTCCTCTACCTAATTTCTCTCTTCCATCCATATTTGCACCTTCTGACAGCTTCGTCTCACTTAATGTGATATCAAACACGACAATACGATCTCAATGAAACAGACCTGAGAGAACATCACACACGGTGGGCATTAAATTCTGTCTCTAAGATGAACAGGATGCACGAGAGGGACCTTGCCTCCCTGAAGAATATATATATTGCACCTGCCGAGCCCAGAGCCGTTGCAATTAACAGTCGAGAGTGGCCACTCATGGAAGCAACAGCGAACGTAGCCATTCTGCCAAGCCGTCCGCTCGCTGTCCACGTGCTGACCGAGATGGCATGTGCCGGCAATTCCATGGCGGAGGAGCCCATGAGCCCTACCGGAAGAGGTATGGAAGAGATGGGTATCTGCATCGTCCTCGTGATGGGACTCGGCACGCCGGTGAACCTGCCCGTCTTCCGTGCCGGCATCGAAACAGAACTAGTTACTCGTCTGCCACGTTTCCGCTGTATTCCAGTAATTTTCTAAAACTTTATTTGTTTCATTCGTTCATATATGTTTACAACTTGGTTTCAGTTGCCCCTTATCCTGTGAGTCGTTGGCCTGTATATAAATTAATTAGGACCATATCCATATTAGTATAAATAGAACATATGATTTGTACGATAGCATTATTAATTATAACCCAAAATATAGTTGTATTTTATGCATGTACAGGTAATGGACGAGTCGGCCAAGGATGGCAAGCCGCGATGGGTGCAAACGGCTGTAAATGTGGACGACCACATCGTCATCCCAAGGCTGGATGCTGCTACCGTGGCATCCGATCCGGAAAAGGCCGTGGAGGACTACGTGGCATCGCTGTCCCTGCTCCCGATGGATAGGTGCCGTCCTCTCTGGGAGTTCCACTTCCTCGACTTCCCAACCTCAGAGGCGGCCTCCACGGTGGTGCTCCGTCTGCACCACTCCATTGGTGACGGCACGTCCATCACGACGCTCCTTGTGGCATCGTCGCGCAGCATGGTCAATCCAGCGAGGCTGCCAGCTATGCCGCCACCACCCAAGCGCACGGGCGCGATCTACCAGCTGCCACCACGGCCTCCGCTATCTTCGGGTGATTACCTCGCATTGTTCGCGTGGGTTTGGTCCTGTTTTGTGCTGTCTTGGCACACACTCGTGGACATGACGTTGATTGTTGCAACAATACTGTTCTTGAGTGACCCACCCACGCTCTTCACCCGTCCGCGGGATGGTGGCGAGTCTCGTCGCCGCAAGTGTTTCGTGCATCGGAGCCTTAGCTTTGAAGATGTCAAGATCATCAAGACTGCGATGAATTGCGTACGTAAAGCTGCTGATTTTTTTCTCATGTATTTACAGAAAGCAATTGAAATCACCTATCCAAGGACTACATGCTTTTTTTTAGTATGTTAGCAGTTATCTAGAAAAATTGTTGAGGAAAGGTGAAATGATATTTTAAAATAATTATTATGACATGTAATAAATAAAACAAAAAATACTTTACATTGTAAGTCCTCTCAAAACAATAAATTTATGACAAGATTAGGTTTAAATATAGGATTTTCCAAAGGTATTAATATTAAATATCTGGTCGTCACAATGTTTTCATGAACTGGGTACCTAACTCGTTTAATCTTTGTACATAGTATCTATTCTACTTTGATTTATTAAACGATAGATACCGGCTTAACACGAATAAAAGTCAATTACAATTCAATTGGTCCTTTTCTAACTTCGCCTATTAATATAAGAAATACTATTGACCAAGTGAAAGCAGTTTTGTTCACCCGTTTTTGCGATAATGCCAGTTCTAATGTTGCTTATACACTGGAAAATAATGACTACAAAAACTTAAAATTTTAATATTGTTCCAAAAATCTAGACACCCAAATGCATAGGTTTTTATAAATATTTTCCATATAAATCACGCGGACAAAGTCTACGTGATACTTTGGCCGTTTTCAAGATAACCTTTTGACAAATATTGAATACTAATAAAATGGACATTATAAAATGGGTAATACAAAAAAAATAGTTTTGCATTTTAAAGTGTCGTCAAAACAATTTATGGAAAATAATATTGGAATTACAATTTTTTTAAATGTTGCCCACACACTGTGTGGTTTTCATGACTGGTTATTGAATAGCATGGCCATGACGGAAAGTGTTGTTTTGAGCTCGGTCTCATATGGTCTCTATACACTCCCGTCCTTTTACCTCTTGATCTGCACATGCACATATATAACACCCCGTATAGGGAATTGTATCTGACCCATTTTCAGAGTGCATGGCCCACCATGTGCAGCTTTTATTTAAGCCGGTTGTTGTCACTCTCCATCCGGTCTGAGCCGTCATCATCCGGCACTGGCTGTCAGTGTCAAATTAAACGTACCACCCCCCCCCCACCCACCCACCCAAAACATTACGCCTTCAGCGATTTAACAATTCATGTAGCTGCACAACTGATCCATGTGGGAAAATTGCCCACACTCAGAGTCTAACCCATCATTTAGCATTGTCAACTTGTACCATACCCTTGCACCATTGCTCCCTCCCTTCAGCTTCTGTATGTATTGTTTGCAACGTCTTCTCAACCTCCTCCATTTGGTAAGCGCCATGGCTGGGTTCTGGTCTGGAAAATAGAAATAACACAGCCATTGAATTTCCATCAAACCAAACTAATTAACTCAAATCCAATATCGTTGACAAAAGCCAAAATATACGGCAAAGTACCTTTCAAAATTGTTCTTGGTGGCACCTCCTCGAAACTTTGCACTGCTTCATCACGGACAAGGACCCCTACCAATATCAGACTCAAGAAATGGTTGTTCACTCCGACGAACATCGTGGAAGGCATGTCCATAGAGGTTGGTGCGCTAAGTTGTGTCGAAGATTAAACATCACTAAACAAATTGTACTGCCAGCTGACCCAACTCTAGTCTTGCATGACAAATCAGCAAACTGATTACACATTCTGGCTGAGACTGTTCATTTGTAGTGGAGCACATATAGTCAACACATTTCTTTCATCATACTTCTGCACAATCATGGAAGTTTCAAAACATACTCGGAAAACTTTACCAATAAACCTATACTTTTGGGCAAATGACTCCTGAAAATCTCATCGGCTATTCACCACACACAACGTAATTACTTACGTAACTATCAGTAGTGCCTAATCATGGTTCGAACAAATAATTTTTTTACAAACTCTTGATCTCTGGCTATGGTGATGGGTCACAACTTTATGTATATTTCGTAGTGCTGCAGGGCCTAAGTTTAGATGGAACGCACTCGCTGCACTGTCTAGCCGCTACATACATTCAGGAATGCCGATGCCTTCGAACTAGTTTTGTCTTACTAAGCTTAGACATTTCCAAAATCAGCAGAACTAATTTATGTGGTCGATTACTTCTAACTTCTGTTCATGGTAAGCCTAAATTTTATAAAATCCAAAGGGCCCTACAGATCACAATAAGCTGAATATAATCGGGCACAAGGACAACTCTAGACAGGGTCTGTCATATTAACCATAGACATTTGGAAATTCAGCAGCACTAGTTTCCCTAAAATTCAACAGCACTAGTTTCCTAAAATTCAGCACCAGTAGTCTGTCATATTAAACCTACACATTCCAAAATTCAGCAGCAGTAGTTGTCCTCCCGTAGTTTTAGTCAATTTCGTGAATCCAAGGCTAAGGGTTTTTCTTTCAAAAGCATGCACACAAATTCATGAAAACCTGGGGACAAGCCAATATTTGAAAGTGAACTAGACATGCCAAGTTAGAACACAGTTTGATATATTAAATTACCTAGAACTGCCAAAATGCAGAGTTACGAAAAGCATGTCAACACCTAAAAATTAACCATGGTCTAGATTACGCCGAAGCTAAAACATGTCACCTACAGTCATAATGCTTCAACAGCAAATAAGATCTGAAAAGACATCATGAGCCCATCAGCTCCTACCCAGTGCATTCCCCAAACTGCATTCCACTTGCCAGCTACGGACCATTTCCTGCCAGGGCCGGCCCTAGCATCTTAGGGCATCAGCAGTGTGTAGAGGCTGCATTGCCTCTAACATGGGTCCCGCGCAGCTGCCTCTAACCATAGCTAAAATCCCCGTAGTGTATAGCACAACACTCAGCCTCTAAGGTGCCCCCCCCCCCCCCCCACACACACAACGGAAGTAAAATAAAATTTCTACACAACCGCTTTTGGCTTTTCTCCACAACCACAAAGAGCAGCCACATGCAATGTACACTGACAAGAGGGGCCATTTGGATTGTTTAATCAATGGAGTCTGCCTCTAACGTTGGAGGCGACTCTAGCATATTTTTGGCTAGAGGCGATGGATACAATGTATGGAGGCTGCCTCTATGTGGAGAGAGAGTCCTTAGAGGCCCTTGTGCGAACTTCTGAACTCCACCGGCCATGGGCCCTCGCCTTGGCACGGCTCTGACTGCCACGACTATCACCAATAATGTTGTGGCAGGTGTGTAGTGGCTGCGACCCGTCGGAAGAACCGACAACGAGATTCATCCAACGAGAAAAATCATTGGTTGCATGGTGCCTAATTAGTGGAGTATTGCATGCTTTTTTAGCTTGAATCGGAGTATTGCATGATGCATGGGCCTAATTAAAGGAATGTTGCATGCTTTTTAATTTTGTGGGAAGGAGTATTGCATGCTGCGACTCATACTTGCCAAACTAAATGGGATTTTTGGCTGCATGGAACAGATACACCTCTCACACTGCATAGATCCGGCATTAATTGAGATCGATAATCAAGGATATTAGCAGATTGGCTGATTTCATGGCCAAAAGTTTCGCCGCAGAGTTAATTCCTAGCTTGGTCGCGCAGCGGGAATAGGTGACTGGCTGAATGGTTGTCTCTTGGCTGGTCTTTTTACCTTCTTTATCTTTTCTTCTTCCTAATATGCTTATATATCTTCTTTTTTTTTTGAGGGAGGTTATATATCTTCTAGAGACATGTCTCCGCTTATATATCTTCTAGAGACATGCAAACGGATGGGCCCCTGCTTGGGCTGGGCCCTAGGCGGCCGCACTCCTCGCCATGCCCCAGGGCCGGCCCTGTTTCCTGCATGCATTTTACTCTCTCCACATTTAGCCGGCTCTTCTCGTACCATATGCCAAATCCCTTCTCCCATGAATACAGATTGTAGAAGTCGTAAGCCTCGCCCAAGGAGTCGAATGCAGCGCCAAGAACAGGTGTGATCACATTTTCAGCCGGTTTCTCTGCAAAACATCTCACAACCTTCTCGAACGCACTGATTCGATTTGGGCACGGTGTCGTGCTTGGTGCAGCAGCACCAAGCATCAGCCTGCAAACACCAGGCAGTAGGCATGATTTATCCGAATGCATTGTACCAACTCCTCTGAATCCACAAAGCTATAGCTGACTCATTTCTTTTCTGCGATCCAATTTTCTATACTAAAATCTTTGCATCTCTCATATCAAATGATTTCATTTTTAATACAGTTTACTAACTACTCTGAACCCATACATCTATAACTGCCCGATTTCTTTAGTGTTGTCAATTTTTATTTAATAAAAGATTTTCCGTATGTGATCGCATAATTAAGCTTTTCATTATCTGACTGTCAATAATCAGAATGCAGTGTACTTACTCCTCTGAATCCAACAAACTGCAGCTGCCTGATTTCTTTACCGCACTCAATTTTTCTTTACTAAAATCTTTGCATCTCGCATATCAATGAGTTACAACTGAATGCGGTGCACAAACTACTCTGTTTTACTGAAATCTTTGCTTATCTGATGACATAAGGAAGCTTTTTCTTATCTGAATTTCAACTACGTGAATGCAATGGAGTTAATCCTATGAACCCGGTACACTATAGCTGCCTGATTTCGTTAGTGCTACCAATTTTTCTTCCCTATTTCTTTGCATCTCTCGTATCCGGAGGGTTCAACTAAATGCATTCTACTAAATGCTCTGAATCCAGAAAGATATAGCTGCCTGATTTCTTTACTAAAATCTTTGCATCTCAAATGAAATAAGGAAGCTTTTCCCCTGGCCTCTTATTCCATCCGGGCGCCTGGGGAATCATCTCCCAGTCGTCGCCTTCAAATCGCCAGTTGCTTTGCAAGAGAAGACGGCTGGACCCTGGATTCAACTCGACCCGTGTGGTGAGACGGTGAAGTGAACTACCCGATCCACGGATCAGACAACGGCTCCGATTCTGATCCATGGAACACCTCCCCGGCGTCAAACTGCCGTCCTCCCCAGCATTAACTCTGGCTCACTGGACACCGCAGTCGGGAACGTATTTCGGAACAGTACCCGATTTCTGGATGACCACCAGCGCTAGTATAAATTAATGGCACACATCCAGAGGCGCTAACCAACGACGTGGATAATGAGCTCATTTGAGCTCGTGCCCAGTTACTCCACATCGATTATGGGCCATGACCCTCTAATCAAGCTGTATATAAATGAATCTCGCTTGCTCGATGTCGCATCTTGATTTGACTCATATATACTAGTACATTTTGTGTCCCTCTTTTTTGTTTTCACAGACTATCAACGACGTGCTAGTCGGTGTGACTTCGGCAGCTCTTTCACAATATTACTTTAGAAAGTCTGGTAAGTGTTTTTTATGATAACGACAGTGGATGTTTTTTCTGTAGACAAGCATTTTTACACTTTGCTTTTCTAATATTCAATATTAGGTGAGAGTAATACTAAGATAATCGGTTTGCGGTCATGTGTCCTTGTCGACGCAAGGCCGGTGTCTACCAGACAAGTAAGAACTTCATTTCTCGCTGCACATAAGTAATAAATATTAATTGAGTGACATATATGTAGTAACATGAACTTCATCACAGTTTTGTATAATTAATTATAAAATTACACTGATTTTCTTCTCAACTATGAACAGACATATGTTACCAGGGTAGAGACAGGAAATCAACTTACCGGCCTCATCTGCCCATTTAATATAACCTTGCAAGATGATCCCCTTGAGTATGTTCATGAGGCAAAAAGGTTCATGCATAGGAAAAAGAAGTCTTTAGCAGTGATGCTCACACGGGTGATTGGTGAATTCTTAGTCAAAAACTTTGGTCTGAAGGTATATTAACTGCTCCTTTTGTACATTATATGCTCAGGATTACATCACACATACCTGGAACAAGCATTGTGTCTATTTATTCATGTTTCCATTAATTGTAACGATTTTTCAATGAAAGCAGACAGGAACTTTTATCTTCCGGCGCTTTTTCACACGTACAACCATAATATTCTCGAATGCAATTGGGCCAGCTGAACATATGACGTTATGTGGGCACCCAGTCGCCTTCATGGCACCTAGCATCTATGGCCAACCTCAAGTAAGACATCCATGTCCTTACATCCAAAACATATGCCCTCTCTTACCTTTTTACAATAACATCCTTAATCATGTGTCTGAGAAAACAAAACTAGTTGTGCGTTTATTCATTTTACTCCATGTTTCCTCTAACTGTCTGGATTTTGAATGCAGGCTTTGACCGTACATTTCCATAATTATGGTAGTGATATCAAGGTAGTTCTCGCCGTTGATGACACACAATTTCAAGATTGTCATGAACTTTTGGATGATTTTGTTGAGTCTATCAGGATTATTAAGAATGCGGCAGCCCTGAAGATGTTGACAACATTGAGACGTGACTGAGCAATTGATAATTGGATAGGTGAACATATACGGAAATAATAAAAATAATATATATGCAACTATGTGCAATACTAGTATCTTGTGTGTATTTTAATTGCAAGTGTGTCTTATGTGTACTTTAACATATAGTACCAATCAATGTACATTTTGGGTTCAAACCCTTTTCTACTACCACATAATCAGTTATCAACAGTCGGTCAAAAGCTTGACTCTGAAGCTCCCTGTTTTTTAAGGAAAAACTCAACTACTCCACCTTGCAGGTAGCTTTATCCATTATTTTGATACATTATTATTTGTTACGATAGAAAGATTATGTGATGCTCCCAAGTTGGTCAGTCCCTGAAAGGTTACTTTATCCTCCGCTCTTAGAGTTCAACCTCCTCAACTTCGCAACCTCGGCCAGGGCAGCCACCATGATGGTGGAAATCTCTATTGGCAACGATGTTGATCATACCATCCACAAATTATGTTTTTAGGTAATAAGTAGGCACCTCTACTATATAAATAATCGCATGTGATTAATAAAAACGAGCTTATATTTATAAGCACGTATCTAAGCATTTTGCATTGTGCATGCTCTCACAACGCTTCCCTGTCCAGCAAGGTATGCTGCCACTGCCAAGGGCACGGGCGCGATCTAACCAGTGGCCGCCATGGCCTCCGCTATCTTCAGGCGTATACCTACACACACTAGTGGACATTGTGTGACTCATAAAGGTTGTGATGAAGTTCATATGTCGAGTGCGTTCAAACTTTATATAGAGTATATTTATATATACTTAAATACTTTTGGCAAAAAGTAGTGCATAATTACTAAAATTAATATATGGTTGGTATAAATTACATGTCAATTAAAGAGTGATTCCATCAAATATGTATGTACTCTGCGCACCCTTTGGTTATAATGTTACTTTTATGTTTAATGGTCTTATTAAGTACAATTTCAGAATTCATGAAAATTTAGGGTTTGTTTGGGAGCTCTTCAGCTCAAACCACTGTCCATTTGAAAATGAGTTGAGGAGATCTGGACATGGGCTTAACCAAAGATTTCACCATCTAGAAATATAAGCCGCATAATTACTCACGCAACCAAAGTTTGAAATTTGTTTACCACTAGAACGTGCCCAAGTATGTGGACTAAGGATGCAAAAATGTATTATCACATTTGTCCTGAAAAATTCTTTTGTGTTATCAAATTGCTCCCGTAATTTGTGGGCCGCATGCAGCAGTATGATGGAGATTTTCAAAAATCATACAACGACCCAACTAAATTTTTTATAAAACTTGAAGATAAGCAAAATGATAACAAAACAAAAAGTATTTTAAAATTTTAATATCTTCTCAAAAAATTGATGATATTAATTTTCCTTAGAATTCTTTATATCAAAGTTGATTTTGAAAATGCAACTTTACCCTGGCAAAACTACGACATGCAATTTTATTACAGTTTGGTGAAAGACATGTGCAAGATGGTGGCATCAGGTCTCCTCTTTGATGACGTGAGATGTGGACAGTGGAGCCACAGACCGATGAGTGTGTGGGTAAGATCCGTGGATAATGACCCATAAGGTCTGGAATAACCTAGTGTGCTTCTTCTTTGCTCGCAACGAAAATTTCCCTTATATGGGGTTCTTCCCTCAGGCCGGCAATGCTTCAACGACAGCTTCAGGGGGTTATTTACATTTTTGCATGGTTCCTAGTGGAAACCGCCCCGGAAATGACCCGCGAATCAAAAAAGAAAACCTGGTTTGGGAAGCTTCCCAAAACCGAGGGATTCCTGCAACTGAAAGAAAGAATAAAACTATCAAGAACAATTATAAAGGACTAGCCCTTTGATGCGTAGTGGTTGCTGTCACAAACGAACTGGTCATGGATTCGAACTCCCGAGTTGATCATTTTCTGAATGTTTAAAACAGAAAAAAATGTTGAATAGGCCGGCCCAGAGAGGAAAGGGAGTGTGCGCTCGTTTGTATAAACAACTATCACGTGCTATCACGTGCTAGCTTCATAAGATTAGCAGTAACTCTATGGGCAATATGGTGGGCTGGGCGAAAGGCGATTCATGATGGAATTTTCAGTGTCCTACAGCTACCCATGAATTCATCATGTGGTTCAATTCACCACACTATACTGTGCAGCGCCTAGCTGCCCGGCGCACAAAAAGGTCAGCCGGGTGAATTTTTGCGCCAACGGTTCATTTTGTGATATTGTTTCGTCCACAGGTCAAATTTATCATTTTTGCCCATTTCAGAAATGGATATTTTGTCCAAGGAAGGAACAAAGGTGCAGACCAGCCCCGGAGTAGCTACAGCAGCACTCCGTCCCAAAGCTCCACCGTCAGGTTTTACGAAAATGCATATTGATGCTGCCATCTCCAGAGCACATTTTAGGGGTGCAACCGCTTCTGTTTCCCGTGATTCAAATGGAAGCTTCTTCGGAAGCTCGGCTCTAGTGATCAATGGGATAAATGATGTGCCAACACTTGAAGCAATAGCGTGCCCGGAGGCAGGGCCGTCTCCAGAAATTTGAGGCCCCGGTGCGATATACAAAATGGACCCCTAAATTTCGGAACCGGATAGAAACATTATAGTTTCACGTAATTATTTAACTTAGTTTTATTTCGAGCATGTTTAGAAATATACCGAGTATTAGTGCAAAATAAAATAGATTGTACTAAATCGATAGTAATATTCTACGGATAAGCAACATCAAAATTTGTAAAAATATCTAGTGTTTTTTAAATATATTTATTTAGTATTACGGCTCGACGAGCTAAAGCATAGGATAAATTGATGAAAATATCTAGTGTTTTTGTAACTAGTAATATCATAGAGACGCCACAATGCGGAAATAATTCTGAAACTGAAAAACAAGACCACATCCCAGTTTAGGCTTAGCGTGGAATACTAACAATAAAAGTAATCCATGTATTAGTAGCAGGGTAGCAGAAAGTTACCTACTACCAAACTACGATCATGGACTTACGCCTGTGTGAACGAGGCCATGTCGGCGGCGAACTGTTGCACAACGCCGGCCAGAGGCCGTCCTGCTCGCGAAAGAGGGAGGAGATATTCCGCGAGGCTGTTCCTTGGCACTTGGCAGCAGCCTACCTCTGGATCCGGCAGGGCAGTGCCGCCGCGGCCGCCGGAAAAGCTGGATACCATCATGGAAGAAGAGTACAGCTCCACCATCATGATGTACCACGCTAGATTTCAGGGCAAGATCTATTTCTTCCTCGGGGCCGCCATCGACAATGGTTCGCCGCAGATCCATTGGACCGTGGTTAATTGGTTTTCTAGGCGGCGCGAGGCAATCGGGTAAATTGTTGGATTAGGGCAGTGCGACGCTTTGACTCTCCCTTGGACTCGACGTAAAATGGGACCCGCGCAGGCACCCAAATTCCTGGCTTCTCGGTGCGTGGGGCGTTTCGCAGCTGAACCGTTTACATCGGGCACTCACAGATAGGCGTACGAACCAAGGTTTCTCTTATTTTTTTCGCCGATCGGGGGCCCCACGTTTTTTGGGGGCCCTGTGCGATCGCTCACTTCGCACGCCCTCGTCGACGGGCCTGCCGGGAGGGATTATCTCTAGCCCAAGACCTGATGCTCCAGAATTTCATAATTGCATCTGATGCAAAGCAGGTGGTCAGTAACGTAAAAAACTCGAGCTGTGGTGCATATGGAGTGATCATCAAGGAAATAAATCTTAGGAAAGTTTCTTTTAATTGTATTTTCACATTTGAAGGTAGAGCCGCTAATGGCGATGCCGATAGGTTAGCCAAGTATTCTCATTCATTGAATTAGGGGCAACACGTTTGGCTGGTCGAACCCCATGACCCTTTTTGTATCCCACATCATGTGAAATTTGATCAGATTACATGTTCCTGTTATATATGCGGACGGTTAAATGGGCTGCCTTTGTCAGTTGTTCACGGATGATGAAAGATAATCTTATTTATAAGCCTGTCGCTTGCCGGAGTATGAACAGTTCTTTTGTTTATGGGTTGAGTACCATGCAATCTTATCAGGTTCAGAATGTTGAGCCTTCATGTGGATACTTGGCCATTGTTAGCTTAATCCAAACTTATTAGTCTGCAAGTCTATGTTGGTTTGTAGTAGCTAGTATAAGGAAAGCTAGTTTGAGTCGGTTTACTTTCCTTGTATTAGTGGTGTCCGGCTGTGTGATCAGCGTGCTAGCAGTTATTAGATTAGGAAAGTACCTGGTACGTACTAGTATTTGGAGTAGGAAGAGTCCGGCTAGGATTGCGTTCCCGGGGCAGTACTAGTTTCAGTCTAGCTTGGTTTAGGTGTCGATAGTTGGCACGAGTAGGTTTGAAACCTTTGGTGCAGGTTGGGTGTGTATATATATCCACACGGTGTCACGTCAGTTTTGTTACGAGGAAGAAAATGAGAAAAGAGAAATAAAGAGGAAAAGAGGGGCGCGACAGGTGCCCTTGGCTATCAGTTTTTTGTGCGCGTGTTCGTCGTGATTTGATGTGATCGATTCTGTGGCGAATTTCCAACAGCCATGACTCCTTTGGGAAGCTGGGGTCTGGGGACAAATGATTATTATGCAAGTTATGATTATGAAGATATTGTGAAATTTATGAGGGATGGGTTTGCTCTTAGATGTCCTTTCCCAGCTCCAGAATGGACATATTCTTGGATCCTCAAGACATGCCTGAAAAATTCAAGGAGGTGAGTCTTTCTATGCTCTCTGGTTGCATTTTCCACCTCAAATGGGATTGTCTTACCAAAAAACTGTTTATCTTCTCACCAATCCATGTCATACCTTGCAGTGACTACCACGAACAGATGTCTAGTTCAAGCATCCAAAATTAGATTTCTGTGATTTTTGGCATCGACGTGCGTTTCTTGGGATGTGTAAAAAAATAACTCCTTGTCTCACTACAATAAATTATATTGGGCTGTGTTAGTCATAGTATCTGCTACAAGTATCATGAAGCTCATTATCGATATGACAGAATCATCTAATACTTATTATTACAGCTCCATAACTTTATACATGTAACTCAAGTTTGAAAACTTGTCTATGCAGTGTTTGCAGTACTATCCAAGTTAGTCTTTGCACTGTTGTCTGTATTGATCTTCCTTGCCTACAAGTACTGGAAAACAATGGTAGCAATTGACGCAGTTGATAAGTTCCTCTAGATGCAACTAGCCCTTGGCCCAACAAGGTTCGCTTACACAGACATCACTGCAATCACTAGCCACTTCAGAGACAAGCTGGGCCAAGGAGGATATGGGTCCGTGTACAAAGGCGTGCTTCCTGGTGATGTCCATGTTGCCATCAAAATGTTTGTCAGCTCCATGTCCAACGGAGAAGAGTTCATCAGTGAGGTGTCCAGCATCGGAAGCATACACCATCTCAATGTAGTGCGTCTGGTGGGTTTCTGCTTGGAGGAAATGAGGAGGGCTCTTGTTTACGAGTACATGCCCCACGTATCTCTTGAGAAGTACATCTTCTCGCCAGAGAAGAGTTTCTCCTGGGACAAGCTCAATCAGATTGCTTTGGGCATTGCCAGAGGGATCGACTATCTGCACCGATGCTGCGACATGCAAATTGCTGACTTTGGGCTGGCAAAACTGTACCCGAGGGACAACTGCTTTTTGTCAGTGAGCGCTGCGCGGGGAACAGTTGGCTACATAGCTTTGGTGCCATATCCTCCAAGTCTGATGTTTATAGCTTCGGGATGTTGTTGCTGGAGATGTCTGGAGGGCGGAGGAACGTGGATCCACGAGCGTCAAGAAGCCAGACATACTACCCATCATGGGTGTACAATCAGCTGTCTCGGCAAGAGGTGGGTGGGATCTCAGAGGTTGTTGGTATCCATCAGGTTGAGAGGATGCTATGCATCATTGCGCTGTGTGATACGTCCATTTTGGATCATGCTTTTATATTGATATTTATTGCATTATGGGCTATTATTACACGTTATGTCACAATACTTATGCCTATTCTCTCTTATTTTACAAGGTTTACATAAGGAGGGAGAATGCCGGCAGCGGGAATTCTGGGCTGGAAAAGGAGCAAATATCAGAGACTTATTCTGCACAACTCCAAAAGCCCTGAAACTCCACGAAAGTTACTTTTGGAAATAATAAAACATATTGAGCGGAAGAAGTACGTCAGAGGGGGACCCACCTGGCCACGAGGGTGGGGGGCGCGCCCTACCCCCCAGGGCGCGCCCCCTGCCTCGTGGGCCCCCTGTTGGCTCTCCGGTGGCCATCTTCTGCTATATGAAGTCTTTCGTCCAGGGAAAAATCAGAAGCAACCTTTCGGGATGTGACTCTGCCGCCACGAGGCGGAACCTTGGCGGAACCAATCTAGGGCTCCGGCAGAGCTGTTCTGCCGGGGATACTTCCCTCCGGGAGGGGGAAATCATCGTCATCGTCATCACCAACTCTCCTCTCATCGGGAGAGGGCAATCTCCATCAACATCTTCACCAGCACCATCTCCTCTCAAAACCCTAGTTCATCTCTTGTATCCAATTCTTGTCTCCAAGTCCGGGATTGGTACTAGTAGGTTGCTAGTAGTGTTGATTACTCCTTGTAGTTGACGCTAGTTGGATTATTTGGTGGAAGATCATATGTTCAGATCCTTTATGCATATTAATACCCCTCTGATTATGAACATGAATATGCTTTCTGAGTAATTACGTTTGTTCCCGAGGACATGGGAGAAGTCTTGCTATTAGTAGTCATGTGAATTTGGTATTCGTTCGATATTTTGATGAGATGTGTGTTGTCTAGGCTCTAGTGGTGTTATGTGAACGTCGACTACATAACACTTCACCATTATTTGGGCCTAGAGGAGGGCATTGGGAAGTAATAAGTAGATGATGGGTTGCTAGAGTGACAGAAGCTTAAACCCTAGTTTATGCGTTGCTTCGTAAGGGGCTGATTTGGATCCATATGTTTCATTCTATGGTTAGGTTTACCTTAATACTTTTGTTGTAGTTGTGGATGCTTGCAATAGAGGTTAATCATAAGTGGGATGCTTGTTCAAGTAAGAACAGTACCCAAGCACCGGTCCACCCACATATCAAATTATCAAAGTACCGAACGCGAATCATATGAACGTGATGAAAACTAGCTTGACGATATTCCCATGTGTCCTCGGGAGCGCTTTTCTCTATATAAGAGTTTTTCCAGGCTTGTCCTTTGCTACAAAAAGGATTGGGCCACCTTGCTACACTTTATTTACTTTTGTTACTTGTTGCTCATTATAATTTATCTTATCACAAAACTATCTGTTACTACTTATTTCAGTACTTGCAGAGAATGCCTTGCTGAAAACTGCTTATCATTTCCTTCTGCTCCTCGTTGGGTTCGACACTCTTACCTAACGGAAGGACTACGATAGATCTCCTATACTTGTGGGTCATCACTGTGGTGCATCCAGATGAAGCCAGGCGATCGACCGGCGATGAGTGAGGTACTAGACATGCTGGAAGCTGGCATCGATGGCCTGGAGATGCCTCCAGAGCCCTTCTTCTGCGGGGTCGAGTACGCTCCTGTTGCAGATTCTTCAGTATTATCAGAGATAAGTACATTCTCGGAGTGAAATACCTATACATCGTAGTTTTGGACCAAAATTTATCCCCTACCCACCTCAGGTACACTCAGCAAGTCAATATTTGTTTTGGAAGGTTTGAAAGTGTAAGATTGATTATCCTTGGTTATATTTGGACCTACCTACCACAGAAGGTTCTGTTGTGTGCAATGTGAAGAAGATACTCTTTTTTCTTAATATGAAGAGAAGACGTTGAAATTGTGATGCAAATTGTAAATGTGAACCTGGAGAGAACCGCTTTCTGTAAAATAATGATAATCCCGTTGGCGATGTTGTTACTGTTTCTGTACAATATCGATCTCACTCTGTTGGTTCTTGTGCGATGCTGTAGTATTTGTTTACTAAAGTGTATTCTTTTATTGGTGTAATTGCACAAAATTTTGCATGGATTTATGGTGTTCTTGGCAGGAAGAGATGGTGTGGTGATCATGCCGGGGTTTCATATCCTGCGAGCGGATATGAAACGTTTTGCTTTAGGAACAATCATCATTCCTGCAGAACATGTAAGTGCAAGTCTTTTATCATTACGCAACAGAAGTTATTGAGAGATGGCTTTCCCATAACTGAAACTCCATGGATTGTACACAGATAGAAGGAGCAGTATCATCAACAAGAAGAACCAAAGGAGATCTGCTGCAATTTGGAGGTTACTCAAAGCTTTGCCATTCTTCTTATGCTCTGTGTCACAAACCCAAATATCTGTTTGTTATTTAAGTTACACACCCACATAACTTGTGGCGTCGCCCATAGGCTTCTCTCTTCTCTCTTGCGACACAAGGTTGATTTTCCTCTCAAACCCAAACCTCTGTTTGTTATTTAAGTTACACACCCACATGTGATGTCTAGCCAGGTGAGCATGCTATCAGTATACACCACATCTTATGAATAAAGACAAGATTTGAACCATGCATGCATGTTTGTGAGCCGAGCCGGCCGCTCGTTTACACCGAATTATATTTCAGTGTTTCTTTATTGCTTCACAATGTTGAGTTTACAACCCTAGATAAGCCTAGATTTAGCTTACAACAACCGTGTCTAGTAAGTACTACTAATCCTAGTCGATGTAGAATTCTATTTGGATATGTACACGTACCGTGCACACACAGGCCAACAGGGATATCATGTTTAATTCCAACACATATGATGACGACACACCTCCTTTTTCGTAGAAGAAAGGTGGACATATGATTATTTATTATGCTCTTTTCTGGTAAATACTATCACCAATTCCATGGACTAAATTGGTGAACAGAAGAGTGGCATCAAAGGCCTAGTACAATTATTGTATTTCCATGGCTAGTAACTTGCTGGAAATTTTGCTAGTTAAACACAATATTTGAGCACACCAGGGATGTGAACACCATAGAAATAATCAACCCAATGGATGGACTTGGGATCAAAGTCAAGGGAATAGGCTCCATTGTTAATTTGATCATCCTTCTTCATTGCCATCCTTAGCCTCTCCAAGTTCGTGTCATCAAAGCTGCATAAGATTGATAAAATCAAGTGAAATAGATATGCTAACAGGAAGCACTGTCATGCCGTGTAATTGCCAAAAATGAACCAAAAGAAGAAATGGACAAGTGTTTAAGTTGTTTACCACCCTTTGAACAAGGCGAATGGTGCATAGAGCTCGATCATATGCATGAGGAATTTGTATTTTCTATTGAGCTCATTGTAGCGCCATGAGAAAACACCACAGAGCGCAATACTCACTAGGCGAAGCATCTTTCCAATCGATTGTAGGAAAAGCACATAATGTTAATTACATTCTCATGATATATGGGGATTCCATGTTGAAATGGTGAACTAACCTCGAGGGGAAGCACATACTTGATGGCCGTGTACAATCTCAACCGCGCAATCGTGCTAAAGATTCGCATCTTCTTCAGGCGGACACGCTCGCCATTCCTCCCCTTGCATGGCGGGTTCTCAATGAAGTAACGGTGCATTGAGTCTATGACGAGGGCTGAGGGTGTCGGGTTGCATACCGACGAAGTTACATGGTAGATGAACTGAGCTTGATGGTCCTCTGAGTGTGCTGCCATGGCAGCCATCATAGCGTTCACCACCATATCCCCCGGAATCTACCCAAACCACCCACCACAACCACGCAACGTAGAGCTGGTTACATGGTTCCTTGATCAAGTTCCATTCCAAATTGGTTTCTGATTTTTTAATAAACTCACCATGTCAAGTGTTAAATCAAGGTTGATTACGAAGAATGGCAAGGTTTGCTTCTCATGACCCATAATCACTGTGTCGACTGTCCTGCAAAATATAAAGATGCTCAGTAATCATTGAATGCTGCTGTTGTGGAGGATCAAGATATTGTTTTTTGAGCTTTAGCACCTGATTCCTTCGATCCATCCAGGCAATGGATCCTTGATTGTACTAGTTATGATGCTCGGGCGGATGATGACCACCGGAACGTCCCCTCGCATGTGCCCCATCATCATCTCCCCCATTGCCTTAGTGAAGAGATAGGTGTTTGGCCACCCAAAATTCCGCGCCCTTCATCCATTGGTGCATAAGCATGGATTAAATGCATAAGTATATTACTGTTTTTTTCTATTCAGTTTTTTTATGTCTAACCTCTTGAGGCCAAGCTCCTTCATGGTTTTCCTCTCAGCTTTCTCCGTGGAACTACTAGCCCTTAGTTCTCTCTTGGTATCTTCGATCAAATTTAGCTCAATTTCGATGTCCAGATGTGTGCCCACCCTTAGTGTCTCACCCATCAAGAATGTCTTCTCTGTTATTAGCCCCTCTTTTTCACCAGCTACATAGGCTGTTTAAGTCATATCGATATCACTTAATGAGTCACAGTTCAGAATTTCTTGTCACCGCAAATGCAAAGATTATAGTTGTATTGGTTTGCACCAGTTGAAACATGAAGCAACATCTTGAGCTTAGTACACTTCTTTGCGAATTCGCAAATGTGCTTCACTCCCAATACATTCGTGTTGAAAGCCACGTCATATCTGAAAAATTAGCATCACATTTTGAAATGTTATTTCAATAGCATATATGTAATTATTGTAAAATTATGACAGTAATATGCGACCGTGAAACACTCTGAACCTTTCAGAGAAGTTTGTAGTAGCAGCTCCATTAATGATAACGTCTATGTCCTTGGACACTTCTCTCAGCTCGATAGTGTCTAGTCCAAAGTTCTTATGCATGACATCTCCCAGCAAAGGACATATCTTTTCTTTGACAAAATTATGAAACTCCAAACCATGTTTTTCTTTCAAAACTTGAAAGATCTCCTTCCCCATGATCTGAAAATAACAAAACATCGTTTGTATATTACCATTAGTGAATGTACTAAGAATTTGCAAGGTTAATCTCTCAGGAGCAAGTGTACTTTCTCGGGGATAAATGCTGCCAATGCAGTTGAAGGCTTACTGGGTTAAGAAAATCTGCATATAGCTGTGCTACAAAGAAAGTTAGCATTGGCTTTTTTCAGTTTATTATTTTACATGTGAATAATATAATAGATACATAGATTATTTGTAACAGAGTTTCCCTTAGTGAGGAAGTTCTTGCATGTCAGTAGCCCCATGATTGATGATCTCGATAAGATCACTGAGGAGGTCCCTATCTGATCTAGAAATTGAGTAACAATGCCAACTAAACAAGTAGATTGTCCATCTCTTGCACAAGGAAGAGATTTAAATGATGTCAACGCTCGCAGTTACAATTTCTGATTCAAGGATATATATGATAATAAAAAATAGTTTCATATGCCAGCCAATGACATACATAGGAAGAACGTATTTTCATATTCGATCAAGATGAGGGCCATATCAAGGAGGAGGGTCCACTTCAATTTTTCGCTACAAACTATTAAGATCATCCATTTGGACCACTACCTAAAAACAATTTTTGTTTCATGAGTCCGTAACATATGACATCTCTCAAGTCTCATATGTGGAAAATGAGTTTTTAACCGCTCAAGTTTCTGAAGAGGACACCTGAGATGCAGTGTTTTAGATGGAACAATAAAGCTCCGGACCGAATGGTTTTCCAGCTGAGTATTGTTAATGTTTCTCGTATGTGAACAAGGTGTACTTGTTGTAGTTGAAAAGCAGGGTTGCTAAGTGGAATGTGTTGTGTCGTCCCAAAGGCCAGGGTGGTTAAGTGGAATTAGTAGGGTAGCAAGTGTTTTGTCTTTTTGCAACATGAGGGCTCGATAGGAAACCTATTACTTGAGTGTAGTTTTCCTCGTGTGGTGTAGTCCAATATTCATGTAGCTTAAAACATTCAATCCCCCTCCCTGGCAGTATGTGTAATATGTTTACGTTTGACAATTGGTTGATGGTTATTGATAAATGTTTTTGCTTATGTATCGTACCGGGGGTGACACCCTTATCTTCAACTCTGGGCCTTCTAAGAATGGAGTGTTTCTCCACAGAAAAAAGTGTCTTTCAACTCATGTCCGTATTATTCATGCACGTACACAGTGGTGCACACTTGGTATACCTGCGGAGGCTAGAGGACCTTTCACGATGATGTCTACCTGGTTGGAGCATATATACGACTAGGGATGTTTTTTCCCATCATTTATGGGGGTGTAGTTTTTCGATGGGACCTCCCCCATCTTAAGATGTTTTCTTTATTTACTTCTTTTGAAATACAATGCCTTTTTGGAAGTGTGCCTTATTTGTATCTTGTAATGAAGAGGTCTGGTGTTCACTCAATGTGGATGTGTTAGGTATATAAAATTATTAAATGAAAATGTCTTTTATTAGAAAAAAGAGTTTCCCTGGGTTCTGTGTTTATTACTGCACACACAACGATAGTTAGACTGCAAAATACATATCTGGATTGTGCAATACATTTTCCATCTATATTTCTTGACAGGAGAAGGTTAGCAAACAAATAAGGACATATTGTCAAGAACACATCGCATTGATGTCAAAAAGGTGTACTTTTAGGAGAAAGGATAACTAGAAACGAACATTTCACCTCATTCTGAAATCGAAACTTTGCGGATTCGACGTCGGAGGCCCGAATCAGAAGAAAGAGCTTCTTGACATCAGGCTGAACCCTCAATATCTTCTCCACAAGCACTACCCAGAAATCATACAAGAAAGACCAATATATAAGCCTCCCTCCCTTTATCCAAAAGATACCTTTTAGATATGATCAACACACATGATTAATGAACACATATACCTTTTCCTAGGAACCCTGTTGATCCAGTGATGAGGATGCTCTTGTCCTTGAAGTATCCTACAACCCTATCCACATCCATTTCACTGATCATCATGGCCGTCGACTTTCGTGTGTCTCGAGAGAACAATGGGTGTTATAGAAAGAACCACCATGGTTTTAAAGTGTAAATATAAATGCATTAGGGTTGGGAGGAATGTTGGTTTCAGAGGAAAACTGGAAAGGAACCAACGTGGGTCATGTGTTGAAGGGAAACTCAATGCCAACTTCTTTTTTTTGTGGGGAACTGCTTACTAACTAACTACATAATGTCCCTTAAAAAACAATTACTATAACACTATCTCCTCGTAGAAATACTAGAGATATGGGCCAATATATTTCTTTTAATTCTAGTCGTTATCATGCAAGAGGACTAAGTACTAGAGTCATTTTGTTAAATTAGACTAGACAAAATATCGAATATCTAAAATATTCTTACACTTTTTCATGTTTCAAGTGTTAGTGAACTTGACCTTTCTTCCATAGCTTTAGCAAGGGTCTACTTTTGCTAGTTGTCATGGTCGCCCAGCTCTTAGAGCAACTCTAGCCGATTCTCTAAAATTTAGAGGAGTACAGGGCCGAGTATCTTTAGTACATGCGCTCGAGTAGCAGAAAAAAAAATGAAATTTTCTTTGTGATAAACATTAACAAATATTCTAAGAGCTTGCAGAATTTCATCATGAAATCACATTTGTGGAAGTTGTGCAAAAAAAATTAGTTCTTCAAAATGCTTTTGAAAGTATAGCACTTTCAGAATATAAATATTGTTTTGCCACGTCTTCTAGGAATGTGATTCCATGACGAATCTTTGCAAGCACTTGAAACTTTTGTCAATATTTGTCACAAAAAATTCTGATTCTTTTGAAATTTTTAATATCTTTTTCTATTTTACTATTCACCAGAGCTCATTTGAGCTCGGGCTGAGAAGCTCCGCGTCGCGTACGGTAGTGCATCTTAGCATTCTTTGTTACAACTTGCCTTTTCCCTTAATGCGTGTTGCCTGTGTAACACGTATTTAAACTTCTTTAATTTTGACCGCTAATTACTAAAAAAAGTTCCAATGACAGAAAATTACGTCCAATGACAGAAAATTATGTCATTAGCTGAAAGATATATTTCGTAATTTATCCACTCAAAGTTGGTGATGAAATGTTGGTTGTAGTTTTGGAGATTGGAGAATCCTCATCCATTGTCTTCTCACTATGCTTGTGCTCCAATTAGCACACATAAACTCTAGTTTACCATATAACTACTTAACAAAAAAAATCGATAGCCACACTGATTTGGGGGGCTTGTGCAGGTGCACATCCGGCACATGCTTGCATTACGGGCCTGCCCTGAATGAGGAACAGTAAAAAATACCATCATTGTCAGGCCAAACAATTAGAAATTAGAACTAATATTTTCATCCTTGAGGTTGAGACCGGGCACTCAAGAAAGTACCACCAAAACGATGTGTCAATTGCTTACTGGCCAACTACACCACAATTCTATTTCGTTTATCTTTTGTAATTATCATGCAAGAGGACCAAGAGAAATCTTGAAAACGTCCTTGCACGAGCGGCTGTTTAATTAATACTCCCTCCACCTCACAACATAAAAACGTTTTTGACACTAGTAGCACAGAAGTGTGTGTGCTCCCGTTTCTTCTTAAATGCTGACTCCTCCGGACGCTAGCATCCTGGAGTTTGCCACCTTTTTTTTTTTTTGAAGTATGCGTGCAACCACTAGGAAGGTCTTGCAAATGCACGCGGAGCTCCTTGGTCTTCATCGCTCGTCACCTTTTTTGTGTTCTTCATATTCCATGTGTATATTTTTATATTTGAAAAAGGATTTCAAGGCATCTCCGACGCCGTCTCTCAAATTTGCTCTGGCACCATCCGCGAACAGGGGACCAGTTCGCGGACACTAATGCGGGAGCCGGCCTTCTAACTATGTCTGCATACATTTCAACCATTGTTTGAAGTAACTGCACGAAATTCATGCAAAGACGGTGAATTTTCATTACATCTTAAACATTTAGAGCAAAAAAGAAACCCAACCCTAAAACTATCCTACGCTGGCGGCCGGCGGCCATTTCCTTTGTATTTCACAGCAGCGACCACGTCCTCCATCTCCCGTCTCCATGAGCGGCGGCGGGTTCGAGACCTCTGAGGTGAAAGTGCGATCTCCGGTGAGAAAGAGTAGAACATGGGAGATGGACTGGCCACTTGGGACACCATGCCCTGCCGCCTCCCATGACCTACTCCTCCCCGGTGGAGGACGCGACCAGTCCGTCGCTGGCGCCGGCGGACGTGAGATTGATGATGGACGTGGACAGTCCATCCCTGCCACCATCCACATTCGCTACCGAAAATTGGATGGCGGCGTTCTCGTCCTCGGCTCTTGTACTGCCGGCACTTGTGCGGCCGCGTCCGCATCTGGATGTGCTGGAACTTCATTGTGAGTGGCGCGCGCGGCCTCGTAGAGCGTGTGTTGCTTTGCAATGAAGTTTGGTTTCGCCGCCGCCATGGCGGCCACTGCCTCCTTGCTTGCTCGGCCGCCGTAGATCTGGCCCTCCGTCAGCCGGTGCTGCTCGAGGAGAAACATGTTGCACCTCTGCTCGTCCTGCGCCTGCTGAAACTCCGACATATGAGCCGCTACAGGCTGCTCCTCCTCTGCCGTGACGGCGTCGTAGTGCGCCTGCGCCTACTCCATGGTCAGGCCGGCATGCATCGTAGCGGGGTTCGGTTCCGTGTCGCCGTCGGAGCATGTGGTGTCATCATTGGAGACCTCGGGCGAGCTGGCTGACACGCCTGCTTGATCCGCTTGGCATGCGGGACTGCCAGGCTGCTGCAATGGAGGCCACCTCATGCTTCATCTTCGGCGACAGAGTATCAAATAGAGCATTCCTGCTCGTGGTCATGGCGGTTGTGGAGCAAAGGAGGAGGATGTGTTGTGGTGTGGAGTTAGCCGGGCATGTCCGCCTTTAAAGCTGATTCTGGTGAGGCCAAGCGTCCGGGTGCGTCAATGCGCAGCGTCGAAGTTTCTTCCATGGCCAGTGATCCTACTTAGTGGCGGCATACGGACGACTGTGCATTGATCGGGCGTGCTAGATATCTATCATGTCCTGTCCAGGAAACGTCTCTCCGGCATTGAACATGCACGAACACCGGGGACACGGAGCGGGCTGCGCTCTCGGCCGACACGATGCTTCAATGACGGCGCCAGCGAGACTTCACGTCTGCTCTAGGCCGGCGTCAATGAGTAGCGGCCACTCTACAGCGGCATGAATGCGGGCATCTAATGCCAGACAGGAACGCCCGCGTGCGAGGGAGAAATTTTTTTGTGGGCCCTAGTCAGGAGCGGGTGTGGCAGCGGCCCGGACGCCGCAAAGCCCCCCCGCCCCACCCCCTTCACTTTGTCTCTGATTCGCAGGAAAAACGTGGTCCAGACCGCTCGAATGACACAACACGTCTATGCGGGCGGTTTAATGGTTGATGTGGGAGATGCCCTTACTTGCATATACGTATGGATTGACTTGTCTCACCCCGGTTACATTCATGCACGGAGTCTCGCCGTACACGGTTACTGGTTGGCCACTTCGCGCCAACTGCTAATGTTCTGCACATGCTGGCACGTGGACGTGCACTTGTATTGTTCAAGGAAAACGGTCGCAAACAACTACGTATAACTGTGTGTCAAAAATCCAAGTCCGGGCGCCTACAGGCTCAACGTCGATCGTCTACCTCCTGAGCGCTAAACCGTGCTCTACTACTTGCTAACTGCTCGTGTCGTGGAGCATTAAATAGGTCATGTCGAAGCTAAGACGTAGAAAATCGGCATGCATACATGCTCTAGAACCATGAGAAAAGCAGTTGTGTCCACGCCATTGGCTAATTCCTATAGGGTTGTTCGTGCTACAGCATGTCCAGACTAAGTCGGGTGTCAGAACTCACAAGTTTTGCATGCGAGGGAGCCTTCTTAGTATCTACTGTGAGCTGGAAACAAGAAGAAATGCAGAAAAACCAAAAAAGGAAGGAAAAAGGAAAAACCGATAGGAACACAGGGAAAAAAAATGTAGAATTGTATTGAATAATTGTTGATGCAATATTGTGCCGGTACAAGAAGTATATATAAGAGCCAAGCCGCACCTAACCTAGCCTTATTACAAGGGCCATGCTACGCGTCCGCCGGCGGATGACTAGTAAACATCCACCGCCTCACCGGCCGTTGGATGGACGCGAGGATGTCCATCCGATCTACCCACCCACCAGCGCTACCTCCCTTTCGCAACAAGAGCGGTGTTGCAAAACATATCCCGCGACAGGAAGCTTGTTGCAAAACATCGGGACCGCTATTTAACTTTCTGAAACACTGTCTGTGTCGAAGAAATCATTTTGCAACTGGGGTTTTGTTGCAGATTTTTTTTACAATTGAGGTTTGTTTAAAAAATTGTCTTCACTTTTTTGCAACATAGCTAATGTTACGGGAGAAAGTTCTGCAACATTGATGTTGTTCCAGAAAAATTTGAAGGGAGTCATGACGAGTCAGGCGCACATGTTACGTGAGACACGTGTCCATTCCTCTTGCAACAAGCCCTTTGTTGCAAAAATCTTCTTTTGTATAATTTTCTACAACAAGGGTCATGTTGCAAAACTTTCTTTTCTTTAATTTTCTGCAAGAAGATCCATATTGTGTAATCTCTTCTTCTTTAATTTACTGCAACAAACCCTTATTACAAAAATTTCAGCAATATCTTTGCCGCATCTAATTTTCTGCAACAAGACACATGTTGCAAAAATTACAACACATCTCCGGCCACGTCGCGCACTTGTGCAGTCATCATCATTCTGAAACAACATTGTTGTTGCAAAAAAGGATGGGGAGAGAGACGTGCATGGTCAAGCAGGCCACGCGAGGTGGCAGATGCCTCGCGCCAGATCGGCCGGATGATTACAATCATTTCCCTTATTACAAACCGAGTAGGAGTCTAAATCCTAATACAAGTTGTATTCTACTGTAACTGTGGCCTAGGGGTTTTAAGCCTCGTTCTGGCATGGTCAATCACATGCCTTGGGGGCTGAGCGAACCGAAAATATAGTAGCCACGGCAAAGAGCAATGCAGGAATTATCTTTTTCACCAAGGAAAAGATACTTTTTTCCGTAAACCCTACCGCTCTGGCGATTAGGGTTTGGCGGACCTGACGGCGCTCGCAGATTGGATCGGCGGGGCGCACCTGGGATTCCGCCGGCGGGAGGGATGGCGACACCCTCCGGCAGCGGAAGCGGGACGGCAGGGGCAACTCTGTCGCCTGGATCGGCTAGGGCGCGCCTGGAGGAACAACTCGGGAAACTCGACATCACAGAGGAAGAGGCGACACCATTGGTGCTAGATGATCGTGTGTGTCGGTGTCAAAACCGGCGGATCTCGGGTAGGGGGTCCCGATCTGTGCGTCAAGGTCGGATGGTAACAGGAGACAAGGGACACTTTATTTTACCCAGGTTCGGGCCCTCTCGATGGAGGTAAAACCCTACTCCTGCTAGATTAATATTGATGATATGGGTAGTACAAGAGTAGATCTACCACGAGATCAAGGAGGCTAAACCCTAGAAGCTAGCCTATGGGTATGATGATGGTTGTGATGATTTGTCCTTCGCGATGCCAGACTCTTGTTCGGCTTGCCGAGATGATGATCCGAAGAAGTTGAGCTCGGCTCAATAAAGTGACGACGTGTCTAGCACAGGTCGGCAGCCGTGGAGCAATATTGTCGGACTGGTTTGACACCAGCAATGATGTTTGAAGATCATGTTCAAAAGATCTTAAAGTTAGTGGGATGTGTTCGGGCATCCCGTTCATAAAAAAGATGAATTCGGCTCGGATTCGTTCTCGCGCAGAAAACAGATCCGAAAAGTGATGCACTAATAGGAAGTTTCCCGGAGTTCGGATGGTCGGATCGAGCTGACATTTGGAGGGGTCGTAGATATGGGAATTCCGCAGCCGATCAACGGTTGGATCTTCCAAAGGACGTCCGAGTTAGAAGCTGGACACCACGCCCTAAACTCGTCCAGATTCCCGTCCAGATTTGACAGGGCTCCGGTATATTATGGATTGCCGGAGATTCCTCCATCGGAACTCGACGAAATTTTTCAGGGTTATTGCAGACTCAATTCCGCACAATTCCACCAAAGCGATCGTCAAAGCGATACTCGAGGAGGTGGCGGCAGAAGATACGAGTTCGCTGTCCAGAAAAACAGCATGGTCGCTTGAGGGCAATGTTGACGTTGAGCCCCCGAGCTTCATGGATGATTCCTCCGTGATCTTGATAGAGATCGGAGTTGATGTTTGATGAAGGCCCTCGTCCGAATATGGTGATCCGAACACGGGGCGCAATTCTTGGTCGAACCAAGGTGACCAGTCGAGCTGGTGACGAAGATGCCGAAGTCGCAGTTGATCTGCAGGCGAGCCATCGATCCTTTTGTCGATCACACAGCGGAACTCTCAATGAAAGCACCAATGTCGGTGTCAAAACCGGCGGATCTTGGGTAGGGGGCCCCGATCTGTGCGTCAAGGTCGGATGGTAACAGGAGACAAGGGACACTTTATTTTACCCAGGTTCGGGCCCTCTCGATGGAGGTAAAACCCTACTCCTGCTAGATTAATATTGATGATATGGGTAGTACAAGAGTAGATCTACCACGAGATCAAGGAGGCTAAACCCTAGAAGCTAGCCTATGGTATGATTGTGTATGATGATGGTTTATCGACTAGCCTGGCCTCGGTTTATATAATGCACCAGAGGCCTAGGATAACAAGAGTCCTAGCCGAATACGCCGGTGGGGAGGAGTCCTTGCCTTGATCGCCAAGTCTTGTGGAATCTTCCTTGTATGCGGCAACTGTCCGAACTGGCCCATGAGTATACGGCCATGGGGGTCCTCGGCCCAATCTAATAGACTGGGAGACGACGTGGTGAGTACCCCCTAGTCCAGGACACCGTCAGTGTGGATGGGGCGCCAGAGAAGTGGATTGTGGCCGGAAAAGTGCTGAATCAGAATTTACTTCACATCCAGACTATCTCAAACGCCCTCCGACCTGCTTGGGGTAATCCCAAGGGTCTAGCTTTCCGGATCGTGGGAGAGAACACGTTTGTCGCGGAGTTTGCGACGAAGCGAGATCGAGATCGTGTATGGGATGGATCCCCATGGCACATCAGCAAGAACGCAGTAATCCTATCAGAGTTCGACGAGTGCATGTGCCCGTCGGAACTTAAATTCGACAAACTCAAGGTTTGGGCTCGTGTCGTCAATCTTCCGTTCAATCTGCGCACTGAAACCTGGTGCAAGGCCATCGCGAAGCAGATTGATAAGGAGGCTAGCTCGGTCCACTTCGATCATGGGGGAGGCTACCTGCGTGCTCGTGTTACTTTGGACGTAGCCAAGCCATTGAGGAGATGGATCGTCATCAATTCTGCAAGGAGGGGCAGCATCGATCCCTATGACATACAGTATGAAAACATCCCCCACTTTTGCTTCTCGTGTGGCCGATTGGGTCACTCTGACTTATTATGTCCGACGCCTGGAACGAGAGATGAAAACGGCGATCTGCCGTTTGGCAAGGGTCTCCGTCCGCCGGAAGAGAAAAGGAAACCTGCATCTTCTGAAGGTTCCTCGAAAACCAACCAGACCAAACAGGCAAGAATGACACAAGGAACTCAAGTAATGCAACTGAGAAGGGGGCCGAGGTCACATCCCCAGCAAAACGAACTGCACCGAAACGAAAAGGGGAGGCTCCTGCCCAAGTGTACCGCAGAATTGAATTGGCTCTTCTGACAAATCACACTACAGCTGATACTTTGGAAGCAGAGCATTCAGATGTAGCCATGCAGAAGGGTGCAGATGATGCTGAGGAAAATGATGGTACAGTGAGAGAGGTTAAGAAAAAGAAACTAACACCTACGAATTCTAAATCTTCGGCAGAGGCTGCTAGTCGGCCCTGCCCGAAGCAATGATTTGCCTAAGCTGGAACTGCCGGGGGCTTGGGAACCCCGAGGCAGTTTGCGAGCTTCGCAGTGTCGTGAAGCAAGAAGGCCCCGCTCTGTTTTTTGTCATGGAAACAAAGATCCGAGGGAAACGAGGGGAAAAATTGCAGCAGACGTTAGGGTTTGCTGGCTGTTTTGCTGTGGACAGCGAGGGACTAAGTGGGGGCATCGGCCTCTTTTGGTCCTGTGATGTAACAGTGGAGCTCAAGAACTACAGCTTGAGCCATATCGATGTTGTGGTCCGCGATGCACTAAATGCCTCGGTGAACTGGAGGTTCACCGGGTTCTATGGAGCGCCTAGGGCAGAGAACAGACACCATAGCTGGCAATTCCTACGTACCCTACACATCTTACCTCATTCTGAGTGGTTGTGTATGGGTAATTCCAACGAAACCCTTCATGGGGAAGAGCATTTTAGCAGTACAACTCGACCGGAGTGGCAAATGAGAGCTTTCCGCGATGTTGTCAGTGATTGTGCTTTCCAGGATTTGGGGTGGTATGGGGTTCCCTACACATGGGACAACCGACAATCTGGTAATGCAAATGTTAGGGCTCGGCTTGATTGAGCTTTCGCTAACGAGGAGTTCCGACAGAAGTACGAGCATGCTACAATGCGCCATGTGTGTTCCTTAGAATCTGACCACTGCTTTGTAGTGGTGGATCTTCGACACCATCCACCTAACAGACATGTTTCGAAGCCCTTTCGCTATGAGAGCGTCTGGCAAACTCATAGTGACTAGGAACAACTGGTGACTGAAACTTGGCGTGCACAAGCAAAGGAGCCGGGTCTGCTCGGGGTCATGAACTCCCTAGAAGCCCTACAACATAAACTAGCACCTTGGGGGGTTCGGGAATTCGGATGCTTAACAAGGACCGTCCATCAGCTGCAAAAACGACTTGAGAGACTGCGAAGACAGTCGGTTGGACGGGGCCCTTCAGATGAAGAAAAAGCTACCATGTCAAAGCTCCGAGAGGCATTAAAGTTGGAGGAGATATGGTTAAAGCAGCGATCACGTGTCCCTTGGCTTCGTGAGGGAGATCGCAACACGGCCTACTTTCAAGCGCAGGCTAAGCAACGCCAACGAATCAACAAGATCGCTAACTTACAGTGGTCTGACGGCTCAGTCTGTGCTTCGGGGGAGGAGGATAAGGAAGAGATACTTGCTTTTTATCAAAGTCTCTACACGTCTCAGGGGTACAGCAACAGTGATGAGCTGTTATCGCATGTACCGCGCCGGGTCATGCCAGTGATGAATGATCTTCTCTGTAAACCGTTCGACGAATCAGAGATCCGTGCTACCCTCTTTCAGATGGCCCCGTCAAAAGCGCTGGGGGTGGACGGATTTACAGCAGGTTTTTACCAACGCCATTGAGATCTTCTTAAGCAAGATATAGTCCCGGCGCTATTGGAGTTCTTAAATGGTGGTGAATTACCGGTGGGGCTCAATAACACTTCCATCACTTTAATCCCAAAGGTACGCCACCCGCAGAATATCTCGCAATATCAACCCATTGCTCTGTGCCCAGTACTCTATAAGATTGCTGTTAAAGCCATTACCAATCATTTGAGGCCGTGCATGGATGAGATTATTAGCGAAGAACAAAGTGCTTTCGTCCCGGGTCGCTTGATCACAGACAATGTTCTTGTTGCATTTGAAAGTTTACATACAATGAAGAGACGGAAGAAAGGGAAAAATTTCTCATGTGCAATTAAACTGGACATGATGAAAGCTTACGATCGAGTCGAGTGGCATTTTCTTGAACCTATGCTTTTGAGGCTCGGATTTGCTGGCAGCTTGGTGAGACTGATCATGAAGTGTGTCACATCTGTACGTTTCTCCGTGCGTGTAAACGGGAAGCTGCTGCCCTACTTCACCCCGTCGAGAGGCCTCCGGCAGGGCTGCCCAGTTTCGCCATACCTTTTCCTGCTATGTGCTGAAGGCTTCTCTGCTCTGGTTAATCACTATGGAAATTTCGTTGATCGTGGCATCAGAGTGAATCACAGATCGCCTTCGGTAAGTCATCTTTTGTTCGCTGACGATAGTTTGATTTTCATCAAGGCGACCCTCGAGAGTGCAACTAGATTGAATGACATTCTCACGATCTATGGTGCGGCCTCCGGCCAATGTGTAAATAGATCAAAGAGTTCTATATATTTCAGTCCTAACACACCGGCGGCGCTCAAAGCAAGTCTGAAACAACTTTTGATTGTCCATTCCTAAGCTTTTTCTGAGCGTTACCTCGGCCTCCCCACTGCAATTGGAAGGATCTCCAGCGGAACCTTTGAACATATTGGAGATCGGGCCAAGGGTAAGATGCAAGGTTGGTCAGAACGCTTGTTTGCATGTGCCGGGAGAGAAACCCTAATCAAGTCAATCGTTCAGGCCATTCCAACTTTCAGCATGTCATGCTTTCTGCTGACCAAAAAAGTGTGCAAAGGTTTGACCTCAAACATGGCAAAATTCTAGTGGGCGAGCTCTCTGGACAGACGTGCTCTTCATTGGATTGCATGGGACAAACTTGCTACACCAAAAATCAAAGGGGGGATGGGTTTTCGTGACCTCCGACAGTTCAACATTGCCCTTCTTGGGAAACATGGCTGGAGGTTCATGATGAAACCAGACTCACTTTGCACCAGAGTTATGAAAGGAAGGTACTTTCCTGATTGTGATTTTATGCAGGCTACTGTACCAAAGACAGCTTCTGCTACTTGGAGGGCGATCGTAGCTGGTCGTCAAGCACTAGATGTTGGCCTTGTTAAGAGAATCGGTGATGGCACTACCACCTCGGTGTGGGAGGATCGATGGCTGCCGTCGACTGTATCCATGAGACCGTTATTCAGACCGCCAAATACAACGATCAACATGGTGAGCGACTTGATCGACTATGATAACTGGTCTTGGAATCGGGATCTGATCCGTGCAACCTTTATCACACCCGATGCGGAAGCGATCCTGAATATTCCCCTACGTCACGGCGGTGGGGAGGACTTTTATGCTTGGGCACATGAGAGATCCGACACTTACTCTGTTAAACCAGCCTATCGAGCTCTAATGAATCAAAAAGAGCATGCAGCTCTAGAAGAAGGGCATGTAGCAGGACCATCAGAGAATGAACAACAGATGTGGAGTGCTTTATGGAAGCTCAAAGTAGTTCCCAAGGTTAGGATGTTCTGGTGGCGAGTTATTCAAGGAATCATCCCAGATGAGAAGACACTCCAACACAGACACATAAAGGAGACAAGCTTATGCAAGCTCTGTCTCGCGATGGACGAGGACCTGATGGATGCATTACTGCATTGTTCTCATGCAAGAAGTTTTTGGGAGGAGGCCCGGTTGCTTTTTGAGATATCCTTGCCTAGGCTCCACCCCAACACTTGGGCGCGTGACATACTCTGTGAGCAACGCTTCTCAGAGAGAGACCATGCCATCATCATCACAGTCATGTGGGCTATCTGGATGTCCCATAACAGGAGGACACATGATCAAGATATCATCGACCCAGCATCTTCGGTTCGGCGCATCCGGGAAGACCTGGCGTTGCTTCATATTCCCCGGCAGAGTATCATACCATTGCCGGGCCCCGGTTGGCGGCCGCCCGAGACGATCTACGTCAAGGTGAACACAGACGCTGCGATCCAGTGCGATGCTGGCAATGCAGGTGCGGGTGGCGTCGCCTGCTCTTCATCGGCTTTCTTGGGTGCATGGTGCAAACCCCACATGGGGGTCACGGATCCTTTCATCGCCGAAGTGCTCTCTCTTCGGGAGGGCACCATCTTTGCTAAGCTTCGAGGATTCACGCACGTGCAACTGGAAACCGTCTGTCTAGAGGCAGTAAACCTTTGGAACTCTAGCTACACTGATCTTTCGGTAGTAGCACCGATCCTGTCTGAAATTAGAGAGCTCTCGGCTAGCTTTTTGTCTTTTGATATTTCTCATGTAAGTAGAGCTGCTAACGGTCCTGCACACTTGTGTGCTAAGCGTGCATGTATGCTTAACGTGACCGAGAGCTGGCTAGATACCACTCCAAGCTTCCTGACCAGCAGCCTCTTGGCTGACTGTCCAGCGAACGCTTTTATTCAATAAAGCTCTCTAAATCCCCCGAAAAAAAAACATGCCTTGGGGGCTGTGATCCACTCACCGCGAGCAAAGGACGTGATTTTCGCCACCACCAAATTTACGATCTTGAGATAACCCAATGGTCACTAGGAAACAACCCCTGAGAGCGGGATCAATTCAGATTTCTGACTCGGGACATCTTTCTTAAGCCAATACCCTATCATTCTCACGCTAATACCACTACTCCAGTAAGCTCGTAGAATGACTTGGAGTGCGGCCCATGTCACACGAGAGATTAGAATAGTGTTAGATGGCCGATGCTTCCATGTCATCATAAAACAGTGATTAGGTTAGCCAAGTATTCTCATTCATTGGATCAGGGGCGACACGTTTGGCTGGTTGAACCTCATGACCCTTTTTGTATCCCACACCATGTGAAATTTGATCAATAAAACTTGGTTAATCCCTAAAAAAACTAAAACGGGCGCCTGGAGCCTCAAATAGGGATCATCCCCGTTAAGTTCTCCCGGAGCACCTGCTGTGTAGGGGAGAGGGGATTTGTCATGCTCATCACGAGACGAAAGAGCCCCTCGCCTCAGGCACCCCCTAAACAAGCCTTCCCATCACGGGAGAGGGTTGGCTCCTAGCACACGTTTTTGAATCTTTTTGTTTTATTACTTTTATTTATATTTTTAAATGTAAATATATTTTGTTTTAATCTTAAAAATGTTAATTTCTCATTTAAAAATATTCATGCAGTGTAAAATATGTTCACATAGATAAAAAAGCGTTCTTAGCATTCGAAAAGAATGTTCACACACTTCGCAAAAAGTGTTTGTGACGTTAAAAAAAGTTTGTAAAATTGTCAAAAATATGTTTTCAGTAATTAAATAACATCTTTTGTGCCATTCAAAAAACAATGTATATGGCATTTAAAAAAAGTTCACGTGTTTCAAAAATATGTATTCACTATTTATAATAATGTTTATGAATTCTAAAAATGTTTTTACATAGTATAAAGAAATGTTGTATACCATTCAAAAAATGTACATGTCATTTTAAAGAAATATTCACTCATTTCAAAAGAATGGTTCTGACATTTCAAAACATTAATACAATATCAAAAGTTTTTTTTATCATTTATGGTTAGTAGTTTAAACTGATGCCATCGCTCAGTAGGCGCATGCTAAAAATGCCACTAGACAACATTACGTCCAGCTCACAGCCAGTTTACCATGTTACATAACCAACATCCTCATGGACCAACATGACAACTCATCTTACTACGATAAAGTGTGAGTCCCACTCGATCCCCACAATTTTCTTAGTTTCCTCAAAATTATTCGCTTGCTTACTGCTGACAAGTGGGGCCCACCTTCTCATTATGAGATAGAGAGGGCTGACATGTGGGTATTTTGGTATATAAAATGGCCAATGGGTTTGTCCTGACATGAATGATGTCTAATTGTATTTTTGAGCAAACATCTAACAAAATGATGACATTTTTAGGTGTCTAATGGCATTTTAGTGCAAGCATCTCAGGGAACAATGAAATTTTTAAGCAATTGTAACTTCTAATGCCAAAATTGAGTAGTGAGACACAACTAGTAGCATAAATAATAAAATTTCTATAAGATGTTCTTGGCAGGAAGAGATGGCGTGATGATCATGCCGGGGTTTCATATCCTGCGAACTGATATGAAACGTTTTGCTGCAGGAGCAATCATCATTCCTGCAACACATGTAAGTGCAAAATTTTCATCATTTCACAACAGAAGTTAATTGACATTCCATGGATTGTACACAGATAGAAGGAGCTGTATCATCAAGAAGAAGAACCAAATCGCGGACAGGCAAGATCTGCTGCAATTTGGAGGTTACTGAAAGCTTTGCCATGCTTCTTATGCTCTGTGTCACAAACCCAAATGTCTGTTTGTTATTTAAGTTACACACCCACACAACCGTGGCGTCGCCCATAGGCTTCTCTCTTCTCTCCTGCGACCCAAGGTTGATTTTCCTCTCAAACACAAAAGGATCGGAGTTACTCCTAGCACATGTTAATTAGTAGGATGTCCAGGAACTCTGTTTCAAACAAAAGTTCAGACACGGAGGCAGGGAGGGATATATAGACAGAGTGCTGTGCTGTGCTGTTTGTTGCTAGTTTAGAAAAGATCATAATCTGCCCTGTTTGTCATCGTCGGTCGTGGTTAGCTCTGGTGAGGAGCAAGACGAGCATCACGAGAAGGGAGCAGGGTACGAGCGAGAAGTAGCAGCAGCAGCTGCTGCTGCTGTTTTGCGTTCATCCCTCTCAAGTGTTCTGAAAGAATAGAGTAGCTATAGAACGCCAGGGTCGGGCTGTGCAACCTGTGCCCAGCAGGATACGGTGGCCCGGTGAAGTGGAGGCCTGGTGAGATCCCAACTGGGTGCAGGCACGGCAGGGGAACGGACGGCGCCGTGTTCACCATATGTGGAAAATACGTCAAGTTCACCATATCCTCCCATCGACTTCTGGCCTGCAACGTTGAGATCATCATCGAAAATGGTAAGCAAGTCCAAAAATGATGTTCCACACGTCAAGTTCAGAAACTCCAAATTTGAGCTTGCTACTCCCAAGTTTTGAAATGGGCTACTCCATCATGGTTCTTGAAGCAGAAACAAAGCATGTCGCCTCCATCCTTGAACTCTCAAGTGTCAGCTGAACCTCTACCGAATCCTGTACACATTGCACCACAAAGTAGTTACAAATATATCTGCCTTTCTTTGCTGAATTTTGCCGTGATCTGGTCTAACATCAAATAAGGCGCATTTTATTTTTATATAGCTCAAATCCTAACCGTTGACACTGCTGGTCGTGGCTATGGTGGGCGCATACGCGGCAATGGCAGAAACAACCTCAAGTGCCAAGTTTGCTCCAAATTCAGGCATGACACGCTACAATGCCGCAACCGCTTTAATCAAGTGCTGCAGTCCGAGGATCACCGTGAGCGTTCCGGCAACGCCGCACCACTGGTTTGTACACTATGGACATGAACTGGTACACATGATTAAAGTGGTTGCGGCACTATGTCTGAACGAATGGGGATCAAACATTGGGCTTGAGGTTGGTTCTGTCGTTGTCGCGACCGCGGCATCTTGCCTCTGTTACCAACTCAAATACAATGTTTTGCTGTGCGATACCCCATAGGGATTTGCCTTGTATTTATAAAACTTGATCGCTAAGGTTACAGTTGTACAACGAATCAATCTCTACAAATAATGTCTTATCTAGGGATCCTGATTGATACAAATCACAACAATATATCTTAGGTTTAACTCAATCGATTCGATTAGTACCACGCACATTAAAAGTATTCTCCACGTGATTTTTTAGTAATGCTAGTCTATAATAGGTTTTCTACTAACCCGTTACTTACCACATCTGAAGTCAACTGACCCTTCCACTGGGCTGCAAACCAATATTCTTTGTAAATATTATAAGGCTAATTTTTTTCTCAGACCTCATGTTTATGGCAACAAGTAGCATGGGATTTTGATGTCATGTATTTTTTTATTTTCAATAATTTTGGTTGTACATATTGTGTTTTTGTAGAGGCTGAGTGTACTTGCTATAAAAATAATCTTGATATAAATATATTATCGTTTATCAAAAGAGCAACTGCTTATTATAATTATTGCAATGCGCGTGTGTATGGCATAAATGGAAAATGTTGGTTTGATCAGCAATTTTCTTGAGGTGGTGGCAATTTGTTTGTGTATCGCAGAAGCAAATCAGATTCATTTGCTCAGTTGTCTTTCCTAAAAAGGTGCCCATCGTTTACTCAACTCACTACCATGGATTCCATAAAAAAAATCATTACCATGCATTTCCGATAGCTCAAGATATTACTATAATTATGTTTGCTTTAGGGAAAAAACATGAGTAAAAATTACACACAACACCATACATAGATGCCACCATGCGTGGATCATTGATCATTTACAAGTATTGTATATATGGAAAGAATATATGCGAGCTTAGTAGCAGCCATTGTGCACGTGCATCTACATTCATGCACGAGAGGCTAGTTTGTTGATGGTCGCGGTAGCCTGCTGCAAGGTCTTGTGGTCCAGCACCGCGACAAGTGTTGGCTGAAAGGGTCGAGATTGGGGGGGGGGGGTTGAAAATGGAGAACTACAAATTTTATTTTTTGATTATTAGCAAGTTTGGGCTATATAAAGGTGTGTTTAAACAATTGTAGTGAGATAAATAATCTACATGGTACTAGCAAAGTTAAGTGACCAAAGTAAACCACAAGTAATGAGTTAGGGCTAGAGATAACCAAAAAGCACCGGAGACGATGATGTATCCCGGTGTTCACTTCATTGGAGGGAAACTAGTCACTGTTGGAGGGGTGGGTGTTACCATGAAAGCTCACCTTCTTTGCGTTGAGATATCACCAAGAAGTTGATTCCCAACCACTAGTGGTATACCTTGAGGTGGTCTCCAAACCTTCACAAATGACAAAAAAATAATCACAAATCGGTTTCTCACTGAGGACTCCTACCACCTGGGAGTCTCCATCCTCCAAGAGTAACAAGATCCATCAAAGAAACAAGGGGGGATCAACTTCTACTTTGGTGGGAGTATAGATTGGGCACTTGTCTTTCAGTCCCCAAAAATCAACAAGTTCGAGTGAAAGGGGAGGAAGATCTCCAAAAAAGTTGAGTTACAATCAATGAAGAGATGATGGATTCGTCTCCTTCACAGGAGGAAGGGGGCTATTTTTAGCTAGCCCCCAATCGAACCGTTACCACATATTTCTGCATGGTCCGGAAGTTTCGGGCCTGAAAGTTTCGGGGAAGCGTAGATCTTTAATTAGCTTCCTTACTAGAGGTGGGGACGCCGCAGTGAGCGGCGCTACAGCCAGAGGAGAGCTACATGCTAGTGGTTGAGGAAGAAGGACCGAGGCGAGCGGTAATTATAGTCTATGAAACTTGTCTTTAGCTTGTGCATGCAAGGTAGTCCACGTCACATGCGGACATGCTCAATACAGGTTGCACGGCTATACGATGTCCGCACTATTCCCAAAGGAAATATATATATATATATATATAGAGAGAGAATGTATATTTGATAGTTTGTGCTTTATGATTCATGGTTGCTCGTCTTTTATTCAATGCCCAAAGCTAGGCGTCTTTCAACCAACCAGTTGCCTCCCCACCCGCCTGATCTCATTTAAGTGTGTCTCGACCGTCTAATCCTTGCAATGTATAATCCCTGAAACAACATTGTTCTGTACATATTCAACATCATCGCAACATTTTTCTTCATGGTGCATAAAAGATGGGCACATTTAAAACCCCATATAGCGAAATAATAATAATAAAGGCGTGCATTGCAACAAATCCCCATTATTCCTTGCAACAAAACCGTTTGGAAAGGTGTACAAAGGCGGGATGGGGTTGTCTGCTGGGCTGGCTCCGCCCCTGAGTTGGATCACCCTTAGATTCATTTTCCCTAGAGATTCGACGTTGCCATTACATGGTAGTTTCTGCAATCAAGGTCATAAGACCGGAACAATGCATTAGGTTCGGTGGATCATTGTTATCTCATATTGTCTTCGCTCCTCATAGATATCAACACCTGTCACCTGGAGGTCACAGATTCACTAAACAATATGTGTTACATCTGTAGGTCTTTGGATCATGTTGTCTGGGCCCTAAAATTGAACAACGGCATTACATGCACCATAGATAAACAACTTAATTACTGAACAATCAGAACTCGATAATCATGAATGACGACATATAGAATAGGCACATATGAATGCCATCAATCCCTACATTTCCCACGCCTATGGGGAATTACTCATGCATGAGAGGGTTATAAACAAACATCACAGAGATAAAACCAAGGGAAACCATACCAATAATATTGCGAAGATGACTACAAATAGAGTTGCAAACCCTAATCTTACAACTTCAAATTCCTCTCCCTATGCGAGCACCCTGCCAAGTTTAGGACATGAGTCCGGGTGGGCTGGTTCCACCACAAGGAACTAACCATCTGAGCTATGCTCAGTTCGCACTGCTGACCAAAAGTTCCTTTTCCTTCCACATGCCTTGGTCGCTTTTTATCTCAGGCAGAGCAATCAATCTCCACACGTCCAAATCTTTGGATTCAAAACAAAATGAGGAACCTGGTCTTCTCCACTAAGTGCAATTAGGATGTTTCTACTGTACATTATTCCTTCTTGGGTACTGATAGTGAAATAAAGTTTTAATTATCACAGATGTTTCTGTACTATTTTATGAACATTAATTGTGAAATAAAGATTCCGCGTGATTTGAGACTGTTCTGGACCTACAATACTGCTACTGGTGCCAATCATTGACTCGGTCAAGTCGTCGGCTCCGTCGCTGGTCCCTTGTTGCAGTACCCTTTCCGCGTGATTTGCCGTCCATCTGGCTGGTTTAAGTGTTCCAAACCTGCAATTGGCAAGCGCATGCTAGCTCAGCAGTTCCACCCTTAGAGAAGAGCCAAGGTAAGCGCAGGTCTTCGCATCCTCTTCTGGTTTCTCTCTTTCTACAGATTCCTTAATTTGCCAGTTTGAGGAAATTAATGAAACGAACGTGATCTGTTTGTAGGAACTTCTCACCAAGGTCATCACGGTTTCGAGATGGTACGTACGCATGCCTCTCTATCCCTTGAACACAAATAGTAAAATTTTCTGTTTAATTTGTTTCACTGAGAACTGAAAGTATTAGCGGCCAAAATCAGGAACACTAATACAGAAACATGCAACCCAGCAGCCAAGGCACTTTGTCACACTTATTATACCATCTCTTACTATATAATAAGATGCCAATACCAAAACTAAATCAGTAGATCCCCCTATATCCATGTCTTAGTACGTCTACCTTGAAATGACGGGGTGCAACCTCCTCACTTAGACAAAAATGATATTTGAATTTATATTTTGCCTCTCTTCTTTTTCAAAATTTGTGGAAGTATAAATATTTCTTTAACTTTTCATTTTTCTTACACTATATTTTGATGATTTCAATATAATTTATTATTTGATTGATAATCAATTTTTTTGCCATTATGTTTTCTGATTTTCAATAGAGTTTGTCACTCTAAGCACATTTTTACCTTTTCTTATTACTCAGCCATGACATCATGTTGTGATTTTAATTTTGATTTAGGCTGAACTGCTAAACCGTTCCCGCAGCTTGGCAGAGGGAGTGGTGGTTATGGTATGCCCGGTGCTTCTCGCACTGGCTCTCAACTTAGTTGACCTCAATGGGGAGGTGTACGGACATGGTGTCCCTATACCGTTGAGCACCATGGCAGGCTTTACTTTGATAACTGGCATCTGCCCCTTGCTCGCGTGCTGCTTCTTCGAGCGATTCCTCGGCCTGGGCGTAAGTCCTAACCCCGTAACCACGAGTCTGGCAACCCTTTCGTCTTGTTGCCTCGTCGTCCTCGCCTGTTTGATTGCACAGTTCATTGTCTCCAAATCCATTTTTGTCACTGTTGGAGTCATCTGTGGAATCTTGGTCTTGGTTCGGACCGTCTGCTACTACGTGCACGACACACGGAATGACGATGGTCGGGAATACACAACGGACATGAACAGTGTACTGGATGAATCACATGAGTTCTTGACCAGTGTCACTGGAATTCTTTTTCTGGGGTTCGAAGGTCTGGCCCTCAATGGTCACGGTCACACGGGTCGCAAGGGCGAGGAATTAGTGGGCTACATCAGTTTTATGGTCTGCACTTTTGGAGTGTGTTTAATGTTCCTCGAGATGACCCCACCTCCATGTTTTGCGGTACATAGGCATGGTAGCCAAGAGGAAAGAAGTGAGGGAGAGCAACAAATTGTGTGTTTGACTCTCGTCCTAGACTGCATCATGGCGGTTGGTATCTTCGTACTATTGCTGGTCGTCATGCTTAAGCTCACACCGCTTGAGTTTGCCATGTGGGTCTTGCTGCCTCCGGCTGTAAGCTTCGGTCAACTTCCGGTCCTGGTTGCATTGAAGGGAAACACACAAGATGAACAAGAATCAAGGCCGGCGTCCCTGGAACTGACAAAGGCCACCTTGACTGGATTCTTGGCCGTGTCGGTAACAACCATAAGCAATGCTTCACCCAGCAAGTTGACCAGATTTTTTCTACTATTATCTTCCATGGCTATTGGGTTTGGTCTCTCATGGAGGCTCCTGTCTCAGATTAACATAAGGAGTGGTCTCGCCGGTTGTGTTTCATCTGCACATGTTGCTTCTGCTGCCAAGCTTGCTTCCTTCTGCGCTCATTTATGCATTGTAATCGCTACAGTTCTATTCGTAGTAATGGCTGGTAAAGCAAGCGGGAAATGATCATACTGTAACGGAGTTGTGATTATAGTACTGCATAAGTAGGCTATCTTTGCACAACTTTTTGCACCCGCACAAGCATATATGTTGAGAGAAGTGTATAATAGATCCTGAACTATTGACAAAGTGCCAAGTATGTCGTGAAACTATGAAAATGATCAATCCAGATTCTTTTTTGAAACGTATCAATCCAGATTCTAGAATAACATTAAGTGAGTGAACACAAGTCTTAACAAGGCCAATGAGGCTCTGGTGCCAACAACTCCCGCCAAAGACATAAAAAAATATGGAAAAACGCTCCTACCATGCAACGAAGATGGGTGAAGTTGGTTGGGCTTTAGTTTCTCGTGGTACAATTTACAAAATATTTGTGATTTATAGATAGACGACATGGCAATTATACGAGGTGATATGGAGTCAACCGCCATATGTAATAATCAGCTGCTAATTGGCCTTGGTAGGTCTTGTTGTGACTCACTTAATGTACTTTCTGGATCTAGATTGATTATTATTTTCATAGTTTTAGGAGCTACTTGGCACTCTACTAATAGTTTAAGGACCTACAATGTGTTTTACATGTATACTTATGTTATATAACATATGTTGTACATATTTAGGTAATTTGGTTTTTCTTTTAGGTAGGCGTACAATTAAGATTGCATAGAGCAGCGTAGTTTCCCTTCTATTACTCACTTTCCTTAAAAAAATATTCTGATTTGACACACTGACACACTGGCTTAAGATAATATCCAATAGCTAGCTTAAATTCGGCCACCTAAAATGGCTTTTAGGTACAGGAGGGAGAAGACTCAGGGAATATTTTTTCGCTCTTCTCCAAGAGATTACCTAAAACTGCTTACCTATATTTTATCACCTAGCTTCTATCTCTATTTTAATTGTGCAAATACACACTAAAAATCTCACTAATTCACCGCCTAATGAATAAAAAAAATGATTATGCTCCACACATTTACAGAACACGATATTTGATTTTCAAAGTTTAACTCAAATCTAAATTCAAAGATAAATCAAAATTCAATGTCAGCACAAAGCATGCATGGTGTCATCAGACAAACATGAAGAAACTATTGCACGTGTCAGCCATGGAACACCACAACTCCCCCACAAGATCATCTCTGAGTTGCTCATGGGAAGCTCGGTCTTCAATCTCTTGGTGAACTTGAATAAATCTTCTGATTTGGTATTCTTTCCTACGAACCATCCTCCATCTTTCGATGCCCTTGTACTAGCCTACCACTTGACCACGCTCGTGCTCAGTGATCATATTATGCATGATCACACATGTTGTCATGATCCTCCAGAGTGTCTTCTCTTTCCATAATCTAGCCGGGTCACAGACATTAGAAAACCGGGCTTCAACACCGCAATTGTCCACTCCACATCCTTCCTAGCAAGTCCTTGAGCCTTCACAAGTCACTCTTGTTATCTTGGTAGTTCGCCATTGGCTTCACAAATACGGCCCATGTTGGATATATCCCATCTACTAGATAATATCGCATGGCATACTTGCGATGATTTTCTTCAAACTATACAAATGTTGCCTATCCACATGATCTGTTGCTTTTCAGCAAACATGTGGTTTAAAACAATGTGTTTCATCTCCTATAAAGGTTACTTGGTCTATCCTACAGAGACCGGATTACATGGACCTTTTTATGACGGCGTCTATCCAGCTGGAGCATACGTACATTGATATTTTCTCCCATCATGGATGGTGGTGTTCAACAATATTACATATTTTTGGACATGCTGGCTATGTGCATCGTGTTATGCAGAGGCCAGCCATTCACTCACTATGGTTTGTATCACCTTAATATATCGACTGAATGAAAATGTCCTTTATCGAAAGAAAGATTTACTGACATCTATTAGTGCATGTTGGTCAAGCCTTTCATTAAGACAAGCCTTCATGATTGTCCTAATGAAACCTAATAGGTAAAGTATTTTGAAATAGAGAGTGTCAATTAGACTAAATTCCATTTTATCCCAATATTTCATATTTGTGATAGAAAATATCTCATTAGCGGAATTTTCACAATCTTACGTAGTTAAGCAAACTGCCGCCACTTTTCACCCATGTTTATTTGTCCCCAATCTGACAAGCCGGCCCCACATTTCAGTGCCAACAAGGCTAGATGGCTTAATTACCCAAGCTGGTCTTTTTTGCATTCTGTCCGCTTCAGGTTTTTCAGTACACGTCCTATTGGCACAACACACTATTCAGTGGTTCCAGGAGAATATTTCATTGACGTCATGTGCAGTATTGTATTATACTCCCCTTGTACTAATATTGTTCTAAATCAAAGACACTTATTTTTGGGACACATGAAGTACTAAACAACGACAGTCCATCTTGGACACGCGTGTTTTGCCTCGCTTTCCTGCTGCTGTTGCGTTAACAATGGGACAACCCGTCGAGAATTATCTACTGGACCCGCATGCCAAGTGGGTACAGTTGATTCCCCATCAGACGCATGTCACAACACAGGGTTTTGCTAGTTAGATAAAAACACTAGTGCAGAACCGGGCAATAGCACCGGTTCGTAAGGCCCTTTAGTGCCGGTTTAGGAACCGACACTAAAGTGTGGGCGCTAAAGCCTCCCCCACCCTTTAGTACCGGTTCAGCACGAACCGGTGCTAAAGGGAAACCACGTGGCACGAGCCAGCTCCGGGGGCCGGGAGCCCTTTAATACCACCAACCGGTACCAAATGTTTGTGGGTTTTTGTTTTATTTTGTATTTTTCAATTAAATTTGTGTTATCAATTTAATTTAGGATTGTTTTACGTTATAATGAGTTGTAGTCGTCGTCATCATCATCATCATCGCATATTAATAAATAAATAAAGTTTAGCTAGCTAAAAATCATCGTAGTCGTCTAATTACCACTATTTAATCATCATAGTCATTACCGCTAGCTATCTAATCATCACCAACGCTGGCTAGCTTAAAGAGGAAACATTCACTTTGTAACAGAAGCAAAGATATCATCAAGTTCAACATAATCATCACCAACATCGAAGTTCAGGACACGGACATGAGACAAGTACTAATTAAGAGCATAAACTAGTAGCTACTCCTGCTGCTCCCTCTCAGGTAGAATAGCATAGAACATGTATAGCTCTCCTGATTCATCATACTGGAGCATGCAGATGAATCTGTCTGCTAATCTTGGGTTGCGCTTCTCCTTGCTGCCCCCTAATACTTCTCTGCGATCGTTAACAATTTTGCTCCAATCTTTCACTATTATGCATTCTTCGCTTTCAGAAATCCTGAATGCACTCATGTGCAATGTTGGATATCTTGGCCGCAAGCTAACCATTGACATGCGACCTTTTGTCTCGATCCACTGAGGCACAACTGTCATCGGAAGTCCCTGTTGAAGAACATCGTATAGTAATTAATATACTAAGCAATGAAAGTTTAGCTTCAAAAATAATGTATGCAAAAGATGCACTAATTAAGGACAAATATTTAAAATCTTACCATCTTTCGATTATAGATGTGACCGTAGTTCAATACGATCACCATTGGTCGCACGTTTTGAGTACTAACATTTCTAAGTTCAGGAAAAAAATTGTCTTGACAGTATTAAGATCCTCAAGCCATGAAACATAATGACTTATCTCCTCGCAGTTTAGTTGAGCCCCGTGGCAGTAGTAGGTCCTGTCTACCAAGCGCCGGACATGTTTGATTGAACCGAAATATGCTGACAATACAAATTAGTTGTTAACTATTTTTGGATAAACTGTATCAAAGACATAAACATATGCATGCATGGTTGAGAAAAACTCACCAAATGGTAGAACTGGAGGCGTTTGCACATCGACCCAGATGTCTATATTACCTTCAATATCATCTTCCGGACGAATATCAAAGGTGATAACCATATCAGGCTCAAATGCATAAGCCTTGCATAGTGTTTGCCAAGTTCTGCATTCAAAATGGGTGTATGTGTCTCCATTATATAATTTGACGTTGAAAGTATACCCATGCTCCGTCTTCAAGTAAACTCTCTTTACCTCCATATCATCTATAGCACTAAAACCTATCTTATCCAAGACAAAAAATTTTGCATGGCAGGGGATGCGCTAGTAGAATAGTGAAAATTTAAAATTATAAGTTGAAGCAAATGAAGCATAAGTTTTGCATTCAAATAATAATTGACAAAGTGACTTACTGTATCAACTTCGAATGTCTCATCCAGCTTGATGTTGAAGCGCCTACCATCAAAAATGAAATTTCTATCGCACAGGCCGTGCTGGTCTTCACAGTGTTCGCACATAATGAAATCTTTTTCGTCGTCAGATGACATTTCCTATGTTCATATAGGTGAAACATTAAACACCTATATCTAGCCAAATATATATTCATCTAACATTTGACATTAATATATCTAACTATATTCATCTCTAACAATTGACATTACTATATATTTAACTTTTCTATCTAATTCATCTAACATCCGACATTAATCTAACATTTATATAAACTCAAAATATATAAAAAATTAAAAAAAACAGAAAAACTCATTAACAAATAATATTTTAATTAGATCATCAAATCTCATATACCTAAATTTTCTTACTAAAAATAAACTAGTTATATTAATTATTGAACTAGTTCAAATCTCATATACCTAAATAAACTAGTTCGACAATTTTCTTACTAAAAATAAAATAGTTATATTAATTATTCAACTAGTTCTAATCTCTAGTTCGATAATTTTTCTATCTAGCTAGCTAATTCATCTAACATTCGACATTAATCTAACATTCGATCATCTAATTAACTTTTCTAAAAAACAGAAAATAAGTAAAAAAATGTGTGTGTGTGTATGTGTGTGTGTGTGTATATATGTGTGTACGTATGTGTGTGTGTGCGGCCCCGTACGCCGCCGTCCCGTACGTACGAGCGGGGGCGCCGGCGTACTGAAGGAAATATGCCCTAGAGGCAATAATAAAGTTATTATTTATTTCCTTATTTCATGATAAATGTTTATTATTCATGCTAGAATTTTATTAACCGGAAACATAATACATGTGTGAATACATAGACAAACAGAGTGTCACTAGTATGCCTCTACTTGACTAGCTCGTTTATCAAAGGTGGTTGAGTTTCCTAGCCATAGACATGAGTTGTCATTTGATTAACGGGATCACATCATTAGGAGAATGATGTGATTGACATGACCCATTCGTTAGCTTAGCACCCGATCGTTTAGTATGTTGCTATTGCTTTCTTCATGACTTATACATGTTCCTATGACTATGAGATTATGCAACTCCCGTTTGCCGGAGGAACACTTTGTGTGCTACCAAACGTCATAACGTAACTGGGTGATTATAAAGGAGCTCTACAGGTGTCTCCAAAGGTAGATGTTGGGTTGGCGTATTTCGAGATTAGGATTTGTCACTCTGATTGTCGGAGAGGTATCTCTGGGCCCTCTCGGTAATGCACATCACATAAGCCTTGCAAGCATTGCAACTAATGTGTTAGTTGTGAGATGATGTATTACGGAACGAGTAAAGAGACTTGCCAGTAACGAGATTGAACTAGGTATTGAGATACCGACGATCGTATCTCGGGCAAGTAACATACCGATGACAAAGGGAATAACGTATGTTGTTATGCGGTCTGACCGATAAAGATCTTCGTAGAATATGTAGGAACCAATATTAGCATCCAGGTCCCGCTATTGGTTATTGACCGGAGACGTGTCTCGGTCATGTCTACATTGTTCTCAAACCGTAGGGTCCGCACGCTTAAGGTTTCGATGACAGTTATATAATGAGTTTATGAGTTTTGATGTACCGAAGGAGTTTGGAGTCCCGGATGAGATCGGGGACATGGCGAGGAGTCTCTAAATGGTCGAGACGTAAAGATCGATATATTGGACGACTATATTCGGACATCGGAAAGGTTCTGAGTGATTCGGGTATTTTTGGGAGTACCGGAGAGTTACGAGAATTCGCCGGGGAGTATATGGGCCTTATTGGTCCATACGGGAATAGAGGAGAGAGGCCAAAAGGAAGGAGGCCTGCGCCCCCCCTCTGGTTTGAATTGGACAAGGGGCGCAGCCCCCTTTTCCTTCTTCCTCTCCCCCTCTTTCCCCTTCTCCTACTCCAACAAGGAAGGAGGGAGTCCTACTCCCGGTGGGAGTAGGACTCCCCTTGGCGCACCCCCTCCTAGGCCGGCCGCCCCCTCCCCCTTGTTCCTTTATATACGGGGGCAGGGGGCACCCCATGACACACAAGTTGATCTTCGTGATCGTTCCTTAGCCGTGTGCGGTGCCCCCCTCCACCATATTCCACCTCGGTCATATCGTTGCAGTGCTTAGGCGAAGCCCTGCGTCGGTAGAACATCATCATCGTCATCACGCCGCGTGCTGACGGAACTCATCCCCGAAGCTTTGCTGGATCGGAGCCTGGGAGCGTCATCGAGCTGAACGTGTGCTAAGAACTCGGAGGTGCCGGAGTAACGGTGCTTGGATCGGTTGGACCGGGAAGACGTACGACTACTTCCTCTACGTTGCGTCAACGCTTCCGCTTCGGTCTACGAGGGTACGTAGACAACACTCCCCCCTCTCGTTGCTATGCATCACCATGATCTTGTGTGTGCATAGGAAATTTTTTGAAATTACTACGTTCCCCAACACGTACGGGGCGGGGGCGCCGGCGTACGGGCCGGCCGGCCGGGTGCGACAAGACGACGGACGGCGGCGCGGCGGGTACGTGAGGAGAGCGAGATACGTACGTATACGGGGCCGCGGTGCGGGTCGACGACGGACGGCGGCGCGCGGCGTTCGGGGCGGCGGCGGGGACGACGACGACGACGACGGGAGCGGCGCGCGAGAGGTTGAGACGAAAGAAGTGGGGAGATCGAACTGAATTTTCGTAAGTGTTGTATATATAGGAGAGACCTTTAGTACCGGTTGGAGCCACCAACCGGTACTAAAGGCCAACTTTGGCCAGGCCAAGAGGCGAGAAGAGCAGACTTTAGTACCGGCGCGTAGCTCCGTGCAATCTACCATATTCCTGAAGGCTTGAAGCTAAGCAACGTGAGCATTGAGCCTCTTCTTCATCGTCTCTGCACTCAGGGCTTATAAACCGCTCCTAGTCCCTCTCTCTTGGCGAGGTGGGACTAAAAAACAGCTTACTAAGAAACTGTAGTACTGGTCACCCTTTAGTACCGGTTGGAGCCACCAACCGGTACTAAAGGTGGTGCTATGCCGGCACAAAATTTAGTGTCATTTAGTTCAAAACAAATCATTGAATGCATGAAAAATAGCAAATGAAGGCAGAAATGGTTGAAAGTTGATGGCGTCGGTTTGAATGGTGCATACTGAATGCACAAAAATTCTGGAGTTGTAGTAAGTTTAAAAAAATGAAATGCCTTTGTAACAGATGAGTTTAATTTCGTCAGAAACCTGAATACTTCAAAAGAGATTGTCCAGTTTGTAAACGAAGTGCATCCAGTTTTTGCCGTAACCCTCTCTACTTTTTTGAACAATCTATGTGGGTGAAATCATGATACCATGCCAAGTTTCAACTTTTTCAGAGTTAATTTGTAGTGCTTTTCAATTTCTAGGTCATTTAGTTCAAAACAAATCATTGAATGCATGAAAAATAGCAAATGAAGGCAGAAATGGTTGAAAGTTGATGGCGTCGCTTTGAATGGTGCATACTGAATGCACAACAATTCCGGAGTTGTAATAAGTTTTAAAAAATGAAATGCCTTTGTAACAGATGAGTTTAATTTCGTCAGAAACCTGAATACTTCGAAAGAGATTGTCCAGTTTGTAAATGAAGTGCATCCAGTTTTTGCCGTAACCCTCTCTACTTTTTTGAACAATCTATTGTTGGGGAACGTTGTAGAAAATTAAAATTTTTCCTACGGTTTCACCAAGATCCATCTAGGAGTTCATCAAGCAACGAGTATTCAGATTAGATAGCATCTACATACCACTTTGTAGATCGCAACGGAAGCGTTCGAGTGAACGTGGATGAGGTAGTCGTACTTGCCGCGATCCAATTCACCGATGATCTAGTGCCGAACGGACGGCACCTCCGCGTTCAACACACGTACGGGACAGGAGACGTCTCCTCCTTCTTGATCCAGCAAGGGGAAGGAGAGGTTGGGGATGAAGGCTCCAGCAACAGCACGACGGCGTGGTGATGGTGGAACTGCAGTACTCCGGCAGGGCTTCGCCGTGCTCAATGGAGAAGGAGGAGGTGTTGGAGAGGGAGAGGGAGGCGCCAGGGCAATGGTTGATCAGCCCCCTCTCTCCCCCCCTTTATATAACCCCCTAGGGGGGGCGCCGGCCCTAGGAGATGAGATCTCCTAGGGGGGGGCGGCGGCCAGGGCAGGGGGGCTTGCCCCCCAAGCAAGGGGGGCGCCCCCTTTAGGGTTTCCCTCCCCTTTAACCCTAGGCGCATGGGCCCATGGGGGGAGGCGCACCAGCCCACTATGGGCTGGTTCCCTCCCTCACACAGCCCATGGGGCCCTCCGGGATAGGTGGCCCCACCCGGTGGACCCCCCGGGACTCTCCGGTGGTCCCGGTACAATACCGATAACCCCGAAACTTGTCCCGGTGTCCGTATGATGACTTTCCATATATAAATCTTTACCTCCGGACCATTCCGAAACTCCTCGTGACGTCCGGGATCTCATCCGGGACTCCGAACAACATTCGGGTTACTGCACATACATATCCCTATAACCCTAGCGTCACCGAACCTTAAGTGTGTAGACCCTACGGGTTCGGGAGACATGCAGACATGACCGAGATGGCTCTCGGGCAATAACCAACAGCGGGATCTGGATACCCATGTTGGCTCCCACATGCTCCACGATGATCTCATCGGATGAACCACGATGTCAAGGATTCAATTAATCCCGTATACGATTCCCTTTGTCAATCGGTATTTTACTTGCCCGAGATTCGATCGTCGGTATACCAATACCTCGTTCAATCTCGTTACCGGCAAGTCACTTTTCTCGTTACCGTAATGCATGATCCCGTGATCAAAACACTTTGATCACATTGAGCTCATTGTGATGATGCATTACCGAGAGGGCCCGGTGATACCTCTCCGTCAAGCGGAGTGACAAATCCCAGTCTCGATCCATGTCAACCCAACAGACAGTTTCAGAGATACCCGTAGCATACCTTTATAGTCACCCAGTTACGTTGTGACGTTTGGCACACCCAAAGCACTCCTACGGTATCCGGGAGTTACACGATCTCATGGTCTAAGGAAAGGATACTTGACATTGGAAAACTCCAGCAAACGAACTATGCGATCTTTATGCTATGTTTAGGATTGGGTCTTGTCCATCACATCATTCTCCTAATGATGTGATCCCGTTAACGATGACATCCAATGTCCATAGTCAGGAAACCATGACTATCTGTCGATCAACGAGCTAGTCAACTAGAGGCTCACTAGGGACATACTGTTGTCTGTTATTCACACATGTATTACGATTTCCGGTTAACACAATTATAGCACAAATAAAGACAGTTATCATGAATAAGGAAATATAATAATAATGCTTTTATTATTGCCTCTAGGGCATATTTCCAACAGTCTCCCACTTGCACTAGAGTCAATAATCTAGTTACATTGTGATGAATCGAACACCCATAGAGTTCTGGTGCTGATCATGTTTTGCCTTAGGGAGAGGTTTAGTCAACGGATCTGCAACATTCAGATCCGTGTGCACTTTACAAATCTCTATGTCTCCATCTTGAACATTTTCACGAATGGAGTTGAAGCGACGCTTGATGTGCCTGGTCTTCTTGTGAAACCTAGGCTCCTTTGCAAGTGCAATAGCTCCAGTGTTGTCACAGAAGAGCTTGATTGGCCCCGACGCATTGGGTATAACTCCGAGGTCGGTGATGAACTCCTTCACCCATATTGCTTCATGTGCCGCCTCCGAGGCTGCCATGTACTCCGCTTCACATGTAGATCCCGCCACGACGCTTTGCTTGCAACTGCACCAGCTTACTGCCCCACCATTCAAAATATACACGTATCCGGTTTGTGACTTAGAGTCATCCAGATCTGTGTCGAAGCTAGCGTCGACGTAACCTTTTACGACGAGCTCTTCGTCACCTCCATAAACGAGAAACATTTCCTTGGTCCTTTTCAGGTACTTCAGGATATTCTTGACCGCTGTCCAGTGTTCCTTGCCGGGATTACTTTGGTACCTTCCTACCAAACTTACGGCAAGGTTTACATCAGGTCTGGTACACAGCATGGCATACATAATAGAACCTATGGCTGATGCATGGGGGATGACGCTCATCTCTTCTATATCTTCTGCCGTGGTCGGACATTGAGCTGAGCTCAATTTCACACCTTGTAACACAGGTAAGAACCCTTTCTTAGATTGATCCATATTGAATTTCTTCAATATCTTATCAAGGTATGTGCTTTGTGAAAGACCTATGAGGCGTCTCGATCTATCTCTATAGATCTTGATGCCTAATATATAAGCAGCTTCTCCAAGGTCCTTCATTGAAAAACTCTTATTCAAATAGGCCTTAATGCTGTCCAAGAGTTCTATATCATTTCCCATCAAAAGTATGTCGTCTACATATAATATGAGAAATGCTACAGAGCTCCCACTCACTTTCTTGTAAACACAGGCTTCTCCATAAGTCTGTGTAAACCCAAACGCTTTGATCATCTCATCAAAGCGAATGTTCCAACTCCGAGATGCTTGCACCAGCCCATAAATCGAGCGCTGGAGCTTGCATACTTTGTCAGCATTCTTAGGATCGACAAAACCTTCTGGCTGCATCATATACAATTCTTCCTTAAGGAAACCATTAAGGAATGCCGTTTTGACGTCCATTTGCCATATCTCATAATCATAGTATGCGGCAATTGCTAACATGATTCGGACGGACTTCAGCTTCGCTACCGGTGAGAAAGTCTCATCGTAGTCAACCCCTTGAACTTGTCGATAACCCTTAGCGACAAGCCGAGCTTTGTAGATGGTCACATTACCATCCGCGTCTGTCTTCTTCTTGAAGATCCATTTATTTTCTATGGCTCGCCGTTCAACGGGCAAGTCAGTCAAAGTCCATACTTCGTTTTCATACATGGATCCTATCTCGGATTTCATGGCTTCTAGCCATTTGTCGGAATCCGGGCCCGCCATTGCTTCCTCATAGTTCGAAGGTTCACCGTTGTCTAACAACATGATTTCCAAGACAGGGTTGCCGTACCACTCTGGTGCGGAACGTGTCCTTGTGGACCTTCGAATTTCAGTAGGAGCTTGATCAGAAGTACCTTGATCATAATCATTAATTTCCTCTCTAGTCGGTGCAGGCACCTCAGGAACGATTTCTTGAGTTTCGCCATTTTCCGGTTCAAGAGGTAACACTTCATCAAGTTCTACTTTCCTCCCACTTACTTCTTTCGAGAGAAACTCTTTCTCTAGAAAGGATCCATTCTTGGCAACAAAGATCTTGCCTTCGGATCTGAGGTAGAAGGTATACCCAACAGTTTCTTTCGGGTATCCTATGAAGACGCATTTTTCCGACTTGGGTTCGAGCTTCTCAGGTTGAAGTTTCTTCACATAAGCATCGCATCCCCAAATTTTTAGAAACGACAGCTTAGGTTTCTTCCCAAACCATAATTCATACGGTGTCGTCTCAACGGATTTCGACGGAGCCCTATTTAAAGTGAATGCGGCAGTCTCTAAAGCATAGCCCCAAAAAGATAGCGGTAAATCGGTAAGAGACATCATAGATCGCACCATATCTAATAGAGTGCGATTACGACGTTCGGACACACCATTACGCTGAGGTGTTCCAGGCGGCGTGAGTTGTGAAACTATTCCACATTTTCTTAAGTGTGTGCCAAATTCGTGACTCAAGTATTCTCCTCCACGATCTGATCGTAGAAACTTGATCTTTCTATCACGTTGATTTTCAACCTCACTCTGAAATTCCTTGAACTTTTCAAAGGTTTCAGACTTGTGTTTCATTAAGTAGATATACCCATATCTACTCAAGTCATCAGTGAGGGTGAGAACATAACGATAGCCACCGCGAGCCTCAACACTCATTGGACCGCACACATCGGTATGTATGATTTCCAATAAGTTGGTTGCTCGCTCCATTGTTCCTGAGAACGGAGTCTTGGTCATTTTACCCATGAGGCATGGTTCGCACGTGTCAAATGATTCATAATCAAGAGACTCTAAAAGTCCATCTGCATGGAGCTTCTTCATGCGTTTGACACCTATGTGACCAAGGCGGCAGTGCCACAAATATGTGGGACTATTGTTATCAACTTTAACTCTTTTGGTACTCACACTATGAATATGTGTATCATCACGTACGAGATTCATCAAGAATAAACCATTAACCATCGGAGCATGACCATAAAACATATCTCTCATATAAATAGAACAACCATTATTCTCGGATTTAAATGAGTAGCCATCTCGAATTAAGCGAGATCCGGATACAATGTTCATGCTCAAACTTGGTACTAAATAACAATTATTGAGGTTTAAAACTAATCCCGTAGGTAAATGTAGAGGCAGCGTGCCGACGGCGATCACATCGACCTTGGAACCATTCCCGACGCGCATCGTCACCTCGTCCTTCGCCAGTCTCCGTTTATTCCGCAGCTCCTGCTTTGAGTTACAAATGTGAGCAACTGCACCGGTATCAAATACCCAAGAGCTACTACGAGTACTGGTAAGGTACACATCAATTACATGTATATCACATATACCTTTGGTTTTGCCGGCCTTCTTGTCCGCTAAGTATTTGGGGCAGTTCCGCTTCCAATGACCACTTCCCTTGCAATAAAAGCACTCAGTCTCGGGCTTGGGTCCATTCTTTGGCTTCTTCCCGGCAACTTGCTTACCGGGCGCGGCAACTTCCTTGCCGTCCTTCTTGAAGTTCTTTTTACCCTTGCTCCTTTTGAACTTAGTGGTTTTATTCACCATCAGCACTTGATGCTCCTTCTTGATTTCTACCTCTGCTGATTTCAGCATAGCATACACCTCAGGAATGGTCTTTACCATCCCCTGCATATTGTAGTTCATCACAAAGCTCTTGTAGCTAGGTGGAAGCGACTGGAGGATTCTGTCAATGACCACTTCTTCCGGAAGATTAACTTCCAGTTGAGTCAAGCGGTTGTGCAATCCAGACATTCTGAGTATGTGCTCACTGACAGAACTATTTTCCTCCATCTTACAGCCAAAGAATTTGTTGGAGATCTCATATCTCTCAACCCGGGCATGAGCTTGGAAAACCATTTTCAGCTCTTCGAACATCTCATATGCTCCATGTCTCTCAAAACGCTTTTGGAGCCCCGGCTCTAAGCTGTAAAGCATGCCGCACTGAACGAGGGAGTAATCATCGCATCGCGACTGCCAAGCGTTCATAACGTCTTGTTGTGCAGGGAGAACAGGTGAGTCACCCAGCGGTGCTCGTAGGACATAATCTTTCTTGGCAGCTATGAGGATGATCCTCAGGTTCCGGACCCAGTCCGTATAGTTGCTACCATCGTCTTTCAGCTTGGTTTTCTCTAGGAACGCGTTGAAGTTGAGGACTACGTTGGCCATTTGATCTACAAGACATATTGTAAATATTTAGACTAAGTTCATGATAATAAAGTTCATTCAATCAAATTATTTAATGAACTCCCACTTAGATAGACATCCCTCTTCCAGTCATCTAAGCATTACATGATCCGAGTCAACTAGGCCGTGTCCGATCATCACGTGAGACGGACTAGTCAACATCGGTGAACATCTTCATGTTGATCGTATCTTCTATACGACTCATGCTCGACCTTTCGGTCTTCCGTGTTCCGAGGCCATGTCTGTACATGCTAGGCTCGTCAAGTCAACCTAAGTGTTTTGCGTGTGTAAATCTGTCTTACACCCGTTGTATGTGAACGTTAGAATCTATCACACCCGATCATCACGTGGTGCTTCGAAACAACGAACTGTCGCAACGGTGCACAGTTAGGGTGAACACTTTCTTGAAATTATTATGAGGGATCATCTTATTTACTACCGTCGTTCTAAGTAAACAAGATGCAAAACATGATAAACATCACATGCAATCAAATAATAAACGTGACATGATATGGCCAATATCACATAGCTCCTTCGATCTCCATCTTGGGGCTCCATGATCATCTTGTCACCGGCTTGACACCATGATCTTCATCATCATGATCTTCATCATCGTGTCTCCATGAAGTTGCTCGCCAACTATTACTTCTACTACTATGGCTAACGTGTTTAGCAATAAAGTAAAGTAATTTACATGGCGATTCTCAATGACATGCAGGTCATACAAAATTAAAGACAACTCCTATGGCTCCTGCCGGTTGTCATACTCATCGACATGCAAGTCGTGATTCCTATTACAATAGCATGAACATCTCATACATCACATATAGATCATTCATCATACATCACAACTTTGGCCATATCATATCACAAAGCACTTGCTGCAAAAACAAGTTAGACGTCCTCTAATTGTTGTTGCAAGTTTTACGTGGCTGAATTAGGGTTCTAGCAAGAACGTTTTCTTACATACGTTAAAACCACCACAACGTGATTTGTCAACTTCTATTTACCCTTCATAAGGACCCTTTTCATCGAATCCGCTCCAACTAAAGTAGGAGAGACAGACACCTGCCAGCCACCTTATGCAACTAGTGCATGTTCGTCGGTGGAACCGGTCTCACGTAAGCGTACGTGTAAGGTTGGTCCGGGCCGCTTCATCCCACAATACCGTTGAAGCAAGATAAGACTAGTAGCGGCAAGAAGAGTTGACAACATCTACGCCCACAACAAATTGTGTTCTACTCGCGCAAGAAGAACTACGCATAGACCTAGCTCATGATGCCACTGTTGGGGAACGTTGTAGAAAATTAAAATTTTTCATACGGTTTCACCAAGATCCATCTAGGAGTTCATCAAGCAACGAGTATTCAGATTAGATAGCATCTACATACCACTTTGTAGATCGCAACGGAAGCGTTCGAGTGAACGTGGATGAGGTAGTCGTACTTGCCGCGATCCAATTCACCGATGATCTAGTGCCGAACGGACGGCACCTCCGCGTTCAACACACGTACGGGACAGGAGACGTCTCCTCCTTCTTGATCCAGCAAGGGGAAGGAGAGGTTGGGGATGAAGGCTCCAGCAACAGCACGACGGCGTGGTGATGGTGGAACTGCAGTACTCCGGCAGGGCTTCGCCGTGCTCAATGGAGAAGGAGGAGGTGTTGGAGAGGGAGAGGGAGGCGCCAGGGCAATGGTTGATCAGCCCCCTCTCTCCCCCCCTTTATATAACCCCCTAGGGGGGGCGCCGGCCCTAGGAGATGAGATCTCCTAGGGGGGGGCGGCGGCCAGGGCAGGGGGGCTTGCCCCCCAAGCAAGGGGGGCGCCCCCTTTAGGGTTTCCCTCCCCTTTAACCCTAGGCGCATGGGCCCATGGGGGGAGGCGCACCAGCCCACTATGGGCTGGTTCCCTCCCTCACACAGCCCATGGGGCCCTCCGGGATAGGTGGCCCCACCCGGTGGACCCCCCGGGACTCTCCGGTGGTCCCGGTACAATACCGATAACCCCGAAACTTGTCCCGGTGTCCGTATGATGACTTTCCATATATAAATCTTTACCTCCGGACCATTCCGAAACTCCTCGTGACGTCCGGGATCTCATCCGGGACTCCGAACAACATTCGGGTTACTGCACATACATATCCCTATAACCCTAGCGTCACCGAACCTTAAGTGTGTAGACCCTACGGGTTCGGGAGACATGCAGACATGACCGAGATGGCTCTCGGGCAATAACCAACAGCGGGATCTGGATACCCATGTTGGCTCCCACATGCTCCACGATGATCTCATCGGATGAACCACGATGTCAAGGATTCAATTAATCCCGTATACGATTCCCTTTGTCAATCGGTATTTTACTTGCCCGAGATTCGATCGTCGGTATACCAATACCTCGTTCAATCTCGTTACCGGCAAGTCACTTTTCTCGTTACCGTAATGCATGATCCCGTGATCAAAACACTTTGATCACATTGAGCTCATTGTGATGATGCATTACCGAGAGGGCCCGGTGATACCTCTCCGTCAAGCGGAGTGACAAATCCCAGTCTCGATCCATGTCAACCCAACAGACAGTTTCAGAGATACCCGTAGCATACCTTTATAGTCACCCAGTTACGTTGTGACGTTTGGCACACCCAAAGCACTCCTACGGTATCCGGGAGTTACACGATCTCATGGTCTAAGGAAAGGATACTTGACATTGGAAAACTCCAGCAAACGAACTATGCGATCTTTATGCTATGTTTAGGATTGGGTCTTGTCCATCACATCATTCTCCTAATGATGTGATCCCGTTACCGATGACATCCAATGTCCATAGTCAGGAAACCATGACTATCTGTCGATCAACGAGCTAGTCAACTAGAGGCTCACTAGGGACATACTGTTGTCTGTTATTCACACATGTATTACGATTTCCGGTTAACACAATTATAGCACGAATAAAGACAATTATCATGAATAAGGAAATATAATAATAATGCTTTTATTATTGCCTCTAGGGCATATTTCCAACATCTATGTGGGTGAAATGATGATACCATGCCAAGTTTCAACTTTTTCATAGTTTATTTGTAGTGCTTTTCAATTTCTAGGTCATTTAGTTCTCAAAATAAATCATTGAATGCATGAAAATTGCAAATGAAGGCAGAAATGGTTGAAAGTTGATGGCGTCGCTTCGAAAGTTGATGGCGTTCACCCAGCAAGTTGACCAGATTTTTTCTACTATTATCTTCCATGGCTATTGGGTTTGGTCTCTCATGGAGGCTCCTGTCTCAGATTAACATAAGGAGTAGTCTCGCCGGTTGTGTTTCATCTGCACCTGTTGCTTCTGCTGCCAAGCTTGCTTCCTTCTGTGCTCATTTATGCATTGTAATTGCTACTGTTCCATTCGTAGTAATGGCTGGTAAAGCAAGCGGGAAATGATCATACTGTAACGTAGTTGTGATTATAGTACTGCATAAGTAGGCTATCTTTGCACAACTTTTTGCACCCGCACAAGCATATATGTTGAGAGAAGTGTATAATAGATCCTGAACTATTGACAAAGTGCCAAGTATGTCGTGAAACTATGAAAATGATCAATCCAGACTCTAGAAGTACATTAAGTGAGTGAACACAAGTCTTAACAAGGCCAATGAGGCCCTGGTGCCAACAACTCCCGCCAAAGATTTAAAAAATTATGGAAAAACGCTCCTACCATGCAACGAAGATGGGTGAAGTTGGTTGGGCTTTAGTTTCTCGTGGTACAATTTACAAAATATTTGTGGTTTATAGATAGACGACATGGAAATTATACGAGGTGATATGAAGTCAACGGCCATATGTAATAATCAGCTCCTAATTGGCCTTGGTAGGTCTTGTTGTGACTCACTTAATGTACTTTCTGGATCTAGGTTGATTATTATTTTCATAGTTTTAGGAGCTACTTGGCACTCTACTAATAGTTTAAGGACCTACAATGTATTTTACATGTATACTTATGTTATATAACAGATGTTGTACATATTTAGGTAATTTTGTTTTTCTTTTAGGTAGGCGTACAATTAAGAGTGCATAGAGCAGCGTAGTTTCCCTTCTATTACTCACTTGCCTTAAAAAAAATATTCTGATTAGACACACTGACACACTGGCTTAAGATAATATCCAATAGCTAGCTTAAATTTGGCCACCTAAAATGGCTTTTAGGTACAGGAGAGAGAAGACTCAGGGAATATTTTTTCGCTCTTCTCCAAGAGATTACCTAAAACTGCTTACCTATATCTTATCACCTAGCTTCTATCTCTATTTTAATTGAGCAAATACACACTAAAAATCTCACGAATTCACCGCCTAATGAATAAAAAAATTGATTATGCTCCACACATTTACAAAACACGATTTTTAACTTTCAAAGTTTAACTCAAATCTAAATTCAAAGATAAATCAAAATTCAATGTCAGCACAAAGCATGCATGGGGTCATCAGACAAACATGAAGAAACTATTGCACGTGTCAGCCATGGAACACCACAACTCCCCCACAAGATCATCTCTGAGTTGCTCATGGGAAGCTCAGTCTTCAATCTCTTGGTGAACTTGAATAAATCTTCTGATTTAGTATTCTTTCCTAAACCATCCTCCATCTTTCGATGCCCTTGTACTCATAGCCTACCACTTGACCACGCTCGTGCTCAGTGATCATATCATGCATGATCACACATGTTGTCATGATCCTCCAGAGTGTCTTCTCTTTCCATAATCTAGCCGGGTCACAGACATTAGAAAACCGGGCTTCAACACCGCAATTGTCCACTCCACATCCTTCCTAGCAAGTCCTTGAGCCTTCACAAGTGACTCTTGTTATCTTGGTAGTTCGCCATTGGCTTCACAAATACGGCCCATGTTAGATATATCCCATCTGCTAGATAATATCTCATGGCATACTTGCGATGATTTTCTTCAAACTATACAAATGTTGCCTATCCACATGATCTGTCGCTTTTCAGCAAACATGTGGTTTAAAACAATGTGTTTCATCTCCTATAAAGGTTACTTGGTCTATCCTACAGAGACCGGATTACATGGACCTTTTTATGACGGCGTCTATCCAGCTGGAGCATACGTACATTGAGATTTTCTCCCATCATGGATGGTGGTGTTCAACAATATTACATATTTTTGGACATGCTGGCTATGTGCATCGTGTTATGCAGAGGCCAGCCATTCACTCACTATGGTTTGTATCACCTTAATATATCGACTGAATGAAAATGTCCTTTATCGAAAGAAAGATTTACTGACATCTATTAGTGCATGTTGGTCAAGCCTTTCATTAAGACAAGCCTTCATGATTGTCCTAATGAAACCTAATAGGTAAAGTATTTTGAAATAGAGAGTGTCAATTAGACTAAATTCCATTTTATCCCAATATTTCATATTTGTGATAGAAAATATCTCATTAGCGGAATTTTCACAATCTTACGTAGTTAAGCAAACTGCCGCCACTTTTCACCCATGTTTATTTGTCCCCAATCTGACAAGTCGGCCCCACATTTCAGTGCCGACAAGGCTAGATGGCTTAATTACCCAAGCTGGTCTTTTTTGCATTCTGTTCGCTTCAGGTTTTTCAGTACACGTCCTATTGGCGCAACACACTGTTCAGTGGTTCCAGGAGAATATTTCATTGACGTCATGTGCAGTATTGTATTATACTCCCCCTGTACTAAAATTGTTCTAAATCAAGGTCACTTATTTTTGGGACGGATGAAGTACTAAACAACGACAGTCCATCTTGGACACGCGTGTTTTGCCTCGCTTTCCTGCTGCTGTTGCGTTAACAATGGGACAACCCGTCGAGAATTATCTACTGGACCCGCATGCCAAGTGGAGATGTGCCAGCACATCTGGTGGGTACAGTTGATTCCCATCAGACGCATGTCACAACACAGGGTTTTGCTAGTTAGATAAAAAAGCTATACCAGTGTATTTTCATATACCATCTCTTACAGGTAGCATTATGCCCAAGTGTGTGATGTTCGTGCAAAATTTGGTGAAGTTTGGACAGTTGAGGAGCTCGTGGCAAAAAAGATAAATTTCGGGTGTCGGAGAAACTTCTGAAAACAACATTGTTCACATTTGATTTTGTCTTTTTTGCCATGAGCTCCTCGAAATTCCAAACACCCTGAAGTTTTGCACGAGCATCACTCATTTGAGCATCCTGCATCACAAAAAGATATTGGATTTTCTTTTAAAACTTTATGCTTTTCATTTTATTTTACAGTTCACCGGGTGTAGATGAGCCAGGCACTCAATTGAATTTTAGCTATCTTCATCAACATTTTTTTAGAAAAATAGGAGCTGCTGCCTGGTTTTCGCATTGCTCGAACACCACCAAAAATATCTTACAACATTTAGGATGCTGGCGTCACCAGCTCCAAACAAAAGATCAGGAAATACTGTGTCCAAATCACTTATTACAGAACAGTAGAACAGGCTTCCGATAATTTAATATTCTGAGAATAGTTAATACAGTACAGTGGTCGAGCGTTGATCTGTAGGCCTCATCGATTTGGTTTTCAGGGAATAATTAATACAGTAATATGGTTGAACACTAGTCCATTGCCTTCCTCGATTTAATAGTATGGGAATAATTAGTACAGTAATGTAGTTGAGCGATAAGTCCGTAGTCTTCATTGCTTTCATTTTCTTGGAATAATAATGTGGTTGAGCGATAAGTCACGGCCAGTGATTTCCCATCCACGACATCCCATCGATGACTTGAACTCGCCGCTCTTCTCAGGCCGGCCGGCCACGCAACCTGGGGGTACTAGTACTATTAGGTACAAAAAGTCAAGGTTGCTTCCAATACATGAATACTAACCCTCATTCCACATGCGTGATCAACTCCGCTTGATGCTCCCCTACGCGTGTTTCCCACCCATGCTTCTGACCGGTGCTCTTATTCCAGACGTATGTTGCTTAATTTCTACTATGTGTACATAATTATGATTGAAAATTGTGTTTTGATTACATGATTTTGTGGTCTGAAGTCGCTATTGGCTGGTCATGCAGTGCATTTCTAGACGCTATCGAGAATTAATTCCACCAAATGCAACTGACAGAGACCGGAGACCAGAGACCAGAGACCAGAGAGAGGGATAGGTGGGAAACCCTAAACATTGGCTCCAAGTTGTTGATCAGGTGGTGGTTTGCAAAATCATATTCGAACCCTAGCCTATTCAGTCTCCGATCATTCCCCATATAGCAGAAGATTACCTAAACTTCTTCTTTATCTATTTATTGGCCATTGTCAGAAACAACAGTCCCTAGTTCATTAGACATGAACCGCTGGTTTATTTTTGTTCACGGTTGCAGTTTTATCAACCAATTTCAGTTTTCTTACTTTTCAGAGAAGAAAAAGGCTCAGGTTTGACAAATAATAATCATAAATACAATAGAAAGAAATTGTTGAATGATTTGATATCTTAATGTTCATGCTCATGCATATGGTCTTTGAACCATTTCCAGTAAAATGATTGGAACTGCTTTTGCAAACCTTCCTGAAACATGCTTGTGTAAAAATTCATGTGAAACATCTACAAAGGTTTGGCAACCACAGTTGGCTTGTACTTGTGGTTTTCTCATACAGCGATGCCCTTTTGGACTTGTTCCCTGATAACATCTATAACGAACCTCTATGAAATACAGTGCGAGCTAAATTATGAGTTTTGGCAATAGTTTCAGTTCTATTTGAAATAAATTTAAGGCATGTCTTATCAGTTTCCTAGATTCTCTATTAGTTATAATCATGTTTCAAAACTTTCATATTTTTCCATTCTTTTTCTATATTCTTCAAAATAGTTTCACTCGGCTAGGCAACGAATTATTGTCAGAATTTTCCTCTCTATTCTCTTTTTGTTTGGAGCCATTTCATCGTAGTTACTATTGTGAACAAAGAAAGCTGATATGAGAAATCAATCGGATCATGCATGAACAAATAATCATGAACTTTTTTCTTCGGAGTTTCATGGACAAACAAAAACTAATAACCATGAAAATTACACCAACCAGATCTTGACCGTCTCATGAACAAAAGCAAGCATGAAATATCCCATTTTTCATCTCCAAGCATTAAAGGAAAAAATCAATTAAAAATCCACCATGAACTCAAGAAAGATGGACTCTGCGTGTATCAAACAAAGAGGGAAATAAGATCCAGATTGAAGGCAAAAAATGAAGAGGCGTCGAGGTGTGACCCAGGAACCGAAACACAGTTTCTACATCCGTCCTGGTTTACTAGTCCCCCTTGTATTTTGGGTCATATTTTGACCATGATTTTAACTAATAACATATAAGTTATACGTAGCAAAAACACTATCATTTGAAACTACATGTCTATATTCAAATACCAAGCCAACAATATAATTTTTGGCGACATGCATTAACATTTTCCTAGTCAAATATATTGTCAAACTTTGACCCAAAATACGATGGGGACTAATAAATCCGGACGGAGGTAGTAATTGCCTTGGTGCTTGGGACACGCATTCAGCTAGCTTGTCCATGGCTCTTTTCATCCACCTCGCTACGCCTATGGACACCACGACGAGCATGGTGATGTAGGCGGAAACCGCGATGATCAAGTAGCGCGAGGATATAGGCGGACGTCCTCACCCTCCTGCAGGACCTGGCCGAACAGGTCTAGGATAATGGTGGCGTGCACGAGGAGGCGTCAGGCCCCGATCACTAGATGCCCCATATGTACTCGCGCGATGTGGCGATGGCGCTGAAACGAGCTCCTCACCGCGCCCTCCCAGACGACAATACAGTTGTTGGATGGACCCGGCAGAGGTCGAACTAGGATCAGGGAGGAAATGATGGCGTGGTGGTGATGGATGGCATCGGGCGGTCAGGAACAATGACTCGGTACGTGCACTATTATCGTATCTAGCCCATTGGGTGATGGTGGGTCGACAGTGCAACTGTACATATACATTTATTTTGAAATTCAATTTTTTTTGTTTTCTACGATAAATAGAGAATTTATTAGGTCCATGTCAACATAGCACAGTCAGTGCAGTGGTTAATCTTATGACAGGAACGTCGAGTGTTCGAGTCCCTGCTCGGCCAAACCGTGTCACTATCGTCAATTTCAATAAATTAATCTAACTGACAATGTTTTTTTTTCTTCTTCTAATAAACGACCCATCTTATATATTTGCGCCTGCCTGTGTTTGCCAACAGAAGGGTAGCATCTATCATACTCGCAGCATCGATCGACAGCCCACAAGGTACGCAGGCGTGATGTACTGTTTGTGTGCTTGGCTCTTCCTTGCTCCTTAATTTGTGTGCTTGGCTCTTCCTTGCTCCTTAATTTGTGCTAGCTAGCTGGTTATATGTGGTGTTCTTGGCACTCGGGCATAACCAAAACGGCAAAAGTGCGTATATGTGGTGTTCTTGCCTTATATGTGGTTTGGCACGTTTGGAAAGAGCGTCGCGGGAGGATTTTCGATCACAAAGAGGTGTCGATCGGCTGTTGGCTTTGCCAGTTTGATACTTTGATTAGAGATGATTTGGCTCTTTCATGAGCCTTTTTTTAGGAGTAGAACCATGTATTCATTCATAATAGTAGCACCATACATCATACATGGCTTCTCTCCGGAACAGTCCGGAGAGACAGCACACAAGGAAATTTACATCATCATCGTCAAAGAGTCCAGCCGCCTCGGTCGCCAAAGCTTTCACCGGAGGAGAGAAACACATGCCTCCTACTTAGCAAGATCAAAGATAGTGCCGTAGCAGCCAAGCTGCATTATGAGCCTGTAAACAGGTGTCGTCAACACACATGTCGATGTTGGCCGTTGGCTGAAGAAATACTCTACACATCTTGGACCGCGGTTTTGAACATCTCGACTGGCAGCACCGCCAAAAAACTCCAGAACTGTTAACCATCTTCCACCACCAAATCTCCTTGTGGACCATCCCTTGGACAAGACCGGCGCTGCAGCGTCGGCCAACTCCAAGACACAAACTTCCGGCTCCACGGCGACAATGGAGACGTAGGCGACGCAACACGGGCGAAGCCGAAGAAACAAGAGTAAGATCTCCTCCGTTGTCTTGATGAACACGCTTGAACACAAATCCATGGCTCCCCCGTCGAGGCGGCGGCCCGAAAAACCTTTTTTAGAGTGATGACGTCGGCACCGACCGAGCTCGCTTGAACACAAATCCATGGCTCCTCCGTCGAGGCGGCGGCCCGAAAAACCTTTTTTAGAGTGATGACATCGGCACCAACCGAGCGCAGACGGAAGTAGGGCTGGGCATTCGGTAGAAACCGAAATCTTGGTTTCTGCTGTTCAGTTTATTTGTGAAATCGGTTAGCAAAAATGAAAACCGAAAGAAACACAAAAAACCAGCTAACCGAAATTTCGGTTAACCGACCAGTTCGGTTCTTACAATGCCGCAACCGCTTTAATCAAGTGCTCCAGTCCGAGGATCATCGTGAGTGTTCCGGCGACGCCGCACCACTGGTTTGTACACTATGGACATGAACTGGTACACATGATTAAAGTGGTTGCGGCACTATGTCTGAATGAATGGGGATCAAACATTGGGCTTGAGGTTGGTTCTGTCGTTGTCGCGACCGCGGCATCTTGCCTCTGTTACCAACTCAAATACAATGTTTTGCTGTGCGATACCCCATAGGGATTTGCCTTGTATTTATAAAACTTGATCGCTAAGATTACAGTTGTACAACGAATCAATCTCTACAGATAATGTCTTATCTAGGGATCCTGATTGATACAAATCACAACAATATATCTTAGGTTTAACTCAATCGATTCGATTAGGACCACGCACATTAAAAGTATTCTCCACGTGATTTTTTAGTATTGCTAGTCTATAATAGGTTTCCTACTAACCCGTTACTTACCACATCTGAAGTCAACTGACCCTGCCACTGGGCTGCAAACCAATATTCTTTGTAAATATTATAAGGCTAATTTTTTTCTCAGACCTCACGTTTATGGCAACAAGTAGCATGGGATTTTGATGCCATGTATTTTTTTATTTTCAATAACTTTGGTTGTACATATTGTGTTTTTGTAGAGGCTGAGTGTACTTGCTATAAAAATAATCTTGATATAAATATATTATCATTTATCAAAAGAGCAACTGCTTATTACAATTATTGCAATGCGCGTGTGTATGGCATAAATGGAAAATGTTGGTTTGATCAGCAATTTTCTTGAGGTGGTGGCAATTTGTTTGTGTATCGCAGAAGCAAATCAGATTCATTTGCTCAGTTGTCTTTCCTAAAAAGGTGCCCATCGTTTACTCAACTCACTACCATGGATTCCATAAAAAAATCATTATCATGCATTTCCGATAGCTCAAGATATTACTATAATTATGTTTGCTTTAGGGGAAAAACATGAGTAAAAATTACACACAACACCATACATAGATGCCACCATGCATGGATCATTGATCAAGTATTGTATATGTGGAAAGAATATATGCGAGCTTAGTAGCAGCCATTGCGCACGTGCATCTACATTCATGCACGAGAGGCTACTTTGTTGATGGTCGCGGTAGCCTGCTGCAAGGTCTTGTGGTCCAGCACCGCGACAAGTGCTGGCTGAAAGGGTCGAGATTGGGGGGGGGGGGTTGAAAATGGAGAACTACAAATTTTATTTTTTGATTATTAGCAAGTTTGGGCTATATACAGGTGTGTTTAAACAATTGTGGTGAGATAAATAATCTATATGGTACTAGCAAAGTTAAGTGACCAAAGTAAACCACAAGTAATGAGTTAGGGCTAGAGATAACCAAAAAGCACCGGAGACGATGATGTATCCCGGTGTTCACTTCATTGGAGGGAAACTAGTCACTGTTGGAGGGGTGGGTGTTAACATGAAGGCAAACGAACACCATGAAAGCTCACCCTCTTTGCGTTGAGATATCACGAAGAAGTTGATTCCCAACCACTGGTGGTATACCTTGAGGCGATGGTCTCCAAACCTTCACAAATGAAAAAAAAATAATCACAAATCGGTTTCTCACTGAGGACTCCTACCACCTAGGAGTCTCCATCTGTTGGGGAACGTAGTAATTTCAAAAAAATTCATACGCACACACAAGATCATGGTGATGCATAGCAACGAGAGGGGAGAGTGTTGTCTACGTACCCTCGTAGACCGAAGCGGAAGCGTTGACGCAACGTAGAGAAAGTAGTCGTACGTCTTCCCGATCCGACCGATCCAAGCACCGTTACTCCGGCACCTCCGAGTTCTTAGCACACGTTCAGCTCGATGACGCTCACCGGGCTCCGATCCAGCAAAGCTTCGGGGATGAGTTTTGTCAGCACGACGGCATGATGACGATGATGATGTTCTACTGACGCAGGGCTTCGCCCAAGCACCGCAACGATATGACCGAGGTGGAATATGGTGGAGGGGGGCACCGCACATGGCTAAGGAACGATCACGAATATCAACTTGTGTGTTCTAGGGTGCCCCCTTGCCCCCGTATATAAAGGAGGGGAGGGGAGGGCGTGGCCGGCCCCAATGGGGTGCGCCAGGAGGAGTCCTACTCCCACCGGGAGTAGGACTCCTCTCCCTTGCCTTGTAGGAGAAGGAAGGAGAGAGGGGGAAAGGAAAAAAGGGGGGCGCCGCCCCCCCTTCCTTGTCCTATTCGGACTAAGGGGGGAGGGGCGCGCGGCCTACCCTGGCCGCCCCTCCTCTTTTCCCTTAAGGCCCATATGGGCCCATTAACCCCCGGGGGGGTTCCGGTAACCCCCCGGTACTCCAGTAAAATGTCGATTTCACTTGGAACCATTCCGATGTCCCAATGTAGGCTTCCAATATATCGATCTTTATGTCTCGACCATTTCGAGAACAATGTAGACATGACCGAGACACGTGCGGACCCTACGGTTCGAGAACAATGTAGACATGACCGAGACACGTCTCCGGTCAATAACCAATAGCGGGACCTGGATGTCCATATTGGCTCCTACATATTCTACGATGATCTTTATCGGTCAGACCGCATAACAATATACGTTGTTCCCTTTGTCATCAGTATGTTACTTGCCCGAGATTCGATCGTCGGTATCCAATACCTAGTTCAATCTCTTTACCGGCAAGTCTCTTCACTCGTTCCGTAATACATCATCTCACAACTAACATATTAGTTGTAATGCTTGCAAGGCTTATGTGATGTGCATTACCGAGAGGGCTCAGAGATACCTCTCCGACAATCGGAGTGACAAATCCTAATCTCTAAATACGCCGACCCAACATCTACCTTTGGAGACACCTGTAGAGCTCCTTTATAATCACCCAGTTACGTTGTGACGTTTGGTAGCACACAAAATGTTCCTCCGATAAACAGGAGTTGCATAATCTCATAGTCATAGGAACATGTATAAGTCATGAAGAAAGCAATAGCAACATACTAAACGATCGGGTGCTAAGCTAATGGAATGGGTCATGTCAATCACATCATTCTCCTAATGATGTGATCCCGTCAATCAAATGACAACTCATGTCTATGGCTAGGAAACATAACCATCTTTGATCAACGAGCCAGTCAAGTAGAGGCATACTAGTGACACTCTGTTTGTCTATGTATTCACACATGTATCATGTCTCCGGTTGATACAATTCTAGCATGAATAATAAATATTTATCATGAAATAAGGAAATAAATAATAACTTTATTATTGCCTCTAGGGCATATTTCCTTCAGTCTCCCACTTGCACTAGAGTCAATAATCTAGTTCACATTAGCATGTGATTTAACAACAATAGTTCACATCACCATGTGATTAATACACATAGTTCACATCATCATGTGACCAACACCCAAAGGGTTTACTAGAGTCAATAATCTAGTTCACATCGCTATGTGATTAACACCCAAAGAGTACTAAGGTGTGATCATGTTTTGCTTGTGAGAGAATCTTAGTCAACGGGTCTGCCACATTCAGATCCGTATGTATTTTGCAAATTTCTATGTCAACAATACTCTGCTTGGAGCTACTCTAGCTAATTGCTCCCACTTTCAATATGTATCTAGATTGAGACTTAGAGTCATCTAGATTGGTGTCAAAACTTGCATCGACATAACCTTTTACGACGAACCTTTTTGTCACCTCCATAATCGAGAAACATATCCTTATTTCACTAATGATAATTTTGACCGCTGTCCAGTGATCTACTCCTAGATCACTATTGTACTCCCTTGCCTAAATCAGTGTAGGGTATACAATAGATCTGGTACACAGCATGGCATACTTTATAGAACCTATGGCCAAGGCATAGGGAATGACTTTCATTCTCTTTCTATCTTTTGCCGTGGTCGGGTTTTGAGTCTTACTCAATTTCACACCTTGTAACACAGGCAAGAACTCTTTCTTTGACTGTTACATTTTGAACTACTTCAAAATCTTGTCAAGGTATGTACTCATTGAAAAAAACTTATCAAGCGTCTTGATCTATCTCTATAGATCTTGATACTCAATATGTAAGCAGCTTCACCGAGGTCTTTCTTTGAAAAAATTCCTTTCAAACACTCCTTTATGCTTTGCAGAATAATTCTTCATTATTTCCAATCAACAATATGTCATTCACATATATTTATCAGAAATGCTGTAGTGCTCCCACTCACTTTCTTGTAAATACAGGCTTCACCACAAGTCTGTATAAAACTATATGCTTTGATCAACTTATCAAAGCGTATATTCCAACTCCGAGATGTTTGCACCAGTCCATAGATGGATCGCTGGAGCTTGCATATTTTGTTAACACCTTTAGGATTGACAAAACCTTCTGGTTGCATCATATACAACTCTTCTTTAATAAATCCATTAAGGAATGCAGTTTTGTTTTATCCATTTGCCAGATTTCATAAAATGCGGCAATTGCTAACATGATTCGGACAGACTTAAGCATAGATACGAGTGAGAAACTCTCATCGTAGTCAACACCTTGAACTTATCGAAAACCTTTTGTGACAATTCTAGCTTTGTAGATAGTAACGCTACTATCAGCGTCCGTCTTCCTCTTGAGGATCCATTTATTTTCTATGGCTTGCCGATCATCGGGCAAATCCATCAAAGTCCATACTTTGTTTTTATACATGGATCATATCTCAGATTTCATGGCCTCAAACCATTTCGCGGAATCTGGGCTCATCATCGCTTCCTCATAGTTCGCAAGTTCGTCATGTTCTAGTAACATGACTTTCAGAACAGGATTACCGTACCACTCTGGTGCGGATCTCACTCTGGTTTACCTACGAGATTCGATAGTAACTTGATCTGACGTTTACATGATCATCATTAACTTCCTCACTAATTGGTGTAGTAGTCACAGGAACAGATTTATGTGATGAACTACTTTCCAATAAGGGAGCAGGTACAGTTACCACATCAAGTTCTACTTTCCTCCCACTCACTTCTTTCAAGAGAAAACTCCTTCTCTAGTAAGGATCCATTCTTGGCAACGAATGTCTTGCCTTCGGATCTGTGATAGAAGGTGTACCCGACAGTCTCCTTTGGGTATCCTATGGAGACATATTTCTTCGATTTGGGTTTGAGCTTATCAGGATGAAACTTTTTCATATAAGCATTACAATCCCAAACTTTAAGAAACGACAACTTTGGTTTCTTGCTAAACCATAGTTCAGATTGTGTCGTCTCAACGGACTTAGATGGTGCCCTTTTAAACGTGAATGCAGCTGTCTCTAATGCATGATCCCAAAACGATATTGGTAAATCGGTAAGAAACATCATAGATTGTACTATATCCAATAAAGTACGGTTATGACGTTCGGACACACCATTATGCTGTGGTGTTCCAGGTGGCATGAGTTTGTGAAACTATTCCACATTGTTTTTAATTGAAGACCAAACTCGTAACTCAAATATTTGTCTCCGCGATCAGATCGTAGAAGCCTTTAATTTTTTTTTTCACGATGATTTTCCACTTCACTCTGAAATTCTTTGAACTTTTCAAATGTTTCAGACTTATGTTTCATCAAGTAGATATACTCATATCTGCTCAAATCATCTGTGAAGGTCAGAAAATAATGATACCTACTGCAAGCCTTAATATTCATCGGACCAAATACATCATTATGTATGATTTCCAACAAATCTGTTGCTTGCTTCATTGTTCCGGAAACGGCGTTTTAGTCATCTTGCCCATAAGGCATGGTTCGCAAGCATTAAGTGATTCATAATCAAGTGATTCCAAAAACCCATCAGCATGGAGTTTCTTCATGCGCTTTACACCAATATGACCTAAACGGTAGTGCCACAAATAAGTTGCACTATCATTATTAACTTCGCATCTTTTGGTTTCAATATTATGAATATGTGTATTACTACGATCAAGATCCAGTGAACTATTTTCATTGGGTGTGTAACCATATAAGGTTTTATTCATGTAAACAGAACAACAAGTTATTCTCTTACTTAAATGAATAACCGTATTACAATAAACATGATCAAATCATATTCATGCTCAACGCAAACACCAAATAACACTTATTTAGGTTCAACACTAATCCCGAAAGTATAGGGAGTGTGCGATGATCATATCAATCTTGGAACCACTTCCAACACACATCGTCACTTCACCCTTAACTAGTCTCTGTTTATTCTGCAACTCCCGTTTCGAGTTACTAATCATAGCAACTGAACTAGTATCAAATACTGAGGGGTTGCTATAAACACTAGTAAAGTACACATCAATAACATGTATATCAAATATACCTTTGTTCACTTTGCCATCCTTCTTATCCGCCAAATATTTGGGGTAGTTCCGCTTCCAGTGACCAGTCCCTTTGCAGTAGAAGTACCTAGTCTCAGGCTTAGGTCCAGACTTGGGCTTCTTCACTTGAGCAGCAACTTGCTTGCTGTTCTTCTTGAAGTTCCCCTTCTTTCTTTTGCCCTTTACTTGAAACTTGTGGTCTTGTCAACCATCAACACTTGATGTTTTTCTTGATTTCTACCTTCGCCGATTTTAGCATCACGAAGAGCTTTGGGAATCGTTTCCGTTATCCCTTGCATATTATATTTCATCACGAAATTCTACTAACTTGGTGATGGTGACTAGAGAATTCTGTCAGTCACTATTTTATCTGGAAGATTAACTCCCACTTGATTCAAGCGATTGTAGTACCCAGACAATCTGAGCACATGCTCACTAGTTGAGCGATTCTCCTCCATCTTTTAGCTATAGAACTTGTTGGAGACTTCATATCTCTCAACTCGGGTAATTGCTTGAAATATTAACTTCAACTCCTGGAACATCTCATATGGTCCATGACGTTCAAAACGTCTTTGAAGTCCCGATTCTAAGCCGTTAAGCATGGTGCACTTAAACTATCAAGTAGTCATCATATTGAGCTAGCCAAACGTTCATAACGTCTGCATCTGCTCCTCCAATAGGTCTGTCACCTAGCGGTGCATCAAGGACATAATTCTTCTGTGCAGCAATGAGGATAAACCTCAGAATACGGATCCAATCCGCATCATTGCTACTAACATTTTTCAACACAATTTTCTCTAGGAACATATCAAAATAAACATATGAAAGCAACAACGCGAGCTATTGATCTACAACATAGATATGCTAATACTACCAGGACTAAGTTCATGATAAATTAAAGTTCAATTAATCATATTACTTAAGAACTCCCACTTAGATATACATCCCTCTAATCTTCTAAGTGATCACGTGATCCAAATCAACTAAACCATAACCGATCATCACGTGAAATGGATTAGTCTTCAATGGTGAACATCATTATGTTGATCATATCTACTATATGATTCACGCTCGACCTTTCGGTCTCCGTGTTCCGAGGCCATATCTGCATATGCTAGGCTCGTCAAGTATAACCCGAGTATTCCGCGTGTGCAAAACTGGCTTGCACCCGTTGTAGATGGACGTAGAGCTTATCACACCCGATCATCACGTGGTGTCTAGGCACGACGAACTTTGGCAACGGTGCATACTCAGGGAGAACACTTCTTGATAATTTAGTGAGAGATCATCTTATAATGCTACCGTCAATCAAAGCATGATAAGATGCATAAAAAGATAAACATCACATGCAATCAATATAAGTGATATGATATGGCCATCATCATCTTCGTGCTTGTGATCTCCATCTCGGAAGCACCGTCATGATCACCATCGTCACCGGCGTGCCACCTTGATCTCCATCGTAGCATCGTTGTCGTCTCGCCCATCTTATGCTACTACGACTATCGCTACCGCTTAGTGATAAAGTAAAGCATTACAGGACGATTGCATTGCATACAATAAAGCGACAACCATATGGCTCCTGCCAGTTGCCGATAACTCGGTTACAAAACATGATCATCTCATACAATAAAATTTAGCATCATGTCTTGACCATATCACATCACAACATGCCCTGCAAAAACAAGTTAGACGTCCTCTACTTTGTTTGTTGCAAGTTTTACGTGGCTGCTACGGGCTTAAGCAAGAACCAATCTCACATACGCATCAAAACCACAACGATAGTTTGTCAAATAGACTCCGTTTTAACCATCGCAAGGACCGGGCGTAGCCATACTCGGTTCAACTAAAGTTGGAGAAACTGACACGCGCCAGCCACCTGTGTGCAAAGCACGTTGGTAGAACCAGTCTCGCGTAAGCGTATGCGTAATGTCGGTCCGGTCCGCTTCATCCAACAATACCGCCGAACCAAAGTATGACATGCTGGTAGGCAGTGTGACTTATATCGTCCACAACTCACTTGTGTTCTACTCGTGCATATAACATCAAACCATAAAAACCTAGGCTCGGATGCCACTGTTGGGGAACGTAGTAATTTCAAAAAATTTCCTACGCACACACAAGATCATGGTGATGCATAGCAACAAGAGGGGAGAGTGTTGCCTACGTACCCTCGTAGACTGAAGCGGAAGCGTTGACGCAACGTAGAGGAAGTAGTCGTACGTCTTCCCGATCCGACCGATCCAAGCACCGTTACTCCGGCACCTCCGAGTTCTTAGCACACGTTCAGCTCGATGACGCTCCCCGGGCTCCGATCCAGCAAAGCTTCGGGGATGAGTTTCGTCAGCACGACGGCGTGATGACGATGATGATGTTCTACTGACGCAGGGCTTCGCCTAAGCACCGCAACGATATGACCGAGGTGGAATATGGTGGAGGGGGGCACCGCACATGGCTAAGGAACGATCACGAATATCAACTTGTGTGTTCTAGGGTGCCCCCCTGCCCCCGTATATAAAGGAGGGGAGGGGAGGGCGCGGCCGGCCCCCATGGGGTGCGCCAGGAGGAGTCCTACTCCCACCGGGAGTAGGACTCCTCTCCCTTGCCTTGTAGGAGAAGGAAGGAGAGAGGGGAAAAGGTAAAAGGGGGGCGCCGCCCCCCCCCCTTCCTTGTCCTATTCGGACTAGGGGGGAGGGGCGCGCGGCCTGCGCTGGCCGCTCCTCCTCTTTTCCCTTAAGGCCCATATGGGCCCATTAACCCCGGGGGGGGGGGGGTTCCGGTAACCCCCCGGTACTCCAGTAAAATGCCGATTTCACTTGGAACCATTCTGATGTCCAAATGTAGGCTTCCAATATATCGATCTTTATGTCTCGACCATTTCGAGACTCCTCGTCATGTCTGTGATCACATCCGGGACTCCGAACTAACTTCGGTACATCAAAATGCATAAACTCATAATAACTGTCATCGTAACTTTAAGCGTGCGGACCCTACGGTTCGAGAACAATGTAGACATGACCGAGACACGTCTCCGGTCAATAACCAATAGCGGGACCTGGATGCCCATATTGGGTCCTACATATTCTACGATGATCTTTATCGGTCAGACCGCATAACAATATACGTTGTTCCCTTTGTCATCGGTATGTTACTTGCCCGAGATTCGATCGTCGGTATCCAATACCTAGTTCAATCTCGTTACCGGCAAGTCTCTTTACTCGTTCCGTAATACATCATCTCACAACTAACATATTAGTTGTAATGCTTGCAAGGCTTATGTGATGTGCATTACCGAGAGGGCCCAGAGATACCTCTCCGACAATCGGAGTGACAAATCCTAATCTCGAAATACGCCAACCCAACATCTACCTTCGGAGACACCTGTAGAGCTCCTTTATAATCACCCAGTTACGTTGTGACGTTTGGTAGCACACAAAGTGTTCCTCCGATAAACGGGAGTTGCATAGTCTCATAGTCATAGGAACATGTATAAGTCATGAAGAAAGCAATAGCAACATACTAAACGATCGGGTGCTAAGCTAATGGAATGGGTCATGTCAATCACATCATTCTCCTAATGATGTGATCCCGTTAATCAAATGACAACTCATGTCTATGGCTAGGAAACATAACCATCTTTGATCAAGGAGCTAGTCAAGTAGAGGCATACTAGTGACACTCTGTTTGTCTATGTATTCACACATGTATCATGTTTCCGGTTGATACAATTCTAGCATGAATAATAAACATTTATCATGAAATAAGGAAATAAATAATAACTTTATTATTGCCTCTAGGGCATATTTCCTTCACCATCCTCCAAGAGTAACAAGATCCATCAAAGAAACAAAGGGGGGATCAACTTCTACTTTGGTGGGAGTATAGATTGGGCACTTGTCTTTCAGTCCCCAAAAATCAACTCCAAAAAAGTTGAGTTACAATCAATGAAGAGATGATGGAGTCGTCTCCTTCACAGGAAGAAGGGGGCTATTTTTAGCTAGCCCCCAATCGAACCGTTACCACATATTTCTGCATGGTCCGGAAGTTTTGGGCCTGAAAGTTTCGGGGAAGCGTAGATCTTTAATTAGCTTCCTTACTAGAGGTGGGGACGCCGCAGTGAGCGGCGCTACAGCCAGAGGAGAGCTAGATGCCAGTGGTTGAGCAAGAAGGACCGAGGCGAGCGGTAATTATAGTCTATGAAACTTGTCTTTAGCTTGTGCATGCAAGGAAGTCCACGTCGCATGCGGACATGCTCAATACAGTTTGCACGGCTACACGATGTCCGCACTATTCCCAAAGGAAATATATACATAGAATGTATATTTGATATTTTGTGCTTTATGATTCATGGTTGCTCGTCTTTTATTCAATGCCCAAAGCTAGGCGTCTTTCAACCAACCAGTTGCCTCCCCACCCGCCCGATCTCATTTAAGTGTGTCTCGACCGTCTAATCCTTGCAATGTATAATCCCTGAAACAACATAGTTCTGTACATATTCAACATCATCGCAACATTTTTCTTCATGGTGCATAAAAGATGGGCACATTTAAAACCCCCATATAGCAAAATAATAATAACTATACTACTACTACTACTACTACTACTACTACTACTACTACTACTACTACTACTACTACTACTACTACTACTACTACTACTACTACTACTAATAATAATAATAATAATAATAATAATAATAATAATAATAATAATAATAATAACAATAATAATAATAATAATAATAATAATAATAATAATAATAATAATAAAGGCCTGCATTGCAACAAATCCCCATTCCTTGCAACTAAACCGTTTTGAAATGTGTACAAAGGCGGCATGGGGTTGTCCGCTGGGCTGGCTCCGCCCCTGAGTGGATCACCCTTAGATTCATTTTCCCTAGAGCTTTGACGTTGCCATCACATGGTAGTTTCCGCAGTTAAGGTCATAAGACCGGAACAATGCCTTAGGTTCGGTGGATCACTGTTATCTCATATTGTCTTCGCTCCTCATATATACCAACACCTGTCACATGGAGGTCATAGATTCACTAAACAATATGTGTTACATCTGTAGGTCTTTGGATCATGTTGTCTGGTCCCTAAAATTGAACAACGCGCATTACATGAACCATAGATAAACAACTTACTGAACAATCATAACTCGATAATCATGAATGACGACATATAGGATAGGCGCATATTAATGTTATCAATCCCTACATTCCCACGCCTATGGGGACTTACTCATGCATGGGAGGGTTATAAACAAACATCACAGAGACAAAACCAAGGGAAACCATACCAATAATATTGCGAAGATGACTACAAATAGAGTTGCAAACCCTAATCTTACAACTTCAAATTCCTCTCCCTATGCGAGCACCCTGCCAAGTTTAGGACATGAGTCCGGGTGGGCTGGTTCCACCACAAGGAACTAACCATCTGAGCTATGCTCAGTTCGCACTGCTGGCCAAAAGTTCCTTTTCCTTCCACACACCTTGGCCGCTTTTTATCTAAGGCAGAACAATCAATCTCCACACGTCCAAATCTTTGGATTCAAAACAAAATGAGGAACCTGGTCTTCTCCACTTAGTGCAATTAGGATGTTTCTACTGTACATTATTCCTTCTTGGGTACTGATAGTGAAATAAAGTTTTAATTATCACAGATGTTTCTGTACTATTTTATGAACATTAATTGTGAAATAAAGATTCCGCGTGATTTGAGACTGTTCTGGACCTACAATACTGCTACTGGTGCCAATCATTGACTCGGTCAAGTCGTCGGCTCCGTCGCTGGTCCCTTGTTGCAGTACCCTTTCCGCGTGATTTGCCGTCCATCTGGCTGGTTTAAGTGTTCCAAACCTGCAATTGGCAAGCGCATGCTAGCTCAGCAGTTCCACCCTTAGAGAAGAGCCAAGGTAAGTGCAGGTCTTCGCATCCTCTTCTGGTTTCTCTCTTTCTACAGATTCCTTAATTTGCCAGTTTGAGGAAATTAATGAAACGAACGTGACCTGTTTGTAGGAACTTCTCAGCAAGCTCATCGGACACCTTCCGTTCGGACACGGTTTCGAGATGGTACGTAGGCATGCCTCTCTATCCCTTGAACACAAATAGTAGAATTCTCTGTTTAATCTGTTTCACTGAGAACTGAAAGTAGTAGCGACCAAAATCAGGAACACTAATACAGAAAAATGCAACCCAGCAGCCAAGGCACTTTGTTACACTTATTATACCATCTCTTACTATATAAGATGCCAAACTAAACCAGTAGACCCCCCCTATATCCATGTCTTACCTTGAAATGACGGGGTGCAACCTCCTCATTTAGACAAAAAAGATATTTGAATTTATATTTTGCCTCTCTTTTTTTTCAAAATTTGTGGAATTATAAATATTTCTTTAACTTTTCATTTTTCTTACACTATATTTTGATGATTTCAATATAATTTATTATTTGATTGATAATCAATTTTTTTGCCATTATTTTTCTGATTTTCAATAGAGTTTGTCACTCTAAGCACATTTTTACTTTTTCTTATTACTCAGCCATGACATCATGTTGTGATTTTAATTTTGATTTAGGCTGAACTGCTAAACCGTTCCCGCAGCTTGGCAGAGGGAGTGGTGGTTATGATATGCCCGGTGCTTCTCGCACTGGCTCTCAACTTAGTTGACCTCAATGGCGAGGTGTACGGACATGGTGTCCCTATACCGTTGAGCACCATGGCAGGCTTTACTTTGATAACTGGCATCTGCCCCTTGCTCGCGTGCTGCTTCTTTGAGCGATTCCTCGGCCTGGGCGTAAGTCCTAACCCCGTAACCACGAGTCTGGCAACCCTTTCGTCTTGTTGCCTCGTCGTCCTCGCCTGCTTGATTGCACAGTTCATTGTCTCCAAATCCATTTTTGACACTGTTGGAGTCATCTGTGGAATCTTGGTCTTGGTTCGAACCATCTCCTACTACGTGCACGACACACCGAATGACGATGGTCGGGAATACACAACGGACATGAACAGTGTACTGGATGAATCACATGAGTTCTTGACCAGTGTCACTGGAATTCTTTTTCTGGGGTTCGAAGGTCTGGCCCTCAATGGTCACGGTCACACGGGTCGCAAGGGCGAGGAATTAGTGGGCTACACCAGTTTCATCGTCTGCACTTTTGGAGTGTGCTTAATGTTCCTCGAGATGACCCCACCTCCATGTTTTGCGGTACATAGGCATGGTAGCCAAGAAGAAAGAAGTGAGGGAGAGCAAAAATTGTGTGTTTGACTCACGTCCTGGACTGCATCATGGCGGTTGGTATCTCCGTACTATTGCTGGTCGTCATGCTTAAGCTCACACCGCTTGAGTTTGCCATGTGGGTCTTGCTGCCTCCGGCTGTAAGCTTCGGTCAGCTTCCGGTCCTGGTTGCATTGAAGGGAAACACACAAGATGAACAAGAATCAAGGCCGGCGTCCCTGGAACTGACAAAGGCCACCTTGACTGGATTCTTGGCCGTGTCGGTAACAGCCATAAGCAATGCTTCACCCAGCAAGTTGACCAGATTTTTTCTACTATTATCTTCCATGGCTATTGGGTTTGGTCTCTCATGGAGGCTCCTGTGTCAGATTAACATAAGGAGTAGTCTCGCCGGTTGTGTTTCATCTGCACCTGTTGCTTCTGCTGCCAAGCTTGCTTCCTTCTGTGCTCATTTATGCATTGTAATCGCTACTGTTCTATTCGTAGTAATGGCTGGTAAAGCAAGCGGGAAATGATCATACTGTAACATAGTTGTGATTATAGTATTGCATAAGTAGGCTATCTTTGCACAACTTTTTGCACCTGCACAAGCATATATGTTGAGAGAAGTGTATAATAGGTCCTGAACTATTGACAAAGTGCCAAGTATGTCGTGAAACTATGAAAATGATCAATCCAGACTCTAGAAGTACATTAAGTGAGTGAACACAAGTCTTAACAAGGCCAATGAGGCCCTGGTGCCAACAACTCCCGCCAAAGACATAAAAAATTATGGAAAAACGCTCCTACCATGCAACGAAGATGGGTGAAGCTGGTTGGGCTTTAGTTCTCGTGGTACAATTTACAAAATATTTGTGGTTTATAGATAGACGACATGGAAATTATACGAGGTGATATGGAGTCAACGGCCATATGTAATAATCAGCTCCTAATTGGCCTTGGTAGGTCTTGTTGTGACTGACTTAATGTACTTTCTGGATCTAGGTTGATTATTATTTTCATAGTTTTAGGAGCGACTTGGCACTCTACTAATAGTTTAAGGACCTACAATGTATTTTACATGTATACTTATGTTATATAACAGATGTTGTACATATTTAGGTAATTTTGTTTTTCTTTTAGGTAGGCGTACAATTAAGAGTGCATAGAGCAGCGTAGTTTCCCTTCTATTACTCACTTGCCTTAAAAAAATATTCTGATTAGACACACTGACACACTGGCTTAAGATAATATCCAATAGCTAGCTTAAATTTGGCCACCTAAAATGGCTTTTAGGTACAGGAGAGAGAAGACTCAGGGAATATTTTTTCGCTCTTCTCCAAGAGATTACCTAAAACTGCTTACCTATATCTTATCACCTAGCTTCTATCTCTATTTTAATTGAGCAAATACACACTAAAAATCTCACGAATTCACCGCCTAATGAATAAAAAAATTGATTATGCACGTGAAGAAACTATTGCACGTGCCAGCCATGGAACACCACAACTCCCCCACAAGATCATCTCTGAGTTGCTCATGGGAAGCTCAGTCTTCAATCTCTTGGTGAACTTGAATAAATCTTCTGATTTGGTATTCTTTCCTAAACCATCCTCCATCTTTCGATGCCCTTGTACTCATAGCCTACCACTTGACCACGCTCGTGCTCAGTGATCATATCATGCATGATCACACATGTTGTCATGATCCTCCAGAGTGTCTTCTCTTTCCATAATCTAGCCGGGTCACAGACATTAGAAAACCGGGCTTCAACACCGCAATTGTCCACTCCACATCCTTCCTAGCAAGTCCTTGAGCCTTCACAAGTGACTCTTGTTATCTTGGTAGTTCGCCATTGGCTTCACAAATACGGCCCATGTTAGATATATCCCATCTGCTAGATAATATCTCATGGCATACTTGCGATGATTTTCTTCAAACTATACAAATGTTGCCTATCCACATGATCTGTCGCTTTTCAGCAAACATGTGGTTTAAAACAATGTGTTTCATCTCCTATAAAGGTTACTTGGTCTATCCTACAGAGACCGGATTACATGGACCTTTTTATGACGGCGTCTATCCAGCTGGAGCATACGTACATTGAGATTTTCTCCCATCATGGATGGTGGTGTTCAACAATATTACATATTTTTGGACATGCTGGCTATGTGCATCGTGTTATGCAGAGGCCAGCCATTCACTCACTATGGTTGTATCACCTTAATATATCGACTGAATGAAAATGTCCTTTATCGAAAGAAAGATTTACTGACATCTATTAGTGCATGTTGGTCAAGCCTTTCGTTAAGACAAGCCTTCAGGCTTGTCCTAATGAAACCTAATAGGTAAAGTATTTTGAAATAGAGAGTGTCAATTAGACTAAATTCCATTTTACCCCAATATTTCATATTTGTGATAGAAAATATCTCATTAGCGGAATTTTCACAATCTTACGCAGTTAAGCAAACTGCTGCCACTTTTCACCCATGTTTATTTGTCCCCAATCTGACAAGTCGGCCCCACATTTCAGTGCCGACAAGGCTAGATGGCTTAATTACCCAAGCTGGTCTTTTTTGCATTCTGTTCGCTTCAGGTTTTTCAGTACACGTCCTATTGGCGCAACACACTGTTCAGTGGTTCCAGGAGAATATTTCATTGACGTCATGTGCAGTATTGTATTATACTCCCCCTGTACTAAAATTGTTCTAAATCAAGGTCACTTATTTTTGGGACGGATGAAGTACTAAACAACGACAGTCCATCTTGGACACGCGTGTTTTGCCTCGCTTTCCTGCTGCTGTTGCGTTAACAATGGGACAACCCGTCGAGAATTATCTACTGGACCCGCATGCCAAGTGGAGATGTGCCAGCACATCTGGTGGGTACAGTTGATTCCCATCAGACGCATGTGACAACACAGGGTTTTGCTAGTTTGATAAAAAAGCTATACCAGTGTATTTTCATATACCATCTCTTGCAGGTAGCATTATGCCCAAGTGTGTGATGTTCGTGCAAAATTTGGTGAAGTTTGGACAGTTGAGGAGCTCGTGGCAAAAAAGATAAATTTCGGGTGTCGGAGAAACTTTTGAAAACAACATTGTTCACATTTGATTTTGTCTTTTTTGCCATGAGCTCCTCGAAATTCCAAACACCCTGAAGTTTTGCACGAGCATCACTCATTTGAGCATCCTGCATCACAAAAAGATATTGGATTTTCTTTTAAAACTTTATGCTTTTCATTTTATTTTACAGTTCACCGGGTGTAGATGAGCCAGGCACTCAATTGAATTTTAGCTATCTTCATCAACATTTTTTTAGAAAAATAGGAGCTGCTGCCTGGTTTTCGCATTGCTCGAACACCACCAAAAATATCTTACAACATTTAGGATGCTGGCGTCACAAGCTCCAAACAAAAGATCAGGAAATACTGTGTCCAAATCACTTATTACAGAACAGTAGAACAGGCTTCCGATAATTTAATATTCTGAGAATAGTTAATACAGTACAGTGGTCGAGCGTTGATCTGTAGGCCTCGTCGATTTGGTTTTCAGGGAATAATTAATACAGTAATATGGTTGAACACTAGTCCATTGCCTTCCTCGATTTAATTGTATGGGAATAATTAGTACAGTAATGTAGTTGAGCGATAAGTCCGTAGTCTTCATTGCTTTCATTTTCTTGGAATAATAATGTGGTTGAGCGATAAGTCACGGCCAGTGATTTCCCATCCACGACATCCCATCGATGACTTGAACTCGCCGCTCTTCTCAGGCCGGCCGGCCACGCAACCTGGGGGTACTAGTACTATTAGGTACAAAAAGTCAAGGTTGCTTCCAATACATGAATACTAACCCTCATTCCACATGCGTGATCAACTCCGCTTGATGCTCCCCTACGCGTGTTTCCCACCCATGCTTCTGACCGGTGCTCTTATTCCAGACGTATGTTGCTTAATTTCTACTATGTGTACATAATTATGATTGAAATTGTGTTTTGATTACATGATTTTGTGGTCTGAAGTCGCTATTGGCTGGTCATGCAGTGCATTTCTAGACGCTATCGAGAATTAATTCCACCAAATGCAACTGACAGAGACCGGAGACCAGAGACCAGAGACCAGAGAGAGGGATAGGTGGGAAACCCTAAACATTGGCTCCAAGTTGTTGATCAGGTGGTGGTTTGCAAAATCATATTCGAACCCTAGCCTATTCAGTCTCCGATCATTCCCCATATAGCAGAAGATTACCTAAACTTCTTCTTTATCTATTTATTGGCCATTGTCAGAAACAACAGTCCCTAGTTCATTAGACATGAACCGCTGGTTTATTTTTGTTCACGGTTGCAGTTTTATCAACCAATTTCAGTTTTCTTACTTTTCAGAGAAGAAAAAGGCTCAGGTTTGACAAATAATAATCATAAATACAATAGAAAGAAATTGTTGAATGATTTGATATCTTAATGTTCATGCTCATGCATATGGTCTTTGAACCATTTCCAGTAAAATGATTGGAACTGCTTTTGCAAACCTTCCTGAAACATGCTTGTGTAAAAATTCATGTGAAACATCTACAACGGTTTGGCAACCACAGTTGGCTTGTACTTGTGGTTTTCTCATACAGCGATGCCCTTTTGGACTTGTTCCCTGATAACATCTATAACGAACCTCTATGAAATACAGTGCGAGCTAAATTATGAGTTTTGGCAATAGTTTCAGTTCTATTTGAAATAAATTTAAGGCATGTCTTATCAGTTTCCTAGATTTTCTATTAGTTATAATCATGTTTCAAAACTTTCATATTTTTCCATTCTTTTTCTATATTCTTCAAAATAATTTCACTCGGCTAGGCAACGAATTATTGTCAGAATTTTCCTCTCTATTCTCTTTTTGTTTGGAGCCATTTCATCGTAGTTACTATTGTGAACAAAGAAAGCCGATATAAGAAATCAATCGGATAATGCATGAACGAATAATCATGAACTTTTTTCTTCGGAGTTTCATGGACAAACAAAAACTAATAACCATGAAAATTACACCAACCAGATCTTGACCGTCTCATGAACAAAAGCAAGCATGAAATATCCCATTTTTCATCTCCAAGCATTAAAGGAAAAAATCAATTAAAAATCCACCATGAACTCAAGAAAGATGGACTCTACGTGTATGAAACAAAGACGGAACTAAGATCCAGATTGAAGGCAAAAAATGAAGAGACGTCGAGGTGTGACCCAGGAACCGAAACACAGTTACTACATCCGTCCTGGTTTACTAGCCCCCCTTGTATTTTGGGTCATATTTTGACCATGATTTTAACTAATGACATATAAGTTATACGTAGCAAAAACAATATCATTTGAAACTACATGTCTACATTCAAATACCAAGCCAACAATATGATTTTTGGTGACATGCATTAACATTTTGCTAGTCAAATATATGGTCAAACTTTGACCCAAAATACGATGGGGACTAATAAAGCCGGACGGAGTACTAGTAGAAAACCGGCCTTTTGTCCCGGTTCATAAGGGCCTTTAGTCCCGGTTCCTGAACCGGGACTAAAGGGTCGTTACTAATACCCTCACCCTTTAGTCCCGGTTCTGGTTCAGTAGAAAACCGGCCTTTTGTCCCGGTTCATAAGGGCCTTTAGTCCCGGTTCCTGAACCGGGACTAAAGGGTCGTTACTAATACCCTCACCCTTTAGTCCCGGTTCGAACCAGAACCGGGACAGATGGGCCTCCACGTGGCCGCTGCCGGCAGCCCAGGCAGGGGGGCCTTTGGTCCCGGTTGATGACATAAACCGGGACCAAAAGGGTTCCACGCGTCAGCAGGAGGTTTTTTTTTTAAAAAAAAAGTGGTTGTTTTAGGGGTTTAGGGGGTTATTTTTAGGTTGTTATTAGCTAGCTAATAGAGAGAAGTGTCCTCTCTTATATGTAGTCCTTGCAAGGACTACATATGTTCATTTCACCTGCATATATATATATATATATATATATATATATATATATATATATATATATATATATATATAATAACTCATGCATGCTCGCATCATACATCATCATATATAATAACAAGTCCTACTAATTAATCAAGCATCATCATACAACTTCTACTCGTTATTAATAATAAGTCATACGATCATCATCCTCATAGTCATCGAACCCAACCCTACATAATTGTTCTTAGCACATGATCATCAGTATCAGGTACGATAGGACCTAAACACACTTAAGGTAAAATAGCATAAAACAATATAGACCCTGACTCTCCATTATGAAGAATGGAGATCATCCTGTCTCCAATTCTTGCGCCTCGCTTCCTTTTGCTTCCAAGAAGCTCCTTACGACTGTCCATAAATTTTTTCCATCCTTTGATTGTCATGTCTCCACTTCTTTTAGAAATCCGGTATGGACAGTTGAGATTCGTAGGATGACCTGGATATATGTTCAAAACACGAAGGCTGTCGCCATTCTGATACATCAAATGAGGCACACAATCCTCTGGCATAAGCTGTTGAAAAACATAGTAAAAACTTCGTAGTTAGCAATGATGTACTAGTTTTAGAAGTATGCAAAAAGATGCACGGATGTCGTAATAGTAAAAAACTTACCAGGGTATCTCCATGGTAGTTACCGTAGTTCAACACGTGCACTAGTGGCACGTATTGACCATAATGTTGAGGAGTTCGATTGTAGATATTGTAATTCTCAATATCATTATAAAATCCAACCAGATGAGTTTTCTCCTTGTAAGTTAACTCAGAGCCATCGGTGTAGTAAGTTCTATCTACCATCTTCTGCACATTCTTTGATACTTCAAAATAAGCTGTCAATGAAAATAAGCTGTCAACTATTTTGAAATGAACAATATAAGTTCTATTAATAATTAACTATGTTTGAGAAACTCACATAGCGGTAGAACTGGAGGAGTATCAACAAGGACCCAAATGTCCATATTGTCTTGCTCGATTTCAGGATCACCAAGATCCATGGTGACAAGCATACCCTCATCAAAACCATACAATTTGCAAAATGCTTCCCAATTTTTGCAACCAAAATGGGTTACGCTCTCAGCATTATACAATTTTACTTCAAAATCCACATCATGATGGGTCCTTAGGTGAATTTTCTTCGTTTCAAAATTTTCATGGTCTTCAAAATCCATCCTCTCCAAGACATAGCGTCTTGCATGGCATGGGATCAACTATACTCGAATTGTAAAAGATGAAAATTACACGTTGAAATAGTTGAAGTCATGCTTAATTACGAAAAAAACACTTGTCGTCGTTGCGTACCGTTTCAACTTCAAAGGTCTCCTCGAGCTTAATGCTGAAGCGCCGACCATCGTCCAGGTGAGGCCTGTCGCACTCTCCTCGATCGTCGTGGCACCAGTCGCACTCCCCCGGGAGACTTTCGTCGTCCGATGATGACATTTCCTATACGTTCATAATTCAGAGACTAAATTAGATCATTATTATTCAACTAATCATATGCATATGCCTTGCATAGTGCTCTCCAATTTGAGCATTCAATAAGAAAAATCAAATCACAAAATAAAGTAGTATTCAAATTAGGATGCCTTCAATTATAAGAAAAACTACATCATCTCCATGTGTCCGTACATCGAATATTATCATTAATACAGGTCGAATACTATATATCATACATATCGCCAGTACAGCTAGAACCGTAGCGCCCGACGGGTATCGGCGCGGGCGGTGGACACCCAAAGGGAAGGAACCATCACAGGATCATAGCTCCGGTGAGATCCCTGAAGAACCTGCCAGGTATTCTCGAACCTGCCCTTCAACGCAACCATGTACCGACGGACGTGCTGGTCCTCCTCGCTGACACGGTGACGTACCACCTCCGCGGTGTCCGGAAGCCTCGGCACCGTCACTGGCCCACGCGACTGCCACCAAATAAGGATCGGGTCAACGACGGGCTGGCTCCTCACCAAGCTACGCCCCCCGGAAGGTAGCGCCTCCCAGTACCACCCCGGCGGAGCCCAGTCCCGGACACGGCCCATCTGGTCAAGCAGGTGTCGTCCGCCCCCGACTCGACGACGAGGATGCGGGATAGGCATCGTCCACGTCGATGCGGGAATAATTGCTTTAACTAAAAAATAAACTAGTTCTATTAATTTTCTTGCTAAAAATAAACTACTTCTATAGTAAAATAAACCAGTTTTATTAAATCAACTAGTTCAACTACTAAGCACTTACTATAAACAGAATAATGTAGTACTTACTAAAAATAAACAAGTTACCTAGTTCTAACTAATTCCATTACACACTTTCTAAGTAGTACTAATTACTAAAAGTTAATTATCGGGGAGGGGGGGTATGTCGACAACGACATACCCGATAACAAAAAATAAGAAGAGGAAGAATAAGAAAAAAAGAGGAGAAGAAAAAAGGAAAAGGAGAAGAAAAAAAAGAAAAAAAAGGAGAAGAAGAAGGAATAATAGAGGAGTCTCCTCTATTCCTTCTTCTTCTCTTCTTTTTCTTTCTTCTTTTTCATCTTCTTATTTATTTCTCCTGTTATTTCTCTCCTCTTCTTCTTCTCCCTTCTTCCTCTTCTTATTTTCCTTTTTTCTCTCCTTCTTTTTCTTCTAAATATGAACATATACATAAATGACTTTGATCATACATAATGTTCAGATTCCTACACAATATGAACAAAATTACTACAGGAAAAAATAATAAAATTTCTATGAACAAAATAAAAATTCTATGAACAAAATTACAACAAAAAAATCATAAAAATTCTATGAAAAAATTGACATATTATTTACATATATATGAACACAAACTTTTGCATATGCAACAATAATATCATAAAAAAATGTAGGAACAGAAAAAAATTCTAACTTTTGCATCTAAACTATACATCTAAATTAAGTACAACTAAATTAACTATACATCTAAATTAACTATACATCCTAACTATATAACTAAATTAACTATACATTCTAATTAAATTAGGAAATTACGCAAGCCGGGCCGACGATCGACGAGGAGGGGCACGGCGTCGGCGGCGAGGAGGCAGGGGGGCACGGGGCGGCGACGGCGACGGCGCGGCCGGGGGCGACGGCAGGGGTGGCGGACGGCGACGGTGAGGGCACGGCGTCGGCGGCGAGGAGGCAGGGGGTACGGGGCGGCGACGGCGACGGCGCGGTCGGGGGCGACGGCTGGGGCGGCGGACGGCGACGGTGACGGCGAGGAGGCAGGGGGCACGGGGGCGGCGACGGTGACGGGCACGGGCGACCATGTCGGGGTGGCGCGGGGCGGCGACGGCGTCGGGGCGGCGCGGGACGGCGTTAGAGGGGCACGGGACGGCGCGCGGCGACGACGGCGACTGTGAGGCGCAGCCTGGCGGCGTCGTCGATCGGGCGGGGAAGAACGAACTGAATGAAAATTTCACAAGTGCTACTTATATAGACGAAGCATTGGTCCCGGTTCGTGGCACCAACGGGGACCAATGCCTCCCTTTAGTCCCGGTTGATGCCACCAACCGGGACCAAAGGCCGGAAGCGGAGGCCTTTGGTCCCGGTTGGTGGCACCAACCGGGACTAAAGGCAGGAATTGGTCCCGGTTGGCGCCACGAACCGGGACCAAAGGTATGCATTGGTCCCGGTTCGTGGCACCAACCGGGACCAATATCCTGCACCTGCCAAAGCCGCGGTGCGGTGGGATGTTTAGTCCCACCTCGCTAGCTGAGGAGCGGCCACACCTGTTTATAAGCGCTGCCTCGCCATCTCCATCGAACTCCTTAGAACTGCAGGCCTATGGGCCTAATCTCACACCTCTATGCCTGTGGGTCTGCTGGGCCTTCTACGGGCCTGAATCCTGGCCCATGGATGGGCTTCTAGTCGTATTTAGGCCGTGGTGGCCCAGTAGGTGGCATCTTTTTTTCTTTTTTCCTATTTGTTTTTTCATTTCTACTTAGAACTAAATACTTATAGTTTTTTAGTGATTTCTTTTTTCTTTTAGGTCACAAAAATTATAAACTTTCTGTTAGTGCCATTTGCTTTATAATTTGAACAGTTTAAATTTGAATTTTTTAAAATTTGTGTGAATCACTAGTTTATGAATCACTAGTTTACTAAATTTGTGTGAAAATACTTTGTGTATTATATTTACTATGTACAATCTTTCTGCACAGAGATACCAAAAATTATAAACTTTCTGTTAGTGATTCTAGTTTTCAAATTAGAATAATTATAATTTGAATTCTTTGAAATTTGTGTGAATCTCATGTTTGTGATTAAAATTTGTGTGAATAGTTATAGTTTTTTAGTGATTTCATTTTTCTTTTAGGTCACAAAAATTATAAACTTTCTGTTAGTGCCATTAGCTTTAAAATTTGAATAGTTTAAATTTGAATATTTTAAAATTTGTGTGAATCACTAGTTTATTAAATTTGTGTGAAAACACTTTGTATATTATATTTACTATGTACAATCTTTCTGCACAGAGATACCAAAAATTATAAACTTTCTGTTAGTGCCATTAGTGTCAAATTAGAATAGTTAAAATTTGAATTCTTTGAAATTTGTGTGAATCTCAAGTTTGTGATTAACTTTACTAAGTGCCATTATTTTTTCATTTCTACTTAAAACTAAAGACTTATAGTTTTTTAGTGATTTTTTTCTTTTAGGTCACAAAAATTATAAACTTTCTGTTAGTGCCATTAGCTTTAAAATTTGAATAGTATAAATTTGAATTTTTTAAAATTTGTGTGAATCACTAGTTTTATGAATCACTAGTTTACTAAATTTCTGTGAAAACACTTTGTACAATAGTTAAAATTGATTTTTAAGTCAATCTTTTTCCTGCTATTTAATAGGAGGTGGCACTTTTTTTTTGTTTTTTTGTTTTGTAGTGATTTCTTTTTTATTTTAGGTCACAAAAATTATAAACTTTCTGTTAGTGCCATTAGTTTTAAAATTTGAATAGATTAAATTTGAATTTTTTAAAATTTGTGTGAATCACTAGTTTATGAATAAGTTTACAATAAACTTTCTGTTAGTGCCATTATACTCAATTTGGTAATTTTAGTTAGTCATAACAAATATTATAGGCATTTTTTTCCTTTTTTGCTATTTATTTTTTCGTTTCTACTTAGAACTAAATACTAATAGTTTTTTAGTGATTCCTTTTTTCTTTTAGGTCAAAAAAAATAATAAAAACTTCTCTGTTAGTGAACATAGATGCACTTATAGAGAAAATTAAACATAAATTCATAATCAATTTCTATTTATGAATTTATGTCCAATTTTCCTCTATAGGTGCATCTATTTTCACTTTGAGGGGAACTCAACAATGCAGAGAGGGACGGGCTTATAAACAAGTGTCGGCGCCCTTCGGTTGGCGAGGTGGGACTAAACTGTGGGTGTAGGGAGGGCTGACCCTTTAGTCCCGGTTCGTGGCACGAATCGGGACTAAAGGGGAGCCTTTGGTCCCGGCTCATGCCACGAACCGGGACCAATGATGGTGGGCCAGGAGCCAGGCCCATTGGTCCCGGTTCGTCCCACCAACCGGGACCAAAACGTCTAGACGAACCGGGACCAATGGCCCACGTGGCCCGGCCGGCCCCCTGGGCTCACGAACCGGGACCAATGCCCCATTAGTCCCGGTTCTAGACTGAACCGGGACTAATGGGCTGCCCCGGCCTGGACCATAGCCCCTTTTTCTACTAGTGGAGGTAGTAATTGCCTTGGTGCTTGGGACACACATTCAGCTAGCTTGTCCATGGCTCTTTTCATCCACCTCGCTACGCCAATGGACACCACGACGAGCATGGTGATGTAGGCGGAAACCGCGATGATCAACTAGCGCGAGGATGTAGGCGGACGTCCTCACCCTCCTGCAGCTCCTGGCCGAACAGGTCTAGGATAATGGTGGCGTGCACGAGGAGGCGTCAGGCCCCGATCACTAGATGCCCAATATGTACTCGTGCGATGTGGCGATGGCGCTGAAACGAGCTCCTGACCGCGCCCTCCCGGACGACAATACAGTTGTTGGATGGACCAAATGATGGCGTGGTGGACTGGTGGTGATGGATGGCATCGGGCGGTCAGGAACAATGACTCGGTACGTGCACTATTATCGGATCTAGCCCATTGGGTCATGGTGGATCGACAGTGCAACTGTACACATACATTTATTTTGAAATTCAATTTTTTTTATTCTCTACGATAAATAGAGAATTTATTAGGTCCTTTCAACATAAGCACAGTCAGTGCAGTGGTTAATCATATGACCTCCTGGTAAGCACGTCCAGTGTTCGAGTCCCTGCTCGGCCAAACCGTGTCACTATCGTCAATTCCAATAAATTAATCTAACTTGCAATGTTTTTTTTTCTTCTTCTAATAAACGACCCATCTTATATATTTGCGCCTGCCTGTGTTTGCCAACAGAAGGGTAGCATCTATCATACTCGCAGCATCGATCGACAGCCCACAAGGTACGCAGGCGTGATGTACTGTTTGTGTGCTTGGCTCTTCCTTGCTCCTTAATTTGTGTGCTTGGCTCTTCCTTGCTCCTTAATTTGTGCTAGCTAGCTGGTTATATGTGGTGTTCTTGGCACTCGGGCATAACCAAAACGGCAAAAGTGCGTATATGTGGTGTTCTTGCCTTATATGTGGTTTGGCACGTTTGGAAAGAGCGTCGCGGGAGGATTTTCGATCACAAAGAGGTGTCGATCGGCTGTTGGCTTTGCCAGTTTGATACTTTGATTAGAGATGATTTGGCTCTTTCATGAGCCTTTTTTTAGGAGAAGAACCATGTATTCATTCATAATAGTAGCACCATACATCATACATGGCTTCTCTCCGGAACAGTCCGGAGAGACAGCACACAAGGAAATTTACATCATCATCGTCAAAGAGTCCAGCCGCCTCGGTCGCCAAAGCTTTCACCGGAGGAGAGAAACACATGCCTGCTACTTAGCAAGATCAAAGATAGTGCCATAGCAGCCAAGCTGCATTATGAGCCTGTAAACAGGCGTCGTCAACACACATGTCGATGTGGGCCGTTGGCTGAAGAAATACTCTACACATCTTGGACCGCAATTTTGAAGATCTCGACTGGCAGCACCGCCAAAAAACTCTAGAACCGTTAACCATCTTCCACCACCAAATCTCCTTGTGGACCATCCCTTGGACAAGACCGGCGCTGCAGCGTCGGCCAACTCCAAGACACAAACTTCCGGCTCCACGACGACAATGGAGACGTATGCGACGTAACGCGGGCGAAGCCGAAGAAACAAGAGTAAGATCTCCTCCGTTGTCTTGATGAACTCGCTTGAACACAAATTCATGGCTCCTCCGTCGAGGCGGTGGCCCGAAAAACTTTTTTTAGAATGATGATGTCGGCACCGACCGAGCGCAGACGGAAGTAGGCCTGGGCATTTGGTAGAAACCGAAATTTTGGTTTCTGCTCTTCAGTTTATTTGCGAAATCGGTTAGCAAAAATGAAAACCAAAATAAACACAAAAAACCAGCTAACCAAAATTTCGGTTAACCGACCAGTTCGGTTCGGTTTTCAGTTTAAACCGAACTATGCCTTGTGTTGAGCTCTTCCATTCTCAGGAACATATTATATTACCGAGCACTCTGTCCTCTTGTGCATGGCCAGTCGAGGTGGGACTAAACCAGCTTCACCTCCTATCGTACACTTCACTAGTCCACAGAAGCACGTCATGTTCTGTTTGGACTTTGGAATCAAGTGGCCGGCCCATACCTATTGGTCAGTGCAGCGCGTCTAGGCCTTGGGCCGTTCGTTCACTCTATGGCCGGACACGCGCGTGGCCGCAAGCGTTGACGAGACGCGTCCCTAGTGAGGAGCGGAGGCAAGGGGATCAGACAACCTCATCGGCTAGAGAAAGCAGGAGCCGAGAAGGTGTGGTGGCACCCGGGACTCCTGGCACCCCCGTATCAGCCCGTCCAGTCACTCTGAGATTCGAGCTGGGGTCTCTCCAGGATCAGATCATTTGCAGCACCCTGCAGCTTTGTTAGCCCATTTGCCTCACAGCGGTAGCGGAGTAGTTTGGCGCATAGCATGGATATAGGACTGAGCAGTAGATGCCTGTCTATGCAGGGCCGGTCCTGACTTTTTGGAGGCCCGGGGCAAACTTAAAAAGTGGGCCTAATGCAGTGAAAAATATAAATTACATCGATATAAAGCATAATCGGCGCAAAAAAAAGAAAATACAAAGCATAACGTTTTTATGCCCTAAAAAACTCCTTTTTTATTATTACTAAAAAATATATATCGGATCTAACTTATCTGCAATCATTTTCTTTCTTCTTTCTCAAAATCATGTTTTTAGCCAACATTTTATAAGAAAGGAGTGGAAATACCTGAATTTGTCAGTGGAAAAATAGAAGAAATCCAGCTATCCAATCCCAAGCATATCGGATCTTCCCAGGGTCCACATATCCTCAAATGAGGAATATGTACATAAATAGAAGACCAGTCTGGGAATCGCTAGAAAACAAAGGAAAACAGTAGTACAAAGATCAAGCGGAAAAGGACTGTGCAATTACAAGATCTTTGTAGGTCTTTGACCCAAGAAACTGTCCTGTTGCAACTTGCAAAGTGAATGAGCTTATGAAGTGTTGCGCTCTGCCTGTGGCCGTCCGGTAGATGAGAATACTTATATGCAAATCCATAGGGGAGTGAGATGAAGAAACTGAAAGTGTATCAAAGAAATCAACTTTAGCGGCAGTATCCATTAATTTGCTAGGCATGCTGCATGCTTCGGGAGTAGGAGCGGAACGGGGAACAAGGAGACAGGAAGAAGAAACGACGGTGGCTGGTGTTACGAGATGGATCGATTGAATCGAAAATGGGACGGTGACTTTCACAATTCACGTAACCTACTAGTTTTTTCTAGCAGAATGTAACCTAGCTGATTGGACTACATGCTTTAAGGCCCATTTTGTTCGGCTGTGTAGCATAGGTGCACAGGGTTGGGCCCCCCATCGGGCTGGGCCCTAGGGCGTTGCCCTTCTTGCCCCTACCCAGGGCCGGCCCTGGCTGGATGGATTCCTGTACGTGCCTGTGCACGTATGCGCGTACGTGAAGTAGCCCGGCCTTGCTAGCTGGATCGATTCGACGGGACGTCTCGGCGAAAACTCCTCGTAATTTTAGCAAACGATAGACGAAACTGATTGGTCTTTGATGGCTAAAGGCCCGTGTCGAGCCTTTGCTTTGTATTGCTTTGGTTCGTTTTCGTTGTGTGTTACAAAGCAGCCTTGCTGGTGCTTATATACACGTCCATGTAGGGACTAATACTTGACTCGGACTAGTAATCGTACTAGAACTCTGCTTACTTTTCTAAACCTACACGGACACCTATTACACGGTCGTGTTTAAGTCTTACACTACTCAACGCGCTCGTCCTTGTCATCGGGATACAGGCCCAACACCGGAGCAAGCAGCGGCGGCAGCACGCATCACACATGGAAGTAGTGGCGGGCCGTGCCCAGCAAGAGCGCGAGCAGCGGCACAAAGCAGCGGAGGCCGATCGGACCATCCTCTTCCTCGGTGGTCCTTGGTCTAAAACAGTCATTGGATGCCGCCGACCAACGAGGCCACCCGCCATGACAACACAGCAACAAAAAAACCTCCTGAAGGAGGTTCGAGAAGAGATCACTGCCAACCGCCTACCACTTCTTTCTCAACTGCCCAGGAGAGGTGATTCCGCGGGCAAAGTAGTTCCTGCTTGATACCGGCCTTTTAGGACCCGGGGATCTATGGCACAGACTGCATTGTTGTTTCGTTTTCCTTCTCTCTCTCTCGCATCACCCCTCTCTGGTCCTTTTTTTCTCTGACACACACCACTTCTCTCCCTTATTTTCTTTCTTTCATGGCACTTCTCTCTCACACACAACAGCGTCCTCTCTCTCCTCCCATCTCACTCTCATGGCCTCTCTCTCAAAAGTGAAAGTGAAAGACACCAAAATCCCGGGACAAGAAATGTGGATGCTCTCTCTCCTTTCCTTTCTTCCCATCAAGAACAGTGACCATAGTGTCATATCTATGGATGATCCAGCTGCTAGCTAGCTAGCTAGCTTTGCACGTACGTTGTGTAGCTTCTGGGCAATTTGATCTACTGATCAAAAGCCAACAATTGGTATCAGAGCCTCAACGATCTACGATCTACGATGAGGGACAGCGACGTTGAGTCGGTCAAGTCCGGCAACGGCGGTTCCAAGGCGAATAAGAACAGCAACAAGGTGAAGAAGGGCGGCAAGTCAGTAACCAGTGGTGGTGGAACGGGCGGCGCCAACGTGCAGGCACATCGCAACATCCCCATCCAGTACCCGATGCTCACCGACGCCAACTACGGCGTGTGGGCAGTGAAGATGAAGATCATTCTCCGAACCCTTCGAGTGTGGGAGGCCATCACGGACGACGACGTCGACGGGGAGTGCGACGAAGGTGCCATGGCCGCCATAGCCCAGTCTGTGCCAGATTCCGTGCTGATGACATTGGCGGAGTTCGAGACAGCAAGAGAGGCGTGGAACGCACTCAAAGAGATGAGAATCGGAGAAGATCGCATCACGAAGGCTCGGGCACAAGTGCTGAAGCGCCAATTTCACAAGTTGCAGATGGAGGAAACTGAATCGGTGAACGACTATGCCATGCGTCTGACTACTTTGGTGGGAGAGATCCGCGTGCTTGGTGCAAAGCTCGAGGAGACCGAGATTGTGGAGAAGTTTTTCAGTTCAGTGACTGATAAATTCACGTACATCATCGGCACGCTCGAGCAGCTTTACTACATCGACGACATGACCATAACGGAGGCGATCGGACGCTTGCGGACATGGGAAGAGAATGCTCGTGGCTGTCAGAAAGGCAAAGGAGGAGGTAGTGACCAACTCATGTACTCGCGCGCAGATTGGGAGTCCCCAAGTAGCAAAGGAAGGCGCAACGTTGGCGAAGGCTCAAGCGCGAAGCGCGGCGGACAAACCGAAGAAGGCAAGGGAAAAGGCAAGCCACAAGGTCGTGGTAAGGCGGACCGATCTAAAGAGCGGAAGCCACGGAACTTGGATATGTCTGAGGTCAAGTGCTATAACTGCAACGAGATGGGTCACTTTGCAAAGGATTGTCCGGAGCCTAACAAGAGGGAGATCAAGGCAAATTTGGCGAAGCAGGAAGACGAATGTCCAGGTCTTCTGATGGCCGAAGTTTGTGATCTCGTGGATCCTAACAAGAGGGAGATCAAGGCAAATTTGGCGAAGCAGGAAGACGAACGTCCAGGTCTTCCGATGGCCGAAGTTTATGATCTCATCCAAACAACGGTTGTGAAACCAAACCGGAAGGTGCTACTTCATGAGGAAAAGGTAACACCAAAGTTATCCGGGAGCCAGAACGTGTCGTGGTATCTAGACACAGGTGCCAGTAACCACATGACGGGGTGCAAGGAGAAGTTCCTCGAGCTAGAATATGATATTCAAGGCTCGGTCAAGTTCGGTGATGGTTCAAATGTGGAGATTTGCGGGCAAGGTTCTGTCCTCTTCGAGGGTCTCACAGGAGAACATCGCTTACTCACCGGAGTGTACTACATCCCACGGCTTCGCAACAATATCATCTCTGTCGGGAAACTTGACGAGAATGGATGCAAGGTGGATATTGAGAATGGAGTGATGACGATTTTCGGCAACCTCCGAAACGTGCTAGCCCGTGTTAATCGCACACGGAACAGGCTCTATATCCTCAACCTTGATCAATCTCAACCGGAGTGTTGGCTCGCCAAGAGTGATGATGATTCGTGGTTATGGCATGCTAGATTTGGACACGTTAACTTCTACGCCTTGAAGAAGATGTCGAAGATGGAGATGGTATCTGGGATGCCGTTTATTGACCATGTTGATCGAGTATGTGACGGGTGTTTGGTTGGAAAACAGCACCGCAGGCCGTTCCCTGCTCAGTCTACCTATCGTGCAAGTGATGCACTCGAGCTGCTCCATGGTGATCTATGTGGCCCTATCACCCCAGCAACTCACGGAGGAAAGAAGTATTTCTTCCTTGTGGTAGATGACTACTCGAGATACATGTGGGTCGTTCTCCTACGATCTAAAGATGAGGCGTTTGAAGTGTTTAAGAAGCTGAAGGCTGCAACGGAGATGGAACACAAGCTGAAGGTTCGTGCTCTAAGGACAGATCGCGACGGAGAGTTTACGTCGAACGAGTTCAACGACTACTGCGAGAAGATTGGCATAAAGAGGTTCCTCACGGCACCTTATACGCCGCAGCAGAACGGGGTTGTTGAAAGGCGCAATCGAACCGTCGTTGACATGGCGAGAAGTTTACTCAAGAGCAAGAACTTGCCGGGGACTTTTTGGGGAGAAGCTGTCTCGACAGCGGTCTATCTTCTCAACCGGGCTCCAACGAAGGCGGTGATCGGCAAGACTCCGTATGAAGCAATTTACGGACGGAAGCCGAATGTGTCTCATCTACGGACATTTGGGTGCGTGGCGCATGTGAAGACGGCGGAGCCGCATCTCTTAAAGCTTGCCGATCGCAGTACCAAGATGGTGTTCATCGGATACGAGAGGAGTTCCGGCACTAAGGCATACTGCTTCTACGATCCACGAACCAAGCGTCTACGGATTTCACGCGACATCGTGTTTGAAGAAAACCAAGCATGGAATTGGAGCGCAATAGCCGACGATGCTCCAAACGGTAACATATTCACAGTTGAATTTCCAACTGATGATGATGCAGGGGAGGATGTCCAGGTGGTTGGCAAGACGCACAACCAAGGTGACCACAATGGTAGTGATCATCATGGTGCCGACACCGACGACGACGCGCATGGGTCGCAAGGTGATAGCGACAATGACGCGCACGACACGGGTGGAGATCTCGACAACGAGGCGCATAGTGATGATGACAATCAAGATGATGGTCACGATCACGACGACTACGCCGACGACGCGGATGCCAACGACCCGGCATCTACTAAGCCCGAGACTCAACCGTCTTCCTCAAGTGCGACGCCGATACAATTTGTGTCGCCTCCTTCGCAAGCCACAACGGATTCTTCCGGGCCTCGTCGCTACAAGACCCTCAAGAAAGTCTACAAGTACGCAAAGCCAGTTACGCTCGAGTACTCCGATTTGTGTTTACTCGGAGTTGAGGAGACGGCGAACTTCGTAGAGGCGAGCAAAAGTTTAAGTTGGATGCACGCCATGGATGAGGAGATGAAGGCGATCGAGAGCAATGGCACGTGGACTTTGGTAACCCGACCTCCGAACCAAAAGGCCATAGGTTTGAAGTGGGTTTACAAGTTGAAGAAGGACACGAAGGGTGCCATTGTGAAGTACAAGGCAAGACTCGTCGCAAAGGGTTACGTACAACGTCAAGGAGTTGACTATGAGGAGGTGTTTGCACCGGTTGCTCGAATCGAGATGGTGAGAGTGCTCTTAGCTTTGGCAGCACAAGAGGATTTGAAGATTCATCACATGAATGTTCAAACCGCTTTCCTCAACGACGATCTCACATAAGAAGTGTACGCGGAACAATCCCTCGGCTACGAGAAGAAAGGAGAAGAAGGGAAAGTTTTCAAGCTCAAGGAGGCACTTTCAGGGCTGAAGCAAGCGCCAAGAGCTTGGAACACAAAGTTAGACCAAAATTTGGTCACACTCGGGCTCGAAAGATGTCCCCTTGAGGATCCAAAAGATAGTCTATCAAGCACCGAAGAACAGATGAAGACTGAAGACGCGACCAAAGAGGAGCGCTGGCGTCAAGCTACGGATGAGCCGACGTCAGCAAAGACGGTCCCTAAAATGCTGGGAGAAATGGCAAAAGCAAGTGTAAGGCCTACAAGTAGTCATATTTGGGATCCAGGTCGAAGAAAAGAGCACGTCGTGTTTAGGGAGGTGAATGTAAGACTTAAACACGACCGTGTAATAGGTGTCCGTGTAGGTTTAGAAAAGTAAGCAGAGTTCTAGTAGGATTACTAGTCCGAGTCAAGTATTAGTCCCTACATGGACGTGTATATAAGCACCAGCAAGGCTGCTTTGTAACACACAACGAAAACGAACCAAAGCAATACAAAGCAAAGGCTCGACACGGGCCTTTAGCCATCAAAGACCAATCAGTTTCGTCTATCGTTTGCTAAAATTACGAGGAGTTTTCGCTGAGACGTCCCGTCGAATCGATCCAGCTAGCAAGGCCGGGCTACTTCACGTACGCGCATACGTGCACAGGCACGTACAGGAATCCATCCAGCTGCTAGCTAGCTAGGTAGCTTTGCACGTACGTTGTGTAGCTTCTGGGCAATTTGATCTACTGATCAAAAGCCAACAAGTAGGCCCTGGATCCCTCATAGGAGTGTAGCGGCATCACTAGTTCGCCCGGGCAAGGGGTAGGGCCGGTCTCGTAGCCGGGAGGGAGGAGGCAGCGCTGGGAGGGCTGGGTCACACCGGGAGGGAGGGTCTCGGCGGCATCCAATGACTGTTGTAGACCAAGAACCACCGAAGAAGAGGATGGTCCGCTCGGCCTCTGCTCCATCGAGTCCAGCCATCAGCAAAAAACTGCGCGTCTCTACCTCGCCCAAAAGTCCATGTCTAACCTCCTGGCCGCATTTTTTTTGAAATGACCTCCTGGCCGCATTGAATCCTCAACAGACAGGCCACACGGGTACGAAATTCTCGCAAGGGTGTTGGTATTCCAGCGCGTGGTATTCCATTGAAGACGTCGTTGATATTGCTTTCAGACGGGCCGGCAAGTTCAAATTTTTTGGGAGGACCCATAGACCGCCAGTGGAGATGCCAACTAAGCCTATAGTGCGGTGTGAATTGCAGAAAATAAGAACATTAATGCTTAGGTTTGCAGAAAACACAGGTTTACATATTTGATACAAAAACCACTGGTTCCTAGACTAATCTTTTGTAGAAAACACTGATAGGTCACTTCGTGCATTTTAACCGCGATTATGACATGTGGGTCTTGCATTTGATGACGTGGCGTAATGTTGCATGTTAGACATCGTTAGATGGGGAATTTTCTAGATTTATAGTGACACCTTCAATCAGAAAACAAAATGCAATCAGTCCCATCCATGGATTTGGGCTGCCCAAGCAGCCGAGCAGAGCAACAGCATGCTGGCCATGGGTCTCATCGCAGGGAGCGGGAGTAAAGGGCAGGGGCACAGGCGCGCGACCGCGATACAAGGGCATCCTCATGGCGCAGGCGAGCCTGCTGCCGCGGACGCCGAGCATCAAGGGCGCCAAAGGCTGGGCCTGAGGGGGAAGGGCGCAGCGCGTGGCCGTCGGCCGCTGTGTTTTGATTTTTGGCCGAAATAATCAATTTTCGGCCGAATTCCGTCCATCTCGCCTGGCCCGGTAAATGCCTGTACCGGCCAAAAATTTCGGCCCGGTTTGAACTCTTTTTAGCCCAGTCCAACTTATGGAACCTCCCCACGCTTTGCCCAATATAAAAGGATCGAACCAAACACCCTAACCCTAAACAAATCACGACCCCGTGGTCGACCTGTGTGTGCGGAGGCGGCGCTACGCCCAGACGCGGCTCCTCCGCTCGTCGCCGCCTGCCTCCCCGCTCTAGCATGTCGCTCCCGCTCCTGCCCCGTTCGCCCCTTCCCGACAGCCCAGTTCCTGCTGCCAACCTCTGCCGGCTGCGGGCTGCATGCTGCTCGCTTTGCGCTGCGGCTAAATCCATCGACGACTCCTCCTCAACTCTGAAGCACCTCTCCCTGTCCATGTTTCAATCTTTTTCTTCTGAAGATGATGATGATGTTGGACTGATGCACAATTTTTAATCCCCAAAGCTTTGCTTTGCCAAACATCTCAGTGTTGTTTGACTGCCATTCTTTTGTTCTGCTTGTTTTCAAAAAATTCGGCCGAATTTCGGCCATTTTTTTGTTAAATTTCATTTGAAATTCAAATTTTGGTTTTGTAATTTCGTCCGAGATTTTACCGTAATTTTTAAAATGACCGAATTTCGGCCATCTCGTTCAGGAGCGAAAAAAAGTGCAAACCGAAAGCCAAAACACAGGTCGGCCGGTAATGCTGTGCCCGGAGGGGGAAGGAGGTAGCGTGTGGCCGTCGGCCGGCAGTGCCGCGTCGGCATATGGCGGTGGTGGGACGGGCACAAGAGGAGGACACAGTGGCTGGGTCATCTGTGCGGCTGCGCTGCTGGTTTGCTGCTGAAAGTAGATGGACGAGGTTGCTGACGACGATAGTCATAGCGGCACCACCGGTCGCCGAGAGCTGAGTGGTTGGGTTCGCCGGCAATGCCACCAGTCACCGCATGCTCACCGTCGAGGGTTGCTGCTTGCCCTGCTCCAGCGCGCCGCCAGTTGCTCGGCTGCTTTGTGCCGCTGCTCGCGATCTTGCTGCGCACGACTGTGCCACTACTTGCATCTGTGATGCATGCTGCAGCCGCTGCTTGCTCCGGTGTAGGGCCTGTATCCCGATGACAAGGAGATTTTGTTTTAGGAAGGGAATGAGCTTTTGGAAAAAAGACCACGTCTAACATTGTTTATCGTGAACCGTCATGCCACGTTAACAAATGGTGGACTCCATTTATCATAATCTTTATCAAATGGGTCAAAGCCGCCAACTAGTCTTTTTTTGCATAAAAAAATGTGCCAAGAATTAGTGGTTTCTGGCAAACAACTGTAAACCTATGTTTTCTGAAAAGCTAGGTGCCAATTTGGTGGTTTTCTACAATTCACTCCTACAGTGTGGCATGGGTGGGTTTTGCCAATTGCACTTCCAAGCTCATATCCAATGTTCCATGTTGCGTCTATTTTCTTTCTTCTCACCATGCGCACTTGAGGCGCCGACACTAGGTACTAATGGAGAAGGTACATAGTCAACGGTGTTATCCGCCCCCGAGTGCTTCCTTGGCCTCTAGCCCCACGAGGGATTCGCCGTCATCGCCATATCCCACGATGATATCCTCCCGGACCTAGCAGAATCAAACATCTAGTCATCGTCACCATCGATGCACCAACACACATAGCTAATCGAGATGAGGAGCGCATGAAGAGGATACATAATGGCTAGGCGCCGCAGTGGTTGGGTGGCTAAGCTGGGCATTTGTAAGAATAATTCGAGGAAGCGATCACGCAAGCACGAGAAACGACACCGGGATTTGTTAGTAAATGAGAGTTTGTATAACATAATAGTGCAAGTAAATGAGAGTTTGATTTTTTTTACGGAGAATATTAGACCAGGGTTCATAGATTCACTAGTAGCGTATCTCATAAAAGTGGTGACACGAAATAATAAGCATATGCATGTGAAATCAATCAATTAAACAATCATGGCATAGGTTGGGTCATATTATATAGGCGGTACGTCCATAAATCCACTAGACCGACAAACGCCAAACGTAATGGCTAATACTCCACTCGAAGTGATGAAAATTCTTGTATTTTTACCTTTAGTGTGGCAAATCCATAGAAGATGTTGTTCTCTTACGGTCACCAAGAAGACTTCACAAATTAGGATCTACTCCATCTAATGCGCATCAATCAACTACAATTCTTTCATCTAAATGCGCGAATATGTGTAATAATAAATGGCGAGCAATATACATCTATATATACACAATCCATGCAATCATGATAACAACATCATAAAGTAATTATTCATCACATATCGAAAGGTTCACCGCAAGAACTATACCTAATTTATCACAGTCATGTGGGTCACATCATGTGATCTAATCAGCAAAGCAAATAGAGAGATTTGCTACATAGCTAGTACTCTGAACCCATAGTACGGGGATGGACTACTCACACCTCACTGGGAACAGTGGAGGGGTGTTCTTGATGAAGATCAGTGCTGAATTACCCTCCGACAGGGTACCAGAGAAGCACTCCTAGACAACCTTTTCTCAAATCTCGAATGTCTGGAAGTGGTGGCGGCCAAAGGGAGAGCATGGGGTACCCCCGGCCCTCACATGTTGGCCACATGGACTTCCCTCAGGCCACATGGGGGCCCTAGGTTGGCCATAGGTTCTTCCTTTTGTGAGCCTTTGTCTTATGAAAAATTTACACCCACCGATTTTTTGCGGAATTTTTTGAGTTCTGGAAGGTTCCTAGAACCATCATCATATAAAAATGCAATTCTTCCCTCTTGCAATTTATTAGTAGGTTAGTCTAAAACTATAAAAATATTGCATAAAATTATAAGAAATAAGCATAGAAACTTCAAAAGTTATAGATATATTTTGGACATATCAGCTGTAAGGGCTTCACGACAGTGAAGTACGCGTACTTGTGGCCCACGGTGGAGGTCCACCGCCGCGTCAACTGTTCTCACGTGTACAGTGAGCTCGGGGACATAGATAAGACAGAGGGATACGGAATTGTGGCTACCCCCAGGGCCGCGTTCTTCACCTTGCCATGTCCTACACAAGGTCGAGTTCTTCCTGCATATGGAGAAATTCCACCTCCTCCAACTTCCTCGACGTCGATCGGCATGCTAGCGAGATCACGTCTCGGTCCAGAGGGTTCTCCATGCACCACATCATCAATCCTAGCCCCATGTAAGTGACCCCGAAGCGCAGTGCCTCCTCAACAACCGCCCCCCGTCACCCAATGTTGGGAGGGGCCCTCCCGATATTTTGTGACCCACATATTTCAATGGTGAAGAGGGGCTGATGCTATGGTCCGACGTGGCTTGGTGGTGTTGGAGTGATAAAGGGGATGAGATGTGAATTGAGAAATTCTAGTGTTTCCGGCAGTTCTTAGCAAACAAAAAAGAAAGATTTGTCAATGCCATGTTGTACGAGCTGCCCCCTCCTCCTCTCCCAAGCTTAGGTTTTCTCCACCTCACGCTGGTGCTGTTGTCCGTCCGCCTCGTCTCCGATGGCCTTAGGGCCATGGAGGCGCGGTGGATCGCGGCCCTTGCTGGTGGGAGGACTCTGTTTTTAGATGTTACTTTGATTTTTGTTAGGGTTTGTGTCCTGGTCAGGAAGGCGATATGACGGCGGCTCCCTGAAGATGAAATAAGGTTCTCTCGCCTAGCCCTAGTTCTGGTGGTGCATCTAGCACCATCGGCAGGCGTGTGCAGATGTGTTTCCAGCAGATTGTTGTTCAGGTTGGATCTTTCCGACCTACACTACTCTTCATCGGCGATTGTTGTTTTTCTAGTGCGCTGTTCGTCGTATTGGGCCTTAGCACGACGACTTCCGACTATCTACTACAACAAGTTTTCCCCGGTTCCAACGAAGGATCAGTGATGACGTTGGCGCGCCTTCGGCTCGCTTCAATTCTTGTAGTCATCGCTAGGTGGTCTATGAATCTGGGTGTCATTTTTGTTATTTCTAGCATCCGTTGTACTATTATTACTGGAGATGAATAGATCAGAAGTTTCCTCGCAAAAAATAATGCCATGTTGTAGGCTTAGTTGGCGTGTCCAGTGGAGGTCATGTACGCAGAATATGGTAGACAAAAGTGTGTAGTGACCGTTTCAGAAGAACAGGGCTCCAGCGCCGGTTCCATTTCATAGAAACAGAACCAACATAGTCAAATATAGGGTTCGCCAGGGGTAGGCCGACATGCCTCCCTGTCAACACAAACAATAACAGGTCCAAAGACAAAAGGATAAAAATACAGGAAGTTTAACTTCTTCCATAGCAAAATAGATACACGTGAAATCTCAGCAGCTACACAAGTTATCAAGCTTTGGGGACAACCGGGAGCATGAATCCAGCTTCAATCAGCTATAACGAGGACGCCTTGACCAGCTGCGCCAAGCTTGCACTGGTCTTTTCCCATTTTTTTAGCATTTTTGTCGCCTTCCAAAAGGCTAACCACCTTGGTGTAAGTAGTCGTATTGGATCCCCACTTCTCAGCTGGGATCTGGCCTGGTTAGTAGAGACGGGCTTCCCGCAAGCGACCATAATGAACCGGTCATCCTGTCTACTCGGTCTCTTGCAGCCCCGGAGCATAAAATCACCTACTGGGAAGATGCTACTTTAATGCTTCTCAAGATCTTTTAAAATAGAGGTCATTACATGCTTTCCATAGTGACCATAACATCACAGAGTGCAAAAGATTTTTTGCTTGGCATTTCTCATTGCTAATTTACCATTTAGCAATGGAATCATTAGTGACAACCTGGTCAGTACCAGTCACTCTACCTATGTTATTACACACTTCAGTAACAACAGAACACTAAAAAATAGGTGCATGTAGTTCTCTGCTTCACCACAAAAAAGACATGACAATTCATCAACTGCATGTCTCTTAGCAAAATTTTCCCTGGTTAGCACCTTTTATTAGCTAATAGCCACAAAAAGATATGGGTTATGTGGGGGCACAGTTAGCTGCCATGTTGTAGGGACATGCATAGGTGTCATCACTCTAAAATTAACAATGGCATGATTATACCTACCAAAGTAAATGTTAGTGGATTCCAGGTATTGCCGTGGCAGATTTGATCGACCACGTAATAGCCGCACCAAGTTGGCCCATCAATTGACCGACAGCCAGCAAAGCAGGGAAAAACTCCGCCCGCGAATCAATGGGGCGGAGCCGAGCATCCCAGAGCCGACAAATCATGTCAAAAAGCCGACACTCTCGGCCGCCACAACCTCGTTCGCGATTAATCAGTATGTCTATGTCAACTCTCTTCCATGTCCAAGTTGTTAATATATTATAGTAGCTTAATTTTATGTATGCATGTATATATATTTGTTCTTCTATTCTATTATGCTTCCACATGTCGAATTCAATTTTTAATATAGGCAATTTTACTTTTTTCCCACGGATCTAAAATTTGCATGTTTAACTTTCAACTAAATTCCTATGTAGAGTTTAACCTAATAGTCATATAGATTTCTGTCTGTTGTTCTTCCATATGTTGAATCGCAAATAGTTTTTCCCACAATTTCTTTTTGTTAATAGTTTGACGCGCCACCTTTTCTTGAGTAACTTTGCTTGCTGTATTTATCACTTAGACACAGAGGAATACAAGCAAAGGTCAGTGGCTCTACTAGTCAAGAGTGACAACCAATCAAAGACCAATTGACGCCTTAGCTAAATCATGCACTTAATTAGTAGATTCATGCTAAAAGTAGCCTGTTAAAAATTAGTATCTCCTTGATCAGTACCCCATATGATCCAGCCGAGCCATGATGATTGCTAATAGTTTTCCCGGTAAAAGGAAATAAAGAAAATTGCCTATATCTTTTTAGAAAATCGCTAATAGTTTGGTGGGCCACCTATGCTAGACACATAGCACAAATAAGTACACGCAGAATTTTTTGGTTAATAGTTTGGATACACTACTAGGAAAAGTCCTTATTTTTCTAATTATTTTTCAGAATTTTTTTTTCAATTTTTTTTTCGTTTTTTCTTAATCTCGGGTCAATATGCTTAATATCAAGTCAAATAACACTCTGTGGTCAAAATTCCCGGAAGGTCACCCATCCTCACACTACTTCAGCCCGAGCACGCTTAACTTCGCAGTTCTATCCAACCCCAGCACCAGCTCACTTCAAAGGCACTTGTTGATATATTTATCATATCAATCCTATTAAACCTTGTTGATGTCTAGGATTTTGTTCATGTTCATGAGTGTGATGAAATTTTGAAAAAATATTTCAAACTTCCCGGTCATATTACGTATCATATTTTCAAAAAAATTCCAATTTTTTTTGAAACCATTTTTTTCTGTTAAAAGCCCCGTATCTTTCGTTTTGTTAGGTTTTTGGGGATTTTGAAGATGTTCAATCCCATTGTATTCGGATGTAACTTTTCGAGTAGATGATTTTTCATATAAAAAACTTTTTAATTCGAGTTCGTATGCAAAAGTTATGCCCATTTTACTAAATTCCAGAGAGATTTTGAAAATAATGTCAAAATTCATATTTGTAAATTTTCCCAACAACTAGACCACATATCACATGGGAAACTTATTTTCTTTTATTTTTTTGACATTTCCATCATTTTCTTTTATTTATTTTTAAACTGAAAAGGCGGTCCACGGGAGGGGGGTGGGTGCATTTAGCACCAGGGTTACTAATGCGCACCTGGTGTGTGGTGCACCATTAGTAGTTCTCAAAAAAAATTAAAAAAAATTGTTAGTAGTGGCGCACCAGTGGACAGTGGGTGTGGTGCGCCATTACTATGTCAACTAGTAATGGCGCACTATCCCCTGGTGCGCCACTGCTAACATTTTTTTCCAAAACTACTAATGGCACACCACACACTAGTAATATGTCAATAATGACGCAATTGTATCTGGTGCGCCACTGCTATACATACATGGTGCGCCATTAATGTCCATATTAGCTATAGCCCTTTTCCTAGTAGTGTTATATGAGAGTAATACTATTCATGCCTTCCGATGCTATTCGGTGGGCTCTAAACTGTACATTGGTCAAAAATTTCAGCACAATGTGTCGTGAGGTAGTGTGCAGTGCTGCTGATTTCCCTCCTCCTCATCTCAAGGATTGTATTGTCTTTTTCTTTGTTGTACGGTCTAATGATCCTTTGATATTCCAAGTGTGTAAGCTTTCTTTATGGCCATATCCTTCCAACACTTCTTGGGTTTAGTTTAGATTATCGCACTAATATTTCTTCCGGAGAATGCTCGATCTACAAGTTAAGTTAATATTTGGTTCTTCCCAAACATTTTGTTCCCAACTCAGTTCTCAGTATGAGCTTGCTTTCTTTTGTCCCTTCCTTTTGTCATGACGATATACAGATCATCTGCATTCTTGTGGGCAGTCGTCGTTGTTCGCGTAGCCTTTCCTAAATGAAATTTCACTCGTTTACTGCCTATCTGGTTCAATCCATACGGGGATATCTTTAGCTTCATGCTATTTACTATTCTATTCGCTCTGTCTTAGTTCAATATTGGTACTTCTTCGGGTACCTTTTCATAGCGCCATAAGATGCATTCTTAACTGGGATTTTTGCCATTTTAATGAGATATTTAAAGTGATTTTAACTAATGACAGTGAGTAAGTTTCTTCAATTTCAACCCTGGGCGTTGGACGTAACCATATACTTTATGTTGTGTTTTCCTATTGTACGATTTCATCCTACTGATTTCTCTATTGATCATGTACCCATTAGTATCTTACATGTTGCACGTTGGGTAGACTATGGTTGGGAAATGAACTCGACAAACACTTGGAACTCGTTGAAATCCCATATTCCAGTAGTGCTAGATGTATATACACACATAAAATATATACCTATCCAGATATCATTTAAATTCATTGACTTACTGGAGTATTTCAAAATCACATGCCCAAAATTCAGGGTACGCACGTACCCTAAAATCTTTAATGTTTTTCTTGAAATTTATGTACTTCATTCGAATAGTTACATTCAGGTATATATACCTAGAAACTAAAAAAACTGACTTTAAATTCATGAATTTAAAATCTTGGAGCCAGGCTCCTAGGTCTGATCATCTCCATTAAATTTGTGTTTCAGGCAAGCTTGAGGAATCAGATGGAGCATTATTATGCCTAATAGCAGCAACCTGCACACTGGCCACCAGCAGCGTCGGCAATTTCCAGGTGTTCTCATTAAGTGATGATGGTCTTACCAACAAAAAATACTATGAGTTGGTAACTGGCACAATGGAGGTTGCTATTTGCTACCCTTATATATTTCTGAAATTGCACGAGTTCTTGCCTAATCTGCTTCCGACGCCGGCTACACCGGCGCCATTGAAGTCATGGTTCGCATGCCGTCCTAACGTCCGGATTTTCCGAGACACGGCCGTTCTTGTGATTATATCTTATCTGCTATTACTGGGCATCAACTTGAGCTTCGCCTGGCTCGCCATCTTTCCCGTCATGGCCATTGTTTTCATACGAGCGTTGTACATGAAACTTAATCGCTGTAGAGTAACACAAGGATCTTCTAACGTTGATGAGAAGTCCGTCAAGACACCTGTTGAGCTTCAGATTATGGTGGTGGTGACGTTCGGGGCGCTCTTGGTGATGGATAAACTCGACGACGATGCAGCTGTGGGGTTCTCCATCTCCCAATTCCTCCTGTTCCTGAGCTCCATGGTGGCGGCATTGACGCGAATGATGATGAAGCTGCCCGCTGACCCTTTTCCGGGCAGCGCACCGGCGTCAGAGTTGCTCCACAAGACCTTGCTTATCCTCCTGCTGGTGACGGTGCACACGGTGGCCGTTGAGTGGCTGGGCGAGGACGTGGTTCTGGTGTGCATGCCGGAGGTCGCCCCGGTGCTTCTCTGGTTCATCCTTCACCTTGACCGCCCACGCCACAGCCCGCTCATCAGCGCCGACAAGATGAAGCCATACATGAAAGAGATCATTGCCCTGTGTGCACTGGTGGCAGCTCCTCTTTTCGCATACCTGGTGAACTCCATGGATGTTTCTGGGCTCTCCTGGTGCACGAGGATCATGGTGTCATGTGGCGTCTCAGGGGTTCTGACCTACTACCTTGTGTTCATGCTACGCCACTGGCCGTGTCCAGGGCAAAAGCAAGCTGGCAGCAGCAAGGATGATGTGCCTTCCTCCGGCATGCTCAACTTTTGGGCAGAGGCTTTACTCGTGGCGGCCGCATTGCTGCTGCTGCTAAGGTATCTGGTTTCTGTCCGGCTTGGTCTGCAACAATCACTGGTTGGTACACTCTGTCGAAATGTGCAACGACTATGATAGTACACTAGTATTTGCTTGCTTGTTCCTTGTTTGGTTGGAGATAGCTAAACCGGCATGCCGCTCGGTACTAATATTTGCCTGTTGTGCATATGTTGTAGAACTATGTGTTGGTAGGCCTCAGCCGCCATGCCTGTGGTTGTAGAGATTTTCAAGCACTGCTCAGGAGTCAGGACGAAATGCCACTGAAAATTAGAAGCAGCATTGGCTATGTTGTGTTTATTTTCATTGATTGTTGCACTTATATAATTATTGTACATAAATCTTTAAGGGCTGCATTTTACGGTAATGTAAACAGCAGGTGGCCAAATTTGTACCTTTTTACATGGAGCATGGTAGTACTACTGCTAGCTAGTACCTAATCTACCGTACCATGTTGAGAGAGAGAGAGAGAGAGAGAGAGAGAGAGAGAGAGAGAGAGAGAGAGAGAGAGAGAGAGAGAGAGAGAGAGAGGGAGGGAGAGTGCTTTTCCAAAACTAAGCGCTCTAGCTGTGTTCTTTCTTGAATTTGCAAGGCAGTCTAGTCTTGCCCCTTTACGCCAGTCTGGATGAGCGCATCCAAATGTGAGCTATTGCACAATATGGAAAATTGAGCGGTTCACATATGTATTGGCTGATATGGAGCCGCTCATTGCGGTTTGAAAATTAGTGCAACACTGTCCAGTATAAAAAGCGAAGCATTTTGTTTCGGGAAATACCTAGCTATATACGACCTGCAAACAAGGTACACGGATCCCGCCAATGTCAGCTTTCGGTCAGATGATACAGGGTCTTGCATGCATGTGCTGCTTATTCTATCTCTTCTCTCTCCCAGACTAATTCCTTTTGACCGTTGTAACTTAAAATCATTCATATTATTTAAACCAAATTTCTGATTTTAAAACTTTTTATATATTTGAACTCATGTCGCAAAAACCTTTGAAACAAGACTGATTTTGGATACATTGTAAATGAGTTTAAAATTCAAGAAACACATTTCACATATTTCACCTACTTGAAATCTTATGAGTATAATTATTTCAATGAGTTTCACGAGTTCACATTGCAGTTTCATGTCGTTTTTTCACTTTCAGAACTTACATTTCACTGACTTGTTTTAGATAAATCATATCTATTTCAAACGCACAATTTTTTAAAGAACATCTCTCGCTCTTTTATAATAAACTACTTCATGTTGGGAAATGATCGGTTTCACAAGTTGACATTTCAATTCATATTGTTTTTCACTTTTCGCTGGCTTTTTTCATGAAAATCACATCTATTTCAATTTCACATTATTGAAATAACAGATTTCACTCTTTTAAACCGTTACACATTTCAAACATTTCAACTTCACAAGTTGGCATTTCAGTTTATCATATTCTTCACTTTCAGAAGGTACATTTCACTTTATGGCTTATTTCACAAGAATCACATCTATTTCAATTGGAAATTTTTAAAATAACATATTTCACTCTTTTTTGTATCAGTTTCACAAGTTGGCATTTCAGTTCTCTATTTGGGTTAAGTACGTTTCGGTGAACTAGGCTGTTTTCACATATTTCTAGTGAAATAGGTTGTTTCTTTATTTTCTAGTGAAATATGTTATTTTCACATATGAAATATAAAAATTTAAACATGTTTGAAATATATCCAAAATTGCTCTAGTTCTAAAGGGCTTGATGCCAGGAGTCCAAATCTATACCTTATATTAAAGGACGGCCCGTTTCTCTGAATTTTTTCGTCCATCCACCGATCCTAAGCTGCCCATAAAGTTGAACTAGATTACCGTAAGTGAAAAAAAACTTCTTTGTTAATTGTTTCGCTGTTTTTAGGCTAGTCATTCAAACTGCATCTAAAGTTTAAGTAAATTACCCATCCAGCCACCCATAAGTGAAAAGAAAATCTTCGTTAATTGTTTCTCTGAATTTTCCATCTTTCGTCTAAACTACCCCTAAAGTTGAAGTAAATCACCCACCTCTCTAGCCGTAAAAGCGAAAAATTGAACCCGCCTCTGAATTATTCGTACGTCATAGGGACCTCCATTTGATCCGTCACTAGTGCAGAACCAGGCTACAGCACCGGTTCGTAAGGGCTTTTAGTGTCGGTTCTGTAACAGACACTAAAGGGTGGGGACTAAAGGTCCCCCCCTCCCTTTCGTACCGGTTCTGCACAAACTGCCACTAAAGGGCCACCACGTGGCACGAGACAGCGCCGGGGGCGTGGAGCGTTTTAGTACCGGTTGGTAACACCAACTGGTACTAAAATGTTTGGGGGTTTTGGATTCATGATTTCTTTTTTCCTTTAATTTTGTGTTTTCCATTTAATTATTTTTCGTTTGTTGGTATTTTACGATACTACATATTGTACACGTTATGCATATATATAAATAGAATTTCTCGTAGAACCGATCATATATATATATATATATATATATATATATATATATATAGGGTCACGCTATTCGTCACCCTGGGCGAGGAATAGTTATTCTTCACCCCCTCTCTATTTTTACATCAATGCACCGTATTTTTAAGTTTCACAAATTTTGCCTTATTTCATACATAAAAAGAGATCGTAAAAAAATACGTACTCGCCGTAAAAAATATTTTTTGTCATGTAAAATTACGAATGTAAAAACATAGTGTAAAACATCGAATGTCTCACAACCACCATTATTCACACACACACACACACACACACACACACACACACACACACACATATATATATATATATATGTATGTATATATATATATGTATGTATGTGTATGTATGTATATATATATATATATATATATATATATATATATATATATATATAGTTAGGTATATATACAATTTCTCCTACATGTTGCCTTCGGAGCCGGTGGCATTTGCCTTGGTGCCTTCGGAGCACGATGACAATTGGGACTGGTTCATGGGGGCGGTAGCGGGTAATGGTATTCTCCTTTGGGATCTATGACCTGGTCGAGCAAAAATCCCGCTATTTCCTCTTGAAGTGCTCGTATGCGCTTCATTGGTAGGAGCTGCTCCTGCACGTCTTTGAACTATTAAGAAGGAGATCAATATGCATGTGTATTAGTTGTGTGACTAGATATCGATAATCATGTCAAAATTGTGAATAGTGCTCTGGCAAACGTACTCATTGCTGTCTATCAGATTTGCTCCTTTCGGACGCCATCATGCGAATGTTATGGCAAATGTAGTATGCACACACTTCAGTCCCCGGCGCCTGCTTCAGGGTCTTTACGAGAATAGAATTTAATCAGATAATAATTAATCAAGCATGATAATTAATGGTATTTAAACAGGAATTAAAGAGATGGTAGCTAGCTAGTACTACTTAATTGCTTACCTTGGGTCGAAACCAATACAGTTTTTTTCGCCGTTTGCGTGGAGTCACATTGATGAACTTTGCCCAAGCCCTGCCCGCCGGCAAAGAAAATGAATAAAGGGGTTATTAAATAGTTGATATCAGGAAATGACGAACTAAATAGGCCGAGATATAGTTAATAATGATTGAAATTACCTGTCGACTATCCCCTTCAAGATGGTGAAGTCACTTTGTTTTTTTAGTAGTGAGTCCAGTACTTCAACTGTTCCTTCTTCAACTTTAATGACTAACAAGATCCAGTGGTAACTCCATGCGCATGCGTTCGCATATCTTAATTAAGCGGGCATGTGCATAACACTAATCAACTACCCTAAACCCTATACACTTAATTATTAACATCTAGCTAGCTAGTAAGCAAAAACAGAATTTATAGTACAAGACAGTGTGACTCATAGGAAGTTGTAAGGAAGTAGTATATCTTCATTAGTATTGAGGCGCTTCAAGAACTCTAGCATGTTTTTCTCTATATCTGCTTTATACCATTCCAATTTCTATGTGTGTTCATTAATGGTATTTGGGTCAATGAAGCCAATGCCATAGCGTCCATATTTTTTCATTTCATAGATCTTCATGCTGCATAATACCATAGAAAATAATATAGTGAGGATAATTACAGGTAATGATCGATAAATGAGTACTACAGCTTGCTTGAGACTTCAATTACAGAAAGAAATCACTTACAAACAATAGCAACTGACCAGAGATTTGTCGAGTGCGTCTTGATTGAATAACTGAAATAGTTCTGAATACTCAACGTTCAAAGCTAGCTTATGGAAGTAATGCTCTTCCTTGACGTTCACCATGAGGGACTCTCGATTGGAACTCTTGGTAATTTTCATGTACCAATCATGCAATTCATACATTCTCGTTGGGAGGTTCTTGACCTCCTCAGGCTCGACCAAAGGTTCGCCGCGGACATATTTCCGTTTTATGTCCGCCTCTCTAAGCGGAGACATGGGCTCGATCTCGAGGAGTTGTCCAATAGTGATACCGAGCATTTCATCCTGCCTTCTATGCTCGTCGGTTATTACCAACTGACCGGCGCCGGTACTCTCATGTGTTTTTACAACAAGCGGGGGGGGGGGATCGATTGCGCCGCCTGTTCACCCATCTGGGGACCGGTTTTCCCGCATTTTTTGCCAGCTGCTTGGCTCGAGCTCGAGCTTGACTCCTTCTGTAGTCGTGCTCGATGTGCCTTCCTGATTTGGTGCTCATAGTCTGAGTCAACAGGCTTGGGAGCTGGTTTTCTTGCCATATGAAGTGGTCAACGAATTTCTCAGGCACTTTATCCTTTGGCGGCGGTGGCGGTTTCGGTCCAAAATGGGTGTCCACTTAGGCCATCACTATGGCTGTGTTTTGCTCCTCGGTTATGGCGTAAGGCCTCTGAGGAAGAGGAGTGAGGCTTGGACCATATTGATGTCGCTTGCCTCTGCCTGTACCTCATGTACTACTGCGACTCGTACTGCTACGCACCATAGCTGCGGCGGCTCTCTTCCGTGATTGCCCAGGCGGCGGAGACGGCTGACGTGGCTGAGTTGGAGCAGGAGGAGTGGCCTGATGCTGTGCCGGGCTTGAAGCAGGAGGAGTGGCCTGACGCGGTGTCGAACTTGAAGCAGGAGCAGTGGCCTAACGCTGTGCCGGACTTGAAGAAGGAGGAGTGACCTGACGTATGCCGGACTTGGAGGAGGAGTGGCCTGACGCGTTGGTGGACTAGGAGGAGTGGGAGTCTACTGACGCGGTGGCGGACTTCAAGGAGGAGTCGGCTGGTGCGGTGTCGGTGGCCTTCGAAAGATGATGCAATCCTTTCTCCATAGGTTGATACGATGTATGTCATCTCCCAGTGTGTGCTCCTCGTCACCTCCAGGAATGTCAAGCTCTAGCCTCGCATATTGGTCCATCACCTCATCAACCACGACACAAGCATAGCCAGCTGGAATCGGGATGCAATTGAAGGTAGTTTGGGGGAGGGGGGATTTCTATAAGCAACGACTTCCGCCACCTTCATGGATATGTTCTTCATTTTGAAGTGTAGCTCACAGTTAGTGTTCTCCAAGATGTCATCCATAGGGTATCTATCCAGCAGTGCGTCGCCCGGGGCGGAACCCACGCTGCTTCTTAGCATGGATGGGACGGTGCTATCCAATGCTGGATCATCCGCTAGCTGTTGCCGCTGCTGAGACCCCCTTTCTTGGCTAAGTGAGTCGATCTGCTGCTGCTTCTGATATGTCTCCGTCGTATCTACTTTTCCAAACACTTTTGCCCTTGTTTTGGACTCTAACTTGCATGATTTGAATGGAACTAACCTGGACTGACGTTGTTTCAGCAGAATTGCCATGGTGTTATTTATGTGCAGAAACAAAAGTTCTCGGAATGACCTGAAACTCCACGGAACTTATTTTTGGAAAATATTAAAAATATTGGCGAAAGAATCAAGGCCAGGGGTCCAACACCTGTCCACGAGGGAGGGAGGCACGCCTGCGCCCCTGGGTGCGCCCCCTACCTCGTGGTCCCCCTGGAGCTCCACCGACCTCAACTCCAACTGCATATATTCGTGTTCAGGGAGAAAAAAATTAGAGAGAAGGATTCATCGCGTTTTACGATACGAAGCCGCCACCAAGCCCTAAAACCTCTCGGGAGGGCTGATCTGGAGTCCGTTCGGGGCTCCGGAGAGGCGAATCCGTCGTCGTCGTCATCATCAACCATCCTCCATCACCAATTTCATGATGCTCACTGCCATGCGTGAGTAATTCCATCGTAGGCTTGCTGGACGGTGATGGGTTGGATGAGATTTAACATGTAATCAAGGTAGTTTTGTTAGGGTTTGATCCCTAATATCCACTATGTTCTGATATTGGTGTTGCTATGACTTTGCTATGCTTAATGCTTGTCTCTAGGGCCCGAGTGCCATGATTTCATATCTGAACCTATTATGTTTTCATGAATATATGTGAGTTCTTGATTCTATCTTGCAAGTCTATAGTCACCTAATATGTGTTATGATCCGGCAACCCCGAAGTGACAATAATCGGGACCACTCCCGGTGATGACCATAGTTTGAGGAGTTCATGTATTCACTATGTGTTAATGCTTTGGTCCGGTACTCTATCAAAAGGAGGCCTTAATATCCCTTAGTTTCCATTAGGACCCCGCTGCCACGGGAGGGTAGGACAAAAGATGTCATGCAAGTTCTTTTCCATAAGCACGTATGACTATATTCGGAATACATGCCTACATTATTGATGAATTGGAGCTAGTTCTGTGTCACCCTATGTTATGACTGTTACATGATGAACCGCATTCGGCATAATTCTCCATCACCGATCCAATACCTACGAGCTTTTCACATATTGTTCTTCGCTTATTTACTGTTCCGTTGCTACTGTTATAATCACAACAAAGAGGAATCCACGTCAGGGGGGCCTCCACCTGTCCACGAGGGTGGGGGGCGCGCCACCTGCCTCATAGCCCCCCTGTTGCTCCACCGACCTCAACTCCAACTCCATATATTCGTGTTCGTGAAGAAAAAAATCAGAGAGAAGGATTCATCACGTTTTACGATACGGAGCCGCGGCCAAGCCCTAAAACCTCTCGGGAGGGCTGATCTGGAGTCCGTTCGGGGCTCCGGAGAGGGGAATCCGTCACCATCGTCATCATCAACCATCCTCCATCACCAATTTCATGATGCTCACCACCGTGCGTGAGTAATTCTGTCGTAGGCTTGCTGGACGGTGATGGGTTGGATGAGATTTATCATGTAATTGAGTTAGTTTTGCTAGGGTTTGATCCCTAGTATCCACTATGTTCTGAGATTGATGTTGCTATGACTTTGCTATGCTTAATGCTTGTCACCAGGACCCGAGTGCCACGATTTCAGATTTGAACCTATTATATTTTCATGAATATATGTGAGTTCTTGATCCTATCTTGCAAGTCTATAGTCACCTACTATGTGTTATGATCCGGCAACCCCGAAGTGACAATAATCGGGCCACTCCCGGTGATGACCGTAGTTTGAGGAGTTCATGTATTCACTTTGTCTTAATGCTTTGGTCCGGTACTCTATTAAAAGGAGGCCTTAATATCCCTTAGTTTCCATTAGGAACCCGCTGCCACGGGAGGGTAGGACAAAAGATGTCATGCAAGTTCTTTTCCATAAGCACGTATGACTATATTCGGAATACATGCCTACATTACATTGATGAATTGGAGCTAATTCTGCGTCACCCTATGTTATGACTGTTACATGATGAACCGCATCCGGCATAATTCTCCATCACCGATCCAATGCCTACGAGTTTTTCACATATTGTTCTTTGCTTATTTACTTTTCCGTTGCTACTGTTACAATCACTACAAAACCCAAAAATACTACTTTTGCTATCTTTACCGTTACTTCCATATTACTTTGCTACTGAATACTTTGCTGCAGATACTAAGTTATCCAGGTGTGGTTGAATTGACAACTCAACTGCTAATACTTGAGAATATTCTTTGGCTCCCCTTGTGTCGAATCAATAAATTTGGGTTGAATACTCTACCCTCGAAAACTGTTGCGATCCCCTATACTTGTGGGTTATCAAGATTATTTTGTGGCGCCGTTACCGGGGAGCATATCTCTATTCTTTGATTCACTTGGGCTTTATATCTACTGGTCACTATGAGGAACTTGAAAGACGTGAAAACAAAAATTTATCCCTCAACTACGAGGGGAGGGAAGGAATTGCCATCTAGCTCTGCACTTGATTCACCTTCTGTTTTGAGTAAGGTTGCGACACCTAAACCTGCTTCTGATATTAATTTTGATATGTCGCATGTTATTGATGATGCCACGTCTGCTATGCATGATACTTATGATGAAACTACTTCTATGCTTGATACTACTGTGCCACTTGGTGAATTTCTTGATGAACAACTTGCTAGGGCTAGAGAGAATGAAATTACTGAAACTGATAATATTGATGATAGTGATGATGAAGACTCTCCCCCTAATAAATATGAATTACCTGTTGTGCCTGAGGGCTATGTTATGGATGAAGAAACTAAAAGAGACTTTTCTTGCTTGCAATGATAGAAGTGATCTTAAGAAATTATTAGCTAAGCTTAAACAAAACGCTGAATGCTAGAATGAAATATGATCCTGCTTATGCTACTTCACCTATCTTTGGTACTGATTAGGATTATGAATTCTCCATTGATCCTGATATAATTACTTTGGTTGAATCTGATCCTTTCTATGGCTATGAATCTGAAACTGTTGTGGCACATCTTACTAAATTAATGATATAGTCACCCTATTCACTAATGATGAGAGAACTCGCTACTTCTATATCCTTAAAATATTTCCGTTCTCATTAAAGGGTGATGCTAAGATATGGTTTAATTCTCTTGATCCTGGTTGTGCGCGTAGTCCCCAGGATATGATTTATTACTTCTCTGCTAAATATTTCCCTGCTCATAGGAAACAAGCTGCTTTAAGGAAAATATTTAATTTTGTGCAAATTGAAGAAGAGAGTCTCCCACAAGCTTGGGGGAGGCTTCTCCAATTACTTAATGCTTTGCCTGATCATCCTCTCAAGAAAAAATGAAATACTTGATATCTTTTATGATGGACTAACCGATGCTTCCAGAGACCACCTGGATAGTTGTGCTGGTTCTGTTTTCAGGGAAAGAACACCGGATGAAGCTGAAATTCTATTGAATAATATGTTGACCAATGAAAATAATTGGACACTTCCTAAGCCAAGTCCTGAGCCTATTCCTAAACCAACTCCGAAGAAGAGGGGTGTTCTATTTCTCAGTCCTGAAGATATGCAAGAGGCAAAGATATCTATGAAAGAAAAGGGTATTAAAGCTGAAGATGTTAATAATTTACCTCCTATTGAAGAAATACATGGTCTTAATTTACCGCCTGTTGAAGAAATATATGATCTTAATCCATTACCTATTGAAGAAACTTAGGGTCTTGATAACCCGACACAGGTAGTAAAGTTAAATTCTCTCTATAGATATGATAAAGCTGAAATCCCTCCTACTAAGTTTGCTAGCCAATGTTTGGATGAATTTGATAACTTTATGGTTAAGCAAGAAGATTTTAATGCTTATTTTGGTAGTCAATTAAAACAAAATGCTCATATGATTGAACATTTAGGTGATTATATGTCTAGAGTTAAAGGTGAACTTAAACTCATTAGTAAACATGCTTATATGGTCACCACTCAAGTAGAACAAGTACTTAAAGCTCAGAATGATTTGCTCAACGAATTGAATAGTAAGAACAATGACTATGCTATTAGAGTGGCTACTAGAACTGGTAAAATGACTCAGGAACCTTTGTATCCTGAAGGTCACCCTAAGAGAATTGAGCAGGACTCTCTGAGAAATAATTTAGATGCACCTAGTCCTTCTAAAAAGAAGAAAAAGAAAAATGATAGGACTTTGCATGCTTCTAGTGAACCTGTTGTAGACACACCTGAGAATCCAAATGATATTTCTATTTCTGATGTTGAAACACAATCTAGTAATGAACATGAACCTAGTGACAATATTAATGAAGATGTTCATGATGATACTCAGCCTAGTAATGACAATGATGTCGAAATTGAACCTGCTGTTGATCTTGATAACCCACAATCAAAGAATCAACGTTATGATAAGAGAGACTTTGTTGCTAGGAAACACGGTAAAGAAAGAGAACCATGGGTTTAGAAACCCATGGCTTTTCCTCCCAAACCATCCAAGAAAAAGGATGATGAGGATTTTGAGCGCTTTGCTGAAATGATTAGACCTATTTTCTTGCATATGAGTTTGACTGATATGCTCAAAATGAATGCTTATGCTAAGTATATGAAAGAAATTGTTACTAATAAAAGAAAGATACCGGAAGCTAAAATTTCCACCATGCTTGCTAATTACACTTTTAAGGGTGGAATACCTAAGTAACTTTGAGATCCAGGAGTACCAACTATACCATGCTCCATTAAAAGAATTTATGTTAAAACTGCTTTATGTGATCTTGGAGCCGGTGTTAGTGTTATGCCTCTCTCTTTATATCATAAACTTGACTTGAATAAGTTGACACCTACTGAAATATCTTTGCAAATGGATGATAAATCAACTACTATACCTGTCGGTATTTGTGAGGATGTGCCTGTTGTGGTTGCAAACGTTACTATTTTAATGGACTTTGTTATTCTTGATATTCCCGAGGACGATAGTATGTCTATTATTCTTCGAAGACCCTTTTTGAATACTGCAGGGGTTGTTATTGATTGCAACAAAGGCAATGTCACTTTTCATGTTAATGGTAATGAGCATACGGTATACTTCCCGAGGAAACAACCTCAAGTTCATAGTATCAATTCTATTGGAAAAATTCCATCGATTATTTTTGGAGGTTTTGAATTTCCTCTTCCTACTGTTAAGAAGAAATATGATATTCTTAATATTGGGGATGTGCATATCCCCGTTGAGGTAACATAGTGTCATTCGAAATTTCTCCGGTTCCATGTTAGTCGGAATGAGTTTGTTAACAAGACCTGATCAACTTTGTTAGTGGATTCCTTTTGATGAGCATGGGATGGATGAAGTTAGAAGGCACAACAGTCTGTACCCTCCTTTTACTTTCGGTTATTTAGTTGAAATAAAGTAAAAATAGTATTTTCCTATCTGTTTTCTGAATTATCCGTGCAATATAAAAATACCCCGAAAATAAAAGTTCTCCAAATGCCCTGCCAATTTAATATGATTTTTTCTGGAATATTTGAGAATATCTGGCACTGAGAACACATCAGAGGGAGCAAGCACCTGGCCACGAGGGTCTAGGGCGCACCCACCCCTACAAGGCGCGCCGCCTGCCTCGTGGGCCCATGGTGGCTCCCCTCCACTTATTCCCGCACCCACACACTTCTTCTTCCTTCCAAAAAAATTACCATCCAGCTCAAGCACGAGTTCTAGCTCATTTTGCTGCGACTTTTGATCTCCTTGCTCAAAGCACTTCTCACAAAATTGCTTGGGGGGATTGTTCCTTGGTATGTGACTCCTCCATTGGTCCAATTAGTTTTTGTTCTAGTGCTTTATTCATTGCAAATTTGTGCTGCCTAGGTGACCATGTTCTTGAGCTTGCATGTCAAATTTATATGGTTCCAAGTAGTTCTAATGCATGATATACGCCCTAGGTACTTGTAGGAGTAGTTGCTATCAATTTTGTTGAGCTTGGTTCACTTTTATTTGAAGTTACTAAAAATTTCAGAATTTATCAGAAAATAATGAAGAGATTTTTGAGGGGCTCATCGAGCCGAAGCTCGAAGGAAAAGAAAAGTGAAGAAGCAGAGAGGCCCAAATATAATCTGTCTAGCACCGTGCAGGCCTCACCGACTTCCTCCGCGACCAACGCGAACATCCAGTATCTCGTTCCTCTGGCGTCCATTCACGCCTACCGGAACCCTACGTGAGCCACAGAGCCAAAGCCGGAACCACAATTTGATCCTCCACGACAGTCTAATTACCAGTGGGATCCGGAGATGATTGCGAACTAGTGGCAATCAGGGGCTTCTGCATCTCAGTACGACCCCGATTATAACTTTGGATATCCGCCAGGCCATCCGTGGAAATAAACCAACTTAGGCCAAAAGCCTAAGCTTTGGGGAGTGCATATTTCTCACCGACATTACATTCATGTTTACACACTCATTGCTAGATGTCGGTGCTCATACTCTTTCACTGTATTATTCATGCTAGTTATTTTCTTTTTCCTACTTTCTTCTTGTGTGTTTGATAAACCTTAAGAAAACCAAAAAATTAGTTGTAGCTTTTAGTTAGTTTACCTTTCTTGCTGTAGTAATAATAATTAAAAAGAAAACCCAAAAATATTTCCCGTTCTTCATTTGCTTGTCGGGAGCTTTCCCGTGTAAATAGTTTTATTTCTTTTCTTTTCTTTGGGGGTCGATAGGAGAAGACCATAATGAAATTGTTGAAGTGGCTCTTATATACATTATTGTTTAATTACCCAAGAGCCCATATTGCCTTGTCTTCTCCTGTTTATTGAATTCTTACAAATTCCAGCTTAGTCCAATGCACGTGCACTCTTATTATTATTCACATCGTTCGGTCGTGCAAGTGAAAGGCAATTATGACGATATATGATGGACTGATTGAGATGAGAGAAGCTCGTATGAACTCGACCTCTTTTGTTTTTGTAAATATGATTAGTTCATCGTTTCTGATTCAACATATTATGAATAAACATGTTTGCAATGACAATTAGAGATCATAGTTGCTCGTGCCATGCTTGATTAGCGATGAGTTATAATGGTTTACCTTGCGTGCCAACATGCTATTAAAATGGTTGTGATGTGGTATGATGGGGTGGTATCCTCCTTTGAATGATTTAAGTGACTCAACTTGGCACATGTTCACACATGTAGTTGAAACAAATCAACATAGCCTTCACGATATTTATGTTCATGGTGGATTATATCCTACTCATGCTTGTACCCTGTTTATTAATTTTAATGCATGTTCATGACTGTTGTTGCTCTCTAGTTGGTCGCTTCCCAGTCTTTTACGAGCCTTCACTTGTACTAAGCGGGAATACTGCTTGTGCATCCAATCCCTTAAACCCCAAAGTTATTCCATATGAGTCCACCAATACCTTCCTATATGCGGTATCTACCTGTCGTTCCAAGTAAATTTGTATGTGCCAAACTCTAAACCTTCAAATGAAATTATGTTTTGTATGCTCGAATAGCTCATGTATCAACTAGGGCTGTCCGTATATTCCATGTTAGGCAGGTTATTCTCAAGAGGAGTGGACTCCGCTCCTCACCCACGAGAAAATGGCTAGTCACCGGGATGCCCAGTCCCATGCTTTATGCAAACCAAATTAAAATAATTGCAAACAAAACTCCCTTGGGACTGTTGTTAGTTGGAGGCACTCGTTGTTTCGAGCAAGCCATGGATTGATGCTTGTTGGTGGAGGGGGAGTATAAACTTGACCATTCTGTTTGGGAACCGCCTATAATGTGTGTAGCATGGAAGATATCGCCATCTCTTGGTTGTTATGTTGACAATGAAAGTATGCCGCTCAAAATATTATTTATCTCTGCTTTAAAATCGATCTCTGGCACCTCTACAAATCCCTGCTTCCCTCTGCGAAGGGCCTACCTATTTACTTTCATGTTGAGTCATCACCCTCTTATTAAAAAGCACCAGCTGGAGAGCACCGCTGTCATTTGCATTAATTATTATTAATTTATATTGGGTGTGACTATGACTGGATCTCTTTTACCATGAATTACAATGTTTAGTCAGTCCTTGATCTTTAAAGGTGCTCTGTATTGACGTTTTGCGGTCTCAGAAAGGGCTAGCGAGATACCATCTTGTTATATCATATCATGATTGTTTTGAGTAAGTGTTGTCATCCGAGATTTATTATTATTGCTCTCTAGTTGATTATGCCGTTGATATGAGTAAACATGGGACCTAAGTGTTATTATGAATATGGTTAGTCATAATATTTGTTGAAAACTTGAATGCTGGCTTTACATATTTACAACAACAAGAGCAAATAGAGTTTGTAAATTTTTTTCTTTATCACTTTCAGTTTGTCAACTGAATTGCTTGAGGACAAGAAAAGGTTTAAGCTTGGGGGAGTTGATACGTCTCCGTCGTATCTAGTTTTCCAAACAATTTTGCCCTTGTTTTGGACTCTAACTTGCATGCTTTGAATGGAACTAACCCGGACTGACGCTGTTTTCAGCACAATAGCCATGGTGTTATTTATGTGTAGAAACAAAAGTTCTCGGAATGACCTAAAACTCCACGGAACTTATTTTTGGAAAATATTAAAAATATTGGTGAAAGAATCAAGGCCAGGGGGTCCACCACCTGTCCACGAGGGTGGGGGGCGCGCCCCTGCCTCGTGGGCCCGCTGGAGCTCCACCGACCTCAACTCCAACTCCATATATTTGTGTTCGGGGAGAAAAAAATCAGAGAGAAGGATTCATCGCGTTTTACGATACGGAGCCGCCGCCAAGCCCTAAAACCTCTTAGGAGGGCTGATCCGGAGTCCGTCAGGGGCTCCGGAGAGGGGAATCCGTCGTCGTCGTCATCATCAACCATCCTCCATCACCAATTTCATAATGCTCACCGCTGTGCGTGAGTAATTCCATCGTAGGCTTGCTGGACGGTGATGGGTTGGATGAGATTTATCATGTAATCGAGTTAGATTTGTTAGGGTTTGATCCCTAGTATCGACTATGTTCTGAGATTGATGTTGCTATGACTTTGCTATGCTTAATTCTTGTCACTAGGGCCCGAGTGCCATGATTTCAAAATCTGAACCTATTATGTTTTCATGAATATATGTGAGTTCTTGATCCTATCTTGCAAGTCTATAGTCACCTACTATATGTTATGATCCGGCAACCCCGAAGTGACAGTAATCGGGACCACTCCCTATGAGGACCATAGTTTGAGGAGTTTATGTATTCACTATGTGTTAACGCTTTGGTCCGGTACTCTATTAAAAGGAGGCCTTAATATCCCTTAGTTTCTGTTTGGATCCCGCTGCCACGGGAGGGTAGGACAAAATATGTCATGCAAGTTCTTTTCCATAAGCACGTATGACTATATTCGGAATACATGCCTACATTACATTGATGAATTGGAGCTAGTTCCGTGTCACCCTATGTTATGACTGTTACATGATGAACTGCATCCGGCATAATTCTCCATCAGCGATCCAATGCCTACGAGCTTTTCACATATTGTTCTTCGCTTATTTACTTTTCCGTTGCTACTGTTATAATCACTACAAAACCCAAAAAATATTAATTTTGCTACCGTTACTGTTACTTCCATACTACTTTGCTACTAAATACTTTGCTACAGATACTAAGTTAGCCAGGTGTGATTGAATTGATAACTCAGCTGCTAAGACTTGAGAATATTCTTTGGCTCCCCTTGTGTCGAATCAATAAATTTGGGTTGAATCACTAGTGTAGAACAGGGCTATAGCACCGGTTCGTAAGGACCTTTAGTGCCGGTTCTGTAACCGACACTAATGTGTGGGCACTAAAGCCCCCCCCCCCCTTTAGTGCCGGTTCAGCACGAACCCTTGCTAAAGGCCCACCACGTGGCACCAGCCCGCGCCGTGGTCTGGGCGACCTTTAGTACCGGTTGGTAACACCAATGCAACTGGTACTAAAGGATTTTTTAATTTTTTTTTGAAATTTTGTTTTCAATTTTTTCAATGTTTTTGTTATTTTTTTTTCGAACTTCAGTTTTTTGAATTATTTGACGATTTAGCCTCTAATCGCCCCTCATAACTTGTCAAGTGTACAACACTAATTCCAAATCATCTAACTTCCCGGTCGGTCACCGCTCCTCTCACTACTCCAGCCTGAGCACGCTTAACTTCCGAGTTCTCTTCCCCCTAGTCTCCAAGTCAGCACTTGTTGTTTTCCTGACAATAGTATGCTGTCAATCCTATTAACCCTCAAGAGTTTAGCTCGAGTACGAAGTCACAAGTATCACTGTTTGAGCTTGGAACTATTATTTTAATATACAATAATTATTTAGTAACACTAATATTTCTTGAATAAGTAGTTTGACCATAGTTTGACCAAAATTTGACCAGATTTGACCAAAATTCAAAAAAACTGAACTAATTATTTATTAACTATAATATTATTGAAGAATTATTTAGTAACACTAATATTTATTGAATAAGTAGTTTGACCAAAAATTCAAAAAAACTGAAATTTGAGCATAACTTTTTTTCCTTTGTGAATTTGAGGATTCTAAAAATCTTCAACGGGGTTCCCCCTGTTGAAATCGGATGCGGATTTTAATTCCCTACATTTTGATATATTATACATTTTTTCCGGCATCGTATGCAAAAGTTATAGCCGTTTTACGTTTTCATTACACGTTTTTGCAAAACATGTCCAAATTTATATCTTTAAATTTTTCTAACTACTGGATGTAGTAACATAACTACATCTCGAAGGATTTTAATTTTTGAAGGTTTTTTAATTTTCTTTTGGTTTGTTTGCAAAACTGAAAAGGCGATACAAGGGCGGTAGAGTTTGAAAATTGCCCCCTTTAGTGTGGGTTCGTGGCACGAACCAGTACTATAGGTTAGACCTTTAGTACCGGTTTGTGTCACAAACCGGTACTAAAGGGGCTCGTGGGGACCCGGCCTGACGCCAGCCAGCCACTACCCCTTTAGTACCGGTTCGTGGCACGAACCGGTACTAAAGGCTCAACACGAACCGGTACTAATGCATATGGTGCCTTTAGTGCCGGGCCAACTTCAAACCCACACTAATGTGTCTCACATTAGACCATTTTTCTACTAGTGAATACTCTACCCTCGAAAACTGTTGCGATCCCCTATACTTGTGGGTTATCAGCTGCCACTGGAATTGGAGTGCCAACTCCACGTGCCTTGCTTCTAGGCCTTGAAGGTGTTCTGCTTCCTGATTCCTCTGCTCCTCCTCTAGCTTCCACTTCTTCTCCTCCTCCATCTTCCTTCTCGCACGGCTTCTGTAGTCGGCGTTCCAGTCCGAAAACCCCTCATACCACGCAACAATGCCCTTCCCTCGTGTTCTTCCCGGGTGTTAAGGATTTCCTAGGGCGCGCGTCAGCTCGTCATTCTCTCGGTTGGGCGTGAACACCCCCGTTCGAGCCTCTTCTATTGCAACAAGTAACTTATCTTCGGCTCCTTTAAGACATGCCTTCTTTGAAACCAAGCCCGTCTTCGGGTCCAACGCCCCCCATGCGCATAGAACCAAGTCCTGCACCCGGGGGGCAGCTCAATGTAACTTGAGTGACCTCTGCAGCCAGCATATCTTGCTTAGACTTATCCCACTTAGGCATTGCCACCACGTAGCGACCTGGCCCCAGCCTATGGAACTGCTCCTGTTTTGCGGCAATGGCCTCGTTTTTTCTCAACCGTTCCTTAGATAATTCTGATTCCTTGAATTTCACGAAAGCGGGCAAGTGATCTATTTGCTTCTCCAGTGTTCCCTTGAATTCTGGAGTCTTCTTTCCTTTGTCGATGTACTTGGTCCATATAGTTTTCTTGTGGTTGCTAAATGCAATTGCTATCTTCCTAAGAGCAACTTCCTTGACTTTCTGCACATCTACATCTGTGAAATGATTTGGTAGGGTTAAATGTTCCATGAGAGATTCCCAAAGTGCTGATTTTGCTCTATCGTCGACAAAAGTAAGATCTGGACGTTTCTTTGCTGTCTCTTTCCATTATTGAATGGAGATGGGGAGTTGGTCCCTCACAAGAACTCCGCACTGACGAACGAACTTGTTCGCAATGTTCTTAGGCGTGCTTGGTTCGCAATTAGTTTTGATGGCATCGATGTTGTACTTTACGCCCTCCTTCAACTTTTGAGGGCTGAAAGAAGAAAGATCGATTCATTAATATATCTTCAAATCATTTAAAACATGTAGTGATCACCAGATGCCTGCTTATATAAATATACCTCGCCGGTCTCTGTTATTTCGAGATCAACATTTTCTTCGTCATCATAATCATAGTTCATGACTTCATCAATTCGGTCGTCGCGATCAAATATCATATCATCACCCTCCCCGGTATTATTTAGATATTGGGAGCCGTTATCTGTTTCATTCTGATCATCTGGCCTGCGAGGGGAGCGTATGAGCTCGAATATGGCCTCTTCTCCCTCTCTGCCGGTATTGTCCACCATAGCTTTTATTTAACTAATCCATAAGAAATATAAAACAATTTAGTATTAAATTTACAATGCATGCATGCAATCAATAAGGAAAAACTAAATCATAGTACATATAATATGTATCATCGAATATAATCTCGAATACATCGTCTCAAATAATATATATAATCTCGAATACATCGTCTGGAATAATATATATAATGTCGAATACATCGTCTCTACTAAGCTAGCTAATAAAGATCAAATACTACAGAATAATCTAGGACACTCGCGGTTCCTGAGGTGCGGGCGGTGGACACCCAAAGAGAAGGAACTGTCATAGGATCATAGCTCCGGTCATCTCCCCAAAGAACCTGCCAGGTCTTGGAGAACCTGACGTCCATAGCAGCCATGTAGCGACGGACGTGCTCGTCCTCCTCCCTGACACGGCGACATACCACCTCCGGTGGGGCCGGCTCCCTCCGCACTGAAAGTGGCCCACGCGAACGCCACCAAAGGAGCCCAGGGTCGACGACGGGACCCGGGGCCGGGTTCCTCATCAAGCTGCGAACCCCTGAAGGTAGCATCTCCCAGTGCCAGCCCGTCGAAGCCCAGTCCCGGACATGGGTCCTCTGAAGCAGGACATCATCGCGAACGGGTCGACGGTGAGGATGCGGGCCGGGCATCATCGAGACAGATACTATATGCCGCAAAAGTAACATGTTTTAAATGATTGGATTGTGATTTCTTATATACGAATTTAAAAAATGATATCGTTCCATATGTCAAAATTCTATATGCAAATTCTATATTTCTATAACTAAAATTATCAGAAACTAAAAAAACATCGATCATCATCTAACAATTTGATATTAATCTAATTCATCTATCTAAAACTAACATTTCGATATAACTAACATTTCTATGACATTTCTAATATTTCTATAACATAAAAACAAAAAAATTCTAACATTTCTATAAATATTCTATAACAAAAAAAACATAAAAATTACTAACAAATTTATAACTAATTAACAATGTGTGTGTGTGTTTGTGTGTGTGTGTGTGTGTGTGTGTGTGTGTGTGGCCATGGCGGGGCAGGAGACGGGGGCGGCGACGGGGGGCGGCAACGGGGACGGCAACGGGCGGCGGTGACGGGGATGGCGACGGGGATGGCGACGGGTGGCGACGGGGACGACACGACTACGAGCGGCGACGGGGACGGTGACGGGCGGCGACGGGGACGGGGGCATCGACGGGGGGTGGCGACTGGAGCGCCGACGGGGGCAGCGACGGGGGACGGCGGCGACGGGGCAGAGGAGAAGAAGCAGAGGAAAAATGACAAATTTTTGTAAGTGTTGTTTATATAGGAGGGCCACCAACCGGTACTAAAGGTCAAATTTGGCCAGGCCAAGCGGCGGGAAGCGCACCGCTTTAGTACCGGGTGGTGGCTCCAATAGGTACTAAAGACACCCCCTTTAGTATAGGTTGGAGCCACGACCCGGTACTAAAGGTTGTGCGCTGCCAGGCGAGGGGCGCAGAAGTTTAGTCCCACCTCGCTAGTTGAGGAGCACCAAGACCAATTTATAAGCCCTGGCGCGGGAACTGCATTGAGCTCCTCTCAAATGCAGGCCTTCTGAGCCTACCTCTCCTACTCTGCCCTGTGGGGCCTACTGGGCTTGCGGGCCTGCATCCTGGCCCAACTACAGGTTGGGTTTCTAGTCGTATGCAGGCCGCTGTGGTCCAGTAGGCGGCCTTTTTTATTTAGTTTTTTATTTTCTGCTATATTTAATTTCTTTTAATTATTTATAGAGTTTCTTTGTGAATATTTTTGCTTTAGGTACAAAGAAATTACAAACTTTCTGTTAGTGCTAGGAGTTTAGAAATTTGAATAGATTAAATTTCAATTATTTTAAATTTGTGTGAATCACTAGTTTGTGAATAATTTAACTTTGAAAATATATTTTTCAGTGATTCTTTATCTTTTGTTTAATATTAGTGTGTTTTATCATTATATTCAATTTGGTAATACTTAGGTTATTTAAAAAATGAAATGCTATGTGGGTGAAATAATGATACCATGCCAGAGTTTAGTTGAAGTGTTTTTCAATTTCAGGGTCATTTAGTTGAAAAAATCAGTAAATGAATGGAAAATAGCAAATGAAGTCAGAAAGGGTTGAAAATTGATGACGCCGCTGTGAATGGTGCATACTGAACGGACAAAATGTCTGCAGTTGTAATAATTAAAAAAATGAAATGCCTTTGTAACAGATGAGTTTTCGTTTGAAACGCTGCTACTTCAAAAGAGATTTTCCATTTTCTACACGAAGTGCATCCAATTTTTGCCATAACCCTCTCTACTTTTTTGCACATGCTATGTGGGTGAAATGAAGAAACCATGCCAACTTTCAACCTTTTCAGAGTTCATTTGAAGAGTTTTACAATTTCAGGGTCATATAGCTGAAAAAATCAGTAAATGCATGAAAGAATTTGTTTGCACATAAAATTTCTTCGCGTTTCAAATGCCAAAACACATAAGTACCCTAACTATTACAAAGATTCCCTCCGGTTTGTTCGAAGTGGCACTTTCCAGATATATAAGTCCGGAAACTCACTAGAGAAGAAAGTGATGACAGTGAAGCCGATCATATCCCAGAGTGGGATCTTTGGGTGTGAAACTTTTTCTTCACGTGTGTCCCTTTGCGCCGTAACCATGGAAAATCTTCATCATTTAACTGGATGCTTGGGTCAATATTCACTGTGAAGGGAGCAATTTCATCAAAGTTGTCATAATCTTCTGACATGTCTGTCTTGTCATCCACTCCCACGATGTTTCTTTTCCTAGAAAGAACTATGTGGCGATTTGGCTCATCGTATGACGCATTCGGTTCCTTATCTTTTCTTTTTCTCGGCTTGGTAGTCTTGTCCTTCACATAGAAAACCTGCGCCACATCATTGGCTAGGACGAATGATTTGTCTACATACGCATGATTGTTGAGATCCATTGTTGTCATTCCGTACTGCGGGTCTTCCGTTACCCCGCCTCGTGTCATATTGACCCATTTGCACCAAAACAAAGTGACCTTCAAACCACGTCCATAGTCAAGTTCCCATATGTCCTATATGTAACCATAATATGTTTCCTTTCCCGCTTTGGTTTCTGCAACAAAGCGGACACCACTGTTTTGGTTGGTGCTCTTCTTATCTTTGGCGATCGTGTAAAATGTATTCCCATTTATCTCGTACCCTTTAAAAGTCATTATATTCGAAGATGGTAACTGTGACAACAAGTACATGTCATTTTCAATAGCGGCGTCATGCATGGCACGTGTCTGCAATCAGCCGGCAAAAGTCCCCGTTTGTTCACGTGTAATCCAGTTGTCAGACTCCTCCGGGTGTTCGAAGCGTAGAAAATTCTTGTGTTCGTCCATATACAGAGCCACCAAGGCGGAATTCTGTAGAACTATGTAGTGCTCGAGTGAGAGAATGCCCGTCCATACATATTATTTGATCCCCTCCTAGCGTGCCTTTTCCATCCAGTCTTCCCTTATGTCGCGATTCAGGAACACCAATCGGCTTAAGGTCAGGAATAAAGTCAATACAAAACTCAATGACCTCCTCATTTTCATGGCCCTTGGAGATGCTTCCTTCTGGCCTAGCACGGTTATAAACATATTTCTTTAAGACTCCCATGAACCTCTCAAAGGGGAACATATTGTGTAGAAATACAGGACCCAAAATGTTAATCTCTTCTGATAGGTGAATTAGGACGTGCGTCATGATGTTCAAGAAGGATGGTGGGAACACCAACTTGAAAATGACAAGACATTGCACCAAATCATTCTTTAACCTTGGTATGATTTCTGATCGATTACCTTCTGAGAGATTGCATTGAGGAATGCACCTAGCTTCACAGTGGCTAACCTTGGTATGATTTCCGGCAGTTGCATCATAATCACGTGGCGGTCATGAGACTTTAGGTTCTGGAACTTTTTCTCTGCCATATTTATTATTCCCTTCATATTCGACGAGAAGCCAGACGGTACCTTAATACTAAGCAGGCATTCAAAGAAGATTTCCTTCTCTTCTTTGGTAAGAGCGTAGCTGGCATGAACCTGATGTGTCTCATCTTTTCCGTGCATACGTTGCTGGTCCTCCCGTGCTTCTGGTGTATCTTTTGTCTTCCCATACACGCTCAAGAAGCCAAGCAGGGTCACGCAAAGATTCTTTGTCACGTGCATCACATCGATTGCAGAGCGGACCTTTAGGTCTTTCCAATAGGGCAGGTCACAAAATATAGATTTCTTCTTCCACATGGGTGCGCGGCCGTCAGCGTCATCCAGAACAGGTTGTCCGCCATGACCCTTTCCAAAGACTACCTTCAAATCCTTGACCATATCATGTACATCAGCACCCGTATGGTGGCGAGGCTTCGTACGGTGATCTGCCTCACCTTTGAAATGCCTGCCTTTCTTTTTTTTGAAGGGGTGAGACAGTAGGAAAGGCTCCTACTGCATTTTGTATTGCTAAATCACAACCAGTCAAGGTTACAAGTGTTACATTGCATATGTACAAGTGGGGAAGAGTGGAATGCTATAAGAGAAACAAGGGGTGTACAGCAGATGAATGTACAGCACAGCTAAGCTATAGAGCTAAGTATGTCACCCACAAGTCTCTTTTTGTTGTTGGGCAGCCTGTAGGCAATATTAGCAAAATATCTCCTACAATTATCCAAATATATACTGTCGGTATCATCCAAACAGTGCGTGCATGCGCGGTATCCCTTGTTTGTCTGTCCTGAAATGTTACTGAGAGTAGGCCAATCATTGATGGTCACGAACAGCAATGCCTTTAGGTCAAATTGTTCTTGTCCTTGCTCCACGCACGTACACCTGTTCCATTCCACATCTGTAAGAGTTCTTCAACTAATGGCCTTAGGTACCGAGGGTGTCCTGGATAAGGGGGTGTTCGGGTAGCCGGACTATACCTTCGCCGGACTCCTGGACTATGAAGATACAAGATTGAAGACTTCGTCCCGTGTCCGGATGGAACTTTCCTTGGCGTGGAAGGCAAGCTTGGCGATGCGGATATTCAAGATCTCCTACCATTGTAACCGACTCTGTGTAACCCTAACCCTATCCGGTGTCTATGTAAACCGGAGGGTTGTAGTCCGTAGGACATCAAATCCATACACAACAATCATACCATAGGCTAGCTTCTAGGGTTTGTCCTCCTTGATCTCGTGGTAGATCTACTCTTGTACTACCCATATCATCAATATTAATCAAGCAGGAGTAGGGTATTACCTCCATTGAGAGGGCCCGAACCTGGGTAAAAACATCGTGTCCCTTGTCTCCTGTTACCATCCGGCCTTGACGCACAGTTCGGGACCCCCTACCCGAGATCCGCCGGTTTTGACACCGACATTGGAGCTTTCATTGAGAGTTCCTCCGTGCCATCGCAATCAGGAAGGATGCCTCCTCCCGTCTTTAAAGACAACGCCGTTACTAAGGGAGCCTTGGCTGTCGGCCAAACTCTCCGGCTAGGTGGTTTCCTCATGACCGCCTGTTCGGCTGTTGCGCCGACGGTGACCTCCCGGGTCATCAAAAGCAACCTACACGTCAGCTCAGAGCTCGTCGAGCATCTAGATCCAATGGAGCTCTCTTCCATAAACGAGCTCTTGGATCGCATCGCCGCCCTGGGGGTCGCTACGGATTACGACCATGTTGGGCTTAAACCCGATCTAAGAGAAATTAACTCTCCCCAAGTCACCCACCACGTTGTCGTGGTAGAGGCGCAGTGCGGCGACCCTTCATCTATTTTAAGGACTAGCTACGTCTGAATTCCCGACCCCTCCAAGCCGGACACCCGCGGAGGGGAGGATCTAACTCAAGACCTGAGCTTAGGGTCAGGCAACGGGCTAGATTCATTGGACAACATCCAAGAATCCGAACTTCCGAGTTCGGAAACTCTTCGGCCTCCGAATCTTGGATTGGGTGAGGTTTCAGATTCAATGATAGCCGCCCACCCGAACATAAGAGATCTCTCCCAAATCAGGCAGAAGCCCGAGGAAACAGTACATCATTACTGGGCCAGATTCCTCCTAGTTATGAACAGGATAAAGGATTGCCGTGAGGGAGACGCAATCTCAATTTTCTGCAGTAATTGCACGGACGAGGGAATCCTTAACGCCATAAGTCGTCGTGATATTACACGCTTCGCTGACTTGGCGTCCATAATACAAAAATACTGTGCGATGGAAAGTGCTTGGAAAACCGAAATAAAATTTTGGGATAATCCGGCCTTGAATAGTAACCCCGTCCGAACCAAGAGGGTGCATCATCATAGGACACCCGGGATAAAGACCAAAAATCCAAAACCCTCTACAGGGCATGGAACCGTACTGGAAAGGTGGCTTGATGGACCTGTAGAATTCACAGCACAGAGGACGCCACACCAACTCACAGCCTTAGAGCTTGTTGGATACTCCGACAGGTGGCCAAAATTGGCGAGGACCTCTTAATTTTGGAGGCCGCAGAAAGCCAGCCCGAGGACACCAGTACCGTTCTCACAGTCTTCGAGACTTTCGCATGAAATAATATGCGAAAAAGAACACTCCGCAGCCTCGCCGAAGTCTATCAAGTAGCAACAATAAACCCATGGAGCGACACTGCTATCACCTTGAACGCAAGTGATAAACCTAAATTCCGAACAGCCCGAGCACCAGCCGCATTGGTCCTCAGTCCCATAGTGGACGGCTTTCGCCTCACCAAGGTGCTCATGGATGGAGGCAGCGGACTAAACCTCATTTATGAGGAAAACTTCAAAAAATGAAAATAGACTGGAACCGCATCGAGCGAAGCAGTACAACGTTTAGAGGAATAATCCCGAGTCGGGAAGCACGCTGGACAGGAAAAATCACACTAGATGTGGTGTTCGGCACGCCGGATAATTACAGGTCCAAAGAAGTCACGTTTCAGGTGGCCCCGTTCAAAAGCGGATATCACGCTTTAATAGGGCAGGAAGCATTCACAATCTTCCAAGCAATACCCCATTACGGGTACATGAAGCTTAAGATGCCCGGGCCGAAAGGAATTATCACTCTAGTTAGTGATCCGGACATAGCACTCCGCGCCGAAAACAAGATGGCCGCATTAGCCCTTGAGGCACTATCCGAAGCCTTAGCGGCCGAGGAACTGATTGCACTGCGCTCCACGGTTAACAGGGATGATGTGATACTCAACAAGAGATCCAAATCCACATCCTTCAAGCCAGCCAACGAAATAGTCAAATTCCAGGTCCATCCAACGGACCCCGATAAAACAGCTTCCATCGGGGCACGACTGAACCCTGATGTAGACGCCACACTGCGAGAGTTCCTACGAGAGAACTGGGACATTTTCGCCTGGCACCCTTCAGACATGCCAGGGATCCCACGCAGGCTGGCCGAACACAGCTTAAATGTCCTAAAATGATTCAAACCTGTCAAACAAGCCATTCGGCGTTTATCCGAACCCAAGAGACAGGCTATGGGAGAAGAGCTAGCCAAGCTATTGGAGGCCGGATTCATTAGAGACATAAAACATCCGGATTGGCTAGCAAACCTGGTGATGGTACCAAAGAAGGAAAAATCCTGGCGCCTGTGTGTTGATTTCAAAGACCTTAACAAGGCTTGCCCAAAGGATCCCTTCCCCCTCCCCCGTATCGATCAAATCATTGACGCCACCGCAGGACACGATTCGTTGTGTTTCCTCGACGCATAATTTGGTTACCATCAAATCAAGATGGCAGAATCAGACCAAGCCGCAATAGCATTCATCACACCATACGGCCCGTTCTGCTTCAACACAATGCCCTTTGGGCTGAAAAACGCCGGCACAACATATCAGCGCATGATCCAGGCATGTCTGGCAAACCAGGTCGGCAAAAGAGTGTAGGCGTATGTGGATGATGTGGTCGTCAAATCAAGACATATCGAATCTCTAGTAGATGACTTGAGGCTTACATTCGATAACCTCTGAAAATATGACATCAAGCTCAACCCGGAAAAATGCGTCTTCGGCGTTCCAGCCGGAAAGCTCTTGGGCTTCATTGTATCCGGTAGAGGAATTGAAGCAAATCCAGCCAAGATCCGAGCTTTGTCACAATTTAATATCCCAAAAGACCTCAAACAAATACAAAAATTAACCGGATGCGTGGCGGCTTTAAGCCGCTTCATCTCCCGCTTGGGAGAAAAGGCACTACCCCTCTATCGCCTCCTCCGGCGCACCGAACACTTCGAGTGGATGGATGCCTCCACGGCCGGACTTGATGAAATAAAAGCCATATTGGCAACAAATCCAGTCCTGGCCGCGCCGAATACCGGCGAACCAATGTTATTGTACATTGCAGCAACACATCAAGTTGTCAGCGCAGTGCTCGTTGTCGAAAGATTGCATATGCGGTATTCATGGCATCCCGGAAGCTACGACACTACTTTCAAGAGTGTTCCATAACAGTAGCCTCGGAAGTACCACTCAATGATATTATCAACAACCGCGACGCAACGGGCCGGATTGCAAAATGTGCCATTGAGCTCCTCCCGTTCGATATAACCTACAATCCACGACGAGCTATTAAATCGCAAGTTTTGGCCGACTTCGTCGCAGAATGGACGGAGGCCGAGCTCCCTAAAGACTACGGCACATATTCAACCTAGATTATGCATTTCGACGGTTCCAAAATGTTGGCCGGACTGGGGGCTGGCGTCGTTCTGACGTCCCCCACAGGAGACACAGTCCAATATGTGCTCCAGATCATGTACACGGATTCCAACAATGCAGCCGAATATGAGGCCCTCCTACATGGTCTCCGGATAGCAGTATCCATGGGTATCCAGCGCCTAGAGGTACGAGGGGATTCAAACCTGGCGATATCCCAAATAAACGGAGACTTCGATGCCAAGGACCCAAAAATGGCAGCTTACCGCAATGCCGTCCTAAAAATGTCAGCTCGGTTCGAAGGGCTGGAATTTCACCATATAGCCCGAGAAAACAATCAAGCAGCGGACGTCCTGGCACGCATCAGAGCAAAACACGATGTAGTCCCCCCCCCCCCAACATCTTTTTGGAAAGATTGTTCAAGCCATCCGTAGCATGGGAGGGGGAACCCGCAGATAACAGCCCGGACCCAGCTGCACCACTCGACACCGAACAATCTGACATAATTGGAGGCTCTGCCAATGAAATTACACCTTCAGCCCACGTAATAATGGCGGTTATCGCCCCGTGGACAGAACCATTCCTAGCCTACCTCACTAGGCAGGAACTCCCGGAGGACCAAAACGAGGCCCGCTGCATAGTGCGGCGATCTAAAGCCTATAGAGTCCATGAGGGAGAGCTTTATAAGAAAAGCACTACCGGAGTCCTTCAAAGGTGCATCTCCGAAGAGGAAGGGCGGAACCTTCTGGATGAAATTCATGCCAGACTCGGTGGTCACCACGCCGCTGCTCGGTCCCTTGTTAGCAAGGCTTTCCGTACAGGCTTTTATTGGCCGACGGCCCGGGAAGACGCTCAGGACCTAGTCCAACGATGCGTTGGTTGCCAACTTTTTGCCAACCAAAGCCATATGCCACCCACCGCACTCCAAACTATACCCATCACCTGGCCTTTTGTGGTCTGGGGGCTTGACATGGTCGGACCCCTTAAATGTGGAACCCATAAGAAAAAATACTTACTGGTCATGGCGGATAAGTTCACCAAATGGATAGAAGCCAAGCCTGTTAAAATGGCCGAATCCGGACCCGTGATAGACTTCATATCCGGGGTTGTACACCGTTATGGCGTCCCCCACAGCATCATAACCGATAACGGTACAAACTTCACAGCCGACGAGGTAAAACTCTGGTGCAAAAACATGGGCATCAAGCTCGATTATGCTTCCGTCTATCACCCACAAACCAACGGCCAGGTCGAACGTGCAAATGGTCTTATCATGAGCGGCATTAAACCCAAACTAGTGCGGTCCCTCAAGGAATCTAACACGCACTGGGTAGAGGAGCTCAACTCCGTGCTCTGGGGGCTGCGGACCACGCCAAATCGCACCACGGGATACACACCATTTTTCATGGTGTACGGCGCAGAGGCAGTTCTGCCCTGCGACATAATTCATGACTCACCTAGAGTGCGCATGTACGAAGAAAGAGAAGCCGAGCTCGATCGGCAGGACAACATGGACGCCTTGGAAGAGGAGCGTGACGTGGCAAAAGCCCATTCCGCATTTTATAAACAGCAGGCCCAAAGATATCAATGCAGAGAAGTACGGGCCAAAAATTACAATGTTCGCGAACTAGTTCTACGCCTGCCGGATAAGAAAAAGGACAAACTCAAGCCCAAGTGGGAAGGTCCATTCATAATCGGCCAAGTCCTGACTGGTGGGGCGTACCGCCTACGAGATGCGTCGAACCCGTGGAACGCCACCCGTCTCCGAAGATTCTATGCCTAGCGCCGGACTCTGTGTTCGTCTCCTTCCTCTGTCCATTTTTTGCATTTTTCTGTCTTCAATTTCTCTCCTTCCCCTAATATCTTTTATAGCCCTTAAAGGCTCATTAAGTGACACGCCACTCGCGCTCATTAAACCTGGGGGCTTCTTTAACAGAAGCTTATTTGTATGGGCTTCACTCCCAACACATGCGTTAAACTTCCTCATGTACCTTTTTATTCACCATTATATGCATCAATATGACTTAAGTTTTGGCCAAGCTGGGTTGCCTAGCTCCTGTGCTTAGCCCTACGTTCCCGATTGTTCGGCTAGGCGGTAAAGGGAGCACCTCTGCAATTGTTACTGCCGGGTCAGCCGGATTTGTATCACAGACTGGGTGAAGCCGAAAGCTACCGTTCTTAAGGGAATATTCGGTCGGTGAAATAAAAGATGATCTTTTTACTAATTTTATGCGCCCCCAGATGCTTTTTCTGCGTCTTTTCACGCAGTTCGGACATGCACTTTAGGGCATGCCTCCCCAGCGAAAGGAACCCCTAACGGAACTATTCTCTCTGGAAGATGTTTCTTACTAACCATGTAATATAACATAACTAGCTGGGCACTTGTCTGATAAAGCACTAATGACCCCTACGCCTGGTCTCCACGCATACCCTGGTTCTTATATAACCTCTATGGTATTCGGACACACTCAGGACCGTCAGGTCCCGAGGTTGAAGCGAAAAGGTCGGCAACGACAAATGATCTACAATCCGGATAGAAGGCATTACACATGTCAATCCAAAATTACATAGTCATTCTGGCTGATTGTATTCCTCTTCTATACCATCTAACAGGCTGTCTAATTTACAGTCCTGCTGGGAATACTTCGCGGCCAACTCTACTTGGCAGTATACTAAGCTTACAGGGATCTCCTTTCCGTCAGGCCCCACTGGTCCGACCTCGGCCATGTGGTTTGGGTCAGACTTTGTAAACCGGGTCTTCACCATGGCCCAGGCTTCCCTAGCGCCTTGACGGCAAGCTGATATCTTCCACAACCGGAAGCACCGCCGAGCTCCCTTCAGCTTCTCCGCAAGCTCTCCAAGGTGTTGGGGAACGTTGCAGAAAATTAAAATTTTTCCTACGGTTTCACCAAGATCCATCTATGAGTTCATCTAAGCAACGAGTCATGGGAGAGAGATTGCATCTACATGCCACTTTGTAGATCGCGAGCGGAAGCGTTCAACGAACGGGGATGAGGTAGTCGTACACGACGTGATCCAAATCACCAGAGATCCTAGCACCGAAAGGACGGCACCTCCGCATTCAACACACGTATGGTCAGCGTAACGTCTCCTTCTTCTTGATCCAGCAAGGCAAAGGAGAGGTTGGGGAAGAAGGCTCCAGCAGCAGCAAGATGGCGTGGTGATGGTGGAGCTGCAGTACTCCGACAGGGCTTCGCCGAGCTCTACGGAGGAGGAGGAGGTGTTGGAGAGGGAGAGGGAGGCGCCAGGAGCAAGGGTGCGCTGCCCCCCTCCCCTTCTCCCCTTTATATAGCCCCCTAGGGGGGGCGCCAGCCCTAGGAGATGCAATCTCCTAGGGGGGGCGCCGGCCAAGGGTGGGGCTTGTGTTGGGGAACGTAGTAATTTCAAAAAATTTCCTACGCACACGCAAGATCATGGTGATGCATAGCAACGAGAGGGGAGAGTGTTTGTCTACGTACCCTCGTAGACCGAAGCAGAAGCGTTGACACAACGTAGAGGAAGTAGTCGTACGTAGAGGAAGTAGTTGTACGTTCTCCTCGCGATCCAACCGATCACAGCACCGTTACTCCGGCACCTCCGAGTTCTTGGCACACGTTCAGCTCGATGACGATCCCCGGGCTCCGATCCAGCAAAGCGTCGGGGAAGAGTTCCGTCAGCACGACGGCGTGGTGACGATATTGATGTGTTACCGGCGCAGGGCTTCGCCTAAGCACTGCAACGATATAATCGAGGTGGAATTTGGTGGAAGGGGGCACCGCACACGGCTAAGGAACGATCCGTAGATCAACTTGTGTGTCTTTGGGGTGTCCCCTGCCCCCGTATATAAAGGATGAAGGGGGGGAGGCTGGCCGGCCAAAGGAGGGAGGCGCAGGAGGAGTCCTACTCCCTCTGGGAGTAGGATTCCCCCCCCCCCCAATCCTAGTTGGACTAGGATTCTTCAAGGGGGAGAGAGAAGGAGAGGGGGGCGCCCACCTCTCCTAGTCCTAATAGGACTAGGGGAAGGGGGGGAGGCGCGCAGCCCCTAGGGCTGCCCTCTCACTTCTCCTCCAAGGCCCATGTTGGCCCATTATGCTCCCGGGGGGGTTCCGGTAACCCTCCCGGTATTCCGGTAAAATCCTGATTTCACCTGGAATGCATCCGATGTCCAAACATAGGCTTCCAATATATAATTCTTTATGTCTCGACCATTTCGAGACTCCTCGTCACGTCCGTGATCACATCCGGGACTCCGAACTCCTTCGGTACATCAAAATGCATAAACTCATAATATAACTGTCATCGAAACCTTAAGCGTGCGGACCCTACGGTTCGAGAACAATGTAGACATGACCGAGACACGTCTCCAGTCAATAACCAATAGCGGGACCTGGATGCCCATATTGGCTCCTACATATTCTACGAAGATCTTTATCGGTCAGACCGCATAACAACATACGTTGTTCCCTTTGTCATCGGTATGTTACTTGCCCGAGATTCGATCGTCGGTATCCAATACCTAGTTCAATCTCGTTACCGGCAAGTCTCTTTACTCGTTCCGTAATACATCATCTCGCAACTAACTCATTGGTTGCAATGCTTGCAAGGCTTTATGTGATGTGCATTACCGAGAAGGCCCTGAGATACCTCTCCGACAATCGGAGTGACAAATCCTCATCTTGAAATATGCCAACCCAATATGTACCTTCGGAGACACCTGTAGAGCACCTTTATAATCACCCAGTTACGTTGTGACGTTTGGTAGCACACAAAGTGTTCCTACGGCAAACGGGAGTTGCATAATCTCATAGTTAAAGGAACATGTATAAGTCATGGATAAAAGCAATAGCAACATACTAAACGATCGGGTGCTATGCTAATGGAATGGGTCATGTCAATCAGATCATTCAACTAATGATGTGATCTCGTTAATCAAATAACAACTCTTTGTTCATGGTTAGGAAACATAACCATCTTTGATTAATGAGCTAGTCAAGTAGAGGCATACTAGTGACACTCTGTTTGTCTATGTATTCACACATGTATTATGTTTCCAGTTAATACAATTCTAGCATGAATAATAAACATTTATCATGATATAAGGAAATAGATAATAACTTTATTATTGCCTCTAGGGCATATTTCCTTCAGTCTCCCACTTGCACTAGAGTCAATAATCTAGATCACATCACCATGTGATTAACATCAATAGTTCACATCATCATGTGATTAACACCCATAGTTCACATCGATATGTGACCAACACCCAAAGGGTTTACTAGATTCAGTAATCTATTTCACATCGCTATGTGATTAACACCCAAAGAGTACTACGGTGTGATCATGTTTTGCTTGTGAGAGAAATTTAGTCAACGGGTCTGCCACATTCAGATCCGTTATGTATTTTGCAATTTTCTATGTCTACAATGCTCTGCACGGAGCTACTTTAGCTAATTGCTCCCACTTTCAATATGTATCTAGATTGAGACTTAGAGTCATCTAGATTAGTGTCAAAACTTGCATCGACGTAACCTTTTACGACGAACCTTTTTGTCACCTCCATAATCGAGAAACATATCCTTATTCCACTAAGGATAATTTTGACCCCCGTCCAGTGATCTACTCCTAGATCACTATTGTACTCCCGTGCCAATCTCAGGGTAGGGTATACAATAGGTCTGGTACACAGCATGGCATACTTTATAGAACCTATGGCCAAAGCATAGGGAATGACTTTCATTCTCTTTCTATCTTCTGCCGTGGTCGGACTTTGAGTCTTACTCAATTTCACACTTTGTAACACAGGCAAGAACTCTTTCTTTGACTGTTCCATTTTGAACTACTTCAAAATCTTGTCAAGGTATGTACTCATTGAAAAAACTTATCAAGCGTCTCGATCTATCTCTATAGATCTTGATGCTCGATATGTAAGTAGCTTCCCCGAGGTCTTTCTTTGAAAAACTCTTTTCAAACACTCCTTTATGCTTTGCAGAATAATTCTACATTATTTCCGATCAACAATATGTCATTCACATATACTTATCAGAAATGTTGTAGTGCTCCCACTCACTTTCTTGTAAATACAGGCTTCACCATAAGTCTGTATAAAACTATATGCTTTGATCAACTTATCAAAGCGTATATTCCAACTCTGAGATGCTTGCACCAGTCCATAGATGGATCGCTGGAGCTTGCTCACTTTATTAGCACCTTTATGGTCGACAAAACCTTCTGGTTGTATCATATACAACTCTCCATTAAGGAATGTAGTTTTGTTTATCCATTTGCCAGATTTCATAAAATGCGGCAATTGCTAACATGATTCGGACAGACTTAAGCATAGATACGAGTGAGAAACTCTCATCGTAGTCAACACCTTTGAACTTGTCGAAAACCTTTTTGCGACAATTCTAGCTTTGTAGATAGTAACATTACCATCAGCGTCAGTCTTCTTCTTAAAAAATCCATTTATTCTCAATTGCTTGCCGATCATCGGGCAAGTCAACCAAAGTCCACACTTTGTTCTCATACATGGATCCCATCTCAGATTTCATGGCCTCAAGCCACTTTGCGGAATCTGGGCTCACCATCGCTTCTTCATAGTTCGTAGGTTCATCATGGTCTAGTAACATGACTTCCAAAATAGGATTACCGTACCACTCTGGTGCGGATCTCACTCTGGTTTACTTACGAGATTCGGTAGTTACTTGATCTGAAGTTACATGATCATCATCATCAGCTTCCTCACTAATTGGTGTAGTAGTCACAAGAACAGATTTCTGTGATGAACTACTTTCCAATGAGGGAGAAGGTACAATTACCTTATCAAGTTTTCTACTTTCCTCCCACTCACTTCTTTCGAAAGAAACTCTTTCTCTAGAAAGTTTCCGAACTTAGCAACAAAAAGTCTTGCCTTCGGATCTGTGATAGAAGGTGTATCCAACAGTTTCCTTTGGATATCCTATGAAGACACATTTCTCCGATTTGGGTTCGAGCTTATCAGGTTGAAGCTTTTTCACATAAGCATCGCAGCCCCAAACTTTAAGAAACGACAGCTTAGGTTTATTGCTAAACCATAGTTCATACGGTGTCGTCCCAACGGATTTAGATGGTGCCCCTTTTAACGTGAATGCAGCTGTCTCTAATGCATGATCCCAAAACGATATTGGTAAATCGGTAAGAAACATCATAGATTGTACTATATCCAATAAAGTATGGTTATGACGTTCGGACACACCATTATGCTGTGGTGTTCCAGGTGGCATGGATTTGTGAAACTATTCCACACGGTTTTAACTGAAGGCCAAAACTCGTAACTCAAATATTTTACCTCTGCGATCATATCGTAGAAACTTTTCATTTTCTTGTTACGATGATTATCCACTTCACTCTGAAATTCTTTGAACTTTTCAAACGTTTCAGACTTATGTTTCATTAAGTAGATATACCCATATCTGCTTAAATCATCTGTGAAGTTCTGAAAATAATGATACTTGTCGCGAGCCTTAATATTCATCGGACCACATACATCAGTATGTATGATTTCCAACAAATCTGTTGCTTGCTCCATTGTTCCGGAGAACGGCGTTTTAGTCATCTTGCCCAAGAGGCATGGTTCGCAAGCATCAAGTGATTCATAATCAAGTGATTCCAAAATCCCATCAACATGGAGTTTCTTCATGCGCTTTACACCAATATGACCTAAACTGTAGTGCCACAAATAAGTTGCACTATCATTATTAACTTTGCATCTTTTGGCTTCAATATTATGAATATGTGTATCACTATGATCGAGATCCAACAAACCATTTCGTTGGTGTGTATAACCATAGAAGGTTTTATTCATGTAAACAGAACAACAATTTATTCTCTTACTTAAATGAATAGCTGTATTGCAATAAACATGATCAAATCATATTCATGCTCAACGCAAACACCAAATAACACTTATTTAGTTTCAACACTAATCCCGAAAGTATAGGGAGTGTGTGATGATGATCATATCAATCTTGGAACCACTTCCAACACACATCGTCACCTTGCCCTTTAACTAGTCTTTGTTCATTCTGCAACTCCCGTTTCGAGTTACTAATCTTAGCAACTTGAACTAGTACCAAATACTGAGGGGTTGCTATGAACACTAGTAAAGTACACATCAATAACATGTATATCAAATATACTTATGTTCACTTTGCCATCCTTCTTATCCGCCAATCACTTGGGGTAGTTCCGCTTCCAGTGACCAGTCCCTTTGCAGTAGAAGCACTTAGTCTCAGGCTTAGGACCAGACTTGGGCTTTTCCACTTGAGCAGCAACTTGCTTGCCGTTCTTCTTGAAGTTCCCCTTCTTTCCTTTTGCCCCTTTTCTTGAAACTAGTGATCTTGTCAACCATCAACACTTGATGTTTTTCTTTGATTTCTACCTTCGCCGATTTTAGCATCGCGAAGAGCTTGGGAATATTTTCCGTTATCCCTTGCATATTATAGTTCATCACGAAGTTCTACTAACTTGGTGATGGTGACTAGAGAATTCTGTCAATCACTATCTGATCTGGAAGATTAACTCCCACTTGATTCAAGCGATTGTAGTACTCAGACAATTTGAGCACATTCTCACTAGTTGAGCGATTCTCCTCCATCTTTTAGCTATAGAACTTGTTGGAGACTTCATATCTCTCAACTCGGGTATTTGCTTGAAATATTAAATTCAACTCCTGGAACATCTCATATGGTCCATGACGTTCAAAACGTCTTTGAAGTCCCGATTCTAAGCCGTTTAAGCATGGTGCACTAAACTATTAAGTAGTCATCATATTGAGCTAGCATAACGTTCATAACGTCTGCATCTGCTCCTGCAATAGGTCCGTCACCTAGCGGTGCATCAAGGACATAATTCTTCTGTGCAGCAATGAGGATAAACCTCAGATCACGGATCCAATCCGCATCATTGCTACTAACATTTTTCAACACAATTTTCTCTAGGAACATATCAAAATAAACACAGGGAAGAAACAATGCGAGCTATTGATCTACAACATAGATATGCTAATACTACCAGGACTAAGTTCATGATAAATTAAAGTTCAATTAATCATATTACTTAAGAACTCCCACTTAGATAGACATCTCTCTAATCCTCTAAGTGATCACGTGATCCAAATCAACTTAAACCATGTCCGATCATCACGTGAGATGGAGTAGTTTCAATGGTGAACATCACTATGTTGATCATATCTACTATATGATTCACGCTCAACCTTTCGGTCTCTGTGTTCCGAGGCCATATCTGTATATGCTAGGCTCGTCAAGTTAAACCTGAGTATTCCGCGTGTGCAACTGTTTTGCACCCGTTGTATTTGAACGTAGAGCCTATCACACCCGATCATCACGTGGTGTCTCAGCACGAAGAACTTTCGCAACGGTGCATACTCAGGGAGAACACTTCTTGATAATTTTGTGAGAGATCATCTTATAATGCTACCGTCAAACAAAGCAAGATAAGATGCATAAAAGATAAACATCACATGCAATCAATATAAGTGATATGATATGGCCATCATCATCTTGTGCTTGTGATCTCCATCTCTGCAGCACCGTCATGATCACCATCGTCACCGGCGCGACACCTTGATCTCCATCGTAGCATCGTTGTCGTCTCGCCAATCTTATGCTTCCACGACTATCACTACCGCTTAGTAATAAAGTAAACCATTACATCGCGATTGCATTGCATACAATAAAGCGACAACCATATGGCTCCTGCCAGTTGCCGATAACTCGGTTACAAAACATGATCATCTCATACAATAAAATTTAGCATCATGTCTTGACCATATCACATCACAACATGCCCTGCAAAAACAAGTTAGACGTCCTCTACTTTGTTGTTGCAAGTTTTACGTGGCTGCTACGGGCTTTAAGCAAGAACTCATCTTACCTACGCATCAAAACCACAACGATAGTTTGTCAAATAGACTCCGTTTTAACCTTCTCAAGGACCGGGCGTAGTCACACTCGGTTCAACTAAAGTTGGAGAGACAGTCTTCCGCAAGCCATCTATGTGCAAAGCACGTCGAGGGAACCGGTCTCGCGTAAGCGTACGCGTAAGGTTGGTCCGGATCGTCTCGTCCAACAATACCGCTGAACCAAAGTATGACATGCTGGTAGGCAGTATGACTTGTATCGTCCACAACTCACTTGTGTTCTACTCGTGCAAATAACATCAAACCATAAAACCTAGGCTCGGATGCCACTGTTGGGGAACGTAGTAATTTCAAAAAATTTCCTACGCACACGCAAGATCATGATGCATAGCAACGAGAGGGGAGAGTGTTTGTCTACGTACCCTCGTAGACCGAAGCGGAAGCGTTGACACAACGTAGAGGAAGTAGTCGTACGTAGAGGAAGTAGTTGTACGTTCTCCTCGCGATCCAACCGATCACAGCACCGTTACTCCGGCACCTCCGAGTTCTTGGCACACGTTCAACTCGATGACGATCCCCGGGCTCCAATCCAGCAAAGCGTCAGGGAAGAGTTCCGTCAGCACGACGGCGTGGTGACGATCTTGATGTGTTACCGGCGCAGGGCTTCGCCTAAGCACTGCAACGATATAATCGAGGTGGAATTTGGTGGAAGGGGGCACCGCACACGGCTAAGGAACGATCCGTAGATCAACTTGTGTGTCTTTGGGGTGTCCCCTGCCCCCGTATAGAAAGGATGAAGGGGGGGAGGCTGGCCGTCCAAAGGAGGGAGGCGCAGGAGGAGTCCTACTCCCTCTGGGAGTAGGATTCCCCCCCAATCCTAGTTGGACTAGGATTCTTCAAGGGGGAGAGAGAAGGAGAGGGGGGCGCCCACCTCTCCTAGTCCTAATAGGACTAGGGGAAGGGGGGGAGGCGCGCAGCCCCTAGGGCTGCCCTCTCACTTCTCCTCCAAGGCCCATGTTGGCCCATTATGCTCCCGGGGGGGTTCCGGTAACCCTCCCGGTATTCCGGTAAAATCCTGATTTCACCTGGAATGCATCCGATGTCCAAACATCGGCTTCCAATATATAATTCTTTATGTCTCGACCATTTCGAGACTCCTCGTCACGTCCGTGATCACATCCGGGACTCCTAACTCCTTCGGTACATCAAAATGCATAAACTCATAATATAACTGTCATCGAAACCTTAAGCGTGCGGACCCTACGGTTCGAGAACAATGTAGACATGACCGAGACACGTCTCCAGTCAATAACCAATAGCGGGACCTGGATGCCCATATTGGCTCCTACATATTCTACGAAGATCTTTATCGGTCAGACCGCATAACAACATACGTTGTTCCCTTTGTCATCGGTATGTTACTTGCCCGAGATTCGATCGTCGGTATCCAATACCTAGTTCAATCTCGTTACCGGCAAGTCTCTTTACTCGTTCCGTAATACATCATCTCGCAACTAACTCATTGGTTGCAATGCTTGCAAGGCTTTATGTGATGTGCATTACCGAGAAGGCCCTGAGATACCTCTCCGACAATCGGAGTGACAAATCCTCATCTTGAAATATGCCAACCCAATATGTACCTTCGGAGACACCTGTAGAGCACCTTTATAATCACCCAGTTACGTTGTGACGTTTGGTAGCACACAAAGTGTTCCTACGGCAAACGGGAGTTGCATAATCTCATAGTTAAAGGAACATGTATAAGTCATGGATAAAAGCAATAGCAACATACTAAACGATCGGGTGCTATGCTAATGGAATGGGTCATGTCAATCAGATCATTCAACTAATTATGTGATCTCTTTAATCAAATAACAACTCTTTGTTCATGGTTAGTAAACATAACCATCTTTGATTAATGAGCTAGTCAAGTAGAGGCATACTAGTGACACTCTGTTTGTCTATGTATTCACACATGTATTATGTTTCCAGTTAATACAATTATAGCATGAATAATAAACATTTATCATGATATAAGGAAATAAATAATAACTTTATTATTGCCTCTAGGGCATATTTCCTTCAGCTTGCCCCCCAAGCAAGGGGGGCGCCCCCCCTCTTTAGGGTTTCCCCCCCTCTAGGCGCATGGGCCTCTAGGGGCTGGTTCCCCTTGGCCCATGCAGGCCAAGGCGCACCCCCTAGAGCCCATGTGCCCCCCGAGGCAGGTGGCCCCACCCGGTGGACCCCCCGGGACCCTCCGGTGGTCCCGGTACAATACCGATAACCCCGAAACTTGTCCTGATGGCCAAAACAGCACTTTCTATATATAATTCTTTACCTCCGGACCATTCCGAAACTCCTCGTGACGTCCGGGATCTCATCCGGGACTCCGAACAACATTCGGGTTACTGGATATACATATCTTCACAACCCTAGCGTCACCGAACCTTAAGTGTGTAGACCCTACGGGTTCGGGAGACATGCAGACATGACCGAGACGGCTCTCGGGCAATAACCAACAGCGGGATCTGGATACCCATGTTGGCTCCCACATGCTCCACGATGATCTCATCGGATGAACCACGATGTCGAGGATTCAATTAATCCCGTATACGATTCCCTTTGTCAATTGGTATTTTACTTGCCCGAGATTCGATCGTCGGTATCCCAATACCTCGTTCAATCTCGTTACCGGCAAGTCACTTTTCTCGTACCGTAATGCATGATCCCGTGATCAAACACTTTGATCACATTGAGCTAATTATGATGATGCATTAACGAGAGGGCCCGGTGATACCTCTCCGTCAAGCGGAGTGACAAATCCCAGTCTCGATCCATGTCAACCCAACAGACATTTTCAGGGATACCCGTAGTATACCTTTATAGTCACCCAGTTACGTTGTGACGTTTGGCACACCCAAAGCACTCCTACGGTATCCGGGAGTTACACGATCTCATGGTCTAAGGAAAGGATACTTGACATTGGAAAACTCTAGCAAACGAACTATGCGATCTTATGCTATGTTTAGGATTGGGTCTCGTCCATAACATCATTCTCCTAATGATGTGATCTCATTATCATTGACATCCAATGCCCATAGTCAGGAAACCAAGACTATCTGTTGATCAACAAGCTAGTCAACTAGAGGCTTACTAGGGACACGTTGTTGTCTGTTATTCACACATGTATTACGATTTCCGGATAACACAATTATAGCACGAATAAAGACAATTATCATGAATAAGGAAATATAATAATAATGCTTTTATTATTGCCTCTAGGGCATATTTCCAACAGTCTCCCACTTGCACTAGAGTCAATAATCTAGTTACATTGTGATGAATCGAACACCCATAGAGTTACGGTGCTGATCATGTTTTGCCTTAGGGAGAGGTTTAGTCAACGGATCTGCGACATTCAGATCCGTGTGCACTTTACAAATTTCTATGTCTCCATCTTGAACATTTTCACGAATGGAGTTGAAGCGACGCTTGATGTGCCTGGTCTTCTTGTGAAACCTGGGCTCCTTTGCAAGTGCAATAGCTCGATTGTTGTCACAGAAGAGTTTGATTGGCCCCGACGCATTGGGTATGACTCCGAGGTCGGTGATGAACTCCTTCACCCAAATTGCTTCATGTGCTGCCTCCGAGGCTGCCATGTACTCCGCTTCACATGTAGATCCCGCCACGATGCTCTGCTTGCAACTACACCAGCTTACTGCCCCACCATTCAAAATATACACGTATCCGGTTTGTGACTTAGAGTCATCCAGATCTGTGTCGAAGCTAGCGTCGCCGTAACCCTTTACGATGAGCTCTTCGTCACCTCCATAAACAAGAAACATTTCCTTAGTCCTTTTCAGGTACTTCAGGATATTCTTGACCGCTGTCCAGTGTTCCTTGCCGGGATTACTTTGGTACCTTCCTACCAAACTTACGGCAAGGTTCACATCAGGTCTGGTACACAGCATGGCATACATAATAGAACCTATGGCTGAGGCATAGGGGATGACACTCATCTCTTCTATATCTTCTGCCGTGGTCGGACATTGAGCTGTGCTCAATTTCACACCTTGTAACACAGGTAAGAACCCCTTCTTAGATTGATCCATATTGAACTTCTTCAATATCTTATCAAGGTATGTGCTTTGTGAAAGACCTATGAGGCGTCTTGATCTATCTCTATAGATCTTGACGCCTAATATATAAGCAGCTTCTCCAAGGTCCTTCATTGAAAAACTTTTATTCAAGTAGGCCTTAATGTTGTCCAAGAGTCCTATATCATTTCCCATCAAAAGTATGTCGTCTACATATAATATGAGAAATTCTACAGAGCTCCCACTCACTTTCTTGTAAACGCAGGCTTCTCCATAAGTCTGCGTAAACCCAAACGCTTTGATCATCTCATCAAAGCGAATGTTCCAACTCCGAGATGCTTGCACCAGCCCATAAATCGAGCGTTGGAGCTTGCACACCTTGTCAGCATTCTTAGGATCGACAAAACCTTCCGGCTGCATCATATACAATTCTTCCTTAAGGAAACCATTAAGGAATGCCGTTTTTACGTCCATTTGCCATATTTTATAATCGTAGAATGCGGCAATTGCTAACATGATTCGAACGGACTTCAGCTTCGCTACCGGTGAGAAAGTCTCATCATAGTCAACCCCTTGAACTTGTCGATAACCCTTAGCAACAAGCCGAGCTTTATAGATGGTCACATTACCATCCGCGTCTGTCTTCTTCTTAAAGATCCATTTATTTTCTATGGCTCGCCGTTCAACGGGCAAGTCAGTCAAAGTCCATACTTCGTTTTCATACATGGATCCTATCTCGGATTTCATGGCTTCTAGCCATTTGTCGGAATCCGGGCCCGCCATTGCTTCCTCATAGTTCGAAGGTTCACCGTTGTCTAACAACATGATTTCCAAGACAGGGTTGCCGTACCACTCTGGTGCGGAACGTGTCCTTGTGGACCTTCGAATTTCAGTAGGAGCTTGATTAGAAGTATCTTGATCATCATCATTAATTTCCTCTCTAGTCGGTGCAGGCACCTCAGGAACGTTTTCTTGAGTTTTGCCATTTTCCGGTTCAAGAGGTAACACTTCATCAAGTTCTACTTTCCTCCCACTTACTTCTTTCGAGAGAAACTCTTTCTCTAGAAAGGATCCATTCTTGGCAACAAAGATCTTGCCTTCGGATCTGAGGTAGAAGGTATACCCAACAGTTTCTTTAGGGTATCCTATGAAGACGCATTTTTCCGACTTGGGTTCGAGCTTTTCAGGTTGAAGTTTCTTGACATAAGCATCGCATCCCCAAACTTTTAGAAACGACAGCTTATGTTTCTTCCCAAACCATAATTCATACGGTGTCGTCTCAACGGATTTTGACGGAGCCCTATTTAAAGTGAATGCGGCAGTCTCTAAAGCATAGCCCCAAAAAGATAGCGGTAAATCGGTAAGAGACATCATAGATCGCACCATATCTAATAGAGTGCGATTACGACGTTCGGACACACCATTATGCTGAGGTGTTCCAGGCGGCGTGAGTTGTGAAACTGTTCCACATTTTCTTAAGTGTGTGCCAAATTCGTGACTCAAGTATTCTCCTCCACGATCTGATCGTAGAAACTTGATCTTTCTATCACGTTGATTTTCAACCTCACTCTGAAATTCTTTGAACTTTTCAAAGGTCTCAGACTTGTGTTTCATTAAGTAGATATACCCATATCTACTCAAGTCATCGGTGAGGGTGAGAACATAACGATAGCCACCACGAGCCTCAACACTCATTGGACCGCACACATCGGTATGTATGATTTCCAATAAGTTGGTTGCTCGCTCCATTGTTCCTGAGAACGGAGTCTTGGTCATTTTACCCATGAGGCATGGTTCGCACGTGTCAAATGATTCATAATTAAGAGAATCTAAAAGTCCATCTGCATGGGGCTTCATCATGCGTTTGACACCTATGTGACCAAGGCGGCAGTGCCACAAATATGTGGGACTATTGTTATCAACTTTAACTCTTTTGGTATTCACACTATGAATATGTGTATCATCACGTACGAGATTCATTAAGAATAAACCATGAACCATCGGAGCATGACCATAAAACATATCTCTCATATAAATAGAACAACCATTATTCTCGGATTTAAATGAGTAGCCATCTCGAATTAAACGAGATCCAGACACAATGTTCATGCTCAAACTTGGCACTAAATAACAATTATTGAGGTTTAAAACTAATCCCGTAGGTAAATGTAGAGGTAGCGTGCCGACGGCGATCACATCGACCTTGGAACCATTCCCGACGCGCATCGTCACCTCGTCCTTCGCCAGTCTCCGTTTATTCCGCAGCTCCTGCTTTGAGTTACAAATGTGAGCAACTGCACCGGTATCAAATACCCAAGAGCTACTACGAGTACTGGTAAGGTACACATCAATTACATGTATATCACATATACCTTTTGTTTTGCCGGCCTTCTTGTCCGCTAAGTATTTGGGGCAGTTCCGCTTCCAGTGACCACTTCCCTTGCAATAAAAACACTCAGTCTCGGGCTTGGGTCCATTCTTTGGCTTCTTCCCGGCAACTTGCTTACCGGGTGCGGCAACTTCCTTGCCGTCCTTCTTGAAGTTCTTTTTACCCTTGCCCTCCTTGAACTTAGTGGTTTTATTCACCATCAACACTTGATGCTCCTTCTTGATTTCTACCTCTGCTGATTTCAGCATAGCATATACCTCAGGAATGGTCTTTACCATCCCCTGCATATTGTAGTTCATCACAAAGATCTTGTAGCTAGGTGGAAGCGACTGGAGGATTCTGTCAATGACCGGTTCATCGGAAGATTAACTTCCAGTTCAGTCAAGCGGTTGTGCAACCCAGACATTTTGAGTATGTGTTCACTGACAGAGCTATTTTCCTCCATCTTACAGCTAAAGAATTTGTCGGAGACTTCATATCTCTCGACCCGGACATGAGCTTGGAAAACCATTTTCAGCTCTTCGATCATCTCATATGCTCCATGTCTCTCAAAACGCTTTTGGAGCCCCGGCTCTAAGCTGTAAAGCATGCCGCACTGAACGAGGGAGTAATCATCGGAACGTGACTGCCAAGCGTTCATAACGTCTTGTTCTGCAGGGAGGACAGGTGCGTCACCCAGCGGTGCTCGTAGGACATAATCTTTCTTGGCAGCTATGAGGATGATCCTCAGGTTCCGGACCCAGTCCGTATAGTTGCTGCCATCATCTTTCAGCTTGGTTTTCTCTAGGAACGCGTTGAATTTGAGGACTATGTTGGCCATTTGATCTACAAGACATATTGTAAATATTTTTAGACTAACTTCATGATAATAAAGTTCATCTAATCAAATTATTTAATGAACTACCACTTAGATAGACATCCCTCTTCTAGTCATCTAAGTATTACATGATCCGAGTCAACTAGGCCGTGTCAGATCATCACGTGAGACGGACTAGTCAACATCGGTGAACATCTTCATGTTGATTGTATCTTGTATACGACTGATGCTCGACCTTTCGGTCTTCTGTGTTCCGAGGCCATGTCTGTACATGCTAGGCTCGTCAAGTCAACCTAAGTGTTTGCATGTATAAATCTGTCTTACACCCGTTGTATGTGAACGTTAGAATCTATCACACCCGATCATCACGTGGTGCTTCGAAACAACGAATTCTCGCAACGGTGCAGAGTTAGGGGGAACACTTCTTGAAATTATTATGAGGGATCATCTTATTTACTACCGTCGATCTAAGTAAACAAGATGCAAAACATGATAAACATCACATGCATTCAAATAATAAACGCGACATGATATGGCCAATATCACATAGCTCCTTTGATCTCCATCTTGGGGCTCCATGATCATCTTGTCACCGGCTTGACACCATGATCTCCATCATCGTGTCTCCATGAAGTTGCTCGCCACCTATTACTTCTACTACTATGGCTAACGCGTTTAGCAATAAAGTAAAGTAATTTACATGGCGTTTCTCAATGACACGCAGGTCATACAAAAATAAAGACAACTCCTATGGCTCCTGCCGGTTGTCATACTCATCGACATGCAAGTCGTGATTCCTATTAAAATAGCATGAACATCTCATACATCACATATAGATCATTCAACATTCATCACAACTTTGGCCATATCATATCACAAAGCACTTGCTGCAAAAACAAGTTAGACGTCGTCTAATTGTTGTTGCAAGTTTTACGTGGCTGAATTAGGGTTCTAGCAAGAACGTTTTCTTACCTACGTGAAAGCCACAACATGATTTGTCAACTTCTGTTTACCCTTCATAAGGACCCTTTTCATCGAATCCACTCCAACTAAAGTGGGAGAGACAGACACCCGCCAGCCACCTTATGCAACTAGTCCATGTTAGTCGGCGGAACCGGTCTCACGTAAGAGTACGTGTAAGGTTGGTCCGTGCCGCTTCATCCCACAATACCGTTGAAGCAAGATAAGACTAGTAGCGGCAAGAAAGTTGACAACATCTACGCCCACAACAAATTGTGTTCTAGTCGTGCAATAGAGAACTACGCATAGACCTAGCTCTGATACCAGTGTTGGGGAACGTTGCAGAAAATTAAAATTTTTCCTACGGTTTCACCAAGATCCATCTATGAGTTCATCTAAGCAACGAGTCATGGGAGAGAGATTGCATCTACATACCACTTTGTAGATCGCGAGCGGAAGCGTTCAACGAACGGGGATGAGGTAGTCGTACACGACGTGATCCAAATCACCGGAGATCCTAGCACCGAAAGGACGACACCTCCGCGTTCAACACACGTACGGTCAGTGTAACGTCTCCTCCTTCTTGCTCCATCAAGGAAAAGGAGAGGTTGGGGAAGAAGGCTCCAGCAACAGCACGACGGCGTGGTGATGGTGGAGCTGCAGTATTCCGACAGAGCTTCGCCGAGCTCTACGGAGGAGGAGGAGGTAGTGGAGAGGGAGAGGGAGGCGCCAGGAGCAAGGGTGCGCTGCCCCCCTCCCCTTCCCCCCTTTATATAGCCCCCTAGGGGGTGCGCCGGCCCTAGGAGATGCAATCTCCTAGGGGGGCGGTGGCCAAGGGTGGGGCTTGCCCCCCAAGCAAGGGGGCGCCCCCCCTCTTTAGGGTTTCCCCCCTCTAGGCGCATGGGCCTCTAGGGGCTGGTTCCCCTTGGCCCATGCAGGCCAAGGCGCACCCCCTAGAGCCCATGTGGCCCCCCGAGGCAGGTGGCCCCACCCGGTGGACCCCCGGGACCCTCCGGTGGTCCCGGTACAATACCGATAACCCTGAAACTTGTCCCGATGGCCAAAACAGCACTTTCTATATATAAGTCTTTACCTCCGGACCATTCCGAAACTCCTTGTGACGTCCGGGATCTCATTCGGGACTCCGAACAACATTCGGGTTACTGCATATACATATCTTCACAACCCTAGCGTCACAGAACCTTAAGTGTGTAGACCCTACGGGTTCGGGGGACATGCAGACATGACCGAGACGGCTCTCGGGCAATAACCAACAGCGGGATCTGGATACCCATGTTGGCTCCCACATGCTCCACGATGATCTCATCGGATGAACCACGATGTCGAGGATTCAATTAATCCCGTATACGATTCCCTTTGTCAATCGGTGTTTTACTTGCCCGAGATTCGATCGTCGGTATCCCAATACCTCGTTCAATCTCGTTACCGGCAAGTCACTTTTCTCGTACCGTAATGCATGATCCCGTGATCAGACACTTTGATCACATTGAGCTCATTATGATGATGCATTACCGAGAGGGCCCGGTGATACCTCTCCGTCAAGCGGAGTGACAAATCCCAGTCTCGATCCATGTCAACCCAACAGACACTTTCAGGGATACCCGTAGTATACCTTTATAGTCACCCAGTTACGTTGTGACGTTTGGCACACCCAAAGCACTCCTACGGTATCCGGGAGTTACACGATCTCATGGTCTAAGGAAAGGATACTTGACATTGGAAAACTCTAGCAAACGAACTATGCGATCTTATGCTATGTTTAGGATTGGGTCTCGTCCATCACATCATTCTCCTAATGATGTGATCTTGTTATCATTGACATCCAATGCCCATAGTCAGGAAACCAAGACTATCTGTTGATCAATGAGCTAGTCAACTAGAGGCTTACTAGGGACACGTTGTTGTCTGTTATTCACACATGTATTACGATTTCCGGATAACACAATTATAGCACGAATAAAGACAATTATCATTAATAAGGAAATATAATAATAATGCTTTTATTATTGCCTCTAGGGCATATTTCCAACACAAGGCCCTCGGGCATGGAGTGGGCAGGCCATAAGGCTTGGGCAACGGCTCGCATCGCCTGCCAAATTCGCTCGTCCAGTTGCAGGAGTTCGAGAAGAAGGTCACCCGTAGAACCGGGCATCTCCTCTGCAGGACGACCTGTGAGCATACCTACAGACATTATTTTGTTAGTCGGCTTCCTCGCCGAACTCTTTTTTTTTTCAAAAGTTCGCTCAAGCACTTACTAAATATGCCACGACGAAGCCGCTGATTCTCCTTCGAGGAGACCGACAGCTGGCCACGAACATCTTTAAGTTCGACGTCCAGCTTGGTGTTGGCATCTTGAAGATCATTCTTCTCTCGCCTCACCTTTGTCAAGGTACTCTCACCGGCCTTTAACCGGCGTAAGAGTTGTTGCTTTTTTGGATCGAGTCCGACGCCATCTGCAATATGATTTGTCATATTTGCACCCACACCGCACAAATACTAATCTTTCGAAGTGTATCTTACCTGAGGGGGTCTCTTTGGGCTCCCCTGCTGTGGCTAGTGCGGCCTATAGTTGGGCCTTGCACCTTTCTAGCTCCTGGGACAGTACGGTATTCTTCTCTGTAAGAACCTGCATATTAAATGATCCTTAAATCAGTTATTTTAACTGTTTCAAGTATCGGGGGCTACTGGTGTATATATATTTGACCAAAATTTTCTTACCCGTATGTCTTTTACATACTGCTCCGTGGCTCTGGCTAAACCATTTTGAGCGGCACGGAGGTACGCATCTCCCGAATTAAAGGCATCTAAAGCCTCTTGGGAGAAACAAGCGTCGCGTAGAACTGTCCGGCGGCGCCTGTGGTTCATGGCACTCTCCACTTCAGAATTCGTGGCAGACAGCCTGTCCGCATCCTCTGTCGGAGGAGCGTCCAGTGCGCGCCTTGTGCTCCCCTCCGCTTCCTGGCCAGACGTTGGAGCCTGGCTGGTGGAGGCGCAATTGGCAACCTCTCCGGATATAGTCCGGCGAGGCCTCTTCGTTCTGAAGATAACACGAACGTTAATATGCCCTGGCAGTATAACACCAGGGAAACAGAGGGTGCGCTACACCTTTACACCGGCATTTCAGTCCGGACTACATTCCATTTTGCCCCACGGGGACCTGCGGCCCCTCGTTGGCCAGCCGCCGCAGGTTCGGCCTCCCGCCTCAGAAATCTCCCCTGTAAAACACGGTTGTTGTCAGAAACACCGGAATACGTGAGAATGGAATCTCTCTTAAGGGAATAAGGCTCCGGTTTCTGTCACCTGGGAGGCCGGGATTAACCCGGGGTAATCAGCCGTAATGGCTACCAAGGTATTGTCCTTGCTTAGCTGATGGAACACCCCATCGATAAGCTCCACTGATATGTCCGGATACTCTTCGGAGTCCGGATCGAGGGACCGTTCTGGGTCCTCGGGCTGTGGAGGGCAGCTGCTTATATCCTTTACCTCCTGTCGCAGTTCCTGCATTAAAGTCGTTAGACTACATATCTAACCATGGGAGTGTAAAACAAACGGGAAAGCGCAATGGTTCACTTACCCAACTTGGAGAATCGTACATAGTAAATCCGGCCCGCGGGTTGGAGCGGAGGAATTCCTCCTTTTCTCCATTGTATAAAGAGGACAAGATCTTTACTAGGGCGGCGGCTGAGGCCGGCCCCTTACGACCATAACGGGTGGCGTCATCCTCCCCGTTGAAATCCCACATGGGGTGGCCTCTATATTGAAGCGGCTGCACCCCCCGCATAATGCATGCGGACATGACTCTAATCATGGTTAGTCCGGAAAGGGCCAATAGTCTTATCCGGCCCATCAGGTAAAGGACGTCTCTGTCGATTTCTCTCCGAGAGCTCCGCGGACGCCAGCTCAAGCGTTTCTCCAATGGAGCACTGTTGAACTCAGGGAGACCGACCCGGATAGGGTCCGGTAGCGGGACGTCGTCTATGTAAAACCATTCCAAAGGCCAGTCCTTAGATGCCTTCTTTGGGTTTCCGGATAGGTATCCGGTCTCGGCGATGCGCCATACTTCGGCTCCACCCACTTGATATATAGAACCCTCTTCGGAACGGGGCACCAGGCAGAATAACCTCTTCCACAGCATGAAATGAGCCTCAACGCCTAAAAATAGCTCGCAAAGGGCGACGAAACCTGCAATATGTAATACCGAGGCGGGCGTGAGATTGTGCAGCTGGAGGCCGTAGAACTCCAGAAGCCCGCGGAGAAATGGATGAATTGGGAATCCCAATCCCCTTATTAGATAAGGAACGAGGCACACCCGCTCTCCTTTAGAAGGATTGGGGGTGCTCTCCGCTTGTTTTCCGCCATTGTAGGTGGCGAGACCGGCTCGGACCGGGACCATGTATGCGTGAGGGAGAAATCCCTTGGCCTGAAGCGACACTAACTCGCTATGCGGGATGGTGCAACTCTCCCAGTCCCCGGGTTTAGGACCAGAGGGGCGAGGGGAGGAGCTACGACGGCTGGCCATGTTGGAATGGACCTTTGCTGGGAGCGCTCTGATGATAACTCGTGGAAAGGAGAAGATGTGATTTGGATCTGAATCCCCATCCCGTTAAATAGGCGGATCGTTTGTATGGCTAGGGGTGTGGATGTAGAAACACCCCGGCTTTTCGCATTCGTTTGACACGTGGAAGACAGCCATTATTGGGTATGGAAGCCGAGGAGCGCTACATTACAGAAATCGAACATTATTCCTACAGGTACACAGGTTTTGGAGGAGGAACCCGCCTTGCAATGCCGAAGACAATCTGCGCTCCGGACTCGTCATTGAAGCCTGGTTCGGGGGCTACTGAGGGAGTCCTGGATTAGTGGGTGTTCGGGTAGCTGGACTATACCTTCGCCGGACTCCTGGACTATGAAGATACAAGATTGAAGACTTCGTCCCGTGTCCGGATGGAACTTTCCTTGGCATGGAAGGCAAGCTTGGCGATGCGGATATTCAAGATCTCCTACCATTGTAACCGACTCTGTGTAACCCTAACCCTATCCGGTGTCTATATAAACCGGAGGGTTGTAGTCCGTAGGACATCAACTCCATACACAACAATCATACCATAGGCTAGCTTCTAGGGTTTAGCCTCCTTGATCTCGTGGTAGATCTACTCTTGTACTACCCATATCATCAAGATTAATCAAGCGGGAGTAGGGTATTACCTCCATCGAGAGGGCCCGAACCTTGGTAAAAACATCGTGTCCCTTGTCCCATGTTACCATCCGGCCTTGACGCACAGTTCGGGACCCCCTACCCGAGATCCGCCGGTTTTGACACCGACAGGTACACATCAATGTCGTTACCGGGTTGCTTAGGGCCTTGGATGAGCACTGGCATCATAACGAACTTCCGCTTCATGCACAACCAAGGAGGAAGGTTATACATACATAGAGTCAGAGGCCATGTGCTATGGTTGCTGCTCTGCTCCCCAAAAGGATTAATGCCATCTGCGCTTAGACCAAACCATACGTTCCTCTGCAAACTCCTCCCTGTACTTTCTCTCGATTTTTCTCCACTGCGACCCGTCAGCGGGTACTCTCAACTTTCCGTCTTTCTTACAGTCTTCTCTGTGCCATCGCATCGCCTTGGCATGCTCTTTGTTTTGGAAGAAACGTTTCAACAGTGGTATTATAGGAGCAAACCACATCGCCTTGGCAGGTATCTTTTTCCTGGGGCGCTCGCCCTCGACATCACCAGGGTCATCGCGGCTGATCTTATAGCGCAATGCACTACATACCGGGCACGCGTTGAAATCCTCGTACTCACCGCGGTATAGGATGCAGTCATTAGGCATGCATGTATCTCCTGCACCTCTAACCCTAGAGGGCAGACAGCCTTCTTTGCTTCGTACGTACTCTCGGGCAATTCGTTGTCCGTTGGAAGCATATTCTTTATCATTACCAGCAACTTTCCAAATCCCTTGTCAGATACACCATTCACTTCCTTCCATTGTAGCAATTCTAGTGTGGTGCCTAGCTTTTTCTTGTCAGCTTCGCAACTCGGGTACAACAATTTCTTGTGATCCTCTAACATGCGCTGCAACTTCTTCTTCTCCTTTTCACTTGCGCAGTTTCTCTCTGCATCGGCAATGGCCCGACCTAGATAATCATCGGGCTCATCTTATGCCTCTTCTTCAGCTTCTTCCCGCATTGCCGGCTCAGCTTCTTCCACCATTGTTGCATCATCGTATTCAGGGAACCCATGGCCAGGATAGCTGTCGTCATCCTCTTCTTCATCATTGTCTTCCATCATAACCCCTCTTTCTCCGTGCTTGGTCCAAACATTATAGTGGGGCATGAAACCGGACTCAAACAGGTGGATGTGAATGGTTCCTGAGTTAGAATAATTGTGATCATTCTTAAAGCCAGCACATGGACACGGCATTAAACCATCCGCCCACTTGTTTGCCTCAGCCGCAAGCAGAAAAGTATGCACGCCATTGATAATCCACAAGTATAGGGGATCGCAACAGTTTTTGAGGGTAGAGTATTCAACCCAAATTTATTGATTCAACACAAGGGGAGCCAAAGAATATTCTCAAGTATTAGCCGTTGAGTTGTCAATTCAACCACGCCTGGATAACTTAGTATCTACAGCAAAGTATGAAGTAGCAAAGCAATATGGAAGTAACAGTAACGATAGCAAAAGTAGTATTTTTGGGTTTTGTAGTGATTGTAACAATAGAAACGGAAAAGTAAATAAGCAAAGAACAATATGTGAAAAGCTCGTAGGCATTGGATCGGTGATGGAGAATTATGCCGGATGCGGTTCATCATGTAACAGTCATAACATAGGGTGATGCAGAATTAGCTCCAATTCATCAATGTAATGTAGGCATGTATTCCGAATATAGTCATACGTGCTTATGGAAAAGAACTTGCATGACATATTTTGTCCTACCCTCCCGTGGCAGCGGGCACTAGTAGAAAAAGGGCCATTTGTCCTGGTTCATAAGGCCCATCTGTCCCGGTTGTGGAACCGGGACTAAAGGGTCGTTACTAATGCCCTAGGCCTTTAGTCCCGGTTCTTATACCAACCGGGATAGATGGGCCTCCACGTGGCCGCTCCGGCGAGCCCAGGCAGGAGGGCCTTTGGTCCCGGTTGGTAGCACCAACCTGGACCAATAAGCTTCCACGCGTCAGCATTTCAGGGGCTGTTTTTTTAAAGGAGGTGGTTTAGGGGTTTTGGGGGTTAATTTAGTTTGTTATAGGTAGCTAATAGAGAGATGTGTCCTCTCTTATCTCCGTGTTACTGCTATACTACTATTTCTAAACATAACTTAGATTGAAGTAAGGCAACATGTGGTGCATGTCGAAAGTAATACTAATCCTAACTTGATCAAGTTTGGATTGTACTACTTTCGACATGCACCACATGCATGTTGCCTTCACTTCAATCCAATCCATGTTCATTTCACCCACAGATATATAATAACTCTTCATGCTCGCATCATCCATCATCATAATAACAAGTCCTACTAATCATCATCATACAACTTCTACTCGTTATTAATAACAAGTCATACGATCATCATCCTGATAGTCATCGAACCAACCCTACTTAATTGTTCTTAGCACATGGTCATTAGTATTATGCAGGACCTAAATACCCTATTTAAGGTAAAATAGCCTAAAACAATATAGACCCTGACTCTCCATTATGGAGAATGGAGATCATCCTGTCTCCAATTCTTGCTCGGCGTTTCCTTTTGCTTCAAAGAACCTCCTTACGCCTGTCCATACATTTTTTCCATTCTCTGATTAGCATGTCTCCACTTCTTTTAGAAATCCGGTATGGACAGTTGAGATTCGTAGGATGACCTGGATATATGTTCAAAACACGAAGGCTGCCATTCTGATACATCAAATGAGGCACACAATCCTCTGGGATTCTCTGTTGAAAAACATAGTAATAACTTCATAGTTAGCAATGATGTACTAGTTTTAGAAGTATGCAAAAGATGCACGGATGTCGTAATAGTAAAAAATCATACCGGGGTATCCCCATGGTAGTTACCGTAGTTCAACACATGCACTAGTGGCACGTATTGACCATAATGTTGACGATTTTGATTGTAGATATTGTAATTTCAAGATCAGTACAAAATCCGACCAGATGATTTTCTCCTGATAAGTTAACTCGGAGCCATCGGTGTTGTGAGTTTTGTCTACCATGTTCCGCACATTGTCTGAACAGTCAAAATAAGCTGTCAATGGAAATAAGCTGTCAACTATTTTGAAATAAACAATATAAATTAGTTAATAATTGACTATGTTTGAGAAACTCACATAGCGGTAGAACTGGAGGCGTATCAACAAGGACCCAAATGTCCATATTGTCTTGGTCGATGTTAGGATCACCAAGATCCATGGTGACAAGCATACCCTCATCAAACCCATACATCTTGAAAAATGCTTCCCAATTTTTGCAACCAAAATGGGTTACGCTCTCAGCATTATACAAATTTACTTCTAAATTCACATCATGATGGGTCCTTAGGTGAATTTTCTTCGTTTCAAAATTTTCATGGTCTTCAAAATCCATCCTCTCCAAAACATAGTGTCTTGCATGGCATGGGATAAGCTATACTCGAATTGTAAAATATGAAAATTACACGTTGAAATAGTTGAAGTCATGCTTAATTACGAAAAAAACACTTGTCGCCGTTGCGTACCGTTTCAACATCGAAGGTCTCCTCGAGCTTATGCTGAAGCGACGATCATCGTCCAGGTGAGGCCTGTCGCACAAACCTCGATCATCGTGGCACCAGCCGCACTCACCCGGGAGACTTTTGTCGTCCGATGACGACATTTCCTACGTTCATAATTGAAAGATTAAACTTGTACAATTAAAAATATGGTGTACAAAAAATCTAAATTAGATCATGATTATTCATCATGGCTTGACTATCGGTTTGTCGAGTCTTTTCTTGAAAACTCTCAGCTCACGTGGTGTATACATTCGACCGTTGACGATGGTCACTCCTCCATTTGTCCCCGAGTGCATTACACCAAAATGTCTAGCACACGGGAACGAAGGAGAAGCGACCGCCACGACAACTGTCGGGATTCTTCGTCCTCTCATATAATATATGGTGGAACTCTCCCTCACTGATTCCTCTCTGACATTTGCGACCGTCGGTGATGGTAGCTCCTCCTTTCATTTCCTAGTGCATTACACCAAATTGTCTAGCACACGGGAACGAAGGAGAAGCTACCCCCATGACAACAGTCGGGATTCTTCGTCCTCTCATATATGGTGGAGACTCGACAGACTTAAAGTCAACCCGAAATATCGTTTAATTATCTTTCTTAAAGAGGATTTGGCTGGTCGCACCTCGAGGTCGAAGGGGGTCGGTGACGGGGACGACGGCGGGGATGATGGAGGGGCCGGGGGCTCCTAGATTTCTGCGAAAACAAAAACCCTATAAGCTATCAACTAATCATATGCATATGCCTTGCATAGTGTACTCCAATTTTAGCATTCAAAGTAGGAGTAGTTTTCCAATTTGAGCATTCAATAAGCAAAATCAAATCACAAAATAAGGATGCATTCAATTATAAGCAAAACTACATCATCTCCATGCGTCCGTACATCAATGAATATTATCACTAATACACCTCGAATACTATCATACATATAGCATCACCAGTACAGCTAGAACCGTAGCACCCTACGGGTATCGGCGTGGGCGGTGGACACCCAAAGAGAAGGAACCATCACAGGATCGCTCCAGTGAGATCCCTGAAGAACCTGCCAGGTATTGTCGAACCTGCCCTCCAACGCAACCATGTAGCGACGGACGTGCTCATCCTCCTCGCTGACACGGTGACGTACCACCTCCGCGGTGTCTGGAAGCCTCAGCACCATCACTGGCCCACGCGACCGCCACCAAACAAGGATCGGGTCAACGACGAGCTGGCTCCTCACAAACCTACGCCCCCGGAAGGTAGCACCTCCCAAAACCAGCCCGGCGGAGCCCACTCCCGGACATGGCCCAGTCCCGGAAAGTAGTTTTATTAAATCAACTAGTTCAACTACTAATTAAGCACTTACTATAAATAAAATAAAGTAGTACTTACTAAAAATAAACTACTTCTATATATAGTAAAATGAAGTAGTTTTATTAATTAATCAACTAGTTCAACTAAAAATAAACTAAATTTAAATGCACTAACAGTAGAACTAATAACCCAAAATAAAACTATCCAGCATAAAAATGCTATGAACAAAAAACTATGAACAAAAAAAACTATACAGCCTAAAAATGCTATGAACAAAAAATTATGAAAAAAGACTATGAACAAAAAAAATGCTAAAAATGCACTAACGGATCGGGATGGGAAGGGGCTCACTGGGGGCTCGAGGCAGGACGGCGATGAGGCCGGTGACGAGGACGACGACGAGGCCAGCGACAATGACGGCGACGAGGACGGCGGGCTCGTCGGGGACGGGTTACACGCGCGCGCGGTGATGCCTCGGGGAGGAGCGACTCGGGGGCTGCTACGGCGACGGCGAGGACGATGTCAACGGTTGGTCAGGGGCACGGCGATGGCGTCGGGGCAGGGGCTCGGAGCGGCGACAACAACAAGGAACGGCCTGGCCGCGTCGGGGGGAATGGGAGCAGTTGGGAAATTTTCACAAGTGCCACCTTATATAGCAAAACCAATGGTACTGGTTCGTGGCACCAACCGGTACCAATGCACACCTATGGTCCCGGTTGGTGCCACGAACCGGGACCAAAGGTCTCTTTTCGGCAGCCCAAAGGGCGGTAAACTGAGGCCTATCACTAGTAGAAAAAGGGTCAAATGTCAAGCACATTAGTGCCGGTTTGCTTTTGAGCCAGCACTAATGTGTGCATTAGTGCCAGTTCCAACGGCTAGCCCGCCGCTTTCATTAGTACCGGTTCGTGGCCGACCTTTAGCACCGGTTCAATCCACGAACCGGTACTAAACTGATTGGTGGCAGGATGTTTTCAATTTGGGGCCCCTCCAGCACCTTTAGTACCGGTTCGTGGCACGAACCGGTGCTAAAGGTCGTCCTACATAAACCCTTCGTCCACCCGAGCTCGCTCTGTTCTTCCCCTTTCCCCTCTCCTCTCTGTTCTTCCGCTCTTCCTCTCGAGCTCATCACACATTTTGCCCAAATTTTGTCAAAATTTGAAGGCCCCCATACATTCAAATGATCACAAAGGTTAGCAACTTTGTCCTTTCATCTCTCATTGCTAGATTAGCTCTTGCAATGCTTTGTATAGTGATTAATTTATGAGTTTAGTAATTTGGGAGGAAATATATGTGCTAGTATTTGATTTATATGCAATTTGAGGTCAAAAATAACACTTAGTTTGCATATGTAGGTGTGGTTTACTTAGTGCCTTCTAAATATCCGTCGTAACCACAGTCGATCGCCCACACCATTCCATCGCCGGCACCACATTGTGGTGAGCCTCTTGTTCATGAATGTTTTACATTACCAAATTGATGTTTGTGTGATTTGGATATATAGTTACTCGTGTAATTATCTTACCCGTACGTTTTTTGTTATACATAGTGCCATGGTTTTGATATCCGTCCCTGTCGGCCCTTGTCCTTGTTATGATTAGGATGTGGTATATTCTCTTTTAAAACCAGTTGTTGCATTTCGTGTTTATGACAAATTATGCCCATCAAGTTGACATAGATATTTTTGTCTAGGAGGTTTGTGAACCGGAAATTCCAACTGACCCTATTGTCGAGAGGTTAAATTTAGTTGAAAGAGAAAACGAGTATTTGAAAGAAAAATTGAAAAGAATTGAGGGGGAGAAGATGGAATTGGAGTTGCATGATGCAGATGTCGTCGATGATTACAAGATCAAGATGGAGCAAATGCGCTTGAAGATTAGAAAGATTAGAAAATGTGCCATTGATAGTGAGGCTTGCTATCATTATGCTGTTGGATCAGTTGTTACCTTAGTTGCGATCTTGATCACATTTGTTGTTGCATTTAAATGCTTTAGCTAGAGAGTTATTTGTTTGTTGCATTTAAGTCTTGTATGAACTTCATGTATGAACTTGTATTAATTTGGTCTTTTCGGTGTTGTGTAATGAAGATGAGCTGACAATGGATGTACGATGACCGATGCTCTCCCGAGTTCATTAATGGCGTGCAAACTGTTCTGCTTGCGGCTGAGGCAAACAAGCGGGTGGATGGTTTTATGCCTTGTCCGTGTCTTGTCTGTAAGAATGATCATAATTACTCTACAGCAAGAACCATTCACGTCCACCTGTTTAAGTCCGGTTTCATGCCCCACTATAATATTTGGACCAAGCACGGAGAAAGAGGCGTTATGATGGAAGACAATGAAGAAGAAGAGGACGACGACAGCTATCCTGGCCATGGGTTCCCTGAATACAATGATACAACAATGGGGGAAGAAGCTGAGGCGGCAATGCGGGAAGAAGCTGAAGAAGAGGCATCAGATGAGCCCGCTGATGATCTAGGTCGGGCCATTGCCAATGCAAAGAGAAGCTGCGCAAGTGATTTGGAGAAGAAGAAGTTGCAGCGCATGTTAGAGGATCACAAGAAATAGTTGTACCCGAATTGCGAAGCTAACAAGAAAAAGTTGGGCACCACACTAGAATTGCTGCAATGGAAGGCAGAGAATGGTGTATCTGACAAGGGATTTGGATAGTTGCTGGTAATGATAAAGAATATGCTTCCAGCGGACAATGAATTGCCCGAGAGTATGTACGAAGCAAAGAAGGCTGTCTGCCCTCTAGGGTTAGAGGTGCAGAAGATACATGCATGCCCTAATGACTGCATCCTCTACCGCGGTGAGTACGAGGATCTGAACGCTTGCCCGGTATGCGGTGCATTGCGCTATAAGATCAGGCGCGATGACCCTGGAGATGTTGAGGGCGAGCACCTCAGGAAGAAGATTCCTGCCAAGGTGATGTGGTATGCTCCTATAATACCACGGTTGAAACGTTTGTTCCAAAACAAAGAGCATGCCAAGGCGATGTGATGGCACAGAGAAGACCGTAAGAAAGACGGAACATTGAGAGTACCCGCTGACGGGTCGCAGTGGAGAAAAATCGAGAGAAAGTACGGGAAGGAGTTTGTAGATGACGCAAGGAACGTATGGTTTGGTCTAAGCGCAGATGGAATTAATCCTTTTGGGGAGCAGAGCAGCAACCATAGCACCTGGCCTGTGACTCTATGTTTGTATAACCTTCCTCCTTGGTTGTGCATGAAGCGGAAGTTCATTATGATGCCAGTGCTCATCCAAGGCCCTAAGCAACCCGGCAACGACATTGATGTGTACCTAAGGCCATTAGTTGAAGAACTCTTACAGCTGTGGAATGGAACAGGTGTACGTGCGTGGGATGAGCACATGGGGGAAGAATTTGACCTAAAGGCCTTGCTGTTCATGACCATCAATGATTGGCCTGCTCTCAGTAACCTTTCAGGACAGACAAACAAGGGATACCGCGCATGCACGCACTGTTTGGATGATACCGACAGTATATGTTTGGACAATGGTAGGAAGAATGTGTACCTGGGACATCGTCGATTTCTTCCGAGCAGGCATCCCGTAAGAAAGAAAGGCAAGCATTTCGAAGGTGAGGCGGATCACCGGACGAAGCCTCGCCACCATACTGGTGCTGATGTACCTGATATGGTCAAGGATTTGAAGGTAGTCTTTGGAAAGGGTCCTGGCGGACAACCTGTTCCGAATGACGCTGATGGACGCGCACCCATGTGGAAGAAGAAATCTATATTTTGGGATCTTCCCTATTGGAAAGACCTAGAGGTCCGCTCTGCAATCGACATGATGGACGTGACGAAGAATATTTGCATGACCCTGCTTGTCTTCTTGGGCGTGTATGGAAAGACAAAAGATACGCCTGAGGAACGGGAGGACCAACAACGTATGCATGGAAAAGACGGCATACATCAGGGTCATGCCAGGTACGCTCTTACCAAAGAAGAGAAGGAAATCTTCTTTGAATGCCTGCTCAGTATTAAGGTACCGTCTGGCTTCTCGTCGAATATAAAGGGAATAATAAACATGGCAGGGAAAAAGTTCCAGAACCTAAAGTCTCATGACTGCCACGTGATTATGACGCAACTGCTTCCGGTTGCATTGAGGGGGCTTCTACCGGATAACGTTCGATAGCCATTGTGAAGCTATGTGCATTCCTCAATGCAATCTCTCAGAAGGTAATCGATCCAGAAATCATACCAAGGTTAGAGAATGATTTGGTGCAATGTCTTGTCAGTTTCGAGTTGGTGTTCCCTCCATCCTTGTTCAACATCATGACGCACCTAGTTCACCTATGCGAAGAGATTAACGTTTTGGGTCCTGTATTTCTACACAATATGTTCCCCTTTGAGAGGTTCATGAGGAGGTGATTGAGTTTTGTATTCACTTTATTCCTGACCTTAAGCCGATTGGTGTTCCTGAATCGCGGCATAAGGGCAGAATGGATGGAAAAGGCACGCTTGGAGGGGATCAAATAATATGTATGGACGGACATTCTCTCACTAAAGCACACTACACAGTTCTACAGAATTCCGCCTTGGTGGCTCCGTATATAGACGAACACAAGAATTTTCTACGCTCCAAACACCCCGAGTGGTCTGATGACTGGATTACACGTGAACAAACCAGGAGTTTCGCCGGCTGGTTGCAGACACGTACCATGCATGACGCCTCTATTGAAGATGACTTGTACTCGTTATCCCAATTACCATCTTTGAATATAATGACTTTCAAAGGGTTCGAGATAAATGGTAATACATTTTACACGATCGCCCAAGATAAGAAGAGCACGAACCAAAACAGTGGTGTCTGCTTTGATGCAACAACCAAGACGGGAAAGGAAACATATTATGGTTACATAGAGGAGATATGGGAACTTGACTATGGACGTGGTTTGAAGGTCCCTTTGTTTCGGTGCAAATGGGTCAATATGACACGAGGCGGTGTAACGGAAGACCCGCAGTATGGAATGACAACAGTGGATCTCAACAATCTTGCGTATGCAGACGAACCATTCGTCCTAGCTAATGATGTGGCACAGGTTTTCTATGTGAAGGACATGTCTACCAAGCCGAGAAAAAGAAAAGATAAGAAAGTGAATGCATCATACGATGAGCCAAAGCGCCACATAGTTCTTTCTGGGAAGAGAAATATCATGGGAGTGGATGACAAGACAGACATGTCAGAAGATTATGAAAAGTTTGATGAAATTGCTCCATTCAGAGTGAATATTGACCCGAGCATCCAGTTAAATGATGAAGATTTTCCATGGCTACGACGCAAAGGGACACACGCGAAGAAAAAGTTTCACACCCAAAGATCTGGGATGTGATCGGCTTCACTATCATCACTTTCTTCCGTGTTTTCACACCCAGGAGGGAATCTCTGTAATAGTTAAGGTAGTTATGTGTTTTGGCATTTGAAACGCGAAGAAATTTTATGTGCAAATAAATTCTTTCAAGCATTTACTGATTTTTTAAGCTAAATGACCCTAAAATTGAAAAGCATTTCAAATGAATTCATAAAAGGTTGAAAGTTGGCATCGTATCATAATTTCACCCACATAGCATGTGCAAAAAAGTAGATAGGGTTACCGCAAAAACTAGATGCACTTCGTGTACAAAATGGACAATCTCTTTCAAAGTATCAGGGCTTCGGACGAAAACTCATCCGTTACAAAGGCATTTCATTTCTTAAATAACCTAAGCATTACCAAGTTGAATATAATGATAAAACACACTAATATTAAACATAAGAAAAAAGAATCACTAAAAAATCTATTTTCAAAGTTAAGTTATTCGCAAACTAGTGATTCACACAAATTTCAAATAATTCAAAACGTAAACTATTCAAATTTGTAAACTACCCGCACTAATAGAGAGTTTGTAATTGTTTGTACCTAAAGCAAAAATATTCACAAAGAAACTATGAATGCAGCAAAAAATAACACAAAAATAAATAAAGCAAAAAAAATAAGAAAATAAAAAAGGCCGCCTACTGCACACAGCGGCCTGCATACGACTAGAAACCCAACCTGTAGTTGGGCCAGGATGCAGGCCCGCAAGCCCAGTACGCCCATAGGCAGAGTGGGAGAGGTAGGCCCTGAAGGCCTGGTATTGAGAGGAGCTCAATGCAGTACCCGCGCAGGGGTCTATAAACAGGTCCTGGCGCTGCTCAACTAGCGAGGTGGGACTAAACTTCTGCGCCCCTCGCCTGGCAGCGCACACCCTTTAGTACCGAGTTGTGGCTCCAACCGGTACTAAAGGGGGGTCTTTGGTACCGGTTGGTGCTACCACCCGGTACTAAAGGTGGGCGCTTCCCGCCGCTTCGCCTGGCCAAAACAGACCTTTAGTACCGGTTGGTGGCTCCAACCGGTACTAAAGTGGTGTTCCATATAAGATAACCCTTCAAAAAATTTCGACAATTTCGTTCTCCCTCTGCTTCTTCTCCTCTGCCCCGTCGCTGCCGCCCCTCGTTGCCGCCCCCGTCGCCGTCGCCGCCGCCCCCGTCGCTGTCCCTTCGCCTAGCCGTCGCTGTCCCCGTCCCCGTCCTCGTCCCCGTCGTCCCCGTCGCCGCGCCCCGCCCCGTCGCCGCGCCCCGCCCCGGCCTCCCGTCATCCCCGCCCGGCCCGTCCCCATCGCCGCGCCCCGACCCATCGCCGTCGCCGCCCCCCGTCGCCGCGCCTCGCCGGTGAGCTCCTGTGCCCCGGCCGCCATGTCCACACACACACACACACACACACACACACATACTGATATTTAGTTACAGAAATATTTATAGAAATGTTAGTTATATAAATTTTTTATTTATAGAAATATTAGAAATGTTAGTTATATAGAAATGTTATAAATTTTTCTGTTTTTTAGTTATATGTATAGAAATGTTATAAATTTTAGAGTTAGTTTTAGCTAGATGAATTAGATTAATATTAAATTGTTAGAATTTGCATATAGAATTTTAGTTATCACAGTCCAATCACATTTAAAAAATGTTACTTTTTGCGGGCATATAGTATTTGTTCTCGACGATGCTCGGCCCACATCCTCGCCGTCGACCCGTTCGCCATGACGTACGGTTGACCCATGTCCGGGAGTAGGCTCCGCCGGGCTGGCACTGGGAGGTGGTACCTGGAGGGGCGCGCCGCTTGGTGAGGAACCCAGCCTTGGGTCTCGTCGTCGACCCTGATCTCCTTTGGTGGCGTTCGCGTGGGCCACATTCGGTGCAGAGGGAGCCGGCCCCGCCGGAGGTGGTGCGTCGTCGTGTCAGGGAGGAGGACGAGCACGTCCATCGCTACATGGCTGCTATGGACGTCAGGTTCTCCAATACCTGGCAGGTTCTTTGGGCAGATGACCGGAGATATGATCCTGTGATGGTTCCTTTTCTTTGGGTGTCCGCCGCTCGCGCCCCAGGAACCACGAGTGGCCTAGATTCTTCTGTAGTATTCGATCTTTATAAGCTACCTAGCCAGTGATGTATTCAATATATAATATTCGAGACAATGTATTTGAGATTATATATATTATTCGAGACGATGTACTTGAGATTATATATCATTCGATACGATGCATATTATGTACTATATATGATTCAATTTTTCCTTATTGATTGCATCCATGCATTGTAATTTGAATATAAATTGTTTTATATTTCTTCTGTATTAGTTAAGTAAAAGCTATGGTGGACAATACTGGCAGAGAGAGAGAAGAGGAATTGTTCGAGATCATACGCAGCCCTCGCAGGCTAGATGATCTGAATGAAACAGATGACGGCTCCCAATATCTGAACAATACCGGGGAGGGTGATGATAACATATTCGATCTTGACGACCGAGCTGATGAAGTCATGAACTATGATTATGATTATGATGACGCAGACAATGTTTATGATGACACAAACAATGTTGTTCTTGAAGTAACAAAGACTACCGGCGAGGTATATTTATATAAGCAGGCATCTGGTGATCATCACATGTTTTTTTATTTGAAGATATATATATTAACGAATCGATCTTTATTCTTTAGGCCCTCCGGATCGAGCAAATCTGCTTCTACAGACAGCAGGACAAAGCGAGGCCCGGGAAAAAAGTTGAAGGAGGGTGTAAAGTACAACATCGACTCCATCAAAGCTAATGGCGAACCCCTCACGCCTAAGAACATTGCGAACAAGTGGACTCGTCAGTGCGGAGTTCTTGTGAAGGACCAACTCCCGATCTCCATTCAAGAATGGAAAGAGCCAAAAACTAAACGTCCAGATGTTACTTGGGTCAAAGACAGAGCAAAACAAAATCTTTGGGAATATCTGATGGAACATTTCACCCTACTAGATTATTTCACTGATGCAGATGTGCATAAAGTCAAGGACGTTGCTCTTAAGAAGATGGCAATTGCATTCAACACCCACAAGAAAACTGTATGGGCCAACTACCTCGCTACAAAAAAGAAAACTCCAGAATTCAAGGGAACACTAGAGAAGCAAAGAGAACACTGGCCCGCTTTCGTGAAATTCAAGGAATCAGAATTATCTGAGGAACGGTCGAGAAAAAACAAGGCCAATGCGGCAAAGAAGACGCAGTTCCATAGGCTGGGTCCAGGTGGCTACGCGGTGGCAATGCCTAAGTGGGATAAGTCTGAGCAAGAGATGGAGGATGCAGGGGTCACTCCGGTTACTAGGAGTTGGCCCCCCAGGTGCAGAACTTGGTTCTATGCGCATGGGGGGGCGTTGGACCCGAAGACAGGCCTGGTTTCAAAGAAGGCAAGTCTAAAAGGAGCATGTCAAAAGTTACTTGACGCAATCGAAGATGTTAAAAAGGGGGTGTTCACGCCCAACGGAGAGAACGACGAGCTTACGTGCGCCCTGGGAAATCCTGAACACCCGGGAAGAACACGAGGCAAGGGCGTTATTCCCTGGTATGAGGGCTTTTCGGAATGGAACGATGACTACAGGACCCGTGCAAGAAAGAAGATGGAGGAGGAGAAGAAGAGGCAGCTGGAGGAGGAGCAGAGGAAGCAGGACGCGGAACGCCTTCAAGGCCAAGAAGCAAGGCACGCGGACTTGGCACTCAAATTCCAGCAGCAGCAGCAGCAGATTGACTCACTTAGCCAGGAAAGGGGGTCTCATCAGCGGCAGCGGCAAGCGGATGATCATCCAGCATTGGATAGCACCGTCCCATCCATGCCGAGAAGCAGCGTTGGTTCCGCCCCGGGCGATGCACTGCTCGATACATACCCTGTGGATGACATCATAGAGAACACTAACTGTGAGCTACACTTCAAAATGAAGAACATATCCATGAAGGTGGCGGACGCAGTTGCTTTTACAATTACCCCCGAAGCAACCTTCCATTGCGCCCCGATTCCAGCGTGCTATGCTCGTGTCTTGGTTGATGAGGTGGTGGACCCATATTCGGGGCTACATCTTGACATTCCTGGAGGTGACAACGAGTACACACTGGGAGAGGCGATACATCGTATCATCCTATGGAGAAAGGATTGCATCATCCTTCGAAGTCCACCGACACCACGTCTGCTGACTCCTCCTCGAAGTCTGCCACCGAGTCAACAGAGTCCCGCTCCTCCAAGTCCACGAACGCGTGAGAAGACTCCTGCTTCAAGTCCGTGTTGGGGATCGTTGCAGAAATTAAAATTTTCCTACGCATCACCAAGATCTATCCATGGAGTATTCTAGCAACGAGGGGATAGGAGAGCATCTACGTACAACTTGTAGAGCGCAACGGAAGCGTTCAAGAAGAACATGGATGATGGAGTCGTACTCGTTGTGATCCAAATCACCGATGACCAGCGCCGAACGGACGGCACCTCCGCGTTCAACACACGTAAGGTCAGGATGACGTCTCCTCCTTCTTGATCCAGCAAGGGGAAGGAGAGGTTGATGAAGATCCAGCAGCACGACGGCGTGGCGGTGGATGCAGCAGAATTCCAGCAGGGCTTCGCCAAGCGTCTACGGAGAGAGGGAGAGGTGTAACAAGGGAGAGGGAGGCGCCAAGGCTGCAGGGTCCGTCTGCCCCCTCCCCCCCTTTATATAGGCCCACTAGGGGGGGGGCGCCGGCCCTGGAGATCCATCTCAAGGGGGTCGGCGGCCAGGGGGGATGCTTGCCCCCCAAGGCAAGTGGGGCGCCCCTGCCCTAGGGTTTCCAACCCTAGGTGCAAGGGGAAGGCCCATGGGGGGGGCGCACCAGCCCACTATGGGCTGGTTCCCTCCCCTCTTCAGCCCACGGGGCCCTCCGGGATGGGTGGCCCCACCCGGTGGACCCTCGGGACCTATCTGGTGGTCCCGGTACAATACCGGTGACCCCCAGATCACTGCCGATGGCTGAAATGAAACTTCCTATATATAATTCTTTCCGGACCATTCCGGAACCTCTCGTGACGTCCGGGATCTCATCCAGGACTCCGAACAACCTTCGGTTTGCTGCATACTAATATTTTTACAACCTTAGCGTCACCGAACCTTAAGTGTGTAGACCCTACGGGTTCGGGAGACATGCAGACATGACCGAGACAATCTCCGGTCAATAAGCAACAGCGGGATCTGGATACCCATGTTGGCTCCCACATGCTCCTTGATGATCTCATCGGATGAACCACGATGTCGAGGACTTAATCAATCCCGAACTCAATTCCCTTTGTCTATCGGTACGATACTTGCCCGAGATTCGATCGTCGGTATACCGATACCTTGTTCAATCTCGTTACCGGCAAGTATCTTTACTCATTCCCGTAACACATCATCCCGTGAACAACACCTTGATCACATTGAGCTCATTATGATGATGTCTTACCGAGTGGGCCCAGAGATACCTCTCCGTCATACGGAGTGACAAATCCCAGTCTCGATTCATGCCAACCCAACAAACACTTTCGGAGATACCTGTAGTGCACCTTTATGGTCACCCAGTTACGTTGTGACGTTTGATACACCCAAAGCACTCCTACGGCATCCGGGAGTTGCATAATCTCATGGTCTAAGGAATGATACTTGACATTCAGAAAAGCTCCAGCAAACGAACTATACGATCTTTGTGCTATGCTTAGGTTTGGGTCTTGTCCATCACATCATTCTCCTAATGATGTGATCCCGTTATGAATGACATCCCCATGTCCATAGTCAGGAAATCATGACTATCTATTGATTAACGAGATAGTCAACTAGAGGCTTACTAGGGACACATTGTGGTCTATGTATTCACACATGTATTACGATTTCCGGACAATACAATTATAGCATGAACAATAGACGATTATCATGAACAAGGAAATATAATAATCCTTTTATTATTGCCTCTAGGGCATATTTCCAACAGTCTCCCACTTGCACTAGAGACAATAGTCTAGTTACATTGTGATGAATCGCACACCCATGGAATTTTGGTGTTGATCATGTTTTGCTCTAGGGAGAGGTTTAGTCAACGGATCTGCTACATTCAGGTCCGTATGTACTTTACAAATCTCTATGTCTCCATTTTGAACACTTTCACGAATGGAGTTGAAGCGACGCTTGATATGCCTGGTCTTTCTGTGAAACCTGGGCTCCTTCGCAAGGGCAATTGCTCCAGTGTTGTCACAGAAGAAAGTCATCGGGTCTGATGCATTGGGTATGAATCCTAGGTCGGTAATGAACTCCTTCACCCAAACTGCTTCTTGTGCTGCCTCCGAGGTTGCCATATACTCTGCTTCACATGTAGATCCCGCCACGACGCTTTGCTTGCAACTGCACCAGCTTACTGCCCCTCCATTCAAAATATACACGTATCCGGTTTGTGACTTAGAGTCATCCAGATCTGTGTCGAAGCTGGCGTCGACGTAACCCTTTACGACGAGCTCTTCGGCACCTCCATAAACGAGAAACATATCCTTAGTCCTTTTCAGGTACTTCGGGATGTTTTTGACCGCTGTCTAGTGTTCCTTGCCGGGATTACTTTGGTACCTACCTACCATACTTACGGCAAGGTTTACATCGGGTCTGGTACACAGCATGGCATACATAATATACCCTATGGCTGAGGCATAGGGGATGACACTCATCTCTTCTATATCTTTTGCCGTGGTCGGGCATTGAGCCGTGCTCAATCGCACACCTTGCAAAACAGGCAAGAACCCCTTCTTCCACTGATCCATTTTGAACTTCTTCAAAATCTTGTCAAGGTACGTACTTTGTGAAAGACTGATGAGGCGTCTCGATCTATCCCTATAGATCTTGATGCCTAATATATAAGCAGCTTCTCCAAGGTCCTTCATTGAAAAACACTTGTTCAAATAGGCCTTTATGCTTTCCAAGAATTCTATATTATTTCCCATCAATAGTATGTCATCCACATATAATATGAGAAATGCTATGGAGCTCCCACTCACTTTCTTATAAACGCAGGCTTATCCATAAGTCTGCATAAACCCAAACGCTTTGATCATCTCATCAAATAGAATGTTCCAACTCCGAGATGCTTGCACCAGCCCATAGATAGAGCGCTGGAGCTTGCATACTTTGTTAGCATTCTTAGGATCGACAAAACCTTCCGGCTGCATCATACACAATTCTTCCTTAAGAAATCCGTTAAGGAATGCCGTTTTGACGTCCATTTGCCATATCTCATAATCATAGAATGCGGCAATTGCTAACATGATTAGGACGGACTTCAGCTTCACTACGGGTGAGAAAGTCTCATCGTAGTCAACCCCTTGAACTTGTCGATAACCCTTAGCGACAAGTCGAGCTTTATAGATGGTCACATTACCATCCACGTCTGTCTTCTTCTTAAAGTCCATACTTTGTTTTCATACATGGATTCTATCTCGGATTTCATGGCTTCTAGCCATTTGTCGGAATCTGGGCCCGCCATCGCTTCTTCATAGTTCGAAGATTCACCGTTGTCCAACAACATGATTTCCAGGACAGGGTTGCCGTACCACTCTGGTGCGGAACGTGTCCTTGTGGACCTACGAAGTTCAGTAGGAGCTTGATCAGAAGTATCTTGATCATCATCATTAACCTCCTCTCTAATCGGTGCAGGCACCACATGAACATTTTCCTGAGCTACGCTACTCTGATTTTCAAGAGGTAGTACTTCATCAAGCCCTACTTTCCTCCCACTTACTTCTTTCGCGAGAAACTCTTTCTCTAGAAAGGACCCGTTCTTGGCAACAAAGATCTTGCCTTCGGATCTGAGGTAGAAGGTATACCCAACTGTTTCTTTGGGATATCCTATGAAGACACATTTTTCCGATTTGGGTTCGAGCTTTTCAGGTTGAAGTTTCTTGACATAAGCATCGCAACCCCAAACTTTCAGAAACGACAGCTTAGGTTTCTTTCCAAACCATAATTCATACGGTGTCGTCTCAACGGATTTTGAGGGAGCCCTATTTAAAGTGAATGCGGCAGTCTCTAAAGCATAGCCCCAAAATGAGAGCGGTAGATCGGTAAGAGACATCATAGATCGCACCATATCCAATAGAGTGCGATTACGACGTTCAGACACACCGTTACGCTGAGGTGTTCCAGGCGGCGTGAGTTGTGAAACGATTCCACATTTTCTTAAGTGTGTGCCAAATTCGTGACTTAAATATTCTCCCCCATGATCTGATCGTAAGAACTTTATTTTTCTGTCACGTTGATTCTCAACCTCACTCTGAAACTCCTTGAAATTTTCAAAGGTCTCAGACTTGTGTTTCACTAAGTAGACATAGCCATATCTACTCAAATCATCAGTGAGAGTGAGAACATAACGATAGCCTCCGCGAGCCTCAACGCTCATTGGACCACACACATCTGTATGTATGATTTCCAACAATTTGGTTGCTCGCTCCATTGTCCCTGAGAATGGAGTCTTGGTCATTTTGCCCATGAGGCATGGTTCGCATGTGTCAAATGATTCATAATCGAGAGACTCCAAAAGTCCATTAGCATGGAGCTTCTTCATGCGCTTGACACCAATGTGACCAAGGCGGCAGTGCCACAAGTATGTGGGACTATCGTTATTAACTTTACATCTTTTGGTATTCACACTATGAATATGTGTAACATCACGTACGAGATTCATTAAGAATAAACCATTAGCCATCGGAGCATGACCATAAAACATATCACTCATATAAATAGAACAACCATTATTCTCAGATTTAAATGAGTAGCCATCTCGAATTAATCGAGATCCAGATACAATGTTCATGCTGAAACTTGGCACTAAATAACAATTATTGAGGTTTAAAACTAATCCCGTAGGTAAATGTAGAGGTAGCGTGCCGACGACGATCACATCGACCCTGGAACCATTCCCGACGCGCATCGTCACCTCGTCCTTCGCCAGTCTCCGTTTATTCCGCAGCTCCTGTTTTGAGTTACAAATATGAGCAACGACAGCGGTATCAAATACCCAGGATCTACTACGAGCACTGGTAAGGTACACATCAATTACATGTATATCACATATACCTTTAGTGTTGCCGGCCTTCTTATCCGCTAAGTACTTGGGGCAATTCCGCTTCCAGTGACCATTTCCCTTGCAATAAAAGCACTCGGTTTCAGGTTTGGGTCCATTCTTTAACTTCTTCCTGGCAACTGATTTACAAGGCGCGGCAACCTCCTTGCCGTCCTTCTTGAAGTTCTTCTTACCCTTGCCTTTCTTGAACTTAGTGGTTTTATTCACCATCAACACTTGATGTTCCTTTTTGATCTCCACCTCCGTAGATTTCAGCATTGAATAAAACTCGGGAATGGTCTTTTCCATCCCCTGCATATTGTAGTTCATCACGAAGCTCTTGTAGCTAGGTGAGAGCGACTGAAGGATTCTGTCAATGACCGCCTCATCCGGGAGATTAACTTCCAGCTGAGTCAAGCGGTTGTGCAACCCAGACATCTTGAGTATGTGTTCACTGACAGAGCTATTTTCCTCCATCTTGCAGCTAAAGAACTTGTCGGAGACATCATATCTCTTGACCCGGGCATGAGCTTGGAAAATCAATTTCAGCTCTGCGAACATCTCATATGCTCCGTGTTGCTCAAAACGCTTTTGGAGCCCCGGTTCTAAGCTGTAAAGCATGCCGCACTGAACGAGAGAGTAATCATCAGTACGTGACTGATGGGCGTTCATAACGTCCTGGTTTTCTGGGAATGGTGGTTCACCTAGCGGTGCTTCTAGGACATAATCTTTCTTGGCTGCTATGAGGATGATCCTCAGGGTCCGAACCCAGTCCGAATAGTTGTTGCCATCATCTTTCAGCTTGGTTTTCTCTAGGAACGCGTTGAAGTTGAGGGTGACATTAGCGTGGGCCATTTGATCTACAAGACATATTGTAAAGATTTAGACTAAGTTCATGATAATTAAGTTCATCTAATCAAATTAATGAATGAACTCCCACTCAGATTTGACATCCCACTAGTCATCTAAGTGATACATGATCCGAGTCAACTAGGCCGTGTCCGATCATCACGTGAGACGGACTAGTTATCATCGGTGAACATCTCCATGTTGATCGTATCTTCTATACGACTCATGTTCGACCTTTCGGTCCTCCGTGTTCCGAGGCCATGTCTGTACATGCTAGGCTCGTCAATCCAACCTAAGTGTATTGCGTGTGTAAATCTGGCTTACACCCGTTGTATGCGAACGTAAGAACCTATCACACCCGATCATCACGTGGTGATTCGGAACGACGAACCTTAGCAACGGTGCACAGTTAGGGAGAACACATTTTCGATATTTTAATGAGGGATCATCTTATTTATGCTACCGTCGTTCTAAGCAAATAAGATGTAAAAACATGATAAACATCACATGCAATCAAATAGTGACATGATATGGCCAACATCATTTCGCTCCTTTGATCTCCATCTTCGGGGCACCATGTTCATCGTCGTCACCGGCATGACACCATGATCTCCATCATCGTGTCTTCGTGAAGTTGTCACGTCAACTATTACTTCTACTACTATGGCTAACGCTTTACCAATAAAGTAAAGTAATTACATGACGATTTAAGTTGACACGCAGGTCATAAATAAATAAAGACAACTCCTATGGCTCCTGCCGGTTGTCATACTCATCGACATGCAAATCGTGATTCCTATTACAATAACAAGATCATCTCATACATCACATACATGATTCATCACAACTTCTGGCCATATCACATCACAAAGCACTTGCTGCAAAAACAAGTTAGACGTCCTCTAATTGTTGTTGCAAGTTTTTACTTGGCTATTATAGGTTGCTAGCAAGAACGTTTCTTACCTATGTTGAAACCACAACGTGAATTGTCAATCTCTATTTACCCTTCATAAGGACCGTGTTCATCGAATCCGATCCAACTAAAGTGGGAGAGACAGACACCCGCCAGCCACCTTATGCAACTAGTGCATGTCAGTCGGTGGAACTGGTCTCACGTAAGCGTATGTGTAAGGTTGGTCCGGGCCGCTTCATCCCACAATACCGCTGAACCAAGATAGGACTAGTAACGGCAAGAAGAATTGACAATTCGACGCCCACAACTACTTTGTGTTCTACTCGTGCATAGAAACTACGCATAGACCTAGCTCATGATGCCACTGTTGGGGATCGTAGCAGAAATTAAAATTTTCCTACGCATCACCAAGATCTATCCATGGAGTATTCTAGCAATGAGGGGATAGGAGAGCATCTACGTACCACTTGTAGATCGCAACGGAAGCGTTCAAGAAGAACGTGGATGATGGAGTCGTACTCGTTGTGATCCAAATCACCGATGACCAGCGCCGAACGGATGGGACCTCCGCATTCAAAACACGTACGGTCGGGATGACGTCTCCTCCTTCTTGATCCAGCAAGGGGGAAGGAGAGGTTGATGAAGATCAAGCAGCACGACGGCGTGGTGGTGGATGCAGCAGAATTCCAGTAGGGCTTCGCCAAGCGTCTACGGAGAGAGGGAGAGGTGTAACAGGGGAGAGGGAGGTGCCAAGGCTGCAGGGTCCGGCTGCCCTCCCTCCCCCCCTTTATATAGGCCCCCTAGGGGGGGCGGCGGCCAGGGGGGATGCTTGCCCCCCAAGGCAAGTGGGGCGCCCCCTGCCCTAGGGTTTCCAACCCTAGGCGCAGGGGGAAGGCCCATGGGGGGCGCACCAGCCCACTATGGGCTGGTTCCCTCCCCACTTCAGCCCACGGGGCCCTCCGGGATGGGTGGACCCCCGGGACCTATCTGGTGGTCCCGGTACAATACCGGTGACCCCCAGATCACTCCCGATGGCCGAAACGACACTTCCTATATATAATTCTTTACCTCTGGACCATTCCGGAACCTCTCGTGATGTCAGGGATCTCATCCGGGACTCCGAACAACCTTCGGTTTGCTGCATACTAATATGTTTACAACCCTAGCGTCACCGAACCTTAAGTGTGTAGACCCTACGGGTTCGGGAGACATGCAGACATGACCGAGACGATCTCCGGTCAATAACCAACAGCGGGATCTGGATACCCATGTTGGCTCCCACATGCTCCTCGATGATCTCATCGGATGAACCACGATGTCGAGGACTTAATCAATCCCGTAGTCAATTCCCTTTGTCTATCGGTATGATACTTGCCCGAGATTCGATCGTCGGTATACCGATACCTTGTTCAATCTCGTTAAAGGCAAGTCTCTTTACTCGTTCGCTTAACACATCATCCCGTGAACAACACCTTGATCACATTGAGCTCATTATGATGATGTCTTACCGAGTGGGACCAGAGATACCTCTCCGTCATACGGAGTGACAAATCCCAGTCTCGATTCATGCCAACCCAACAAACACTTTCGGAGATACCTGTAGTGCACCTTTATAGTCACCCAGTTACGTTGTGACGTTTGATACACCCAAAGCACTCCTACGGCATCCGGGAGCTGCATAATCTCATGGTCTAAGGAATGATACTTGACATTCAGAAAAGCTCTAGCAAACGAACTGTACGATCTTTGTGCTATGCTTAGGTTTGGGTCTTGTCCATCACATCATTCTCCTAATGATGTGATCCCGTTATGAATGACATCCCCATGTCCATAGTCAGGAAATCATGACTATCTATTGATCAACGAGCTAGTCAACTAGAGGCTTACTAGGGACACATTGTGGTCTATGTATTCACACATGTATTACGATATCCGGACAATACAATTATAGCATGAACAATAGACGATTATCATGAACAAGGAAATATAATAATCCTTTTATTATTGCCTCTAGGGCATATTTCCAACAGTCCGGCACAGTCTCAGGCCACTCCTCCCGTTTCAAGTCTGACACCGTGTCAGGCCACACCTCCTGCTTCAAGTCCGGCACAATGTCAGGCCACTCCTCCTGCTCCAACTCAGCCACGTCAGCCGTCTCCGCCGCCTCAGCAATCGCAGAAGAGACATGCCGCAGCTATGGTGCGTAGAGGTACGAGTCGAGGTAGTACAGGAAGTATAGGCGGAGACAAGCGATATAAATATGGTCCAAGCAGCCTTGCTCCTCTTTCTCAGAGGCCTTACGACATGACCGAGGAGCAAAACAATGCCATAGTGCGGGTAGAAGTGGACGCCCATTTTGGATCAAAACAGGCAACGCCACCGAGGGAGAAAGTGCCTGAGGAAAAGATTGACCACTTCATACGTATGGCTAGACCACCAGCTCCCAAGCCTGTTGATTCAGACTATGAGCGCCAAATCAGGGAGGCACGTCGAGCACGACTACAGAAAGAAGCGAGCTCGAGCTCGAGCCAACAAGCAGGTGTCAAAAAATGCGGGAAAACCGTTCCCTAGCTGGGAGAACAGGCGGCACAATCGATCCCCCCGCTTGTTGTGCCAACAATACGTGAGAGTACACGCGCCCAATATTCTTGTGGGCAAAGAGTTTACGTTCCCGAGGGGGGCAATGTGGTAATAACCGAGGAGCATATAATGTAGGCTGAAATTCTCAAGATCACTGTTAGACAACTCCTCGATATCGAGCCCATGTCTCCGCTTAGAGAGGAGGAAATAAAATGGAAATATGTCTGGGGCCAACCTTTGGTCGAGCCAGACGAGGTCAAGATCAACCTCCCGACGAGAATGTATGAATTGCATCAATGGTACATGAACATTACCAAGGTTTCCAATCGAGAGTCCCGCATGGTCAAAGTCGACGAAGATCATTACTTCCATAAGAAAGCTCTGTCCGTTGAGTATTCAGAACTATTTCAGTTATTCAATCAAGATTCACTCGACAAATCTCTCGTCAGTTGCTATTGTCTGTAAGTGATTTCTTTCTGTAATTTAAGTCTCAAGCTAGCTCTAGTGCTCATTGATTGATCATTAATTACCTGTAATTATATATCCTCACTATATATTCTTATCTGTGGTATTATGCAGGATGAAGATGTATTAAATGAAAAAAAGTGGACGCTATGGCATTGGGTTCATTGACCCGAATACCATTAATGAATTCACATGGAAATTGGAATACTGTAAACAAGATGTAGAGAAAATCATGCTAGGGTCCTTGAAGCGCCTCAATAGCAATGTAGATATACTACTTCCTTACAACTTCGAGTGAGTCACACTGTCTTGTACTACAAATTCTGTTTTTGCTTACTAGCTAGATGTTAATAAGTGTATAGTGTTTAGGGTTATAGTTTATTAGTGTTATGCACATGCCCTCTTAATTTATACATGCAAACGTATGCGCATGCAGGTACCACTGGATCTTGTTAGACATTAGAGTTCATGAAGGAAAAGTTGAAGTACTGGACTCACTACTTAAAAAAGATAGTGACTACAACATCGTGAAGGGGATAGTCGACAGGTAATTTCAATCATTATTAACTATATCTGGGCCTATTTAGTTCGTCATTTCCTGATATGAACTATTTTTAATAACCCCTTTATTAATTTTATTTGCCGGCGGGCAGGGCTTGGGCAAAGTACATCAAGGTGACTCCAGGAAAATGGCGAAAAAAGCTATTTTGGTATCAACCCAAGGTAAGTAATTAAGGAGTACTAGCTAGCTAGCTAACATCTCTTTAATTCTTGTTTCAATACCATTAATTAATTAACATGCTTGATTAATTATTATCTGATTAAATTCTATTCTCGTAAAGGCCCTGAAGCAGGCGCCGGGGACTGAAGTGTGTGCATACTACATTTGCAAGAACATTCGCATGATGGCGTCCGAAAGGAGCACATCTGATAGACAGCAATGGGTACGTTTGCCAGAACACTATTCACAATCTTACATGATTGTCAATATCTAGTCACACAACAAATACACATGCATACTGATCTCCTTCTTAACAGTTCCATGACGTGCGGGAGCAGCTCCTATCAGAGGAGCGCATACGAGCACTTCAAGAGGAAATAGCGGGATTTTTGCTCGACCAGGTCATAGATCCCAAAGGAGAATACTATTACCCGCTACCGCCCCCATGACCACTTGTCATCGTGCTCCGAAGGTACCAAGGCAACATGTAGGAGAAATTGTATGTATGCATGTGTATGTGTGAATAATTACTGGTGGTTGTGAGACATTCGATTATATATATATATACGATCGGTTGTACGAGAAAATATATTTATATATATGCATAATGTGTACAATATGTAGTATCGTAAAATACCATCAAACAAAAAAGAATTAAATGGAAAACACAAAATTAATGGAAAAATAAAAATAAAAACCAACTCCGCCCAAACATTTAGTACCGGTTGGTGCTACCAACCGGTACTAATGGTCTACCAGCACCCGGGCCTGGCTCGTGCCACGTGGTGGCACTTTAGCGCCGGTTCGTGTCGAACCGGTAGTAAGGGGTGGGCTTTATTCTCCACTCTTTAGTGCTGGTTGAAGAACCGGCACTAAAGGCCCTTACGAACCGGCGCTAAACGCTACTAGGGAAAAGGCTAGCAGCAGCTCGGGTTTTAGGTGTATCAGTTGCGCGGGGACCGGCGCAACTAATAACGCGCTACAGCTAACACGTAGCAGTAGCGCGTGCTCACCAGCGCTACTGCTACACAAGGGTAGCAGCAGCGCGCTTAGTGGAAGCTCGCTACTGCTAGTAGCTCTAGCGCGCTTTGCCTGGACGCGCTACAGCTATCGTGGCGCTGCTTCTAACTTTTATCCACTCGCTACTGCTAATTTTAGTAGTTTTTTGTTTTTTTCGGCATATTTGTTTTGTATTTGAACATGCTTTATAGAAGAGTCTTTAGCACATACAAATGTCATCATGATACACATACAAATGCCTGTGAGACCACAAACGCAATCATAGCATATACATACAAATAGTCTCATCATAATCATCATCCAACACAAAGTGGTATCTTGTCATCATCTCGAAAATAGCGATACATGCAAGTCTCGAATACTTGCAACTACAACGTCATCCATCTAAACAAAGGTATACGCGAGAAGAGCTATCACTATGTGTGAGAGCGGAACTATGCAGTACATGAGGTGGCGGTTACGAGTCCTCTCTCGCGCTAGCGTGAACCTCAAGTAACTAGCTTCTCCTTCTTGTCTGCTTTTGAAGCCTTTATGGCTGGCGCCCGAGAACCCATTCACTTGCGCCTGACACTGATGCCACTTGTTGTACACCCCCGAAACCTTCCCTTTGTACACGACATAGCATTTCCATCTCGCCATCAAGAAACTAGGTACCTGTTAGAGATGCATGTTCATCAAGAGGATGTACAATCATATATATGCAAAAAAATATACTAGACCAACATCGAAAAGGAAAGGATTAGCAACTAGATGCAACATACAGTACGCAAATTAATTAATTAGAGGTACGCAGGTCATCGTACACAAACTGACAAAGTAGCGTTACGCAAGTTCGGCAGGGACCGTGGACATCACAAAGTATCATCGCTACAAAAAGTATACAAGTTCAACCGACACATATCATCATCATTGGCATCATAAATCACTAGAAGTTCCATCCTTCCATATCATCGAGGTTGGACCCTAGCTTCTTGAACGGCGTGAGGTCTAGACGTTGCATGCCTATGCGAGTTCGGACTTCAGCTCGCGATATAGGGCCGTGGTGAAACATCCCCTTCTCATCGACGATTTCTTTCATGATGATCGTCCCAATGTCGCTTTGGATGCGAAAGAAGTCTTATCTAAGTTTGTAATCCGCTTCTCCATGAGATTCTAGCCAATTGTGGATATGATCATCATTTCTGCTTCTCATGCGAAGCTTTTGGTGATCCGTGTTGAACTGAATCATGAGATGGACGACGTAGAATCCATCCTTCTTGCTTGGTTTTGGGACATGGATGCAGGAGAAGTTAGTTTTATGCGCGAAACCCATCTTCTTGTTCCTTTGTTTCCTGATCTGCATGTAGCCACCTCTAAAGCTGAAGCCTTGGAGAGTATCATCTAGAATATTCATTATGTGGGTGTAGTCTTTTTTCTCGTAGTCTCTGGAAGGGTCAAAATACACGGCGTGGGAGACTTGCGGGTAAAGAACGATAAGGACGGCGCGCCCGTTGCTACGGGGAAAAGACACCTCAAATTATTCCCCATAGAGAGAGAAGGAATGATTGAAATGTATGAAAGGGTTGTTCAGAACTGACTTACTTTGGATGATAAGGCACAAGGACAATTTCCCGGTCCTTATTCTGTACCATGAAGTTTTGGAGGTAGTCCCTAGAAGTTTCACGCTGAAAGTCGCCGAGACTCAAGAAAGACTCGTGCATGTAGTACAGATCCGCCACACAGATTTGCGAGACTTCTTTACTCTTCATGACGGAGCTCATATGTAGCGCAAAAAGGCGGACGATTGTAAAATCGAGCCGCCTTGTCAGAAACATCTCAAAGATATGGTCAAACCACAGGAAGAACACCTCCGCGGGCTGTGTCTCGACGTAGCACTTCCCCTCAGGCACACGAGCCGCGTATGTCGGATATCCTGGATCCTTTGAGGCTAGTAGGCTTTTCTCAGTCGATAGCACATGGTCGTGCAGTCTCCTGAGATCCCCTGATTGTGCCTCCAGCGGTTTCGGCGGTAGCATTGGCTCGCCCGTGAGATGGAACATGGCCGCACCTTTGACAGGTACACGCTCTTCAGAATGCATCGTCTGGCTGCTATGTGCTCTGGCTTGTTTGGAGGCAGCTATCTTCCCCAATCTCTTTCTCTCCTTTTTCTTGGGCACACCTTCTAGACCCTTCCTTAACCCCTGCCCCAGTGTTCCCGGGCTAAGTACTGTACGACCCTCGCGCCCGGCTAGTTGAGCTTGTGTTCAGGCGGCATCTTCAGGCGTGTCCTGTGAGGATTTCATGAAGAGAGACTTTTTGCAATCCCTGCTACGTCCATCCTGCCCGGGCATATCATCCATATCCTCATTAGCAAGCTGATAGCCCGATTCATCATATGGTTGACTCATCAATTCTATGTCACAGTCATACGCGTTTGTATTGAGGAAATCCATAGTGTCGACCTCCGTCTCATCATCCATTCTCTATTCTACACGACAAATTACATCAGCCGGCACTATTGCACCCCCTTCATCTTGTCGTCCGCCGCTCTCACCCGGCACTACAGGAGCTGGTAATTGCGTAGGCGGGGTGGTGGTCTTCGCACATGCTTGTTTATGTGTGGTTATTGGTGTGCTCTCGGCCGGCTCCAGATGAATAAGATTCTTCGGCGATAGCAGCACCCAACCCTTGCAGCTTCCAATCCATGGCGGGGTCTCGTCGTCCGCTCCCACATGCTGTACTGAAGGAGGCAAATCCCCGTGCCCCGATTTCACACTGGACAAGCTAACCCTGAAGTGCCCAGCAGGGATCGGCTGGTTGTGGAACGTGGGCAAGGGGTCCATTATCATCCCCTTTCCCACGTCCACCTTCTGGCCTTTAATCAAGTAGAGTATGGTGCACGGGGTTTCTTTCGCCTGCAAACACATATGTATGTGGCGTAAAACATCTGAAAGGCAACAAAAATGGAATATTATATATATGGTGGTGCGACATGTAATTACCGTGATGACGTCGAGCTCAGCCAAAGACGAAGGCCCACCGAGCGCGCCAGAGACTGAGGACGGGCTGCTATGAGTGGGAGCAGCTATGAGAGCAGGCCCGGTTGCGTGGGAAAGTGATGGTGCGATGATGTTGTTGTTCATGGAGTTGCTCCCGACGAAACTGGGCAACGGGAAATCATGTACCGTCTTGTCTCGATTTTCCTTCGTCCAGTTGATGATAACTGGAACCAAGTTAGTAGCGAAATTATTTCTGCAGGGAGTTACAGCTGCATTGACTGCCTGCTGTAACAACTCATATTTGTCCTCGGCTGCTTTTTTCGCGTCCTCAGCTGCTTTTTTCTAGACCGCAAGCTTCACCTTCGCGTCGATGTCCGCCTGACTAAACTTCTTTTTCTGCTTCTTGGCCTCCGGGCCCTCATTTTAAAACACCTTCCACGTGGCGCCGTCTCCAGCGCCGTGCACACGACCATATTGCGGCCGCTGGCCCAAAGGGAGTCCCTTAAGTTCGTTCAAGGCCCGGTTGAGAGGAGTGTCCCACTTGGGCCTCATCGGAGAAGTAGGGCTTTCAGCTGCAAGCTGGTGTTGCTTCTCTAGTAGTCTAATCAATTTCCTCGTGATCTGGTCCGTGTAAAAAACCTTTTTCACCTTGTCCCACTTGTAGCGGGCCCTGATGAAGTCACGCTCTAAGGGGTTGGTGAACTTCGCGAAGGGGTCTGGGAGACCCGCGGCTTCACGTTCCGCGTCCTCCTTATCCCATATGGGCCTTTTACCGAGGTAGCCACGGCTTCCGAGGCGATGCTTCCCCGTGTTCCTTTGTTGAAGGCTCTTGAATTTCGCAGCCTTAGCCTTGGTGTCCTCGGTAGCGCAAGTGTCCTTGAACTTTTCGAACTCCTCTTCCGTAAGTGTAGGATTTTCCTCCAGAATCTTGGACAGGGGTTCCTCAGCCTCAATAGCTTGTTTCAATCTCCCTTTCCAGGAGGCCAAATCATTGCTGAACATGCCCATAGCGTGATTGTTAATCTTTTTCATCTTCAGATCATCCCACGGTTGTTCTATGTTATCATCCCGGTCGGGGAACTTGAATCTCTTGTGCAACTTCGTTAGGAGCAACTGCGTCAAATGTTCTTTACTCCTTAAGTCATCGTCGTTGATGCTCGCGCATTCTCGTAGGTTGCATCCTACTTGGTTCCCATAGCACTTGCGAGGTTCTTCTGGCTCTAACGGCTCAAACTTGACAGGTGCCATCTTTGTGATCACAAGTCATCCAATCCCTAGTTTGTTAGGTTTTCGTATCCTCTGCTTCTTATGCTTCCTCTTTTTGGTAGCGGCATCGTCGCCGGTACCTTCCCCGCCGGTATCTTCCCCGCCGGTACCTTCCGGACTGGTCTCGGCGCCGCCATCGGTGCCGGCGCCATCGGTGTCGATGTCGGCATCAGTACCATCGTCGAGGCGGACGTGCAAACCTTGCTTAACAGTCAAAAAATTGAGGTAGTCTTGTTCACCCTGATAATCCATCTCATATACATCTTGGTCAGAAGGCCCAGTTTCTTCGTTGTTCGACATGTTTCTTATGATTAAGTGTCCTCATTTATTTCTAAAAGTATGAATAAATGAGAAATGACATAAAAAAGAAATCTATGTGCCAGCACTCGATATGCCAACTATGTAGCACAAATCATGCCTTTATTCACGGGAAATTTTGGCATGACCTTTGCTAAAAAATGGACATATCGAGCGCCTTAAATTCATCGAAACGGAAATGAATCAACATTCCGGCATAACATAGGCCACTCGGATCATTTACCAAAACATGACATTTCCAAAACATGACATATCCACATATCACATGTCCAGTTCAAATTTTCATATAAATTCAGCTAATTTTGAAGCCTATCTAAATTCGTAACTAAATAGATAACCTAATTAACATAACTAAAACCTAAGTAAATTAACCGAAGAACCCTCGCTAGCAGAGAGAGAGAGAGAGGGGGGGTGGTTTACGGAGGGTGCAGGGGCGAGGAGGCAGGCCCGCCGACGGCCGACGTTGGGAGGGGAGGAAGCAGAGGAGGGAGGCGAGGGCCGACGGGTCGGGGGCGAGCGCGCCGGGTTCGGGGGAGAGCGCGCCGGGGTCGGGGCGAGCGTCGGCGCCGGGGGCGACCGCGCCTGGGTCGGGCGCGGCGGGGTCGGGGGCGAGCGCGCCTGGGTCGGGCGCGGCGGTGCGACGGGGCCGGGGAAGAGAGTGGGGATTTGGGGGAAAAGAGGCGGGATGAAGCAGGGAGAGTGAGAATTTTGGGTTAAGTGGACGTAGCAGTAGCGCGTTTACACGAAGCACGCTACTACTATTATAGACAGCTATAGCGGTTTTTTTACAGAAACTGCTACTGCTACCTTGACTAGTTGTAGCTCTTTTTCAGTACAGCGCTACTGCTATAACCAGTTTCCCTTTTTCTTTTCCTTTATTTTTCTCACTTTTTTTTATTTCTGAGAGCAGTGAACCAAGGGAAGGCGATATATATATTGCATCATTTGACGGTCAAATATGTATGCAAAATAGGAACATATATATTACATCATTGGACCCATGCATAATAATGGCTAAGTGTGTATACAAAATAGGAACATATATATTACATCATTTGACCGATTCCTCAGCGCTGACGTTTTCGTTTTTGAGTCAGCTTCTTTCCCTTCTTGTTCGTCGAAGAATAATTGAGCCCCTCATTGTGACTTTGCCTTTTCCATGGAGTACGATTTTTCTTTGGTAATGTAGTATTGATTCTTCTTTTGGCGTATACTTCATCATCATCGTCATCTTCCCTCATTAGGTTGCCGTACTGATCATAGTCTTCCTCTTTGGCGACTCCATCCATTCCAATGATGTTCCTTTTGCCTCTCCTCACGACAACACGACTGGGATTGCATGGGTCAGTTATGAAGAAGCATTGTGTCACGTGCTTAGCGTGTACCCATGGCTCGTTTTTTACAATAGCGTTCACGGTAGCGCTCTTGGCGTTGGGTATAGTCATGGTAGTGAAAATCCGGTTTTCTCTTTCGACATTCTTAGCCCATCTGACACGAAACATCATCGTGTTGTGCAGTCCAGAGTAGTCAAGCTCCCAGATCTCCTCGACCCTTCCAAAAAATCGTTCAGTTGCGCCGTTGTCGCTGCCGGTCATGCATTCCATCGTCACCCCTGAGTTCTGATCATCACTGTACATATCTTTGGCCTCCGTGTAGAACGTGTATCCATTGATATCATATGCCTAATAGGTTACGAGGTTGGGCGAGGGGCCATGTGCTAAGGCGTATATGAGCAATCCGTCCTTAGAGCCCTCCTCCGGGGGATTAGCAATAATATGCTCTTTGAACCAATGCAGGAAACTGGAGTTGTGCTCTCTAGTAACTTCGGCGTCTGTCTTGCATACCCCCCGGTCACGATACTTCTTTGCGATAATTTCTTTGTGTAGTGCCACGAAAGGATCTACCTCGTCTAGATGTTGTAGCACTACCATGTTTTCTCTGGCAAAGTCGCTGCGTCGATCTGCGTATGCCACGTGCAATTCCCTGCAACCGTTGCAGTGACCTTCTCCTTCGAGCCTCCCATCATGCTTGTTAACGGGCAAACCAACACTAACACCAAGCGGCTGGTCTGCGCCATATAGAAAATTCTCACAGAAAGAGATGCACTCTTGTGTCAAATAGCCCTGGACGATGCTTCCATCCGGTTTGGACATGTTACGAATGAATCCTTTGATGATCCCATTCATCCTCTCAAATGGCATCATGTTGTGCAGGAATGACGGCTCCAGGTCTATTATGTCATCCACAATATGGACACACAGATGCACCATGACGTCAAAGAACGCAGGCGGGAAGTACATCTCAAGCTCATTCAGTATCACAACAATCTCTTCCTGTAGCCTTCGGAGCTGCTTCACACTGATCGACTTTTGAGAGATGACGTCGAAAAAGTTGCAGAGACCAATAAGTGTGTCAAGGACGTGCTTGTCCATTATCCCTCTAATGGCAACAGCTAGTATCTGCGTCATCATCACATGACAGTCATGGGACTTCATCCCGCTGATCCTTTTCTTGTCCGTGTCTAGATATCTGCTTATCTTGCCACAGTAACCGGAACTAACTTTGACTCCGGTAAGGCACTGAAAGAATTGATGGATCTCAGCCTGACTTAAGGTGAAGCAAGAAGGGGGCAATAATCCTCTTTCTTTATTTTCTTGCCCTTCTTGTCCCGTGCCTCTGTCTCCGTCTCTGTCTCGTCTGACATTTTACAGAGCGGCATGTGCAGATCTTCCCTGATTTTCAAATATTGCAATTCTTTTCTTGCCTTCGGCCCATCCTTGGTCTTATCCGGCATGTTCATCAGTGTTGCGAGCAAGCTCTCAAGGACATTCTTACAGATATGCATTTGATCAAGGCAATGAGGTGTATCGAGTTTGTGCCAGTACTCCAAGTCCCAGAACACAGACCTCGTCTTCCATACCTTCAGCAGCGGCTCCGGCGCCTTTCTCATCATCTTTCCCGACGCGGGGCACTCCTTCCAGTTTTTCAACAGCTCATCGATTTTGGCACCGCTCTGCTTACGTGGAGGTCCTCGATGCTCAGCGTGACCATTGAATAGATCTCCATTGTTTCTCCATGGGTCGTCCTGTTCGAGCCATCTTCGATGCCCCATGTACACGATTTTCCCAGACCCGCCATCTTTCCTTGACGTTAGCTGCTGAGACGTCGAATCATCCATGCACCGCGTGCATCCACAATATCCATGGCACACCTGGCCTGCCACATATCCGTAATTGAGATAGTCCTGCACTGTCGTGATCAGCGCGGCTCTCAAGTTGAAATACTCGCCTTTGCTGGCGTCCCATGTCTTGGCCGGTGTTTTCCATAACGTGTCTAACTCCTCTTGAAGTAGCCCCAGATACAAATTAATATTATTTCCTGGTTGTTTCGGCCCTTGAATAAGCATGCTCATGTGAATGTACTTCGATTTCATGCACAACCAGGGGGAGGTTGTACATCCATACAAACACGGGCCATGTGCTATGGTTGGTGCTCTGATTGCCAAACGGATTCATGCCATCGGTACACGCGCCAAGCACGAGGTTCCTTGCATCACATCCAAAATACCGATAGAATCTGTTGAACGCTCTCCACTCGCTTCCATCCTTGACGTGTCTCAGCTTCGGATCATCTCCATCGTCGGGCTTCTTCCTCTCCGCGTGCCAGCGCATTAGCTTTGCTTCCTTGGGATCTACAAAATACCTCTGGAGACGGGGAGTGATCAGTAAGTACCATACCACTTTCTGGGGACATTTCTTCCCAGCCTTCTTGTATCGAGAAGCATTGCACACCGGACAGCTTGTTTTTTCCGCGTGCTCCTTCCGATAAATTATGCAATCGTTGATGCATGCATGGTATCTAACGTGTGGCAGATCAAGAGGGCACACGATCTTCTTGGCCTCATCAACAGTACTAGGACATAGATTACCTGCGGGAAGAACATCCTTTAGGTACTTGAGATGCTAGTCGAGGCTAGTGTCGGTCCATTTGTTTTTAGCCTTCGTCTTCAGTAGTTGGAGCGTGAAACTCAATCGGGTCACCTCAGGATTGCAACCATCATACAATGGAGTGTTCGTGTCTACCACCAGTTGCTCCATCTTAGCCTCCTCTCTAGAAGCAGCTCTCTCAGTACTCGTCTCCTTGCGAAGCAATGCTTGAACATGAGGGTCCTGCACGATTGAAGTTAGTACCAACGAACTCTCCTGCATGGAGTCCATGTCGTTCTCTCTGCCGCCATGTCCGGCCCCTTCACCGCCGCCATGTCCGGCCCCTTCTCCGCCGCCATGTCCGGCGTCTTTCCCGCCGCCATTATCGATCGTCTCTTCGTCTTGCCCCGTGTCATCATTTTTTTTGAAAGAATTGATAGTGGGAGAGCACTCCGCTGTGATATATATATCTATATAAATGGGGTGTTTACATAGACATATAGAACGCCAAACACGACCGACCAACTACCACCCCTCCCCCATGGCTTAGGGGAGAGGCAAACTACCAGTCCTCCACGGGGGGAGCCGAGAGAGAAAAGATCCAACAAGGGTCAACCTAGAGTGTTACAAAGGTTTACAAATGGGCCTCTATGGGCCTCCTTGATTCTATATTGTAGCTAACCGAGGTCGTTTTTGAAGCGTGACAGCCAAGTGCTTGTCCCCGTGTCATCATTGCCTGCCCCGTCGGCATCCTCAACATCTGCCACGCTGAATCTACGGCCCATTGTAGGGTTTCTAGTCGTATTTAGGCCGTGGATGTCCAGTAGGTGGCATTTTTTCATTTTTTCCTTTTTATTTTTTTATTTCTACTTAAAACTAAATACTTATAGTTTTTTAGTGATTTCTTCTTGCTTTTAGGTCACAAAAATTATAAACTTTCTATTAGTGCCATTAGTTTTAAAATTTGAATTTTTTTAAATGTATGTGAATCACTAGTTTTATGAATAAATTTACTATAAAAATAAATGCTATTAATGTCTTGAACAAAAAATACTTTGTTAATATAAGTTGCATAACTTTTATATAATTTTAGTTTCAAAAATACTGCAGGTTTATATAAGCTTTTTAGTTGATTCCTTTTGCTACTATAGTTTTATAAAAGCTTTTTGATTTATTCTTTTTGCAATTGAAGAATATTATAGTTTTATTTTAGTTCATCATAACAGAATAGTTTAATTGTTTTTAGTTTTTTAGTTGATCATAACAAGTATTATAGTTTTATGCATTTTATTATTTTTCATGCATTTACTGCGTTTTTGAGCTATAAGACCTGGAAATTGAAAAGCATTTCAAATGAACTCCGAAAAGGTTGAAAATCGGCATGGTATCATCAATTTTCAACCGTTTCTGACTTCATTTGTTATTTTCCATGCATTTACTGATTATTTTGAGCTATAAGACCATGAAATTGAAAAGCCCTACAAATGAACTCGGAAAAGGTTGAAAGTTATCATGGTATCATCATTTCACCCACATAACATGCCCGGTATCAGGATTTCATACGGACATGGATGCACTTCGTGTACAAAACGGACAATCTGTTTCGAAGTATCAGGATTTCATATGGAAACTCGTCTGTTACAACAGGCATTTCAAATGAACTACGAAAAGGTCGAGAGTTGGCATGATATCATCATAATAGTTGTGGAGAGAAAGTCTTCACTTTTTTTTGCTTGTGTGCTTTGCTTATTGCGCCGTAACCATGGACTTCATCGTTTATCAGGATGCTTGGGTCAGCCTTGACTTTGAATGGAGGAATTTCATGAAACTTTTCATAATCTTTAGACATGTCTATCTTTCCCTCCACTCCCACTATGTCCCTTTTTCCTGAAATAACTATGTGGCGCTTTGGCTCATCATATGATGTATTCGCTTCCTTATCTTTTCTTTTTCTCGGTTTGGTAGACATGTCCTTCACATAGATAACCTCTGCCACATCATTGGCTAGGACGAACGGTTCGTCAGTGTACCCAAGATTGTTCAGATCCACTGTTGTCATTCCGTACTGTGGGTCTACTTGTACCCCGCCTCCTGACAGATTGACCCATTTGCACTTAAACAAAGGGACCTTAAAATCATGTCCGTAGTCAAGTTCCCATATGTCCATTATGTAACCATAATATGTGTCCTTTCCCCTCTCGGTTGCTGCATCGAAGCGGACACCGCTGTTTTGGTTGGTGCTCTTTTGATCTTGGGCGATCGTGTAAAATGTATTCCCATTTATCTCGTATCCTTTGTAAGTCAATACAGTCGAAGATGGTCCCCTAGACAACGAGTACAACTCATCACAAACAGTGGTGTCACCTTTGACACGTGTTTCCAACCAACTGCTGAAAGTCCTGATGTGTTCACATGTAATCCAGTCGTCACACTGCTCCGTGTGTTTGGAGCGCAGACTGTTCTTGTGTTCATCGACATACGAGGTCACCAAGGTAGAGCTCTGTAGAAGTGTGTAGTGTGCTTGAGACAAAGAATGCCCGCCCTGCATATTATTGAGTCCACTCCTAGCGTGCCTTTTCCAGTCAGTCTCCCATCATACCGCGATTTAGGGAGACCTATCTTCTTAAGGCCAGGAATGAAGTCAACACAAAACCTAATGACATCCTCTGTTTGATGGCCCATGGAGATGCTTCCTTCTGGAGTAGCACGGTTACGGACATATTTCTTTAGGACTCCCATGAATCTCTCAAAGGGGAACATATTGTGTAGAAATACGAGGCCCAGAATGACAATCTCGTCGACTAGATGAACTAGGACGTGTGTCATGATATTGAAGAAGGATGGTGGGAACACCAGCTCGAAATTGACAAGACATTGCGCCACATCACTCCTTAGCCTTGGTATGATTTCTGGATCGATCACCTTTTGAGAGATTGCATTGAGGAATGCACATAGCTTCACAATGGCTAATTGGACGTTTTCCGGTAGAAGCCCCCTCAATGCAACCGGAAGCAGTTGCGTCATAATCACGTGGCAGCCATGAGACTTTAGGTTCTGGAACTTTTTCTCTGGAATATTTATTATTCCCTTTATATTTGATGAGAAGCCAATCGGGACCTTCATACTGAGCATCCATCCAAAAAAGATTTCCTTCTCTTCTTTGGTAAGAGCGTAGCTGGCAGGACCTTCGTACTACTTTGGAGGCATGCCATCTTTTTCGTGCAAACGTTGCAGGTCCTCCCTTGCCTCAGGTGTACCTTTTATCTTCCCATACACGCCCAAGAAGCCTAACAGGTTCATGCAAAGGTTCTTCGTCATGTGCATCACGTCGATTGAAGAGCGTACCTCTAGCTCTTTCCAGTGATCTGCCTCACCTTTGAAATGCTTGCCTTTCTTTCAACATTGATGGTTGGTCAGAAGAAATCGACGATGGCCCAGGTACAAATTCTTCCTGCATCTGTCCAGGTATATACTTTCGGTGTCAGCTAAACAGTGCGTGCATGCGTGGTATCCCTTGTTTGTCTGTCCTGAAAGGTTACTGACAGCGGGCCAATCATTGATGGTCGCAAACAGCAACGCCTTTAGGTCAAATTCTCCCCCCATGTGCTCATCCCATGCACGTACACCTGTTCCATTCCACAACTGTAAGATTTCTTCAACTAATGGCCTTAGGTACACATCAATGTCGTTGCCGGGTTGCTTAGGGCCTTGGATGAGAATTGGCATTATAATGAACTTCTACTTCATGCACATCCAAGGAGGAAGGTTATACATACATAGAGTCACGGGCCAGGTGCTGTGATTGTTGCTCTGCTCCCCGAAAGGATTAATGCCATCCGCGCTTAAAGCAAACCATACGTTCCTTGGGTCACTTGCAAACTCAGCCCAGAACTTTCTCTCGATTTTTCTCCACTGTGACCTATCAGCGGGTGCTCTCAACTTGCCATCTTTCTTACACTCCTCACTGTGCCATCGCATCAACTTGGAATGCTCTTTGTTTCTGAACAGTCGTCTCAACCGTGGTATTATAGGAGCATACCACATCACCTTCGCAGGAACCCTCTTCCTGCGGGGCTCGCCCTCAACATCAACATGGTCATCTCGTCTGATCTTATACCGCAATGCACCGCATACCGGGCATGCGTTCAAATCCTTGTACGCACCGCGGTAGAGGATGAAGTCATTAGGGCATGCATGTATCTTCTCCACCTCCAATCCTAGAGGGCATACAACCTTCTTTGCTGTGTACGTACTATCGGGCAATTTGTTATCCTTTGGAAGCTTCTTCTTCAATATTTTCAGTAGCTTCTCAAATCCTTTGTCAGGCACAGCATTCTCTGCCTTCCACTTCAGCAATTCCAGTACGGTACCGAGCTTTGTGTTGCCATCTTTGCAATTGGGGTACACCTCTTTTTTGTGATCCTCTAACATGCGATCGAACTTCAGCTTCTCCTTTTCACTTTCACACTTTTCCCTTGCATCAACAATGACCCAGCGGAGATCATCATCGGGCACATCGTCTGGTTCCTCTGGATCTTCAGCTTCCTCTTGATCTTCAGCTTGCCCCGTTGCACCATCACCGTATTCAGGGGGCACATAGTTGTCATCGTCCTCTTCTTCTTCGTTGTCTTCCATCATAACCCCTATTTCTCCGTGCTTCGTCCAAACATTATAGTGTGGCATGAAACCCTTATAAAGCAGGTGGGTGTGAAGGATTTTCTTGTTAGAGTAAGACCTCGTATTCCCAAAATTAGGGCATGGACAACACATAAAACCATTCTGCTTGTTTGCCTCAGCCATTTCGAGAAAATTATGCACGCCCTTAATGTACTCAGAGGTGTGTCTGTCACCGTACATCCATTGCCGGTTCATTTGCGTGCATTATATATAATTATGTGTGTCCAAAGTAAGAAAATTAGACAAGTGTCTATCTAAAGTAAGATTTTTTTTCTTTCAGAAAGAAGATAAGAACAAGAGGCTCACCATGGTTGTGCCGGCGACGAGATCGGCGGGCGATCGACGGCGGTGAAGACGAGGACGGGGCGTGACGGACCGCTAAACCTAGACAAATCTCGGAAAAAATGGAGCTCGAAGGTAGAACTTCGAGAGGAGAAAGCTTAACTAGTGTGGCTCGGGCATATCATCGAACACCTCACATGCATAAGAGGTGAGCTAGAGCACCCAAATGCCCTTCCTCACCGGCCAGCAAAAAACAGAGCACTGTGGAGTGCTCTGCTCGCCGGCGATGGGTTATATATAGGCAACTCATTTTTCCCGGTTCATGGCTGGAACTGGGACTAAAGGCCATCCCTCTGTCCCGGTTCATGCCACGAACCGGGACCAATAGTTGTGGGCCAGGAGCGAGGCCCATTGGTCCTGGTTCGTGCCAAGAGCCAGGACAAATGGGCCCAGACGAACTGGGACCAATGCCCATGAGGCCCCGGCCGGCCCCCTGGGCTCACGAACCGGGACAAATGCCTTCATTGGTCCCGGTTCGTGGCAGAACCGAGACTAATGGGCTGGCCAGGCCCGAACGAAAGCCCCTTTTTCTACTAGTGGGGGTCCTAATGGAAACTAAGGGATATTAAGGCCTCCTTTTAATAGAGTACCGGACCAAAGAATTAACACATAGTGAATACATGAACTCCTTAAACTACGGTCATCACCGGGAGTGGTCCCGATTATTGTCACTACGGGGTTGCCGGATCATAACACATAGTAGGTGACCATAGACTTTCAAGATAGGAACAAGAACTCACATATATTCAAGAAAACATAATAGGTTCAGATCTGAAATCGTGGCACTCGGGCACTAGTGACAAGCATTAAGCATAGAGAAGTCATAGCAACATCAATCTCAGAACATAGTGGATACTAGGGATCAAACCCTAACAAGACTAACTCGATTACATGATAAATCTCATCCAACCCATCACTGTCCACCAAGCCAACAATGGAATTACTCACGCACGGCGGTGAGCATCATGAAATTGGTGATGGAGGATGGTTGATGATGACGATGGCGACGGATTCCCCTCTCCGGAGCCCCGAACAGGCTCCAGATCAGCCCTCCCGAGAGGTTATAGGGCTTGGCGGTGGCTCCGTATCATAAAACGCGATGAATCCTTCTCTCTGAATTTTTTCTCCCCGAAAACGAATATATGGAGTTGGAGTTGAGGTCGGTGGACCAACAGGGGGCCCACGAGGCAGGGGGCGCGCCCCCACCCTCGTGAACAGGTGGAGGCCCCCCTGATGTGGATTCTTCTTCCAGTATTTTTAATATTTTCCAAAAATAAGTTCTGTGGAGTTTCAGGTCATTCCGAGAACTTTTGTTTCTGCACATAAATAACACCATGGCAATTCTGCTGAAAATAGCGTCCGTCCGGGTTAGTTCCATTCAAATCATGCAAGTTAGAGTCCAAAACAAGGGCAAAAGTGTTTGGAAAAGTAGATACGACGGAGACGTATCAACTCCCCCAAGCTTAAACCTTTGCTTGTCCTCAAGCAATTCAGTAGATAAACTGAAAATGCTAAAGAAAAACTTTTACAAACTCTGTTTGCTCTTGTTGTTGTAAATATGTTAAGCCAGCATTCAAGTTTTCAGCAAAGATTATGACTAACCACATACACAATAACTATTAGGTCTCATATGTTTACTCATGTAAATGGCATAATCAACTAGCGAGCAATAATAATAAATCTCGGATGACAACACTTCCTCAAAACAATCATGATATCATATAACAAGATGGTATCTCGCTAGCCCTTTCTGAGACCGCAAAACATAAATGCGGAGCACCTTTAAAGATCAAGGACTGACTAAACATTGTAATTCATGGTAAAAGAGATCCAGTCATAGTCATACCCAATATAAATTAATAGTAATGGATGCAAATGATAGCAGCGCTCTCCAGCTAGTGCTTTTTAATAAGAGGGTGATGACTCAACATGAAAGTAAATAGATAGGCCCTTCGCAGAGGGAAGCAGGGATTTGTAGAGGTGCCAGAGCTCAATTTTAAAGCAAAGATAAATAATATTTTGAGCGGCATACTTTCATTGTCAACATAACAACCAAGAGATGGCGATATGTTCCATGCTACACACATTATAGGCGGTTCCCAAACAGAATGGTAAAGTTTATACTCCCCCTCCACCAACAAGCATCAATCCATGGCTTGCTCGAAACAACGAGTGCCTCCAACTAACAACAGTCCCAGGGGGAGTTGTTTTGCAATTATTTTGATTTGATTTGCATAAAGCATGGGACTGGGCATCCCGATGACCAACCATTTTCTCGTTAGTGAGGAGCGGAGTCCACTCCTCTTGAGAATAATTAACCTGCCTAACATGGAAGATATGGACAACCCTAGTTGATACATGAGTTGTTCGAGCATACAAAACAGAATTTCATTTGAAGGCTTAGAGTTTGGCACATACAAATTTACTTGCAACGGCAGGTAGATACCAAATATAGGAAGGTATAATGGACTCATATGGAATAACTTTGGGGTTTAAGGGATTGGATGCACAAGCAGTATTCCCGCTTAGTACAAGTGAAGGCTAGCAAAAGACTGGGAAGCGACCAACTAGAGAGCGACTACAGTCATGGACATGCATTAAAATTAATAGACATTGAGTATGCGCATGAGTAGGATATAATCCACCATGAACATAACTATCGTGAAGGCTATGTTGATTTGTTTCAACTACATGTGTGAATATGTGCCAAGTCGAGTCACTTAAATCATTCAAAGGAGGATACCACCCCACTATACCTCATCACAATCATTTTAATAGCATGTTGGCACGCAAGGTAAACCAATATAACCCATAGCTAATCAAGCATGACACGAGCAACTATAATCTCTAATTGTCATTACAAACATGTTTATTCATACTAGGCTGAATCAGAAACGATGAAGTAATCATACAAAAACAAGAGAGGTCGAGTTCATACCAGCTTCTCTCATCTCAATCAATCCATCATATATCATCATAATTGCCTTTCACTTGCACGACTGAATGATGTGAATAATAATAACAGTGCACGTGCATTGGACTAAGCTGGAATCTGCGAGCATTCAATAAACAGGACAAGACAAGGCAATATGGGCTCTTGGTTAAATCAACAACAATGCATATAAGAGCCACTTCAACAATTTCAGTTATGGTCTTCTCCTATCGACCCCCAAAGAAAAGAAAAGAAATAAAAGTATTTACACGGAAAGCTCCCAACAAGCAAAATAAGAATAGGAAATATTTTTTGGGTTTTATTTTTAATTATTATTACTACATCAAGAAAGTAAACTAGCTAAAATCTATTACTAATTTTTTTGGTTTTTCTTAAGATTTGTTAAACACACAAGAAGAAAGCAAGAAAAAGAAAATAAACTAGAATGGATATTACAGTGAAAAAGTATGAGCACCGACAACTAGCAATGAGTGTGTGAACATGAATGTAATGTCGGTGGGAAATATGTACGCTTTTGGCCTAAGTTTGTTTATTGCCACGGATGGCCTGGCGGATATCCAAAGTTATAACTGGGGTCGTACTGCAATGCAGCGGCTATTGCATCGTGTGCTGCAGCTTGGAGGCGAGCTATCTTGGCCCTCCTCTTATACTCCTCCGCCTCCTGTCTGGTTATGTAATATCTCCCCTTTGCCTGAAAGTCAAAGAGAGCAGGAGCAGGGAGAACAATATTGACAGCGTGACGCCTGTCAAAGATTAGTCGGTACTGGAGAGGTGGTTCATTCCTCTCGACAAACTGATGGTGAACCATAGCATTAAAGTCTAGATAAGTAGGGGGCAATTCAATATCATCATCATGTATGGTTACACCAAGAAAATCAGCTAAGCGGTTTGCATAAATTCCACCAAAGAAATCTCCATTAAATCTATTGTGATGCAACCTACGCGCAATAATGGCTCCCAAATTATAAGATTTGTCTCCTAAAACAGCACTCCTAAGAATACTGAGGTCAGGGACACACATATGACATGCTTCATCTTTACCATTTATGCACCTACCTATAAAGAGAGCAAAGTAATGTATAGCAGGAAAATGAATGCTCCCTATGGTAGCTTGTGCTATATCTCTAGATTCCCCCACAATTATACTAGCAAGAAAATCTCTAAATTCACATTTGCGAGGTCCACAAGCACTACCCCATTGTGGAAGTTTGCAAGTAGTGGTAAAATCCTCTAAGTCCATAGTATAAGACTTTTCATAAAGATCAAACAGGATAGTTTGAGAATTGCGTGAAGATGAAAATTCAAACCTCCTCACAAAGGAACTAGTGAGATAGTGGTACTGGCGGAACTTTTCCTCCTCGAAGCTCACAAGATCAGCGTTACGCAAATATGCGTTAAATTCTTCCTTGATTCCCGCCTGATCCATAAAGTCCACTGAAGGCCATTCACAAGGCCGCACTGGAGCGTTCCTTGGTGGCTCATCGTCAGCATCACGCATTGCAAGCCTGGGTCCTTGCTTCCTCGAAGAACCACCTTGGTACATTTTCCTAAGCATATTTCTTCCTCTGAAAAATTCTGAAAATTTTAGTAACTTCAAATAAAAGTGAACCAAACTCAACCAAATTGATAGCAACTACTCCTACTAGTGCCTAGAGACTATATCATGCACTAGAACTACTTGGAACCATATAAGTTTGATATGCAAGCTCAAGAACATGGTCACCTAGGCAGCACCAATTTGCAATGAATAAAGCACTAGATCAAAAACTAATTGGACCAATGGAGGAGTCACATACCAAGGAACAATCTCCCAAAGTAGTTTTGTGGGAGGTGCTTTGAGCAAGGAGATCAAAAATCGCAGCAAAATGAGCTAGAACTCGTGCTTGAGCTCGATGGTGATTTTTTTGGAAGGAAGAAGGAGTGTGTGGTAGCTGGAATAAGTGGAGGGGAGCCACCATGGGGCCACGAGGCAAGGGGCGCGCCCTGGACCCTCGTGTCAGGTGCTTGCTCCCCTGCTATGTTTTCAGTGCCAGATATTCTCAAATATTCCAGAAAAAATCATATTAAATTGGGAGGGCATTTGGAGAACTTTTATTTTCGGGGTATTTTTATATTGCACGGATAATTCAGAAAACTGACGGAAATACTATTTTTGCTTTATTCAACTAAATAACAGAAAGTAGAGAGAAGGTACAGAAGGTTGTGCCTTCTAGTTTCATCCATCTCATGCTCATCAAAAGGAATCCACTAACAAGGTTGATCAGGTCTTGTTAACAAACTCATTCCGAATAACATGGAACTGGAGAAATTTCGAATAACACTATGTTACCTGAACGGGGATATGCACATCCCCTATAATAATAATATCATATTTATTCTTGACAGTAGGTAGAGGAAATTCAAAACCTCCAAAAATAATTGATGGAATTTTTCTAATAGAATTGATACTATGGACTTGAGGTTGTTTCCTCGGAAAGTGTACCGTATGCTCATTACCATTAACATGAAAAGGGACATTGCCTTTGTTGCAGTCAATAACAGCCCCTGTGGTATTCAAAAAGGGTCTTCCAAGAATAATAGACATACTATCGTCCTCAGGAATATCAAGAATAACAAAGTCCGTTAAAATAGTAATGTTTGCGTCCACAACAGGCACATCCTCACAAATACCGACAGGTATAGCAGTTGATTTATCAGCCTTTACAAAGATATTTCAGTAGGTGTCAACTTATTCAAGTCAAGTTTACGATATAAGGAGAGAGACATAACACTAACACCGGCTCCAAGATCACATAAAGCAGTTTTAACATAGTTTCTTTTAATGGAGCATGGTATAGTTGGTACTCCTGGATCTCCTAGTTTCTTAGGTATTCCACCCTTAAAAGAATAATTAGCAAGCATGGTGGAAATTTCAGCTTCCGGTATCTTTCTTTTATTAGTGACAATTTCTTTCATATACTTAGCATAAGGATTCATTTTGAGCATATCAGTTAATCGCATACGCAAAAAGATAGGTCTAATCATTTCAGCAAAGCGCTCAAAATCCTCATCATCCTTTTTCTTGGATGGTTTGGGAGGAAAAGGCATGGCTTTCTGAACCCATGGTTCTCTTTCTTTACCATGTTTCCTAGCAATAGTCTCTCTTATCATAACGTTGATTCTTTGATTGTCGGTTATCAAGATCAACAGCAGGTTCAATTTCTACATCATTATCATTGCTATGTTGAGCATCATCATGAACATTATCATTAACATCTTCACTAGGTTCATGTTCATTACCAGATTGTGTTTCAGCATCAGAAATAGAAATATCATTTGGATTCTCAGGTGTTTTAGCAATAGGTTCAGTAGAAGTATGCAAAGTCCTATCATTTTTCTTTTTCTTCTTTTTAGAAGAACTAGGTGTATCTATATTATTTCTCTGAGAATCTTGCTCGATTCTCTTAGGGTGGCCTTCAGGATACAAAGGTTCCTGAGTCATTTTACCAGTTCTAGTAGCCACTCTAACAGCATAGTCATTGTTTTTACTATTCAATTCATTGAGCAAATCATTTTGAGCTTTAAGTACTTGTTCTACTTGAGTGGTAACCATAGAAGCATGTTTACTAATGAGTTTAAGTTCACCTTTAACTCTAGACATATAATCACCCAAGTGTTCAAGTGTATCGGAATTATATTTCAATTGTCCACCAATATAAGCATTGAAGTTTTCTTGTTTAACAATAAAATTGTCAAACTCATCTAAGCATTTTCTAGCAGACTTATAACGAGGAATGTCACCTTCATCAAATCTATAGAGAGAATTTACCTTTACTACCTGTGTCGGGTTATCAAGACCATGAGTTTCTTCAATAGGTGATGGATTAAGATCATATATTTTTTTCAACAGGCGGTAAATTAAGACCATGTATTTCTTCAATAGGAGGTAAATTCTTAACATCTTCATCTTTAATACACTTTTCTTTCATAGATTTCTTTGCCTCTTGCATATCTTCAGGACTGAGAAATAGAACACCCCTTTTCTTCGGAGTTGGTTTAGGAATAGGCTCAGGAGTTGGCTCAGGAAGTGTCCAATTATTTTCATTTGTCAACATATTATTCAATAGAATCTCAGCTTCATCTGGTGTTCTTTCCCTGAAAACAGAACCAGCACAACTATCCAGGTAATCTCTGGAAGCATCGGTTAGTCCATTATAAAAGACATCAAGTATTTCATTTTTCTTAAGAGGATGATCAGGCAAAGCATTAAGTAATTGGAGAAGGCTTCCCCAAGCTTGTGGGAGACTCTCTTCTTCAATTTGCACAAAATTATATATTTCCCTTAAAGCAGCTTGTTTCTTATGAGCAGGGAAATATTTAGCAGAGAAGTAATAAATCATAGCCTGGGGACTATGCACACAACCAGGATCAAGAGAATTAAACCATATCTTAGCATCACCCTTTAATGAGAACAGAAATATTTTAAGGATATAAAGGTAGCGAGATTTCTCATCATTAGTGAACAGGGTGGCTATATCATTTAATTTAGTAAGATGTGCCACAACAGTTTCAGATTCATAGCCATAAAAAGGATTAGGTTCAACCAAAGTAATTATATCAGGATCAATAGAGAATTCATAATCCTTATCAGTAACACAGATAGGTGAAGTAGGAAAAGCAGGGTCAGGTTTCATTCTAGCATTAAGAGATTGATGCTTCCATTTAGCTAATTACTTCTTAAGATCATATCTGTCATTGCAAGCTAAAATAGCTCTAGCAGCTTCTTCATCCAAAACATAGCCCTCAGGAACAACAGGTAATTCATATTTATTAGGGGGAGAGTCTTCATCATCACTATCTTCAATATTATCAGTTTCAATAATTTCATTCTCTCTAGCCCTAGCAAGTTGTTCATCAAGAAATTCACCAAGTGGCACAGTAGTATCAAGCATAGAAGTAGTTTCATCATAAGTATCATGCATAGTAGAAGTGGCATCATCAATAACATGCGACATATCAGAATTAATAGCAGAAGCAGGTTTAGGTGTCGCAACCTTACTCAAAACAGAAGGTGAATCAAGTGCAGAGCTAGATGGCAATTCCTTCCCTCCCCTCGTAGTTGAGGGATAAATTTTTGTTTTCTCGTCTTTCAAGTTTCTCATAATGACCAGTAGATATAAAGCCCAAGTGACTCAAAGAATAGAGATATGCTCCCCGGCAACGGCGCCAGAAAATAATCTTGATAACCCACAAGTATAGGGGATCGCAACAGTTTTCGAGGGTAGAGTATTCAACCCAAATTTATTGATTCGACACAAGGGGAGCCAAAGAATATTCTCAAGTATTAGCAGTTGAGTTGTCAATTCAACCACACCTGGATAACTTAGTATCTGCAGCAAAGTATTCAGTAGCAAAGTAATATGGAAGTAACGGTAAAGATAGCAAAAGTAGTATTTTTCGGTTTTGTAGTGATTGTAATAGTAGCAACAGAAAAGTAAATAAGCAAAGAACAATATGTGAAAAGCTCGTAGGCATTGGATCGGTGATGGAGAATTATGCCGGATGCGGTTCATCATGTAATAGTCATAACATAGGGTGACGCGGAACTAGCTCCAATTCATCAATGTAATGTAGGCATGTATTCCGAATATAGTCATACGTGCTTATGGAAAAGAACTTGCATGACATCTTTTGTCCTACCCTCCCGTGGCAGCGGGTTCCTAATGGAAACTAGGGGATATTAAGGCCTCCTTTTAATAGAGTACCGGACCAAAGCATTAAGACAAAGTGAATACATGAACTCCTCAAACTACGGTCATCACCGGGAGTGGTCCCGATTATTGTCACTTCGGGGTTGCCGGATCATAACACATAGTAGGTGACTATAGACTTGCAAGATAGGATCAAGAACTCACATATATTCATGAAAATATAATAGGTTCAGATCTGAAATCATGGCACTCGGGTCCTAGTGACAAGCATTAAGCATAGCAAAGTCATAGCAACATCAATCTCAGAACATAGTGGATACTAGGGATCAAACCCTAGCAAAACTAACTCGATTACATGATAAATCTCATCCAACCCATCACCGTCCAGCAAGCCTACGATGGAATTACTCACGCACGGCGGTGAGCATCACGGATTCCCCTCTCATGAGCCCCGAACGGACTCCAGATCAGCCCTCCCGAAAGGTTTTAGGGCTTGGCGGCGGCTCCATATCGTAAAACGTGATGAATCCTTCTCTCTGATTTTTTTCTCCCCGAACACGAATATATGGAGTTGGAGTTGAGGTCGGTGGAGCAACAGGGGGGCCACGAGGCATGGGGCGCGCCCCCCACCCTCGTGGACAGGTGGAGGCCCCCCTGACGTGGATTGTTCTTCCAGTATTTTTAATATTTTCCAAAACTAAGTTCCGTGGAGTTTCAGGTCATTCCGAGAACTTTTGTTTCTGCACATAAATAACACCATGGCAATTCTGCTGAAAACACTGTCAGCCCGTGTTACTTCCATTCAAATCATGCAAGTTAGAGTCCAAAACAAGGACAAAAGTGTTTGGAGAAGTAGATACGACGGAGGCGTATCAGCCATTAAGGAACTCGGGAGAGCATCGGTCATCGTACATCCATTGTCAGCTCATCTTCATTACACAACACCGAAAAGACCAAATTCGTACGTGTTCATACATAAAGTTCATACAACACTTAAATACAACAAACAAATAACTCTCTAGCTAAACCAATTAAGCAACAACAAATGCGATCAAGATCGCAACTAAGGTAACAATTGATCCAACAGTATAATGATACCAAGCCTCACTATCAATGGCATATTTTCTAATCTTTCTAATCTTCAAGCGCATTTTCTCCATCTTGATCTTGTGATCATCGACGACATCAGCAACATGCAACTCCAATTCCATCTTCTCCCCCTCAATTATTTTCAATTTTTCTTTCAAATACTGATTTTCTCTTTCAACTAAATTTAACCTCTCGACAATAGGGTCGGTTGGAATTTCCGGTTCACATACCTCCTAGATAAAAATATCTATGTCAACTTGATGGGCATAATTTTTCATAAACAGGAAATGCAACAAATAGTTTTAAAAGAGAATATACCACATACGAATCATAACACGGACGAGGGCCGACGGGGACAGATATCGAAACCATGGCACTATGTATAACAAACAACGCACGGGTAAGATAATTATACGAGTAACTATATATCCAAATCACACAAACAAGAACTTTTTATATAAAAAAGATAAGAACAAGAGGCTCACCACAAGGTGGTGCCGGTGACGGGACGGTGCGGGCGATCGAACGTGGTTACGACGGAGATTTAGAAGGTACTAAGTAAACCACACCTACATATGCAAACTAAGTGTTATTTTGACCTCAAATTGCATACAAATCAAATACTACCACATATAATTCCTCCCAAATTACTAAAACCCACAAATTATACACTATATAAACCTTTGTGATCATTTGAATGGATGGGGGCCTTCAAATCTTGAAAAAATTTGGGCAAAATGTGTGATGAGCTCGAGGAAGAAGGGAAGAACAGAGCGCGGGTGGACGAAGGGTTTATATAGGACGACCTTTACTGCCGGTTCGAGGCACAAACCGGTACTAAAGCTGCTGGAGGGGCCCCAGACTGACAACATCCGGCCACCACTCTCTTTATTACCGGCTCGTGGCATGAACCGTTGCTAAAGGGTCGGCACGAACCGGTACTAATGAGAGCGGCCTGCCTAGCCGTTGGAACCGGCACTAGTGGTCACATTAGTGCCGGCTCAAATACAAACCGGGACTAGTAAGCTGAACATTTGACCCATTTTCTACTAGTGCATCGTGAGACTGACATTTCTTTTCCTTCTTATACATGCATCGAGGATTTAAAAAAAATACACGCATCAAGGATCAAGTACAACATCGATCCATTGTGTGCATGTTGGAATGCATGTGTATTACGTCCACATGCGCGCCGGTTGATGTACAAATATTCAGATACGTGTATATATAATCTTGTATGAATATTTGGAACTTGATCTGAAGACCAGGATTTTATTATCCCGTTGCAACGCCTGGGCCTTTTTTCTAGTATATAAAAAGTTTCAAAAATGAGTTTATAGTTTAAAAGGTATGAGTGATTTGAATTGTCTAAGAGGAAATAAAGTCAATGGATTTGTTTGGGATGGAGAGAGAGAAGAGAGCTACATGCCCATCTTTTGTGGCAAAATGTAGTCCTTTAGGCCCATCAAACTAACACTGGTTTGACTAACAAAGATACAAGAATTATACTATTTTTATACATCTAGGTGGGCCATAGCTCGCGCACATCTCAAAAAATGTGGGCGGTGTGAGATCTACCGGTAGGTAGCATCACCATGCCAAATGACTTGCGGAGCTATTGCATCCTTGTTTCCGGTTGTGCTGGACTGACACAACTGTGTGTCCTCAATCTCAAGTACGTTTGTTGTTAAGTTCTAATCCCAGTTCACATAAGTATAAAGAGTAACTTCTGACAGAGTGGAGGCCCATCGCCGGAAGGCTTGGGCCGTAGCATAGCAGATGAATATTTTGAGTATATGGGTTGATCATGATTGAGTCGGACGACGACAATAACTTTGGGCGATTCCAGGACTATTGTAACCGCCCTGCTACCCTGGATCCATGATGATCCATTGTAGTAGCGTGTCTATAGTAGTAAGTCTACCGTAGAACTGTTTAATTATGTTGTTTTGAGTTCAAAATTTCAGAATATGCAATGATCATGTGAAAAGTTTGAAAGTTTTAGGGCACTGGCTTTAGGGCACCTATTATAGCAGAAATTATTTCGATGCCAAAACCCTTCTCTCTCCAACCCTGAAACCAGTTTTGAAGCAAGAATTTTTTTCATCATCTGTTGGACATGCCCTTAGCATCTCATCTCAGTACAACGGCACCCCTATATCAGCAGCCAAGCTTAGCACACAAGCATTGATTGTGGATGTAAACAATAGATGTGCAAGAATAGAAATTATTGTATCGAGGTCGAGTTACATCACTCCTTCTCTCTCTCTCTCTCTCTCTCTCTCTCTCTCTCTCTCTCTCTCTCTCTCTCTCTCTTTCTCTCTCTCTCTCTCGTGCTAACATAAGAAGAAGAGGGAAATAAGAGAAGGAGGGTAGTCGGTGGAAAATACCCGGTGCTACCGTCCATAGGGTGATAGGGTGCTCCAGCACTGCATGGAGCGTCAGATTTACATAGAAGGGACATGATGAATTCACTCGGCTATTTACATATGCATCCCTAGAACATTTGCATGTTGTCCCCTAAAAATAAGCATGTGTTTTCCAAATCCCGTGTCTCTCCGTCAAGCCCCGGTTCTCAGTCTCTCACATCAGCGTGATGGATTTTCCTAAACATCAGCATGGAGTATAGTACAATATATCATCACCTACCTATTGATTGGCAATTAAATATTGATGTCTCAAAAGGAATCAACTAAGCATGAAATTAGGGAATGTGCCATTTGAGAATGCAATCAGCAATTCCAGGTGAGAATGATATGTGATTAATAGAACAGATACATAGAGCTAGTAACTTCTGAGCGCATATTCTTCCTACAAGCGACAACACTGTTTAATTTACTCGAAGTTCCATAACACTAAAAAAACAGCATGTCTCCTATCTCCAAATATGATGTGGCAAAGAAGACCACATCACTTGGGCACATTTTTGGAACTGACTGACAATTCTAGAGGAAACTCTACACAATACTGTATAAAAATGTTCTGAGAAACAAAGGTAAAGTGCTACATTGTTAGGCCATCGCTTTAGAATTATTAGCTGATCCTATCCTTCTCTTCTATTCAGCATCAAGAACTCAAAACTGCGATTGGTCGTGCCCCGGAACCGAGTGATAGAGGTCAGAGATTAGAAACAGTAAGCAAAAATATACAAGTCATATGCTCAGGAGGTGGTGCATAGAAGATGAACAATGATACATTATCATATAACAATATTTTCTTGAAAACCCAATTGTTTACGTATGAGTATAAAAGAATATAAGCTTTTCATTTACATCTGTATCTATACACTGGCTAGCTGGATAACTTTGACTTCCAGCAAACATTAAACTACTGCAGGCAGCAACAAAACTGAGTATTTGCTGCCACTGATTGAACATTGGAAAACTTAGTGATTTTATCCAGTGGATTCATTTAATAAACTGAGGATCACTGATCGATTAACCAACTAATTCAAAAATAGATATGAGTGACCGGCCCTTTGAACTAGCGTTACACAATCACATGAAAATGCTACGCAACGTTATGCAATCACATTATAACTCCCCTGTATTTTCCCATGAAGTATTTGAAAACTAACAAACTCAATACATCAGATGAGTGTTATGGATTCTTGATAAATTTGCAAATTCCATTGTGTGACTAATATATCAAAAGAGAGAAGTCGTAATCCGATCTTCCGACAGTTGAACAAATGAATACAATAGGATGAGGCAGATTGAGTTGCACCCACTGTGGCCGACACGGAGAAATTGACATGTCCCTCTAGATTGAACCTTGCTGCCGGCGGTGATTGGTCATGCGCTATGGTAGCCGTCGGTGCCGGCAAGACACGCGCTATCGTATCCGACTTGATGACTCAGATTGGAATCGGCCGAGCGACATCAACTCCCGGAGCGTTGACATCCAGTCCTAAAATCAAATAAGCAAAATAAAAAATCAAACAAGAGATAATGGCCCAGATGTATACGACAGAGGAGACGCTGCCTCTTACCTGATTGTCTTTGCAGAGGGTCTCCGGTTCGTGCGACGTCATTGGCTTCAGTGACTGCGGGGAGCTTGGGCCAGGTGGGTCCGTCTCCGCTCCCAAGCAACTGATCGGACTTGAGCGAAGGAATCGACATACACGTGAGAGCCCTATAGCCTGCGCTGGATGGACTAACAAGAGTCCATGGGTCATGCCATGGTGGCCGGTGGCGGTAGGAGACATGCCGTAGCGGCGGAGGTGCGAATCGTATTGACGAAGTAGCGAACATAACAGATGGATATGCACTTTCGTCACTATAGTATTTGTTTACTAAAGTGTATTCTTATATGGGTGTAACTGCACAGAATTTGCATGGATTTGTGGTGTTCTTGGCAGGAAGAAATGGCGTGATGATCATGTGCACAAGACCATCCATCAAATACCTACACACCAGATTTTTGGGACCGACATAAATATACAAAATGAGGATTTTTTTGATTAACAAAATAATTTTTAGCATTTAAAATGCATGAAAAAATCTGAAAGTTTTTTCCCACATAGTAATTAGAATGTTTTGTTGTCCTGCAAAGTTTGAAGTTTATATGTTGTTTCGTTTGAGAGAAATAAAAATGACAAATGTGCCTGCATGGATCATGATGCAAAAATGGATGGCTAAGATAAGGGGTACCACGTAGCTGGAGCTACACAAAACCACACTCGATCGACTACCTCCACCGAGGGTGCGATATGCATATATTGCACTTCAACATCAAGCCTCACAACATCCTGTTGGACAGCGACTTCACCCAAAGATTGCCGACTTTGGGCTCGCGAAAATATACCCAAGGGATAACAGCTTTTTGCCGGTGAGTGTTGGCACTGGTCCCGACGCCGATGCAGCGATCCGCTGATTACTTTCCGGCGGAGCGACGAACGACGAACTAGGCTGGAGACACGCACGTAGCAAACTAGCTGGCTCCGGCGAGTTGCACACGTACGTATGAGAAGCAGGCTAACCGGATCGATTTTGTAGCTGGCTATACACGTGAACAGGACACGGCGACTTTGATTGCAAAACCAGGAACGTGTCGTCCATGTTGTTTATTACTTTTTCAATCTGATGATTACAAGGGGACTAGGTACAGGTATAAATAGTATCTATCCTACCTAGCATCTAGCCGACTCGGCAAAGACTACAAGTCCGTCCCGGACTAGTTTTCTCCTAATCGTGATTATCTCTAACAATCACCCCCCTAAGCACGATGTCCTCACTTCACAGCTTGCACGCCGATCCTTCCCCGCATCTCTGTGAACTTCTGCCGTCCCAAAGACTTGGTCAGGATATCTGCAAGCTGGTCGTCGGTGCAAACATAGTTGACTTCAATCTTGCTTTCTTCCACGCACTCCCGTATGTAGTGATACCGTATGTGGATGTGCTTCGTCCTATCATGATGCACTGGATTCTTACATAGGGCAATTGCAGACTTGTTATCAACATTGAGCACCACTTTCTCTGCTTCCTTGTCTGTGAGGTCACCGAGTAGCCTTCCGAGCCACACACCTTGACCCGCCGCGGTCGCAGCTGCAATATACTCTGCTTCGCAGGATGATAATGCGACCACCTTTTGCTTTTGTGATAGCCAAGTTACTATGCTCCTGCCCAAGAAATATGCCACTCCCGAGGTACTTTTACGGTCGTCCACATCTCCTGCCAGGTCGCTATCACTATAGCCAAGTAGCTCCACCATCTCCTTCTTCTCTCTCAAATAGACACAACCGAAGTTTGTTGTCCCTTTGATGTACCTGAGTATATGCTTGACAGCTGCCCAATGTTCAGTCGTGGGTGCTTCCATGAAGCGACTCACTATGCCAACGGAATAGGCCAAGTCCGGTCGTGTATTAACAAGATACCTTAGACTTCCAACCACACTTCTATAGTCCGTTGCATCAACCGCAGGGGCTTCACTCCTTTTGCAAAGTTTTAGTCGAGGCTCCATTGGAACAAAACTTGGGTTGCAATCCTCCATGCTACAGCTTTCAAGTATCTTCTTTGCATATGCCTCCTGGCATAGCGTGATCCCCTCCGGCTTTTGATGTACCTCGATCCCGAGGTAGTAAGTCAAGAGCCCTAGATCACTCATCTTGAACAACTCCTTCATCTGTAGCTTGAATCGTGCAATCTCCTCTTCGTCTGCTCCAGTTATCAAGAGATCATCAACATAGATGCCCACTAAGAGACGATCCTTGCCTTTACCTCGCTTGTACATAGCATGCTCGAGTGGACTTTTCTCAAAACCAAGAGAAATCAATGTACGGTCAAGCTTGATGTTCCACGCCCGAGGAGCTTGATGTAGCCCGTACAATGCCTTGTGTAGCTTCAACACCTTATGTTCCTCTCCTTCTTTGATGTACCCCGGTGGTTGCTTCACGTATACTTCTTCTTTCAACTCTCCGTTCAAAAATGCAGATTTTACATCCATGTGATGTAGCTTCCAAGATTCTTGAGCCGCGAGAGCTATAACTAGCCTCACCGATTCCATCCTTGTGACTGGAGCGAACGCTTCCTCGAAGTCCACACCTTGCTCTTGCACGAATCCTTTAGCTACGAGCCAAGCTTTATGCTTCAGCAAGTTCCCTTCGGCGTCCTTCTTGACTTTGTACACCCACTTGAGCCCTATGGCTTTATGGCCGTTGGGAAGATCCGCGAGCTCCCATACTTTGTTGTCTCGTATCGATCCCAACTCTTCATCCATAGCACGACGCCAGTACTCCTCTTTGTTTGCATCTTCAAATTTCGTCGGTTCCTCGACGCTTAGCAAACATTGTCGTCCTCTTCTTTTAATTTTCACCGGATTTACCTTCTGAAGCGCTTCCTTCGGATATAGGTCAAACACTGGTCGAAGACGGACTGGCGTAGGCGGATGTTCCCTCATCTCCTGTTCTGTCGAAGACGAAGAAAATTCATCTGAAGTTGCCATGCTTCTATTTTCTGGCGATCGGGGCTCTCCTGAGCTATCTGCACGTGCACCAGAAGAACCAGCCACGAAATCTGAAGTTGCTTCACGTGCATGCACTTCTGGACCTCCTGTCACGTGGCCTTGTGGAGATTGCGTAGCGGCTGGGCTTTCTGGCACGTGGGAAGAACTCCCTGGTGGAGAGCCTGGTGCTGGGCCACTGCTGCCTCCAGCGCACCTGGCTGGGCTGCCGGGTGCAGCGTACGTGGCTCTCTGTCCGCTGCTGCTGCTGCTGCTGCCTGTAGCGCCGCTCGCGGCGTCTCTTCCTGGGATGCCACCAGATACAGGTGAACTCCCTGACACGTCTCGCCGCGCGTCGTCGTCTCGAGCATCCCTCCGTGTAGTCGAAGTGTCCGGTTGATCAATATTATCTGCACGCTCAGAATCGTTGTAAACAACGTGAAAACTTTCATCAGAGATCGGGTATACCGGCTCGGTGGAGTTCCAATTCCATGACCTTGCTTCTTCAAAGACCACGTCACGCGTCACAACCACCTTATTGTTAGAGGGGTTGCACGCACGGTATGCCTTCGTGCCTGCTTCATAGCCAACCAACACCATTGGAGTACTCCGGTCCGCCAACTTGCTAGTATGCCCGGTCACCGTCTTCACATGCACGACGCACCCAAAAGTGCGAAGATGATCAACCGCGGGCTTGTGCCCGTACCATGCTTCATACGGCGTCATCCCAACCACACTCTTGGTTGGAGCCCGATTCAGCAAATAAACGGCCGTGTTGACCGCCTCACCCCAAAACTTGCCTGGCATCCCTTTGCTCTTCATCATGCTTCGTGCCATCGCGACCACGGTTTGATTCCTCCGTTCCACAACACCGTTTTGCTGCGGTGAATATGGCGCCGTAAGATACCGCTTGATCCCATGTGCTTCGCAAAATTCCATGAATTCACGAGACTTGAACTCACCCCCCCGATCGGTACGGAGGGCCTTCAGCTTGGCTTCAGACTCTACTTCGGCCGCCATCTTTACTTTCCTGAAGGCTTGCAAAGCTTGATCTTTCGTCTTCAACAACACAATCCACATGTATCTGCTGAAGTCGTCGACGATGAGCAAGAAGTATTTGTTCCCGGCTGGGGTAGCCGGAGTAATAGGGCCGCACAAGTCTCCATGGACCAACTCAAGAGCTTTACTTGCTCTAAAGTTTCCCTCTCTTGGGAACGAGGCCCGCCTTTGTTTCCCAACAAGGCACCCGTCGCACACTTGCTCAACATGATCGATGCACGGTAGACCACGTACCATCTCCTTTTGTCCAAGTTGCCGAAGAGCTTGAAAATTTAGATGACCGTAGCGTGCGTGCCACTTCCATGCCGAGTCTTCCATGCTTGACAAGAGACATACTGGATCCACACGATCCAAGTTGAGGATGTAGAGTCTGTTCGGCGACCTCTGTACTTTCATGGTCAACATCCTCTGACGGTCATACCCCCATAAATAGCCATCTTCGAGCACAATCTTGCAACCACGCTCCTCAAGCTGGCCGAGACTTATTATGTTGCTCTTTAGTTTGGGAATATAGTACACATCCGTGAGTACCTTGTGACCGCCGTTCTTCACCTCAAACAGGACAGTGCCTCGCCCTGTGATGTCAACGGTTCGCCCGTCACCGAATCGAACCGTGCCTCCCACCGAGAGATTTAGCTCAGAAAACTGGTCCTTGTCGCCGGTCATGTGGTTGCTTGCTCCCGTGTCGAGGTAGCACACGTGTCCTGCCGTGTTCGTCCTCTGCTTGTCATGAAGATAAACCTTCTCTTCATTGAGCGTGACAACCTCGGTAGCCGGCGCCTTTGGAGCTGGACCCTCCTCGTCCATAAGCTCGCATACTTCGACCATGAGCATCATGTCGCTGTCATCGCCTCCCTTGGCCATGAGAGCTCTTTCCTCCGGTGGATTCTTGCAATCAGACTTGAAGTGACCGAGGATTCCACAATTGTGACATTTTACTTTCTTTATGTCAAATTTTCTCCTTGGTTTTCTAGCCTTTTCTTCCTGTCCAGCGATGTCCTTTCTCGCCGGGCGTTGCTTCTCCTTTGCTTTACTGCCGCTCGAGGATCCACCTTGCTTTTCTTTCATCAGGGCCATCCATTGAGCCATTGTAAGCATGAGATGCTCACTCTCCTTCGAATCGCCGAAGCTGAGACGAATTCTCTCGTCGTGGGCCTTGAACCTTCCGACGATATCCTCGACCGTGAGAGTCTTTAGGTCGAGACATTGCTCGATCGACGTGACGATCTGGATGTAGCGTGCCGGCGCGGCGCGCAAAAATCGTCGGACGATCGCAACTTCTTCTAGGGTTGAACCATAGCTGCGTATGCCGTTGACGAGGGTCTTGAGACGGGCGGCAAACTGATCAACCGTCTCACTTTCATCCATCTTCAGGCACTCGTAGCTTCTCATCAGGGATTGAAGGTGTGCTTCCTTGACACGGTCATGACCCTGGTGCAGGATCTTGATGGTCTCCCATGCCTCCTTCGCCGAGTTCTTTCCGATGAGGTGTTGCAGCACATCCTTCGGCATGGCGGAGTAGATCGCCGTTAACGCCTGACGATCCTTCCGGTACTTCGCCGCGCCCTTCGCGTACTCTGCGCCGCCGGGGTCGACGGCTTCCCAGTACTCAGCTCCCTCCATCGCGACCTCCATGTTCATCGCCCATAGTGCGTAGTCCTCTCGATCCAGACGAGGGAATTGTGATCCCCCCACCATCGGCATCGGTGCTCCCGCTGCCGCCGTCACGATCTCCTTGCCCGTGGTCGACATGATCCTTCGATTGCTTTCCGAGAATCACGTCAATACCAAAGCTCTAGATACCAATTGTTGGCACTGGTCCCGACGTCGATGCAGCGATCCGCTGATTACTTTCCGGCGGAGCGACGAACGACGAACTAGGCTGGAGACACGCACGTAGCAAACTAGCTGGCTCCGGCGAGTTGCACACGTACGTATGAGAAGCAGGCTAACCGGATCGATTTTGTAGCTGGCTATACACGTGAACAGGACACGGCGACTTTGATTGCAAAACCAGGAACGTGTCGTCCCTGTTGTTTATTACTTTTTCAATCTGATGATTACAGGGGGACTAGGTACAGGTATAAATAGTATCTATCCTACCTAGCATCTAGCCGACTCGGCAAAGACTACAAGTCCGTCCCATACTAGTTTTCTCCTAATCGTGATTATCTCTAACAGTGAGCGCTGCGCGGGGGACAGTTGGCTACATAGCTCCCGAGATGGTGTCCCGTAGCTTTGTCGCCATATCGTCCAAGTCTGACGTCTACAGCTTCGGAATGTTGTTGCTGGAGATGGCCGGTGGGCGGAGGAACGTGGATCCGCGAGCATCAAGAAGCCACACATACCACCCGTCATGGGTGTACAATCAGCTGTCTCGGCAAGAGGTGGGTGCGATCTCTGAGGCTGTTGATATCCATCAGGTGGAGAGGAAGCTGTGCGTCGTTGCGATGTGGTGCATCAAGATGAAGCCAGACGACCGGCCGGCCATGGGCGAGGTGCTAGACATGCTCGAAGCTGGCATCGATGGCTTGGAGATACCTCCTGAGCCTTTCTTCTGCGGGGACGAGTTCGCTCCTGCTGCAGATTCTTCAGTATTATCAGAGATAAGTACATTCTCAGAGTGAAATACCTACACGTCGTAGGTTTGAGAGTGTAAGATTGATTATCCTTGGTTAGATTTGGACCAGCCTACCACAGAAGGTTCTGTTGTGTGCAATGTGAAGAAGATGCTCTTTTTCTTAATATATACGAAGAGAAGACATCGGAAATGATCATGCAAATTGTAAATGTGAACCTAGAGAGAACTGCTTTCTGTAAAATAATCCCATTGGCGCTATTGTTACTGTTTCTGTACAATATCGATCTCAATCAGCTGAATATTTGAATGACAGTGCATTGTGCGGTGCTGTAGTATTTGTTCACCAAAGTGTATTCTTTTATGGGCTACCCTTTGCCCACTAGGACACGGTGGTCAGGTGAAGTGGAGGCCTGGTGAGGCACGGCAGGGGAATGGATGCCGTGTCGACCTCCCATTGACTTCTGGCCTGCAAAGTTGAGATCATCATCGAAACATTCAGGAAGAAGAACACACAGCTACTCTCGCACAGTGCTAGCTACAGAACATGGTAAGCCACTCCATGTTTTGAAATGGGCTACTCCATCACGGTTCTTGAAGCAGAAACAAAGCATGTCGCCTCCATCGTTGAACTCTGATGAAGTCTCAAGTGAACCTCTACCAAATCCTGTACACACTGCACCACAAAGTAGTTACAAACCTATCCGCCTTTCTTTTCTGAATTTCGCCGTGAACTGGTCTAACATCAAATAAGGCGCATTTTATTTTTATGTAGCTCAAATCCTGACCGTCGACGCTGCTGGTCGTGGCCATGATGGGCGCGTACGCAGCAATGGCAGAAGCAACCTCAAGTGCCAAGTTTGCTCCAAATTCAGGCATGACGCGCTACAATGCCGCAGCCGCTTTAACCATGTACTCCAGCCCGAGGACTCGTGAGCGTTCCGTCGACGCCGCACCACTGGTTTGTACACTATGGACATGAGCTGGTACACATGATTAAAGTGGCTGCGACACAATGTCTGAAGAATAGGGATCAAACATTGGGCTTGTGGTTGGTTCTGCCATTGCCATGACCGCGACATCTTGCCTCTGTTACCAACTCAAATACAATGTTTTGCTGTGAGATACCCTAGAGGGATTTGCCTTGTATTTATACATGGATGACACTTGATCGCTAAGGTTACAATTTGTTATAGGATTACAACATATCAATCTATACAAATAATTAATGTCTTATCTAGGGATCATGATTGAGACAAATCACAACAATATATGTTATGTTGAACTCAGTTTATTCGATTAGGATCACGCTCAATAAAAGCATTTCTTTCTCCACGTGATTTTTTTGTAATGCTAGTCTAATAATAGGTTTGTACTAACCCCTTACTTACCAGATCTTAAACAATTGCAGTGAGATAACCAATTGTAGTGAGATAAATAATCTATATGGTGCTAGCAAAGTTATGTGACCAAAGTAGGCCACAAGTAATGAGTTAGGGCTAGAGATAACCGAAAACACCGGAGACGATGATGTATCCCGATGTTCACTTCTTTGGAGGGAAACTAGTCACTGTTGGAGAGGTGGTTGTTACCATGAAGGCACACCAATACCATGAAAGCTCACCCTCTTCTCGTTGAGATATCACCAAGAAGGTGATTCCAAACCACTGATGGTATACCTTGAGACGGCCTCCAAACCTTCACAAACGATGGGGAAAATGACAAATCATTTTCTCACCGAGGACTCCTACCACCTAGGAGTCTCCAATCTGCAAGAGTAACAAGATCCATCAAATAAACAAGGGGGATCACCTTTTGCTTTGGTTGGAGTGTAGATCGGGCACTTGTCTTTCATTCCCCAAAAATCAACAAGTTTGAGTGAAATGGGAGGAAGATCTCCAAAAAAAATTGAGTTACAATCGATGAAGAGGTTACCACACATCCTGGTCACGGGAAGAAGGGGGCTATTTATAGCTAGCCCCCAAATGGAACCTTTACCACACATTTCTGCATGGTCTGAAAGTTTCGGGCAGCCCCTGAAGTTTCGGGTCCTGAAAGTTCCGGGGAAGCATAGATAGTTAGTTTCCTTACGGGGACGCCGCAGTGAGCGGCGGTACAGCCAGAGGAGAGCTAGATGTGAGCGGTTGAGGAAGAAGGACCGAGGCGATGGGTAAGTATAGTGTATGAAACTTTTTTAGTGTGTTCATGCAAGGGAGTTCATGTCACATGCGGGCATGCTCAATATGGTTTGTACGGCTACACGATGTCCGCATGCTCAATACGGTTTGCACGGTTACACCGACGTCCACAGTACCCCAAGGAAATCAAATATATATAGGATATATAGTTGATATTCTGTGATTTATGATTCATGGTTGCTCGTAGTTTATTCAATGCCCAAAGCTGAGCGTCTTTCAACCAACCAATTGCTTCCCCACCTGCCCGATGTCATTTAAGTGTGATCTTGACCGTCTAATCCTTGTAATGTATAATCCCTGACACAATATTGTTTTCTACATATTCAACATCATCGCAACATTTTTCTTCATGGTGCATAAAAAATGGGCACATTTTAGACACCTCATATAGCAAAATAATAATAATAATCAAGGTGTTTAATGCAACAAATCCCCATTCCCTGCAACAAAGCTGTTTTGAAATGTCATAACATGTGCAACTAGAGAATCAATCTAAGCAACATTTGGAACTAGAGTATGCAACATGTAAAAAGAATCACAACATGACACCCCCCCCCCCCGCCCGCAGCCCCACTTGTAACGTGCCTACAAAAACCCTAAGTGTTTGCAGTAGATAACATAGACTCTTGCAGCATATTCAAATAGCCTACACAGCATAAAAAATCACAAAATCCACTAACCTATCATTGCCAGCATTTTGTCTGAATCTTGTTGGAGCTAGATGAGGCAATCTCTTTCGGGATTTAGAGGTTACTGACACTATGACATTCCTCTTGTTTTCCTTAGTACAAATCCAAAAAGTTCTTTAGCTAAAAAACATGTACCGCGCAATAGGTCATGGTCTATGGTTGGACAAGCCTTTTCCTTGTAGGTCGCAATGGTCTGGCAAAGTGGAGGCATGATCAATGTCCCTGTTGTATGTAGGGGAATGGATGATGTGTCAATCTGCAAAGTTGAGATGAAGCATTCAGTTAGGAGAACACAAAGCAAATATTACAATAGTGCTAGCTACAGAACATGGCAAGCCATGTCTGAAATCATGTTCCATAGAGAAGCTCAGAAACTGAGAAAAGGACAAACGGAGTTTCGCTACTCCAAGTTCATAAATGGGAAAGAAAGAAAGTAGACACACAAGCTACTCCATCATGGTTCATGAAGCATAAACAAATTAAGTGGCTACAAATGTCTCATCATTACATAGAATAAGGATAATGGACAGTAGAAGCAGTGTATGGATGAGAAAGCAGCAGAGCAGCAATGTCGCTGATGTCGATGTTTCACTTCCGCCCCCCCCCCCCCTCTCTCTCCCTCCCTCCCTCCCTCTCTCTCTCTCTCTCCACCCCCAATACTTCCACCTCCTTCTCATGCAGCACTTTCCATGAGTTCGGACTTTTGGTTGAAGTGCATAAGTGGATTGCCTAGCCCTTTTCATTAGTTCAGACTTCTGGATGTACGTGTTGAATTTTAAATATAAATATCACAAAAAATAAGGCATCATCGAACACAATTTTATATAGCTCAAATCCTGACCATCAGCTATGCGAGGATCCAAGCCACAGACCCACAAGTGATGTGCTAGTAGTCGGGACTTATTATTCTCTTGGGCCAAATCTATACTACCCCATGATATTTTCTCCTCAACTACAAACAAAAATGTCACCATGTCTTTAAATTAATGTGCATATTCAAATTCATTGGATTTTTTCATTTTCTCATGGTAAGATCTTTGAAACAAGCCTAGTAATTGCACAACTGATATATGTTAAATTCTGGAAATATAACCAATACAAATCCTTGTGGTAGTATAGAACCAAATCCCTACGGTCAAAACTAGCAGCTATCTGTATTAGTATTAGTCAATAACACTATTTTGCAAGGAGATACCTCATAGTGAATCAATGTCTACAAATCACTTTTAATCTAGGGATCATGATAGATACAACCACAACAATATATGTTAGGTTTAACTCCACTGTGTCAGTTAGATCATGCTCGTTAACAATCCCTGCAATTTCAACCCATATAGTTGCTGAGATTGGAAATAAATTATATTGACATATGTTCGGTGATACATCCATGACTTGATACATTGAGGAGATGAAACGATTTTCTAGAGCTCCGATTGTCACTATCTCTCCCCCAAAGTGAAAATCAACGTTGACATGCGAGGGCATGATACATTCCCTTTTGAAATACCTAGATAGATGGTGAGACTCCCCTCCTCAATCGGATTATTTCATTGTAATGTTTGTGTTGAGTGTGTTATCTTGAAGTGTATATGTGGATTGCCTAGTCTTTTTGACCAGTTCATACTTTTGGTTGTGTTGACTAGTGCATGAAGCTTGACATGGTATCAGAGCCTAAGGTCTTGAGGTCAAGTCCTCACTTTCGCAATTTATCAAAAACTTACAGTTCGCCCCTTTGTGCCCGTATAGGCCTCTAGAGCCATACCTTTGAATCGACCCACGTGTTGACTTCATGCATCACCATGTGAGAGCGGTTGTTGAAGTGTATATGTGAACTTCCTAGCTCTTTCCATTAGTTTGGACTTTTTGATGCGTTGGCTAGTGCATGAAGCTTAACATGTTCAACATGCTTCTCGGAAGTGTAAAACCTTTGCGTGACATTAGATCTACATTTAGAAGATAGATCCACATAGAAAGGCTAAAATCATCCAAGAAGCTCACATATTACTTGAGAGCATGAATATAAGTAATTACAAGACCCGACACTGAATTAAATAAGTTCAAGACGTGCATGGGTAACATCAGTGAAATCACGAAAATGTAATTGATGAACTTTTGCACATTGACATGCATCAAGAGAGGTGCACATGCAAAGAAAAGAAGCAGAAGGACCGACTCAACAACACTTTTGGATGGATGCCATAGATCTAGAAAGAGCTTGGCACAAGAGAGAGCTAGAGGACTGAACATGATGGATGACGATATCAAGGTTGGCACCGTACCATCACAACATCTTGTTGCTCGGTCCAAAAGGTAAAACGAATGAAGTTGTAGGAAAACCAGAAACTAAATTGTGCATGAATACTAAGTGTTTGTTAGGATGAAGAACATAATATTGTCAGGGATGCTTATGTTCGGCCAGATGATGTGGCACACCACCACTAGTTCATTCTGGTTAACACTTCACAACATGCTAATCTCCTAGAACATAGTACCTCATATACATCTGCTGTACTTGTGCTGCGACATAAAAGAATAAGGATCTCACCACAATTGAGTATTATTACCACAAGATGAAGGGCTTCAGTGATCGATGTTATGGCATTGATCGACAAGCCACTCACATGTGATGAAGTTTTCAAGTACATGCACGCTGATCTAGTCCTAAATTCGAGACCCTAGTTGCATCGATTACAACGTGTGATCAACCCATTAGATTGACCAACTTATATGCTTTGTTGCTTAGGATCAAACTTTCCCTGGAGCGGTAAGACTCGACAGACAAGATACACTATTACACCAATATTGGTGCAGGCTATATGGAGGGTCAGCGCGGTGGCAGATAGGGAAAGCAAATGTAGTCATGGCCACGACGAGCACATACATGACAATGACAGTAGCAACCTCAAGTGCCTAGTTTGCTCCAAATTCAGCCATGGCACGCTATGGTGCCGCAACCACTTCAATCATGTGTTCTAGCCCGCGGATCACTATGAGCATTCCGACGTTGGCACCAACACCGATGCATACACTATGGACATGAATTAGTGCACATGATTGAGGTGGTTGCAGCAATGCATGGTTGAATATGGATCAAACTTGAGAGGTTCTTGATCCTGAGAGGTTCTTGTTCCTGTCATTCAGCATAAGTTCAGACACTAATTGAATTTTCAACTGAATTTTCTGCACCCTAAGTTCAGATGCTAATTGCACCGCACGCAGCGCCGCCAACACTTGAGACACCTTAGGCTGAGTGATGCCGTGGAAGAAAATGCAGCCCCTCCCCTGTAAGCATCTTCATGGTCCCGTACGACCACTCCACCTCCCCCTTTGTCTTTGCCGCATTAACTTCGATCCATCCTTGCTCAGGCTGTTTCCAACGCTCAGCCAGTGCTGGTGCCTTGATCGGAACCGGTTTAGCATGAACCAAGAGCCACTCTTGAACATGATCATTGCAGCCACACCTCTTGGGTTCCCCCCATTGGTGGCGGTAGTACCACTGGAACTCCCTTCACCTCATCGTGTAGCTTCCATTTCCAAACCAATGCAGAATGTGGGCAGGTCCAGAACCTGTGATAACTAGTTTCTTCTCGCCCACAAGCTACACAAAAAACTCCCGGCCGGCTTGATCCGTCGTCTATGCAGTTCAGGACCAATCGCAAGTCCATTCTTAATAAGTCGCCAGCAGGTGTGAATCTTGGCTTTGCTTGGAGCGTTAGTGCCCCAAGTCGCCAGCAGTTGAAGATCCCGGCCTTCCGGACTTCAAACCCTTCATGCTCATATATGCAGATGATAGGCAGACTTCACAGAGAACTGACCGTTCTTGACTCTCTTTGTAAAGTTCCATGCGATATAGTCAGAGCGCACCGGACCTCCTATGGCAATTTGTTTTATGTCCACTACAAGCATTTTTAGGGTACCCTATTACTGATACGGCTGAGGGGAGCAGTATAACAAAATCCCACCATCGATTTCTCACGGTAGAATAGGCATTTCCTCAATTTAAAAGTTATCATGAAACATCTGCAGCAGCATCGTGAGACTGAATCGACGTCGCAGTGACCTCTAGCAGGTCGATGTTGCTGCCGCGTAGTTGACCTGGCTGAGACTGTTGGAACCAGGGACGTCTACAAGCTCTAGATTACGGCAACAATGGCGAGAGGAGGACGATGACTCAGGTGGTTTTTGTGCTGCATACTGCGTTGCAGCTTTTCCCGTTTTCATTCCTCTTATTTGTACTGAGATTACAAAGGAAAGGATCAACTCCACACGCGAGCAGACCGGCCATGCCATCCCACGACGCTCGACGTGCGAATGATGCGCGCGTGCCGCGAGCTACGCTGCATGCCATCCCATGGAACACTAACGGCCGCGCCAAGCTAGCTAACAACTAACTGAAACTAGGATCGGCCTCATCGTGTACATGCACACGTGACTTGGCCGTTTATTTGCTAACTGAAAGAAAAAATAAGCTAGCTACTGAACCGGGCTAGGAAATACAGGTTCAACATTTCACACCCTAATTCCGACGCCCGGTGATCACCACTCCGACGCCAACCTTCTGCCTCATTTCAACAAACTTGATTCGGCCGAGCGCCTTGGTGAGGAAATCAGCAAGCTGTCCGTCAGTGCCGACGTGGTCGACGTCCACCTTGCCGTCTTCGATGTACTCACGAATGTGCTTACTTCTGTCGTGGTGCACCGGATTCTTGCTGAGAGCAATCGCCGACTTGTTGTCGACGCGCAGGTTCGCCCTTGTCGGAGTGTCGCCGGTGAGCTCTCCGAGAAGCCTGCACAGCCACACGCCTTGGCAGACTGCGGTTGCCGCCGCCATGTACTCAGCCTCGCAAGACGAGACGGCGACGACCTTCTGCTTGTGAGAAGTCCATGTGATCGGGCTGGAGTTGAGGAAGAAGACCACCCCCGTTGTGCTCCGCCGATCGTCAACGTCGCCGGCGTGATCGCTGTCGCTGTAGCCGATCACTTCCGGCACTGCTGCACCACCTTGGTTGTAGCAGCAGCCATGATTCAGTGTGCCACTGACACAGCGCAGTATTTGCTTGACAGCAGCCCAGTGCGCCTCCGCCGGCGCCTCCAAGTAGCTGCTCACCAAGCCAACAGAGAACAAGATGTCTGGCCTCGTCTTGCAGAGGTAACGCAGGCTCCAGACGATGCTTCTGTACTGTGTGGCATCCACGGGCTCGCTGGCGCCGGTCTAACCAAGTTTCAGCCGATTCTGCATCGACGTGTCTGCAGGGTTGCACCCCCTCATCCCTGCTGCACCCAAGATCTTGGCCGCGTACGCGCCCTGGTAGAGGGTGATCTCGCCGGCCTGTTGTTGAACTTCTATGCCAAGGTAGTAGCACAGAAGCCCAAGATCGCTCATGTCAAACAGATTCTTCATCTGCTCCTTGAATGTTGCAATTTCTCCGTCCCCGGCGCCGGTGATGATCAAGTCATCGACGTAGACGCCGACAAGCAGAGTCGACGCGCCCGCACCCCTCCTGTACACCACGTGCTCAAGAGGGCTGCGCTCGAAACCGAGCGACACGAGCGACGCGTCGAGCTTGGCATTCCAAGCCCGTGGCGCTTGCGTCAGGCCGTATAGCGCCTTCCGGAGGCGCAGCACCTTTCCCGCGTCGCCGCCGATGACAAAGCCCGGCGGCTGGTGCACGTACACTTCTTCACGAAGATCGCCGTTCAGAAATGCCGACTTCATGTCCATATGATGGACCTGCCAGCCTCGATGCGCCGCGAGTGGGAGTAGCAGCCGCACGGTCTCCATGCGCGCCACCGGAGCGAACACCTTGTCGTAGTACACGCCTTGCCGCTGCGCGTACCCCTTCGCCACCAGCCTCGCCTTGTGTTTCACTGTGTTGCCGGCGGCGTCCCTCTTGATCTTGTAAACCCACTTGAGTCCAATAGCTCGGTGGCCGGGCGGGAGCGTGGCGAGTTCCCACGTGCCGTTGTCGCGGATCGCCGCGAGCTCGGTGTCCATGGCGCACTTCCAGCACGTCTCGTCAAGTGCCTCATCAACGCTGTCCGGCTCCTCCGCAGCCATGAGACATAGCCCAATGTGCTCCTCCCTCGCCGCAGTGTCCAGCTCCGCGAGTACGTGCTTCATCTTGCGGTAGCGGGTTGGAGTGTGGTCGAGGTCGTGGCGCTCGCTGTCGTCGTCCGGCGGCGTGGCCCAACCATCCTCCACGGACATGGACGTGCTGCCTGCTGACGCCATGGGAGGCGACCCTACCGCCCCGGAGGACGAAGAGCTGGCGCTGATCGGTGTAGCGGAGGCCGCCAAAGAGGCTGCAGGAGTGCCAGTCCATGCCGGCGACGACAGCTCTCTGTGCTCTTCGTCACTGTAGGTGACCATAAGGTGTTCGACCATGGGAGCGGCGTCTCCGTTGGCCGTGGTCGCCCAGTCCCACTTCCTCTGCTCCTCAAAGGTGACATCGCGGGTTATGATCACCCGCTTGCTGGACGGATCGTAGGCCCTGTAGGCCTTGGCGCCCTCCTCGTACCCAACGAAGATCGCCGACGTGGAGTGGTCGGCCAACTTGTCGATGCCGGGGCCGAGCTGCTTCACGTGCGCCACGCAACCAAAGACGCGAAGGTGGTGCACCGCCGGCTTTCGTTTGTGCCAAGCCTCGTACGGCGTCCGTCCGTCGAGGCTGCGTGTGGGCGCACTGTTCAGGAGGTAGACCGCAGTCTTCACCGCCTCTCCCCAGAACGTCGCCGGCACCGCCATGGCCTTCAGCAAACAGCGGGCCATCTCGACCACTGTCTGGTTGCGCCGCTCGACCACGCCGTTCTGTTGGGGCATGTACGGCGCAGTGGTGCAGTGCTTGATGCCGCCGCCGCCGTCGCAATACTCGCGAAAAGCGATCGAGTTGAACTCGCCGCCCCGATCCGAGCGGAACGCCAGGAGTTTGCAGTTCGACTCGGCCTCGGCTCGTGCCTTGACTTTCTTGAAGTGATCAAACGCCTCGTCTTTCGATTGGAGCAACTCAAGCCACATGAATCGTGAGTAATCATCGACGCAGGAGAAAATACCGGTTACCTCCCGTTGTGGCCGGCTTGATCAGGCCACAAAGATCGTTGTGCACGAGCTCCAGAGCGCGCTCTGCGCGGTACGTTGTGGCCTGGGGAAACGGCAGCCGATGCTGCTTGCCCAGGGCGCACCCGTCGTACACCTGGTCGAAGCGGTCGATGACAGGGACGCCGTCTGCCATGCCCAGGCGCCCCAGATCCGGCGGCGCACGGAAGTTCAGAAGGCCGTAGCGACCATGCCACAACCACGCCTCGTCCGCGCCGCATGATAGCAGGCAGACAGGCGGCCCCGCCGTCAGGTGCAGTACATACAGGCGTCCGCCGTTGCGCTAAACACGCGCCATGAGGCGGCCTTCGTGATCGAGAAGCCGCAACAGCCCGTGGTGGATGTTTGTCTCACACCCGAGCTCGTCCATCTGACCCAAGCTGATGATATTGTTGGAGTTAAACACGACCACGTCCGTGTCCTTGCCGTACAAGTATACGTGTGTGTCCGTGTAGAATTCCTAAACAAGCACCGAGTAGGACTCTAGCTGCTAGAGGTTAGCTAGTATATATACTCAGGATATCCCCTGTAAACTTGTATCGATTTGTGAAGGTAATACAAAGAACCAGGAGCGATACGCTCCTATGGCAATCAGACAAGATTCACGTGTGCGTGTGTTGTGTCTTGCCAGAATCGATCAAGAGAGGCATCGGCTGCTAGCTAGCTTTGGCTTGTAGCCAAGTAGTACAAGTCCAACTAGAAGCAATCAGCTTGGTGCTAGTTTGGTACGTGAGTCTCTAGCCAGCTTGGGGCAGGATCCAAGTTAACCAGCGTTCGTCGTCGTCGTTGCTTCGTTCGTTGTCATCGTCGTTCGTCGTCGGTTGTCGCCGTCGCTGGAAAGTACTCGGCATCGGGTTTGGGCCAACAATTGGTATCAGAGCAAGGTTGATCTTCTAGTAACGGAGGATCATGTCGGACGATGAGAAGAACAAGCAGCTGGCGGAGTACTCCGGTGCGGCTAAAGTAATTGCTGCTCCGGCGAGTTCGTCGTATCCACGGTTTGATCGCGAGAACTTCGGGGTCTGGAAGGCCCTCATGGAGTGTGGTCCCCGCGCCAACGAGCTATGGGACGCGGTGGATCCCGGAGGCGACGCGTTTAGGAAGGAGGGAGCCGAGCACCGGAAGGATCGGCAGGCGGCGTCAGCAATTTATTCAGTAATGCCAATGGATGTCCTCCAGCACCTAATCGCTAAAGCAATGGCGAAGGAGGTGTGGGATACGCTGAAGCTCATGTTCGAGGGACACACCCGTGTTAAGCAAGCCAACCTCCAAACTCTCCTAAGGAACTACGAGACTTTGGTCATGGGCGATGATGAGTCCGTGGATGCGTTCGCTTCACGGGTGGCTACTCTCGTCAATCGGATTCGCGCGCTTGGGGAGAACCTCACGGAGGCCTCGGTTGTCCGGCGGTTCTTGCGCGCGGCCCCTCCCCGGTACCTGCAAATTGTCACGGCGATCGAGCAGTGCGTCGATCTCGAGACTCTCTCCATCGATGATCTTGTCGGACGATACAAGGCTCACAATGAGCGTATGCGGTAGAGTCTTGGGGACGGGAGGAACGACGAGCTTGTGATGCTCACGAAGGCACAGTGGATTGCCCTAGAAAAGCAAGGCGGATCCACGAGCAGCAGCAAAAAGAAGGGGAAGCAGCGTTCGTCGAGAAAGAAATTCGCCAACTCGGCTGACGACTCAGAGGATGAGGCTGCACCACCACCGAGGAGAAATTTTGACATCAGGAAAGTGAGGTGTTATAACTGTGGCCTCCTTGGCCACTTCAAGGCTGATTGCGAGGAAGCACCGAAGCAGAAGGCGCTCATTGCCCAGCAAGGAGATGATGGCGACATGATGTTGATGAGCGAACTGGTGGATGAGGAGGATCCAGACTCTCAAGCGTTGACTAAAGAAATTGTCGAGCTTGCGGAAGAAAAAGTTTGCCATCAAGACTATGGTTCGGAAACTCGTCTCGAAGCTACAGATGCGGGGAGTGATTCCGAAACTTATGTCAGTGCTATGGACGTAAGTGCCAACTTTGCTGGAGCGGATGCGGCGATAGCTGCGTGTGCGCGACCATGGAGAAGCAGTCTTTGTGCGGCGCCTCTGAGAGAGGCCAGCTGTGGTCGAAAGAGCAGTTCTGAAATTATGAGAATAGGTGAAGTTGTGGCGCGAGATGACCATGATACGCGACAAGCTGCACTCGGGCAAGACGAGCATGACGCATACACGGTGTCAAGTGATGCAATGAAAAGCACGCACCCCGCATACAAGCAGGCCTCCGACGAGGGGCCATGCATGTACGTAGGCAGCGGCAGCAACGGGGCTGGTGCATGGACTTGTACTACCCCACGTGGGCTAGAAGGATGTGGCCACTACAAGTTGCTTACAACAACTCCATCCAGGAACCCACGTGATGGCCTAGTGGATGGGATAGAAGTTGAGCAAGGTCCAGCAAAAGGAAATATGCCAGAAACAAGGAGCAGCGTAGCTAGTATTGTACGCTCTCCAAACGGACTAAGGCAGAGTCCAGAAAGCATTTTAGAAGCTACAACATTGCTAGAAACACGAACTTTGGCAAGTTCAGACGCAAGTGTTCCTTCTCCGACAGCACTAGGACGACGATCATTGGATCTCTCTTCAGAAGAAGCGCTTCAAATAAATTCGGTGAAGATGAAGAGTAAAGGGCAACGATGTTTGCACATCAAGGAACCAGAAAATTTTGAAGACGCAAATATGGAAGAGTGTTGGCATCATGCTATGAAAGGAGAGTTGAGGTCGATCCACGACAATAATTCATGGGAGCTTGTGGATCTTCCAAACAATGAAAAAGCTATAGAGCTCATGTGGGAATTTAAGGTCGAGAGAGATGTCGAAGAAAATTGTGTGAAACACAAAGCAAGGCTAGTAGCCAAAAGATACATGCAAGAGGAAGGTGTGGACTTCAAAGAAGTGTTCGTTCCCATTGCAAAGATGGAGTCGGTGAGATTACTCATCGCTCTCGCGGCTCAGGAATCATGCACAGTACATCGCATGGATGTAAACTCCTCGTTTTTGAATTGCGAGATAGAAGGAGATGTGTATGTTAATCAGTCACCGGGATTCATCAAAGAGGGAGAGGAACACAAGGTACTGAAGCTACACAAAGTCTTGTACGGACTACGACAAGGCTCTCGGGCGTGGAACATCAAACTTGATCAGACGATGATTTCTCTTGGATTTGAGAAAGCCCCACTAGAGCATGTGATGTACAAGAGAGGTAAAGGAAGGGATCGTCTACTAGTTGGCATCTACGTCGACGACCTGTTGATAACTGGAGCAGATGAAGAGGTGATTGCAAAGTTCAAGCTACAGATGAAAGAGCTTTTCAAGATGGATGATCTAGGTCTTTTGAGCTACTACCCCGGGATAGAGGTACATCAAAAGACGGAGAGGATCACACCATACCATGAGGCATACACAAGGAAGGTACTTGAAAGCCCTATCATGAGAGATTGCAATCCAGTTGACGCTCTAATGGAACCTCATCTAGCGCTAAGCAAGAAGAGCAAAGTACCCGCAATTGATGCAATAGAGTATATTGTATCGGTAGCTGCGGCGTGTCAAGGTGTGTGGCTAGGGAAGCTACACGGTGATCTCATGGAACGAGATCCGAAAGAAGTGGTGCTCAATGTTGACAGTGAGTCTACAACATTTCTATGCGAGGATCCAGTGCGGCTTCATAGGAGCAAGCACATTGATATGATGTATCACTATATAAAGGACTGCGTGGAAGAAGTTAAGATCAAGGTCAACTACGATTGCACTGAAGATCAGCGGGCGGACATGCTGACAAAGGCTTTGGATCGAGAGAATTTCTTGGAGATGACAAGAAGAATCGGCGTCGGAACTGTAACATAATGGCGTCGTGTTTAGGGGGGTGATCGTTGGAGTTAAACACGACCACGTCCGTGTCCTTGCCGTACAAGTATACGTGTGTGTCCGTGTAGAATTCCTAAACAAGCACCGAGTAGGACTCTAGCTGCTAGAGGTTAGCTAGTATATATACTCAAGATATCCCCTGTAAACTTGTATCGATTTGTGAAGGTAATACAAAGAACCAGGAGCGATACGCTCCTGTGGCAATCAGACAAGATTCACGTGTGCGTGTGTTGTGTCTTGCCAGAATCGATCAAGAGAGGCATCGGCTGCTAGCTAGCTTTGGCTTGTAGCCAAGTAGTACACGTCCAACTAGAAGCAATCAGCTTGATGCTAGTTTGGTACGTGAGTCTCTAGCCAGCTTGGGGCAGGATCCAAGTTAACCAGCGTTCGTCGCCGTCGTTGCTTAGTTCGTTGTCATCGTCGTTCGTCGTCGGTTGTCGCCGTCGCTGGAAAGTACACGGCATCGGGTTTTGGCCAACAGATATTGCTGCGAAGACGAGGTATGAAGTACACCTCTGACAGGGTCAGGTGCTCACCGTTTCGGCACTGAAAGAGAATGGTGCCCCTCCCCTCGATCTGCACGTCGTTGCCGTCGCCGAGCCGCACGGAGCCGCGCACGCCGACGTCGAGTTCGGGGAAGATCTCCCGGCACCCGGGCATGTGGTTGCTCGCCCCGGTGTCCAGGTACCAGGACATGTCGCAGCGGCCGTCGACAGGGGCGGCGCGTGCCTGGGAGCGCTCCTCATTGAGGAGAACGCGCTCGAGCAGGCGCTCTGTGGTCGTCGAGAGCGCGCTCACCGTGGCCAGCAGGAAGGATGTCTCCGTGTCCTCCCCTTCGCCACGCGCCAGGTGTGCCTGCTCCTTGCGCTCGCGCCGTGGATCGGTGCAGTGCTTGGAGAAGTGCCCAGGCTTGTTACAGTTGTAACACTTGACCTGGGACATGTCGCGCTCTCCGTTCGGCGCGCCGTTGTGCCCGCCGTTTCCACCACCGCCCTGGCCGCCACCACGACGGTTTTGCTGCTTGCCGCGGCGACGGTTTGAGCCGCCGCCCTGTCTGCCAGACCCGCCTGGTCCACCGGAGCCGCCTTGACCGCCGCCCTGGCCGTTGTTCTGACCTTGGGCGCGCTGGTTCTTCCGTGCCTGCCACTGCGCCTCCGTCAACAGCAGTTGTACCCCACCGCCTCCACCTTGATTGTTGGTGAGGTAGCGCTCCTCTGCGGAGCGCAAGCGACCGACGAGCTCCTCAACGGAGAGTGTGTTGAGAGCAATCTGCATGTACCGAGACGGGACGACGCGGAGGAATTTCTGAACCACTCTCACCTCATCCATGGTGTCGCCGAGTGAGCGCGGGTTGTTGACGAGCGAGGTGATCCGCATGCCGAACGCGTCGAGCGTCTCGCCGTCGCGGAACGCGATCGCCTCAAACTTGGAGCGCAGCCGTTGCGCCGTGGCCTCGCGGACGCGCGCGACGCCCATGCGCATGGTCTTGATCGTGTCCCACGCCTCCTTCGCCGTCCTCTTCACCACGATCGCACCCACCATCTCCGGCGGTAGGGATCGCAGGATAGCCGCCAGCGCCGCCTTGTCGTTGGGGACGCTCGTCGGGTTTCCCTCAACCGCGTCCCACATCAAGTTGGCCTCCATGTTGATTTGCATCAGCATGGACCACTCAAAGTAGTTCGTCGGCGTGAGCATTGGCCACACCGTGTTGCCGCCCGGGACGAGGCGCTCCTGGACTGTGTGCTCGCGCACGACGATCTCCTTGCCGTGCCTGCGGGTTCGACTCCGACCATGGCTGCGACCGCGGTCTGGCGTCGGCGAGCGCGCGCCATCATCGCCGCTCTTGCCAGCTGCTGCACGAGTGCCCCCCGGGGATGACGAACTAGCCATGGTCGCCGAGGAACGACGTGGCTCTGGTGCCACTTGTTGGAACCAGGGACGTCTACAAGCTCTAGATTACGGCAACAATGGCGAGAGGAGGACGATGACTCAGGTGGTTTTTGTGCTGCGTACTGCGTTGCAGCTTTTCCCGTTTTCATTCCTCTTGTTTGTACTGAGATTACAAAGGAAAGGATCAACTCCACACGCGAGCAGACCGGCCGTGCCATCCCACGACGCTCGACGTGCGAGTGATGCGCGCGTGCCGCGAGCTACGCTGCATGCCATCCCATGCAACACTAACGGCCGCGCCAAGCTAGCTAACAACTAACTGAAACTAGGATCGGCCTCATCGTGTACATGCACACGTGACTTGGCCGTTTATTTGCTAACTGAAAGAAAAACTAAGCTAGCTACTGAACCGGGCTAGGAAATACAGGTTCAACAGAGACCGGCACTACGCCCTGGGCGACCTTGCTGCCGCATCGCTGTATTGTATCACGTTCTCGCCATCGCCGCTTTCCGTCGCCGCGTTCTCTCCTTGACCTTGACCTTGGCGTTGCATCCACAGGCACGACTGAAAAGGAACGCGCCTAGACGGCCGCCAGGACGCTAGCCGACGGGTTGCGGCCATGCTGAAAATGGAAGACAAATCGGATTGAGTGGGTTGAGACGATGCATCCGATGGGCTAAATTTCCTTCTCCCTAAAACACCCTCAAGAAACTTATACTGCTGCCCGCTGCGTGGCCAGTGCGAGCGCTACTGCTGGGCCAAGCACAACAGTATATATTGCTAACCGCCCTGGGATTTTGTGAATGGACGTTGCAAATTCATCACAAGGTACCATAAAAGAGCTCGTCCAGTACATCATCCGGTGTGAACATTGTTTCAAGTTTCTCTACATCCCACTGTGATCCCTCGGCCGCTAGTAAATCATTGTACTTTGTACATATTGTTGCCCAAGTGGTTTGAGGCTGCCACTCCTTGGAATCTAGTTCTCGTGGTGCACATTAATTGAGGTACCATCACCAATTCTCAGACGACCACACCTTCTCGAAGTAGGTCTCTGCTATGTAGTAAGGTACTACGGAAAGTAAAGGATCCACCACTAGATCATGTCGCGTTCAAGATCGACCCATCCTTGAAATAACAAGCTTTCAGAACAGTTGCACAAAGAGAGGGTGGGAACTGAATGATTGGCCAAGCTTGTTTGGCCAACAATGCTTGGTTAAATGCCTTTGGGTCTTGGAATCCCGTCCCTCCATTCCTCTTTTCCGTATACATCTTCTCCCATGAAAGCCAATGCACCTTTCGTTCACCGTTCGCTGCACCCCACCAGAAATTTATAGAAATAGAAGCCTATGTTGCAGTGGATAGGCCGCATCTTCTCCTATGTTGTATCTCTCTCCTTCCACCTACAATTGAGCGAGTGTGAGAGCGAGATAGTCCGAATTTGTCCCAACACACCGTATATTCGGCCATAAATAGAGCCAATCGAGGTAGCCAATTAGCCAGCACACAAGGACCTAGCTAGCCTAAACATATTTTCTTTATTCATTTATTTTATGCGACACATCCAAATGGATGGCGCGATGATGCGTATGTGTCATAGTTATAGCCAGCTTGCTTCAACCCTGCCACCTCCGGCCACCGCAGCTGCCCTCCCTCTGGCAGTTGAAGTAGGCGGCGGCGACCGGAGCACCCAGGTTGTAGCACTCGGCCAAGTCCCTCGTGGTGAAGTTCGAGCGCCACCCTGGTGCGTAGATGGCCTCCCGGGCAGCCTGCCAGAACACCACGAAGGCCAAACGGTGAATCCCCGCCATCGGCTGCGGCTTCTCGTACGCCACCACCTCAGTGCCTGGATGCATACACCCGAAAAAACTCTTTTAGTACGGTGGTCATTTTTTCCTTTATGAAAGAAGAAGACGGTTTTTTTTCCTTTTGCGGAGGAAAGAAAGAAGTTGGAGAGGGTATATAATTGAAACGATAGTACTCGACCGGTAAATTAATTTCTTACCACGGCCCACGTCACCTCCTTCTGGTATGTCTGTGACAAACCTATGTATGCAGGAATTAAACTGAACCAATGAGTTACTTTGAACTAAAACCACAACAAGAATATTATGAAACGGAGGGCATATATACATGTTATTTTGAGAAGGTTAATTCGCCCACAAAGTGCATGCGTAAGGGAAGTGGCTAAGGTAAAGCTATCTTAATTTAGCACGTACCAATGGAGGTACTCCCGTTCGCAAGGGTCGCTTGGCCTAGGCACATCTGGGTCTACCATCACCTAGTAACAAATTAAGAAGGTCTGTATCAGTAGACCACTCAAGACCACTCCTTGGTGTTAGCAATTGCAAATTCTGATATTGATACATGCAATAAATGATACTCCCTCAGTTAGTACAAAGTTAGGTCATCTATTTTGGAACGGAGGAAGTACAACTTAAGAATGGAGCACTCACGAGCGTGTAGAGTGATCCCGCCCTTCCTGTGATGTGCATTGTGGGCTGGTTCGCCACCTGCGACGGCCTCAGCTCGGACCCAACCGTGATCTCGCGGTTGCCGTACAGCACCCTCAGCCGCGCCGACGCGTCGAAGTAATCGACGACGTCACCAACAATCCCCCCGACGATTAGCGGATCCCTCGACTTCGGCATGCTCCCACTACTTATTATTATTAGGTTTAGAACCAACCATACCTAGGAACGTGACAGGTTGGTGCTATATATGGTATGGGGCTATATATGTGCACGGTCCCTACTGCTATTTATATGCTTCCCAGTACTGAAATTGCCATGATGTCATCTTGAGAGTAACCACGGGTCAAAAGATACGACCTGCTTCTGGTGTTCCTTTTTCCAAATAAAATTAAGGCCCAGTGGACGACACTGTACATGAGATCGCATGTTGACATCTCATGGAATCTGTTGCCTTGCGTTCCCTGATTTCTGATCGGATGGCCGCCAGAGAGTTTGAATCAACTTGCAAGGATGCATCAGAGTACGATTCCTCGCCCCTTTTCTAGAATCAAACTATCTGTAAAGGTCCATCCCAATATCCTAAAGTAGTAGTACACTAGTACTAGTAGTGGACAGAATCTGAACCCTTCACGTGCTGGAGATTGCAACAGATCTCCTCCCAGAAATACCGATGTTCATGTTTTCTTTCTTTAAAATACCTAAAGGGGTAGAAAAATATTAAATTACAACAAATGCATGTTTTTCTGGTAGTCTAATGAACATAAGCGTAAATACCACCAAACGAGGCAGGGCGCGATATGTCACCCTAAAGACCAAGGAGGTCTAGGGGTGGACGACCTCGAGATTAAACATAAGTGTCTGTTGAGCAAATGGACAGAGTTTGGTAAAAAAATACTTATGAATATGTTCCTCCATTATGAATAGCTCTACAAAACCAACTGATCCGCCTTTCTGGAAAGGCCTCATGGGTGTCATTTCGCATAGGGACATTTGCGATAGGCAATGGCCTGTTATGGAATGATATATGGCTAGGGAAAATGCCACGATTCATGTGATACCCCTATCTCTATCATATTGTGTAGTGGAAAGATGTCTTTGTCGGCTCAAATGGCCAGGTACCGTTGAACGTTGCCTTCCGAAGAAAATTGGTCGGTGATAAATGGACAGACTGGTTAAACCTTGTTCACGTGATCAGACACATTCTGTTGGAACTTGACTACTTCTGGTGCCTTTGCAGTCAAATCCGTGTATACCGACCTCATCGATGATTGGCAACCTTTTCACCACAAATATATTTGGATAATGAAAGCCTGGTTGAAATTAAAAATCTTTATGTGGTATTTAGATCACACGTTATTATCCTGACACAAGTCATCTGAAAAATGGAATTGACAATGATGCACTAGATGTTGCTTTTGTGGCGATGAGGAGTTGATTCAGCATCCATTCCTTCACTACCAACTTGCAAAGCTATTATGGCCATGTGTCCATACAGCTTTTAATTTACCTCCACTCATGAGTAGTACGAATATGTTTGGAAACTGGTTAGTGTGGGTGCATCCCATGTTGAAGCCTCTTATCCGTGTGGGAGTTTGAGATTTAATTTGGGCCGTCTGAAGCACTCAAAATGATTGTATGTTTAATAGAACAAAATTATAAAAAAAATGTAGGTTATCATTCAGGCCATCAACTAGATCCATACATGGTTGTTACGATGCAAAGAGGAGGATCTGACACCCACGATTTTTGGGTGCAATCGGTGGGAGTCAGTCTCTCAGGATTTCTTCAATCGATTTGGTTAGTGGGCTTCAAGTATGATTAGTGGTGCATGAGGCTCATTTTCTATGTTTTATTTTTTAATTTGCGCTTGGGGTAGATGGGTAGTCATGTGTGCCAGTTTTTGTGTTCAAACTTATTGTGATCGGATGATGACCTTTCAAGTAATCAATAAAACGGACTGTCTAGTACAATAAGGTTTGCCTTGCTCCCGTGAAGGAGTGGCGATGACGGTGGCGTGCCTTCGGCTCACTCCAGTGCTTGTAGTCGTTCCTAGGTGGTCCATGGACCTGGTTGTAATTTTTGTTGCCTCTAGTGTTCTCTGTACTGTCATGATTGATGAATAGATTGGAAATTTCTCTGGCCAAAAAAAAGTAATCAATAAAAGATATGGTGTATAACTCCATGCAGAGGCTGTGGGCTATCCCTTTTTCGAAAAAAATGTAGACCATGCTAGGATGTTTCTCTACCTCTGTCTTCACTTAGCGTACATGTATCTTCCTCTCTCCATCTCTTTTTTCTTGAAGGGGTCTCTCCATCTCTTTCGGCCCCTTTCAACCAAACAATGAAGTTTGTGAAAAATCACTCGCGCACACAGAAGCTTTAGTCCAGATTACACTTATACTGACTCATATGAACTAGGAAACCAAGAGAATGATTGTCGTTCTGCTCCCGGTTGTAATAGTTTTTTAACAGTCAATGTTCTCGATTAAGTTTAATATCTGAGTTCATGAACATTTAGGGTCTGTTTGGGAGCTCTCCAGTTTCAAACTCTGCCGATGTGTGAGTGGTGGAGGAGATCCGTACTTACCCTTAATCGAAGAGTATCCCTATACTGAATTATAAGCCGCCTAAAAATATTAGTGTATTTAGCTAATAAAATACTACCTAAAAGTGGAGAAAGCAAAAATGAGAAAATATATAGAATGCTAAAAATATCAATGGGGAAGAAAGGAGTGAAATGCACCAGTAGTCCATTAGCTCAATTTGAATTCACATCCAACAACTCATAAAATGGTTGATTTATACCATAAATTCGTTAATTTGATGAAATAAGGCCAAAACCGATTCGAAAGAGAAAAAAATCGGGCACATGGCTGCCATGTCAACAGTCTCTAGACCGCTTGTGAGCTTACGATTTTATAGGGATCTATTTGCATACTTGCTGTTTTTTCTAACAAACCATGCTAACAGCAAATGGGGGAAATAGACAAAAAAATAATTGTCTTTAATAGGATTGAAACCCAAGTCCTTGGGCGTTGGCAAGAGTCTAGCAAACCACTGGAATACGAGCTGGCTTGTATAGTTTGATGAAGGCAACCCCATACGATGGATAAGAAAAATGCTATTCATCTCCCTGGGTGAGGAATAATTATTTTTTATTCCTCACCCCTCTCTTATTACAATAGTACAACACCTTTTTACGTCCAGTAAATTTTGTCATACGCCGAAAGGGAAAAGAGAAGGTAAGAAAATGTATGCCGGTCAAAAAAATATATTTCACAAGACGTAAACTTACAAACGTAAAACTATAATATAGAATACACATATCTTACTTTATTACTAGTAGAACGCTCGTGCATTGCTTGTGGCTACAATGTCTTCAAGGTCGATGCTCATTTCTCTCCTACATTTATGCGTGCTCAGACATCAAATGGACGCCTGAGGGGCTCCCCAAAATTCAACTATATGGATAGTCCGGGCTCTCTCAATTCCAGCCCATATGTGTGGAAAAATGTGGTTTCCCGGACTATCCACGATGTTATCTCTAACATGCACTCCCAACACAAAAACCCCACAGAATGACACACCCTTCCCGTTTCCTATCAGACCCTCCCCATTCTGCTAGGTCGTTGTGCGAGAAATTTCTCGTTGGAGCTCTCTCCTTTAAAATCGGATAACACCCTCCTCACCTTCGCCATGGTGCCCTCTCTCCTTCACACCATACTTCCACACGGACCGCCAAGGAGGAGTCCTTCCCAACCGCCCCGCTATGCACCCTGATCCCCTCCCCCGTGTTCATGTCGACCGGCCACCGCCATCAAGGGGGAGGAGGCATGCGCCGCCCATGACACCACTTGAGCCATGGAGGAAGATCCGACATTTCCCGAGCCATTGTCATGTTGTAACATACAGTTCAATGTCCTGCATTATCACGAAACAAAAAATATGATATCCATTGTTGGGCATACAACTAATGCACCACCGTTTTCATTATTAACTCTTGAAGCAAACAACTACAAAATGTAATAGGATTGTGGAAAGATAGAGCGTGCAGGTCATGACACTAGTAGAAAACGGGCCTTTAGTCCCGGTTCCAGAGGGCCTTTAGTCCCGTTTCTGGAACCGGGACTAAAGGGTCGAGATTAAAGCCCAAACCTTTAGTCCCGGTTCGTGTCCCGGTTCGCTTAAGAACCGGGACTAAAGGGGCTCCACATGACCGCTGTCTGGAGCTCCACCTTTAATCCCGGTTGGTAACAACCGGGACTAAAGGAATTTTTTTATTTTGTTTTTTGAAATTTGTTTTAATTTTTTTCCCGATTTTCAAATTTCTGAATTATTTGAATATTTAATCTCTAATCACCCCTCATCACTTATCAAATTAATATGTAATATGTAATCACCCCTCATCATTCCAAATCGTCTAACTTCCCGACCGTTCACCCATCCACTCACTACTCCAGCCTAAGCACGCTTAACTTCTGAGTTCTATCCCCCCTCGTTTCCAGCCTAAGCTGTCAATTCTATTAACCCTTAGGAGTTGAACTTGAGCATGAAGCACCATATTGGCAACTTTGTTCATTTCCTGATATCAAGTAATAATTATTTTTTTGTCTGGCAGGGTTTGGAAAGAGTTCACTGCAGAAGCTCCGGGACTGCCGGGGGAGCTGCGATTTACACACCCGAAAGTAAGTACTACTAGCTAGTTCCGCGCATCTCCCATTGATTCTAGCTAGTTTCACCAATACCATTTATAATGCTTGATTATCAGTTTGATTGACCTCTATTTCTCGTAAAGTGGTTGTGGCAGGAAGGCGAGAATAATTTTTATGGATACTTTATTTGCGAGTACATCTACAACGCGACGACCACTAAACGGGGCTACTCTAAAAAAGATTATGAAGTGCCTAAGCAATAATATTCACAATTTTATTTTATTACCATCATTTGTGTTGAGTTTCATTCATATATATGTATTGACCCCCTTTTTCAAATTAGCTTTGGCAGCTGCGGGATGAACTCCTACCACAAGATCGCATAAAAGCAATTCCAGAGAAATTGGCAGGATTCTTTCTTGACCACGTCATCAATAAAAACGGAGAATACCATGTGGAAGTTGAGTTCAGATGTTAGGGGATTGTAAGAGATCTTATATTGTATATATGTAGTCAGTAGTGTCGGATAGATATACGAAAACTTGTTGTTCGACCAATCTCTCGGAGAAGGAGAGGTCGATCACTTCTCTCTGTATATGTTCATGACGATCTTCTGTACTTAATGGTTTCCTTTATTTTCTTACTAGCTAGCGTGTCAAGTTCTCTCTATACGTATAGTACGTAGCGTCGACCAAGAACGGAGATAAGACATGACACTTCTCTCTACTAGCTAGCTAACACAATATATGAAACCCCTAAATTAACCCTATAAAACCCCCAAAACCACCAACCCCCCCCCCCCTAAAAAAACAAAAACCCCAGCCCCTGAACTGCTGACGCGTGGACGCTTTTTGTCCCGGTTGGTGCTACCAACCGGGACAAAAGGCCCTCCGGCCTGGGCAAGCCGCAGCGGCCACGTTGAGCCCCATCTATCCCGGTTCGTATAAGAACCGGGACTAAAAGTATTGGGCTTTAGTACCGACCCATTAGTCACAGTTCCGGAACCGGGACAAATGGGCCTTTTTTTTACTAGTGCGGGTGCCCTTACACCCTCTATAAACAGTAAATTCAACCAAATAGAAAAAATTTCAACAACATTTGAAACTTTGCGGCATCAAATATGGTCAAACTTTATAGGTTCTTGCAAGTTTTCATAATAAAATATAATGCAGAGAAAGATGTACACACGAGTTTAAGTTTTCAATGCTAAAAATGCTTAAAACTTCAAGCACTGGAATCTCTTTCTTGTGAAGAGTTTCTCGAATATTTTTTCTCCATGAAAATTCACAAGCATCTACAAAGTCATATTTGATGTTGCAAAGTTTCAAATTTTTTATTTTTTTCTATTTGTTTTGAATTTACTGTTTATAGTGGGTGTAAGGCACCCGGGTACTGAAAAACTACACAGCTGTTTGCCGCTATAGAGGTCGTTGGTAGCTAGGATACACTCCCTCGGTTCCACAATACAAGAAACGTGTAACGTCTAACGTTAGTTTATCTTCTAGGATCCGAAAAGTAATAACGCATCTGTAGCTAGCAATTTAAATCCCTGCCAAGGAAGTCAATACTGGTGAGCGGACCGGCAGAGTGCTGAACCGCCCAACAAACCGTGTGTGAGGGTTCCCTCACATGCATGCTAACTTGTTGGTCTCCTCGCATAATCTTGTACGATGATCGAACTTGAACGGCATACCGCCACGAGTCCGGTTAGTGTAGAGTAAATAGCAAAAACTACAATATTACGGACTAGGGTTATGAAAAACTATCACTTAAAAACGGACCGGCGAGAACACAAAAAAACTAGGGGTTCTGCCTCCCGCCGCCGCCGTCATAGGTCCGCCTCCTCTCCGATGGCCCTAGGGCCATGGGACACGGTGGATCTCGGCAAGGGCCGGCGGGAGGGTTCTGTTTTTACTTGTTTCTTTTATTTTTGCTAGGGTTTGTGTCCTGCTCAGTAAGACGAGACGGCGGTGGCTCCATGAAGATGAAATAAGGGTCTCCCCGCCTAGCCCCCATTCCGGCGATGCGTCTAGCACCGTTGGTGGGCGTGTGGAGGTGTGTCTCCGACGGATCTATCTTTGGTGGATTTGCTCGGATCTCGTCGTTGTTTGTCTACGTTCGTGTGTCTTCGGATTGGATCTTTCTGATCTATGTTATTCTTCATCTGCGGCGGTTGCTGTTCTGGTGCGCTGGTCCTACGGGGACTTAGCACGACAATTTCCCGACTGTCTACTTCAACAAGTTGTGCCCGACTCCGGCGATGGAGGGGCGATGACGGTGGTGCGCCTTCAGCTCGCTTCAGTGCTGGTAGTTGTCGCTAGGTGGCCTACGGATCTGGATGTAATTTTCATTATTTCTTGTATTCGTTGTATTGCCATGGTTGAAGATGAATAGATCGAAAATTTTGTCGCATAAAAAAGAAAAACTATCACTTTTCTTAATTCCCTAAAATGCTACCAAAAGTTTGGTTCGCTGTTCCAGAAAACATTAATGACCGAACCACTATGTTTTAATCGGGATTATGAGAGGAAGGGCCGGCGTGTCAAGTATGACGTGGCATAAAAGTCAACATCATTAGCCTTGATGGTTAGATTGACCGTTATGAAAGGTGAAGCCCACATGTCGGTTCCCATAAAAAAGCAATCAGGTCCTTGTAAGCTTTAGAAAAAAACCAATCAGGTCCCTATAAGTTTTAAAAAAGCAATCCGGTCCCTGCAAAAACATATTTTAAGCAATAAAGTCCTGGTAGCTTTTTTTTAAAAAAAGCAACCGGTCCGTGCGATGGTGGTGCTCGCCAATCAGAAGGTGGCCAGCGACGTCCTGCTACTGGCTTCACACCCGACACCCTGCTACATGACGAGGAGCAGCCAAGGGCTTGTCATCGACGTCCCGTGCGACGAATCGAGCGGAGGAGCCTATCTTCTTCTCCGACAATGGCCGTGAAGTTCTTCGCGGCTCAGTCCGGTGTGGAGCCCCGACATTAGGCTTCGACCTTGCACGGGCAGCGCGACTTCGACTCTGGCCTTGCCCCTTGCGAGATCAGCCAGAGGCCAACCAGAGGAGAGCGGCGATACCGTCGTCGTCCATGTCCGCAGGGAGGCGGCTCTCAGGGGCTCAGTTCGAGGTGCTCGTCCATGGAGCAGGGAGAGAAGGGGAGGGCTAGAGGTGTGGGTGCCTCCCGGGATGCAGCGGCGTTCGCCGGCGAGCAGGCGACGGGGGAGGCGGTTGTGCGTGCTCTGCCATGGCCGGTGAGTTTTATCTTGCGGAAGTGCGACTTCTGCCATGGCCGGCGAGGATGGCGGTGGCTAGAATGGGACGGGGAGGAGCGGGTCCGGCGGTGGCGGATCCTGTCGGGCTCGGGCGCATCGGAGATTCCAAGAAGCCATGCCTGAGAGAGAGAGAGAGAGAGAGACTAGGGGAGGAGAGAGACTAGGGGAGGAGAGGGGAAGAAGAAAGAAATGACCTCGTGGTGTTTTGGCTCCTAGGTGCATATGTACCCATTATCTAAATACACATTTTGAAAAGTTGAAAAATTCGAAAAAAAATCCACGAGTATATCCGGACATTCTATGTGCGTGCACAAAGTTTCGGTGAAAAACAACTTTTTTTGTGGCTGGTGTAAAAAAGATAATGAAATGCAAAATTGATAGCTGTAGTGAAGCCCCAGAAATTGTCTTTTTTACATAAGCCCCAAAATATACATGCAGGATTTTTGTTCGGAATTTTTTAACTTTTCAAAATGTGTATTTAGACAATGGGTGCATATGCACCTAGGAGCCATTGCCAATTTCGGTTACATGTGTGTCTTATATCTAAGTTAACGGTCAAAGAAATGGTTTGACTAGCGGTGGCCCTGACAGATGGGCCCTAGGTGTCATAAATATAGTGAAACTTTAACCAATCGATCACTAGTGTTTTTTGTAACAGCGAACCAAATTTATGGTAGCATTTTGGGAAATTAAGAAAAAAGGTAGTTTGCCGTAACCCTGTGGTAGTTTTTTGCTAATTAACCGTTAGTGTACTACAGTTTACTCTTCGTAAAGGCAGCCGACCCTGTTTAGACGCTTGTCTCTATCCATACGATCTCACCGTATCTACATGTTTCCCTCCTCTCCAGTTTTACTGTGCAGATTTTACTGTACTGAACAAAGCCAGAAACAAGACTCCTTCGTGAGTGGTGGACTGGGCAGCGAGCCGCTTCCCCACCTCGCGCCCAGCGCCCCTCTCCTCCCAATCCCATTCCCTCGCACAGCTAGGGTTATAGTCGCCGCCGCCCTCCCCGCGCTCGCGCCCGGAGCTCCCGTGTCGCCACGCCCCCTCGCCCACTCCGGCCCGCCGCAGAAGAGGGCCAGCGAGCCCGCGCCGCTGGGGAGCAGCCGCACCCGGAGGGGATCGTCCAAGGAGCCCGTGTCCCAATCAACGTCCTTGTGCACACGGAAGGTCGCTGCTGCTGGGATCGCCCAGGTCGACAGCGCGCCCGCCGGCCTGCAGCCAATCCTGGAGCCTTGACCTCAAGGTTAGCGGCGGAGATGGGTGTCCCTACCGGTGGCTGGCGGAGAAGTACACGATAGTGGTGCTGGACGTGGTGGAGGAGGAGCACGTCGAGATCGAGGGTGCCAAGGTACGTATGGTCGCTTGCTCACCCCGTCCTCCCCATATCGATCTCAAGATGTGTTGATGATTGGGTTGTTTGATTCCATGCTTCCGAGCGAGGAAGAATGCGGTGTGTGATGGCCTAGCAGCGTGAGGTTTGTGCTTGCTAATTGATGCCCATGTGGAGCTATTCAGTCACCCCAAGGGGAAATTTTCTGGCTTGCTTCACGGGCCATAGCTCATCCTTACCCAACCCCAATTTGTCTTCCCTGGGATTTGTCTGTTCCTCATCTTCGTGGCTGACATGTCTCAAATTTTCATTGGGCAGGGCTACTAATGTAAAGGAGCAAACTGGAAATACCACCTGCATATTTTAGGTAATTATATCATGTTTTAAATCCTTGCATATGGTAGGCATGAACTTGTCCCTGCAGCTCATGATAAGAGTAGGACCTTAAGTTCGCCAGAATGAGTTCTTATTTCGATTATCCTAAGTCTTGTTTTGATTATCTTCCACTTTACTTTAAGAAAATAAATCTGGGAAGCTGAAGCTTAAGAACTTGCAGAATGAGTTTGCCCCGTTTTTCACTCTATATATTGATTTTATTGACTACAAACATTGTGTATTTTCCATCGTCAAAACATGCTGCACTATTCCTAAATTTTATGGCTAATGGAGGTGTATGGTGCAACCTAAGCTGGAGTACAACTTTTATGCTTATTTATATCCCTCCTGTTGCTAATACGCAGGAAGGTATTTTATCATATATTTTTGTTGCCTCAAGAAAAAATTGCTAATGTTCTTCCCTGATATACTATTAGTCATGGTGTTGTCTATTGTTATTTGGAGTATAGATTGAAATGCTTCAGATTTTGTGCCTTATGAAAGAACACATTTTTGTTATGAAATCAAACTTTCCTGTTTCTAAAAAGATTAAGTGGCTGTTGGCTGCTAATAATTTTGTTTATAAATAAATTATATTGTTGTTTATTATATATGCAGGTTGATTTGAACAATGTATAAGGTCGCCAGTGCTGGCTGAGTTGGATACCCATTTGTGGTCCTTTTTTCCTTGTTCTTGTTGTACACACGACAGTTCATGGATTTCTAATATGATTGCTTCAGTGATGATTTTTGCAGAACCACATGCCGATGGTGCACTTGCCTTTGGAATTAAAGATCAGCTTACTACACTAACCAGAGATCATATATAAATACTCTACTCTACAGCAGTATGAAGGGGTGAGCTAATTCGGTTGTCACTGTGTTTCATACTTTTCTGTCATAGTTTGCGTCTAATTTCCCTACAGATTTCAGGGCTAGCAAATATGTTAAAGATATATACAGAGAAAGGCGATCAGGGGAGTGGATTCCGATATTGATGCGAAAAAAATGCCTTTGGGTCGAACACATACTCTTGAAAGAAAGGAAGAAGCTTCTTGGTAATGGAGATGGTTCTCTTATATTTGGTAGGAGGCAGAAAAAATCCAGCATGGAAAAACACCACATTCAACATGGTGTAATTATGATGATCTAAACGAGTATTCCTGGTCTGTTTACAACCTTATTTTATGGTCACATACTAACACACGTTTTCAAATTTTCTATAATAGATCCTACTCAGTTTTAGGACATCTGATTGTTTCTCACTGCGATGACCAATGGGGGATGATGGTGGATTCTTCAAATATGTGCAAGATATGTCCTGGTCTGATTGTTTTAGGACATCTGAATTTATAGTGCACTTCTGCAAAAAAGATTTTGTCCTGATTACTATTTTGATTTTATTTCTGCAGGCACTGTGAAATGATTGAATGTCGCTAATCATTTTGGAGGTTTGTTGTAGGGTGCTCTACCAGGTATTTTGTTCAGATATGCTCTTTCTCTGTCTGCCATTTTAGCTATCAGTTGAGAATTATATTCAGGTTAGCAAACAAATTTCTTGATACTTATGAGGCGAACATACTTATAAGGTGAACATACAAAGAAATAAAATCTTGATGACTTGTGAGCTTTGCCTATTAACTTAAAATTAACGCTGACAAGTTCAGTATAAACTTAAAATTTTAAATTAACTTGTGAGCTTTGCCTATAAACTTAAAATTAACTTGAACAGTATTACACAATGCAATGGACCCCTATATATATACCTGCATCTCGCAGTTCCTGTTTAAGTCCCATGTTTGTGTATATCCAATTTATATTAGGGGTCCATTGCATTGTGTAATACTGTTCGCTTGACACTTCTTTCTGAATTGGTATACCTGTTAATGTGAGTCCCTCTTGCGCTATTTTGCCGTTGATTTGGTCTTACCTGGAATTGTTTGACTCTTAGATTTTTTCACCGTTTGATCTCCTATTTTGCTATGGGGTTTCTTCCCTTCGATTCTGCTTCTATTTTGGATTTTTCCTTTCTCTATTTTGGATGCTTCCTTGGTGTTCTTTTCTTGGATTTAGTTTCCCCTCTTCCTCTTGAGTTAAAAATCATGCATACATCGTAACAAAAAAAAGAGTTGCAGGCTTTTGGAATTTAAAAGTAATGATGAAAAGATGGTGTAATGTATTTGGAACCGTGGCTGCTGGAATTTTGCTTCAATGGTGTGAATCTAGCTACAACTAGCCATCTGTTGAAGTTTAATACTAAAGATCCAGATGGATTTGGTGAGTTTAACCTGTTAAATTTGAATAAAGCATCCAATCATGTTGTTCACTCATGTATGTTTCTTTCATCTGACGTTTGCTTGGCCAAAATCAATTACAATTTACCATCATTTGGTTGATTCCCCATTTACATGTTTTTCTTATTGTGAATAGTTAGAGACATGCTGTATTATAGGAAAAATTTGGAGCTTCAAGCATTCCTAGACATGGCTTCTTAATCTGGTAAGCTTCTTCAACTTTGAATTTGAGCATCTCTCTTCAGTACCTTCCTGATTTTATATGGTCTTAGGGAATATATCGAGAGGTGAATAGTTTCTTTTTTGATTTAGGTGCCACCAAAGAGAAGTGCACGCACTCATTTACTCAAGTGCTCTAATTTCATATTATGCCTCGCCGATTTTCCTTTCAAGTGCACCCAACTGTCACAGACTCTGCCTTAATTCCAATGCTCATGTCTTACATTTTAGAGCTCATTTACTCTAAATTTCTTGTTCTTATTCGGTTACTTTGTACATATGATTGCAGATCATTTCAGTGCTCATAGACTTGCAACTCGGGACACTATAGTGCTCTGTCTTCATGTGCACTCTAATTTTGTGCATGTGCATTTCATACAATAGACGTCGATGACTTCATGAGTTTATGTTATATTATTTAGTTTTTGGCATACACCAATGTACCAGCTTCCTTTTGTTTTTCACTTATTCATCACACTTTGCACTTAGCTGAGCATGTTACTTTAAATCTGATGCAATAACATTACATAGTATATACAGGAAAGGGAAAGGGGCGCCTCCCACCTAGCACCGCTCAACTTCCTCTCAAGCGGCGCCACCTGGTGGCGCCCCAACCGCTAGTGTGCAGCAAGCTACCAGTGTACTACCACTCATGACAGTGTACTACCACGCATGACATGTTGAAACACCTCTCTGGATGCATGACATGTTTATCAGGTAAGGTTTTGTATCACTAGATATATTCCCTCCCTTCCAGTCTAAAGAGTCCATCTTAAAAATCAGAAACTTGCTATTTATAAGGCTTGTTCTTTCGGTAATAGACAAATAAATTTATGTCCACATTAAATCTGTCAAATTTTAGTTCTCAATGTAAAATCAACCGATGCATGAAAGAATGAGAGGGTCATGTATGTATCATTAATGTTTTATCTACTCCCTCCGTCCACGTTTATATACACCCCCCCCCCCCCGAGCAACCAAGCGCTGTACGTAATTTTTAGACCCGTAACAATTATAGCGTGTCATTCTTTTGCGGCATATATTAATACTGAATGGAGCTTGGCCACCCTGGATGCCGAACTATAAATGATCAAAATTCATATTTGTATGTTTCAATTTTTTTGGAAATATACTTAGAGAGATAAGTGCGTAAATTTTCAGGATGAGATACGTTAAGATGAGGCTACACACAAAAAATACAAATACGCCGCTCTTTAGTACATGCACTATCCATCCTCAAAAGTCCATGATTTTGTTTGCCACAACTCGCATTTCAAGATATTTAATCCTCAAATTTTACACACATACACATCACAGCCTTGTATACTTGTCAATTGTTTATAGGTTTTCTTGAAACTTAGAAGTTTGAATTTTGAATTTTTCAAAATTTCAGCCTCCATGGAGTCCGAGCTCCAAAACGCTCTACTCATATGATATATTTTAAGATATAATATACTGGGAGTGCCAAAGCTATGCATGCCAAATAAGTGTCAACGCCGTGCATGCTTTCTTCCGGCTATTTACTCTCCTCAGCTGCACACCTACTCCTGTACCCAACTTCTATCTTCCATCTGTATTTGTACCTTCTAATAGCTTCGTCTCACTTAATGTGATACCAAACACCACAAAACCATCTCGATCAAACAGACCTGAGAGAACAGCACACCTGGTGGGCACTAAATTCTATCTCTAAGATAAACACGATGCAAGAGAGGGACCTTGTCTCCTCCCCAGTATATATACATCGCACCTACCGAGCCAAGAGCCATTGCAATTAACAATAGAGAGTGGCCACTCATGGAAGCAGCAGCGAACGTAGCCACCCCGTCAAGCCGTCCGCTCTTTGTCCGTGTGCCGCCGGAGATGGTAGGTGCTGACAATTCCATGGCGGAGGAGCCCATGAGTCCTACCGGAAGAGGTATGGAAGAGATGGGTATCTGCATCGTCCTCGTGATGGGACTCGGCACGCCAGTGAACCTGCCCGTCTTCCGTGCCGGCATCGAAACAGAAGTAGTTACTCGTTTGCCACGCTTCCGCTGTATTCAAGTAAATTTTCAAAACTTTCTTTGTTTCATTCATATATGTTTCCAACTTGGTTTGAGTTGCCCCTTATCCTGTGAGTTGGCCTATATAAATCAAGACACATATCCATATTATATTGCAACAATATATAGAACATATGATTTATACGATGGCATTATAACCCGAAATATAGTTTTATTTGATGCATCTCATTCTTATACATTTTTTTCCTGCATATACAGGTAATGGACGAGTCCGTCAAGGATGGCAAGCCGCGATGGGTGAAAACGGCTGTAAACGTGGACGACCACATCGTCATCCCAAGGCTGGATGCTGCTACCGTGGCATCCGATCCGGAAAAGGCCGTGGAGGACTACGTGGCATCGCTGTCCCTGCTTCCGATGGATAGGTGCCGTCCTCTCTGGGAGTTCCACTTCCTCAACTTCCCAACCTCTAAGGGGGCCTTCACGGTGGTGCTCCGTCTGCACCACTCCATTGGCGACGGCACGTCCATCACGACGCTCCTTGTGGCAGCGTCGCGCAGCATGGTCAATCCAGCTAGGCTGCCAGCTATGCCGCCACCACCCAAGCGCACGGTCTCCGCTATCTTCGGGTGATTACCTCATGCTGTTCGCGTGGGTTTGGTCCTGTTTTGTGCTGGCTTGGCACACACTCGTGGACATGACGTTGATTGTTGCAACAATACTGTTCTTGAGTGACCCACCCACGCTCTTCACCCGTCCGCAGAATGGTGGCGAGTCTCGTCGCCGCAAGCGTTTCGTGCATCGGACCCTTAGCTTTGACGACGTCAAGCTCATCAAGACTGCCATGAATTGCGTACGTAAAGCTGCTGCTTTTTTCCCCTCATGTATTTACAGATAGCAATTGGAATCACCTATGCAAGGACTACATGCTTTTTGTTAGTATGTTGGCAGTTATCTAGAAAAACTTTTGAGGAAAGGTGAAAATAACATTTTAAAATGGTTATTATGGCATGCAATAAAAAATATCAAAAATTACTTTACATTTTAAATCCTCTCAGAACAATAAATTTGTGGTATGGTTACATTTTCAATATAGGGATTTCAAAAAGTATTAATAGTAAATATATGGCTGTCACAATGCTTTCATGAACTGGGTACCTAAGTCGTTTAAAAAATATCTATTCTACTATGATTTATTAAATGATAGATAATGGCTTACAGGAATAGAAGTCAAATTACAATTCAATTGGTCATTTTCTAACTTTGCCTATTAATATAAGAAATATTATTGACCAAGTGAAAGCAGTATTATTTAGTTCACACGTTTTCACGATAATGCCAGTTCTAATGCTGCTTATACACTGGAAAATAATGACTACAAAAACTTAAAATTTTAATATTATTCAGAAAATCTAGACATGCTAATGCATAGGTATTTATAAATATTTTCAATATAAATCACATGCACAAAGTCTACCTTATACTTTGGCAGTTTTCAAGATAACCTTTTGACCAATATTGAAAAGTAATAAAGTGGACATTGTAAGATGGGTAATACAACAAAAATTAATTTGCATTTTAAAGTGTCCTCAAAACAATTTATGGAAAACATATAATATTGTAATTACAATTTTTTTAAATGTTGCCCGCGCAATGTGTGGGTTTCATGACTAGTGATTGAGTAGCATGGCCATGACCCTCTATTCAAGGCGTATATAAATGAATCTCGATTTCTCGATGTCGCATATTGATTTGACTCGTATATAGTACATTGTGTGTCCCTCTTTTTCGTTATCACAGACTATCAACGACGTGCTAGTTGGTGTGACTTCGGCAGCTCTTTCACAATATTACTTTAGAGAGTCTGGTAAGTGTTTTTATGATAACAACAACGCATGTTTTTTCTGTAGACATGCATTTTTGACCATTTCGCTTTCTAATATTCAATATTAGGTGAGAGTAATACTAAGAGAATTGCTTTGCGGTCATGTGTCCTTGTCGACGCAAGGCCGGTGTCTACCAGACAAGTAAGAACTTCATTTCTCGCTGCAGATAAGTAGTAAATATTAATTGAGTGACATATAAATATAAATGTAGTACCATGAGCTTCATCACAGTTTTGTATAATTCATTATACAAATTGCATTGATTTTCTTCTCAACTATGAACAGACATATGTTACCAGGGTAGAGACAGGAAATCAACTTACCGGCCTCATCTGCCCGTTTAATATAACCTTGAAAGATGATCCCCTTGAGTATGTTCATGAGGCAAAAAGGTTCATGAATAGAAAAAAGAAGTCTTTAGCAGTGATGCTCACACGAGTGATTGGTGAATTCTTAGTCAAAAACTTTGGTCTGAAGGTATATTACCTGCTCCTTTTGTACATTATATGCTCTTCCCAGGATTACATTGCACATACATGGAACAAGCACTGTGTCTATTTATTGATGTTTCTATTAATTGTAACGATTTTTCAATGCAAGCAGACAGGAACATTTATCTTTCACCGATTTTTAACACGTACAACCATAATATTCTCGAATGCAATTGGGCCAGCTGAACATATGACGTTATGTGGGCACCCAGTCGCCTTCATGGCACCTAGCATCTATGGCCAACCACAAGTAAGTCATACATGTTCTTACATCCAAAACATATGCCCTCTTATCTTACTTTATGACAATAACATCCTTAATCATGTGTCTGCAAAAACAAAACTAGGTTTGCGTTTATTCATTTTACTCCATGTTTCCTCTAACTGTCTGGATTTTCGTATGCAGGCTTTGACTGTGCACTATCATAATTATGGTAGTGATATCAAGGTAGTACTCGCAGTTGATGACGAACAATTTCAAAATTATCATCAACTTTTGGGTGATTTTGTTGAGTCCGTCAGGATTATGAAGAATGCGGCAGCCCTGAAGATGTTGACAACATCGATCCATAATGGTGTGACTGAGTAATAGATAATTGGATAGGTGGACATCTACAAAAATGATAAAAATAAATATATATGCAACTATGTGTAATACTAGTATCTTGTGTGTATTTTAATTGCGAGTGTGTCTTATGTGTATACAAACTCTTTTCTACTACCACATAATCAGTTATCAATAGTCGGTCAAAGGCTTGACTGTGTGGCTCCCAGTTTTTTTAATGAAAAGCTCAACTATGATGAGTCAATTTGTGCAAATCCACCGTCTAGGTGGTTTTATCCATTATTTCGAGGCACTATTATTTGTTCACGATAGAAAGAGTATGTGATGCTCCCAAGTGCGTCAGCCATGAAAGGTGAATTTATCCTCCGCTCTCAGAGTTGAACCTCCTTGACTTTGCAACCTCGGCACGATGGTGGAAAACTCTATTGGCAACGAAGTTGATCATACTACCATCCACAATTATGTGCTTAGGAAATAATTGTTTTTTTACTTAAGCACCAATGCTAATTTCTGTAACCGTGGTCCCTAAATAGGCCCCTCGAGTGCTTAATAAAAATTACTTTATTTTTATAAGCATGTACCTAGGCATTTTGCACTGTACATGCTCTCACAACGCTTCCAGTACGACGCGAATCAACCTGTGGTTGAGTTGGTTAGGTGGACAGTGGTATCCCCTACCCACCAGGGTTCAAATCCTGGTGCTCGCATTATTCCTGGATTTATTTCAGGATTTCCGGCGATGCGCTTTCAGTGGGAGGAGATGTTCCCGTCGACGACGAGGCGCCTACGCTTCCAGTACGACGAGGTATGCTTACAAAAATGGTTAACGTGTATATTTTGTATTTAAAAATGGTTAACGTGTACAAAAAAGGTTCCACAATTAAGAAAAAAAGAAAAAAATCCAGACAGTTAACTAAAAAATGGTTAACTCAGAAATGGTTATCTGTATGGCTCGGCATGGCCCGCCTCTACTTGGATCCAATTGTTGGCGGCCCTTTCTCACAAAAAGAAAAAAAAAGAGAGCTGCTTTACTCCCGTCCCCTGCCTCCGGCGGCCGCCCCCACCACACTTCCCGACGGAGCTACGGCAGGGGCGGCGGCGATCTAGACCGTCTACCCACTCCCAATGCCTCCCGGCCACGTGCGCTCGCATGGATCCAGCCATTCTCCCATGCCTGAGCATGTTCTTTTCCCGTAGCCGCCATCGCTGCCGTCTCCGGCAGTTCGACGCCGCACCGAGAAAGGTAAGCCTCCTCCTCCCCCTTTATCTCGTGTGCAGTTGGACGCCGCACCGAGAAAGGCCACCACATTGCAGACGATTGCGATGTTTCACATGACGGGATGCCGTACAGTTTTCCACTAGACTGCTTATCGAGCTGAAAATCAAGTGTCATATAGTACAATACAACAGGCATTTCTTACTGCAGCATATTAAGTCTCGGTGTCCGAAATAAATACATTCAGAGGCGCCGTGAAACAAATCTCAAGATGATTTGCGGCATGGGGTGGCCCGGAGACGAAACAAATGGCTTGGGGGGCATCGTTAAGCTCTGCAAGGTTCCTGTTAGCATGTTCAGCACTTTCGGCATGGATGGGCGATTTTTCGGGTTCCACTGAATGCACCACAGTGCCACAATGGCCAGCTTTCTTACTGTATCCTTCTCTTCTTGCGTCATTTCCCTCGATGATTCCAGTTCTTGCTCCGTGCTTATTTTCTCATATATCCATTCTGGGATGTAAACCTTGTTTTGGTTCTCAATCCATGGATCTGAGTTCCTCAGCCCGCTAACCATTTCCAACACCAGCATGCCAAAGATATAGACATCGGACTTACTGGATATTCTCCCAAAGTTTCGAGAATATAGTTCTGGCACAATGTAACCCATTGTTCCTCTTGCTGCAGTCAGTGTGACGATGCTATGAACCCTTGTACACAGCTTCACAAGCCCAAAATCTGAAATCTTTGGATTGAAGCTGTAATCCAGCAAGATGTTGTGAGGCTTGATGTCGAAATGGAGGATCCGCTGATTGCACCCTTGATGCAGGTATTCGATTCCTCGTGCAATGCCTGATGCTATTTCCAGCATTTTGTTAGGTGCTAATAGCTCTCGACAAATATCTGATTTATCTGCAAATATGTACTTCTCAAGTGATCCGTTAGGCATGAATTCATAGATAAGAGCACGCCTTGTTCCATCTGAGCAGAATCCCAAGAGACGGACCACATTAGCATGGTGGATCCTACCAATTGTCGCAACTTCATTCATGAACTCTTCTCCGTCGCTCTTTGAGTTCTCCAGCATCTTTACTGCCACAGGTACTCCATTTGCCAGCTGACCTTTGTATACGCTTCCAAATCCACCCTGACCCAGTCTATCTTTGAATCGCCTTGTTACTTTTTTAACTTCAGAGAATGTGTACCTTGTTGGTTTTGATGTGCCATATGCCTTGAGAAACATTTCGATTTTCAAACGTACCTCTTCATCAACCTTTGATTTTAGGGATCAATAGAGTGCTGTGGCTGCCGTCAACAAGAGAACCACAAATGTGGCTACCGATGATGTTGCTGAAAAACAAGAATACAGGCAAACAGTGAGTTATACTTGGACTAAAACAATCTTGCTTTCATGTCCTTCCTCTTATATTATATATGGGTAAGATGCAAGAATAAGAGTAATATACAACAAAATGTATGCGTAATACCTGCAATGACTTTCACACGTGAACCTGCATGTAGGAAATAAGCGATTTAGATTTTGTGTGCAAAATAATAGAAGGCTTGCAATTTCTATTTCTTTTCGTAAGAGAAAAAAAAGGCTACTGACTTTTTTCTCATGCCAGATTTTGTTGATGGAGTGGAAAAGAGATTGAACACATGACAGTATGCTAATTTGTGGTAAAACGCAGATCAGTAATATACATTTTTGTAATGATGAAACTATTTGCATATATCTGAGCTTTCTTGGGACATCATTTTTTTTCTTCAGTAATAACTTAGAAAGTATGAGCATCACAAAAATGCAGTGTAGTTGGGCTGGAATTCAGGCCTTCTTTCCAGAAGGTGTTGTAACACTTATAACATGAATAAACCTCGTTGGCTTGCGCATAATCATGAATGTTTTACAGCTTCTTGATATGGCTGTTCAAGCATGATTATTTCCTAAATATAGTGAATAGTGTGTTTAATTGTTTAGAGACAATTAAACAGAGACATATTTGCATATATAGCAAATGGTGTGTAAAAAACTGTTCTTTATTTGGATCATTTAGGTACTCTTGTCAAACTAATTTAAGGCATGTAATTTATTCAGAACAAATCCTTCGATTCTTAAGAATTACTAGAGACGATACCTTGGCGCTTGCAGAATGCTTGGCTGCGTTGTGAGCTGAATCCGCAGGGATGCCCATTTCGCTCGCAGTCTAGACAAATGTCGGTTATGTTAGGCACTGACCAAGTCAAGGTCGTCTCACCAAATGCAATGACCCTTCTGGCTCTTTCAGCAAATAACACAGCAGTTTTGATATCGTAATCCCACGGCGTTGAGATACCGTTTGAAACCACCGTGCAGTCTAAGGGAAGGATATACATTGGTTCACTACCGTCCATCAAATATATGAACTGGCTTGTGTTGCTCAGGCAAGAGATTGGGCCAACAATACTGTCCCCCATACCTGGTATCGTACCGGCCTTCTCTGTTGGTATCAACTCTCTTGAACAGCGTACCAGGTTTGCAGTTTCACCTCCGTAACTGTCAGGTATGTATACACTAGTTGATAGATTGGTGGCAGAGATCTTCTGAAGCGGGCACCTAGTCCATGATTCTTCAAGCGGGATGACATTCAGGAGACCAAATCTGTAGTCAATTGCAGTGACCTTGCATAGTCCAAGGATTGGGTGAAGTAGGATGGTATCTGCTTCCCTAGAGCATGCTAGCTCCAAGCCAGGTGCTCCGCACGATTGGGGGCTGGTTGCAAGGCGGAACGGAAATCGGATCTCTATTGTGCCTTCTTCGCTGCACCTTGATGGTGCGCAGTTATGGAAGTAATCTCCATCACCACTTGCTGTGGCTCTGTTGATTCCATAGTTAAGAACAGAGAACAACAGAGCTGCAACCAAAGCTTCAAACATTTCTGTGAAAAATGAAGATGAGGAGGAAATGAGATGAAGCTATGCCTACAAAAACTGAGCTTCTTTTGTAATGTTGAAATAATATCAGTGAGACGGATTCCAACCTCTCTTCCTTATCTTCCTGGATGTTGCCTTTGACAAGTCAAAGCATATCTCCCTGTACACGAGCTTGACTAAGAAAACCAGCAATCAGGTGGCACACCAGGCTTGACTATTCTTCCTCTTGTGTCTCCATCAATCCATAATTCCATATGCACCAGAAAATTCGTATATTACTCTGAGACCATATTAGCCTTCTTCTTAACTCTAGTACCAGCTTCTATGCCTGATCCTGCATCTGTAAAGCTCTCATGACGAACTCCGTTGCATTCCCACGTTCTGTTATACTCCAAGCATTAGCAATCTCCTCCACAGTTTCAGTTCTTCTAACAAAGACTGGAGCGGAAGATACTCTGGGGCAAGCATTTTGCCCCTCTTTCTCCTGTGGGCATCTCCAAGACATCCGCCATCCTTTTCGATTGCGAGGGGATCCACCTGGTTGTGGCGTTCAAGAATACGAGCTTGTTTGTAGCGATGACCAGGCTATAATTCAAGTCAATACGGGAAGGTACTTCATCACCAACATCTCCTACCCCGACTCTGTTTTCTGGGTTGTTGATGCCAGTTTGGATAATAGCAGCTGCCCTATTCCTGAGAGGAATCAACATCCTTATATCTATGGATTGAGATCAGATTACATGTTCTTGTTACATATGCGTACGGTTAAATGGGCTGCCTTTGTCAGTTGTTCAAGGATGATGAAAGATAATCTTATTTATAAGCCTGTCGCTTGCCGGAGTACGAACACTTCTTTTGTTTATGTGTTGAGTACCACGCAATCTTATCTGGTTCAGAATGTTGAGCCTTCATGTGGATACTTGGCCATGACTCCTTTGGGAAGCTGGGGTCTGGGGCCAAATGATTATTATTCAACTTATGATTATGAAGATATTGTAAAATTTATGAGGGATGGGTTTGCTTTTAGATTTCCTTTCCCAGCTCCAGAATGGACATATCCTTGGATCCTCAAGACATGCCTGAAAAATTCAAGGAGGTGAGTCTCTATGCTCTCTGGTTGCATTTTTCACCTCAAATGGGTTTGTCTTACCAAAAAACTGTTTATGCAGCGACTTCCACGAACAGATGTCTAGTTCAAGCATCCAAAATAGGATTTCTGTGATTTTTGCCATCGACGTGCGTTTCTTGGGATGTGTAGAAAACAACTCCTTGTCTAAATACACTAAATTATATTGGGCTGTGTTAGTCATAGTATCTGCTATAAGTATCATGAAGCTCATTATCGGTAATGACAGAATCATCCAATCCTTATTATTACAGCTAGCTCCATAACTTTATACATGTAACTCATGTCTGTAATCTTGTTTATGCAGTGTTGGCAGTACTATCCAGGTTAGTCTTTGCACCGTTGTCTGTATTGATCTTCCTTGCCTACAAGTACTGGCAAACAAAGATATCAGTTGACGCAGTTGAGAGGTTCCTCCAGATGCAACTAGCCCTTGGCCCAACAAGGTTCGCTTACACAGGCATCATTGCGATCACTAGCCACTTCAGAGACAAGCTGGGCCAAGGAGGCTATGGGTCCGTGTACAAAGGTTTGCTTCCCGGTGACGTCCATGTTGCCATCAAAATGTTGGTCAGTTCCATGTCCAATGGAGAAGAATTCATCAGTGAGGTGTCCAGCATCGGAAGCATTCACCATGTCAACGTGGTGCGCCTCGTGGGTTTCTGCTCTTGTTTACGAGTACATGCCCCGCGGATCTCTTGAGAAGTACATCTTCTCGCCCGAGAAGAGTTTCTCCTGGGACAAGCTCAATCAGATTGCTCTGGGCATTGCCAGAGGGATCGACTATCTGCACCGAGGGTGCGATATGCAGATATTACATTTCAACATCAAGCCTCACAACATCCTGTTGGACAGTGACTTCACCCCGAAAATCGCCGACTTTGGGCTGGCGAAACTGTACCCCAGGGATAACAGCTTTTTGCCGGTGAGCGCTGCGCGGGGGACAGTTGGCTACATAGCTCCCGAGATGGTGTCCCGTAGCTTTGGTGCCATATCGTCCAAGTCTGACGTCTATAGCTTTGGGATGTTGTTGTTGGAGATGGCCGGGGGGCGGAGGAACGTGGATCCACGAGCGTCAAGAAGCCAGACGTACTACCCGTCATGGGTGTACAATCAGCTGTCTCGGCAAGAGGTGGGTGGGATCTCGGAGGCTGTTGGTATCCATCTGGTGGAGAGGAAGCTGTGCATCGTTGCGCTGTGTTGCATCCAGATGAAGCCAGACGACCGGCTGACCATGAGCGAGGTGCTAGACATGCTCGAAGCTGGCATCGATGGCTTGGAGATACCTCCTGAGCCCTTCTTCTGCGGGGACGAGTTCGCTCCTGCTGCAGATTCTTCAGTATTATCAGAGATAAGTACATTCTCAGAGTGAAATACCTACACGTCGTAGGTTTGAGAGTGTAAGATTGATTATCCTTGGTTAGATTTGGACCATCCTACCACAGAAGGTTCTGTTGTGTGCAATGTGAAGAAGATGCTCTTTTTCTTAATATATACGAAGAGAAGACATCGCAAATGATGATGCAAATTGTAAATGTGAACCTAGAGAGAACTGTTTTCTGTAAAATAATCCCATTGGCACTGTTGTTACTGTTTCTGTACAATATCGATCTCATTCAGTTGAATATTTGAATGACAGAGCATTGTGCGGTGCTGTAGTATTTGTTCACCAAAGTGTATTCTTTTATGGGCTACCCTTTGCCCGCCAGGACACGGTGGTCCGGCGAAGTGGAGGCCTGGTGAGGCACGACAGGGGAATGGATGCCGTGTCGACATCCCATCGACTTCTGGCCTGCAAAGTTGAGATCGTCATCGAAACCTTCAGGAAGAAGAACACACAGCTACTCTCGCACAGTGCTAGCTACAGAACATGGTAAGCCACTCCATGTTTTGAAATGGGATACTCCATCACTGTTCTTGAAGCAGAAACAAAGCATGTCGCCTCCATCCTTGAACTCTGATGAAGTCTCAAGTGAACCTCTACCGAATCCTGTACACACTGCACCACAAAGTAGTTACAAACCTATCCGCCTTTCTTTTCTGAATTTCGCCGTGATCTGGTCTAACATCAAATAAGGCACATTTTATTTTTATGTAGCTCAAATCCTGACCGTCGACGCTGCTGGTCGTGGCCATGATGGGCGCGTACGCGGCAATGGCAGAAGCAACCTCAAGTGCCAAGTTTGCTCCAAATTCAGGCATGACGCGCTACAATGCCGCAACCGCTTTAACCATGTACTCCAGCCCGAGGACTCGTGAGCGTTCCGTCGACGCCGCACCACTGGTTTGTACACTATGGACATGAGCTGGTACACATGATTAAAGTGGTTGCGGCACTATGTCTGAAGAATAGGGATCAAACATTGGGCTTGTGGTTGGTTCTGTCATTGCCATGACCGCGGCATCTTTCCTCTGTTACCAACTCAAATACAATGTTTTGCTGTGAGATACCCTAGAGGGTTTTGCCTTGTATTTATACATGGATGACACTTGATCGCTAAGGTTACAATTGATTATAGGATTACAACATATCAATCTATACAAATAATTAATGTCTTATCTAGGGATCATGATTGAGACAAATCACAACAATATATGTTAGGTTTAACTCAGTTTATTCGATTAGGATCACGCTCAATAAAAGCATTTCTTTCTCCACGTGACTTTTTTGTAATGCTAGTCTAATAATAGGTTTGTACTAACCCCTTACTTACCAGATCTTAAACAGTTGTACTGAGATAAACAATTGTACTGAGATAAATAATCTATATGGTGCTAGCAAAGTTATGTGACCAAAGTAGGCCCACAAGTAATGAGTTAGGGCTAGAGATAACCGAAAACACCGAAGACGATGATGTATCCCGATGTTCACTTCTTTGGAGGGAAACTAGTCACTGTTGGAGAGGTGGGTGTTACCATAAAGGCACACCAACACCATGAAAGCTCACCCTCTTCTCGTTGAGATATCACCAAGAAGGTGATAACCAACCACTGGTGGTATACCTTGAGACGGCCTCCAAACCTTCACAAACGATGGGGAAAATGACAAATCATTTTCTCACCGAGGACTCCTACCACCTAGGAGTCTCCAATCTGCAAGAGTAACAAGATCCATCAAAGAAACAAGGGGGAATCACTTTTTGCTTTGGTTGGAGTGTAGATCGGGCACTTGTCTTTCAGTCCCCAAAAATCAACAAGTTTGAGTGAAATGGGAGGAAGATCTCCGAAAAAATTGAGTTACAATCGATGAAGAGGATACCACACATCCTGGTCACGGGAAGAAGGGGGCTATTTATAGCTAGCCCCCAAATGGAACCTTTACCACACATTTCTGCATGGTCTGAAAGTTTTGGGCAGCCCGTGAAGTTTCGGGTCCTGAAAGTTCCGGGGAAGCATAGATAGTTAGTTTCCTTACGGGGACGCCGCAGTGAGTGGCGGTACAGCCAGGCGAGAGCCAGATGTGAGCGGTTGAGGAAGAAGGACCGAGGCGATCGGTAAGTATAGTGTATGAAACTTTTTTTTAGTGTGTTCATGCAAGGGAGTTCATGTCACATGCGGGCATGCTCAATACGGTTTGTATGGCTACACGATGTCTGCATGCTCAATACGGTTTGCACGGTTACACGACGTCCACAGCACCCCAAGGAAATCAAATATATATATATATATATATATATATATATATATATATATATATATATATATATATATATATATAGGATATATATTTGATATTCTATGACTTATGATTCATGGTTGCTCGTAGTTTATTCAATGCCCAAAGTTGGGCGTCTTTCAACCAACCAATTTCTTCCCCACCCGCCCCATGTGATTTAAGTGTGTGATCTTGAGCGTCTAATCCTTGCAATGTATAATCCCTGACACAATATTGTTTTCTGCATATTCAGCATCATCGCAACATTTTTCTTCATGGTGCATAAAACATGGGCACATTTTAGACACCTCATATAGCAAAATAATAATAATAATCAAGGTTTGCAATGCAACAAATCCCCATTCCCTGCAACAAAGCTGTTTTGAAAAGTCATAACATATGCAACTAGAAAATCAATCTAAGCAACATTTGGAACTAGAGTATGCAACATGTAAAAAGAATCACAACATGACAACCCCCCCCCCCCCCGCCCCCCGCGCGGCCCACTTGTAACGTGCCTACAAAAACCCTAAGTGTTTGTAGTAGACAACACAGACTCTTGCAACATATTCAAATAGCCTACACAACATAAAAAATCACAAAATCCACTAACCTCTCATTGCCAGCATTTAGGTGCCTTCCTCCCCAATTCGGGGCTCAATGATGATAAATCCAACTAGCCGAATCTTGTTGGAGCCAGATGAGGCAAGCTCTATCGGGATTTAGAGATTACTGACACTATGACATTCCTCTTGTTTTCCTTCGTACAAATCCAAAAAAGATCTTTAACTAAAAAACATGTACCGCGCAATAGGTCATGGTCTTTGGTTGGACAAGCCTTTGCCTTGTAGGTCGCCATGGTCCGACAAAGTGGAGGCATGATCAATGTCCCTGTTGTATGTAGGGGAATGGATGATGTGTCAATCTGCAAAGTTGAGATCAAGCATTCAGGTAGGATAACACAAAGCAAATCTTACAATAGTGCTAGCTACAGAACATGGCAAGCCATGTCTGAAATCATGTTCCATAGAGAAGCTCAGAAACTGTGAAAAGGACAAACGGAGTTTTGCTACTCCAAGTTCATAAATGGGAAAGAAATAAAGTAGACACACAAGCTACTCCATCATAGTTCACGAAACATAAATAAATTAGGTGGCCCCAAATGTCTCATCATTACATAGAATAAGGATAATGGACAATAGAAGCAGAGTATGGATGAGAAAGCAGCAAAGCGGCAATGTCGCTGATGTCGATGTTTCACTTCCCTCTCCCTCTCTCTCTCTCTCTCTCCCTCCCTCCCTCCCTCCCTCTCTCTCTCTCCCTCTCTCTCTCTCTCTCTCTCTCTCTCTCTCTCTCCACCCCCAATATTTCCACCTCCTTCTCATGCAGCACTTTCCATGAGTTCGGACTTTTGGTTGAAGTGCATAAGTGGATTGCCTAGCCCTTTTCATTAGTTCAGACTTCTGGTCGTGTTGAATTTTAAATATATATATATATATATATATATATATATATATATATATATATATATATATATATATATATATATATATATATATATATCACAAAAAATAAGGCATCATCCAACACAATTTTATGTAGCTCAAAAATCCTGACCATTAGCTATGCGGGGATCCAAGCCACAGACCCACAAGTGATGTGCTAGTAGTTGGGACTTATTATTCTCTTGGGCCAAATCTGTACTACCCCATGTTATTTTCTCCTCAACTACAAACAAAAATGTCTCCATGTCTTTAAATTAATGTGCATATTCAAATTCATTGGATTTTTTCATTTTCTCATGGTAAGATCTTTGAAACAAGCCTAGTAATTGCATAACTGATATATGTTAAATTGTGGAAATATAACCAATACAAATCCTTGTGGTAGTATAGAAACAAATCCCTACGGTCAAAACTAGCAGCTATCTGTATTAGTATTTGTCAATAACACTATTTTGCAAGGAGATACCTCATAGTGAATCAATGTCTACAAATCACTTTTAATCTAGGGATCATGATAGATACAACCACAACAATATATGTTAGGTTTAACTCCACTGTGTCAGTTAGATCATGCTCGTTAACAATCCCCGCAATTTCAACCCATATAGATGCTGAGATTGGAAATAAATTGTATTGACATATGCTCGCTGATACATCCATGACTTGATACATTGAGGTGATGAAACGTTTTTCTAGAGCTCCGATTGCCGCTATCTCTCCCCCAAAGTGAAAATCAACCTCGACATGCAAGGGCATGATACATTCCCTTTTGGAATACCTAGATAGATGGTGATACTCCCCTCCTCAATCGGATTATTCTATTGTAATATTTGTGTTGAGCATGTGTTATGTTGAAGTGTATATGTGGATTGCCTAGTCTTTTTTACCAGTTCATACTTTTGGTTGTTTTGACTAGTGCATGAAGCTTGACATGGTATCAGAGCCTAAGGTCTTGAGGTCAAGTCCTCACTTTGCAATTTATCAAAAACTTACAGTTGACCCCTTTGTGCCCGTATAGGCCTTTGGAGCCATACCTTTGAATCGACCCACGTGTTGACTTCATGCATGACCATGTGAGAGCGATTGTTGAAGTGTATATGTGAATTTGCTAGCTCTTTCCATTAGCTTTGACTTTTTGATGCGTTGGCTAGTGCATGAAGCTTAACATGTTCAACATGCTTCTCGGAAGTGTAAAACCTTTGTGTGACATTAGATCTACATTTAGAAGATAGATCCACGTAGAAAGGCTAAAATCATCCAAGAAGCTCACATATTACTTGAGAGCACCAATATAAGTAATTACAAGACCCGACACTGAATTAAATAAGTTCAAGACACGCAGGGGTAACATCAGTGAAATCACGAAAATGTAATTGATGAACTTCTGAACATTGACATGCATCAAGAGAGGTGCGCATGCAAAAAAATCAGCAGAAGGACCGGCTCAACAACACTTTTGGATGGATGTCATAGATCTAGAAAGAGCATGGCACGAGAGAGAGCTAGAGGACTGAACATGATGGATGACGAAATCAAGGTTGGCACCGTACCATCACAACATCTTGTTGCTCGGTCCAATAGGTAAAACGAATGAAGCTGTAGGAAAACCAGAAACTAAATTGTGCATGAATACTAAGTGTTTGTTAGGATGAAGAACATGCAGGATGCTACGAAGATATAGTGATTTGGATGAGCCTTGAATACTAGAGTGACCGACATCAGAAAATAGGAAAACCTCCTTTGTTGGTGGCATTCCCTAGGTCCTTGTCTCCATAGCACTCATGGATGTGAGCAGGTCGAGGTCCTCATAATATGGTCAGGGATGCTTATGTTCGGCCAGATGATGTGGCGCACGACCACTAGTTCATTCTGGTTGACACTTCACAACATGCTAATCTCCTAGAACATAGTACCCGATATACATCTGCGGTACTGGTGCTGCAACATAAAAGAATAAGGATATCACCACAATTGAGTATTATTACCACAGGATGAAGGGCTTCAACGATCGATGTTATGGCACTGATCGACAAGCCACTCACATGTGATGAAGTTTTCAAGTACATGCACGCTGATCTAGTCCTGAATTCGAGACCCTAGTTGCATCGATTACAACGTGCAACGAACCATTAGATTGACCAACTTATATGCTTTCTTTCTTAGGATCAAACTTTCCCTGGAGCGGTAAGACTCGACAGACAAGATACACTATTACACCAATATTGTTGCAGGCTATATGGAGGGTCAGCGCGGTGGCAGATAGGGAAAGCAAGGTTGTCATGGCCACGACGGGCGCATACATGGCAATGACAGTAGCAACCTCAAGTGCCAAGTTTGCTCCAAATTCGGCCATGGCATGCTATGGTGCCGCAACCGCTTCAATCATGTGTTCTAGCCCGCGGATCACTATGAGCATTCCGACGTTGGCACCAACACCGATGCATACACTATGGACATGAATTAGTGCACATGATTGAGGTGGTTGCAGCAATGCATGGTTGAATATGGATCAAACTTGAGACTTGAGATTGCTTCCGTCGTTATCGTGGTCGCGACCATGGCCACCTTGCCCACCATGCTTGCCACCTCGCTGGCCATCGATGTTGCGCCACCCATTCTCTCTCTTGTCATAAAGAGAGGGAAGCATTGGATCTTGCCTCTCATACCAAGTCAAACACAATGTTTTGCTATGAGATACCCCGTAGGGATTTGCCTTGTATTTATACATGGAGGACACTTGATCGCTATGGTTACAATTAGTTATAGGATCACAACGAATCAATCTCTATAGACCACGTATTATCTTGGGATCATGATTGATACAAATCATAACAATATCCTTTTGGTTAAACTCCACTGATTTGGTTAGGATCACGCTCATCAACAGTATTTCTCTACATGATTTTTTTAGTAACACTAGTCTTTATAGGGTTTTTTAATGAGAAAACTACCAATCTATTCATGATCGATCATGGCAGTACAACGAACGCCAGAAATAATAAAATTACATGCAGAACCGTGGATGACCTAGCGACGATTGCAAACACTTAAGTAAGTTGAAGGCGCGCCACTGATGACTTGCAGGTGCACATGGCTATTGCAATTCGTGATAAGTAGAGTATGTCAATCCCACAGGGAGCGATTGCATAAGTAACTACCAACCCCGTAGCTACTTCGTCACTAACATGGCTACGTTCTCACCCAGAGTATTATCTGGAAATAGTCTATTCGTCGGTTACTAGGGAAAACGATAATAAGTGCGGTTTTGACTAAACAACTACCTGAAGTGAAAACGTAAACAGCGGATAAAATAGGGATTTTGGTTAAGTAAACTGGCAATCTAAGTGATTCAATCAATCAATCAATCTACATGTGCCGTAAATAAAGCCTATGTTTTTTAGGGGGTACTTGCAACTTTATACTCCCTCCGTTCCTGAATATATGGTGTATAGTTTTTGGCACGAAAATTAAAGAACGCACGTGGAGGAAAAATTTCACAAGTTTTGGGCGAGATTACACCTAACTAATTGGCATGAGGAAATAGAGAAGCTTGCCTAATATAAGGAAATGTAATCAAATCCCTAAAAAAAATATCCAAACGAGTGGTGCAACGCAATACACCTTATATTTCGGGGTTTTTCTCAAAAATCTATACACCTTATATCAAGGAACGGAGGGAGTACTTAAGAAACGTCAGGAATTTCATTTGCTACAATTAATGCAGTCTGGTGGCACAACGGGCCACACCCTATCTAGCTAACTCGTTGCTCATCCCCTCCTTAACTAGAACGTGCGCATGCAGCTAAATTAGCTGTACCTCGAGCCCAGGTTACCTTAGCCTCCTGTGCAGACCGAAGCATCTCCTTTATCTCTTCTATGTAAGGCCAAGTCACTGAGAGGTTCTTGTTCCTGTCATTCAGCATAAGTTTAGACACTAATTGAATTTTCAACTGAATTTTCTGCACCCTAAGTTCAGACGCTAATTGCACTGCACGCAGCGCCGCCAACACTTGAGACACCTCAGGGTCAGTGATGCCGTGGAAGAACAATGCAGCCCCTCCCCTGTAAGTATCTTCATGGTCCCGTACGATCACTCCACCTCCCCCTTTGTCTTGCCTCTTTGACGTAGCTCCGTCCGCGTTAACTTTGATCCATCCTTGCTCAGGCTGTTTCCAACGCTCGGCCAGTGCCTGCACCTTGATCGGAACCGGTTTAGCATGCACCGAGAGCCACTCTTGAACATGATCATCATTGCAGCTCCCTTTACCACGCCGAGTAGCTTCCATTTCCAAACCATTGCAGAATGTGGGCAGGTCCACAACCTGTATAACTAGTTTCTTCTTGCCCACAAGCTACCCAAAAAAGTCCCGGCTTGGTCCGCCGTCTGTGCAGTTCAGCACCAATCGCTAGTACATTCTTAATAAGTTGCCAGCAGGTGTGAATCTTGGCTTTGCTTGGAGCGCTAGTGCCCCAAAGCGCCAGCCATCCTTTCTGCTGCGCCACTGTAGTTGAAGTTCCCGGCCGTCCGGACTTCAAACCCATCATGCTCGTACGCAGATGATAGGCAGACTTCACAGAGAACTGGCCGTTCTTTCTAAAGTTCCATGCGATATAGTCAGAGCGCCCCGGACCTCCTATGGCAATTTGTTTTATGTCCAGTACATCATCCGGTGTGAACATTGTTTCAAGTTTCTCTACATCCCACTGTGATCCCTCGGCCGCTAGTAAATCACTGTACCTATTGTTGCCCAAGTGGTTTGAGGCTGCCACTCCATGGAATCAAGTTCCGGTGGTGCACATTAATTGAGGTACCATCAGCAATTCTCGGCACCACACCTTCTCGAAGTAGGTCTCTGCTACGTAGTAAGATACTACGGAAAGTAAAGAATCCACCACTAGGCATGTCGCATTCAAGATCGACCCATCCTTGAAATGACGAGATTTCAGAACCGTTGCACAAAGAGAGGATGGAAACTGAATGATTCGCCAAGCTTGTTCGGCCAACAATCCTTGGTTAAATGCCTTTGGGCCTCGGAATCCCATCCCTGCATTCCTATTTGCTGTACACATCTTCTCCCATGAAAGCAAATGCACCTTTCATTCACCATGGGCGACACTGTACATGATATCGCATGATATAATTAAGGCCCAGTGGACGACACTGTACATGATATCGCATGTTGACATCTCATGGAATCTGTTGCCTTGCGTTCCCTGATTTCTGATCGGATGGCCAATGTGCTGCCAGTACAAGTATTTTTACGGTACCCTATACTGATACGGGTGTGGGGAGCAGTATAACAAAATCCCACCATCGATTTCTCAGGGTAGAATAGGCATTTCCTCAATTTAAACGTTATCATGAAACATCTGCAGAGCATCATGAGACTGAATCGACGTCGCTGTGACCTCTAGCAGGTCGATGTTGCTGCCGCGTACTTGGCCTGGCTGAGACCGGCGCCACGCCCCAGCCGACCTTGCTGCCACATTGCTGTATTGTATGACGTTCTCACCATCGCCGCTTGCCGTCGCTACGTTCTCTCCTCGACCTTGGCGGTGCATCCACAAGCACGACTGAAAAGGAACGCGCCTAGACGCCGCCGAGACCCTAGCCAATGGGTCCCGACCGTGCTGAAAATGGAAGACAAATGAACGGATTGAGTAGGCTGAGACGATGCATCCGATGGGCTAAATTTCCTTCTCCCTAAAACACCCTCAAGAAACTTATACTGCTGCCCGCTGCGTGGCCAGTGCGAGCGCTACTGCTGGGCCAAGCACAACAGTATATATTTCTAACCGCCCTGGGATTTTGTGAATGGACTTTGCAAATTCATCAGAAGGTACCATAAAAGAGCTCAGTAATGCCTTTGGGTCTTAGAATCCCGTCCCTCCATTCCTCTTTGCCGTACACATCTTCTCCCATGAAAGCCAATGCACCTTTCGTTCACCGTTCGCTGCACCCCACCAGAAATTTATAGAAATAGAAGCCTATGTTGCAGTGGATAGGCCGCACGTAAGAAGAAATAAGGTACCGGGGGCTCCTATTATTAGAAAGTAGTAGATTATTACCCCAAAAAGAGTACATACAAGATTATTTAATATTTAGGTTATGCTACGGAACGTGGGGCGTGTGTTGCCGGCGGAGAAGGAGCTCGGCCTTTGTCGTCGAGGAAGAGCATGGAGGTGTCACGTGGCGGCGGAGGACGCAGCGACGACCGTGCAGGCGCGGGGCGCCGTGTGTCCGCGGCGCGGTGGCGAGTCGTGTCAAGATTAAGAGGAAAATTGTGAGCACTAATTTTGAAAACGGCCAGTTGGTGATGGCCGAATCATCCGCGCGGAGCAGCAGCGTCGGCCGAGTAGTTGGGCAGCCGCTCCAATGTGGACGTGCATCAGTGGGCGGTGTATGTGGATCGTGGCGCAGCTTGTGCGGTCGTGGACTGTTGAGTGTGCATATAGATATCCCAAAAAAATAAAGAATATGCATGTAGATAGAAGTAGTCAGTGCTACTTGGTCATCTAGTCATGCATGGATAACTTAGTTAGCCACACAAGATGTGAAGCCGCCGGTCATCATTGATACGGACGTGCATGTTATGATTAGCTTAGTGTGTGAGTTAGTTGCCGGGTGTGCCGGCCGGGTCGTGTGTGTGCATGGGTATAAACCCCCTCCCCTATGTACTGATCGCTGCGGTGAGTTGCCGGGCCGTGTGGGTATGTTCCCAGATTGAGTAAGGTGAGGCTGTTCCTGCGGCCGAGGCGCCGTTTACGGCGAGGTGTTTATGCACCGGAAATATTTGTATCTCTCTCCTTCCACCTACAATTGAGCGAGTGTGAGAGCGACATAGTCCGAATTTGTCCCAACACACCTTATATTCGGCCATAAATAGAGCAATCGAGGTAGCCAATTAGCCAGCACACAAGGACCTAGCTAGCCTAAACATATTTTCTTTATTCATTTATTTTATGCGACACATCCAAATGGATGGCGCGATGATGCGTATGTGTCATAGTTATAGCCAGCTTGCTTCAACCCTGCCACCTCCGGCCACCGCAGCTGCCCTCCCTCTGGCAGTTGAAGTAGGCGGCGGCGACCGGAGCACCCAGGTTGTAGCACTCGGCCAAGTCCCTCGTGATGAAGTTCGAGCGCCACCCTGGTGCGTAGATGGCCTCCCGGGCAGCCTGCCGGAACACCACGAAGGCCAAACTGTGGATCCCCGCCATCGGCTGCGGCTTCTCGTACGCCACCACCTCGGTGCCTGGATGCATGTACCCGAAAAAACTCTTTTAGTACGGTGGTCATTTTTTCCTTTATGAAAGAAGAAGACGGTTTTTTTCCTTTTGCGGAGAAAAGAAAGAAGTTGGAGAGGGTATATAATTGAAACGATAGTACTCGACCGGTAAATTAATTTCTTACCATGGCCCACGTCACCTCCTTCTGGTATGTCTGTGATAAACCTATGTATGCAGGAATTAAACTGAACCAATGAGTTACTTTGAACTAAAACCACAACAAGAATATTATGAAACGGAGGGCATATATACATGTTATTTTGAGAAGGTTAATTCGCCCACAAAGTGCATGCGTAAGGGAAGTGGCTAAGGTAAAGCTATCTTAATTTAGCACGTACCAATGGAGGTACTCCCGTTCGCAAGGGTCGCTTGGCCTAGGCACATCTGGGTCTACCATCACCTAGTAACAAATTAAGAAGGTCTGTATCAGTAGACCACTCAAGACCACTCCTTGGTGTTAACAATTGCAAATTCTGATATTGATACATGCAATAAATGATACTCCCTTAGTTAGTATAAAGTTAGGTCATCTATTTTGGAACGGAGGAAGTACAACTTAAGAATGGAGCACTCACGAGCGTGTAGAGTGATCCCGCCCTTCCTGTGATGTGCACCGTGGGCTGGTTCGCCACCTGCGACGGCCTCAGCTCGGACCCAACCATGATCTCGCGGTTGCCGTACAGCACCCTCAGCCGCGCCGACGCGTCGAAGTAGTCGACGACGTCACCAACAATCCCCCCGACGATTAGCGGATCCCTCGACTTCGGCATGCTCCCACTACTTATTATTATTAGGTTTAGAACCAACCATACCTAGGAACGTGACAGGTTGGTGCTATATATGGTATGGGGCTATATATGTGCACGGTCTCTACTGCTATTTATATGCTTCCCAGTACTGAAATTGCCATGATGTCATCTTGAGAGTAACCACGGGTCAAAAGATACGACCTGCTTCTGGTGTTCCTTTTTCCCAATAAAATTAAGGCCCAGTGGACGACACTGTACATGAGATCGCATGTTGACATCTCATGGAATCTGTTGCCTTGCGTTCCCTGATTTCTGATCGGATGGCCGCCAGAGAGTTTGAATCAACTTGCAAGGATGCATCAGAGTACGATTCCTCGCCCCTTTTCTAGAATCAAACTATCTGTAAAGGTCCATCCCAATATCCTAAAGTAGTAGTACACTAGTACTAGTAGTGGACAGAATCTGAACCCTTCACGTGCTGGAGATTGCAACAGATCTCCTCCCAGAAATACCGATGTTCATGTTTTCTTTCTTTAAAATACCTAAAGGGGTAGAAAAATATTAAATTACAACAAATGCATGTTTTTCTGGTAGTCTAATGAACATAAGCGTAAATACCACCAAACGAGGCGGGGCGCGATATGTCACCCTAAAGACCAAGGAGGTCTAGGGGTCGGCGACCTCGAGATTAAACATAAGTGTCTGTTGAGCAAATGGACAGAGTTTGGTAAAAACATACTTACGAATATGTTCCTCCATTCTGAACAGCTCTACAAAACCAACTGATCCGCCTTTCTGGAAAGGCCTCATGGGTGTCATTTCGCATAGGGACATTTGCGATAGGCAATGGCCTGTTACGGAAAGATATATGGCTAGAGAAAATGCCACGATTCATGTGATACCCTTATCTCTATCATATTGTGTAGTGGAAAGATGTCTTTGTCGGCTCTATGATGGGTCAGGTACCGTGAACGTTGCCTTCCGAAGAACACTATTCGGTGATAAATGGACAGACTGGTTAAACCTTGTTCACATGATCAGACACATTCTGTTGGAACTTGACTACTTCTGGTGCCTTTGCAGCCAAATCCGTGTATACCGACCTCATCGATGATTGGCAAGATTTTCACCACAAATATATTTGGATAATGAAAGCCTGGTTGAAGTTAAAATTCTTTATGTGGTATTTAGATCACACGTTATTATCCCGACACAAGATCATCTGAAAAATGGAATTGACAATGATGCACTAGATGTTGCTTTTGTGGCGATGAGGAGTTGATTCAGCATCCATTCCTTCACTACCAACTTGCAAAGCTATTATGGCCATGTGTCCATATAGCTTTTAATTTACCTCCACTCATGAGTAGTACGAATATGTTTGGAAACTGGTTAGTGTGGGTGCATCCCATGTTGAAGCCTCTTATCCGTGTGGGAGTTTGCGATTTAATTTGGGCCGTCTGAAGCACTCAAAATAATTGTATGTTTAATAGAACAAAATTATAAAAATGTAGGTTATCATTCAGGCCATCAACCAGATCCATACATGGTTGTTACGATGCAAAGAGGAGGATCTGACACCCAAGATTTTTGGGTGCAATCGGTGGGAGTCAGTCTCTCGGGATTTGTTCAATCGATTTGGTTAGTGGGCTTCAAGTATGATTAGTGATGCATGAGGCTCATTTTCTATGTTTTATTTTTTTAATTATCGCTTGGGGTAGACGGGTAGTCATGCGTGCCAGTTTTTCTGTTCAAATTTATTGTGATTGGATGATGACCTTTCAAGTAATCAATAAAAGGACTGTCTAGTACAATAAGGTTTGCTTTGCTCCCGTGAGGGAGTGGCGATGACGGCGGTGTGCCTTCGGCTCACTCCAGTGCTTGTAGTCGTCCCTAGATGGTCCATGGACCTGGTTGTAATTTTTATTGCCTCTAGTATTCTCTGTACTATCATGATTGATGAATAGATTGGAAATTTCTCTGGCCAAAAAAAAGTAATCAATAAAAGATATTGTGTATAACTCCATGCAAAGGCTGTGGTCTATCCCTTTTTCGAAAAAAATGTAGACCATGCTAGGATGTTTCTCCACCTCTGTTTTCACTTAGCGTACAGGTATCTTCCTCTCTCCATCTCTTTTTTCTTGAAGGGGTCTCTCCATCTCTTTCGGCCCCTTTCAACCAAACTATGAAGTTTGTGAAAAATCACTCGCGCACACAGGAGCTTTAGTCAAGATTACACTTAGACTGACTCATATGAACTAGGAAACCAAGAGAATGATTGTCGTTCTGCTCCCGGTTATAATAGTTTTTTAACAGTCAATCTTTGTGATTAAGTTTAATTTCTGAGTTCATGAACATTTAGGGTCTGTTTGGGAGCTCTCCAGCTTCAAACTCTGCCGATGTGTGAGTGATGGAGGAGATCCGTACTTACCCTTAATCGAAGAGTATCCCTATACCGAATTATAAGCCGCCTAAAAATATTAGTGTATTTAGCTAATAAAATACTACCTAAAAGTGGAGAAAGCAAAAATGAGAAAATACATAGAATGCTAAAAATATCAATGGGGAAGAAAGGAGTGAAATGCACCAGTAGTCCATTAACTCAAATTGAATTCACATCCAACAACTTATAAAATGGTTGATTTATACCATAAATTCATTAATTTGATGAAATAAGGCCAAAACCGATTCGAAAGAGGAAAAAATCGGGCACATGGCTGCCATGTCAACAGTCTCTAGACCGCTTGTGAGCTTACGATTTTATAGGGATCTATTTGCATACTTGCTGTTTTTTCTAACAAACCATGCTAACAGCAAATGGGGGAAATAGACAAAAAAATAATTGTCTTTAATAGGATTGAAACCCAAGTCCTTGGGCGTTGGCAAGAGTCTAGCAAACCACTGGAATACGAGCTGGCTTGTATAGTTTGATGAAGGCAACCCCATACGATGGATAAGAAAAATGCTATTCATCTCCCTGGGTGAGGAATAATTATTTTTTATTCCTCACCCCTCTCTTATTACAATAGTACAACACCTTTTTACGTCCAGTAAATTTTGTCATACGCCGAAAGGGAAAAGAGAAGGTAAGAAAATGTATGCCGGTCAAAAAAATATATTTCACAAGACGTAAACTTACAAACGTAAAACTATAATATAGAATACACATATCTTACTTTATTACTAGTAGAACGCTCGTGCATTGCTTGTGGCTACAATGTCTTCAAGGTCGATGCTCATTTCTCTCCTACATTTATGCGTGCTCAGACATCAAATGGACGCCTGAGGGGCTCCCCAAAATTTAACTATATGGATAGTCCGGGCTCTCTCAATTCCAGCCCATATGTGTGGAAAAATGTGGTTTCCCGGACTATCCACGATGTTATCTCTAACATGCACTCCCAACACAAAAACCCCACAGAATGACACACCCTTCCCGTTTCCTATCAGACCCTCCCCATTCTGCTAGGTCGTTGTGCGAGAAATTTCTCGTTGGAGCTCTCTCCTTTAAAATCGGATAACACCCTCCTCACCTTCGCCATGGTGCCCTCTCTCCTTCACACCATACTTCCACACGGACCGCCAAGGAGGAGTCCTTCCCAACCGCCCCGCTATGCACCCTGATCCCCTCCCCCGTGTTCATGTCGACCGGCCACCGCCATCAAGAGGGAGGAGGCATGCGCCGCCCATGACACCCCTTGAGCCACGAAGGAAGATCCGATATCTCCTGAGCCATTGTCACGTTATAACATATAGTTCAATGTCCTGCATTATCACGAAACAAAAAAATATGATATCCATTGTTGGGCATGCAACTAATGCACCACTGTGTTCGTTATTAACTCTTGAAGCAAAAAACTACAAAATGTAATAGGATTGTGGAAAGATAGAGCGTGCAGGTCATAACACTAGTCACCCCTCATCATTCCAAATCGTCTAACTTCCCGACCGGTCATCCATCCACTCACTACTCCAGCCTAAGCACGCTTAACTTTCGAGTTCTATTCCCCCTCGTTTCCAAGTCTGCACTTGTTGTTTACCTGACAATGGTAAGCTGTCAATTCTATTAACCCTTAGGAGTTGAACTTGAGCATGAAGCACCGTTTGAGTTTGAAACTGTTATTCTAAAAAACAATAATTAAGTACTAACACTAATATTTCTTGAATAAATAGTTTGACCACAGTTTGACCAGAGTTTGACCAAAAATTCAAAAAAACTAAAATTTGAGAGTAACTTTTTTCCTTTCAGAATTTCAGGATTCTATAAATTTGCAAAACAGCCTACGGCCGTCGAAATTGGAACCGGATTTTCGTGCTGAATATTTTGATATATTATACATTTTTTTCCGACATCGTCCTTTCAGAATTTGAGGATTCTAGAAAGTTATGTCCGTTTTACTTTTTCACAACACTCTTTTGCAAAACATGTCCACATTTAAGTTTTTAAATTTTCCTAACTAGTAGATGTAGTAATTTAACTGCATCTCGAAGGATTTTAAATTTTCATGTTTTTATCATTTTTTTTTCAAAACTGAAATGGCGATACACCGGGGGGGGGGGGGGGGTAGAGTTTGAACCCCTTTAGTCCGGGATGGTGTCCATCCAATTCTACCATCGACTACATCTGCTAGCATCGTCCCAGCCAGAGTCACAACTAAGGTTAACCAAGCCCGAGTCACATTCTATTAAAGTGGCAAAAAAATTTACTTTTTAATATAGCAAAACTAATTCTATCAACTATTATTAAAGGCTAAACAACTATTAATACAAAACAGTAGAAAAATATTATTATTATTATATTTACTAATCGGAGGCACCATACGAGGCGCCACGTTAATCCTTGAAATTAAAGAATTTCAGCCATCCGATTAATATACGATGTGTATGTAGCCCTTAGATTAAACGTGAGGTCTGCTCTCCAATCCGACCTACGTATGTGATTTGTCCTCTTCTTGGTCTCTGTACCTTTTCTTTAAAATAAATAAAAAACTGAGCGTACCGTCCTCCTCTTGGTCTCTATACCATTTCTTTAAAGTAAATAAAAAAAATTAGTGCCATCTCCTGAAGATTTCATCCTTATTAGATAAGCATAGGACCAGCTCTCCTGTCTCACGTACGCAAGTGAATCATTCTCCTTTTAGCCTCTCTCCCTTTCTCTAATAAATAAATACCCTAGACATTCCCATAAAATGAAATAGTGCGCGTGAAGTATATGAATCCTCCTCCTCTTGGTCCTCCACTTCACCTCTCTCTGTTTCCTAGAAACAAGAAAATCTTAGTGTCCTCCCCTTCAACTCTCTTTCCCTGGAAGAAAGAAATCTTAGAGTCAGCTCAATATATTAAGCTACATCATGTTTATTTTTAAGCAGTCGGATCTAAAAAAATTAAAATATGTGGATGAAATCTAAATTCAAACAACACATGGATATTTTCTCTGGCATACATCTATCGAGAAGAAATGTATGTAAGGTAAAAAAATCGATGAGGCATGTGGGTCTAAAGGACACGCAATGTAATGTCAGAAAAAGGACACGCGACGTAGTAGATTTTTAATATGTCTCATACATTAGACGGGAGCATCCATCTCCAATACAAATACGTGGGATGCAAGCAACTCAAAAAAGAAAAAAACAGAGGCATGCGTACGTATCTACCATGCGAAAAACCAAGCCCTCTCCAAATCCTATATCCGTCAAGGTTTTTACTTGATTTTATTTCAAGGATTCTTCTTAAACATGTGTTTAGCCTCTCCAGCGTCATGTCGATGGATTTCTTCTCTACCTGATGGAAAACTCATCGTAACAAAACCATGAAGTGATCTACCCATAATCTTTCTATAGCCATTAGATTGAAGATATTTATTCGACACATGTGAGACGTTACTAAAATAAAGAGGTTTCGACTTCTGCAAGTGATTTGGTGTTTGATCTCTATTTATTCTACGTACACCTGTTCAAAGGGAGACCTTGCTTTGATTAACAAATCATGAATATGTTTTTTATAAGCATTCGTTCTTCTCAATATTCCAAATTATGCCATTTACTTACAAGGTCTCCCTTACAAATTAGTTCATCATGTGAATTTTCAATGTTTCTAGCACATGGCGAAGGAAGCACAATGTTTTCCAACACATGGATAACAACACTATTGTGTTTCAAATGGAGATACAAATACTTTTAGATGTACTGGTTATGAAAACAAAGTGTGGTGTTCTACGCTATAAGTGGATATACAAGCTGGATAGATAGTCTAATTTACAAAATATATTTGTCGAAGAATGATAAGAAGGTGTTTTCATGCTTCTTTGAGTCGAACACTTCAAAATTAGTATATCTCTAAAGCTATTTTCCCCATTATTTCGTGCCGCAAGCAGTTGTATCTTCATCCAAGATTTACTAACCTGTTTCCACGAGGTATCCAACATCTAAAGTCTGGCACAGAGTAAATCAATGTGTATTTTGGTAATATTTCTTATGAATAGTTTTTCATGCTAATAAAACAAAAATTTGCAAGTTTGTAATATTAATACTAGAGATGGATTTATAATTCCCTATAATTTAAATTATGTAGCAATATCCAAATGACATTTTTACTTCTATTGTTGCATGTATCCCTAATTAACTAGCCCGTGCTGCAGCACGGGTTGATGACTAGTTAATATTAATTAATTATAAAAATGTATCTACTGTTGTCAAACAGAAGAATACTACAACATGTTAAAATCTACAGAAAGAACTAACTAAAAGTAATTGAAAACATCTCACTTTAAGGACTAAAACAACTATATAAGCAAAGCAGTACTGTTTTAATTAAAATCCTGATTTATATTATTCTAAAATTAACCAAATAAAACTTACTGTGACAACAATCTGACATGTGACTAGGAGCAAAAAGAATTAAATTTAAAACTATTTTTAAACTCAAATTATTCACAATCTAGGGTTTGAAGCAAATATGAACAAATTGATATTTAAATCATTCAAATTTGAAAACTAATGGCACAAATAGAAACTAGACAAAATTTTGAATCCAATGTAAAAAGAATCACTCAAAAACATCAAATATCCTAAAAGATATAAGGAATTTAAAACAGAAATTAAAAACAAAAAACTAATGAAAAAAAAACTTTATACATGTAACTCATGTCTGTAATCTTGTTTATGCAGTGTTGGCAGTACTATCCAGCTTAGTCTTTGCACCGTTGTTTGTATTGATCTTCCTTGCCTACAAGTACTGGCAAACAAAGATATCAGTTGACGCAGTTGAGAGGTTCCTCCAGATGCAACTAGCCCTTGGCCCAACAAGGTACGCTTACACAGACATCACTGCGATCACTAGCCACTTCAAAGAGAAGTTGGGACAAGGAGGCTATGGATCTGTGTACAAAGGTGTGCTTCCCGGTGACGTCCATGTTGCCATCAAAATGTTGGTCAGTTCCATGTCCAATGGAGAAGAATTCACCAGTGAGGTGTCCAGCATCGGAAGAATTCACCATGTCAACGTAGTGCGTCTGGTGGGTTTCTGCTCGGAGGAAATGAGGAGGGCTCTTGTTTATGAGTACATGCCCCATGGATCTCTTGAGAAGTACATCTTCTCGCCAGAGAAGAGTTTCTCATGGGACAAGCTCAATCAGATTGCTCTGGGCATTGCCAGAGGGATCGACTACCTGCACCGAGGGTGCGATATGCAGATATTGCACTTTGACATCAAGCCTCACAACATACTATTGGACAGAGATTTTAGCCCGAAGATTGCCGACTTTGGGCTCGCGAAACTGTAGCCCAGGGACAACAGCTTTTTGCCAGTGAGCGCTGCGCGGGGAACAATTGGGTACATAGCTCCTGAGATGGTGTCCCGTAGCTTTGGCGCCATATCCTCCAAGTCTGATGTCTATAGATTTGGGATGTTGTTGCTGGAGATGGCCGGGGGGCGTAGGAATGTGGATCCAGAAGCGTCAAGAAGCCAGACGTACTACCCGTCATGGGTGTACAATCAGCTGTCTCGGCAATAGGTGGGTGGGATCTCGGAGGCTGTTGGTATCCATCAGGTCGAGAGGAAGCTGTGCATCATTGCGCTGTGGTGCATCCAGATGAAGCCAGACGATCGACCGGCAATGAGCGAGGTGGTAGACATGCTCGAAGCTGGCATCGATGGCCTGGAGGTGCCTCCCGAGCCCTTCTTTTGTGGAGACAAGTATGCTCCTGCTGCAGATTCATCAATATTATCAGAGATAAGTACATTCTCAGAGTGAAATACCCGTACATCGTAGTTTTGGACCAAAAACTACATCCGTCTCAAAATATAAGATGTTTTTGTAGGATAAAGTAGCCACCTCAGGTGCGCTCAGCAAGACAATATTTGTTTTGGAAGGTTTGAGAAGTGTGAGATTATCCTTGGTTAGATTTGGACCTACCACGGAAGGTTTTGTTGTGTGCAATGTGAAGAAGATGCTCTTTTTCTTAATATATACGAAGAGAAGACATCGAAAATTATGATGCAAATTGTAAATGTGAATCTGGAGAGAACCGCTTTCTGTAAAATAATGATAATCCCGTTGGCGCTGTTGTTACTGTTTCGGTACAACAGCGATCACATTCAGTTGAATATTTGAATGGCGGTGCATTGTGCGATGCTGTAGTATTTGTTTACTAAAGTGTATTCTTTTATGGGTGTAACTGCCCAAAATTTGCATGGATTTGTGGAGTTCTTGGCAGGAAGAGATGGTGTGATGATCTTGCCGGGGTTTCATATCTAGCGAACGGATATGAAACGCTTTGCTGCACGAGCAATCATCATTCCTTCAACACATGTAAGTGCAAAACTTTCATCATTTCACAATGCAGAGAGATGGCCTTCCCATAAATGAAACTCCATGGATTGATTGTACACAGATAGAAGGAGCGGTATCATCAACAAGAAGAACCGAAGGAGACAACTGCTTTCTGTAAAATAATGGTTTCATTCAAGGAAACATGATAATCCCATTGCCGATGTTGTTACTGTTTCTGTACAATATCGATCTCATTCAGTTGAATATTTGAATTGAATGGCAGTGCATTGTGCGATGGTTTGGTATTTTTTTAGTATTCTTTTATGGATGCAATTGCACAAAATTTTCATGGATTTGTGGTGTTCTTGGCAGGAAGAGATGGCATGATGATCTTGCCGGGGTTTCATATCCTGCGAACGGATATGAAATGTTTTGCTGCAGGAGCAATCATCATTCCTGCAACACATGTAAGTGCAAAATATTCATCATTTCACAACAGAAGTTAATTGACACTCCATGGATTGTACACAGATAGAGGGAGTTGTATCATCAATAAGAACCAAAGGAGAGGTGGCTTTCCCATAACTAAAACCGCGGACAGGTAAGATTGCTGCAATTTGGAGGTTACTGAAAGCTTTGCCATTCTTCTTATGCTCTGTGTCGTAAACCCAAATCTCTGTTTGTTATTCAAGTTACACACTCACACAACCTGTAGCGTCGCCCATAGGCTTCTCGCGTCTCAAATATTCACACAGAAGGATTAGAACATGTTAATTAGGAAGTTCAGGAACTCTGTTTCAAACAAAAGTTCAGACAGGGAAGCAGGTTGGGATATATAGACAGAATGCTGTGTTGTGCTGTTTCTTGCTAGTTCAGAAAAGATCACAATCTGCCATGTTTGCGGTTGGCTCCGGTGAGGAGTAGGACCAGCGGGAGCAGGGTACGAGTGAGGAGGGAGCAGCAGTATCTTCGCTGCTGCTGCTGCTCTTTCGCTTTCATCCCTCTCAAGTGTTCTGACATAATAGAGTAGATACAGAGCCGGTCGTGTGCAGTACGCCATGGCCGGGCTACCCTTTGCCCGGCAGGATACGGTGGCCCGGCGAAGTGGAGGCCTGGTGAGGGCCCCCGCTAGGTGCAGGCATGGCAGGGGAACGGACGCCGTGTCGACCTCCCATCGACTTCTGGCCTGCAAAGTTGAGAACATCATCGAAACATTCAGGAAGATGAACACACAGCTACACTCGCACAGTACTAGCTTCATAACATGGTTAGCAAGTCCAGAAATGATGTTCCACACGGAAGTTCAGAAACTGGGGGCAAACAGAGCTTGAGCTTGCTACTCCATCATGGTTCTTGAAGCAGAAACAAAGCATGCCACCTCCATCCTGGAACTCTCAGGTGTCAAGTGAACCTCTACCGAATCCTATACACATTGCACCACAAAGTAGTTACAAACATATCCACCTTTTTTTTTCTGAATTTTGCCGTGATCTGGTGTATCATCAAATAAGGAGCATTTTATGTAGCTCAAATCTTGACCGTCGAGACTGCTGGTCGTGCCCATGGTGGGCGCATACGCGGCAATGGCAGAAGCAACCTCAAGTGCCAAGTTTGCTCCAAATACAGGCATGACGCGCTACAATGCCGCAAACGCTTTAATCATGTGCTCCAGCCCGAGGATCATCGTGAGTGTTCTGGCCACCCCGCAACACTGGTTTGTATTGTACACTATGGACATGAACTGGTACGCATGATTAAAGTGGTTGCGGCACTATGTCCGAAGAATAGGGACCAAACATTGGGCTTGTGGTTGGTTTTGTCATTGCCATGACCGCGGCATCTTGCCTCTGTTACCAACTCAAATACAATGTTTTGCTGTGAGATACCCCAGAGGGATTTGCCTTGTATTTATACATAGATGACACTTGATCGCTAAGGTTACAATTGATTATAGGATTACAACCTATCAATCTATACAAATAATTAAGGGATCCCAATAATTAATGTCTTATCTAGGGATCATGATTGAGACAAATCACAACAATATATGTTAGGTTTAACTCAGTTTATTCGATTAGGATCACGCTCAAGAAAAGCATTTCTTTCTCCACATGATTTTTTTATAATGCTAGTCTAATAATAGGTTTGTACTAACCCCTTACTTACCAGATCTTAAACAATTGTAGTGAGATAAATAATCTTTATGGTGGTAGCAAAGTTATGTGACCAAAGTAAGCCACAAGTAATGAGTTAGGGCTAGAGATAACCGAAAATACCGGAGACGATGATGTATCCCGATGTTCACTTCTTTGGAGCGAAACTAGTCACTGTTGGAGAGGTGGGTGTTACCATGAAGGCACAACAACACCATGAAAGCTCACCCTCTTCTCGTTGAGATATCACCAAGAAGGTGATTCCAAACCACTGGTGGTATACCTTGAGGCGGCCTCCAAACCTTCACAAACGATGGGGAAAATGACAAATCATTTTCTCACCGAGGACTCCTACCACCTAGGAGTCTCCAATCTGCAAGAGTAACAAGATCCATCAAAGAAACAAGGGGGAATCACCTTTTGCTTTGGTTGGAGTGTAGATCGGGCACTTGTCTTTCAGTCCCCAAAAATCAACAATTTTGAGTGAAATGGGAGGAAAATCTCCAAAAAAAAAATTGAGTTACAATCCATGAAGAAGTTACCACACATCCTGGTCACGAGAAGAAGGGGGCTATTTATAGCTAGCACCCAAATCGAACCTTTACCACACAATTCTTCATGGTCTGAAAGTTTCGGGTCCTGAAAGTTTCGGGGAAGCATAGATAGTTAGTTTCCTTATGGGGACGCCGCAGTGATCGGCGGTACAGCCAGAGGAGAGCCAGATGCGAGCGGTTGAGGAAGAAGGACCGAGACGAGCGGTAAGTATAGTGTGTGAAACTTTTTTTAGTGTGTTCATGCAAGGGAGTTCATGTCACATGCGGGCATGCTCAATACAGTTTGTACGGCTACACGATGTCCGCATGCTCAATACGGTTTGCACGGTTACATGACGTCCACAGTACCCCAAGGAAATCAAATATATATAGGATATATATTTGATATTTTGTGATTTATGATTCATGGTTGCTCGGAGTTTATTCAATGCCCAAAGCAGGGCGTCTTTCAACAAACCAATTGCTTCCCCACCTGCCAGATCTCATTTAAGTGTGTAATCTTGACCGTCTAATCCTTGCAATGTATAATCCTGACACAATATTGTTTTCTACATATTCAACATCATTGCAACATTTTTCTTCATGGTGCATAAAAAATGGGCACATTTTAGACACCTCATATAGCAAAATAATAATAATAATCAAGGTGTGCAATGCAACAAATCCCCATTCCTTACAACAAAGCTGTTTTGAAAAGTCATAACATATGCAACTAGAAAATCAATCTACGCAACATTTGGAACTAGAGTATGCAACATGTAAAAAGAATCACAACATGACACCACCCCCCCCCGCGGCCCCACTTGTAACGTGCCTGCAAAAGCCCTAAGTGTTTGCAGTAGACAACACAGACTCTTGCAGCATATTCAAATAGCCTACACAACATAAAAAATCACAAAATCCACTAACCTCTCATTGCCAGCATTTTAGGTGCCTTCCTCCCCAATTCGGGGCTCAATGATGATGAATCCAACTAGCCGAATCTTGTTGGAGCCAGATGAGGCAAGCTCTATCGGGATTTAGAGGTTATTGACACTATGACATTCCTCTTGTTTTCCTTAGTATAAATCCAAAAACTTCTTTAGCTAAAAATATAATGTGGTTAGAAGGGAAAACATAAATTGTACACAACATTACTTTTATAAGAGACCTGCGTTTTATACCCCACAGTAGGCATACTAACAAGTTCACACACAAATACAACAAAAAAAAGGTAAACATTCATATCAAACTCAGGTTCACAGGACACTGTCATATTCATAGCCAACATTCACTATCAACAACTCAAAAGATTCATATATACACAAGCTAAACATATCTATGCATCCAAGTGATTGATAGATCACACGACAATATTCATACATAATTCACAAAAAGATTCATATATACACATGTTCAGTATGTTTATACATCCAAATGATTGAGATCACAGCCAATATGATCCATGGACAAACTTTAATTACCTAGGGTACAGACTAGTAAATGGTGTTCAATCGGAGGTACTTCTTGCTAAAATTAGTTCTTGTACGAGTAAACTTTCGAGTACATAAGAGGCAGCACAGACTATCTGAACTTTGCTTGTAGGTTTGTCCTCAAATAGTGGCCTCGTGCCGAGAGAGGTTTGAGCAACTTGGCCAATACTTTCATCCAACTAGTTTAATGGCTCATCTTTGTCCTGTATCTCGCCAAAATTCTACATTGCAGACAAGAAAGGAGGCGGTTGAGAAAATGAACCACCCAAATGTTTTGTGCAGTTCAACTGAAATGGAGCATCCTTGGCGTGCAGACTGATTAAGTGCCAGATGAATATACGCGTCAACCAACTTGTCTGGAATCTTTAGACTCCATGCCATATAGTTCGCTACCATATGTGCCGATAACCAAAAGGCACAAGTTGGGACCAAAGACTGGACTGCGTTTTTCTGGGCTATGCATCAAGCAATATTTTTGGCGTTCACTCTCCTAATACTTGGAGTTTGACAATTGGTTGACGCCGGTTGATACTCGAATGAATATAGGCACTTCTTGTCAACATCGATGCTTGTCTGAGTGAACTTTGGAGTACATAGCAGCAGCATAAGTACCTGTCCATCTGATCATTTTATGCAGTTCTACTGAAATCACCCGATGTAATGATTTGCCTGCGAGTTCAGGCTCCAAATTACTCCTTTATGAAATCGGCAAACAGTAGCACGATACAAAATTACCAATACATATGAAAGGCACAATAATCAGGATAAAGACCAGTACCAACCTGTGTGAGGTAGCATATCAGTTACTATTTCCTTTGACTGGAAGCCGAGATAAGCCAAGCAACTGACAGCAAAGGAAGAAAGCAAGCGGAGATTAGCGACTGACAGGAAAGGACGGAAGCTGTCAAGGCAATGAAGCACCCAAAGTTTTTGTGCAGTTCCACCAAAATCGAGCATCCCTGTTGGCACATATATTGAGAGAGTGAGATTACTATAATAGTGGGACTAGTTGATGAAACATACACTAACAAATAGAAGCACCCTCATTATCTTAATGGGTAAAGTTTGCAAAATAGTAGTCTTGCTTAAAGAGAGGTATTAGTTTATTTAATCAATGCCAATTAGCTCAACTCAACACTCAAAGCATTGCCATTTATCATAGGTTGCAAAACTTTAACGTGCAAAGATAAAGGAGTTTCTCATGACAGTAGCACGATACAAATAGAGATGACAGCAAACTAATATGGATGAAGGCCTTAGGCCCGTACCAACCTGAGAAAAAAAGCTTATTCATGTAGTCCCATAAGAGATGATAAAGCACTCACTGGAATCACACAATAGTATATATTTTTGTGCACTTCAAATGTATGGTTGAAATCACTCTTGTTTACCAGTGCTAAGATTATATTGAAAGATTATCAAGAACTTCCAGCAGAGTTAAAGCACCGGCTGGGATACAGTTCATTGTATTGTCCTGTGTAGTTCCACTAAAATGTATGATTGGCACAACATGATCCCTGTTTGCACAAGTAGGAACAAGGTGAAACCTTCATTAGCTTAGTGAGAAAGGATAGGAAGACATTAGCATATTACTCAAACAGTAGCATCAAATTCATGATGGACAATACGCAAAACATTGCATCATTAAACCAATGGCAATAAATTGACATGCAAAACAATAGCACTATTATGTCATGACACTAATAATATTCCCTCCCTGCTCCACCACATGATTCACCTCCATAGACAAACATACACACATACATGATTCAGCATATAGGGTCCTACTAAAGATTTGTTTAACTCCAACAGGAAAATTAGGCAGTAATAAACTAGTGGTACTTAAGTACTCCTAATTAATTAAGTGAGACAGCAGAAGTGGAAGGGCTCCCTGGAGGATCATCTCACATGTAAGGTAGTCGTTGCCGGAGCCCTTGAATGGCCTCGACTGAGGCCTCTGGCTTCAGCAAGATCGCCTTGGCACTGTTTATTCTTCTTATTCTTCCTCTTCATGCTCTGTTTCTCTTTCTCCTCACCAGTTGGTGAAACCAAGTACATGATTGGCCTTCTAATTCAGAATTGGTTTTGTCAGTGAGGGAGTACAAGTGTACTAGTAAAAAACAACATTATTTTCTCATGGCGGACGGAAAATAGAGATGAACACACGCATTAAATATCATTCATACCTAAAGGAAGGTTATGGCGCCAATATGGATGATGAGGATTGGAACACAGATCTCCCTTTGTGCAGTTCCACCAAAATGAACCACCTGTTCCATTCTGACATTCCAGTTAAACAACACAAAAGTCACTTCTTTTAAGAAGAGTTTTGTGCAGTGCACCAAAAGGTCACAACAGCAACCAGGTGAATTGGATATCCCTGTTTGCACAAAAAGGAACAGAGGAAACAGTCAGCGTATCAAACAATTACAGGCAAAAACATTTGGCTAAACTTGTCATGGCTTATAACAGTGGCATGGCTTCATTTTTACCAGGGTCATTAGATTAAGAACAACTAAGGCTGCGTTCGGTTCACAGGTTTGGTGCAGGATTTTCGCAGGAACACAATTCCTACGGTATTCTTTCCCTTCCAACCGTTCAAAACACGGAAAAGGTGAATAGTGTTTCATAGGAAAGCTGGTCTGGTAGTACTGATTCCATAGGATTAGAAACATCCACGCGCTGCTCATTTTTTGGCCGGAAGCCCGAGGCAGGCGCTCGCTGCCATGCGTTAGACAGGTTGCTGTGCTGTGTTGCCGGAATAAAAAAATAAACTATGTGTGGTACGTGAGGTGAGGACAAGAGTAGTCACTGTGCAGCTGAATAAACAAATAGCATCTCATACTGCCAAGCATGCTACACTAAAAACACAAATCTGTACATTTCGTAGTCCATCCCAACACATTCTCTTGAGAGTTTCCTCCGGTTCGCTGTTCCATAGTTTTATACCTACATTCCTTTCCTATTCCTCTATTTTCATCAAGACCTATGTTTTCTGCCCCTTTATTCGGAACGGAGCCTAAATATTTGGTATAAGGGCATGGGACAGTGGGTGCACCAGTAGTCCAGCACCATGTACGTAAACAGGGGCATAAAGTGGTGATTCATAGTTTCTTGCCCCGAGAAACAAACATCCAAGAAACATATCTGGGTTGGTCCCATTTTTTTTCACTCTAGCCACCTACTCCTATGTGTGGATAGCAAATCTAGTCCTAGTCATACCACTGTGTACAACGTTACCCCTATATTTCCCTTTTCGACCAAGAGACCGGTTGGATGACCAGTCTGTACTACTTCCACCCGCTTTCCTTCCTGTTTGTACCAAGTCCGATGTACATACTAAATTCCCCCACCCCCACTTTATTTATTGTTTGAACCAAGTACTCCCTCCGTCTGAAATTACTTGTCATCAAAATGGATGTGTCTAGAACTAAAATACATCTAGATAAATCCATTTCAATGACAAGTATTTTCGGACGGAGGGAGTACAAGATTCGACTCCATGAAGTAGCTTTACCTCTAACAATAGAAGAAAAAAATGTGACGTTGGACCATCCGATCGAGAGGGGCTGAGAGGTAGAAAATGATGCACATGCAGCGACGTAGTGAGCTGGGGAAGTAGAGCTAAGGCGGTTTCGAACGAAGATATACCTGAAGGTCGTCGGGATGTGGATAGGTGGGCGGCGGGAGGCCGGATCCGCCCACAGGCAACGACGAAGGGATCGGAGGACCTCCCGTGCCGGCGCTCGGCCAGAGATAACGGTGCGGCCGGCAGTGGGTCTCCTCCCTCGCTGTCGACGACGGCCTAAACGTTGCCCCTCCTCCCCTTCACAGGTGGAAGGGGATACGTCCGGATCTATAACCAGCGGTGAGGATAGAAAGCCAGTGTTTTTTGAAGGGAGAAAGACAGTGTTACTACCCCTATCTTGTTTAGATCTAGAGAGGATGAGAGTGTGTGAATAGAGCAACCCTAGCAAGCAAGCGCGGAGGCTTCGGCCTATATATACGTAGTGGGGTAGTTTTCCTTTTTCACTCCATCAAAACAATCGTTTAAAATTGTGTACTACTACATGCCAGGTCGCGATTTTTTTAGTTGTTGATTGTTTTTTGAGATAGCTACCCGCTTGTTCAAGGTGGTGTTACAGTGTGCCAGGTCGCACTTTGTATCATTCTAGTCTGGTACTACATGTCCCTCCATTAAATGAACAACCACCCCCTCATAAAAATTGTGAACAAGCCCACGACTAAAATTAGCGGAAACGTGGGTTTCCCCAACATGCATTATTATTTATATTTTCTACTCCCTCCGTTCCTAAATATAAGTCTTTTTTATTAGCCACACCTAAGACAAGAATTTTTTTATTAGCAGTGAACCCCACATGTCATAGACACAAAAATTGTGGCAAGATTCCCTTAGGCAAGCCAAAGTGTGTCTAACAATCTGAGCAACTCAGGTTAGGCAAGTGTGGCAAGTGTGGGAAAAATAATATGGCAACATAAGACAAACATAGTCACAATCCAAACAGCCCCGTAATTTTTTGTGACATGAATGAAAATTTGGTTAGTTAAATTTATAGTCAAAATTTGGCAAGGTGCATCAAATCAACACATGCAAGTATCAAAAGGAAAGTCACGGCATCCATGCATCCGTTGTACTCCCTCCGTTTCCAAATATAAGTCTTTTTAGAGATTGCAACAAGTGAGTACAGACGAAGCAGAATATGTCTACTCCTACATACGAAGTAGCCCATTTGAAATGTGTAAAAAGACTTATATCGAGTGCAGTGCTTTGATGTGTCGCGTCAACTCGTACAAGACCGAGAAATTTGATTACTACAATGCCCTCTCCCTCACGGACTGAGCTTCGGTGCCTTAACTGCACCTGCCTTTGGCTGCATGACAGGAGGGCCAACCACTTGTTGGGCCCACCTGTCATAGACGCAAAAGCAGGAGCAGTAAGTAGAAGCTTTCGCTACACGCTATCCCTCCTGCACGAGGTGGAAGGACATGCAGCAGTGGATTCGATACAGTAGGAGTAGGAGAAACATCATTGTTCGTCTTCTCGAAGAAGCGAAGAGACAAGCGCAACCCGAACGTGGCAGTTGCGAACGCTCGTGTGGTGTGGTTACATGGAGTACTAGCCAGGCTCTTGCATGAGACAAAAGCTATTGTTTAACAATTAAACTCCATTATCCATTGGTTGATACTCATTCTGCATATGTCCACGCGCTTAGCACCGTTTCCTCCTGGGGTCACCAATGTTTATTTCCTAATTAATAGCATTGCATGCAATGAACTAGCCATTGCAAGTCATTAAAAGCATGCACACCTCTCATCTCTTATTGGTTGATATGTCAAGAAACAAGAAACAAGGTAGAAGTTAATGCACCGCGCCTATGTGTTTTGGGACTATTTGTTTTTCGTAAGATGACTTACACACCTAGACAGAGGGAGTAGTATAGCCCTGTAAACTGGAAAGGGGTATTTGCCTTTATAGAGATTTCAACAAGTGATTAGACTACACCGTGTGCAGTACTCCCTCCCTTCCGGTTTATAGGGCTAAAATCTCAAATCTCATGAACCAAGGCATTTTGCGATTGGAGGAATGTATCTCGTACTTTACAAAACTATCCTAATTAAACTCATGCATTAATTACGTAGTTCTCTCGTTTTCCTCTCCGCCTTGGTCGCGGTGCACAATATTGAGCACTCCTATATGACTAGCCGCTCTATCTACATGCGGGACATTTCAAAGCATCCGGGCCCGCGTGCCATCCACCAAATCACAGCAAGGTGCTACAGTCGAGACTCACCTGTCACCCCGGTGTGGCCGTCATGACACGTCATGTCACAAAACCCACACCTTTACCAGCAGTGGTAAAGTGGCCTCCAAGTTGGACTGGACGAAGCAACCATCATTTCACCGGAACGCTCGTTCAAGCCCTTTCTTCCCTTTCTTGAAGAAAACCTCACTCTAGGCTACTCACTTCTGCCATTTTTCATCTGTACCGATGAAGGAAAGGTGGGCGAATCAGTTATGCTACTATATTTTCATTCGAAGAATCTTCTTTTAAGCACCGACCGATTCTCACATCCTATTATTTTCCCGTTTTCATTGCGATTGTGGTTTCCTTTCGATTGCTTTTTGTTTGTCAATTCATTGATGGATCCTGGAGCACTAGGCAAAGATTTGCCGGTGGACAACCCACTGGAGACAGCGATCTCCACGAAGTGAGCACCGACCAACGAGTTGACCATGTTGGCGGGCCAACCCATGGAGACGAAGAAATCCAAGAAACAAGCACTGGCCAAAGAGTTGAGGACGTTGGCGGACGAACTCCTCAAAGAAAGTTGGAAGAAGAGCAAGGGCCCCACCGTGCCTACCCGAGGAACTCTGATTGCCACCTATGTGAGGCTCAAGACCGAGTTTGAGGAGATAGTCGTCGCTGAGAAGCAGTATTCCCCTGGCAAGGTGATGGCCCCCATCGAGGACGAGGAGATGGCCCCCGGAGGGATGAGATCCCCCGGTGAGCTTCACAAGGTAAAAAATAATGGCTTATTACCATAGTTGTGGTTTTCTATTATTTGCAATGTGCTTGCTAATATGTTAGGGTTGTGCAGGTGCCGGTGGACGTCCTTGATGATTCCGATGTCGTGGCCCGTCCTGTTGGCATCGCCCCAGAGATCAATTCCGATTCCGCTGTCCATCCTGTGGACATTGCCCCAGAGATCGATTCCGATGTCGTGATCAGTCCTGTGGACATCGCCCTAGAAATCGATTCCCATGCCGCTGTCCGTGCTGTGGTCATTGCCCGAGAGATCAATGACAAGAAATAGTTGGTCGCGCTAATCCTTCAGGGTAGTTTGCATTGCCTTGTGTTTAATTACCAGAACGATGCGTGTTATCAAACAATCTCAGGGCTAGTGCACTCTCTTGTGTGGACGGATCTTGCTACTTTTGTTTGATAGTGAATCATGCGAACCCTCTCCGAGTTATGGAAACAGATGTATTCTCACCAGCTTTTGATGTAATATATGGCATGCTTAGATGTAAGTTTGAACTCTTTATCATATCAGCAGGGCTTGTTTGATGATTCTTGGTGTTAGTAGGCTAGCTAATGTGTGAGCTATAGTACTTGCAAAACACTAACCGAAGAGAAACGTTGGGGCTGATGAGCTCGTGGTACGCTTATACTTATCCCTCGTCGATCGACAAATAGCCCTAGCTCCTAAAATTGTAGGCTTAGCGATCGATCAGACAATAGTCGACATACATTCAGGCCTCATTTCGTTCATAGGGTAGGAAAATCGTAGCAAAAGTATAGAGAACGTGCAACACAAAATCATAGCAGTGCAGAGACGTACTCCCTCCATTCCAAAATAGATGACCTAGGCGGGCTAGTTTGGCCTAGTGGGTTTCAGTGATATGACGTGGTACAGTACCGTCCAGTCTTCGCGTGTGGTAGCAGTATTGCGGGTACAGTAAGTTTTTTTGAAGAAGCGGAATTCAACGGTTGGGCCTGCGATGGTTCCTTCGTCCGAACAACTTACAGTGGGAAAGGTTGGGCCTGCGATACGACAGGCGTAGACCAGGATAATTTTGTGCATGGCAGGTGGACCAGGATGGTCGACGTCCCACATGTGGGGAATGAAAGTATTCTTTCCGATATAGAAGACGAACAACGAGTATTCATTGTTTATTTTTTATGAAAGCTATTGTCTCCACTGTTACGACGGAGGAGTGTGAAACACGGCAGCCCAGTGAACTTGGCATGTGCACCACTCCCTCCTTCCTCATGTAATGCCCAGGTTACAGCTTTTTCTCACTTTCTCTCTATCTATTTCCTCTCAAATGTGTTTTACCTTTCTTTTGTTAAGACACAATTGTTTTTATGCCTTTTTTCAGAATTAATTTTTTATACCTAGGAGCACGTGTAGATACGGGCTCTTGCAGAGCCCACTCCTTGACTTTGTCAATGCCTCTCTCTCCTCCACATAAGGAGTACTACTTGCTATGCATGCATGCGGCGGGTAGCTGGCGTCTTGAGGGGCCAGGGTGGTGAGAGCGGGCTCCGGAAGCGGTCCGGACTCCAGCATGGCCCACCTCACATTATCACCATATATTTCTTGGAGTCCGTGCACGGCGGGCGGGCGATCTCTTCTCCCTCCCCCGTTTCACTCTTCTCAGCCGACGCCCGCCGAGCGATTAGATTTCGGCTATCGACGGTTTATTCAATTACGGTCCAACATGTCATTGAAATTGCAAGACAATGCATGTCCCTTCTGGTGAGTGGCGTGCGAGCCGGACTGTCGGGGTTGCGACACGTACGAGTCGTAAGTGTGGCGCCATTTCCTTTAGAACTTGCGAAGCGTAACATTTTTGCGCGATCGATCGATAGAAATCCAGAACGAACTGACGAGGGCGGTGCTTTCCCGCTTGTTGGGCGGGCTAGTTCGAGTAATATGACGTGCTACAGTGCCATCCACTTGCTCCATTTTTCTGTAAGGAAGAGTTTACACTCTTACGCGGGAGGGGTGCAAAACACCGCGGATCTGATTTTGATCGAGGGATAACTTTTCCCTGCCAAATAATGGAGGATTGTTAGCGATTATAGCATGATAGTTAGGGCATCTCCAGCGCTGGCCCACAAATTTACACCGGCATCTGTCCGAGGAAACTAATGGATGCCATCCGATGCTGCCCGCATACCTTTCGACAACTATATGAACTAACCGGATGAAATTCGTGCAAACAAAGCAAATTTCAAATTAACCGGATGAAATTCATTACATTTCGAAAACTTTTCCTACAAACTGGACGAAATTCATTACATATTTCGCACAAACCGTACTAAAACCTACTATAAACCTAATCTAAACGATCGCCGGCGCCCGACCACCATGTCCAGCCATTGCCTTTCCCTCCTCCTCATCTGCCCCGGTAACCTCCTCCTCCGGAGCACAAGTTTTTGAAGATTTCCGCCTCCACGACGCGTCAAGCGGCTAATCGGCCGCCGATGTTTACCCCACCGATCTTGGCGTCGACTGAGTGGATTAGCGGTGGCCTTCCCGGGACCAGAGCGGCGGCGACCTACCGTGTACTACTCTTCCTCGCTGCCGGCTGCGCCCGCGCACGCGCGCTGGCTTCGTGGTTGTGGCGGCGGAGGGCGGCCGGGGGGTGCTGGCGATCTCCTTCGTTTGCTCCTGCGACAGTACGTCGAAGAGAGCTTTGGAGCGCGCCCGGAGCGGAGCCGCCGATGTCCCTCGTCTGCTCCTGCGACGGTACGTCCAAGAGAGCTTCGGAGCGCCAGGAGGCCATGGTTGAAGTGGTGCCGACAGAAGGAAGGGACCGGAGGAGAATAAGTGTGGGTCTTTGGCTATGGCTGGGAGTTGGGGCTCAAGTTAATATAGCGGGCGAATGGCAATGAGTCGCGGCAGATGGATGGACAACTGGCGCCGGAGTAGGTTCGTCGGGCGTGAATGCGGACGCTGCTTCAGGAACTTAATTGCAGATGCGTTTGGGTTACTGACATGTGGGCCCAACAGGCATCTGGCCCGCATGTCAGTGACACACCAACTCCACCTGCAGTTAAGTCCGGTGAATGCGGCATTGACATTCTGGAGAGACGGTGACCGTTTCAGGCGGGAAGTGCGCACTAGCGATGGAAGGGGTTTCAGTGTGCAGTGGCACTAAGATCGGTCGCTCACGATAGTACATACTCCGGACCATACTACCATAGTACCCTCTCTAGCTTAGGCTGTTTTGTAGATTGTCGTTGTGATGGACGATATACATGAGCAAGGCAGTCCGAGTATGACCGTTGGTGTTGAGCCAGGTGAATACATGCTCGGCATTCGCGTAGGCCTCCATCAAACGTCTAAACAGTAATGTCAGGCACCGCCGGGGCGTGCAGGTGATGGGCTCCCCGTTTGCGTTGCGCCATGAGCAGGACTTTGATTTAGAGGGCGACGTGCATGCATTAGCATGCTTTGACAGCTTGAGCGTGAGTGTCTGACGCGAAGTATTTCATTTTCATTTGGCTGACGAGGGTGCGTTGCAGCGACGAGTCCGTGGTTTGATTCCCCACATACGCATAATTTTGGTTTTTACAGTATTTCTTTCTCCATTGACAGGTAGGCCCGCGTAGATAGATGAAGAACACGGGCTGATGAGGCGCATGCGGACTGTTTGACTGGTCTACCAGACAAATACGGAGCTATACGCTGAGCCAGTGACAGTATAATCACCATATCTCATATACAATGATCAAAGTGAGCTATCAAGACAAGTTCGATGACCGCCAATGCATTTTACTAGGTAATAAATGACCAGGATTGAAGGGGAATCCAAATTTGCTTCGTCTTCTGTCCTTGCGCTCTTGACAAACCAATGCACTTTACGGTTGTCCGGCCACTCCACCCCAGAGCTCTCACCAAGCGTCGTTCATTCCACCGCGCCGCACACTAACCGATAAGGCAGCGATGGCATCCCGCCGCGCCAAGTTCCTCGCGGCCCACGACCGCACACAAAATGGTAGGGAAGCGATGGCATCCCGTCGTGCCGAGCTTATCGCCACGCGTGACCTCACAACTATGTGGGAGGAATTTGAAGATGCCAAGGCCGAATGGGCGGTAGAGCAAGAGGCGGCCAAAGCCGCACAGAGGGAGCGGAAAAGTCAGAAAGCACTCAAGAAAAGAGAGGCCTGCCGCTGCAAGAAAGAAAAGGACGCATGCGCTGCTGCGGAGAGGTCAGCAGAGATCCAAGCACGGTGGGGTGTCGCCGACAAAGCCGGGAAGGAGAACGACGGCGTCTGGCCAGCATGTGAGAAGTAGTAGTACTAGTAGTTAGTGTGTGTGTCTGTGTCTGAGTACGAGCATGTACCAATACTACTAGTTACTATTGTAGTTTTTAGAGCAAATTACCAGTACATTAGCCTAGACTAAATGGAAAAATTCCTATCCTAAGCATCAAATGGCATCTCTTTCTCTGTAGGAATTCAGATGCATGTCATCTCACTTCCTATGATTTTCATATTCCTATCCTATGAACGAAAGGAGGCCTCTGTTGGAGTAACTACTGTAGCTAACAGTACTGCTGGCACAGTAGTTTTCTTCAAGAAGCGGAATTCAACGAAGTCATGATGGTTCCTTTGTCCGAGCAACTTCAAAGTGGGAAGTGGGCTGTGATTTGACGGCTCATTAGTCATTGTTACTGCGGCACGGCGACCTGGGTGACTCTCCCTTGGAGTTCTGCGTGCATGGCAAGTGGACCAGGATGGTCGACGTCCCACATGTTGGCGAACGGAAGTATTCTTTCCGATATCGAGGAGCAAGGAAACCGCGTGGTATAGTATCACTGCTGATTGGTTCGCCAAAAAATAGTATCACTGCTGATTTATAATTATTTTTTATTTCTGATGAATGCTAGCGTTTCAACTCTTACGACGAAGGGTGCCAAACACGACACGTGCTGGATGTCCCACACGTCAGCGAAAGGAGTGGGACATGAATAGCGTGGTAGAGCCCAGCGTAAAAAACAGCGCGGTAGAGCGTCTCCACTTCTTCCACATCTGGGTCGGAGACCACACGTAGTAGTACTTAGTGGTATGAATGATACAAAGTGCGACCTGGAGAGAAAGACACGTCTAGTTGGAAGGTGTCGAGGCATACACGTAAACAAATATAAAAGTTAATATGTGCCTCCAACTAATATAGTAGTAGTAGAGTACTTAGGCATGTACTCCATAACATCACCGTGCATTGCACATACAACATTTAGTGGTAGTACGTAGTAAGAAACAAATGCCGCCCAAGAGTTCCCTTCTCGACCTACTTTTTGGTGTTTGGTAGAGTGTATGAAGGGTGCATGAGACCACACTAGTTTAGCACAAATACACTAGAAGCATGCTTGAAGAGAGCATGCATGAAGAGGGGTGTTGAGTTGAGCATGCATGAAGAGGCAACAACTATGCTGAGACAAGAACGCAACTAAGCACACCCTATATGCCACGCATGTTCATACCATTTGTGCCTTTCTACTTCACTTACTGTGCTACATTACTCGGGTTCGTACGTAAACTCCTGGGTACATGTCCGTCTCGTAGTTCCAGTCCCACGTGTTCTTCATATAGATGGAACGATCCTTGCATAACACGTGCACCTTGATGCTAGATGTCTCGCTTGTTGGCAAAAGGATGAACAAAGCTCACGTAAAAAAATAGAGTGGAAGAACATAGATTCTGGACGACCGAGAAGGAGCAAGGAACCTCGTGGTGGAGCGTCTGCACTCATAATATTTAATATTATTTAGCGATATAAAATTAACCAATCATCTCCACAGTGGACTGGAAGAGTACGAAACACGGCAGCCCAGTGTAGTTACATCATACTAGTACATGGCTAACCCACGCTATCACCATATTTCTTGGCTTCCGTGCGACATCTGTCTCTAGTAATCCAGCAGCCTGTATCGCTTCTCCCTCCTCGTCTCTATCAAAGTGCGGCGGGCTGGCGTTTCTGCTGTCTATTAAGGTCGGTTAACTATCATATGTCAGCGACATGCAAAGAGCATTCTAAAAAAAATTCCTTTCACGTTCCGTTTTCAAAAAGAAAAAAATCCTTTCACGTACGAATTTGTCTGTATGCTTTGAGCAACTTGCATGTCCTATACTGCTCCTGTTTGATACTCTGACTTAGCTAGAGGTTATACTAACTCATGACTAACCCTGAACTAACTGTAGCCAAAGAGGTGTTTGGGTGACAAGGTTAGATTGACAATAAATGCACTTCATGGAGAGAGAAAAGTGATTTTTCAGTGGTCCCAATGAGAACTATCTCCAGTTAGCACCTCTTGGGTGGGATAGTTTTTTATTTGGTGGGTTCGGTGCAACTTGCTCCAATTTAAACCCTCATGCTTGGATACTTTAGGGCTATTTGAGCCCCAACTAGCTGAAACTAACTCTAACCCATCGATCCAAACAGGGACTATGGACAGTCTCGACGCGGAGCAGTCATGTGCACTGGGAAGCGGCGCTCTCTCGGCCGTCGCGCCACTTCAAAGCCGGCGCTAGTGAGAGGTCGCCTCCGCTCTGTCCGGGCATTAATGCGGCACTGACGCTCCAGGGCGACGCTGACCGTTTCACGTGGGAAGCGCACGCTGGCAAGGGAGTATAGGTTTTGCACCGTTTCAGGTGTAGTACTGGTAGTTTGCAAAACTACTCAATTATTGCACTCAGTTTCCTAAGAAATTGTGGTAAAAAAAGTTACTCCACAGCCCGCTTCCCTTCTCCTTCCTCCTCCACCGCCCGCGCACGTCTGCGGGAAGAGACCGGTCAACCCTTATATAGGAGTGCTAGCACAAAAAGATGCATGCATGACCACTAAAATTTCCATATTAAAGCGCCGCTCCGGCGGGAGTATGGCGTATGTTGTTACCTTCGGCCGGCCCATGGCTACCGGGCGACAGCGACCAGAGAAGAGGCGGCGGGAGGGGAATGAATGCAGCTACTGTTTGGGTTCGCCTGCTGGCTTAAATAAATGTGCAACATCATGTGTACCCGCAGGTGCACAAATTTTAACATATGTGTCTGCTTAAGTGGGCGTCACGTAACTGGTGTGTGTGTGAGAGAGATTCTGAGAGACAGAGTGCGTGTGTGCGACTCTACTCTTCGGACATGTACTCAACCTTTTCCATCGGGATATAAGTATAATGGTATTTACTTTAGCTAGTGATTTACGTGGCCATGTTAAAGTGGTTGTGTCAAAAAGATGTCACTTCCTGCTCGTGATTTGCGTTATATAATTACAAGAAAGATTCCCGTGCATTGCATGGAACATCAGTATGCATTTTTTTACAAAACAACTGCTGTGATTGACCCATGCAGGAGTAATCCCATGTGTAAAAACTAATGATATCTCGAGAATTTTATCGAAAAACTGGTATCTCGAGAATGTCATCGAAAAAATGAAAGATGAGAGATAAGGCGAGGAGTGGAGCGTGGTGGTGACTGGTGGTCGGAATGGGCGGAGGCACGGGGATGGACGTCCCCAGCAGGCGGCAGCGGCCACCATGCATGCTAGATTGTTCCAGAGACTTACTCCTTTTTTAATTGCTGAGCAATGAGGTTGCGGGAGATAATGATGTGGAGAGAGGTGCGGGTATCTTTTGTAAAATTATCATAGTTTTCTTTCTATCCTCATCATACGGTCTGTATTAAAAGATGGCAGGCACGCCATCACCGCCAACTCGTTTTTTTATAAGGGTACTGTCGTGGGTTTGTCACGGCAGATGTCCTAGTGAAAGGACTTAGTCGTGGAGCCATCGCAACGGGTTAACTCGAAGGGTGTCGTGGATTTGTCACGGCAGATGTCCTAGTAAGAGGACTTAGTCGTGGAGCCATCGCAATGGGTTAGCTTGAAGGGGTTAAAATGGACACAAGGACACGGTTTTTATACTAGTTCGGCCCCTTCGATGAAGGTAAAAGCCTACGTCTAGTTGTGATGGGATTGATGGGTTTCGAGGGCTTAGGGAGCGATAAGCTTCGCCTAAACCTCGAGTTCTTCTTCTCTGTCCTTAAACCACCGTCGGGTCGTCCCCTTATATACACGGGTGACGCCTGTCGGTCTGCAAAGTCCCGACCTCCGGCTTATAAACGTGCCCGGGTCGGTCTCTCTATTCCTAACTTACAATACAAGTTTACCCCAGGCCGGTTTACACCATAAACCTTTAAACCGATTATAGGCCTTGGGCCCTTCTATTTCTCCTTGGGCTTTAACATCTCGGGTCTATTGACGGAGGTAACCCGGACCCTGCAGGCCGGTTTACCCCAGATAGCAATATCCCCAACATTAGGCCCTAGATTGATTTGAACAGGTTCATGTCAATCCTTAACAAAAATTTCGGTCTTCAAATGTCTTCCAGTAACTGTTGAACCGCTGGTTTCTTCGTCTCCCCTTGCTACGGTAAACCGATATGACATCAGTACAAAGTTATCGTCTCCTTTTGCTAATCCGCAACAATCAGGGCGACGGCTGGGCTCCCGAAATCTCCGGCCCCTGGATTCGCGCGCCTGACATGCGCGCCGCGCCTTATAAATAGGACTTGAAGGCCATCTTCCTTTCCTCCCGTTTGTCTCCTTCTTCGTCTTCCTCGCGACCCAGACCTCAGAGCTCCGCCGCCGCTGTCAGCTGCTGCATCAACTCCGGCCGCTGCATCAACCTGATCGGACCAGAGCACCGCGGCAACTTCCCACATCTGTTTGGATCCCAGTAAAGCCTCTGTTCTTCCGCTTTTAGATCTGTTCTAGGGTTCGTCATCCTGTTACTGTTTCTTGTTCATCCCCATAGCAGCTTTGCGAATAGATGATGATACCTGTATCGTGATTTGTATCGTGATTTGTAATCCCTCTCAGCAGCCGCCATAAATCTGTACTCATCTCCTTAGATCTCACTCTTTTTCCTGCTTGTCGAACTTATGTTGTTCTGCTGTGAGCCAAACTTCATATTACCTGTTTTTATTTCTTTTTTCGCCCTAGCTGTAGATCCATTGCTTTGAAAGAATCCGTTTAAGATCTGTTTCTGCTTTACAACTGTTTAGATCTAGTCGGCTTAACTCTTAGCAAAGTGAACAAACCGATCCACACATTCATTAGTCCCTTGATGAACCGCTGGTTGATATCATTGTGGATAACCTGACTATATAAGAGCATCTTCGGTTTACAATCACACTTGTTCTCAAACCGGAATACCTTTATCTTGTAGATTTCCTCATGGCAAAACAGGTGTACGAATGCAACTGGGTTCCCTCTTGCATCATTGAGACCCAACTAAACAATTTAGTTCTGACTGGTGCTTTGAGTAGCAAAAATACCATCCATTGGAGGGTTCCAGGAGACGAATGTCCTCCTACCCCGCCGGAGGGAGAAGTGGTGGTGTTTGCGGATCACCTGGCCCGGGGTTTTAACCCACCCGGTTCAAAATTTTATCGGGACGTCCTGGCTAATTTTAGGTTGCGCCCACAAGATGTTGGTCCGAACTCAGTCACGAATATCTGCCATTTCCAAGTGCTTTGTGAGGCGTACTTCCAAGAGGAACCTACTGTAGAGCTGTTCCGGGACTTTTTCCATCTGAACCGACGTACTGAATTTACCGATGGCCCTAATATGGAACTGGGTGGTATGGCGATTCAAAAGAGGAAAGAGGTGACTTATCCTCACGCCAAGTTGCATAGTCATCCGCAAGAATGGAATTGCACCTGGTTCTATTGCAAGGATACTTCCCCTGCTGAAGAAAATCCACTGCCCGGCTTCCGTCCAGAGAGACTTAGCAATACACACCCCTTCCCCCCACGGCTAACCGCCAAAGAGAGGAGTAAGTATGCCCCTTAGCTGTCCAAGCTCAGAGCCTTCATGGCTAACGGTTTAACGGGGGTAGATCTTGCCCGTTGCTGGATTTCATGGAGCATCCTGCCCCTTAGCATCCGCTCCGGTTTAATGTGCCAATACACGGGTCGAGTTGATGATCCTTTGAGGCACTGCAACATTCAGCTGACGGAGGACGAAGTCGCTGAAGCTGTGAAAAAGATGCTGAATGAACCGGAACATGTTTGCGCCCGAACCGGCCTGCTTCCATTTTGCGCCACCAACAAACCACCTGCTGTAAGTAACTCCTCTCTATCTGTTATAGAATTTTTGACCTCCTTATATATATATTGTTAACTTCCAGTCCTTTCCGAAACAGGGAGATGATCCGTTTTGGAGCAAGAAGCTTCAGGAGCCAACCGAAAAGATAATCCGACCCAAGACAAGGGTGAAGAAGCCCGCTACAAAGAAAAGGAACACTGCTTCCTCTACCCCCGATTTAGACGAGGATGATGTGGGTAATCCGGACCTTGGGGTAGACCTCGATTCAGTTGGCTTACTTTTTGTACGTCTTATTGATGATGATATTTGTCAGGACGACGCTGAAGCGAGCAATGCTGAAGGCCCAGAGGTAACTATTCTTTCTTCTGATGCCGTTCCTTTGCCTTTGACAAAATCTCGCCAAGCAAACCGGAAAATTAAATTTTCTCACCCTCTTGCTTACTTGGATCCCAAATTTCTTGTGAAGACCCAGCAACATGAAGCCCGACGCACCACCCGGCATAGCGGCCAGGTAGTTACCTCCGCCGGTTTACCGAACAGCCCGGTTCGGAAACGCCGCTCAGAGGTCTCCGATTTATGCGCTAGCTTTCCTCCTAAAGCAGGTTTAACTCGTCAGCCTCTAAATCCATCTGACTCCGATTATCAGGTCACTTCCCATTCCTCTTCCGGTGAATCTTCAGCCACTCAACTGCCACCGTTGAAGACAGTTATTGGGTAAGTTGGACCGATCACAACATATCTCTGTATGAGTCTCTTAATCCATCTTATACCGTTTTTTTTTCAATCTTTGGGTTTTTTCCAGGGCCAAACCTAGACCGAGCAGGAAGGCTCGTCTGGATAACCCGGCTGAAGGAACTGCCGCTCCTGAACCGGAGAAAACTCTTGGTGCTGACGCTCTGGGTCGTGAGGATACTCAGAATTATCTATCTCCGCAAGATGACACCTGTGCTGAAGACAGGCCTACCAAATCTGCCAGCCGTACTGATCCGCCTGCCAGTCCTGTTCGGGTTGAGGAGTCCATCCCCCCTTCCGCAACTGTTGATAAACCGACAGGGCCACTGCAGAGCAGCGACTCCAAGGATGACGATGTTGTGATTACCGGCATTGGCCGCTCTGAACCGGGGAACACTGCTACTTTGGCCAAGCATACTGCCAAGGACGAAATCTCGGCCATAAAGGGCAAATGGGACCTTGACTCCTCTACGTACGCCTCTTTAAGCGCCCCGGATCTTTATTCTGGGTACCTGAACCGACTGTACACCAGTCGGGATTATGAAGCTGGCATGATCAAGATGATGAAGGAGAAACTTGAGGTAACACCCTTGTGCTTCATTCCATTGCAACTTAGCTTATCAATATTTCCAAACCGAGATGGTAAACCGGATCAGGCTGCCTTGACAATTAAGGTCCGGTTTAGAAAACCCAAGGTTTCAACATAGGTCATAACCAGAAAACATCATCAGATAACCATTAGCCCCCAAGTGCCAAGTTTAAACACTTGTCTTAATCTTGGGACTTTTGTAATGAAAAGCTTGCGTTAAAATCAAGTATGCATTAGCCCCCAAGTATCGGGCACATAACTTGCTTGTGTGGTTGATACTTCCAAACCGTGCAATATTTTCTGAACACTGTTGACGACCTGCTGCAGGGGGATCTGACGATCAAAGCGAATCAAGTCTCGGACCTTCAGGAAGTCTTAAAAACCCAACAGGCTGAAACTGAAAAAGCGAAGGATGAGTTGGCCAATGCCTTAACCGTTATGGAACAGCTGAAAGAAAGCCGCAAAAAAGAACAAGCTGACTGGGCTACTGAGAGAGCTCTTTTGACGAAGAGGGCTGAAAATGCCGAAGCTGCTCTTAAACCGGTGGTCGATGAATTATCCACCGTGAAGCGACAAATACACTCCATGACTTCTGCCGTCTTTGGTAAACTTTTCGACGCCCTTCTTCCAATTTGTACCTTGTATCCTATGTCCGGTTTGTAATCCACCTTAAAACACTGCAGGCTCACGTATTGGACACTTGGGTTCTGATGTACGGATGAAACTCAAAGCTGCTTATACTCTGATTGAACAACTGTACACCGGAGCACAAAGAGCTATCACCACTGCATCGCATAACAACCCTGCGCCGTCTCTGATTCAAGACACGTTAAAGAGGCTGTCCATGCTTCCAGCCCGGATTGAAGAGTTGAAAAGATCAGCCGCTCGAACTGGAGCCATTACTGCCTTGATCCGGGCCAAAGCGTGGGTACCAGATTTCGATCCTGTCGAAGCGGCCCAAGGATACCCCAGCTTGAAGGAAGATGGTTCAGACTTTGGTGAAGACGATTTGAGGGCGATAAACCGGGCGGTGCGCCCCCTAGCTTGTCAATTGGCTGAGGAAGCAGATCTGTCACGTTACCAAGCCCAATACGACAACCAGAACAAACGAGTAGCTGCCCCGGTCCCTGAAGCGGGAAACCTTATTCCTCCAATCCGTAAGCATACTTACGCCCCTGACATTGAACCATCTTTGCTGATTCACGAAGAAGCCGTCTTTCAAGCGTTAATGGGAATCGACTGGACCACTGCTGATTTCCAGCCAATGGGTAACCAAGATAGAGCTGAAGCGGCGCAAGACGATCCCCAGCCTTCGAACCGAGGCGGCGAACAGGCGTAATCAACGCTCCGGTTCACCTTACTTGGTGACGTTTTAATCCGTCAACGAACAATATATTCAGGCACTACGTTGCCTTGTAATAAGATAGTTTAATACCTCTGCATTTGAATGTGCCTTCGCGCACGGGTACTGATGCTCTTTCCGATGACGTTTTCCAACTTTGTTTCCTGTCTTTACTGAGTACACAAGATCTTTCGACCCTATGAACCGTGCTGCGCTTTTGCCAAACCGGGCAACTTGTCTCTGGGTTAAAAAACGGACCAGGCTATGTCAGCTGAATCGGTTTAAAAATACTTGACGTTCCGAAGAACAAAAAATACCACAATAAAGGCAGAAAAACAAAAACCAAATATGAAAAGGCAACGCGATAGTAAAACGCATGCAAATAGTGGTTACTATGAACCGTTCAGAAGGCGTGACCATCGTCAAGACAAAACCCAGCCCCCAAGAGGTGTAGCTACGGTTTAGGTCGACTAGGTTCCTAACTGAATCGTGGCAAATATGCCGGTCAAATGGCATTGCATTGGTTCGTCAACCAAGCCCCCAAGTGACTCAATGGCTAAAAAGCCGACCAGAAGGCATTACCATCATCAAGACATGACCGAGTTCCCATAAGGCGTAATCTACGGTTCAAGTCGATTAGGTCCCCAACTGATTCAGTGGCAAATGTGCCAGCCAGAAGGCATTACCGTCGTCAAGACATGACCAAGCCCCCCGGAGGTGTAGCTACGGTTCAGGCCGACTAGGTCCCCAACTGACTTTATAGGGATAGCTATGTTCTCTTTGGTTCGAATACGACCTATGTTTGAACAGCTGTGTTCTCTTTGGTTCGAATACGACCTATGTTTGAACAGGAAGCCCCATGTTTAAATAGCTGTGTTCTCTTTGGTTCGAATACGACCTATGTTTGAACAGGAAGCCCCATGTTTAAATAGCTGTGTTCTCTTTGGTTCGAATACGACCTATGTTTGAACAGGAAGCCCCATGTTTGAATAGCTATGTTCTCTTTGGTTCGAATACGACCTATGTTTGAACAGGAAGCCTCATGCTTGAACCGGGATATTGAACCGGATATTAAGAGCTGCACAGCCTTGTAGGAGACATCTTCCCTTGAACCGGCTTTTAAACCGGAATCTATATTTTGAATTTTGTGAAGCGACCTCCAGGGGTAAACACACATGATGTGAAGAACAGCAGAGACCCCGCTTTACTCGAGGCTCCGGTTTATTGTATTAATCATAATATATACATGGTCCTGATATGTACATAAGCAGAGCCCAGGGCTCATGTATAATAAGGCCGAAGATGAGCTATGTTCCACGGCCTGCTGGTCTCCTCCTCTGCTGTGCGTGAATCCTTGCGCTCTCGAATATCAATCAGGTAATATGACCCATTATTCAGATTCTTGCTGACCACAAAAGGTCCTTCCCAAGGCGGGGATAACTTATGCTGATCAGACTGATCCTGGATGAGCCGAAGCACCAAATCCCCCTCCTGAAAGGTTCTGGTCCTAACCCGACGGCTGTGGTAACGGCGAAGATCTTACTGGTAAATCGCTGAACGGGCAGCTGCCAAGTCACGCTCCTCATCCAACAAGTCAAGAGCGTTCTGCTGTGCCTGCTCATTGTCCGCTTCAACATATGCTGCCACGCGAGGTGAGTCATGTCGTATATCACTTGGGAGAACCGCCTCTGCTCCATAGACCATAAAAAACGGCGTAAACCCCGTGGATCTGTTAGGCGTGGTGTTGATGCTCCATAACACAGACGGTAGCTCCTCCACCCAACAACCCGGCGTCCTTTGCAAAGGGACCAGAAGCCGGGGTTTGATACCTCTCAAGATCTCTTGGTTCGCTCGTTCTGCCTGACCATTAGACTGCGGGTGCGCTACCGAAGAAACATCAAGCCGTATATGCTCCCGTGCACAGAACTCTTTCATGGCCCCCTTGGATAGATTGGTACCATTATCTGTGATGATGCTGTGTGGAAAGCCAAACCGGAAGATCACCTTCTTTATAAACTGAACCGCCGTGGCAGCATCACACTTACTGACAGGTTCTGCCTCCACCCACTTTGTAAATTTGTCAACCGCCACCAGTAGGTGGGTCTTCTTATCTTTGGAACGCTTAAAAGGCCCAACCATATCAAGCCCCCAAGTCGCAAACGGCCAAGTGATTGGAATCATCCTCAATTCTTGAGCCGGTATGTGTGCTCGTCCGGAAAATTTCTGGCACCCATCACATAACCTGACCAGGTCTTCTGCATCAGCATGAGCAGTTAACCAGTAGAAACCGTGGCGGAACGCTTTAGCCACCAATGATTTTGACCCGGCGTGGTGGCCACAATCCCCTTCATGTATTTCTCGTAATATCTCGCACCCCTCCTTAGGGGATACGCACCGTTGCAGCGCTCCTGACACGCTGCGATGATGTAACTCTCCTTTGAAAATGGTCATAGACTTGGACCGTCGTACTATCTGTCGAGCCAAGCTTTCATCTTCTGGCAACTCACCCCGGTTCATATATGCCAGATAAGGGAGCGTCCAATCCGGGGTGATGTGAAGAGCCGCCACCAATTGAGCCTCCGGATCAGGAATAGCCAACTCCAGCTCACCGGGCAGCTGTACCGATGGGTGATACAATACGTCCAAGAAAACATTGGGTGGGACCGGTTTACGCTGAGAGCCCAAGCGGCTTAAAGCGTCCGCTGCCTCATTCTTTCTGCGGTCCACATGATCCACCTGATAGCCTTTGAAATGCCCGGCCACCATATCTACTTCACGTCGGTACGCAGCCATGAGCGGGTCCTTAGAATCCCAGGTGCCAGATACCTGCTGAGCCACCAGATCCGAATCACCAAAGCACCTAACTCTGCTCAGATTCATCTCTTTAGCCATCCGAAGACCATGAAGCAAAGCTTCATACTCAGCCGCATTATTTGTACAGGGGAACATTAAACGGAGGACATAGCAAAACTTATCTCCTCGTGGGGAAGTTAAAACGACTCCAGCCCCCGAGCCTTCCAATTGCCTTGACCCGTCAAAATGAACGGTCCAATAGGTGTTATCTGGCTTCTCCTCAGGCGCTTGTAACTCTGTCCAATCGTTTATGAAATCGACAAGTGCCTGTGATTTTATGGCCGTCCGGGGTACGTACCTTAAATCATGCGGCCCGAGCTCGATAGCCCACTTGGCAATCCGACCGGTCGCCTCCCGGTTCTGTATAATGTCACCCAAAGGAGCAGAACTGACCACCGTGATGGGGTGTCCTTGAAAATATTGCCTCAGCTTCCGGCTTGCCATAAAAACACCATATACCAGCTTCTGCCAATGCGGATACCTTTGTTTGGACTCGATAAGTACTTCACTGATATAGTAAACCGGTCGCTGAACCGGATGTTCCTTTCCAACCTCCTTTCGTTCTACCACCATCGCCACACTAACCGCTCTGGCATTCGCAGTAACATATAACAGGAGTGGCTCTTTATCTACAGGGGCTGCCAAAACTGGCGGATTGACTAGCTGTCGCTTCAAGTCCTCAAACGCTTTATCAGCCTCCGGACTCCAGACAAATTGATCCGTCTTCTTGAGCATTTGATACAAGGGGATCGCCTTTTCACCAAGGCGACTGATAAACCGGTTTAACGCTGCAATCCGCCCGGCCATGCGCTGAACATCATTGATGCATTTCGGTTTGGCCAGGGAGGTGATGGCTGTGATCTTTTCTGGATTGGCCTCAATTCCTCTATGGGACACTAAAAATCCCAACAACTTGCCTGCAGGTACACCAAAAACACATTTAGCCGGGTTGAGCATCATTTGGTACACTCTCAAGTTATCGAAAGTCTCCTTCAAATCGTCAACCAGGGTCTCCTTCTTTCGTGACTTGACCACAATATCATCCACATAAGCATGCACATTACGACCAATCTGCTCGTGGAGGCAATTTTGCACACATCGTTGATAAGTAGCCTGCGCACTCTTAAGCCCAAAGGGCATAGACACATAGCAGAAGGCTCCAAAGGGAGTAATGAACGCTGTCTTCTCCTGGTCCTTAACTGCCATCTTGATCTGATGATAACCCGAATAGGCATCCAAAAAACTTAAACGCTCGCAACCTGCCGTAGCATCAATGATCTGATCAATCCGGGGGAGAGCAAAAGGATCCGCTAGGCAAGCTTTATTCAAGTATGTGTAGTCCACACACATGCGCCAGGTGCCGTTTTTCTTAAGAACTAGCACCGGATTAGCGAGCCATTCGGGATGAAAAACCTCAATGATAAACCCAGCTGCCAGGAGCCTAGCCACTTCCTCACCAATTGCTTTACGTCTTTCTTCGTTAAACCGCCGTAAGAACTGCTTTACCGGCTTGTACTTAGGATCCACATTAAGGGTGTGCTCAGCGAGTTGCCTCGGTACACCAGGCATGTCAGACGGCTTCCATGCAAAGATGTCCCGATTCTCACGGATGAACTCGATGAGCGCGCTTTCCTATTTTGGATCCAAGTTTGCACTGATGCTGAACTGCTTGGACGGATCGCCAGGTACGAAGTCAACAAGCTTAGTTTCGGCAGCCGATTTGAACTTCAAGGTCGGATCGTGGTCCGTGGTTGGCTTCTTTAAAGAAGTCATGTCCTCCGGGTCAACACTGTCTTTGTATTGCTTTAGCTCCTCCGTAGCACAAACCGATTCTGCATAAGTCGCATCCCCTTCCTCGCATTCCAAAGCGATTCGACGGCTCCCATGAACCGTTATAGTGCCCTTGTAACCCGGCATCTTAAGTTGCAGATACACGTAGCAGGGCCGCGCCATAAATTTTGCATAAGCTGGCCGTCCGAACAAAGCGTGGTACGGACTTTGGATTTTAACCACTTCGAACGTCAGCGTCTCTGATCTGGAATCGTGACTATCGCCAAATACCACTTCAAGGGCTATCTTACCAACCGGATATGCAGACTTGCCAGGCACCACCCCGTGGAACACTGTATTGGTCGGTTTGAGATCCTTATCTACCAGCCCCATACGACGGAAGGTCTCGTAATACAAGATGTTAATGCTGCTCCCTCCGTCCATGAGCACCTTGGTGAGCTTATAACCTCCCACTTGAGGCGCCACCACTAACGCTAACTGACCCGGATTATAAACCCTGGGAGGGTGATCCTCTCGGCTCCATATGATAGGCTGTTCTGACCAGCGCAGGTAGTGAGGTGTGGCCGGTTCAATAGCACTGACCGCTCGCCTCTGAAGCTTCCTATCCCGTTTATCCAAGCTTGTAGTAAAGACATGATACTGTCCACCACTCAACTGTTTCGGGTTGCTCTGATAACCTGTTTGCTGCTGTCCGTAACCACTTTGATCACTTTGATTATTTTGGCTGACCTGTCCGCCCGGATTACCCTGGAACCCTGGACCGGAATTTCCGCCACCGTACCCTGATCCGGAACCTGAACCGCCGCCGGAGCTGCGATCATTTTGGAAAGTGTTTGAGCTTTTGAACTCCTTCATGATATAACAATCCTTCCAAAGATGGGTTGCTGGTTCCTCCTTTGTTCCGTGCTTCGGACAGGGCTGGTTTAAGAAAAAGTTCAAACGCTCCGGATTAGGACCGGGATCTGTGCGGAAACTTGGCTGTTTCCCCTTGCGCCGCTGGCCCTTATTCTGTGCACTTGTGTTGGCCACAAAGTCCATGCTCCCGTCCGGTTTACGCTTACCTGCGCCTCCATTACCTGTCGGTCGATGCTGCTGGCCTTTGGTGTTGCTATTCTTCCTTCCCTTCCCTGCTTTGTCATCACCGGAGTTAGGATCCTTGGTACTGTCAGAATCCGCATACTTCACTAAAGCGGTCATGAGCGTTCCTATATCTGTACAATCATGCTTCATCCGGCCCAGCTTTAGCTTCAAAGGGCCAAACCGACAGTTGCTTTCCAACAGCACTACGGCGGTGCCTGCGTTGATGCGATCTGATGAGTGCAAAACTTCTGATACCCGTCGTACCCAATGGGTAGTTGATTCCCCTTCTTGCTGAACGCAGGCTGCTAGGTCAACTATTGACATTGGCTGTTTGCACGTGTCCTTGAAGTTCTTGATAAACCGGGCGCGCAATTGGGCCCACGAGCTAATTGAATTAGGCGGCAAACTCTTTAGCCAAGTCCGGGCCGTTCCTTCTAACATCATAGTAAAATACTTGGCACACGCCGTGTCATCCACATCCAGCATCTCCATAGCCATCTCATAGCTTTCCACCCATGTCTCTGGAGGCTGATCCGCCGTGTAGTTTGGTACCTTGCGGGGGCCTTTGAAGTCTTTGGGCAGGCGTACGTTGCGCAAAGCGGGAACAAGGCACGGTACTCCCAAAGAACTGGAAACCACCCCCGGTTCAACCGTAGCTGCTGGGAAGATAGGTGTAAGCTGACGAGCCTGATGCTGCGCTGCTAATCCGGCCTCCCGTGCACGGGTGCGATCCACATTCTCGTGGGCATTGTCGACGTCCGCCGGATTGTTGCCGCGGAGCGCTTCACGCCTAGCGTTACTTGAAACCGCCGGCTCGTCCACGCGCCTACTATAGCTCCCGCTGGGGCGAGGGGTGGAGTGAATCCGATCACGGCTTTGCGAATACGCTTCTTGCTGGGCCAACGCGGTCCTAAGGAGCTCCTTGACCCGGCGTGTCTCTTCATCCTGCGGTGAATCTCCTTCGATCGGAATGGCTTCCAACCGAGCCGCGGCCGCGACGAGGTTATCCATCGGGTTGGAATAATGACCTGACGGCGTTGGCATGGCCGGTGGTGTACCAGTGTTGTGACGAGGCAGGTTTATTATCCGGTGCTGAACCGGGGCGCCGGCTGTCGCCTCCGCACGGTTTACCCCTGGGGTGTCGAAGAGATTTCGAGCGTCAAGGGCGGCGGGCAACCGAGATCAGGATTTTCTCTTCAGGACCTCTTGAGACGCCTTCTGATCCATCATGAGCCTGTAAGCCTGTGCCTCTAAAGCGGCGCGCTCCGCCGTCATCCTGATCTCTTCTGCTGCCAGCTCCGCTTTAGCCCGAGTGATCTGCTCTCTCACTTTGGCAATCTCAGCATTGTGAACCTCCTGATCCACCGGGTTGGCTTCCGCCATGAGCGCTGCTAGTGCGTCAAACAGGTCTGACAAAACTTGGATTGGTGAACCCGTAGGGCCTCCTGCCCGTGCAGCCGTTGCCGCTGCCGATCCGGAGATCGCTGCTGCTGCAGTTGATGATCGTGGCACCGCCTGCGTTCCAGCCATGAAAATCCCAACCCGATAGGGCAGATCCGAGGGGTCCGGAATACTGTTGCCATCGGAGCCGCCCTCAATCCGATCATCTTGTAGCTGGTAAAGAGATTCGGTTTCCCCGGTCGACGTTTCATCGCCGGAGTAGATGGCGGTTTCGTCACCAGATTCGGATCCTTCCTCGTAGCTTCCTCCGTGGATGACTCCCACGAAGGCATGCTTTCTGATCGGTTTAGCCAGGGTCGATCTCGTGCACTGAGCTGTCTCGACGAGGTCGGCGCAGACGCCTAACTCGGGGCCCGGTTCTCCGATCTTGCCGATGAAAACATGGATGCCGCCAAAGGGGACCCGGTACCCGTACTCGATCGAGCCGGCGTCGGGGCCCCAGCCTGTGCTGTCGATGTAGAGTTTTCCGCGGCGGCTCTTGGTCATCCGTCCCACAGCGTAACCCTCGAGTCCTTCAAAGCGGCCCTCCAAAAACTTGAAACCATCTCGCGATAGCCCCACGGTGGGCGCCAACTGTCGTGGATTTGTCACGGCAGATGTCCTAGTAAGAGGACTTAGTTGTGGAGCCATCGCAACGGGTTAGCTTGAAGGGGTTAAAATGGACACAAGGACACGGTTTTTATACTAGTTCGGCCCCTTCGATGAAGGTAAAAGCCTACGTCTAGTTGTGATGGGATTGATGGGTTTCGAGGGCTTAGGGAGCGATAAGCTTCGCCTAAACCTCGAGTTCTTCTTCTCTGTCCTTAAACCGCCGTCGGGTCGTCCCCTTATATACACGGGTGACGCCTGTCGGTCTGCAAAGTCCCGACCTCCGGCTTATAAACGTGCCCGGGTCGGTCTCTCTATTCCTAACTTACAATACAAGTTTACCCCAGGCCGGTTTACACCATAAACCTTTAAACCGATTATAGGCCTTGGGCCCTTCTATTTCTCCTTGGGCTTTAACATCTCGGGTCTATTGACGGAGGTAACCCGGACCCTGCAGGCCGGTTTACCCCAGATAGCAATATCCCCAACAAAGGGGTTAAAGCGGACGCAAGGACACAGAGTGTTATACTAGTTCGGCCCCTTCGATGAAGGTAAAAGCCTACGTCTAGTTGTGATGGAATTGATGTGTTTCGAGGGCTAGGGAGCAATACGCTTCGCCTAAACCTCGAATTGTTGTCCTCTAAACCGTCGTCGGGTCGTTCCCTTATATACGCGGGTGACGCCCATCGGTTTACAAAATCCCAACCTCCGGTTCATAAACGTGCCCGGGTTGGTCTCTCTATTCCTAACTTACAATGCAAGTTTACCTCAGGCCGGTTCACGGCCATAAACCTTTAAACCGATTATAGGCCTTGGGCCCTTCTATTTCTCCTTGGGCTTTAACATCTTGGGTCCATTGACGGAGCTAACCCGGGCCCTGTAGGCCAGTTTACCCCAAATAGCAATATCCCCAACATTAGGCCCCAGATTGATTTGAACAGGTTCATGTCAATCCTTAATAAAAATTTCTGTCTTCAAATGTCTTCCAGTAACTGTTAAACCGCCGTTCCATCGTCTCCTCTTGCTGCTGTAAACCGATATGACGTCAGCACAAAGTTACCGTTTCTTTTTACTAAATCCGCAATAATCAAGGCGACAGCTGGGCTCCCGAAATCACCGGCTCCTGGATTTGCGCGCCTGGCACGCGCGCCGCGCCTTATAAATAGGACTAGAAGGCCATCTTCCTTTCCTCCCTTTCGTCCCCTTCTTCTTCATCTTCCTCGCGACTCAGACTCCGGAGCTCCGCCGCCGCCGTCAACTACTGCATCAACTCAGGCCGCTGCATCAACCTGACCGGACCAGAGTACCGCGGCGACCCTCCGCATCCGTTTGGATCCCGGTAAGGCTCCTGTTCTTCTTGCTTTAGATCTGTTCTAGGGTTCGTCATCCCTATCCTTCCACTGTTCATTGTTCATTTCCATAGCAAGTTTTTGTGAACAGATTATGATACTTATATTGTGATTTGTAGTCACTCTCAGTATTCGCCATAAATCTGTACTCATCTCCTTAGATCTCACTCATTTCCCTGCTTGTCGAACTTGTGCTGTTCTGCTGCGAGCCAAACCTCATATTTTTACCTCTTTTTTGCCCTAGCTGTAGATCCATTGTTTTGAAAGAATCCTTACGGGATCTGTTTCTGCTTTCATATTCATAACTGTTAGATCTGGTCGGTTTAACTTTTAGCAGAGCGAACAACCCAAACTATATATCCATTAGTCCCCTTCATGAACCGCCAGATGGTATCATTCTAGATAACTCCGGTCTATATAAGAGCATCTTCGGTTTACAATCACGCCTGTTCTCAAACCGGAATACCTTTGTCTTGTAGATTTCCTCATGGCAAAACAGATATACGAATGCAACTGGGTTCCCTCTCGCATCACCGAGACCCAATTAAATAACTTAGTTCTGACTGGCGCCTTGAGTAGCAAAAATGCCATCCATTGGAGGGTTCCAGGGAATGAATGTCCTCCTACCCCACAGGAAGGAGAAGTTGTTGTGTTTGCGGATCACCTGGCCCGGGGCTTTAATCCACCCGGTTCAAAATTTTACCGGGACATCCTGGCTAATTTTCAGTTACGCCCACAAGATGTTGGTCCAAACTCAGTCACGAATATCTGCCATTTTCAAGTGCTTTGTGAGGTGTACTTCCAGGAGGAACCTACTGTAGAGTTGTTCCGAGACTGTTTTCATTTAAACCGACGTACTGAATTCACCGATGGCCCTAACATGGAACTGGGTGGTATGGCGATTCAAAAGAGGAAAGAAGTGACTTATCCTCACGTCAAGCTGCATAGTCATCCGCAAGAATGGAATCACACTTGGTTCTATTGCAAAGATACTTCCCCTGCTGAAGAAAATCCTCTGCCTGGCTTCCGTCCAGAGAGACTTAGCAATACACACCCCTTCCCCCCAAGGCTAACCGCCAAAGAGAGGAGTAAATATGCCCCTCAACTGTCCAAGCTCAGAGCCTTCATGGCTAACGGTTTAACAGGAGTGGATCTTGCCCGTTGCTGGATTTCATGGAGTATCCTGCCCCTTAGTGTCCACTCCGGTTTAATGTGCAAATACACGGGCCGGGTTAATGATCCTTTGAGGCACTGCAACATTCAGCTGACGGAAGACGAAGTTACTGAAGCTGTGAAAAAGATGCTGAATGAACCGGAATATGTTTGCGCCCGAACCGGCCTGCTTCCCTTTTGTGCTACAAATAAACCACCTGCTGTAAGCATCTCACCTCTGTTTGTTATAGAATTTATGATCTCCTTATATGTATACTGTTAACTCCAATCCTTTCTGAAACAGAGAGATGATCCGTTTTGGAGCAAGAAGCTTCTTCAAGAGCCAACAGAAAAGGTAACCCGACCCAAAACAAGGGTGAAGAAGCCTGCTCAGAAGAAAAGGAACACCGCTTCCTCTACCCCGGAATTAGATGAGGATGATGTGGGTAATCCGGACCTTGAGGTAGACCTTGATTCAGTTGGCTTACTTTTTATACGCCTTATTGATGATGATATTTGTCAGGACGACGCTGAAGCGAGTAATGCTGAAGGCCCAGAGGTAACTATTCTTTCTTCTGATCCAGTCCCTTTGCCTTTGAAAAAACCTCGCCAAGCAAACCGGAAAGTTAAATTTTCTCATCTCCTTGCTTACTTGGATCCCAAATTTCTTGTGAAGACCCAGCAAAATGAAGCTCGTCGCACCACCCGGCATAGTGGCCAGGTAGTTACCTCCGCCGGTTTACCGAACAGCCCGGTTCGGAAACGCCGCTCAGAGGTCTCCGATTTATGCGCTAGCTTTCCTCCTAAAGCAGGTTTAATTAGTCAGCCTCTTAATCCATCTGACTCCGATTATCAGGTCACTTCCCATTCATCTTCTGGTGAATCTTCAGCCACTCAACTGCCACCGCTAAAGACAGTTATTGGGTAAGTTGGACCGATCACAACATATTTCCATATGGGTTTCTTAATCCATCTTACACCGTTCTTCAATCTTTGTATCTCTCCCAAGGCTAAACCTAGACCGAGCAAGAAGGCTCGTCTGGATAATCCGGCCGAAGGAACTGCCGCTCCTGAACCGGAGAAAACTCCTGGTGCTGATGCTCTAGTTCGTGAAGACATTCAGAATTATCCACCTCCACAAGATGACGCCTATGCTGAAGAAAGGCCTACCAATCCTGCCAGCCATACCGATCAGCCTGCCAGTCCTGTTCGGGTTGAGGAATCCATCCACCCTTCTGGAACTGTTGATAAACCGACAGTGCCAATGCAGAGCAGCGATTCCAAAGATGATGATGTTGTGATTACCGGCATTGGTCACTCTGAACCGGGGAACTCTGCTACCTTAGCCAAGCATACTGCAAAGGAGGAAATCTCGGCCATAAAGGGCAAATGGGACGTTGATTCCTCAACGTATGCCGCTTTAAGCGCCCAAGATCTTTATTCTGGGTATCTGAACCGACTGTATACCAGTCGCGATTATGAAGCTGGCATGATTAGGATGATGAAAGAAAAACTTGAGGTAACTCTCTTGTGCTTCATTCTATTGCAACTTAGCTTCTCAATTTCTTCCAACCCGAGATGGTAACCCGAATCATGCTGCCTTGACAACCAAGGTCCGGTTTGATAAAAACAGGGCTTCAACATAGGTCGTAACCAGAAAACATCATCAAATAACCATTAGCCCCCAAGTGCCAAGTTTAAATACTTGTATTAATATTGGGACTTTTGTAATGTAAAACATGCGTTAAGATCAAGTACGCATTAGCCCCCAAGTATCGAGCACATAACTTGCTTGTGTGGTTGATACTTCCAAACCGTGCAATATTTTCTGAACACTGCTGATGACCTGCTGCAGGCGGATCTGAAGACCAAAGAGAAACAAGTCTCGGACCTTCAGGAAATCCTAAAAACCCAGCAGGCTGAAACTGCAAAAGCGAAGGAAGAATTGACCAATGCCTTAAACGTTATGGAACAGCTGAAAGAAAGCCGCAAAAAGGAACAAGCTGATTGGGCTACTGAAAAGGCTCTTTTGATTAAAAGGGCTGAAAATGCCGAAGCTGCTCTCAAACCGGTGGTTGATGAATTATCCACCGTAAAGCGACAAATACACTCCATGACCTCTGCCGTCTTTGGTAAATTTCTTTCGATGCCCTTCCTCCAATTTGCACCTTGTCTGCTATATCCTATGCCCGGTTTGTAATCCATCTTGAAACACTGCAGGCACACGTATTGGACACTTGGGTTCTGATGTGCGGATGAAACTCAAAGCTGCTTATACTTTGATTGAACAGTTGTATACCGGAGCACAGAGAGTTATCACCACTGCATCGCATAACAACCCCGCACCATCTCTGATTCAAGACACGTTAAAAAGGTTATCCATGCTTCCTGCCCGGATTGAAGAGTTAAAAAGATCAGCTGCTCGAACCGGAGCCATCACCGCCTTGCTCCGGGCCAAAGCGTGGGTACCAGACTTTGATCCTGTCGAAGCGGCACAAGGATACCCCAGCTTGAAAGAAGACGGTTCAGATTTCGGCAAAAATGACTTGAGGGCGATAAACCGAGCGGTGCGCCCCCTAGCTTGTCAATTGGCTGAAGAAGCAGATGTGACATATTATCAGGCCCAATATGATAACCAGAACAAGCGAGTAGCTGCCCCGATCCCTGAACCGGAAAACCTTATTCCTCCAATCCGTAAGCATACCTACGCCCCTGATATTGAACCGTCTTTGCTGATTCATGAAGAAGCTGTCTTTCAAGCATTAATGGGAATCGACTGGACCACTGCTGATTTCCAGCCAATGGGTAGCCATGAGGAGGCTGAAGCGGCGCAGGATGATCCACAACCTTCGAACCGAGGCGGCGAACAGGCGTAATCAAAGCTCTGGTTTACCTTAATTGGTGACGTTAACCCGTCAAAAAACAATATATTCAGGCACTACGCTGCCTTGTAATAAGATAGTTAATACTTCTGCCTTTGAATGCGCCTTTGTGCACGGGTACTGATGCCCTTGCCATGAATTTTTCCATCTTGTGTTTCCTGTCTTTACTGGGTACAAAGGACGGTCTTTCGACCATATGAACCGTGCTGCGCCTTTGCCAAACCGGGCAACTTGCCTCCGGGTTAAAAAACGGACCAGGCTATGTCAGCTGAATCGGTTTAAAAGTATTTGTCGTTCCAAAGAACAAAAACACCACGCGAAGGAAGATAACAAACAACCAAATACGAGGAAACGCAATAGTAAAACGCGTGCAAATGGTGGTTGCTATGAACCGTTCAGAAAGCATTACCATCGTCAAGACAAAAAAAACCAAGCCCCCAAGGGGTGTAACTACGGTTTAAGTCGACTATGTTCCTAACTGAATCGTGGCAAATATGCCGGTCAAATGGCATTGCATTGGTTCGGATTCGACCAAGCCCCCAAGTGACTCAGTGGCCTAGGGCCGATCAAGTGGCATTGCATTGGTTCGGACACGACCAAGCCCCCAAATGACTTACTGGATGTTTAAAAGCCGATCAGAAGGCATTACCATCATTAAGACATGACCGAGCTCCCGTAAGGTGTAACTACGGTTCAAGTCGATTAGGTCCCCAACTGACTTAGTGGCAAATGTGCCATCCAGAAGGCATTACCGTCGTCAAGACATGACCAAGCTCCCAGGAGGTGTAGCTACGGTTCAGGTCGACTAGGTCCCCAACTGACTTTGTTGATCTTCTATGAAGCGACCTCAAGGGGTAAACCGGAGGTTGCCCTAAAGCGAATCAACTCCGTGTAACCACGCATGATGTGAAGAAAAACAGAGACCCCGCTTTACTCGAGGCTCCGGTTAATTATATTGATCATAATATATACATGGTCATGATATGTACATAAGCAGAGCCCAAGGCTCATGTATAGTGAGGCCGAAGATGAGCTATGTTCCATGGCCTGCTGGTCTCCTCCTCTGATGTGAGTGAATCTTTGCGCTCTCGAATATCAATCAGGTAGTATGACCCATTATTCAGATTCTTGCTGACCACAAAAGGTCCTTCCCAAGGCGGGGATAATTTATGCATATCAGACTGATCCTGGATGAGCCGGAGCACCAAATCCCCCTCCTGAAAGGTTCTGGTTCTAACCCGACGGCTGTGGTAACGGCGAAGATCTTGCTGGTAAATCGCTAAACGGGCAGCTGCTAAGTCACGTTCTTCATCCAACAAATCAAGAGCGTTCTGCCGTGCCTGTTCGTTGTCCGCTTCAACATAAGCTGCCACACGAGGTGAATCATGTCGTATATCACTTGGGAGAACCGCCTCTGCTCCATAGACCATAAAAAACGGCGTAAACCCCGTGGATCTGTTAGGCGTGGTGTTGATACTCCATAATACAGACGGTAGCTCCTCAACCCAACAACCCGGCGTCCTCTGCAAAGGGACCAGAAGCCGGGGTTTGATACCTCTCAAGATCTCTTGATTCGCTCGTTCTGCTTGACCATTAGATTGTGGGTGAGCTACAGAAGAAACATCAAGCCGTATATGCTCATGTGCGCAGAACTCTTTCATGGCACCTTTGGATAGATTGGTACCATTATTTATGATGATGCTGTGTGGAAAACCAAACCGGAAGATCACCTTCTTTATAAACCGAACCGCCGTGGCCGCATCACATTTACTGACAGGTTCTGCCTCCACCCACTTTGTAAATTTGTCAACCGCCACCAATAGGTGGGTCTTCTTATCTTTGGAACGTTTAAAAGGCCCAACCATATCGAGCCCCCAAGTCGCAAACGGCCAAGTAATTGGAATCATCCTTAATTCTTGAGCCGGTATGTGCGCTCGTCTAGAAAATTTCTGGCAACCATCACATAGCCTGACCAGGTCTTCTGCATCAGCATGAGCAGTTAACCAGTAGAAACCAAGGCAGAACGCTTTAGCCACCAATGATTTTGAACCGGCGTGGTCGCCGCAATCCCCTTCATGTATTTCACGTAATATTTCGCACCCCTCCTCAGGGGATACGCACCGTTGCAGCGCTCCTGACACGCTGCGATGATGTAGCTCCCCTTTGAGAATGGTCATAGACTTGGACCGCCGTACTATCTGCCGAGCCAAGATTTCGTCTTCTGGCAACTCACCCCGGTTCATATATGCCAGATAATGAAGCGTCCAATCCGGGATGACGTGAAGAGCCGCCACTAATTGAGCCTCCGAATCAGGAATAGCCAACTCCAATTCACCGGGGAGCTGTACTGATGGGTGATACAATACATCCAAGAAAACATTGGGTGGGACCGGTTTACTCTGAGAGCCCAAGCGGCTTAAAGCGTCCGCTGCCTCATTCTTTCTGCGGTCCACATGGTCCACTTGATAGCCTTTGAAATGCCCTGCCACCATATCTACTTCACGACGGTATGCAGCCATGAGCGGGTCCTTAGAATCCCAGGTGCCAGATACTTGCTGAGCCACTAGATCCGAATCACCAAAGCACCTAACGCGGCTCAGATTCATCTCTTTAGCCATCCGAAGACCATGAAGCAAAGCTTCATACTCAGCCGCATTGTTTGTACAGGGGAACATTAAACGGAGGACATAACAAAACTTGTCTCCTCGTGGGGAAGTTAAAACGACTCCAGCCCCCGAGCCTTCCAATTGTCTGGATCCGTCAAAATGAATAGTCCAATATGTGTTATCTGGCTTCTCCTCAGGTGCTTGTAACTCTGTCCAATCGTTTATGAAGTCGACAAGTGCTTGTGACTTTATGGCCGTCCGGGGTACGTATCTTAAACCGTGCGGCCCAAGCTCGATAGCCCACTTGGCAATCCGACCGGTCGCCTCCCGGTTCTGTATGATGTCACCCAAAGGAGCAGAACTGACCACCGTGATGGGGTGCCCTTGAAAATATTGCTTCAGCTTCCGGCTTGCCATAAAAACACCATATACCAGCTTCTGCCAATGCGGATACCTTTGCTTGGACTTTGATAAGCACTTCGCTGATATAGTAAACCGGACGCTGAACCGGATGCTCCTTCCCAGCCTCCTTGCGTTCTACCACAATCGCCACGCTGACCGCTCTGGCGTTCGCAGCAACGTATAACAGGAGTGGCTCTTTATCAACGGGGGCTGCCAACACTGGCGGTTTGACTAACTGTTGCTTCAAGTCCTCAAACGCTTTATCAGCCTCCGGACTCCAGACAAATTGATCTGTCTTCTTGAGCATTTGATACAAGGGGATCGCCTTTTCACCGAGGCGGCTGATAAACCGGCTTAACGCAGCAATCCGCCCGGCCACGCGCTGAACATCATTGACGCATTTCGGTTTGGCTAGGGAGGTGATGGCTGTGATCTTTTCCGGATTGGCCTCAATTCCACTATGAGACACTAAGAATCCCAACAATTTGCCTGCAGGTACACCGAAAACACATTTAGCTGGGTTGAGCATCATTTGGTACACCCTCAAGTTATCGAAGGTTTCCTTCAAATCGTCAACCAGGGTCTCCTTCTTTCGTGACTTGACCACAATGTCATCCACATAGGCATGTACATTACGACCAATCTGTTCATGGAGGCAATTTTGCACACACCGTTGATAAGTAGCCTACGCACTCTTGAGCCCGAAGGGCATAGAAACATAGCAGAAGGATCCAAAGGGAGTAATGAATGTTGTCTTCTCCTGGTCCTTAACTGCCATCTTGATCTGATGATAACCCGAATAGGCATCCAAAAAACTCAAACGCTCGCAACCTGCCGTAGCATCAATGATTTGATCAATACGGGGGAGAGCAAAAGGATCCGCTGGACAAGCTTTATTCAAGTCTGTGTAATCCACACACATGCGCCAGGTGCCGTTTTTCTTAAGAACCAACACCGGATTAGCAAGCCACTCGGGATGAAAAATCTCAATAATAAAACCAGCTGCCAGGAGCCTGGCTACTTCCTCACCAATCGCTTTACGTATTTCTTCGTTAAACCGGCGTAGGAACTGTTTTACCGGTGTATACTTAGGATCCACATTAAGAGTGTGCTCAGCGAGTCGCCTTGGTACACCAGGCATGTCAGACGGCTTCCATGCAAAGATGTCCCGATTCTCACGGATGAACTCGATGAGCGCGCTTTCCTATTTTGGATCCAAGTTTGCACTGATGCTGAACTGCTTGGACGAATCGCCAGGTATGAAGTCAACAAGCTTAGTTTCGGCAGCTGATTTGAACTTCAAGGCCGGATCGTGGTCCGTAGTTGGCTTCTTTAATGAAGTCATGTCCTCCGGATCAACATTGTCTTTGTACTGCTTTAGCTCCTCCGTAACACAAACCGATTCTGCATAAGACGCATCTCCTTCCTCGCATTCCAAAGCGATTCGACGGCTCCCATGAACCGTTATAGTGCCCTTGTAACCCGGCATCTTGAGTTGCAGATATACATAGCAGGGCCGTGCCATAAATTTTGCATAGGCCGGTCGTCCGAACAAAGCGTGGTATGGACTTTGGATTTTAACCACTTCAAACGTCAGCGTCTCTGATCTAGAATCATGACTATCGCTGAAGACCACTTCTAGGGCTATCTTACCAACAGGGTACGCAGACTTGCCAGGCACCACCCCGTGGAACACCGTATTGGTCGGTTTGAGATCCTTATCCACCAGTCCCATGCGACGGAAGGTCTCATAATACAAGATGTTAATGCTGCTTCCTCCGTCCATGAGTACCTTGGTGAGCTTGTAACCTCCCACCTGAGGCGCCACCACCAATGCTAACTGACCCGGATTATAAACCCTGGGAGGATGATCTTCTCGACTCCATATGATTGGTTGTTCCGACCAGCGCAGATAGTGAGGCGCGGCCGGTTCAACAGCACTAACTGCCCGCCTCTGAAGCTTTCTATCCCGTTTATCCAAGCTTGTAGTAAAAACATGATACTGTCCACTACTCAACTGTTTCGGGTTGCTCTGATAACCTGATTGCTGTTGTTGCCGCTGGCTGTAACCACTTTGATTACCTTGATTATTTTGGCTGTCCTGTCCGCCCGGATTACCATTGAACCCTGGACCGGAATTTCCGCCGCCGTACCCTGATCCGGAACCTGAACCGCCGCCAGAGCCGTGATCATATTGGAAATTGTTTGAGCTTTTGAATTCCTTCATGATGTAACAATCCTTCCAAAGGTGGGTTGCTGGCTCCTCCTTTGTTCCGTGCTTCGGACAGGGCTGGTTTAAGAAAAAGTTCAAACGCTCCGGATTAGGACCGGGATTTCCGCGAAAACCTGGCTGTTTCCCCTTACGTCGCTGGCCCTTATTCTGTGCACTGGTGTTGGCCACAAAATCCACGCTCCCATCCGGTTTACGCTTACCTCCGCCTCCATTGCCTGTTGGTTGATGCTGCTGGCCTTTGGTATTGCTATTCTTCTTTCCCTTCCCTGCTTTGTCGTCACCAGAGTCAGGATCCTTGGTACTGTCAGAATCCGCATACTTCACTAAAGCGGTCATGAGCGTTCCCATATCCGTGCAATCACGCTTCATCCGACCTAACTTTAGCTTCAAAGGGCCAAACCGACAGTTGCCTTCCAACAGCACCACGGCGGTGTCTGCGTTGATGCGATCTGATGAGTGCAAAACTTCTGATACCCGGCGTACCCAATGGGTAGTTGACTCCCCTTCTTGCTGAACGCAAGCTGCTAGGTGAACGATCGACATTGGCTGTTTGCACGTGTCCTTGAAATTCTTGATAAACCGGGCTCGCAACTGGGCCCACGAATTAATGGAATTAGGCGGTAGGCTCTTTAGCCAAGTCCGGGCCGTCCCTTCTAACATCATGGTAAAATACTTCGCACACGTCGTGTCATCCACATCCAGCATCTCCATAGCCATATCATAGCTCTCCACCCATGTCTCCGGAGGCCGATCCGCCGTGTAGTTTAGTACCTTGCGGGGGCCTTTGAAGTCCTTAGGCAGGCGTACGTTGCGCAAAGCGGGAACGAGGCACGGTACTCCCAAGGAACTAGAAGCTACCCCCGATTCAATCGTAGCAGTTGGGAAGATAGGTGTAAGCTAACGAGCCTGATGCTGCGCTGCTAATCCGGCCTCCTGCGCACGGGCGCGATCCACCATCTCCTGAGCATTGTCGACGCCAGCCGGATTGTTGCCGCGGAGCGCTTCACGAATGGCATTACTTGAAACAGCCGGCTCCTCCATGCGCCTGCTATAGCTCCTGCTGGGGCGAGGGGTGGAGTGAATCCGATCACGGCTTTGCGAATATGCTTCTTGTTGGGCCAAAGCGGTCCTAAGGAGCTCCTTGACTCGGCGTGTCTCTACATCCTGCGGTGAATCGCCTTCGATCGGAATGGCTTCCAACCGAGCTGCCGCCGCAACGAGGTTATCCATCGGGTTGGAATAATGGCCTGATGGTGTTGGCACGGCCTGCGGTGTACCAGTGTTGTGACGAGGCAGGTTTATTATACGGTGCTGAACCGGGGCGCCAACTGTTGCTTCCGCACGGTTTACCCCCGGCGGATTATTGGCCCCCGCTCCAGGGGTGTTGAAGAGATTTCTGGCATCGAGGGCTGCGGGCAATCGAGATCGGAATTTCCTCTTCAGGACTTCCTGAGATGCATTCTGGTCCATCATGAGCCTGTAAGCCTGTGCATCTAAAGCGGCGCGCTCTGCCGTCATCCTGGCCTCTTCTGCTGCCAGCCCTGCTTTAGCTTGAGTGATTTGTTCTCTCACTTTGGCAATCTCGGCATTGTGAACCTCCTGATCCACCGGGTTGGCCTCCGCAATAAGCACTGCCAGTGCGTCAAACAGATCTGACAATACTTGGGCTGGTGAGTCCGCAGGGCCCCCTGCTCGCGCAGCCGTTGCCGCTGCCGATCCGGAGATCACTGCTGCCGCAGTTGATGAATGTGGCGCCGCCTGTGTTCCAGCCATGAAGATCCCAACTCGATTGGGCAGACCAGAGGGGTCCGGAATACTGTCGCCATCGGAGCTGCCCCCAATCCGATCATCTTGCAGCTGATATAGAGACTCGGTTTCCCCGGTTGACGTTTCATCGCCGGAGTAGATGGCTGTTTCGCCACCGGATTCGGATCCTTCCTCGTAGCTTCCTCCGTGGATGACTCCCACGAAGGTGCGCTTCCAGGTCGGTTTAACCAGGGTCGATCTCGTGTGCTGAGCTGTCTCGACGAGGTCGGTGCAGATGCCCAGGTCGGGGCCTGGTTCACCGATCTTGCCGATGAAAACATGGATGCCGCCAAAGGGGACCCTGTCGTGGATTTGTCACGGCAGATGTCCTTAGTGTCAGGACTTAGTCGTGAGGCCAACGCATCTATGTGGTAGCTTGAGAGGGGTTGAGTGGGACGAGAGACGCAGGGCGGATCAACACGCAAGACGAGGATTTAGACAGCTTCGGGCCCTGGGAAACATCATCCGGTAATAACCCTACATGCTGTTTGAGGCTAGGTCTCATTATCATCACGAGGGAGACGCCGTAAACTGGCTCTTGTGTCTAGCCCTAGAGATTATTGATTGTTGTAGCTTGTAGCTTCTAACTTCTAACCCGTCCCTCTTTGGGGAGCCCCGCCCCTCCTTATATATGTTGAAGGGGCGGTTTACATGTGGAGTCCTATTATGATTAGGACTAGTCTATCTTTAATACAAACCGGGTACAACTCTCGGTCTTAACTCCTTGTAAGGTAAATATTCCTTTCCTGTTAAACCGGCCCATAGTAGTTGAACCGGCCTTCTGGGCCTTGGGCCTTGCCATCCGTCTAATCCGCCCATCGGGTTACCAGTGAGTCATAACGACCAAGCGGGATCTTGTAAACCGCCAAGGTCAGGGCGGGTCTTCAGGTAAACCGCCAAGTCCGGCCGGGTTAACTTCCGGCCGGTTTACACCGCGGGGTATATCCCCGACATTAGCCCCCAAGTTTAGCTTGGATTTATCCATGGTAAACTTATGCTGCAAATAAACATAAGAACAAATTTGACAAGCTACGCTCCGGGTTAAGAATTCTTGTAAACCGGCACCTGATCATCCTTAAGTCCTTGTCATTCCTCCTTCTAGAAAATCCAGGTCAATAAGCCAGTGTCATGCTCAATTTGCTGGCATTAGTTTATCACAGAAAAATATTGTGAAGAATAATCCACTTGAGTTGGCTTCCAAAACGTCGATTTAAGAAATATTGGTCTTGACATACTCATCTGATACTCAGCCGGTTTGAAAATGATCCCGGTCTTGAAAACTTGCCGGTTTAACATTACCAAATGGCCGGGTCATGAAAACTGATGATCCCGGATTATGATTGTTGCAGACACCGGTTCATGATTGTTGCCAACACCGGTTTATGATTATTGATGATACCGGGTCAATCTAGTTTGCTCAACAGAGAATTTGAAAATATTCCTTCAATAATAATATAATACCTGTAGCCCCCAAGTGCCGGGTTGTCATGCTTGCAGCAACTTGGGACTTGTAATTGACTGATGCCCATAAAATTTCAACCAATGCAGCCCCCAAGGGCCGGATCATTATGTAATAATCAGCAGGGACTTTGTAAATATAATCTTGTAAACTTTGAACAGCAACGTGTAGCCCCCAAGGGCCGGGTCAATAATTTAATATTGAGCTGGGACTTTGATATATACTTCAATGAAAATAACATCATATGATGTAACTCCCATCATAGGGCTTGAATCCACGTCCACAAGGTTAAGAGCCTTGTGCTTTACCAACTGAGCAGTGGACCCTTCAATATAATGGATAAAAAGCTTTGTACCTTGAATAGTTGATAGGAGCAATTGATAGCCCCCAAGGGCCAGCTCATTACAATGTGATGAGTTGGGTCTTCAATAAGATGAGCAAAAATGACTTTGCATTAGCCCCCAAGTGTCATGGTGCATGCTTGCAGCGACATGAGACTTGCATATTTGATATAATCTCAACTTTGAATAATGTAGCCCCCAAGTGCCGGGTTGTAAGCCTGCAGCGACTCGGGACTATTCCTTCAATTATAGAAAATGATGACCATTGCGCTAAAGCGACTTTGAAAACCTTAATTATAATATTGGTTATTGATAACCATTAATAAAAATCCAGCCATGACGGCTATTCAAGATAATATAATCTGGTATGAAAACCTTTATTCATCCAATATCATAATGAAAATTCAGCCAAGTTTGGCTATTTGAATAATATAATTCAATAATTTATAAACGCAGAATTCCAATGCCGCAATCCAAATATATACTGGCGACTTATAGTCCAAAGCCATGCCGGTTTAATAAACACCGGATAATTTACCATCATACTGGCGACTTATCGTCTTAAAGCCAGGCCGGTTTAATAAACACCGGATAATTTATCATCATACTGGCGACTTTATCGTCTTAAAGCCAGGCCGGTTTAAAAAACACCGGAATTTATCATCATATTTTATTCAACCTGTTTCTGCATACAACAAGTTTAAAGTGTCCTGGCGGTTTACCGCCGGACGGGTCATAATGCCCAACATATAACCCAGGTTTATAACTAAGGCTGCACTTAAGAATAATCAAATATGAAATATATCATACCTGTGACATTGAATCACATCGTTGGTTTACCAACTTTTTGTAGTGGAGGAGATAACCCCAATCTTGAGTAATGATAACTCCTTCCATATTGTGCCGGTTTATGATAAACCGTACCGGGTTGTGATAAACACCGGATTAACCATATATAATACTGGTGACCTATAGTCAAAACCAGACCGGGCTGATAATCTCCGGATTATAACTTGATCGTGTACTGACAACTTGTAGTTGAAACCGAGCCGGGTTAATAAACACCGGTTTACTCCATAATAGGATGGTAACAGAAAATCAAACCGGGCAAATAGCCTCAGGTAACAGAAAAAAGCGATAAATTATCAACTCGTAAAAAGGGGAAAAAGCAAAATCAGCAACAAAATTTGTTGCAAAAAAAATAGCTCTTAAAGCTTGGTCAGATGGAATTACCATGGTCAGACGCAACCAAGCCCCCCGAAGGCGTAGCGATGGTGCCGGTCAGCCAGGACCCCAAAATGACGCATGGCATTAAGCCGGCCAAGTGGCATTGCTATGGTTCGGGTTCGACCAAAGCCCCCAAATGACTCTAGGCCCGGAGGCCGACCAAGAGGCGTGACCGGTTCAGACGTGACCGTGTCCCCAAATGATTCTAGTGGCTTTCGCCAGCCAAGTGGCATTGCATCGGTTCGGACACGACCGAGCCCCCAAATGACTCTAGGCCCGTAGGCCGACCAAGAGGCATTTCATCGGTTCAAATATGACCGAGCCCCCAAATGGTTCTAGTGGCTTTCGCCGGCCAAGAGGTATTGCATCGGTTCAAATATGACCGAGCCCCCAAATGACCCTATAAAGATAGCTATGTTCTCTTTGGTTCGAATACGACCTATGTTTGAACAGGAAGCCTCCATGTTTGAACCGCGCATCATGGCAGCAGGTCCTCTTTGGTAATTTTTAACTTTTTTGCAAGAGATAAATTCTTCTTGAACCGGGATCTTGAACCGGATATTTAAGAGCTTCAAAGCTTTGTGGGAGAATAGATTTCTCTTGAACCGGACTATAAACCGGAAGCATAATTGTGAGCCGGAATATTTCTGACAGCCTTTAAACATAACAGTAGCCTTCGGGATCGGGTTATCTTCCCCTTCAACATCCTGGGGCACTTGAATTTGCTGAAACTGGCAGGACTTGCTGAATCATATCATCGTAGCCCCCGAGTCTTAAGATGACTCAAGGAGTTGTCTTGAGATTCTCCGTACTTTGACCATAGCAGAAGGTATATATCCTTGGTGTTGATAACGCGATGTGAATCCACAGAAGGTTGAGGTGACTGCGGCGGGTTATAAATGATCCAGTATGAGCCGTGTCAGCAACTCGGCCAATGGTTCCTTCCAACTCGCGACTTGAAGTTTAACAAAACTGTAATGGCAGCGACTTGTGCACCTTCCCATTGAGACATCCAGTGCAGACGGCGGTTGATAATATATGATAATTTGCCTTCATTTTGTTAAAAGAAAACCGGGCTACCCAAGCTCTGACTTGCTCATACTCAATAACAGCTCGTGCAGACAGGTGCGGCCCGGTATGTTGATGTAGACCAGACCGCAAGGGCGATAGCGTCAGCACTTCCGTTGAGCACGGCAACACGGATAGATGTAATGCAAAAATGACAATGCCATGCACTCCATATCCGTGATATAACTCCGCTTCAGTGATGAATAATTGTCCTGATGTATTTGCATGACAGATGATCTTATTGTCTCTGTCCTGATCTTTTCCTGGGACGTCGAGCCAGTCATGTTGGTTTTCCAACTGGTCCGAATTGTACTGCTTCCATGATTTTCTTTCATAAGCATCCGGCTATTTTTCCCTTTACTCTTTCTTCAGGTGAGCAGGGCTAGAGGCCGGCGCACGCGGGCGGGTCACGGCAGAGGCGAGCCCAGCCCGGCGCTTGCAGTGACAAACCGCAGAGAGTGCGGTAGCAGGGTCAAACCGGGCGGCCCGACGAGTTAAGGCAGGACGCGGCAGCAGCTCGGAGCGCCGGCAAGCTCGCAGCAGGCAAGGCGCGTGGGTACAGAGGCGATTTGTAAATATGCGTCCATCTTGGCAGATTGCAGAGGAGCCAATCTCCATCTCCGCAGCGGCGGGTCAACAATTCTCCAGGTGGATTGACGGGCGAGAGCAGCAGCGGTGGAGGTAACTCGGCGGAGACGGGGCTGATCCGGGCGGCTCGGGGCCGGCAATTCAACAGCGGCTGGCTGCGTGATAAACCGGCGGTGGGTGTGGGGCTTCTCGAGGGCAGCTTGGAGCAGGGCAGCTCGAGACGAGGCCGGTCGTGGCTCGGCGTTGATCTCGAGCGAGGGACGGCCTGAAGAGGCAGGGCCAGCTCAACCCGGCAGCGGAGGCACCCGTGAAGCGTCACAGCGAAAGTTGCTTCCGAGTTGTAGCGCGAGATAAAACGGCAGCGACCCTCAGACGGCGGCGGTTTACCCAAAGAAGCGAACCGGCAGCGCGTGGCGGGTTAACGGAGGCGACGGAGGCGGGTCACTCAGCCTCAAAGCAGAGGGGGCGCCGGTTTTAAGCAACGAGGCCGGTTTGTGGAGACGACGGCAGTTTGAGGCGGCGGCAGGCCGAGGTCATTGCGGCGGCAGCTCGACGCGCGACGAAGGCGACCGTAGGCGCGGACGATGAAAGCGGGTCAGGCGGCCGACCGGTTTGACGCGAGTCCAGGCTCGAGGCCGCGGCGGCTCAGGTACGACGCGACTAGCGGAGGTGACTCGCCGGCGACTTACGACCAGGATTAAAACGGGTTAGACCGGTGCGTCCAAGATGATCCGACGCCGGCTCACTGCCGGTTTAACCACAGCGGCGGGGGCGGCGACTTGCAGGTGAAGCAGAGCCCTTGGCTATTCGCGATAGTAGTTGGGCAGGACGGGTCAGCAGCAGCAGAAGCCGGTTCATAGCGGAGATGGACGGCGTCCGCGGCAGCCCGAGAGCAGTGTGCTCGTGATGCGATACACAGGTCATTGAAGGAGCAAGCAGGCGGGCTGGCGGGCGCGCGGCCGGTTTGTAGGCGAGGGCGCGGGGCGTCTCGGAAGGAGCCGAGGCGGAACACCATCGGGTGATTCACGGCAACATGAAGTGGCCAGGCGACTCCAGTCAGAGGCCGGGCAACATAGCAACTTGAGAAGCAGGGCAACCCCGGCGCGGCAGCTCGGGAAGGCTTTCGGCGAGGTCGAGCAGCAAGTCGGTAGAGGGCTGAGCGAGGGAGGGCCGGCTCAAGCCGGACTTGGCGGTTCAACGCGGGACAGCCCGGAAGGCGACCGGGCGGCTCACGGCGCTGGGCGACTCGGCGGGCGATGGGCTGCTCGCGCCGGGGCAGCACAGTGGCTCGGCGATCGGCGGTTCGGACGACGAGGGCACGACGGCGGCGACCAGCCCAGAGGTGATGGGAGGTCGTTTTTGGCGGGTTGGCGAAAGCGATGGTGCGGCCGGCTTCAACGAGGTTGGAACGAGGGAGTCGCCCGGTTCAGTGGCGGCAACTCAGGGCCAGTAGAGCGGTGCATCCGACGGAGAGGACTAACAGAGCAAGCCACGGCGGCGGGTTGAATCACAAGGTAGGCCAATCCCGATGGAGGCGTGGGCTGAACCGGCGTCAAACGGAATGGCTCGGCGCTTCAGGTGTGCAGGCGCTTCGAGGAAGCCTGGCTCTAAAGCGGCGGTCGGTTCACAGTGGCGCGCTTTGACTGGGCACAAAACGGCGGGTCAGCGGATGCAGGCCGGAGTCGCAGGGCAGCTGGAGCAAGAGGAGACACTTCCTGGCTGATTTATCATGGCAGATGTGAGGCCGCTAGATTGCAGTGGGGATTTGACGCTGCGGTCGGTCAAGAAGGTCCACGGCCGAGTGGGTCATGGCAATGGCTCGGGAAAAACTGCTGCCGCTCGGCGATGGCAAATCCGGGTCATAGCCAAAAATATCTCCCGAGTCCCGGTTGGGAAGTATCGTACGATGGCCAAGCTGGGGTCAAACCCTTGGTTCCTTTTACCTCAACTCGGCTTCGCTGCAGATCGGATTGAACCGACAACTGAAATTTCCTTAGTAGATACATACGGGTTGGATCCATGGCGAGTTGACAGCCAACATAGATCGGATCGAAACTGCAGCGATCGTCCATGGCGATTTGACGATAATATTTCCTTGATCTCAGCAGACGAGGCTAGTACCGACGCAAATCCTTCCGTTCCGTCCTTTTGCCGATCCGACGGATTGTAAGCTTCTAGAAACCCTAGTTAAGATCCCTCCAAGAACTCAACACCACCGTGCGCAGGCCCCACGGTGGGCGCCAACTGTCGTGGATTTGTCACGACAGATGTCCTTAGTGTTAGGACTTAGTCGTGAGGCCAACGCATCTATGTGGTAGCTTGAGAGGGGTTGAGTGGGACGAGAGACGCAGGGCGGATCAACACGCAAGACGAGGATTTAGACAGCTTCGGGCCCCGGGAAACATCATCCGGTAATAACCCTACATGCTGTTTGAGGCTAGGTCTCATTATCATCACGAGGGAGACGCCGTAAATCGGCTCTTGTGTCTAGCCCTAGAGATTATTGATTGTTGTAGCTTGTAGCTTCTAACTTCTAACCCGTCCCTCTTTGGGGAGCCCCGCCCCTCCTTATATATGTTGAAGGGGCGGTTTACATGTGGAGTCCTATTATGATTAGGACTAGTCTATCTTTAATACAAACCGGGTACAACTCTCGGTCTTAACTCCTTGTAAGGTAAATATTCCTTTCCTGTTAAACCGGCCCATAGTAGTTGAACCGGCCTTCTGGGCCTTGGGCCTTGCCATCCGTCTAATCCGCCCATCGGGTTACCAGTGAGTCATAACGACCAAGCGGGATCTTGTAAACCGCCAAGGTCAGGGCGGGTCTTCAGGTAAACCGCCAAGTCCGGTCGGGTTAACTTCTGGCCGGTTTACACCACGGGGTATATAACCGGGGCGCCAACTGTTGCTTCCGCACGGTTTACCCCCGGCGGATTATTGGCCCCCGCTCCAGGGGTGTTGAAGAGATTTCTGGCATCAAGGGCTGCGGGCAATCGAGATCGGAATTTCCTCTTCAGGACTTCCTGAGATGCATTCTGGTCCATCATGAGCCTGTAAGCCTGTGCATCTAAAGCGGCGCGCTCTGCCGTCATCCTGGCCTCTTCTGCTGCCAGCCCTGCTTTAGCTTGAGTGATCTGTTCTCTCACTTTGGCAATCTCGGCATTGTGAACCTCCTGATCCACCGGGTTGGCCTCCGCCATAAGCACTGCCAGTGCGTCAAACAGATCTGACAATACTTGGGCTGGTGAGTCCGTAGGGCCCCCTGCTCGCGCAGCCGTTGCCGCTGCCGATCCGGAGATCACTGCTGCCGCAGTTGATGAATGTGGCGCCACCTGTGTTCCAGCCATGAAGATCCCAACTCGATTGGGCAGACCAGAGGGGTCCGGAATACTGTCGCCATCGGAGCTGCCCCCAATCCGATCATCTTGCAGCTGATATAGAGACTTGGTTTCCCCGGTTGACGTTTCATCGCCGGAGTAGATGGCGGTTTCGCCACCGGATTCGGATCCTTCCTCGTAGCTTCCTCCGTGGATGACTCCCACGAAGGCGCGCTTCCTGGTCGGTTTAACCAGGGTCGATCTCGTGTGCTGAGCTGTCTCGACGAGGTCGGTGCAGATGCCCAGGTCGGGGCCTGGTTCACCGATCTTGCCGATGAAAACATGGATGCCGCCAAAGGGGACCCGGTACCCGTACTCGACCGAGCCGGCGTCGGGGCCCCAGCCTGTGCTGTCGATGTAGAGTTTTCCGCGACGACTTTTGGTCATCCGGCCCACAGCGTAACCCTCGAGTCCTTCAAAGCGGCCCTCCAAGAACTTGAAACCATCTCGCGATGGCCCCACGGTGGGCGCCAACTGTCGTGGGTTTGTCACGGCAGATGTCCTAGTGAAAGGACTTAGTCGTGGAGCCATCGCAACGGGTTAACTCGAAGGGGTTAAAGCGGACGCAAGGACACAGAGTGTTATACTAGTTCAGCCCCTTCGATGAAGGTAAAAGCCTACGTCTAGTTGTGATGGAATTGATGTGTTTCGAGGGCTAGGGAGCAATACGCTTCGCCTAAACCTCGAATTGTTGTCCTCTAAACCGTCGTCGGGTCGTCCCCTTATATACGCGGGTGACGCCCGTCGGTTTACAAAATCCCAACCTCCGGTTCATAAACGTGCCCGGGTTGGTCTCTCTATTCCTAACTTACAATGCAAGTTTACCTCAGGCCGGTTCACGGCCATAAACCTTTAAACCGATTATAGGCCTTGGGCCCTTCTATTTCTCCTTGGGCTTTAACATCTTGGGTCCATTGACGGAGCTAAACCGGGCCCTGTAGGCCGGTTTACCCCAAATAGCAATATCCCCAACAGGTACAAATGATAAGTTTGCTGACTACTAAAGTAAAGTGGAATTTGTCCATGTTATGCAAGTAAATAAAGGTGATTCTTCATCATACGGGTAAGGTTGGATGAAGGGTAGTAGGAACAAATGCTCCGCCTAGAGTATGTGTGTCTGAGATGGAGTCTTAGTGTGTGTGTGTGTGTGTGTGTGTGTGTGTGTGTGTGTGAGAGAGAGAGAGAGAGAGAGAGAGAGAGAGAGAGAGAGGAGAGAGAGATGGAGTCTTAGTTTGTGTGTGTGTGACAGAGAGAGAGATGGAGTCTTAGTGTGTGTGGGGGGGTGTGCGTGAGTGCGTGTGTGTGTGTGTTTGTGTGTGTGTGTGTGATAGAGAGAGAGATGGAGTCTTAGTGTATGTGTGTGGGGGGTGCGTGTGTGCGTGTGCGTGTGTGTGCGTGCGTGTGTGTGTGTGTTGCGGGGTCCTCTGTGGCAGATGTAATTTAAGTGTGCATGGCTTCATCTTAGATAGGTGATGTGTATGGCAGAGGCCACCAACGATGGGGTGCGAGAGAGAAAATGCCCGTAGAGAGGGAAGAGAAGGTGTGTGCACGTGAGAGGAGTCGACATTGAGAGAACGTGTTTGTTCGAGAGACACCGAGCAAGACTACTATATATCGATAGTGCATGTAGGCGGGAATTAAACAAAGGGATGGTCTTATTGGTTTCGGGGATATAGGGGAAGAGTGAGAGGCGGGGGGTAGCTAGAAGGAGATCGTTAAGTGTGAGTGTGTGTTTTACCCATCCAGGCGGAAGTTATGTGCACAAAAGAGGAGAACGGTTCGATGTGGCGTTAGGATTGAGGGTAATTAACTACGTATGGAGACATAGAGACCTTGAACGTGCATGTGTGAGAGGTATACATGTATACGTGGGATGTGTGTGTGCGCGCGCGCATGATCGAGATAAAAGAAAGAAGACATAAGTCATAAGATCAACGACATGGGAGAGACGGATCGGTATGACAATATGCATGCATGTGAGAATGCAGGGAAGAAGGCCCGACAGTTGAGCATGTGTTTTTGTGTTTAAGAGGTAGTGGCGTGGGCTAGAGCATGCATCTATGGCGAGCAGAGGGAGTGAGGCGCAACGATTGTGCAAAAGAGACCAACCTATAAATGCATATGTATGGAGAGACATATATAGCGTGGGTGATAGGAAGCATTACTCCGTGCGAGAAAGAAATGTTGACTGAGAAACTACAGATAGATACAGAGATAGGGATGCCAGCTAGAGGGACATCCGCTAGTTTGGGTGTTGGAGATGACCGTCGGGTGGTTCAAAGGGTGAAGTTATATATGTGTGTGAGAGGGCACTTGACTGCATGTAGAGAGAAACATATGTAGTATGCATGATAGGAATCAAGAGTGAGGGCGATAAAGAAGGTTGATGGAGAAACAGATAAATAGAAAGATAAAGATGCTAGCTAGTGTGCGTCAGAGATAGGAGTCGAGTGGATCGGAAGGCTGGGTTATGTGTGTGGGTGTGAGAGAGATAGAGAGATGGTGCATGTGAGTCACATAGAAATAGATATCAGAGAAAAATGAGATCCAGAGAGACGGAGTTTTGTGTTTGCGAGAGAGAAAGATATTTCACAACAAGAGTGATAGCTAGAGAGACATACGAGGGAACGCAAGATATCTCTAGGGAGAGAGGGTGTGTGTGGGCGACATACAAGAGAACAATGGAGAAATATGAGACCCTGGGAGACAGAGTTTGTGCTTGTGTGTGAGAAAGAGATATTGAAGAGGAAGAGTCGTAGTTCCTCATATCTAAGGAGCGAAAGACATCTCTATGAGTGGTGTGCGAGTGGCACACATGGGAATAGTAGAGAGAAATGAGACACCGGGAGACAAAGTTTTGTGGTTGTGTGAGAGAAAGAGATTCCACATGGAGAATCATAGTTAGGGACACATAGCAGGGAGCGAGATATACTTAGAGAGAGATAGAGTGATGAAGGTCGAGGGAGAGAGTACCGTCAGTGTATTACGAAGATAAAAGATCATTATCGACATACAGGTAGCACGAGAGATACCTGAGAAACGATTAACGCGTATATGTCCAGAGAGATAGTACTATATAAGCATGAGTGATAGCTATATGAGACGAATATCTGGATTAAAGGGGATTCAAATATTTAAACTGGAGATCACGACATCAATAATATCACAACGCAAATTGGTGTATCAAACATGCATATTCATTTGAATTTGGGCACACGTGTAATGTTATGTAGTTTATCAATATTGCTGATCCATAGATTCTTCAATTACAAACAATGCATGGTTTATATACAATTAATGTCTAAACGGTATTACACTATATGTTGCGTGTGTGGAACACATTATACATGTTTGATAAGTAAAAAAAACCGCATGAAACACACATTAATTGGAGACAGTTAGCGAGGAATGCATACATTCGATTTCAACATAAAGTGGTTTCAAATATTTGAAAATCCAAATTGATGGATACAACCTTATGAATCTGAGATCATGCCATTTGTAAACCATATTTATGTATAAATGGTATTGTGCTTTTGAAAGTATATATATATATATATATATATATATATATATACATATATATATATATAATGATGTATATAGAATGTAATTCCAATTGAAAATGGATCCCGCCCGAAAAAAATAGAATACAAACGGGATTCGAATTGAGTTGGCACGGTAAACGTGCACTCTGCAAAATTTGAACGAAGCGGGGAAAGTCGCAGTAACCGTCCGAAACCAAAATCTGCGAGATGGAAATCACTACTGCCTATCCCTGCCACGCAAAGCCTATCTGCTGGATTTCTATAGGTTTCGATATGGGTAGGTTTGTAATTTCACCCAAACGTGACGTAACCGCCTCTCACCCGGATTCATACACGGTGGGCGCCAAAACACAGTGTGTCCTCGGCCGAAATCGACTCCCTCCCCGATTCGTATTCATACACGGTGGGCACCAAAAACAAACTCTCATCGGCAAATATTCGGTGTATGCGAGATTACCGTCCTATCCCCAACCGACTAATGTTGCTGTGATGTAGTAGAAATTTAAAACGGGGGCTAAGTTTGTTAATTTTCTCGCATTTGAGACAAGCGCGGCCTGAATACATGGTTCCCCCCTTCCTCTCTATACTGCGCTCTGCGCGCTGGGAGAAGATAACACGCCCGTTTGCCTTGGCCCATGTCCGGGCAACCTATTTCTAAAATTTCGTCTTTTATTTTTGGTTTCCTTTTCTGTCTTTATTTTTTTGTACTTTAAATAGTTTGGGACTTCAAAAAAGTTTCAAAAGTAAAAAATTATAACTTTTAAATAATTCATAAATGGTTGTGAATTCAGAAAATGTTTGCATATTCTAAAAAAATCTAACTGAAATCGAAAAATATTCATGATTTTTAAAAGTTCATGTATTAAAAATGTTAATGAAATTGAACAAAATTTCCCAATTCAAAAAATGTTCATGAATTAAAAATATTCTAAAAATCGAAAAACTGTTCATGACTTACAAAATAGTTCATTCATTCGCAAAATGTTCGCTGATTCAAAAATGATCATGCAATTCAGAAAATATTCATTAAACCAAAAAACTGTTCATGAATTTCAGAAAACGTTCTACCAATTTCTGGAAATATGTTCGTTGATTCTAGAATTGTTCGCCGATTCAAGAAAACTTTCTAAAAAAATGTTCACAATTTTAAAATTTTGTTTGCAAATAGTATAAAATGTTGATGAACTCAAAAAATGTTGATGAAAATTTGTAGAAGTGTTCATGAATTTGAAAAATGTTCAAGATTTCATGAAATTGAGAGTGATAGTGTATGTTGGTGATGCAGCAAAATGTGATCATGGCTATTGGAGATTATGATTTTTTTTCTGTTGCAACGCACGGGCCTTTTGCTAGTCAAATATGGGTAGGAGTAGGGTTGTTACTCGCCTAGCGAGGCCCCAAACCTAGGTAAAACATGTGCCCGGTGTCCATCCTGTAACTTGAAGTTATGCCCCTCCCGGTCTCGACAACCGAAGGACCATCTACGCAAGCAGCGGTCTCCTTCGCTCCCTTCTCTCTCTTCCCTCCACAGAAAAGGGCAACTAGAGGGCCGAGTGGTTTTCCGGCGCCGGCTCCGGCGGCTCTGCTCTTCCGAGGGCTTTATGCTCGTCGGTGGGAGTGGAGTCGCCGGATCCGCCGTGCGGTTGTATATAGCAGTAGACTAGTTGTAGTTTATGTAGTTTGGGTATGGCCGTCCCTCCGTTGTGCTCTCATGGAGACGACGATGGCGTCAACAAGTTCTCTTCAGATCTCCGTCCGGCCCATCGATTTTCCATGGCGTCGGTCCCGTATCTAGGAGATGCGTCTCGGGGCGCCTGGTTTCCTCGGTTGGAGTTGGGCGGGCGCGTTTGTTTTCCAGGCAGCGGTGGCACCGTCCGCGTGGACTTTTGTTCTTCCCCGGCCGCTCTTTCTCTCGCGTCTTTTCGTCCGGCGTCTCCAGAGTTCCCGGGAGGATTTGTATAGGATGTGGCCGGCGGCTGCTGCTTCTTTCGGGGGTAGCAGTGTTGCTGCTCTATAGTTGAACGGCTGCTTCGGCGCAGGGTTCTTGATTGTTGGGAAGCAGATCCGGCCGGCTCTCCTCGACATGGTCGGTGGGGTGCGGAGGATCTGGATCCAGCGGCGTTTTGGATATGACCCTGGCCGACGAGCCACAGGGACAAAGTCTTCGTCGTTCGTGGCAGAGCACTCAATCAGTTCACAAAGCCATGGTGCGAGAAGACGCGTCTGGATTTGGGCTTCGCGACGTCTTGTCTCCTCCGGTCGGCGTCCTGGCGGAGACGGCAGCAGGCGATGGGCAATGGTGTGTACGACACAGAAGATCCCAGGGACTTTTTTGCTTATTGTTTTTTCTTTAGGGTTCTTTATGTTGTTGTGCCTGGACAGGTGTTCTCTTTGAAGCTTTCTCGATGGGTTCCGCGTGGGCGTGGGTGTGCTCTCTGTTGTACTTGTGTAACTTATAGTTGTGTATTTTGACAATGGGTGCATATGAATCTAGGAGCCATTGCGAATTTCCGATAGTTGACGCGGTGTTTTGGCTCCTAGGTGCATATGCATCCATTGTCGAAATACACAATTCGAAAAGTTAAAAAATTCGAAACAAAAATCCCACGTGTATATCCGGACATTTTATGTACGTTCACAAGATTTCGGTGAAAAGCGACGTTTTTTATGGCTTGTGTAAAAAAGACAATTTCTGATGCTTCATTCGAACTATTCACGAGGCATTTCTTTATCTTTTTTACGTCATTTTTCATCGAAACCTTGTGAACGCATATAAAATATCCGGATATACATGTGAGATTTTTGTTTCAAATTTTTCAACTTTTCGAAATGTGTATTTTGACAATGGGTGCATATGAACCTAGGAGCCATTGCGAATTTCCGATAGTTGTATGAAATGAAATGTTGCGCGGCTACCTTCAAAAAACTTATGCTCCCCCTACCAAACAAATTAATGTGTGACTATTGTACTGTTTTTAGGAACTTCCGAAACACCCTTGACAGCTAGCGCCGACCATGGGGATCCTCACACCACCGGATTGGATCAGAGGCACCAAGACCGTCGCCAGCTTCGTCATTTATAGTGCTTACCTCTTCACCACACTAGTAGAAAACGGCCCATTTGTCCCGGTTGGTAAGGGCCTTTTGTCCCGGTTCCTAAACAGGGACTAAAGGGTCGTTACTAATGCCCTGGCCCGTTTAGTCCCGGTTCAGTCCAGAACCGGGACAGATGGGCCTCCACGTGGCCTGTGCGCCGAGCCCAGGCAGGAGGGCCTTTGGTCCCTGTTGGTGGCACCAACCGGGACCAATAGGCATCCACGCGTAAGAATTTCTGTGGCTGGGGTTTTTTTTAAGGGGCCGGGGGTTGGGGGTTATGGGGGGTAAATTTAGGTGTTTCATATATTGTGTTAGCTAGCTAATTAATAGCGAGAAGTGTCCTCTCTTATGTCCGTGCTTGGTCGACGCTACGTACTATACATACGTATAGAGAGGACTAGACATGCTAGCTACCTAGTAAGCAAGTTAACGAAGGAAACAGAAGATCGTCATGAACATATATATGCATACAGAGAGAAGTGATATCGACCACCTCTCCTTCTCCGAGAGATTGGTCGAACAAAAAGTTCTCGTATATCTGTCCGACACTACCGGCTACATATATACAATAATTATCTTTTGCAAATATAATCTCCTAACATACGGACGCATGGTCCACATAGTATTCTCCGTCTTCAGCGATCACGTGGTCAAGAAAGAATGCCGCCAATTCCTCTTGAATTGCTCGCATGCGATCTGGTGCCAAGAGTTCATCCCGCATCCGAAACATCTAATTTGAAGAACGGGGTCAATACATATATATATGAATGAATGAAACTCAACACAAATGATGGTAATAAAATAAAATTGTGAACATTGTTATTTACGCACTTCATATTGTTCATCAGAGTAGCCCCGCTCACAGGTTGTGTGGCGGATGGACTCACAAACGTAGTATCCACATAAATCATTCCCTTGTTCCTGCCACAACCACTTTACAAGAAATAGAGGTCAATCAAACTGATAAGCAAGAATGCCAAATGGTATTGATGAAACTAGGAGATGCGCTTGAATCACTAGGAGATGTGCGGAACATGCTACTATATATAGTACTTACTTTCGGGTGTCTAAATTCCAGCTTCTTCGGCAGTGCCGGAGCTTTTTTGGTGAATTTTCTTCAAACCCTGCCAGACAAAGAAAACAATTACTTGATATCATAAATGAACAAAGTTGCTGATATGGTGGATAATGATCGATTTAACTTACTTCTCGAGCATTTGAGTCATGTTCGCATACTCCTAGGGATCTTTTCGTTTCGAGTCTAAGACAGTTACTACTCCCTGCTCAAGCTTAATCTCTAGGATAATATAGTGAAACCTGCGCACGCATGCATAACTCATCAATTACATTACTATAACCTGGACTAATATATAAAGGAAACCGAATATGCACAAGACAGTAACACTCACTTGAAGTTGTAAGGAAAGAGTATTATATCTTTGTTTTCATTTATCACCAACGATCGTAGCAAGCTGGCCTCGGTATTTTCAGCATGAAATTTAACCTCAGTTGCATCTATGAGATTTGTGTTAATGAACCCAATATCACCGACTTGTCTTTTCTTCAATTCGACGATTTTCAATCTGCATAATATAGTGAGGATAATTATAAATACATGCAATGAAAGAGCTGACCTATATATATATAGACTTAATGACAGAAGTAGTACTACTTACAGACAGTAGCAGGTGACCGTTGCTTTATTGAGGGCCAATTGATTGAAAAACTGAAAGAACTCCTCAAATGGAACATGCAAAGTTCAATTCCAACGAGGTCATGCTCCTTTTTAACTCTTAGATACAAAGTATTCCTCCTCCCAAACTCTCTGCAGGTTTTCATGTACCAATCATGCAATCTTTGCATCATCGTTGTTAGAGATCTTTCATCTTTGACAAGAGGCTTCCCGTACTCGTATCTGTGTATCTGCACCTCCAAGAAATCATATTGTACATCGTCGGGCAGGTAATCTCCAAGATTGCTATAACCGGGCACCATCCTCGGATCGACGATGTCGCTAGCAGGCACCTTGAGCGGGGGGCACGATTGCTTAGCTTGTTCGCCGAGCTGGGCAATTTGTTTCCCAGCTAGTCGTTCTTTCATCCTTTGATCACTAACAGTACTTCTCGACCGCTCCGCTTCGCCAAATGTCTTTCCAATAATGCGCTCATAGTTGCCTTTCGGCTAAGACTTGGGTGGTTTTGTCGGGGCAGCCAGAGTGCCCTTCGCTTTCACCGGATCTACCTTCTCCTCCGGAGGTGGATGTCTCTGTGCTTTCAACCCTTGAAACCAGTCCTTCACTTCGGTTCGCGCGATCTTCGCGTTCTCCTCCGGGGTCATCTCGTACTTCTCTAGAGTCTTCAGAGAAGGACCGAATCTGTATTTCCTCCCGCCTCTGGTTGTATTGCTAGACGCCGGTAGAGCAGAAGGAACGGCTGTCTTCTTACAAGGCGGAGGAGAAGGACTACGACGCGCTAGAGTAGCGGGAGCGGCGGCGGGTCTCTTCCGCCCTTGCTGACGAGGCAGAGAAGGAGGAGGTTGGCTGCTCGGGCGCGCCGGCGCAGGCGGAGAAGGAGGCAAAGTGCCGCCACGCGCCGGAGAAGGAGCCGACCGAGTGCCCTGATCGTCACTCGCCGGAGGAGGAGGCGGTGGAGGAGGCGGAGTGCCCTGACTCGCCGGAGGAGGAGGAGGAGGCAGAGGCGTCCAGTTCAGAAGGTTGATGATCTCCTTCCGCCAAAGGCATGGAGTCCAGTTCAGAAGGTTGATGACCAGTAGGGTGGTCAAGCTGGAGGTCCTCAAATCCCTCCTTTATTTCATCCACCATCACCCTAGCATATCCTTCTGGAATCGACCGGCAGTGAAAAGTTGCGCCGGGTTCAGTAGGAAAAACAAAGCCAACAGCCGCCTTGACCTTCAAATTCATCCATTGCGTCATAAGGTGGCAATTTTGAGACTCCATGATAGCATCCACGGGATAGCTGGCAGGAGCCGTTAAGACATGCTCCGGCTGAAGCAGCTCGGTGGAAGCCACGCTGCTTCTCCGCTGAGATGGCGGGTTAGCTTCGCGGGAAGCTTCGGTAGTTCGTTTGCTGCGATTTGCTTCTCGTTCCTCTATCGCTTGTACCCTTGCGTGCAACGCCTGCAGTTCGGTCTGCTGCACTTTCTTCCTCCTCTCCTGGCATTTGTAACCGCCTGCGTCCGGAAACCCAGCCTTCCATGGTACGGAGCCTGGCGTGCCTCGTGTCCGACCAGGGTGCTCAGGATTCCCGAGGGCCATTGTGAGCTCGTCGTTCTCTCTGTCTGGAACGAACGTCCCTTGCTGCGCTGCATTGATATATTGCTGAAGCCTCTTGACTGGTATTTCCAATTAATCGTTCGTCCAAATGCACTTCCCTGATACGGGGTCCAAGGTTCTGCCAGCCCCGAAGAACCAAGTCCGGCAACGGTCTGGCCAGTTCATTGTCTCTGGTTCGATCCCTTTATCAAGCAGATCATTCTCAGCCTTGGCCCACTTAGGCCGTGCTACGAGGTAGCCACCTGACCCCGTGCGATGGTGATGCTTCTTCTTCGCAGCATTTTTCTTGTTTGTCGCCGACATCTTCTTACTCTTTTCCGATGTCTTGTTGGCCACAAATGCGGGCCAATCATCTCTGATCTTCTCATATTCGCCCTTGAATTCGGGTGTCTCTTTTTTATCGACAAACCTTTTCAGCTCATTCTTCCACCTCCTGAATAGGTCTGCCATCCTCTTAAGAGCAAAAGACTTGATTAATTGCTCTTTAACTGGCTTCTCCGGATCATCCTCTGGCGGTCAGGTGAAATTTGACTTCAGCTCAGTCTAAAGATCATTTTTCTGCATATCATTGACATAAGACACCTCAGGGTCTTCTTTAGCCGGCTTTAACCATTGCTGGATGCTGATCGGGATCTTCTCCCTAACCAGAACCCCGCACTGAGGAACAAATGCGTTCTTTGTCTAGATGGGTTCAATCGGTTGGCCGTCGCGCGCGATTGCTATGATCTGAAACTTTTCATCTGAGCTCAACTTTTTCTTCGGGCCTCTTCTCTTTACCGAAGTTGTGCTTGATCCGGAGGGCTAGAAAAAAGAACAAAGACGAGAGTTAATTAATATGTGTACATACCAAAACAATGAATGCATCAATTAGCTAGTCAGCACAGACTTAACTAATATATATATATATATATATATATATATATATATATATATATATATATATATATATATACAACTTTAGTATATTAAGACTGATGTTAGACTGATGCATGCAGATAATAATGGAGGCAAGTATATTAAGCAGCTTCCATATATGCTTTATGGAAGTAATTGGCAAGTACCAATAAATGTATTATTTAGGTGTCTTAATATCATGGGTTGAATAGGAAAGTGATAAATGAAATTTCTTAATTTATTTCATTGTACGAAGAATGGAAACTCTTATGAAGGTATATACATACAACTTTAGTATTTTTATGGGGTATGCATGTGCGTCCTCAGTATTATATATATGCACGCACTAATATTGGGTATGTACCTACCTTTGACGTATTCTCGACCGATAGTACATACTTAATTTGGAATACATCAGATGCGAGTAAATTGATTTTGGGTATATAATTTTCGAGTATGTCACATTTATTTATATTCTTGGGTTATACAATTTTTGGGTATGTCTGCAATGTCATTTACGGGTATGTCTCGAACGAGTATACATGTATCAGCAAAGGGTCTATGATTTTCTGGTATGACCCCATTCAAAGTATATCAGTTTTGCGTACATCTACAAGGATTATGTGTGTACAAAAAAAGTATATGGATACGATTTCTTAGGTATATGTACGAACGAAAAAATCGGCCGTCGGCATCAACATGCTTTTGTACATACCCTGTATACCAAGTGGGTATACATATCTTTTTGTACATTAGGTATATGATATGTTGGGTATATGATACCGTGGTATACCCAACGTATACCGAATAGGCCTGTTGTACTCTTATCATCGTTGGGTATATGAAAACATGGGTGTCATACATTAGTCATATGATATATGGGGTATCATACATTTCATGCGTATATATGACAACGCCCCAAATACAGTCACGCAATACTTGTTGAGTAACAATTGTACAAAATGATTCATCTAAATTATTAAAAAAATTGTGGGTACGATATCTTAGATATATGTACGAGCAAAACAATTGGTCCGCGGTACGCACATGCTTTCTACATACCTAAAAGCAAGAAAGATAATTAGGACCACATATTATATTATTTGGTCACATTAAGTTATATAGATAAATTAGTTGTCAAAAATTTCAAATCAGCCTTAATTTTTCTTAAAAGTTATACCTTAAAATTAAATATATCTTGTGTATATACATAGACACACCATTTATTTGTAGAACTCATATTAGCATGCATTAGTATAGAAGAAACACCATACAATTATGTTTTGGAAAGAAACTATTGCTAGCAAATAAATAGAATACTATGTTTTGGAAATCAATCATAGGTCATTAAGGTACTAATGCATGCGAACAAAATATGGAAAGGTATTATTACGTGAATTATACAACATGCACTAGTAGATATGACTTGCCATAACGGGTCTAGGTGCCCAGGCACCTAGGTGCCCCACACAATTTTGTTCGGTCACCAGAGCCGTCATCACGGTCTCCTTCTTGCACCGTCCTTGGGTCACCGGAGCCGTCCTCACGGTCTCCTTCTTGCACCGGCATTGGGTCACCGGAGCCATCATAATCGTAGCCAGCTGCTTCTTCACCCTCTCCTTCCAGACCATCGGTGTCGTTGGGAAACAACGAGCAGACGGCATCACTTCCTTGTGCGATTATGTCCCCCAACAACGCTTCTTGTGCTTCGTCTCGGGGGGTGTCCATAGTTTCTACAAATATTTACAACATGGAAATTATTATTGAAACATGACAGATGGATATATTAGTGGCAAACGTAGAACTAGCTAGCTAATCACAGTAAGGAATCATATTAATTAGTGGCCTCGACGCTGCTTCTCTAGGGTTTCGGGTGGCCTCGACAACGCTTTAAGGATTTGGGGTGGCCTTGAGAACGCTTCAAGGAGGGTGTAATGTCGACAATGACGAGATACATACACTGGAAAATAATGTTATCGGGGAGGGGGTATATCGACCCCCCCCCCACGTGTTGAAGTTATCGGGGAGGGGGGTATATCGACCCCCCACGTGTTGAAGTAATCGGGGAGGGGGTATATCGACCCCTCCCACGTGTTGAAGTTATCAGGAGGGGGTATATCGACCCCCTTCATGTTGAAGTTATCGGGAGGGGGTATATCGACCCCCCCCCCCCCACGTGTTGAAGTTATCGGGAGTTTATATCGACACGACATACGTACATGGGAAAATAATATTATCGGGGAGGGGGTATAACGACCCCCCCTCATGTTGAAGTTATCGGGAGGGGTAGATCAACGACGACAGACCCGATAAAACATAAGAAAACGAAGAAGAAATAAAAAGAGGAGAAGAAGAAAGGAATAGAGGACAAGATCGAAGAAGAAAAGAAGAAAAAAAAGAGGAGAAGAAGAAAGGAATAGAGGAGAAGAAGAAAAAATAGAATATTTTCTATTTTTTTCTTCTTCTCCTCTTCTTTTTCTTCTTTTTTCCTCTTCTTATTTATTTCTCCTCTTCTTCCTCTCCTCTTCTTCTCCTTTCTTCCTCTTCTTATTTTCGTTTTTCCTCTCCTTTTTCTTTCTTCTTCCTTTCCAAGCTAGATATATAAAACTTTTCTAAAAATGTAACTTTTGCATATATAAAACTTTTCCATGGGATCATCATTTCTCATATATATCCATCTATAGCCACATACATATATAAATGGAAAAAAATGCTATGAACAAAAATACATATATACTTGGTAAATATTCTATGAAACATCGTTTCTCATATATATCAATGCATACATCCATGGATCATCATTGCTCATATATCCATAGTCATATATAAAAACTTTCTGTATATGAACAAAAAACTTTCTATGAACAAAAAATATTTTTGACATATTTAGCACATTCTAAATTTTCCTAACTCTTTTACAACCACAAAAATTACTCCAACTTCATGAGAGTACCCACACTCCATTTCACCAAAAACCTTCTGATCCATAGTTCAAATTTTTTGAATTTCATTCAAATGAAATTTGAACCAGATTCAAATTCCTTGCTGAAAACCTATTATAAACCAATCCAAAAATTCTGAAATTTTGCCATCACCTTTGTCTTGCATCAGTACCTCACCACAAAAAATATCATAAATCCTAAAAATGCCCAAAGCCATCTATCATTTGATCAAACACCCTCTATACGCACTGTTCATATCTGTAAAAAAAATCAGAAATTTCAGAAAAGTTTGCTGCTGCTCCACTCCTTCTCCTCTCCTCTCCTTCTCCTCTCCTTCTGCTCTTCAATGCATCGGGGCTGGCGGCGACCATGGAGTAGGGGCAGAGAGCAAGGGGCGCTCGGGCGCAAGAGTAGCACTCGATCGGGACCATGGGAAAGGGGGGGGGGGCTCACTTCGAGGGGGGCGACGATGGAAGGAGTCCGGCGACGAGGACGGTGGGCTCGGGGCGGCACGAGGTGACGGGGACAGCGGTCTCGGGACGACACGTGGCCGGCGACAGGGATGAGGAGGGGTGGGCTCGGGGTGGAACGCAGCGACGGGGACGACGAGGACGGCGGGCTCGGGGATTCCGGCGATGAGGACGGCGCGGGCTCGGGGAGGCGACGGCGTTGGCGGCGGCGGCGTAGACGGCGAGGTGAAGCAGCCTGACGGCGTCGTCGGCGGGGGAGGGGGGAACTGGCGATGCAAACTGAAAATTTTCACAAGTGTTTGTTATATAGTCCAAGCTTTAGTCCCGGTTCGTGGCACAAACCGGGACCAATGCCCCCTTTAGTCCCGGTTGGTGCCGTCAACCGGGACCAAAGTCCTCTTTTTAGCAGCCCAAAGGGTGGGAAGCGGCAGCCTTTGGTCCCGGTTGGTGGCACCAACCGGGACCAAAGGCCTTGTGCTGCCCCGCGGCAAAACTTTAGTCCCACCTCGCTAGCTGAGAGAGCTCGAGAGTGGTTTATAAGCGCTGTTGCGCCTTCCCTATCGAGCTCCTCTCAAATGCAGGCTTTCGGGCCTAACCCTGCGCTGTGTGCCTGTGGGCCTACTCGGCCTCTTGCGGGCCTGAATCCTGGCCCATGGTAGGGTTTCTAGTCGTATTCACGCTGTGGGGGCCCAGTAGGTGGCACTTTTTTTTCTTTGTTGCTTTATTTATTTTATTTTGTTTCTACTTACAACAAAATACTTATTGTTGCTATTTTTTCCAGTTTTTTTTGTTTTTTGCATTATTTATTTTCTTTTGTTTTTTGCTTTATTTTTTAATTCTTTTTCCTTTTAGTTTTAGAAAAATTATAAACTTTCTATTAGTGCCATTAGTTTTCAAATTTGAAAACACTTTTTTTGTTTTTTTTCTTTGTTGCTTTATTTATTTTATTTTGTTTCTATTTACAACAAAATACTTATTGTTGCTATTTTTATTTTTTCCCATTTTTTTGTTTTGTTTTCTGCATTATTTATTTTCTTTTGTTTTTTGCTTTATTTTTTAATTCTTTTTGCTTTTAGGTCAGCAAAATTATAAAATTTTTGTTAGTGCCATTAGTTTTAGAAAAATTATAAACTTTCTGTTAGTGCCATTAGTTTTCAAATTTGAATAGTTAAAATTTGAATTCTTTGAAATTTGTGTGAATCACAAGTTTGTGATTAACTTTACTAAAAAAATGAACATAGATGCACCTATAGAGAAAATTCGACCTAAATTCATAATCAATTTCTATGAGTTTCAGAGAAATTCAGAATGAATTTAGGTCAAATTCCCTGTATAGGGGCATCTATTTTCACTTTGAGAGGAGCTCAACAAGGAAGAGAGGGACGGGCTTATAAACCGCTGTGAGCGCCCTCCGGTTGGCGAGGTGGGACTAAACTCTGAGCGCAACGAGGACCAACCCTTTAGTCCCGGTTTGTGGCACAAACCGGGACTAATGGTCATGGGCCAGGGGCGAGGCGCATTGGTCCCGGTTCGTGCGTGGAACCGTGACCAAAAGGTCCAGACGAACCAGGACCAATGGCCCACGTGGCTGCCCTCTTGAGAGTGTTCTTCGTGAGAACATAGTTGACAAGGAGCGAACCGAGATTAATGGAATTACGAGGGCCAAACCATAAGACATTAAAGCATTTCAAATGACCTCAGAAAAAGTTGGCATAGCATGTGCATGTACAAAACGGACAATGGTATCATAATCGTCTGTTATAAAGTTGGCATGGTATCATCATAATAGTTGCGGGAGAAAGTCTTCACTTTTTCTTTGCTTGTGTCATTTGCTTATTGCGCCGTAACCATGGATAATCTTCATCGTTTATCAGGATGCTTGGGTCAGCCTTGACTTTGAAGGGGGAATTTCATGAAACTTTTCATAATCTTCAGACATGTCTGTCTTGCCCTCCACTCCCAGGATGTCCCTTTTTCCTGAAAGAACTATGTGGCGCTTTGGCTCATCGTATGATGTATTCGCTTCCTTATCTTTTCTTTTTCTCGGTCTGGTAGACATGTCCTTCACATAGATAACCTGTGCCACATCATTGGATAGGACGAATGGTTCGTCAGTGTACCCAAGATTTTTCAGATCCACTGTTGTCATTCCGTACTGTGGGTCTACCTGTACCCCGCCTCCTGACAGATTGACCCATTTGCACTTAAACAAAGGGACCTTAAAATCATGTCCGTAGTCAAGTTCCCATATGTCCATGATGTAACCATAATATGTGTCCTTTCCCCTATCGGTTGTTGCATCAAAGCGGACACCGCTATTTTGGTTGGTGCTCTTTTGATCTTGGTCAATCGTGTAAAATGTATTCCCATTTATCTCGTATCCTTTGTAAACCAATACAGTCAAAAATGGTCCGCTGGACAACAAGTATAGCTCATCACAAACAGTGTTGTCACCTCTGAGACGTGTTTCCAATCAACTGCTGAAAGTCATGATGTGTTCGCATGTAATCTAGTCGTCGCACTGCTCCGGGTGTTTGGAGCGCAGACTGTTCTTGTATTCATCGACATACGGGGTCACCAATGTAGATTTCTGTAGAACTGTGTAGTGTGCTTGAGACCAAGAATATCCGTCCCTGCATATTATTGAGTCCCTTCCAAGTGTGCCTTTTCCAGTCAGTCTCCCCACATACCGCGATTTAGGGAGACCTATCTTCTTAAGGCCAGGAATGAAGTCAACACAAAACCCGATGACATCCTCTGTTTGATGGCCCATGGAGATGCTTCCTTCTGGCCTAGTGCGGTTATGGACATATTTCTTTAGGACTCCGATGAACCTCTCAAAGGGGAACATATTGTGTAGAAATACGGGCCCCAGAATGACAATCTCGTCGACTAGATGAACTAGGACGTGTGTCATGATATTGAAGAAGGATGGTGGGAAGACCAGCTCGAAACTGACAAGACATTGCGCCACATCACTCCTTAGCCTTGGTACGATTTCTGGATCGATCACCTTCTGAGAGATTGCGTTGAGGAATGCACATAGCTTCACAATGGCTAATCGGACGTTTTCCGGTAGAAGCCCCCTCAATGCAACCGGAAGCAGTTGCGTCATAATCATGTGGTAGTCATGAGACATTAGGTTCTGGAACTTTTTCTCTGGCATATTTATTATTCCCTTTATATTCGACGAGAAGCCAGTCGGGACCTTCATACTGAGCAGGCATTCAAAGAAGATTTCTTTCTCTTCTTTCGTACGAGCGTAGCTGGCAGGACCTTCATACAGCTTCGGAGGCATGCCGTCTTTTCCGTGCAAACGTTGCAGGTCCTCCCGTGCCTCAGGTGTATCTTTTGTCTTTCCATACACGCCCAAGAAGCCTAGCAGGTTCATGCAAAGGTTCTTCGTCACGTGCATCACGTCGATTGAAGAGTGGACCTCTAGGTCTTTCCAGTAGGGTAGGTCCCAAATATAGATTTCTTCTTCCACATGGGTGCGTGTCCCTCAGCGTCATTTGGAACAGCTAGTGCGCCGGGACCCTTTCCAAAGATTACGTGTAAATCATTGACCATAGAAAGTACGTGATCACCGGTACGCATGGCGGGCTTCTTCCGGTGATCTACCTCGCCTTTGAAATGCTTGCCTTTCTTTCGACATTGATGGTTGGTCGGAAGAAATCGACGATGGCCCAGGTACACATTCTTCCTGCATTTGTCCAGGTATATATACTTTCAGTGTCATCTAAACAGTGCGTGCATGCGTGGTATCCTTTGTTTGTCTGTCCTAAAAGGTTACTAAGAGCGGGCCAATCCTCATTGGTCCCGGTTGGTGGCATGAACCGGGACTAAAGGGGAGCCTTTGGTCCCGGTTCAAGCCACCAACCGGGACCAATGATGGTGGGCCAGGAGCCAGGCCCATTGGTCCCGGTTCGTCCCACCAACCGGGACCAAAAGGTCCAGACGAACCGGGACCAATGGCCCACATGGCCCGGCCGGCCCCCTGGGCTCACGAACCGGGTCCAATGCCCCCATGGGTCCCGGTTCTGGACTGAACCGGGACTAATGGGCTTACCCGGCCTGGACCTTAGCCCCCTTTTCTACTAGTGCCATGAGCTTCATCTTCACAGACATCATCATCTACATCGCCCAGGTCTTCAACATTGACTTCATCTTCATTGATACTATCATCATCAATCTATGTATTCACCAACTTCGCCATCACCCCATATCAGACTCTGACATCGACTACGTCTGTAGCGTCACCACTGACCTCGTTGCCTGGTACCTTGTAGATTATGAGCTCCAGCAAAACCTCTTCTACCACACGTTATGACCTTGACTATCTAATGTACTACATTGAGGTCTATTATGGATCTCCTATGATCTACCCAGACTATGCCACCTAGGTGGACTTTACTTACCGCTTGTGAGACTTCAACATGTACACTACGCCTTGGTAGAGCCGATCCCGGGGACAATGCGTCCCATGCTCCCCTGACGTGCATGGAAGGAGGTACTATGCGGCATGCTAGTACGCATCGTCAACCATGGTGGCGACAAGATCATACACAGGAGGATTCCCATCTTGCAAGTCCAACTCGAGATCACTGATCCAGGTAGGTTTCCTATGCAAACCAGCAGCGAGCGCTAATTTGTTTGCCGCCAGTGCTGCTTTTATCCCACGACTAATTTTGTAAAAACTTACGAGTGGCGGGGGTCATATAGCACTGGTAGGCGGCCTTTTCCACCCACCACTGGTATTTTGCCAAAATAGGAGTGGCAGGTTCGGCCACCACTAATTTGACCCCACGTACAAGCATTTCCCCAGTAGTGATTTTTTCTATGAATGTGTAGATTGAATTTGGATACGAATTTCTTCAACTTGCATATCTCAAGAGAGATCGACACGTACTATTGTCCACTTTTCTATCGTTTAAGCCCTGCATGCTAGCTACTCACCATATCTGACCTATCGGGGAGTATGGGTTATAACTTAAATTAATCAAGACTAGCTTAGAAAAATTAATCTGTGTCATGTAATACCAGAACGACATTTTCTTCAATTGAGTATGTCAGCCATAGAGAATAAATGGTTTACAAGCACAGCGTAGATTTTTTCCCCAGTAGTGATGTTTTCTATGAATGTGTAGATTAAATTTGTATACAAGTTTGTTCAACTTGACAGATCCCAAGAGAGATCAACATGTACTATCGTCCATTATTCTATCGTTTAAGCTCTGCATGCTAGCTACTCGCCACATCTGAGCTATCCCTGAATATGGGTTATAACTTAAATTAATTAAGAGTATGCTTAGAAAAATTAATTTGTGTTGTGTAATACTAAAACAATATTTTCTTTAATTGAGTATGTCAGCCATAGAGGATAAATGGTTTACAAGCTAGTAAAGTAGAACAAACAAATACATTGTATATGAGCCACGACGATGTTGTTTTCAACGTTTGTCCGCGTAGGAGTTTATTAATTCTGGTTGTCTGCCCAAAACTGAGCCTGAAGCCAGTCCACAGTCTTCCTCTCCACTTTGAATGCCTTGGCAAGAACATCATCTGAGATAGCCGGTTTTGACCCAAACACAGCGTTGGCAATGGTGATGGCCCCAGGATTCTGGCTGCTAAGTGCAGCAATTGCCACCGCCGGTTTGTAGGGGTTGGGGTTGAACTGAAAGTGGATGAGACCTTTTGGGAATACATAGACATCACCCTTGTTAAGCACCTTTGACAAAAACTTGTTGTCTGGGTTGGATGTGATGAAGCCGACATAAAGGGTCCCTTCGAGCACGGTGAGGATCTCAGTCGCACGCGGGTGAGTGTGTGGCGGGTTCTCGCCTAAAGGTGCATATATAGTCGATGCGCGCCAGGGAGATGCCCAATGTGTTTAGGCCGGGAATCCGCATCACATTGATCAATGTGACATTCGGACCCAACTTTGTTCGTCTTCGTGTCTCTCGGCATGTCAAGTTTGGCATCCAAGAAGAAGTCTTCGGCCTTGACATCCTTTGGGTCTTTGCATACAAATCCATTAACTAGAACTGCGTGATAGAGGACATATATATTTACGTTAGTTGAGTCTATCAATAATTTGTGAATGGATGCTATGCTGAATATAACCTAAGAACTATGAGGTGTAGTTGATGTTCACCCTGTTTAGAGAAGGCATACCACGTGAGCTATTGTCAGAAGCGATAGCCTGCCATTACGCCAACGCAAGAATGGCAAAGAGAAGGAAATAGGAAGAGGTGGCCATTTGAGTTTTTGCTGAAAGCAAGTGTGTTTTGTTGCTTCGTTGTGTTGTGTGGTTTGGCTTTGGGAAGGCTATATATTTATAGCAGCAGAAAGAGTAGGGATTTTGTGAAACAGTCAACGAAAACGTATATGTGTATGCATGGCCATGTAGAAATGGTCATTAATTTATTTAATCGAGCAGGTGTAGAGTGCTATACACAAGCTAGCTAGCATGCGTGACGGGAGAACCGGCCAGCCAGTTTAACCGCGTCGTCAAGACCTGTTAATTAGGCACGTGGGTTGCTCTGCAATTAGAGACCATGTCAATCTAGTGTTGCTATGTTACGCCTTGGATTTTACTAATTCGCAACTCGGACAGCTGAAGCCAAGCTATATATATCCATACATACTCCCAACATGGCCACAGAATCAGCTACCACCCCTCAACTCACAAAGCTAGCTAAGAGTTAGACAGCATCCATTTCACCGGCAGAAAAATGGCCTCCTTCTCTTCCTCCTGCTTCCTTCTCTTCACTGCTATTCTTGCATTGGTCTCATGCCAGGCTCTATCTTCAGATCCTGGTCCTCTCCAAGACTTTTGTGTGGCGGACAATAGCTCGCGTGGCATGTACCAAGTTAACTCTTCCATCACATCATATTTGAATTATATCAAAATAGTTTGTAATCAATTTTCCCTTGTGTGCGTATTTATCTTATTTCTCTTGATGCAGTACTTGTTAACGGATTCGTATGTAAGGACCCAAAGGCCGTGACAGCGGAGGACTTCTTCCTGGCGGCCAAACTCGACATGCCGAGAGACACAAAGATGAGCAAGGTCGGGTCCAACGTGACCTTGATTAACATCATGAAGATTGCTGGCCTCAACACGCTTGGCATCTCCCTCGCCCGCATCGACTACGCACCCCTAGGCGAGAACCCTCCACACACACACCCTCGCGCCACCGAGATCCTCACCGTGCTTGAGGGTACACTCTATGTCGGCTTCGTCACGTCCAACCCGGAAAACAAGCTCTTCTCCAAGGAGCTCAGGAAGGGTGATGTCTTTGTTTTCCCGCAAGGACTCATCCACTTCCAGTTTAACCCCAACCCATACAAGCCCGCGGTTGCGATTGCCGCACTTGGCAGCCAGAACCCAGGGGCAATTACCATTGCCAACGCCATATTTGGATCAGAGCCTATGATCTCGGATGATGTTCTCGCCAAGGCCTTTCAGGTGGAGAAGAAGACCGTGGACTGGCTCCAAGCTCAGTTCTGGGCCGACAACCATAATTAATTTTGTGTTGCACCGGTAGCTAGGGTTTGACGACAAAATTGTATTCCTTGTGGTTGTAATTATTTATTGTATCTAATGGTCTTATTAATATATGTAATTATTTGTTTGATTCCCACATAAATAAAGTATTACTCTTATCATAACAAGTGCTCATGATTGTATAACCCCCAATGATATATTACAATCTCTAATTTGTTTGGATTGGTGAATATCGGATGTCTCGCGACCCTGGCTTAGTATAGGACGATACTAGCTTTGGAAGGATCCTTGCTAAAGAAACTTCTGTACTCCCTACAGATGGGAATATAAGCCAGGCACGAGAATTTAGCTCGTCGATTTAACTAGCAAATCATGCATGATATGCTAGAAAAATATATGTTTAGAAACTTAATTTCATAATGAATCTATAGGGATGCAATTTTTTATGGCATGGAACACGGCCTCACTAGTCGAATCGGAGACCTAAAGACACATGCCCGACTGATATTTCCATCAGAAGGGAGTATGATTCTTAGCTAAATTAGGTCATAGAGGGGGCTAATGGTACTCTGCTATGTAGCTTCCCCTGGAAAATGTAGTCCTCTCCTCGTACAACGTTGGTGTGTAAGATCATATGTGCTATCGTATGTGATTATGATCAATGATTATATTCTGATTACAAGTAAAATTCTTCTCTCAATTTGTGGTGTCCTAATTGTATTATCTTTTTTATGGATACATTTGTGCTATAGTCTAATGCTGGACTGGTTATGATGAAAGGTCAATACAGGGAATGTTATGCACTATATGAAGTTTATTGGGGATGTGATGAGGGTAGTCATATAAATGGTTAAAACACTTTCATTTGATTGCCTCGCTAAGATACAATCAAGAGTTCTTTATACATCTAGACATATCGTGAAATTATTTTGCAATTTTGAACCTTTGACATATATTTATTTCCGTTTTACGAACATAGCAGCTACAAGTGACCTGGGTGCCAAATTTTCGTACTCGTCTATTTTTGTCCTATCTAGTCTATCAACATAGTTTACCAGCGCAACTCCTAGATTATGCTCACTTCACCAGGATGAGGTACAGAGCGATATGTAATGTGCCAGGAACAGGAGGAGAGTGGGGTGATTTTTCTGGGTTCAATTATTGTTCTTATAACGCTCTTCTGATTTTCGGTACCATTTGGGGTACTGAGTTCCGGTTTTTACTATTTCTATTTTTCTATTTATTTAATATCTTTTATATTTATTTTATCCATTTTTCAAAAATATTTACTAAATTATTTTTGTTTTTAAATTTTCTTTTATTTCTCATGTTTTTGGTTTTTAGTTTTTCCGTTTCTGTCTATACAAGATACATTTTTCTGTTTAAAATACTTTCTGAAAATACATGAACACCTTTTCCTAAAGTGTGATTTTTTTAAATACTACTTTTAAGTGGAATATTTTAAATACGCTATGAACATTTTTGTAATTCGTGAACATATTTTATTTTAGTGCACATTTTTAACACTGGTAAAAAATAAAATAAATTTATTAGAATTTTTTTGAATTAGTGAACATTTTTAGAAGTCATGAACTTTTAAAAAACAACAGAACATTTTCAATTTGCTAATATTTCAAAATGCACAAAAACAGTTGAGTTGCGTAAAAAATAATTACAATCATGCTGCTACATATCTTTTACATCTATAAAAAAAACTTCAGCTGGGTTACTTTTGGAAAACCGCCAAATTCAATCTAAAGAGTAGTAGTGCAACATCTCACACAATTGAGTCGGCCCATCAAGTGATCGTTTCGTGGGTCGCGCTTTGTGTTATATAGGAGTTCTCGTCTTACGGGGATGATCTTTGGGAGCTCCTATATAATGTTTAGTATGTGAAAAGGAAAGAATGTTATGTACCGCGCCATGAGAAAAAAAATACTTTTTTTTAGTTGAACAGAGCAAATACGAGTATATTCCTTGCTAACGTAGCAAAGTTTCCTGGGCAGGCCCATTAGAGCAATTATTAGCCCATGCAGCGAAATGTTTCAGGAAGCTTCTGGAACCTTCAGTCTTGTTTTATGAAGGTTTCAGAAAGTTTTTTCTTAATTGTTTTTTTATTTTGTTTCTTCATGTTTGTTTTTTTTTCCTTTTTATCTTTTTATGTTTTTTATTTTTCTATTCTTTTGCATCAGCAATTGCTTATGTTTTTCTTTTATCCATGAAAAGTGCAAATTTGCATCTTGTGGAGGCAAATCTATACCTCCACGAAAAGCAAACAAGTGCTTCTCATTGAAGCAAAAAAAACCTCAAAAAGAATGTTGAGTCGTCCATTAAAACATCTCAGCCTCTTGAGGAAGCAAATCTATGCCTTCATGAAAAGCAAATCAGTGCTTCTCATGGACGACCCAACTCAACCCATTTCGTAATAAAAGCAAAGTGAAATGGGCATGCAAACATTGGTACCGAAACCACAAGCAAAATTGCATGCAAGAGTTAATAGGTGAGGGAGTCCTGGATTAGGGGGTGTTCGGGTAGCCGGACTCCTGGACTATGAAGATACAACATTGAAGACTTGGTCCCGTGTCCGAATGGGACCTTCCTTGGCGTGGAAGGAAAGCTAGGCGATGCGGATACTCAAAGATCTCCTACCATTGTAACCGACTCTGTGTAACCCTAACCCTATCCGGCGTCTATATAAGCCGGAGGGTTGTAGTCCGTAGGATGAACCATCATCATACACAATCATACCATAGGCTAGCTTCTAGGGTTTAGCCTCCTTGATCTCATGGTAGATCTCCTCTTGTACTACCCATATCATCAATATTAATCAAGCAGGAGTAGGGTATTACCTCCATCGAGAGGGCCCAAACCTGGGTAAAAACATCGTGTCCCTTATCTCCTGTTACCATCCGGCCTTGACGCACAGTTCGGGACCCCCTATCCGAGATTCGTCGGTTTTGACACCGACATTGGTGCTTTCATTGAGAGTTCCTCTGTGTCGTCGCCTTTAGGCCCGATGGCTCCTCTGATCATCAACAACGATGAGCTCCAGGGTGAGACTTTTCTCCCCGGACAGATCTTCGTCTTCGGCGGCTTCGCACTGCGGGCCAATTCGCTTGGTCATCTGGAGCAGATCGAAAGCTACGCCCCTGGCCATCAAGTCAGGTTTGGAAGATTAAACTACAGGGCTGATATCCGCGGAGACTTGATCTTCGATGGGTTCGAACCACAGCCAAGCGCGCCGCACTACCTCGAGGGGCATGATCTAGCTCTGCCTCCGAACAGTGTCCTGGAGGCCGCACACGCACCAGTTCCGACCCTTAACTCGGAGCCTATTGCGCCAAATGAGGATGAGCTGTTGGACGTCACCTCGGGGGCTGCGATCTCAAAGGCGATCGAGCCGAACTCCAGCCCCGCACTCCGCGTGACCCGTGACCCCGAGGGTCCGGACTTCACCCCGGACTCCGAACCCCCCGCGCCCCTGCCGGTCGAATCCGATTGGGCGCCGATAATGGAGTTCACTGCCGCGGACATCTTTCAGCACTCGCCTTTTGGCGACATCCTGAATTATCTCAAGTCTCTCTCTTTATCAGGAGAGCCCTGGCCGGACTACGGTCAGCGAGGATGGGATACGGACGATGAAGAAATACAAAGCCCACCCACCACCCACTTGGTAGCCACTGTCGACGATTTAACCGACGTGCTTGACTTCGGCTCCGAAGACTTCGACGGTGTGGACGACGAGGTTCGAGACGAACAGGAACCAGCACCTGTAGGGCGCTGGACGGCCACCTTGTCATATGACGTATATATGGTGGATGCTCCAAAAGATGGAGATGACGATGGAACAGCGGGGGATGACACCCCCAAGAAACAGCTAAAGCGCCGGCGTCAGCGGCGCCGCTCTAAATCCCGCCAAAGCAAAAACGGTGATTCCGGCACCGGAGATAATAGTACCCCGGATAGCGCCGAAGAACACCCTCCCCAGCAAGATTCGGCGCAGGAAGATGGAGAAGCCAGCCCTCATGAGAGAGCGGCAGACCGAGAGGTTGAGGATGATAACTATATGCCTCCCTCCGAAGACGAGGCAAGCCTCGATGACGACGAATTCGTCGTACCATCAGACCCCGCCGAACAAGAACGTTCCAAACGCAGGCTTTTAGCCATGGCGAAGAGCCTAAAGAAAAAGCAGCAACAGCTTAGAGCTGATCAAGATTAGCTAGCTGATAGATGGACTGAAGTCCTTGTGGCCGAAGAGTATGAACTTGAGTGCCCCTCCAAGAATTACCCAAAGCGCAGGCCGCTACCAGAGGAGGAAGCGCCTACATCACCAGCGCACGACATGGCAGACCGGCCACCTCGCGGCCGCGACAGAGAGGCCTGTCGGACCTCCACCCAAGCCATGCCCCGACACCGCTCAACCAAGGCACGGGAAAATGCGCCAGACCTGCGAGATGTACTGGAGGATAAAGCGATACAAACAAGATCGATCTACGGATCGCGCAGACGCCCGACGACACGTGACGATGATCTTCACTCCGGACACAATAAATCCGGCCGGGCCGAACACAACAGACATAGCTCTTCCGAGCTGCGTCGTGACATAGCCTAGTACAGAGGCGCCGCACACCCACTATGCTCCACAGATGAAGTAATGGATCATAAAATCCTAGAGGGTTTCAAACCCGTAAACATCGAATCATACGATGGCACGACAGATCCGGCGGTATGGATCGAGGATTATCTCCTTCACATGCACATGGCACGTGGCGATGATCTACACGCCATCAAATACCTCCCGCTCAAACTCAAAGGACCGGCCCGGCACTGGCTTAACAGCCTGCCAGCAGACTCAATCGGTTCTTGGGAGGACCTAGAAGCCGCATTCCTCGATAACTTCCAGGGCACCTATGTGCGACCACCGGATGCCGACGACCTGAGCCACATAATTTAGCAGCCAGAGGAATCGGCCAGGCAATTCTGGACACGGTTCCTAACAAAGAAAAACCAGATAGTCGACTGTCCAGACGCAGAGGCCCTAGCTGCCTTCAAGCATAACATCCACGACGAGTGGCTTGCCCGACACCTGGGACAGGAAAAGCCGAAATCTATGGCAGCGCTCATGACACTCATGACCCGCTTTTGCGCGGGTGAAGATAGCTGGCTAGCTCGCAACAACAACTTATCAAAGAACCCCGGTAATTTGGATACCAAGGACAAAAGTGGCAGTACACGTCGAAATAAGCAAAAGCGCCGCGTTAGCAGCGACACCAATGAAGATACGACAGTCAACGCCGGATTTAGAGGCTATAAATCCGGTCAGCGGAAAAAGCCATTCAAAAAGAATACTCAGGGCCCGTCCAGTTTGGACCGAATACTCGACCGCTTGTGCCAGATCCATGGCACCCCCGAAAGACCAGCCAATCACACCAACAGGGATTGTTGGGTGTTCAAGCAGACAGGCAAGTTAAGAGCCGAAAACAAAGACAAGGGGCTGCATAGCGATGACGAGGAGGAGCCCAGGCCGCCGAACAACAATCGACAGAAGGGGTTTCCCCCACAAGTGCGGATGGTGAACATGATATACGCAACCCACATTCCCAAGAAGGAGCGGAAGCGTGCGCTACGGGACGTATACGCGATGGAGCCAGTCGCCCCAAAGTTCAACCCATGGTCCTCCTGCCCGATCACTTTTGATCGAAGGGACCACCCCACTAGCATCCGTCATGGCGGCTTTGCCGCATTGGTTCTCGACCCAATCATCGACGGCTTTCACCTCACAAGAGTCCTCATGGACGGCGGTAGTAGCCTGAACCTGCTTTACCAGGATACAGTGCGGAAAATGGGCATAGATCCCTCAAGGATTAAGCCCACAAAAACGACCTTTAAAGGCGTTATACCAGGTGTAGAAGCCAACTGTACAGGCTCCGTAACACTTGATGTGGGCTTCGGATCTCCGGATAACTTCCGAAGCGAAGAGTTAATCTTCGACATAGTCCCGTTTCGCAGTGGCTATCACGCCCTGCTCGGACGAAGCGCATTCGCAAAGTTTAATGCGGTGCCGCACTACGCATATCTCAAGCTCAAGATGCGAGGCCCTCGAGGAGTAATCACGGTCAACGGAAACACCGAACGCTCCCTCCGTACGGAGGAGCACACGGCGGCTCTCGCAGCGGAAGTACAAAGCAGCCTTTTTAGGCAACTCTCCAGTCCGGCCGTTAAAAAGCCAGACACTGCCAAGCGTGCCTGGAGTAACCTACAACAAGACCGCCTGGCACGTTCTGAGCAGGCGTAGCAATGTGGCCCCAACCCCAGCCATCGCGACATAGCGAAGCTAGTACCTCGCGTACATAATTACGCCCTTGAAATACCATGGGCACAGGGGAAGGGGCACAGTAACGGCATGCCCGAAATACGGCTTAAAACGTACTAGGGGCTGCCGGATTCTTTTTTTTACTTTCAGGACTCCACACTTTGGACGACATGTTCGGCAATTCGACTGCCGCACAAACGATGCAAGATCCAGGGAAGCAGACAAAGCTACGCCGCATTATGGAACTCCCAGGTGGTCTCTATTACGAGCGGTATATCTGTTTCGAATACAATTCCGCGGCCTGCCCCTAGTCAGGACATGTTAAATAATCTAATATCTTTTTGCTTATCGCACTACTTGTATCATTCGGCTTTGATAAATAGCCTCTTTATAAACAATGCATAGCTTTTTGTCTATTTTTTGCATTATCCTCTTTTAATATATATGTTTATTAAATAACATGATCGCACCCGTACACCATGGTACGGCAAACATGCCAGGGGCTTCAGTACCCTTCGATCTGGTGTGAGAAGTCCGTACACTTTCACAAGTGCGCCACCCCGAACTTATAGCACTATATGCATCGGCTCCGAATCATGATTTGGGTCAATAGTTGGGTTTTCCCGGCTCCTATGTTTTGGTGCCTTACGTTCCGCTATATCGGCTAAGGTAGCACTAGGAGAACCACTGCGGTTGTGCACCGGTTCAGCTGGGTTAAGCACCTCAGTGGAGAAAGCTAAAACTGACTATCATGATAAGGCGAGAGACCGGTCGCTGTTCGAGAGGTTTTTCGAGTCCCTAAAGACATATGCCGCTTCGAGCGAGGAGCTGGCTTTGTCCGGCCAAAGGCGTGGATAGCGCCCCGAATTCGGTCTTCCGAACTAGGGGCTTCGCCGAAATTTAAAATTATAAAGTTCTATGGCTAAGTGAGAGTGTTCAAGCATTATAGTCTGATTGCCTGGTTCGCTGTGCTGAGCGCCTCCCTCGAAGGACCCAACCATGGGAAAAAGAGCGCTCAGTTTTATCCCGAACACCCCAGCACTAGCGGCATGGGGGCAGAAGCCGACGACTGGCCATCTCTCAATTTTTGATAAACGACCGCACAGAAAATAATATTTTAAATTCAATAAGCATCGCTTAGCGCATATGAACAAGTTTTCAGCGCACAGGATAAACACGAGCGAGGTCATTTAAAAATTACATCTTTGGTACATTCATCCACAATAAGGCGGGCACCTGCAAGAACATCCTTGTAGAAGTTCTCGGGCTTGCGATGCTCCTTCCCCTGCGGTGGCCCGTCCTTCACCAGCTTCTCACCGTCAAGCTTACCCCGGTGCACCTTTACACGAGCAAGGGCCCTCCGGGCACCTTCGATGCAGACGGAACGCTTGATGACCTCAAGCCTTGGACAGGCCTCCACCAGCCGCCGCACCAGCCTGAAGTAGCTCCCAGGCAGGGCCTCTCCGGGCCACAGCCGAACTATGAAGCCCTTCATGGCTTTGTTCGGCCGCCTTGTGGAGCTCGACCAGCTGTTTCAGCTGGTCGCTCAAGGGCACAGGGTGTCCGGCCTCAGAACACTGAGACCAGAACACACTCTCCGTCGAGCTGCCCTCTTAAGCTCGATAGAATGCGGCGGCGTCAGATACGCTGCGGGGAAGATCTGTGAACGCCCCTGGAGAACTCCGGATTCGGGTAAGTGACAAGTAGTTTACTTTTATATTTCTACTTTGCATTAAGAATGCCTTACCCGCTGCTATCTTTTTCATCTCCTCCAACTCTTGGAGGGCCTTTTGGGCTTCGGCCTTGGCACCCTTGGCGGTCTCAAGGGCCGACGCGAGCTCGGATGCTTGCGCCTTTGACTCAAGCTCCAAGCTCTCATGTTTTTTCATGAGAGCCTGCAGCTCTTGCTGCACCTCGCGAACCAGAGACCCAAGTCTTTCTCGCTCGGTGCGCTCCTCGGCCGTTTTCTTTTCGGCCTCAGATAGCGCCTGCTTGAGGGTCGCCACCTCAGTTATGGCCCCTACAATAAGCAGTATGATCCTGTTATTTTTTGCAATCGCGCCTCTCTATAAGCATATTGACTCTTTATTGTTAGATTCCTGCGAAAATTAATAGATCCTCTATCGGATTTTCTTTCCGAACGCTAAACAGAGCATCAGGGGCTACTGTCTATGCGGTAATATTTTGACATATTTTTACTTACCTCGAAGCCTGTCAGAAGGCTAGCGCAAGCTTCAGTCAGTCCGCTCTTGGCAGACTGAACCTTTTGGATCACCGTACTCATAATAGTACGGTGCCCCTTGTCGATGGAGGCGCCATCAAGCACCTCCAGCAGATGGTCCAGCGACTCCGGTTGGACGGAGATCGCTGGCTTAGAAGGCTTGCTCCTTTTGGAAGGAGTTCACCTACCGCGGCTCGGAATTGTTGAAGATTCCGGCGCGGTGTCCGGCACAAAGCCGGACTTGGAGCCCTGGGGGGTCTTGTCCCCTTCACTCCTGGAGTCCGGGAGGTTGCCTTGCGGCTCCTCCAGGACCACCTCTTCCTGCCCCGGAGCTTGTCGCGACGCCACTTCAGCGTCATCCATGGCGCGGGGGGAGACAGCGGGCGGAACGGAGTTCACATCCGATGAGTCCAGGGAGCCGCCCGACGATTCGCTGTAGTCGGCCTGGGGCGGGCTGCATATTCACATTCGACATTAAGGAAATCTGCGCAACAAAGGAACATCATGAGTTACTCTGATGTCCGAACTTACGATTTCGTCGGACGCTTGACCCTGTTCGGCTACTCCTCTCCGCTCTCTTCGGCGTCATGGGAGTAGTCCGGCGGAGGGGTCTTCCTTTTCCTAGACCCCTCGGCCTCCCTTGATGGGGCGGCCTTCTTCTTCTCTTCTCCCTCCGCTAGGGGGGAGAGCTTTCTTCTTCCTCCTCCTCGTTTTCACGAGAGGAGGGCGCCTCGGACTCGTCAGATGACGAGTCCGACACCACCAAGTTACGGGCACTCTTTCGAGTCCCGGTGTTCTTCTTCTTCTTGACCTTCCTCTCCGGCACCACATAAGGTGCCGGAGCCAGCAGCTTCACTAAGAGAGCTGGGGCTGGGTCTTCGGGCAAGGGAGCCGGACAGTTAATTGGTCCGGATATCTCCTGCCAAGCCTGTCAAAGGTAAGGGAGTTTAGATCCCGCATAGAGTTAATCTATGAAAAAGAGCTTAATAATCCTGTCAAAGGCATAGATAGCTTACCTCGCTAGCGTGACGCTGCGTGCTGTATTCGCGGTCCTCGGAAGAGGATGCGGGGGCCTCGACGCCTTTGATTAGCACCTTCCAGACGTCTTCATACGACGTGTCAAAGAGCCTGGTGAGGGTTCGGTGCTGCGCCGGGTCGAACTCCCACAAATTGAAATCCCGTTGTTGGCACGGGAGGATCAGACGAACGAGCATGACCTGGACTATATTGACAAGTCGGATTGTCTTCTTTATCAGGGACTGGATGCAGGTCTTCAGTCCGGTCACCTCTTCCTCGTTGCCCCATGACAGGCCCGTCTCTTTCCAGGACATAAGCCGCGTGGGGGGTCCGGATCTGAACTCGCGGGCTGCGGCCCATTCCGGATCGCATGGCTCGGTGATGTAAAACCACCCGGCTTGCCACCCCTTTAGGGTCTCCACAAAGGAGCCCTCGAACCAGAGGACGTTGGCTATCATGCCAGCCATAGCGCCTACGCACTCCGCTTGGCTGCCGCGCATCACCTTGGGCTTGACGTTGAAGGTCTTGAGCCAAAGGCCGAAATGGGGGCGGACGAGGAGGAAAGCCTCACACACGACGATAAATGCTGAGATGTTGAGGATGAAGTTCGGGGCCAGATCGTGGAAATCCAGGCCATAGTAGAACATGAGTCCCCGGACAAATGGATGTAGTGGGAAACCCAGTCCGCGGAGGAAGTGGGGAAGGAAAACTACCCTCTCATGGGGCCTTGGGGTGGGGAGAAGCTGCCCCTTCTCGGAAAGCCGGTGCGGGATGTCCTTGGACAGGTATCCGGCCTTCCTTAGCTTTTTTACTTGAACCTCCGTGACGGAGGAGACCATCCACTTGCCTCCCGCTCCGGACATTGCTGGAGAAGGTTGAGGTGGGAAGAGCGGGCTTGGGCTGGAGCTTGAGTGCGCGAGAGATGGATTGGCAAAGGAGGAAGAAGCCGTAGGTAAAAAAGGTGGATCCTTATCCCCTTATATGGGCAGATGCGGTTATGCGTCCCCACCTACCTAATAAAACTCGCTTGCCTCCCAAGCACCGTGGCAAATGGCGCGGTTGGGTTACCCACGCCCGTATTGATGAGAATCCCATAAAAGGGGCACACGATCCCTGCTTTGACAAGACATGCCAAGGAAACTGCCTCGCTAAACGTGCTGAGGTGGAAAAGTGAAAACAATTTGTATAAAGAGCTTCGCCGCAGTGTGATGACGCACTGCGGAATACGTCAGCATATTTGATTTGTGTTAATATTATTCTTTCTATGGCAATATGTGGAAACTTATTTTGCAGAGCCGGACACTATTCTTGGTGTCTACAATCATCTATGAAGGACTTGGAGGAGGAACCCGCCTTGCAATGCCGAAGACAATCTGCGCGCCGGACTCGTCGTCATTGAAGCCTGGTTCAGGGCTACTGAGGGAGTCCTGGATTAGGGGGTGTTCGGGTAGCCGGACTATACCTTCGTCGGACTCCTGGACTATGAAGATACAAGATTGAAGACTTCGTCCCGTGTCCGGATGGGACTTTCCTTGGCGTGGAAGGCAAGCTAGGCGATGCGGATACTCAAAGATCTCCTATCATTGTAACCGACTCTGTGTAAGCCTAACCCTATTCGGTGTCTATATAAACCGGAGGGTTGTAGTCCGTAGGACGAACCATCATCATACACAATCACACCATAGGCTAGCTTCTAGGGTTTAGCCTCCTTGCTCTCGTGGTCGATCTACTCTTGTACTACCCATATCATCAATATTAATCAAGCAGGAGTAGGGTATTACCTCCATCGAGAGGGCCCGAACCTGGGTAAAAACATCGTGTCCCTTGTATCCTGTTACCATCCGGCCTTGACGCACAGTTCGGGACCCCCTACCCGAGATCCGCCGGTTTTGACACCGACAATAGGCAATGTGCTATTTTTGTACAATGCCAATTCAATGAAAGAGTAATGCCTACCAGGGAAAGACAGTGGACATTTGAAGAACTGATCTAGATCTACGCATCGTCTCTACGAACTGTACTATCTCCACTCAATCCATACCACAGTTATCAAAATGGAGACTACGAAAATCCAAGTATATCAATACAGAAACGCTAAAGAGATTCAGATAATTTGTTTATTCGAAGAAATGGCCACTGATTATAGCTAGCTTGGTTGGACCTCGAGCTTGTCTAGTTGGGCACCAATTTGTTAACCGAACAAAATCACCATTTGTCCATACCTGCAAGGAGGAGCATGTCAAATGGTAGCAATGCCCATAAATGTTATGAATGCGGATAATTATCTCTACCCCCTCTGTAAATAAATATAAGAGTGTTTAGAACACACCCCAAATGTAGAGTTATGTGTCCCTTGCACACTTTAAAATCATAGTTCTGCTGTTTTATTACCATGTTTAGGTGTTAGCACCAGAATCTCAGCATGTAAAAATTTACACCATTTAGTGCTCTGCCATTGGTGTTTGGAGTGGGGCATGCTAGCAGGAATACTGAGGTCAACTGTAAGGAACATAATTATATTAAGTAAATAAATCATGCCTCTACGGTTCATATGTTTTTGATAACCATAGTATATTACCCAAAAAGGCTTTCGCCCCACTTTATATATAAAACAATGATCATGAAACAACCCGATACAAACGCACACCACCACAACAAACACACACCCAAGGCATGATACACAGGCGCTGAACGCAACAACACCACCCCTATACGAAGAGATGAAGCCGCATACGATGATCCATGGACTTCAAGGCAGCTCCTTCAGGAAGGATACGACACTGGAGCGCCGCCACCGCCCGATCCGAGGATCAGATTTTCCCATGGAGCAACACGATGGGGATGAAAGCCGCGACAATGCCTTCAAGAAGGGAACGAGCTTCGCCGCCGCCGGTCCGTCCAAAAAAGGAACATGTTTTCACCCCGGCCAATACTCACCGCCACCGAACACCGCACCCCAGCTGCCACACCGCCCACATGGCCAATGCCACCAGGCAGCACCAAGCCGCGGACTTTGCCCAAACGCACCGCGCTACCACCACCAGGGTCGCTGTCCCGGCATCCAAGACCTAGGCACTGTAGGGTAACGTAGCAGAAAACAAAAAATTTCGGACCTACGCACCAGCCCAAGACCACTATAGAGACTACATACATGGTTTGATCTTTTTTGTTACCGACTCGTAGCGCAGCGGGAAGGAGAGTCGATGACGATCGGCGGTGTAGATCCCCGCAGCTAGGATTTACAACCTCCCAACCGCGAGGATGTATACCCTCATCTGCCCCTCGGATAGCCCTCCGAGAGGTGGTCGGACATTCCCCCGGACGGTGTCGCGAACAGCCCTTCGGGAGGACCTTCGAAAGTCGGACAGTCACTTGGACAGCCCTTCGGGAGGACCTTTGAAACTCGGACGGTCACATGGACAACCATTCGGGAGGCACTCTTGAACTAAGACCAAAACTATGATCTCTCTACAGAGTTGCACACATATTGTGTCATCGATCCGGCAGGGCTTCGCCGTCCAGAACTAGTTCCTGCCGGAACCCAGACAACCTTTCGGCTCTACGAAACTATTTCGCTGGGAGGGAGAGAGAGAGAGCCAGATCATGCATGGCATTTGTATGAGCGCAAGAGTGTTTCTTTAGGCAGCCCCCTCCACCCCTATTTATAGGCCAAGCCCAAGGGTGGCTTCTCCAAGAAGCCAAGGGGATAATACCAAAATGCCCTCAAGGTGGCTTTTCCAAGAAGCCAAGCAAAAAAACACTTTCACTATTCATGACGACATTTTTCAGCGTCGGTTCGAACTGAAAATATTTATTTGGGCTCAGAACATTTCCAGTACCCACTAAAATAATTTTCAGTGTGTTCCGAAACAATTCCGGTTTAGTGATTATCATCTGCGAAAAGCAAACAAGAATGCACTTTCAGTATTCATGAAGACAATTTTTCCCGTCCATTAAATCTGGAAATATTTCTGTGGGTCTTAGAATAATTCCAGTACCCACTAAAATGATTTTGGATTCGTTCTGAAACAATTTCAGATTAGTGAATTTCATCTGCGAAAAACAACAAAAGCGGTACCGGCAGCTCCGAAACATTTTTAGTTTTTATCCCCAAAAATTCCCAGAAGTTTCCAAAATAATTCTGGCACCCTCCAAGAATTATCAGGCGTGTCCCGAAACCAATTTGACTTAATGGTATATCCGGAAACAACTTTTCGGTGTTACGAAACTATTTCGCTATTCTCTCTCCAGAACTCTTCCATTGTCTCCAAAACTTTTTCGGCAAATTTCTCTCAGGCTCCCTGTCTAGTATTCAGCAAATAGATGACCCTTAAGTGTGCGACCCTATAGGTTCATTGAAGCATAGACATGACCGGAAAACTTTCCGATCAATGATCAACATCGAAGCCGTGGACACCCATATTGACCCCTATACCCACAGGAATGAATATTCGAGTGAACCTCCAGTTGCAGTGAGCTATTCATGTTGCTTCACGATATCTCACAAACACCCGAGGTGAGATTTATTGCATCCCCGTGGACAAACAATTTGTCCACCATGCAAGTTACCTTGTTACCGTTTTTGTTCTCTTTTCTCATTTCCGTGTTTCGGCATCCCTGTGATCAAATCACACTGTGTCTGGCCAGACGATGATGGATACCGTAACACCGAGAGGGCCTGAGAATATCTCTCCATCGTCGGAGGAGCAAATCCCAATCTTGAGCTATCAAGTTACTTGACACACTTTTCCATGAACCCGTAAGCCGCCGTAATAGCCACCCATTTACGGATGACGTTTAACAAACCCCAAAGTTCATGACGCAAGTATGAACAAATTCGATACTCTCATGGAGTAAGGAATTATGCAAACATTAACCATCTCTGTGTTATCAACCATAAACTTGTGACGAATGAACCTCATAGCATAACATCAATCCGGGTCGATTCAACACAAATGTTCTCTTAACATTGTGCCCTCAAAGTTGTTGGCATTGACATGCCCATGATCAGGAAAACAGAACCAACATGCAACACTTGAGCTAGTCTTAGAGGCCAGACTAAGAATACTTCTTACCGTTCATTATTCCACACGTGCATATGAGTCTTCCTTCGAGCCTCGTGTTATTGCAGACTCGAGAACCATAGCAGTTATAGCATGGAACATAAACATACTTATGAACTTGGAGATAAATAATATCATTTATTATTGCCTCTAGGGCATATATCCTATAGGCACCACCTAAACCGAGACCCGCCGCTACCCCAACCCAAGAGACGAGCGGAAAGACACCGCCTTTCACACCCCTGGACGGCCCCGAGCGCCGACACCCAATAGGCCGGCCAAAACTGGCCTCCATCGCCCCGTCCTGCAGCCCTGAGCACGAGACGAGCTCGATCCTCCCGTCGGGCGCGAGACGAGCTCGGTCCTGTGATATGTCTTCGACGTATCTATAATTTTTGATTGCTCCATGCTATATTATCTATTGTTTTGGACTATATCGGGCTTTATTTTCCACTTTTATATTATTTTTGGGACTAACCTATTAACTGGAGGCCCAACCGAGAATTGTTGTTTTTTTTTGCCTATTTCAGTGTTTCGAAGAAACGGAATATCAAACGAAGTCCAAACGGAATGAAACCTTCAGGAACGTGATTTTCCCACCGAATGTGATCCAGGATACTTGTACCCTACTCCAAGGAAGCAAAGAGGCGGTCACGAGGGTGGGGGGAGCCCCCCTAGGGCCCGCCCCTGCCTCGTGGGCCCCTCGGAGCTCCACCGACGTACTCCTTCCTCCTATATATACCTATGTACCCCCAAACGATCAGATACGGAGCCAAAAACCTAATTCCACCGCCACAACTTTCTATATCCACGAGATCCCATCTTGGGGCCTGTTCCGGAGCTCCACCGGAGAGGGTCGTCATCACGGAGGGCTTCTACATCATCATAGCCTCTCCGATGAAGTGTGAGTAGTTTACTTCAGACCTTCGGGTCCATAGTTATTAGCTAGATGGCTTCTTCTCTCTTTTTGGATCTCAATACAATTTTCTCCCCCTCTCTTGTGGAGATCTATTCGATGTAATTATATTTTTGCGATGTGTTTGTTGAGATCGATGAATTGTGGGTTTATGATCAAGTCTATCTATGAATAATATTTGAATCTTCTGATTTTTTTTATGTATGATTGGTTATCTTTGCAAGTCTCTTCGAATTATCAGTTTGGTTTGGCCTACTAGATTGGTTTTTCTTGCCATGGGAGAAGTGCTTAGCTTTGGATTCAATCTTGCGGTGTCCTTTCCCAGTGACAGAAGGGGCAGCAAGGCACGTATTGTATTGTTGCCATCGAGGATAACAAGATGGGGTTTATGTCATATTGCATGAATTTATCCCTCTACAGCATGTCATCTTGCTTAAGGTGTTACTCTGTTTTTAACTTAATACTCTAGATGCATGCTGGATAGCGGTCGATGAGTGGAGTAATAGTAGTAGATGCAGCCAGGAGTCGATCTACTTGTCTCGGACGTGATGCCTATATACATGATCGTACCTAAATATTCTCATAACTATGCTCAATTCTGTCAATTGCTCAACAGTAATTTGTTCATCCACCGTAGAAATACTTATGCTCTTGAGAGAAGCCACTAGTGAAACCTATGGCCCCCGGGTCTATTCTCATCATATGAATCTCCATCACTTTATTATTGCTTTGCTTTTTTACTTTTCCTTTTACTTTTTACTTTGCATCTCTATACCAAAAATACCAAAAATACTATCTATCATCTCTATCAGATCTCACTCTCGTAAGTGATCGTGAAGGGATTGACAACCCCTAATCGCGTTGGTTGCGAGGAGCTATTGTTTTTGTGTAGGTACGAGGGACTTGCGCGCGGCCTCCTACTGGATTGATCCCTTTTTTCTCAAAAACTGAGGAAAATACTTATGCTACTTTGCTGCATCATCCACTCCTCTTCGGGGAAATCCAACGCAGTGCTCAAGAGGTAGCAAGAAGAATTTCTGGCGCCGTTGCCGGGGAGTCTACGCAAAAGTCAACATACCAAGTACCCATCACAATCCCTATCTCCCGCATTACATTAGTTGCCATTTGCCTCTCATTTTCCTCTCCCCCACTTCACCCTTGTCGTTTTATTCTCCCTCTCTTATCTGTTTGCCTTTTTCTCGCTTGCCTTTTGTTTGCTCGTGTGTTGGATTGCCTGTTTGTCGCGATGGCTCAAGATAATACCAAATTTTGTGACTACACCAATACCAACAATAATGATTTCCTTAGCACTTCGAATGCTCACCTTGCCAATACTGAATCTTGTGAAATCAATACTGCTTTGTTGAATCTTGTTATGAAAGATCAATTCGCCGGCCTTCCTAGTGAAGATGTCGCTACTCATATGAATAGCTTCTTTGATTTATGTGATATTCAAAAGAAGAAAGATGTTGCTAATGATATTGTTAAATTGAAGCTATTTCCTTTTTCGCTTAGAGATCGTGCTAAAGCTTGGTTTTCGTCTTTGCCTAAAAATAGTACTGATTCTTGGAACAAGTGCAAAGATGCTTTTATCTCTAAGTATTTTCCTCCCGCTAAGATCATCTCTCTTAGAAACGACATTATGAATTTTAAGCAACTTGATCATGAACATGTTGCACAAGCTTGGGACATAATGAAATTAATGATACGTAATTGCCCTACTCATGATTGAATTTGTGGATGATTATACAAAACTTTTATGCCGGATTGAATTTTGCTTCTAGGAATCTTTTAGATTCGGCCACGCGAGGCACTTTTATGGAACTCACTTTAGGAGATGCTACTAAACTCCCAGATAATATTATGGTTAATTATTGTCAATGGCACACTGAAAGTTCCACTAATAAGAAAGTGCATGCGATAGAAGAAATCAATGGTTTGAGTGGAAAGATGGATGAACCTATGAAATTATTTGCTACTAAGAGTGTTGATGTCTACTACACAACCTTCTTCTTGTAGACGTTGTTGGGCCTGCAAGTGCACAGGTTTGTAGGACAGTAGCAAATTTCCCTCAAGTGGATGACCTAAGGTTTATCAATCCGCGAGAGGCGTAGGAGGAAGATGGTCTCTCTCAAACAACCCTGCAACCAAATAACAAAAACTCTCTTGTGTCCCCAACACACCCAATACAACGGTAAATTGTATAGGTGCACTAGTTTGGTGAAGAGATGGTGATACAAGTGCAATATGGCACTAGTAGAAAACCGTCCTATTGTCCCGGTTCGTAAGGGCCTTTAGTCCCGGTTCCTGAACCGGGACTAAAGGGTCGTTACTAATACCCTCACCCTTTAGTCCCGGTTCAAACCAGAACCGGGACAGATGGGCCTCCACGTGGCCTGTGCGCCGAGCCCAGGCAGGAGGGCCTTTGGTCCCTGTTGGTGGCACCAACCGGGACCAATAGGCATCCACGCGTAAGAATTTCTGTGGCTGGGGTTCTTTTTAAGGGGCCGGGGGTTGGGGGTTATGGGGGGTAAATTTAGGTGTTTCATATATTGTGTTAGCTAGATAGCTAATTAATAGAGAGAAGTGTCCTCTCTTATGTCCGTGCTTGGTCGACGTTACGTACTAAACATACGTATAGAGAAGACTAGGCATATTCTAGCTAGTAAGCAAACGAAGGAAACAGAAGATCGTCATGAACATATATGCATACAGAGAGAAGTGATATCGACCACATCTCCTTCTCTGAGAGATTGGTCGAACAACAAGTTCTCGTATATCTATCGTCCGACACTACCGGCTACATATATACAATAATTATCTTTTACAAATATAATCTCTTAAATTACGGACGCATGGTCCACATAGTATTCTCCGTCTTCAGCGATCACGTGGTCAAGAAAGAATGCTGCCAATTCCTCTTGAATTGCTCGCATGCGATCTGGTCCTAGGAGTTCATTCCGCTACCGAAACATCTAATTTGAAGAAGGGGGTCAACACACACACACACACACACACACACACACACACACACACACACACACACACACACACACACACACACACACAGATATATATATATATATATATATATATATATGAATGAATGAAACTCAACACAAATGATGGTAATAAACAAAAATTGTGAATATTATTTCTTACGCACTTCATATTGTTTCTCAGAGTACCCGCCCCGCTCACAGGTCGTGTGGCGGATGGACTCGCAGACGTAGTATCCACAGAAATCATTCCCTTGTTCCTGCCACAACCACTTTACAAGAAATAGAGGTCAATTAAACAGATAAGCAAGAATGCCAAATGGTATTGATGAAACTAGAGCTTGAATCAATAGCTAGGAGACGCGCGGAACATGGTACTATAGTACTTACTTTCGGGTATCTAAATTCCAGCTCCTTCGGGAGTCCCGGGGAATTTGTGCTGAATTTTCTCCAAACACTGCCAGACAAAAGAAAACAATTACTTGATATCAGGAAATGAACAAATTTGCTGATATGGTGGATAATGATCGATTTAACTTACTTCTTGAAGATTTCAGTCATGTCCGCATACTCCTGGGGATCTTTTCGTCTTGAGTCCAAGACAGTTACTACTCCCTTATCAAGCCTAATCTCCAGGAGAATATAGTGGAAACTGCGCACGCATGCATAACTCATCAATTACATTACTATAACCTGGACTAATATATAAGGGAAACCGAATATGCACAAGACAACACTCACTTGAAGTTGTAAGGAAAGAGTATTATATTTTTGTGTTCATTTATTTTGAATGATCGTAGCAAGCTGGCCTCGGTTTCTGCGGCATGATCTTTAAAATGAACTGCATCTATGAGATTTGTGTTAATGAACCCAATATCACCGATTTGTCTTTTCTTCAATTCGGCGATCTTCAATCTGCATAATATAGTGAGGATAATTATAAATACATGCAATGAAAGAGCTGAGCTATGTAGAGAGACTTAATGACAGAAGTAGTAGTACTTACAGACAGTAGCAGGTGACCGTTGCTTTATCGAGGGCCAATTGATTGAAAAACTGATAGAACTCCTCAAATGGAACATGCAACAGTTCAATTCCAACGAGGTCATGCTCCGGTTTAACTCTCATATACAAAGTATTCCTCCCCCCAGACTCTCTGCAGGTTTTCATGTACCAATCATGCAATCTTCGCATCATCGTTGTTAGAGATCTTTCATCTTTGACGAGAGGCTTCCCGTACTCGTATCTGTGTATCTGCACGTCCAGGAAACCATAATCTACATCGTCGGGCAGATAATCGTCAAGATTGGTATAACCGGGCGCCATCCTCGGATCGACGCTAGGCACCTTGAGCGGGGGGCACGATTGCTTTGCTTATTCGCCGAGCTGGGCAATTTGTTTCCCAGCTACTCGTCGTTCTTTCAGCCTTTGATCACTGACTGTACTTCCCGACCGCGACGCTTCGACCCATGTCTTTGCAATAATGCGCTCACAGTTGCATTTCGGCGGAGACTTGGGTGGTTTTGCCAGGGCAGCCAGAGTGCGCTTCACTTTCACCGAATCTACCTTCTCCTTCGGTGGTGGATATCTCTGTGCTTTCAACCCTTGAAACCAGTCATCCTTATCGGTTCGCGCGATCCCCGCGTTCTCCTCCGGGCTCATCTCGTATGGTAACTTCTCTGGAGATTTCAGAGAAGGACCGAATTTGTATTTTCTCCCGCCTCTGGCTGTACTGCTAGAAGCCGGCAGAGCAGACGGAGTGGCAGTCTTCTTTACTGCTTGCTTTTTGTGAGGCGGAGGAGAAGGACTACGACGCGCCGGAGTAGCTGCCGGAGCGGCGGCGGGTCTCTTCCGCCCTTGCTGACGAGGCGGAGAAGGAGTAGGCTGGCTGCTCGGGCGCGCCGGCGCAGGCGGAGAAGGAGGCGGAGTGCCGCCACGCGCCGGAGAAGGAGCCGGCCGAGGGCCCTGATCGTCACTCGCCGGAGGAGGAGGCGGTGGAGGAGGTGGAGTCCCCTGACTCGCCGGAGGAGTAGGAGGCGGCGGAGGCGTCCAGTTTGGAAGGTTGATGAGCTCCTTCCGCCATAGGCATGGAGTCTTCAGAGCAGAACCCAGCCGAGTCTCCCCTTCTCCGGTAGGGTGGTGAAGCGGGAGGTCCTCAAATCCCTCCGTTATTTCATCCACCATCACCTTACCATATCCTTCTGGAATCGGCCGGCAGTGAAAAGTTGCGTCGGTTTCATTAGGATAAACAGAGCCAACAGCCGCCTTGACCTTCATATTCATCCACTGCGTCATAAGGTGGCAATTTTGAGCCTCCGTGATAGCATCCACGGGATAGCTGGCAGGAGCCGTCAAGACAAGCTCTGGCTGAAGCAGCTCGGTGGAAGCCACGCTGCTTCTCCGCTGAGATGGCGGGGTAGCTTCAGGGGAAGCTTCGGCAGTTCGTTTCTCCCGGTCTGCTTCTCGTTCCTCTATCCCGAGTACCCTTTCTTTAAGCGCCTGCAGTTCGGACTGCTGCACTTTCTTCCTCCTCTCCTGGCTTTTGTAACCGCCTGCGTCCGGAAACCCAGCCTTCCATGGAATGGAGCCTGGCGTGCCTCGTGTCCGTCCAGGGTGCTCAGGATTCCCGAGGGCCTTTGTGAGCTCGTCGTTCTCTCTGTCTGGAAGGGACGTCCCTTCCTGCGCTGCAGCGATATAGTACCGAAGCTTTTTCAAGGGTATGTCAGCTTGCTCATCCATCCAAATGCACTTCCCTGTTACAGGGTCCAAGGTTCCGCCAGCCCCGAAGAACCAAGTCCGGCAACGGTCTGGCCAGCTCATTGTCTCTGGTTCAATCCCTTTTTCAACCAGATCATTCTCAGCCTTGGCCCACTTAGGCCGGGCTACCAGGTAGCCACCTGACCCCGTGCGATGGTCAAGCTTCTTCTTCGCAGCATTTTTCTTGTTTATCTCCGACATCTTCTTACTCTTTTCCGACGTCTTGTGGGCCACAAATGCAGGCCAGTCATCTCTGATCTTCTCATATATGCCCTTGAATTCTGGTGTCTCTTTTTTCTCGACAAACCTATTCAGGTCTTTCTTCCACCTCCTGAATAGGTCTGCCATCCTCTTAAGAGCAAAAGACTTGATTAGTTGCTCTTTAACTCGCTTCTCCGGATCATCCTCTGGCGGTAGGGTGAAATTTGACTTCAGCTCAGTCCAAAGATCATTTTTCTGCAGATCATTGACATAAGACACCTCAGACACCAAAACAATGAATGCATCAATTAGCTAGTCAGCACAGGCTTAACTAATATATATACCTGGCCGGACTCAGCTCGGTCGCCGGACTCGTTTCGGTCACCGGACCCATCGTCACGTTCTTCTTCTTGCACCGGCATTAGGTCACCAGAGCCAGCTTCTTCACCCTCTCCTTCCAGAGTACCATCGGTGTCGTCGAGATACAACGAGACGGCATCACTTTCTTCTGCGATGATGTCCCTCAACAACGCTGCTCTTGCTTCGTCTCGGGCGATAGTGTCCATAGTTTCTACAAATATTTACAACATGGCAATTATTATTCAAACATGACAAATGGATATATTAGTGGCAAACGTAGAGCTAGCTAGCTAATCATAGTAAGGAATCATATATATTAATTAGTGGCCTAGGCGCTGCTTCTCTAGTGTTTGGGGTGGCCTCGACAACGCTTCAAGGGTTTGGGGTGGCCTCGACAACGCTTCAAGGAGGGGGTAATATCGACCCCCCCCATGTGTTGAAGCTATCGGGAGGGGGTATATCGACAACGACGACACTACATCTATGTCCCTCGACGACCCTCGTTCCTGATAAAAAAAGAGGAAGAAGAAGAAAAAAAAGAGGAAGAAAAAAAAACTCCTCTATTCTTTCTCCTCCTCTTTTTTTTTCTTCTTCCTCTTCTTTTTTTATCCTCTTCTTCCTCTCATGTTCGAGAGGATCGCCGAGTGGTCGGGAGGTTGCCTAGTGTCAAAGGATTCAACAAAACCATGTCTTCATCATTAGGCGAAAGTAACAGGTGCATGATGGTACGAAGCTCTCCAAAGTTATTTTGGAACGGAGTCCCAGATAGGATAATTCGCTTTTTGGTACAAAGTTCAGCAAGAACCTTCCAAATATTGTTATTTGGAAGGCCTTTGCTGAAATTCATACAAAAAGGCAAATTATCCTATCCGGGACACCATTCCAAAATAACTTTGGAGGACTTCGTACCATCATGCCCTGGTTACTTCCGGCTAATGATGAAGCCATGGATTTCTTCAATACTTTGACACTAGGAAACCTCTCTCGACCCCTCGAACCCTCGACAACCCTGGAACCCTCGACCCCTAGACGACCCTGCTGGAACCCTCGACCCTGGAACCCTCGACCCCTCGACCCTGAAACCCTCGACCCTTGACCCCTTAACGACCCTCGACGCTCAACCCTAGTTCCCGACCCTCGACCCCTCGGCGATCCTCGACACCCTCGTTATAGCGACAACGACGCGGCATACATATACATGGGAAAATAATGTTATCGGGGAGGGGGTATCGGTACCCCCCCCCCTCGTGTTGAAGTTTTTCTTCTTTCTCCTCTATTCCTTTCTTTCTTCTTCTCCTCTTCTTTTTCTTCTTATCCCTCGAGAAAGGAAAATAAGGAAAAGGAAGAAAAGAGAAAGAAGGAAGAAGGAAGAAGAAGAAAAAAAGAAGAAAAAAAGAGGAGAAGAAGAAAAGAATTGAGGAGAAGAAGAAAAAATAGAATATTTTTTCTATTTTTTCTTCTTCTCCTCTATTCCTTTCTTCTTCTCCTCTTCCTTTTCTTCTTTTCCCTCTCATTCTTTTTCTTCTTCTTCTTCCTTCTTCCTTCTTCCTCTTTTCTTCCTTTTCCTTATTTTACTTTTTCCTCTACACTAACCTAATTAAAATGCACTAACCTAAAATCGATATCTACTAACAACCTAAATAAAAAATTAATACATATATGAAAAAACATATATAAACAAAAAATGCTACGAACATTATATTCATACATACATATATAGGCACATCCATTTATCATATAGCTATAAACAAAAAAATTAATACATATATGGAAAAACATATATATAAAAAATTGCTCGACGGCGGCGGCTCACAACGGGTGCTGCCGGCGAGGGTGTCAGCGACGGCGACGACGGGCTCGGGGCGGCGCGGGGACAGCGGGCTCGGGGCGGCGGGGGGCAGGGGCGACGGCCGGGGCGGCGACGACGTCAGGGCGGCGGGGGCGACGACGGGGCGGCGCGGGGCAGGGCGACGGCGACGGTGACGACGGGCTCGATCAGGGCGGCGACGAGGACGGCGGGCTCGGGGCGGCGCGGGGCAGGGGCGACGGCGGGCGCGGCGACGACGTCGGCGCGGCGCGGGCGACAACGGGGCGGCGCGGGGCGCAGGCAGCGACAACGTGCACGGGCAACGACGACGAGGAGCAGGGCGTCGGGGCAGAGGGCGGCGTCGGGGCGGGATCGAAGAACTGAACGAAATTTTTCACAAGTCTTGCTTATATAGACGGCGCATTGGTCCCGGTTCGTAGCACCAACCGGGACCAATGCCCCCCTTTAGTCCCGGTTGGTGCCACCAACCGGGACCAAAGGTCCCTTTTCAGCAGCCCAAAGGGAGGGAAGCAGCGGCCGTTGGTCCCGGTTGGTGGCACCAACCGGGACTAAAGAGGGGGCATTAGTCCCGGTTGGTGCTACGAACCGGGACCAATGCCTCCTTTGGTCCCGGTTCGTACCTCCAGCCGGGACCAAAGGCCTGTGCTGCCCCGAAGCCAAGTATTTAGTCCCGCCTCGCTAGTTGAGAGGGAGGCACACCTGTTTATAAGGTGCGGTGCGCCATCCCTCTCGAGCTCCTCTCTAAAGCAGGCTTTCGGGCCTAACACTTCAATCTGTGCCTGTGGGCCTACTGGGCCTCACTCGGGCCTGAATCCTGGCCCATGGTAGGGTTTTTAGTCGTATTCAGGCCGTTGGGGCCCAGTAGGTGGCATTTTTTTTGTTTTTTTTCTTCCTTTATAATTTTAGAAAAATTATAAACTTTCTGTTAGTGCCATTAGTTTACAAATTTGAAAACACTTTTTTAGTTTTTTTGTTTTCTTTGTTGCTATATTTTGTTTTTGCTATATTTTTTAATTCTTTCTGCTTTTAGGTCAGCAAAATTATGAACTTTCTGTTAGTGCCATTAGTTTTCAAATTTGAATAATTAAAATTTGAATTCTTTGAAATTTGTGTGAATCACAAGTTTGTGATTAACTTTAATAAAAAAATTAACATAGATGCACCTACTCGTCTGTTTTCAAATGAACTCTAAAATACTTGGCATAACATACTTGTCTGTTACAAATTTGGCATGGTATCATCATAATAGTTGCGGGCGAAAGTCTTCACTTTTTCTTCGCTTGTGTCATTTGCTTATTGCGGCATAACCATGGATAATCTTCATCGTTTATCATGATGCTTGGGTCAGCCTTGACATTTAAGGGAGGAATTTCATGAAACCTTTCATAATCTTCAGACATGTCTGTCTTGCCCTCCACTCCCAGGATGTCCCTTTTTCCTGAAAGAACTATGTGTCGCTTTGGCTCATCGTATGATGTATTCGTTTCCTTATCTTTTCTTTTTCTCGATTTGGTAGACATGTCCTTCACATAGATAACCTGTGCCACATCATTGGCTAGGACGAACGGTTCATCAGTGTGCCCAAGATTTTTCAGATCGACTGTTGTCATTCCGTACTGTGGGTCTACATGTACCCCGCCTCCTGACAGATTAACCCATTTGCACTTAAACAAAGGGACCTTAAAATCTTGTCCGTAGTCAAGTTCCCATATGTCCACTATGTAACCATAATATGTGTCCTTTCCCTTATCGGTTGTTGCATCAAAGCGTACACCGCTGTTTTGGTTGGTGCTCTTCTGATCTTGGTCACTCGTGTAAAATGTATTCCCATTTATCTCGTATCATTTCCAAATCAATACAGTCAAAGATGGTCCCCTAGACACCAAGTACAACTCATCACAAATAGTGTTGTCACCTCTGATACGTGCTTCCAACCAACTACTGAAAATCCTAATGTGTTCACATGTAATCCAGTCGTCGCACTGCTCCGGGTGTTTGGAGCGCAGACTGTTCTTGTGTTCATCGACATACGGGGTCACCAACGTAGAGTTCTGTAGAACTGTGTAGTGTGCTTGAGACCAAGAATGCCCGTCCCTGCATATTATTGAGTCCGCTCCTAGCGTGCCTTTTCCAGTCAGTCTCCCCTCATACCGCGATTTAGGGGGACCTATCTTCTTAAGGCCAGGAATGAAGTCAACACAAAACCCAATGGCATCCTCTGTTTGATGGCCCATGGAGATGCTTCCTTCTGGCCTTGCGCGATTACGGACATATTTCTTTAGGACTGCCATGAACCTCTCAAAGGGGAACATATTGTGTAAAAATACGGGCCCCAGAATGACAATATCGTCGACTAGATGAACTAGGACATGCGTCATGATATTGAAGAAGGATGGTGGGAACACCAGCTTGAAACTGACAAGACATTGCGCCACATCACTCCTTAGCCTTGGTATGATTTCTGGATCGATCACCTTCTGAGAGATTGCATTGAGGAATGCACATAGCTTCACAATGGCTAATCGGACGTTTTCCGGTAGAAGCCCCCTTAATGCAACCGGAAGCAGTTGCGTCATAATCACGTGGCAGTCATGAGACTTTAGGTTCTGGAACTTTTTCTCTGGGATATTTATTAATCCCTTTATATTCGACGAGAAGCCAGTCGGGACCTTCATACTGAGCAGGCATTCAAAAAAGATTTCTTTCTCTTCTTTCGTAAGAGCGTAGCTGGCAGGACCTTCATACTGCTTCGGAGGCATGCCGTCTTTTTCGTGCAAACGTTGCAGGTCCTCCCGTGCCTCGGGTGTGTCTTTTGTCTTTCCATACACGCCCAAGAAGCCTAGCAGGTTCACGCAAAGGTTCTTCGTCACGTGCATCACGTCGATTGAAGAGCGGACCTCTAGGTCTTTCCAGTAGGGTAGGTCCCAAAATATATATTTCTTCTTCCACATGGGTGCGTGTCCCTCAGCGTCATTCGGAACAGCTAGTGCGCCGGGACCCTTTCCAAAGATTACGTGTAAATCATTGACCATAGCAAGTACGTGATCATCGGTACGCATGGTGGGCTTCCTCCGGTGATTTGCCTCGCCTTTAAAATGCTTGCATTTCTTTCGACATTGATGGTTGGTCGGAAGAAATCGACGATGGCCCAGGTACACATTCTTCCTGCATTTGTCCAGGTATATACTTTCAGTGTCATCTAAACAGTGTGTGCATGCGTGGTATCCTTTGTTTGTCTGTCCTGAAAGGTTACTGAGAGCGGGCCAATCGTTGATGGTCACGAACAGCAACGCCTTTAGGTTAAATTCCTCTTTATTGTGCTCATCCCACATACGTACACCATTTCCATTCCACAGCTGTAAAAGTTCTTCAACTAATGGCCTTAGGTACACATCAATGTCGTTGCCGGGTTGCTTAGGGCCTTGGATGAGAACTGGCATCATAATGAACTTCCGCTTCATGCACATCCAAGGAGGAAGGTTATACATACATAGAGTGACCGGCCAGGTGCTGTGATTGCCGCTCTGCTTCCCGAAAGGATTAATGCCATCCGCGCTTAAAGCAAACCATACGTTCCTTGGGTCCTTTGCAAACTCATTCCAGTACTTTCTCACGATTTTTCTCCACTGCGACTCGTAATAAAAGCAAAGTGAAATGGGCATGCAAACATTGGTACCGAAACCACAAGCAAAATTGCATGCAAGAGTTAATAGGTGAGGGAGTCCTGGATTAGGGGGTGTTCGGGTAGCCGGACTCCTGGACTATGAAGATACAACATTGAAGACTTGGTCCCGTGTCCGAATGGGACCTTCCTTGGCGTGGAAGGAAAGCTAGGCGATGCGGATACTCAAAGATCTCCTACCATTGTAACCGACTCTGTGTAACCCTAACCCTATCCGGCGTCTATATAAGCCGGAGGGTTGTAGTCCGTAGGATGAACCATCATCATACACAATCATACCATAGGCTAGCTTCTAGGGTTTAGCCTCCTTGATCTCATGGTAGATCTCCTCTTGTACTACCCATATCATCAATATTAATCAAGCAGGAGTAGGGTATTACCTCCATCGAGAGGGCCCAAACCTGGGTAAAAACATCGTGTCCCTTATCTCCTGTTACCATCCGGCCTTGACGCACAGTTCGGGACCCCCTATCCGAGATTCGTCGGTTTTGACACCGACATTGGTGCTTTCATTGAGAGTTCCTCTGTGTCGTCGCCTTTAGGCCCGATGGCTCCTCTGATCATCAACAACGATGAGCTCCAGGGTGAGACTTTTCTCCCCGGACAGATCTTTGTCTTCGGCGGCTTCGCTCTGCGGGCCAATTCGCTTGGTCATCTGGAGCAGATCGAAAGCTACGCCCCTGGCCATCAAGTCAGGTTTGGAAGATTAAACTACAGGGCTGATATCCGCGGAGACTTGATCTTCGATGGGTTCGAACCACAGCCAAGCGCGCCGCACTACCTCGAGGGGCATGATCTAGCTCTGCCTTCGAACAGTGTCCTGGAGGCCGCACACGCACCAGTTCCGACCCTTAACTCGGAGCCTATTGCGCCAAATGAGGATGAGCTGTTGGACGTCACCTCGGGGGCTGCGATCTCAAAGGCGATCGAGCCGAACTCCAGCCCCGCACTCCGCGTGACCCGTGACCCCGAGGGTCCGGACTCCACCCCGGACTCCGAACCCCCCGCGCCCCTGCCGGTCGAATCCAATTGGGCGCCGATAATGGAGTTCACTGCCGCGGACATCTTTCAGCACTCGCCTTTTGGCGACATCCTGAATTATCTCAAGTCTCTCTCTTTATCAGGAGAGCCCTGGCCGGACTACGGTCAGCGAGGATGGGATATGGACGATGAAGAAATACAAAGCCCACCCACCACCCACTTGGTAGCCACTGTCGACGATTTAACCGACGTGCTTGACTTCGGCTCCGAAGACTTCGACGGTGTGGACGACGAGGTTCGAGACGAACAGGAACCAGCACCTGTAGGGCGCTGGACGGCCACCTTGTCATATGACGTATATATGGTGGATGCTCCAAAAGATGGAGATGGCGATGGAACAGCGGGGGATGACACCCCCAAGAAACAGCCAAAGCGCCGGCGTCAGCGGCGCCGCTCTAAATCCCGCCAAAGCAAAAACGGTGATTCCGGCACCGGAGATAATAGTACCCCGGATAGCGCCGAAGAACACCCTCCCCAGCAAGATTCGGCGCAGGAAGATGGAGAAGCCAGCCCTCATGAGAGAGCGGCAGACCGAGAGGTTGAGGATGATAACTATATGCCTCCCTCCGAAGACGAGGCAAGCCTCGATGACGACGAATTCGTCGTACCATCAGACCCCGCCGAACAAGAACGTTCCAAACGCAGGCTTTTAGCCATGGCGAAGAGCCTAAAGAAAAAGCAGCAACAGCTTAGAGCTGATCAAGATTAGCTAGCTGATAGATGGACTGAAGTCCTTGCGGCCGAAGAGTATGAACTCGAGTGCCCCTCCAAGAATTACCCAAAGCGCAGGCCGCTACCAGAGGAGGAAGCGCCTACATCCCCAGCGCACGACATGGCAGACCGGCCACCTCGCGGCCGCGACAGAGAGGCCTGTCGGACCTCCACCCAAGCCATGCCCCGACACCGCTCAACCAAGGCACGGGAAAATGCGCCAGACCTGCGAGATGTACTGGAGGATAAAGCGATACAAACAAGATCGATCTACGGATCGCGCAGACGCCCGACGACACGTGACGATGATCTTCACTCCGGACACAATAAATCCGGCCGGGCCGAACACAACAGACATAGCTCTTCCGAGCTGCGTCGTGACATAGCCCAGTACAGAGGCGCCGCACACCCACTATGCTCCACAGATGAAGTAATGGATCATAAAATCCTAGAGGGTTTCAAACCCGTAAACATCGAATCATACGATGGCACGACAGATCCGGCGGTATGGATCGAGGATTATCTCCTTCACATGCACATGGCACGTGGCGATGATCTACACGCCATCAAATACCTCCCGCTCAAACTCAAAGGACCGGCCCGGCACTGGCTTAACAGCCTGCCAGCAGACTCAATCGGTTCTTGGGAGGACCTGGAAGCCGCATTCCTCGATAACTTCCAGGGCACCTATGTGCGACCACCGGATGCCGACGACCTGAGCCACATAATTCAGCAGCCAGAGGAATCGGCCAGGCAATTCTGGACACGGTTCCTAACAAAGAAAAACCAGATAGTCGACTGTCCAGACGCAGAGGCCCTAGCTGCCTTCAAGCATAACATCCGCGACGAGTGGCTTGCCCGACACCTGGGACAGGAAAAGCCGAAATCTATGGCAGCGCTCATGACACTCATGACCCGCTTTTGCGCGGGCGAAGATAGCTGGCTAGCTCGCAACAACAACTTATCAAAGAACCCCGGTAATTTGGATACCAAGGACAAAAGTGGCAGTACACGTCGAAATAAGCAAAAGCGCCGCGTTAGCAGCGACACCAATGAAGATACGACAGTCAACGCCGGATTCAGAGGCTATAAATCCGATCAGCGGAAAAAGCCATTCAAAAAGAATACTCAGGGCCCGTCCAGTTTGGACCGAATACTCGACCGCTTGTGCCAGATCCATGGCACCCCCGAAAGACCAGCCAATCACACCAACAGGGATTGTTGGGTGTTCAAGCAGACAGGCAAGTTAAGAGCCGAAAATAAAGACAAGGGGCTGCATAGCGATGACGAGGAGGAGCCCAGGCCGCCGAACAACAATGGACAGAAGGGGTTTCCCCCACAAGTGCGGACGGTGAACATGATATACGCAACCCACATTCCCAAGAAGGAGCGGAAGCGTGCGCTACGGGACGTATACGCGATGGAGCCAGTCGCCCCAAAGTTCAACCCATGGTCCTCCTGCCCGATCACTTTTGATCGAAGGGACCACCCCACTAGCATCCGTCATGGCGGCTTTGCCGCATTGGTTCTCGACCCAATCATCGACGGCTTTCACCTCACAAGAGTCCTCATGGACGGCGGTAGTAGCCTGAACCTGCTTTACCAGGATACAGTGCGGAAAATGGGCATAGATCCCTCAAGGAATAAGCCCACAAAAACGACCTTTAAAGGCGTTATACCAGGTGTAGAAGCCAACTGTACAGGCTCCGTAACACTTGATGTGGGCTTCGGATCTCCGGATAACTTCCGAAGCGAAGAGTTAATCTTCGACATAGTCCCGTTTCGCAGTGGCTATCACGCCCTGCTCGGACGAACCGCATTCGCAAAGTTTAATGCGGTGCCGCACTACGCATATCTCAAGCTCAAGATGCGAGGCCCTCGAGGAGTAATCACGGTCAACGGAAACACCGAACGCTCCCTCCGTACGGAGGAGCACACGGCGGCTCTCGCAGCGGAAGTACAAAGCAGCCTTTTTAGGCAACTCTCCAGTCCGGCCGTTAAAAGGCCAGACACTGCCAAGCGTGCCCGGAGTAACCTACAACAAGACCGCCTGGCACGTTCTGAGCAGGCGTAGCAATGCGGCCCCAACCCCAGCCATCGCGACATAGCGAAGCTAGTACCTCGCGTACATAATTACGCCCTTGAAATACCATGGGCACAGGGGAAGGGGCACAGTAACGGCATGCCCGAAATACGGCTTAAAACGTACTAGGGGCTGCCGGATTCTTTTTTTTACTTTCAGGACTCCACACTTTGGACGACCTGTTCGGCAATTCGACTGCCGCACAAACGATGCAAGATCCAGGGAAGCAGACAAAGCTACGCCGCATTATGGAACTCCCAGGTGGTCTCTATTACGAGCGGTATATCTGTTTCGAATAGAATTCCGCGGCCTGCCCCTGGTCAGGACATGTTAAATAATCTAATATCTTTTTGCTTATCGCACTACTTGTATCATTCGGCTTTGATAAATAGCCTCTTTATAAACAATGCATAGCTTTTTGTCTATTTTTTGCATTATCCTCTTTTAATATATATGTTTATTAAATAACATGATCGCACCCGTACACCATGGTACGGCAAACATGCCAGGGGCTTCAGTACCCTTCGATCTGGTGTGAGAAGTCCGTACACTTTCACAAGTGCGCCACCCCGAACTTATAGCACTATATGCATCGGCTCCGAATCATGATTTGGGTCAATAGTTGGGTTTTCCCGGCTCCTATGTTTTGGTGCCTTACGTTCCGCTATATTGGCTAAGGTAGCACTAGGAGAACCACTGCGGTTGTGCACCGGTTCAGCTGGGTTAAGCACCTCAGTGGAGAAAGCTAAAACTGACTATCATGATAAGGCGAGAGACCGGTCGCTGTTCGAGAGGTTTTTCGAGTCCCTAAAGACTTATGCCGCTTCGAGCGAGGAGCTGGCTTTGTCCGGCCAAAGGCGTGGATAGCGCCCCGAATTCAGTCTTCCGAACTAGGGGCTTCGCCGAAATTTAAAATTATAAAGTTCTATGGCTAAGTGAGAGTGTTCAAGCATTATAGTCTGATTGCCTGGTTCGTTGTGCTGAGCGCCTCCCTCGAAGGACCCAACCATGGGAAAAAGAGCGCTCAGTTTTATCCCGAACACCCCAGCACTAGCGGCATGGGGGCAGAAGCCGACGACTGGCCATCTCTCAATTTTTGATAAACGACCGCATAGAAAATAATATTTTAAATTCAATAAGCATCGCTTAGCGCATATGAACAAGTTTTCAGCGCACAGGATAAACACGAGCGAGGTCATTTAAAAATTACATCTTTGGTACATTCATCCACAATAAGGCGGGCACCTGCAAGAACATCCTTGTAGTAGTTCTCGGGCTTGCGATGCTCCTTCCCCTGCGGCGGCCCGTCCTTCACCAGCTTCTCACCGTCAAGCTTACCCCGGTGCACCTTTGCACGAGCAAGGGCCCTCCGGGCACCTTCGATGCAGACGGAACGCTTGATGACCTCAAGCCTTGGACACGCCTCCACCAGCCGCCGCACCAGCCTGAAGTAGCTCCCAGGCAGGGCCTCTCCGGGCCACAGCCGAACTATGAAGCCCTTCATGGCTTTGTTCGGCCGCCTTGTGGAGCTCGACCAGCTGTTTCAGCTGGTCGCTCAAGGGCACAGGGTGTCCGGCCTCAGAACACTGAGACCAGAACACACTCTCCGTCGAGCTGCCCTCTTAAGCTCGGTAGAATGCGGCGGCGTCAGATACGCTGCGGGGAAGATCTGCGAACGCCCCTGGAGAACTTCGGATTCGGGTAAGTGACAAGTAGTTTACTTTTATATTTCTACTTTGCATTAAGAATGTCTTACCCGCTGCTATCTTTTTCATCTCCTCCAACTCTTGGAGGGCCTTTTGGGCTTCGGCCTTGGCACCCTTGGCGGTCTCAAGGGCCGACGCGAGCTCGGATGCTTGCGCCTTTGACTCAAGCTCCAAGCTCTCATGTTTTTTCATGAGAGCCTGTAGCTCTTGCTGTAGCTCGCCAACCAGAGACCCAAGTCTTTCTCGCTCGGTGCGCTCCTCGGCCGTTTTCTTTTCGGCCTTAGATAGCGCCTGCTTGAGGGTCGCCACCTCAGTTATGGCCCCTACAATAAGCAGTATGATCCTGTTATTTTTTGCAATCGCGCCTCTCTATAAGCATATTGACTCTTTATTGTTAGATTCCTGCGAAAATTAATAGATCCTCTATCGGATTTTCTTTCCGAACGCCAAACAGAGCATCAGGGGCTACTGTCTATGCGGTAATATTTTGACATATTTTTACTTACCTCGAAGCCTGTCAGAAGGCTAGCGCAAGCTTCAGTCAGTCCGCTCTTGGCAGACTGAACCTTTTGGATCACCGTACTCATAATAGTACGGTGCCCCTTGTCGATGGAGGCGCCATCAAGCACCTCCAGCAGATGGTCCAGCGACTCCGGTTGGACGGAGATCGCTGGCTTAGAAGGCTTGCTCCTTTTGGAAGGAGTTCACCTACCGCAGCTCGGAATTGTTGAAGATTCCGGCGCGGTGTCCGGCACAAAGTCGGACTTGGAGCCCTGGGGGGTCTTGTCCCCTTCACTCCTGGAGTCCGGGAGGTTGCCTTGCGGCTCCTCCAGGACCACCTCTTCCTGCCCCGGAGCTTGTCGCGACGCCACTTCAGCGTTATCCGTGGTGCGGGGGGAGACAGCGGGCGGAACGGAGTTCACATCCGATGAGTCCAGGGAGCCGCCCGACGATTCGCTGTAGTCGGCCTGGGGCGGGCTGCATATTCACATTCGACATTAAGGAAATCTGCGCAACAAAGGAACATCATGAGTTACTCTGATGTCCGAACTTACGATTTCGTCGGACGCTTGACCCTGTTCGGCCACTCCTCTCCGCTCTCTTCGGCATCATGGGAGTAGTCCGGCGGAGGGGTCTTCCTTTTCCTAGACCCCTCGGCCTCCCTTGATGGGGCGGCCTTCTTCTTCTCTTCTCCCTCCGCTGGGGGGGGAGAGCTTTCTTCTTCCTCCTCCTTGTTTTCACGAGAGGAGGGTGCCTCGGACTCGTCAGATGACGAGTCTGACACCACCAAGTTACGGGCACTCTTTCGAGTCCCGGTGTTCTTCTTCTTCTTGACCTTCCTCTCCGGCACCACATAAGGTGCCGGAGCCAGCAGCTTCACTAAGAGAGCTGGGGCTGGGTCTTCGGGCAAGGGAGTCAGACAGTTAATTGGTCCGGATATCTCCTGCCAAGCCTGTCAAAGGTAAGGGAGTTTAGATCCCGCATAGAGTTAATCTATGAAAAAGAGCTTAATAATCCTGTCAAAGGCATAGATAGCTTACCTCGCTAGCGTGACGCTGCGTGCTGTATCCGCGGTCCTCGGAAGAGGATGCGGGGGCCTCGGCGCCTTTGATTAGCACCTTCCAGACGTCTTCATACGACGTGTCGAAGAGCCTGGTGAGGGTTCGGTGCTGCGCCGGGTCGAACTCCCACAAATTGAAATCCCGTTGTTGGCACGGGAGGATCAGACGAACGAGCATGACCTGGACTATATTGACAAGTCGGATTGTCTTCTTTATCAGGGACTGGATGCAGGTCTTCAGTCCGGTCACCTCTTCCTCGTTGCCCCATGACAGGCCCGTCTCTTTCCAGGACATAAGCCGCGTGGGGGGTCCGGATCTGAACTTGGGGGCTGCGGCCCATTCCGGATCGCATGGCTCGGTGATGTAAAACCACCCGGCTTGCCACCCCTTTAGGGTCTCCACAAAGGAGCCCTCGAACCAGAGGACGTTGGCTATCTTGCCAGCCATAGCGCCTCCGCACTCCGCTTGGCTGCCGCGCATCACCTTGGGCTTGACGTTGAAGGTCTTGAGCCAAAGGCCGAAATGGGGGCGGACGAGGAGGAAGGCCTCACACACGACGATAAATGCTGAGATGTTGAGGATGAAGTTCGGGGCCAGATCGTGGAAATCCAGGCCATAGTAGAACATGAGTCCCCGGACAAATGGATGGAGTGGGAAACCCAGTCCTTGGAGGAAGTGGGGAAGGAAAACTACCCTCTCATGGGGCCTTGGGGTGGGGAGAAGCTGCCCCTTCTCGGAAAGCCGGTGCAGGATGTCCTTGGACAGGTATCCGGCCTTCCTTAGCTTTTTTACTTGAACCTCCGTGACGGAGGAGACCATCCACTTGCCTCCCGCTCCGGACATTGCTGGAGAAGGTTGAGGTGGGAAGAGCGGGCTTGGGCTGGAGCTTGAGTGCGCGAGAGATGGATTGGCAAAGGAGGAAGAAGGCGTAGGTGAAAAAGGTGGATCCTTATCCCCTTATATGGGCAGATGCGGTTATGCGTCCCCACCTACCTAATAAAACTCGCTTGCCTCCCAAGCACCGTGGCAAATGGCGCGGTTGGGTTACCCACGCCCGTATTGATGAGAATCCCATAAAAGGGGCACACGATCCCTGCTTTGACAAGACATGCCAAGGAAACTGCCTCGCTAAACGTGCTGAGGTGGAAAAGTGAAAACAATTTTTATAAAGAGCTTCGCCGCAGTGTGATGACGCACTGCGGAATACGTCAGCATATTTGATTTGTGTTAATATTATTCTTTCTATGGCAATATGTGGAAACTTATTTTGCAGAGCCGGGCACTATTCTTGGTGTCTACAATCATCTATGAAGGACTTGGAGGAGGAACCCGCCTTGCAATGCCGAAGACAATCTGCGCGCCGGACTCGTCGTCATTGAAGCCTGGTTCAGGGCTACTGAGGGAGTCCTGGATTAGGGGGTGTTCGGGTAGCCGGACTATACCTTCGTCGGACTCCTGGACTATGAAGATACAAGATTGAAGACTTCGTCCCGTGTCCGGATGGGACTTTCCTTGGCGTGGAAGGCAAGCTAGGCGATGCGGATACTCAAAGATCTCCTATCATTGTGACCGACTCTGTGTAAGCCTAACCCTATTCGGTGTCTATATAAACCGGAGGGTTGTAGTCCGTAGGACGAACCATCATCATACACAATCACACCATAGGCTAGCTTCTAGGGTTTAGCCACCTTGCTCTCGTGGTGGATCTACTCTTGTACTACCCATATCATCAATATTAATCAAGCAGGAGTAGGGTATTACCTCCATCGAGAGGGCCCGAACCTGGGTAAAAACATCGTGTCCCTTGTATCCTGTTACCATCCGGCCTTGACGCACAGTTCGGGACCCCCTACCCGAGATCCGCCGGTTTTGACACCGACAATAGGCAATGTGCTATTTTTGTACAATGCCAATTCAATGAAAGAGTAATGCCTACCAGGGAAAGACACTGGACATTTGAAGAACTGATCTAGATCTACGCATCGTCTCTACGAACTGTACTATCTCCACTCAATCCATACCACGGTTATCAAAATGGAGACTACGAAAATCCAAGTATATCAATACAGAAACGCTAAAGAGATTAAGATAATTTGTTTATTCGAAGAAATGGCCACTGATTATAGCTAGCTTGGTTGGACCTCGGGCTTGTCTAGTTGGGCACCAATTTGTTAACCGAACAAAATCACCATTTGTCCATACCTGCAAGGAGGAGCATGTCAAATGGTAGCAATGCCCATAAATGTTATGAATGCGGATAATTATCTCTACCCCCTCTGTAAATAAATATAAGAGTGTTTAGAACACACCCCAAATGTAGAGTTATGTGTCCCTTGCACACTTTAAAATCATAGTTTCTGCTGTTTTATTACCATGTTTAGGTGTTAGCACCAGAATCTCAGCATGTAAAAATTTACACCATTTAGTGCTCTGCCATTGGTGTTTGGAGTGGGGCATGCTAGCAGGAATACTGAGGTCAACTGTAAGGAACATAATTATATTAAGTAAATAAATCATGCCTCTACGGTTCATATGTTTTTGATAACCATAGTATATTACCCAAAAAGGCTTTTGCCCCACTTTATATATAAAACAATGATCATGAAACAACCCGATACAAACGCACACCACCACAACAAACACACACCCAAGGCATGATACACAGGCGCTGAACGCAACAACACCACCCCTATACGAAGAGATGAAGCCGCATACGATGATCCATGGACTTCAAGGCAGCGCCTTCAGGAAGGATACGACACTGGAGCGCCGCCACCGCCCGATCCGAGGATCAGATTTTCCCATGGAGCAACACGATGGGGATTAAAGCCGCGACAATGCCTTCAAGAAGGGAACGAGCTTCGCCGCCGCCGGTCCGTCCGAAAAAGGAACATGTTTTCACCCCGGCCAATACTCACTGCCACCGAACACCGCACCCCAGCTGCCACACCGCCCACATGGCCAATGCCACCAGGCAGCACCAAGCCGCGGACTTTGCCCAAACGCACCGCGCTACCACCACCAGGGTCGCTGTCCCGGCATCCAAGACCTAGGCACTGTAGGGTAACGTAGCAGAAAACAAAAAAATTCGGACCTACGCACCAGCCCAAGACCACTATAGAGACTACATACATGGTTTGATCTTTTTTGTTACCGACTCGTAGCGCAGCGGGAAGTAGAGTCGATGACAATCGGCGGTGTAGATCCCCGTAGCTAGGATTTACAACCTCCCAACCGCGAGGATGTATACCCTCATCTGCCCCTCGGATAGCCCTCCGAGAGGTGGTCGGACATTCCCCCGGACGGTGTCGCGAACAGCCCTTCGGGAGGACCTTCGAAAGTCGGACAGTCACTTGGACAGCCCTTCGGGAGGACCTTTGAAACTCGGACGGTCACATGGACAGCCATTCGGGAGGCACTCTTGAACTAAGACCAAAACTATGATCTCTCTACAGAGTTGCACACATATTGTGTCATCGATCCGGCAGGGCTTCGCCGTCCAGAACTAGTTCCTGCCGGAACCCAGACAACCTTTCGGCTCTACGAAACTATTTCGCTGGGAGGGAGAGAGAGAGAGAGCCAGATCATGCATGGCATTTGTATGAGCGCAAGAGTGTTTCTTTAGGCAGCCCCCTCCACCCCTATTTATAGGCCAAGCCCAAGGGTGGCTTCTCCAAGAAGCCAAGGGGATAATACCAAAATGCCCTCAAGGTGGCTTTTCCAAGAAGCCAAGCAAAAAAACACTTTCACTATTCATGACGACATTTTTCAGCGTCGGTTCGAACTGAAAATATTTATTTGGGCTCGGAACATTTCCAGTACCCACTAAAATAATTTTCAGTGTGTTCCGAAACAATTCCGGTTTAGTGATTTTCATCTGCGAAAAGCAAACAAGAATGCACTTTCACTATTCATGAAGACAATTTTTCGCGTCCATTAAATCTGGAAATATTTCTGTGGGTCTTAGAATAATTCCAGTACCCACTAAAATGATTTTGGATTCGTTCTGAAACAATTTCAGATTAGTGAATTTCATCTGCGAAAAACAACAAAAGCGGTACCGGCAGCTCCGAAACATTTTTAGTTTTTATCCCCAAAAATTCCCAGAAGTTGCCAAAATAATTCTGGCACCCTCCAAGAATTATCAGGCGTGTCCCGAAACCAATTTGACTTAATGGTATATCTAGAAACAACTTTTCGGTGTTACGAAAATATTTCGCTATTCTCTCTCCAGAACTCTTCCATTGTCTCCGAAACTTTTTCGGCAAATTTCTCTCAGGCTCCCTGTCTAGTATTCAGCAAATAGATGACCCTTAAGTGTGCGACCCTATAGGTTCATTGAAGCATAGACATGACCGGAACACTTTCCGATCAATGATCAACATCGAAGCCGTGGACACCCATATTGACCCCTATACCCACACGAATGAATATTCGAGTGAACCTCCAGTTGCAGTGAGCTATTCATGTTGCTTCACGATATCTCACAAGCACCCGAGGTGAGATTTATTGCATCCCCGTGGACAAACAATTTGTCCACCATGCAAGTTACCTTGTTACCGTTTTTGTTCTCTTTTCTCATTTCCGTGTTTCGGCATCCCTGTGATCAAATCACACTGTGTCTGGCCAGACGATGATGGATACCGTAACACCGAGAGGGCCTGAGAATATCTCTCCATCGTCGGAGGAGCAAATCCCAATCTTGAGCTATCAAGTTACTTGACACACTTTTCCATGAACCCGTAAGCCGCCGTAATAGCCACCCATTTACGGATGACGTTTAACAAACCCCAAAGTTCATGACGCAAGTATGAACAAATTCGATACTCTCATGGAGTAAGGAATTATGCAAACATTAACCATCTCTGTGTTATCAACCATAAACTTGTGACGAATGAACCTCATAGCATAACATCAATCCGGGTCGATTCAACACAAATGTTCTCTTAACATTGTGCCCTCAAAGTTGTTGGCATTGACATGCCCATGATCAGGAAAACAGAACCAACATGCAACACTTGAGCTAGTCTTAGAGGCCAGACTAAGAATACTTCTTACCGTTCATTATTCCACACGTGCATATGAGTCTTCCTTCGAGCCTCGTGTTATTGCAGACTCGAGAACCATAGCAGTTATAGCATGGAACATAAACATACTTATGAACTTGGAGATAAATAATATCATTTATTATTGCCTCTAGGGCATATATCCTATAGGCACCACCTAAACCGAGACCCGCCGCTACCCCAACCCAAGAGACGAGCGGAAAGACACCGCCTTTCACACCCCTGGACGGCCCCGAGAGCCGACACCCAATAGGCCGGCCAAAACTGGCCTCCATCGCCCCGTCCTGCAGCCCTGAGCACGAGACGAGCTCGATCCTCCCGTCGGGCGCGAGACGAGCTCGGTCCTGTGATATGTCTTCGACGTATCTATAATTTTTGATTGCTCCATGCTATATTATCTACTGTTTTGGACTATATAGGGCTTTATTTTCCACTTTTATATTATTTTTGGGACTAACCTATTAACTGGAGGCCCAACCCAGAATTGTTGTTTTTTTGCCTATTTCAGTGTTTCGAAGAAACGGAATATCAAACGAAGTCCAAACGGAATGAAACCTTCGGGAACGTGATTTTCCCACGGAATGTGATCCAGGATACTTGTACCCTACTCCAAGGAAGCAAAGAGGCGGTCACGAGGGTGGGGGGAGCCCCCTAGGGCCCGCCCCTGCCTCGTGGGCCCCTCGGAGCTCCACCGACGTACTCCTTCCTCCTATATATACCTATGTACCCCCAAACGATCAGATACGGAGCCAAAAACCTAATTCCACCGCCACAACTTTTTGTATCCACGAGATCCCATCTTGGGGCCTGTTCCGGAGCTCCACCGGAGAGGGTCGTCATCACGGAGGGCTTCTACATCATCATAGCCTCTCCGATGAAGTGTGAGTAGTTTACTTCAGACCTTCGGGTCCATAGTTATTAGCTAGATGGCTTCTTCTCTCTTTTTGGATCTCAATACAATTTTCTCCCCCTCTCTTGTGGAGATCTATTCGATGTAATTTTCTTTTTGCGGTGTGTTTGTTGAGATCGATGAATTGTGGGTTTATGATCAAGTCTATCTATGAATAATATTTGAATCTTCTGAATTTTTTATGTATGATTGGTTATCTTTGCAAGTCTCTTCGAATTATCAGTTTGGTTTGGCCTACTAGATTGGTTTTTCTTGCCATGGGAGAAGTGCTTAGCTTTGGGTTCAATCTTGCGGTGTCCTTTCCCAGTGACAGAAGGGGCAGCAAGGCACGTATTGTATTGTTGCCATCGAGGATAACAAGATGGGGTTTATGTCATATTGCATGAATTTATCCCTCTACAGCATGTCATCTTGCTTAAGGTGTTACTCTGTTTTTAACTTAATACTCTAGATGCATGCTGGATAGCGGTCGATGAGTGGAGTAATAGTAGTAGATGCAGCCAGGAGTCGATCTACTTGTCTCGGACGTGATGCCTATATACATGATCATACCTAGATATTCTCATAACTATGCTCAATTCTGTCAATTGCACAACAGTAATTTGTTCATCCACCGTAGAAATACTTATGCTCTTGAGAGAAGCCACTAGTGAAACCTATGGCCCCCGGGTCTATTCTCATCATATCAATCTCCATCACTTTATTATTGCTTTGCTTTTTTACTTTTCCTTTTACTTTTTACTTTGCATCTCTATACCAAAAATACCAAAAATACAATCTATCATCTCTATCAGATCTCAGTCTCGTAAGTGATCGTGAAGGGATTGACAACCCCTAATCGCGTTGGTTGCGAGGAGCTATTGTTTTTGTGTAGGTACGAGGGACTTGCGCGCAGCCTCCTACCGGATTGATCCCTTTTTTCTCAAAAACTGAGGAAAATACTTATGCTACTTTGCTGCATCATCCACTCCTCTTCGGGGAAATCCAACGCAGTGCTCAAGAGGTAGCAAGAAGAATTTCTGGCGCCGTTGCCGGGTAGTCTACGCAAAAGTCAACATAGCAAGTACCCATCACAATCCCTATCTCCCGCATTACATTAGTTGCCATTTGCCTCTCATTTTCCTCTCCCCCACTTCACCCTTGCCGTTTTATTCTCCCTCTCTTAACTGTTTGCCTTTTTCTCGCTTGCCTTTTGTTTGCTCGTGTGTTGGATTGCCTGTTTGTCGCGATGGCTCAAGATAATACCAAATTTTGTGACTACACCAATACCAACAATAATGATTTCCTTAGCACTCCGAATGCTCACCTTGCCAATACTGAATCTTGTGAAATCAATACTGCTTTGTTGAATCTTGTTATGAAAGATCAATTCGCCGGCCTTCCTAGTGAAGATGTCGCTACTCATCTGAATAGCTTCTTTGATTTATGTGATATTCAAAAGAAGAAAGATGTTGCTAATGATATTGTTAAATTGAAGCTATTTCCTTTTTCTCTTAGAGATCGTGCTAAAGCTTGGTTTTCGTCTTTGCCTAAAAATAGTACTGATTCTTGGAACAAGTGCAAAGATGCTTTTATCTCTAAGTATTTTCCTCCCGCTAAGATCATCTCTCTTAGAAACGACATTATGAATTTTAAGCAACTTGATCATGAACATGTTGCACAAGCTTGGGACATAATGAAATTAATGATACGTAATTGCCCTACTTATGATTGAATTTGTGGATGATTATACAAAACTTTTATGCCGGATTGAATTTTGCTTCTAGGAATCTTTTAGATTCGGCCACGCGAGGCACTTTTATGGAAATCACTTTAGCAGATGCTACTAAACTCCTAGATAATATTATGGTTAATTATTCTCAATGGCACACTGAAAGATCCACTAATAAGAAAGTGCATGCGATAGAAGAAATCAATGGTTTGAGTGGAAAGATGGATGAACCTATGAAATTATTTGCTACTAAGAGTGTTGATGTCTACTACACAACCTTGTTCTTGTAGACGTTGTTGGGCCTGCAAGTGCATAGGTTTGTAGGACAGTAGCAAATTTCCCTCAAGTGGATGACCTAAGGTTTATCAATTCGCGAGAGGCGTAGGAGGAAGATGGTCTCTCTCAAACAACCCTGCAACCAAATAACAAAAACTCTCTTGTGTCCCCAACACACCCAATACAAAGGTAAATTGTATAGGTGCACTAGTTTGGTGAAGAGATGGTGATACAAGTGCAATATGGCACTAGTAGAAAACCGGCCTATTGTCCCGGTTCGTAAGGGCCTTTAGTCCCGGTTCCTGAACTGGGACTAAAGGGTCGTTACTAATACCCTCACCCTTTAGTCCCGGTTCAAACCAGAACCGGGACTGATGGGCCTCCACGTGGCCTGTGCGCCGAGCCCAGGCAGGAGGGCCTTTGGTCCCGGTTGGTAGCACCAACCGGGACCAATAGGCATCCACGCGTCAGCATTTCTGTGGCTGGGGTTTTTGGTTTTTTTTTAAAGGGGAGGAGGGGGTTTGGGGATTTTGGGGGGTTAATTTAGGTATTTCATATATTGTGTTAGCTAGATAGCTAATTAATAGAGAGAAGTGTCCTCTCTTATGTCCATGCTTGGTCGACGTTACGTACTAAACATACGTATAGAGAAGACTAGGCATATTCTAGCTAGTAAGAAAATGAAGGAAACAGAAGATCGTCATGAACATATATGCATACAGAGAGAAGTGATATCGACCACATCTCCTTCTCCGAGAGATTGGTCGAACAACAAGTTCTCGTATATCTATTGTCCGACACTACCGGCTACATATATACAATAATTATCTTTTACAAATATAATCTCTTAAATTACGGACGCATGGTCCACATAGTATTCTCCGTCTTCAGCGATCACGTGGTCAAGAAAGAATGCCGCCAATTCCTCTTGAATTGCTCGCATGCGATCTGGTCCTAGGAGTTCATTCCGCTGCCGAAACATCTAATTTGAAGAAGGGGGTCAATACACACACACACACACGCACACACACACACACACACACACACACACACACACACACACACACATATATATATATATATATATGAATGAAACTCAACACAAATGATGGTAATAAACAAAAATTGTGAATATTATTTCTTACGCACTTCATATTGTTTCTCAGAGTACCCGCCCCGCTCACAGGTCGTGTGGCGGATGGACTCGCAGACGTAGTATCCACAGAAATCATTCCCTTGTTCCTGCCACAACCACTTTACAAGAAATAGAGGTCAATTAAACAGATAAGCAAGAATGCCAAATGGTATTGATGAAACTAGCGCTTGAATCAATAGCTAGGAGACGCGCGGAACATGGTACTATAGTACTTACTTTCGGGTATCTAAATTCCAGCTCCTTCGGGAGTCCCGGGGAATTTGTGCTGAATTTTCTCCAAACACTGCCAGACAAAAGAAAACAATTACTTGATATCAGGAAATGAACAAATTTGCTGATATGGTGGATAATGATCGATTTAACTTACTTCTTGAAGATTTCAGTCATGTCCGCATACTCCTGGGGATCTTTTCGTCTCGAGTCCAAGACAGTTACTACTCGCTTCTCAAGCCTAATCTCCAGGAGAATATAGTGGAAACTGCGCACGCATGCATAACTCATCAATTACATTACTATAACCTGGACTAATATATAAGGGAAACCGAATATGCACAAGACAACACTCACTTGAAGTTGTAAGGAAAGAGTATTATATTTTTGTGTTCATTTATTTTGAATGATCGTAGCAAGCTGGCCTCGGTTTCTGCGGCATGATCTTTAACCTGAACTGCATCTATGAGATTTGTGTTAATGAACCCAATATCACCGATTTGTCTTTTCTTCAATTCGGCGATCTTCAATCTGCATAATATAGTGAGGATAATTATAAATACATGCAATGAAAGAGCTGAGCTATGTAGAGAGACTTAATGACAGAAGTAGTAGTACTTACAGACAGTAGCAGGTGACCGTTGCTTTATCGAGGGCCAATTGATTGAAAAACTGATAGAACTCCTCAAATGGAACATGCAACAGTACAATTCCAACGAGGTCATGCTCCGGTTTAACTCTCATATACAAAGTATTCCTCCCCCCAGACTCTCTGCAGGTTTTCATGTACCAATCATGCAATCTTCGCATCATCGTTGTTAGAGATCTTTCATCTTTGACGAGAGGCTTCCCGTACTCGTATATGTGTATCTGCACGTCCAGGAAACCATAATCTACATCGTCGGGCAGATAATCGTCAAGATTGGTATAACCGGGCGCCATCCTCGGATCGACGCTAGGCACCTTGAGCGGGGGGCACGATTGCTTTGCTTATTCGCCGAGATGGGCAATTTGTTTCCCAGCTACTCGTCGTTCTTTCGGCCTTTGATCATTGACTGTACTTCCCGACCGCGACGCTTCGACCCATGTCTTTGCAATAATGCGCTCACAGTTGCCTTTTGGCGGAGACTTGGGTGGTTTTGCCAGGGCAGCCAGAGTGCGCTTCACTTTCACCGAATCTACCTTCTCCTTCGGAGGTGGATGTCTCTGTGCTTTCAACCCTTGAAACCAGTCATCCTTCTCGGTTCGCGCGATCCCCGCGTTCTCCTCCGGGCTCATCTCGTATGGTAACTTCTCTGGAGATTTCAGAGAAGGACCGAATTTTTATTTTCTCCCGCCTCTGGCTGTACTGCTAGAAGCCGGCAGAGCAGACGGAGTGGCAGTCTTCTTTACTGCTTGCTTTTTGCGAGGCGGAGGAGAAGGACTACGACGCGCCGGAGTAGCTGCCGGAGCGGCGGCGGGTCTCTTCCGCCCTTGCTGACGAGGCGGAGAAGGAGTAGGCTGGCTGCTCGGGCGCGCCGGCGCAGGCGGAGAAGGAGGCGGAGTGCCGCCACGCGCCGGAGAAGGAGCCGGCCAAGGGCCCTGATCGTCACTCGCCGGAGGAGGAGGCGGTGGAGGAGGTGGAGTCCCCTGACTCGCCGGAGGAGTAGGAGGCGGCGGAGGCGTCCAGTTTGGATGGTTGATGAGCTCCTTCCGCCATAGGCATGGAGTCTTCAGAGCAGAACCCAGCCGAGTCTCCCCTTCTCCGGTAGGGTGGTGAAGCGGGAGGTCCTCAAATCCCTCCGTTATTTCATCCACCATCACCTTAGCATATCCTTCTGGAATCGGCCGGCAGTGAAAAGTTGCGTCGGGTTCATTAGGATAAACAGAGCCAACAGCCGCCTTGACCTTCATATTCATCCACTGCGTCATAAGGTGGCAATTTTGAGCCTCCGTGATAGCATCCACGGGATAGCTGGCAGGAGCCGTGAAGACAAGCTCTGGCTGAAGCAGCTCGGTGGAAGCCACGCTGCTTCTCCGCTGAGATGGCGGGGTAGCTTCAGGGGAAGCTTCGGCAGTTCGTTTCTCCCGGTCTGCTTCTCGTTCCTCTATCCCGAGTACCCTTTCTTTAAGCGCCTGCAGTTCGGACTGCTGCACTTTCTTCCTCCTCTCCTGGCTTTTGTAACCGCCTGCGTCCGGAAACCCAGCCTTCCATGGAATGGAGCCTGGCGTGCCTCGTGTCCGTCCAGGGTGCTCAGGATTCCCGAGGGCCTTTGTGAGCTCGTCGTTCTCTCTGTCTGGAAGGGACGTCCCTTCCTGCGCTGCAGCGATATAGTACCGAAGCTTTTTCAAGGGTATGTCAGCTTGCTCATCCGTCCAAATGAACTTCCCTGTTACAGGGTCCAAGGTTCCGCCAGCCCCGAAGAACCAAGTCCGGCAACGGTCTGGCCCGCTCATTGTCTCTGGTTCAATCCCTTTTTCAACCAGATCATTCTCAGCCTTGGCCCACTTAGGCCGGGCTACCAGGTAGCCACCTGACCCCATGCGATGGTCAAGCTTCTTCTTCGCAGCATTTTTCTTGTTTGTCTCCGACATCTTCTTACTCTTTTCCGATGTCTTGTGGGCCACAAATGCAGGCCAGTCATCTCTGATCTTCTCATATATGCCCTTGAATTCTGGTGTCTCTTTTTTCTCGACAAACCTATTCAGGTCTTTCTTCCACCTCCTGAATAGGTCTGCCATCCTCTTAAGAGCAAAAGACTTGATTAGTTGCTCTTTAACTCGCTTCTCCGGATCATCCTCTGGCGGTAGGGTGAAATTTGACTTCAGCTCAGTCCAAAGATCATTTTTCTGCAGATCATTGACATAAGACACCTCAGACACCAAAACAATGAATGCATCAATTAGCTAGTCAGCACAGGCTTAACTAATATATATACCTGGCCGGACTCAGCTCGGTCGCCGGACTCGTTTCGGTCACCGGACCCATCGTCACGTTCTTCTTCTTGCACCGGCATTAGGTCACCAGAGCCAGCTTCTTCACCCTCTCCTTCCAGAGTACCATCGGTGTCGTTGAGATACAACGAGACGGCATCACTTTCTTCTGCGATGATGTCCCTCAACAACGCTGCTCTTGCTTCGTCTCGGGCGATAGTGTCCATAGTTTCTACAAATATTTACAACATAGCAATTATTATTCAAACATGACAAATGGATATATTAGTGGCAAACGTAGAGCTAGCTAGCTAATCATAGTAAGGAATCATATATATTAATTAGTGGCCTAGGCGCTGCTTCTCTAGTGTTTGGGGTGGCCTCGACAACGCTTCAAGGGTTTGGTGTGGCCTCGACAACGCTTCAAGGAGGGGGTAATATCGACCCCCCCCCCCATGTGTTGAAGCTATCGGGAGGGGGTATATCGACAACGAGGACACTACATCTATGTCCCTCGACGACCCTCGTTCCTGATAAAAAAAAGAGGAAGAAGAAGAAAAAAAAGAGGAAAAAAAAACTCCTCTATTCTTTCTCCTCCTCTTTTTTTTTCTTCTTCCTCTTCTTTTTTTATCCTCTTCTTCCTCTCATGTTCGAGAGGATCGCCGAGTGGTCGGGAGGTTGCCTAGTGTCAAAGGATTCAACAAAACCATGTCTTCATCATTAGGCGAAAGTAACAGGTGCATGATGGTACGAAGCTCTCCAAAGTTATTTTGGAACGGAGTCCCAGATAGGATAATTCTCTTTTTGGTACAAAGTTCAGCAAGAACCTTCCAAATATCGTTATTTGGAAGGCCTTTGCTGAAATTCATACAAAAAGGCAAATTATCCTATCCGGGACACCATTCCAAAATAACTTTGGAGGACTTCGTACCATCATGCCCTGGTTACTTCCGGCTAATGATGAAGCCATGGATTTCTTCAATACTTTGACACTAGGAAACCTCTCTTGACCCCTCGAACCCTCGACAACCCTGGAACCCTCGACCCCTAGACGACCCTGCTGGAACCCTCGACCCTGGAACCCTCGACCCCTCGACCCTGAAACCCTCGACCCTTGACCCCTTAACGACCCTCGACCCTCTACCCTAGTTCCCGACCCTCGACACCCTCGTTATAGCGACAACGACGCGGCATACATATACATGGGAAAATAATGTTATCGGGAGGGGGTATCGGTACCCCCCCCCCTCGTGTTGAAGTTTTTCTTCTTTCTCCTCTATTCCTTTCTTTCTTCTTCTCCTCTTCGTTTTCTTCTTATCCCTCGAGAAAGGAAAATAAGGAAAAGAAAGAAAAGAGAAAGAAGGAAGAAGGAAGAAGAAGAAAAAAAAGAAGAAAAAAAAGAGGAGAAGAAGAAAAGAATAGAGGAGAAGAAGAAAAAATAGAATAATTTTTTCTATTTTTTCTTCTTCTCCTCTATTCCTTTCTTCTTCTCCTCTTCTTTTTCTTCTTTTCCCTCTCATTCTTTTTCTTCTTCTTCTTCCTTCTTCCTTCTTCCTCTTTTCTTCCTTTTCCTTATTTTACTTTTTCCTCTACACTAACCTAATTAAAATGCACTAACCTAAAATCGATATCTACTAACAACCTAAATAAAAAATTAATACATATATGAAAAAACATATATAAACAAAAAATGCTATGAACATTATATTCATACATACATATATAGGCACATCCATTCATCATATAGCTATAAACAAAAAAATTAATACATATATGAAAAAACATATATATAAAAAATTGCTCGACGGCGGCGGCTCACAACGGGTGCTGCCGGCGAGGGCGTCAGCGACGGCGACGACGGGCTCGGGGCGGCGCGGGGACAGCGGGCTCGGGGCGGCGGGGGGCAGGGGCGGCGACGACATCGGGGCGGCGGGGGCGACGACGGGGCGGCGCGGGGCAGGGGCGACGGCGACGGCGACGACGGGCTCGATCAGGGCGGCGACGAGGACGGCGGGCTCGGGGCGGCGCGGGGCAGGGGCGACGGCGGGGGCGGCGACGACGTCAGCGCGGCGCGGGCGACAACGGGGCGGCGCGGGGCGCGGGCAGCGACGACGTGCACGGGCAACGATGACGAGGAGCAGGGCGTCGGGGCAGAGGGCGGCGTCGGGGCGGGATCGAAGAACTGAACGAAATTTTTCACAAGTCTTGCTTATATAGACGGCGCATTAGTCCCGGTTCGTACCTCCAACCGGGACCAAAGGCCTGTGCTGCCCCGAAGCCAAGTATTTAGTCCCACCTCGCTAGTTGAGAGGGAGGCACACCTGTTTATAAGGTGCGGTGCGCCATCCCTCTCGAGCTCCTCTCTAAAGCAGGCTTTCGGGCCTAACACTGCAATTTGTGCATGTGGGCCTACTGGGCCTCCCTCGGGCCTGAATCCTGGCCCATGGTAGGGTTTTTAGTCGTATTCAGGCCGTTGGGGCCCAGTAGGTGGCATTTTTTTGTTTTTTTCTTCCTTTATAATTTTAGAAAAATTATAAACTTTCTGTTAGTGCCATTAGTTTACAAATTTGAAAACACTTTTTTGGTTTTTTTGTTTTCTTTGTTGCTTTATTTTGTTTTTGCTATATTTTTTAATTCTTTCTGCTTTTAGGTCAGCAAAATTATGAACTTTCTGTTAGTGCTATTAGTTTTCAAATTTGAATAATTAAAATTTGAATTCTTTGAAATTTGTGTGAATCACAAGTTTGTGATTAACTTTAATAAAAAAATTAACATAGATGCTCCTACTCGTCTGTTTTCAAATGAACTCTAAAATACTTGGCATAACATACTCGTCTGTTACAAATTTGGCATGGTATCATCATAATAGTTGCGGGCGAAAGTCTTCACTTTTTCTTCGCTTGTGTCATTTGCTTATTGCGGCATAACCATGGATAATCTTCATCGTTTATCATGATGCTTGGGTCAGCCTTGACATTGAAGGGAGGAATTTCATGAAACCTTTCATAATCTTCAGACATGTCTGTCTTGCCCTCCACTCCCAGGATGTCCCTTTTTCCTGAAAGAACTATGTGTCGCTTTGGCTCATCGTATGATGTATTCGTTTCCTTATCTTTTCTTTTTCTCGATTTGGTAGACATGTCCTTCACATAGATAACCTGTGCCACATCATTGGCTAGGACGAACGGTTCATCAGTGTACCCAAGATTTTTCAGATCGACTGTTGTCATTCCATACTGTGGGTCTACATGTACCCCGCCTCCTGACAGATTAACCCATTTGCACTTAAACAAAGGGACCTTAAAATCTTGTCCGTAGTCAAGTTCCCATATGTCCACTATGTAACCATAATATGTGTCCTTTCCCTTATCGGTTGTTGCATCAAAGCGTACACCGCTGGTTTGGTTGGTGCTCTTCTGATCTTGGTCAATCGTGTAAAATGTATTCCCATTTATCTCGTATCATTTCCAAATCAATACAGTCAAAGATGGTCCCCTAGACAACAAGTACAACTCATCACAAACAGTGTTGTCACCTCTGATACGTGCTTCCAACCAACTACTGAAAGTCCTGATGTGTTCACATGTAATCCAGTCGTCGCACTGCTCCGGGTGTTTGGAGCGCAGACTGTTCTTGTGTTCATCGACATACGGGGTCACCAACGTAGAGTTCTGTAGAACTGTGTAGTGTGCTTGAGACCAAGAATGCCCGTCCCTGCATATTATTGAGTCCGCTCCTAGCGTGCCTTTTCCAGTCAGTCTCCCCTCATACCGCGATTTAGGGAGACCTATCTTCTTAAGGCCAGGAATGAAGTCAACACAAAACCCAATGGCATCCTTGTTGGAAATATGCCCTAGAGGCAATAATAAATAGGTTATTATTATATTTCCTTGTTCATGATAATCGTTTATTATCCACGCTAGAATTGTATTGATAGGAAACTCAGATACATGTGTGGATACATAGACAACACCATGTCCCTAGTAGGCCTCTAGTTGACTAGCTCGTTGATCAATAGATGGTTACGGTTTCCTGACCATGGACATTGGATGTCATTGATAACGGGATCACATCATTAGGAGAATGATGTGATGGACAAGACCCAATCCTAAGCCTAGCACAAGATCATGTAGTTCGTATGCTAAAGCTTTTCTAATGTCAAGTATCATTTCCTTAGACCATGAGATTGTGCAACTCCCGGATACCGTAGGAATACTTTGGATGTGCCAAACGTCACAACGTAACTGGGTGGCTATAAAGGTACACTACGGGTATCTCCGAAAGTGTCTGTTGGGTGGCACGAATCGAGACTGGGATTTGTCACTCCGTGTAACGGAGAGGTATCTCTGGGCCACTCGGTAGGACATCATCATAATGTGCACAATGTGATCAAGGAGTTGATCATGAGATGATGTGTTACGGAACGAGTAAAAGAGACTTGCCGGTAACGAGATTGAACAAGGTATTGGGATACCGACGATCGAATCTCGGGCAAGTATCGTACCGATAGACAAAGGGAATTGTATACGGGATTGATTAAGTCCTTGACATCGTGGTTCATCCGATGAGATCATCATGGAACATGTGGGAGCCAACATGGGTATCCAGATCCCGTTGTTGGTTATTGACCGGAGATCATCTCGGTCATGTCTGCATGTCTCCCGACCCGTAGGGTCTACACACTTAAGGTTCGATGACGCTAGGGTTATAAAGGAAGCTTGTATGTGGTTACCGAATGTTGTCCGGAGTCCCGGATGAGATCCCGAACGTCACGAGGAGTTCCGGAATGGTCCGGAGGTAAAGATTTATATATAGGAAGTCCTATTTCGGCCATCGGGACAAGTTTCGGGGTCATCGGTATTGTACCGGGACCACCGGAGGGGTCCCGGGGGCCCACCAGGTGGGGCCACCTATCCCGGAGGGTCCCATGGGATGAAGTGGGAAGGGATCCAGCCCAAAGTGGGCTGGGGCGCCACTTCCCCTAAGGCCCATGCGCCTAGGGTGAAGGGGGAACCCTAAAGGAAGAGTCCCAAGGGGGTAAGGCACCTCCTAGGTGCCTTGGGGGGGAGGGAATCCTCCCCTGGCCGCTGCCCCCTAGGAGATTGGATCTCCTAGGGCTGGCGCACCCCTCCCTTGGGATCCCTATATATAGTGGGGGTAGAGGGCCTCTTGAGGGACACCTTTTGCCTTTGGTGCAGCCCCTCCCTCTCCCAAGTTCTTCTCCTCTCCCGCAGGTGCTCGGCGAAGCCCTGCAGGATTGCCACGCTCCTCCGCCACCACCACGCCGTTGTGCTGCTGCTGGATGGAGTCTTCCTCAACCTCTCCCTCTCTCCCTGCTGGATCAAGGCGTGGGAGACGTCATCGGGCTGTACGTGTGTTGAACGCGGAGGTGCTGTCCGTTCGGCACTAGGATCATCGGTGATTTGAATCACGACGAGTACGACTCCATCAACCCCATTCACTTGAACGCTTCCGCTTAGCGATTTACAATGGTATGTAGATGCACTCTCCTTCCCCTCGTTGCTGGTTTCTCCATAGATAGATCTTGGTGACACGTAGGAAATTTTTTGAATTTCTGCTACGTTCCCCAACAGTGGCATCATGAGCTAGGTCTATTGCGTAGATTCTTTGCACGAGTAGAACACAAAGTAGTTGTGGGCGTTGATTTTGTTCAATATGCTTACCGTGACTAGTCAATCTTGATTCGGCGGCATTGTGGGATGAAGCGGCCCAGACCGACCTTACACGTACACTTACGTGAGACAGGTTCCACCGACTGACATGCACTAGTTGCATAAGGTGGCTAGCGGGTGCCAGTCTCTCCCACTTTAGTCGGATCGGATTTGATGAAAAGGGTCCTTATGAAGGGTAAATAGCAATTGACATATCACGTTGTGGTTTTGCGTAGGTAAGAAACGTTCTTGCTAGAAACCCATAGCAGCCACGTAAAACATGCAAACAACAATTAGAGGACGTCTAACTTGTTTTTGCAGGGTATGCTATGTGATGTGATATGGCCAAGAAGAATGTGATGAATGATATGTGATGTATGAAATTGATCATGTTCTTGTAATAGGATTCACGACTTGCATGTCGATGAGTATGACAACCGGCAGGAGCCATAGGAGTTGTCTTTATTTATTGTATGACCTGCGTGTCATTGAACAACGTCATGTAATTACTTTACTTCATTGCTAAAGTGTTAGCCATAGTAGTAGAAGTAATAGTTGACGTGACAACTTCATGAAGACACGATGATGGAGATCATGGTGTCATGCTGGTGACGACGATGATCATGGAGCCCCGAAGATGGAGATCAAAAGGAGCAAAGTGATGATGGCCATATCATGTCACTATTTGATTGCATGTGATGTTTATCATGTTTTTGCATCTTATTTGCTTAGAACAACGGTAGTAAATAAGATGATCCCTCATTAAAATTTCAAGAAAGTGTTCCCCCTAACTGTGCACCGTTGCGAAAGTTCGTCGTTTCGAAGCACCACGTGATGATCGGGTGTGATAGATTCTTACGTTCACATACAACGGGTGTAAGACAGATTTACACACGCGAAACACTTAGGTTGACTTGACGAGCCTAGCATGTACAGACATGGCCTCGGAACACAGAAGACCGAAAGGTCGAGCATGAGTCGTATGACAGATACGATCAACATGAAGATGTTCACCGACGTTGACTAGTCCGTCTCACGTGATGATCGGACACGGCCTAGTTGACTCGGATCATGTAATCACTTAGATGACTAGAGGGATGTCTATCTGAGTGGGAGTTCATAAGATGAACTTAATTATCCTGAACATAGTCAAAAGATATTGCAAATTATGTCGTAGCTCGCACTTTAGTTCTACTGTTTTAGATATGTTCCTAGAGAAAATATAGTTGAAAGTTGATAGTAGCAATTATGCGGACAGTAGAAGGCTTGTGTCCTTAATGCACCACTCGGTGTGCTGGACCTCGAACATGGTCTGTGGATGTTGCGAACATCCGACATACACGTTTTGATGACTACATGATAGTTCGGTAATGTTAAATGGTTTAGAATTGAGGCACCGAAGACATTTTGAAATGTCGCGGAACATATGAGATGTTTCAAGAGTTGAAATTGGGATTTCAGGCTCGTGCCCACGTCAAGAGGTATAAGACCTCCAACGACTTTCTTGGCCTGCAAACTAAGGGAGAAAAGCTCAATCGTTGAGCTTGTGCTCAAATTGTCTGAGTACAACAATCACTTGAATCGAGTGGGAGTTGATCTTCCAGATAAGATAGTGATGTTTCTCCAAAGTCATTGCCACCAAGCTGCTAGAGCTTCGTGATGAACTATAACATATCAGGGATAGATATGATGATCCTTGAAATATTCACGATGTTTGACACCGCGAAAGTAGAAATCAAGAAGGAGCATCAATTGTTGATGGTTAGTGAAACCACTAGTTTCAAGAAGGGCAAGGGCAAGAAGGGATACTTCATGAAACGGCAAATCAGCTGCTGCTCTAGTGAAGAAACCCAAGGTTGAACCTAAACCCGAGACTAAGTGCTTCTGTAATGAGGGGAACAGCTACTGGAGCAGAATTACCCTAGATACTTGGTAGATGAGAAGGCTGTCGATAGAAGTATATTGGATATACATTATGTGAATGTGTACTTTACTAGTACTCCTAGTAGCATCAGGGTATTAAATACTGGTTCGGTTGCTAAGTGTTAGTAACCCGAAATAAAAGCTACTGAATAAACGGAGACTAGCTAAAGGTGAGCTGACGAGATGTGTTGGAAGTGCTTCCAAGGTTGATATGATCAAGCATCACACGCTCCCTCTACCATCGAGATTGGTGTTAAACCAAAATAATTGTTATTTGGTGTTTGCGTTGAGCATAGACATGATTGGATTATGTCTATCGCAATACGGTTATTCATTTAAGGAGAATAATGGTTACTCTATTTATTTGAATAATACCTTTAATGGTCTTGCACCTAGAATGAATGGTTTATTGAATCTCGATCATAGTGATACACATGTTCATGCCAAAAGATATAAGATAGTAATGATAGTACCACCTACTTGTGGCACTGCCATGTAAGTCATATTGGTATAAAACGCATGAAGAAGCTCCATGTTGATGGATCTTTGAACTCACTCATTTCTGAAAAGATTGAGATATGTGAACCATGTCTGTTGGTATATACGCATGAAGAAACTCCATGCAGATGGACCGTTTGGACTCGCTTGATTTTGAATCGCTTGAGACATGCAAATCATACCACATGGGCAAGATGACTGAAAGCTTCGGTTTCAGTAAAATGGAACAAGAAAGCAACTTGTTGGAAGTAACACATTTTGATGTGTGCAGTCCAATGAGTGCTGAGGCACGCGGTGGATATCGTTATGCTCTTACTTCACAGATGATTTGAGTAGATACTGAGAATATTTACTTGATGAAACACAAATCTGAATTATTGAATGGTTCAAGTAATTTCAGAGTGAAGTTGAATATCGTCGTGACAAGAGGATAAAATATCTATGATATGATCATAGAGATGAATATCTGAGTTGCGAGTTTGGTACACAATTGAGACATTATGGAAATTGTTTCACGACTAGTACCGCCTGGAACACCATAGTGTGATGGTGTGTCCGAACATCATAACTGCACCCTATTGGATATGGTGCGTACCATGATGTCTCTTATCAAATTACCACTATCGTTCATGGGTTAGGCATTAGAGACAACCGCACTCACTTTAAATAGGGAACCACATAAATCCGTTGAGACGACACCGTATGAACTATGGTTTAGTGAAACCTAAGTTGTTGTTTCTTAAAAGTTTGGGGCTACGACGCTTATGTGCAAAAGTTTCAGGCTGATAAGCACGAACCCAAAGCGGATAAATGCATCTTCATAGACACCCAAAACAGTTGGGTATCCCTCCTGTCTCAGATCCGAAAGCAATAGGGATTGTTTCTCAATCGGGTCCTTTCTCGAGGAAAAGTTTCTCTCGAAAGAATTGAGTGGGAGGATGGTGGAGACTTGATGAGGTTATTGAACCGTCACTTCAACTAATGTGTAGCAGGGCACAGGAATTGTTCCTATGGCACCTACACCAATTGAAGTGGAAGCTTATGATAGTGATCATGAGACTTCGGATCAAGTCACTCCCAAACCTCGTAGGATGACAAGGATGCGTACTACTTCAGAGAGGTACGTAATCCTGTCTTGGAAGTCATGTTGCTAGACAACAATGAACCTACGAGCTATGGAGAAGCGATGGTGGGCCCGGATTCCAATGAATGGCTCGAGGCCATAACATCCGAGAAAGGATCCATGTACGAAAACAAAGTGTAGACTTTGGCAGAACGGCTCGATGGTCGTGAGGCTGTTGAGTACAGATGGATTTTGAAAGGAAGACGGACAATGATGGTAAATGTCACCATTAAGAAAGCTCGACTTGTCATTAAGATGTTTTCCGACAAGTTCAAGGAGTTGACTGCGATGAGACTTTCTCACTCGTAGCGATGCTAAGAGTCTGTTGGAATTATGTTAGCGATTACTGCATTATTTATGAAATTGTGCAGATAGGATGTCAAAACATTGTTTCCTCGACGATTTTCTTGAGGAAAGGTTGTATGTGATACAACCAGAAGGTTTTGTCAATCCTGAAAGATGCTAATAAGTATGCAAAGCACCAGCAATCCTCCTGAGGACTGGAGTAAGCATCTCGGAGTTGGAATGTACACTTTGATGAGTTGATCAAAGATTTTAGGTTTATATAAAGTTTATGAGAAACTTGTATTTCCAAAAAAGTGAGTGGGAGCACTATAGAATTTCTGATGAGTATATGTTGTTGACATATTGTTTATCGGAAATGATGTAGAATTTCTGGAAAGCATATAGGGTTATTTGAAGAGTGTTTTCAATGGAAAACCTGGATTAAGCTACTTGAACATTGAGCATCAAGATCTATAAGGATAGATCAAAATCGATTAATAGTACTTTCAAATGAATACATACCATGACAAGATTTTGAAGGAATTCAAAATAGATCAGCAAAGAAGGAGTTCTTGGCTGTATTACACATGTGAGTATTGAGTAAGACTCAAGACCTGACCACGGCAGAAGAGAGAGAAAGGACGAAGGTCGTCACCTATGATTTAGTCGTAGGCTCTAAAGTATGCTATGTTGTGTACCGCACCTGAAGTGTGCCAAGCCATGAGTCAGTCAAGGGGTACAAGTGTGATCCAGGAATGGATCACAGGACAACGGTCAAGGTTATCCTTAGTAACTAGTGGACTAAGGAATTTTCTCGATTATGGAGGTGGAAAAGAGTTCGTCGTAAAGGGTTACGCCGATGCAAACTTTGACACTGATACAGATTATACTAAGTAGTAAATTGGATTCGTATAGTAGAACAGTTATTTGGAATAGTTCCAAATAGAGCGTGGTAACTGCATCTAGGAGATGACATAGAGATTTGTAAAGCACACACGGATCTGAAAGGTTCAGACCCGTTGACTATAACATCTCTCACAAGCATAACATGATCAAACCAAAACTCATTGAGTGTTAATCACATAGTAATGTGAACTAGATCATTGACTCTAGTAAACTCTTTGGGTGTTAGTCACATGGGGATGTGACCTTGGGTGTTGGAATCATTGCAATCACATATCGATGTGAGCTGGATTATTGACTCTAGTGCAAGTGGGAGACTGTTGGAAATATGCCCTAGAGGCAATAATAAATAGGTTATTATTATATTTCCTTGTTCATGATAATCTTTTATTATCCATGCTAGAATTGTATTGATAGGAAACTCAGATACATGTGTGGATACATAGACAACACCATGTCCCTAGTAAGCCTCTAGTTGACTAGCTCGTTGATCAATAGATGGTTACGGTTTCCTGACCATGGACATTGGATGTCATTGATAACGGGATCACATCATTAGGAGAATGATGTGATGGACAAGACCCAATCCTAAGCCTAGCACAAGATCATGTAGTTCGTATGCTAAAGCTTTTCTAATGTCAAGTATCATTTCCTTAGACCATGAGATTGTGCAACTCCCGGATACCGTAGGAATACTTTGGGTGTGCCAAACGTCACAACGTAACTGGGTGGCTATAAAGGTACACTACGGGTATCTCCGAAAGTGTCTGTTGGGTGGCACGAATCGAGACTGGGATTTGTCACTCCGTGTAACGGAGAGGTATCTCTGGGCCCACTCGGTAGGACATCATCATAATGTGCACAATGTGATCAAGGAGTTGATCACGAGATGATGTGTTACGGAACGAGTAAAAGAGACTTGCCGGTAACGAGATTGAACAAGGTATTGGGATACCGACGATCGAATCTCGGGCAAGTATCGTACCGATAGACAAAGGGAATTGTATACGGGATTGATTAAGTCCTTGACATCGTGGTTCATCCGATGAGATCATCGTGGAACATGTGGGAGCCAACATGGGTATCCAGATCCCGCTGTTGGTTATTGAACGGAGATCATCTCGGTCATGTCTGCATGTCTCCCGAACCCGTAGGGTCTACACACTTAAGGTTCGATGACGCTAGGGTTATAAAGGAAGCTTGTATGTGGTTACCGAATGTTTTTAGGAGTCCCGGATGAGATCCCGGACGTCATGAGGAGTTCCGGAATGGTCCGGAGGTAAAGATTTATATATAGGAAGTCCTATTTCGGCCATCGGGACAAGTTTCGGGGTCATCGGTATTGTACCGGGACCACCGGAGGGGTCCCGGGGGCCCACTGGGTGGGGCCACCTATCCCGGAGGGTCCCATGGCCTGAAGTGGGAAGGGATCCAGCCCAAAGTGGGCTGGGGCGCCACTTCCCCTAAGGCCCATGCGCCTAGGGTGAAGGGGGAACCCTAAAGGAAGAGTCCCAAGGGGGTAAGGCACCTCCTAGGTGCCTTGGGGGGGAGGGAATCCTCCCCTGGCCGCCGCCCCCTAGGAGATTGGATCTCCTAGGGCTGGCGCACCCCCCCCCCTTGGGATCCCTATATATAGTGGGGGTAGAGGGCCTCTTGAGGGACACCTTTTGCCTTTGGTGCAGCCCCTCCCTCTCCCAAGTTCTTCTCCTCTCCCGCAGGTGCTCGGCGAAGCCCTGCAGGATTGCCACGCTCCTCCGCCACCACCACGCCGTTGTGCTGCTGCTGGATGGAGTCTTACTCAACCTCTCCCTCTCTCCTTGCTGGATCAAGGCGTGGGAGACGTCATCGGGCTGTACGTGTGTTGAACGCGGAGGTGCTGTCCGTTCGGCACTAGGATCATCGGTGATTTGAATCACGACGAGTACGACTCCATCAACCCCGTTCACTTGAACGCTTCCGCTTAGCGATCTACAAGGGTATGTAGATGCACTCTCCTTCCCCTCGTTGCTGGTTTCTCCATAGATAGATCTTGGTGACACGTAGGAAAATTTTTGAATTTCTGCTACGTTCCCCAACAATCCTCTGTTTGATGGCCCATGGAGATGCTTCCTTCTGGCCTTGCGCGATTACGGACATATTTCTTTAGGACTCCCATGAACCTCTCAAAGGGGACCATATTGTGTAAAAATACGGGCCCTAGAATGACAATATCGTCGACTAGATGAACTAGGACATGCGTCATGATATTGAAGAAGGATGGTGGGAACACCAGCTCGAAACTGACAAGACATTGCACCACATCACTCCTTAGCCTTGGTATGATTTCTGGATCGATCACCTTCTGAGAGATTGCATTGAGGAATGCACATAGCTTCACAATGGCTAATCGGACGTTTTCCGGTAGAAGCCCCCTCAATGCAACCGGAAGCAGTTGCGTCATAATCACGTGGCAGTCATGAGACTTTAGGTTCTGGAACTTTTTCTCTGGGATATTTATTATTCCCTTTATATTCGATGAGAAGCCAGTCGGGACCTTCATACTGAGCAGGCATTCAAAAAAGATTTCTTTCTCTTCTTTCGTAAGAGCGTAGCTGGCAGGACCTTCATACTGCTTCGGAGGCATGCCGTCTTTTTCGTGCAAACGTTGCAGGTCCTCCCGTGCCTCGGGTGTGTCATTTGTCTTTCCATACACGCCCAAGAAGCCTAGCAGGTTCACGCAAAGGTTCTTCGTCACGTGCATCACGTCGATTGAAGAGCGGACCTCTAGGTCTTTCTAGTAGGGTAGGTCCCAAAATATATATTTCTTCTTCCACATGGGTGCGTGTCCCTCAGCGTCATTCGGAACAGCTTGTGCGCCGGGACCCTTTACAAAGATTACGTGTAAACCATTGACCATAGCAAGTACGTGATCATCGGTACGCATGGTGGGCTTCCTCCGGTGATCTGCCTCGCCTTTAAAATGCTTGCCTTTCTTTCGACATTGATGGTTGGTCGGAAGAAATCGACGATGGCCCAGGTACACATTGTTTGTCTGTCTGCGTGGTATCCTTTGTTTGTCTGTCCTGAAAGGTTACTGAGAGCGGGCCAATCGTTGATGGTCACGAACAGCAACGCCTTTAGGTTAAATTCCTCTTTATTGTGCTCATCCCACGTACGTACACCATTTCCATTCCACAGCTGTAAAAGTTCTTCAACTAATGGCCTTAGGTACACATCAATGTCGTTGCCGGGTTGCTTAGGGCCTTGGATGAGAACTGGCATCATAATGAACTTCCGCTTCATGCACATCCAAGGAGGAAGGTTATACATACATAGAGTGATCGGCCAGGTGCTGTGATTGCCGCTCTGCTCCCCGAAAGGATTAATGCCATCCGCGCTTAAAGCAAACCATACGTTCCTTGGGTCCTTTGCAAACTCATTCCAGTACTTGCTCACGATTTTTCTCCACTGCGACCCGTCAGCGGGTGCTCTCAACTTCCCGTCTTTCTTACGGTCCTCACTGTGCCATAGCATCGACTTGGCATGCTCTCCGTTTCTGAACAAACGTTTCAACCGTGGTATTATAGGAGCATACCACATCACCTTCGCAGGAACCCTCTTCCTGCCGGGTTCGCCGTGAACATCACCAGGGTCATCTCGTCTGATCTTATACCGCAATGCACCGCATACCGGGCATGCGTTCAGATCCTTGTATGCACCGCGGTATAGGATGCAGTCATTAGGGCATGCATGTATCTTCTCCACCTCTAATCCTAGAGGGCATACGACCTTCTTTGCTGCGTATGTACTATCGGGCAATTCGTTATCCTTTGGAAGCTTCTTCTTCAATATTTTCAGTAGTTTCTCAAATCCTTTATCAGGCACAACATTCTCTGCCTTCCACTGCAGCAATTCCAGTACGGTACCGAGCTTTGTGTTGCCATCTTCGCAATTGGGATACAACCCTTTTTTGTGATCCTCTAACATGCGATCGAACTTCAGCTTCTCCTTTTGACTTTCGCATCGCGTCCTTGCATCGACAATTACCCGACGGAGATCATCATCATCGGGCACATCGTCTGGTTCCTCTTCATCTTCAGCAGCTTCACCCGTTGCAGCATCATTGGGCACATCGTCTGGTTCCTCTTGATCTTCACCAGCTCCCCCCGTTGCAGCATCACGGTATTCAGGGGGAACGTAGTTGTCATCGTACTCTTCTTCTTCGTCGTCTTCCATCATAACCCCTATTTCTCCGTGCCTCGTCCAAACATTATAGTGTGGCATGAAACCCTTGTAAAGCAGGTGGGTGTGAAGGATTTTCCGGTTAGAGTAAGACATCGTATTCCCACATTTAGTGCATGGACAACACATAAAACCATTTTGCTTGTTTGCCTCAGCCGCATCGAGAAACTCATGCACGCCCTTAATGTACTCGGAGGTGTGTCTGTCACCGTACATCCATTGCCGGTTCATCTGCATAAATTATATATAATTAAGTGTCCAAATTAATAGAAGTTCATCATCACATTAAAACCAAAGTACATACATAGTTCTCATCTAACAACATATAGCTCTCCAGAGCATCTAATTAATTAAACCATACATTAATTAAAACAAAGGCGATAATAATCGCAACCAAGGTAACAATTGATCCAACGGCATAATGATACCAAGCCTCGGTATGGATGGCATATTTTCTAATCTTTCTAATCTTCAAGCGCATTGCATCCATCTTGATCTTGTGATCATCGACGACATCCGCAACATGCAACTCCAATATCATCTTCTCCTCCTCAATTTTTTTTATTTTTTTCCTTCAAGAAATTGTTTTCTTCTTCAACTAAATTTAACCTCTCGACAATAGGGTCGGTTGGAATTTCCGGTTCACATACATCCTAGATAAATAAAATCTATGTCACGTTGGTCCGCATAATTATCATAAACAATAAATGAACCAATAGTTATAAAGATTAATATATATACCACATCCGAATCATAGACAGGACGAGGGCCGACGGGGGCGGATACCAAAACCATCGCACTATATAAGATGCAATAATAAAAGTAAGAAAATGATACAAGTATCTATCTAAACATACAAGTAAGAATATTTTTCCTTTCAGAAAGAAGATAAGAGCAAGAGGCTCACCACGGTGGTGTCGGTGATGAGATCGGCACGGGTGATCGACGGTGGTGAAGACAGGTGTGGGGCGTGACGGACCGCTAAATCTAGACAAATCTCGAGGAAAATGGAGCTTTGAGGTCGAGCTTCGAGAGGAGAAAGCTTAACTAGTGTGGCTCGGGCATTTCATCGAACACCTCATGTGCAAAGGAGGTGAGCTAGAGCACCACAAGCCCCTCCTCTCGCCGGCCCAGAAAAACAGAGCACTCAGTGCTCTGCTCCGGCGCGAGGGGTATATATAGGCGGCACCACTGGTCCCCATTCGTGGCATGAACCGGGACTAAATGGGAACCTTTGGTCCCGGTTCATGCCACGAACCGGGACCAATGGTGGTGGGCCAGGAGCCAGGCACATTGGTCCCGGTTCGTCCCACCAACCGGGACCAAAGGGTCCATACGAACCGGGACCAATGGCCCACGTGGCCCGGCCGGCCCCCTGGGCTCACGAACCGGGTCCAATGCCCCCATTGGTCCCGGTTCTAGATTGAACCGGGACTAATGGGCTGACCCGGCCTGGACCGTTGCCCCCTTTTCTACTAGTGTGGATGGTAGATATGGGTTTTTGTAATCTGAAAATATAAAAACAGCAAGGTAGCGAGCGGTAAAAGTGAGCGTAAACGGTATTGCAATGATAGCACTATGGGTGGAATAGAATATGATGATGGGGATTGTGTGGAGAAGACAAAAAAGGATAAAGTCTCACATTGACGAGGATAATCAACGGGCTATGGAGATGCCCATCAATTGATGTCAACATGAGGAGTAGGGATTGCCATGCAACGGATGCACTAGAGCTATGAATGCTCAACAAAAGAAAACTAGTGGGTGTGCATCCAACTTGCTTGCTCATGAAGACCTAGGGCATTTTGTAGAAGCCCATCGTAGGAATATACAAGCCAAGTTCTATAATGAAAAATTCCCACTAGTATGAACAAGACAACTCACTATATGAAAAACATGGTGCTACTTTGAAGCACAATATATGAGACTCGCTACATGAAGAACAAGGTGCTACTTTGAAATACAAGTGTGGAATAAAGGATAGTAGCATTGCCCCTTTTTTATTATTTTTTTAATTTTTTTGGGCCTTCTTTTTTTTCTTTGGACTTTCTCTTTTTTTTGAGGGGGAACAATGCTCTATTGAATGATGATCATCACACTTCTATTTATTTACAACTCAATGATTACAACTCGATACTAGAACATAGTATGACTCTATATGAATGCCTCTGGCGGTGTACCGGGATGGTGCAATGAATCAAGAGTGACATGTATGAAAAATAATGCATGGTGGCTTTGCCACAAATACGATGTCAACTACATGATCATGCAATGGCAATATGACAAAAGTAATGTATGTCATGATGATGATGAACGGAACGGTGGAAAGTTGCATGGCAATATATCTCGGAATGGCTATGGAAATGCCATAAATAGGTAGGTATGGTGGCTGTTTTGAGGAAGATATAGGGAAGTTTATGTGTGATAGAGCGTATCGTATCATAGGGTTTGGATGCACCGGCGAAGTTTGCACCAACTCTCAAGGTGAGAAAGGGCAATGCACGGTACCGAAGAGGCTAGCAAAGGTGGAAAGGTAAAAGTGCGTATAATCCATGGACTCAACATTAGTCAAAAGAACTCATATACTTATTGCAAAAGTTTAGAAGTCATCAAAAACCAAGTACTACGCGCATGCTCCTAGGGGGATAGATTGGTAGGAAAAGACCATCGCTCGTCCCCAACCGCCACTCATAAGGATGCACAAGCCAGGTACACTTCATGTTTCAAATTTGTTACACAACTTTAACCATATGTGCATGCTACGGGACTTGCTAACTTCAACACAAGTATTTCTCAAATTCACAACTACTCAACTAGCACAACTTTAATATCACTACCTCCATATCTCAAAACAATCATCAAGCATCAAACTTCTCGTAGTATTCAACACACTCATAAGAATTCTTACACATCTTGTATGCCTAGCATATTAAGATTTTAAGCAAATTACCATGCTACTTAAGACTCTCAAAATAATATAAGTGAAGCATGAGAGTTCATCTATTTGTACAAAATAAAACCACCGCCGTGCTCTAAAAGATATAAGTGTAGTACTAGAGCAAATGACAAACTACTCCGAAAGATATAAGTGAAGATCAATGAGTAGTCGAATAATTATGCAACCAAGTGAAGACTCTCCCATTTAATAATTTCGGATCTTGATACTTTATTCAAACAGAAAGCAAAGCTAAAGATAATAAAATGACGCTCCAAGCAAAACACATATAATGTGGTGAATAAAAATATAGCTTCAAGTAAAGTTATCGATGAATGAAGACAAAAGAGGGGATGCCTTCCGGGGCATCCCCAAGCTTAGGCTCTTGGTTGTCCTTGAATATTACCTTGGGGTGCCTTGGTCATCCCCAAGTTTAGGCTCTTTCCACTCCTTATTCCATAGTCCATCGAATCTTTACCCAAAACTTGAAAACTTCACAACACAAAACTTAACAGAAAACTCGTGAGCTCCGTTAGCGAAGGAAAACAAAACACCACTTCATGGTACTGTAATGAACTCATTATTTATTTATATTTCTGTTAAACCTACTGTATTCCAACTTCTCTATGGTTTATAAACTATTTTACTAGCCATAGAGTCATCAAAATAAGCAAACAACACAATGAAAACAGAATCTGTCAAAAACAGAACAGTCTGAAGTAATCTGTATCAAACATAAACTTCTGGAACTCCCAAAATTCTACCAAAATTAGACAACCTGGAAAAAAACTTTATTGATCAGCGACAATTGGAATCACTATTTTATCACGTTCTGGTGATTTTTAACAATTCGGGCACTGAGCGCAAAAATTCTGGAAATTACAGCAAGATCAAATAACTATCTTCCAAGAAGATCTAATAGGTTTAACTTAGCACAAACACTAATTAAAACAAAAAAACCACATCTAAACAGAGGCTAGATGGATTATTTATTCCTAAACAGAACCAAAAAGAAAGAAACTAAAATAAAATTGGGTTGCCTCCCAACAAGCGCTATTGTTTAACGCCCCTAGCTAGGCATTATGATTTCAATGATGCTCACATAAAATATAAGAATTGAAACATAAAGAGAGCATCATGAAGAATATGACTAGCACGTTTAAGCCTAACCCACTTCCTATGCATAGGGATTTTGTGAGCAAACAACGTATGGGAACAATAATCAACTAGCATAGGAAGGTAGAACAAGCATAACTTCAAAACTTTAAGCACATAGAGAGGAAACTTGATATTATTGCAATTCCTACAAGCATATGTTCCTCCCTCATAATAATTTTCAGTAGCATCATGAATGAATTCGACAATATAACCAGCACCTAAAGCATTCTTTTCATGATCTACTTGCATAGAAAATTTACTACTCTCCACATAAGCAATTTTCTTCTCATGAATAGTAGTGGGAGCAAACTCAACAAAATAAATATCATATTATTGAAAATTAAGATCAAGATGACAAGTTCCAAGGTTATCATTATTCTTTATAGCATACGTGTCATTACAATAATCATCATAGATAGGAGGCATGCTTTTATCATAATAATTTTGCTCATCAAAGCTTGGGGGACAAAATATATCATCTTCCTCAAACATAGCTTCCCCAAGCTTGTGGCTTTGCATATCATTAGCATCATGGATATTCAAGGAATTCATACTAACAACATTGCAATCATGCTCATCATTTAAAGATTTAGTGCCAAACAATTTATAGATTTCTTCTTCTAGCACTTTGGCACAATTTTCCTTTCCATCATACTCACGAAAGATATTAAAAAGGTGAAGCGTATGAGACAAACTCAATTCCATTTTTTTGGTAGTTTTCTTTTATAAACTAGACTAGTGCTAAAACAAGAAACAAAAAGATTCGATTGCAAGATCTAAAGATATACCTTCACTTACCTAGCCTCCCCGGCAACGGCGCCAGAAAAGAGCTTGATGTCTACTACACAACCTTCTTCTTGTAGACGTTGTTGGGCCTGCAAGTGCACAGGTTTGTAGGACAGTAGCAAATTTCCCTCAAGTGGATGACCTAAGGTTTATCAACCCGCGAGAGGCATAGGAGGAAGATGGTCTCTCTCAAACAACCCTGCAACCAAATAACAAAAAGTCTCTTGTGTCCCCAACACACCCAATACAACGGTAATTGTATAGGTTCACTAGTTCGGCGAAGAGATGGTGATACAAGTGCAATATGGATGGTAGATATGGGCTTTTGTAATCTGAAAATATAAAAACAGCAAGGTAGCGAGCGATAAAAGTGAGTGCAAGGCCTAGGGTTCATACTTTCACTAGTGTAAGTTCTCTCAACAATAATAACATAGATAGATCATATGACAAGCCCTCAACATGCGACAAAGAGTCACTCCAAAGCCACTAATAGCGGAGAACAAACGTAGAGATTATGGTCGGGTACGAAAGCACCACAAAGCTATTCTTTCGGATCAATCTATAAAAGAGTTCGTACTAGAATAACACCTTAAGATACAAATCAACCAAAACCCTAATGTCACCTAGATACTCCATTGTCACCTCAAGTATCTGTGGGCATGATTATACGATATGCATCACACAATCTCAGATTTATCCAACCAACATAAAAGTACTTCAAAGAGTGCCCCAAAGTTTCTACCGGAGAATCAAGAACGTGTGCCAACCCCTATGCATAGGTTCCCAATGTCACGAAACCCGCAAGTTGATCACCAAGACATACATCAAGTGTTCTCATAAAGACTCAATCCGATAAGATAACTTCAAAGGGGAAACTCAATTCATCACAAGAGAGTAGAGGGGGAGAAACATCATAAGATCCAACTACAATAGCAAAGCTCGGGATACATCAAGATCTGCCATAGAGGGAACACGAGAGAGAGATCAAACACATAGCTACTCGTACATACCCTCAGCCCCGAGGGTGAACTACTCCCTCCTCGTCATGGATAGCGCCGGGATGATGAAGATGGCCACCGGAGATGGATCCCCCCTCCGGCAGGGTACCGGAAAGGGTTCCCGATTGGGTTTTCATGGCTCTGGAGGCTTGCGGCGGCGGAACTCCCGATCTATCTTCTGTTCTGGAAGTTTTAGGGTGCGTAGGTATATATGGGTGAAAGGAGTACGTCGGTGGAGCTACGGGGGCCCCACGAGGCAGGGGGCGCGCCCAGGGGGAGGGCGCGCCCCCCACCCTCGTGAGCACCTCCTGTATCTTCTGACATGGGGTCCAAGTCCATCAGGTGGGTTTCCTTCCAAAAATAACTTCTCCAGTTGATTTCGTTCCGTTTTGACTCCATCTGATATTCCTTTTCCTCGAAATACTGAAATAGGCATAAAACAGCAAATCTGGGCTGGGCCTCCAGTTAATAGGTTAGTCCCAAAGATAATATAAAAGTGGAAAATAAAGCCCAATATTGCCTAAAACAGTAGATAATATAGCATGGAGCAATCAAAAATTATAGATACATTGGGGACGTATCAAGTGTTTCTTCTGATCCTAATGATATGCCTTTGTCTACTTTGATTGAGAATAATAATGAATCTATGGATGTGAATTTTGTTGGTAGGAATAATTTTGGTAACAACGCGTATAGAGGGAATTTTAATCCTTGGCCTTATCCTAGTAATCCTTCTAATAATTATGGAAATTCCTACAACAACTCTTATGAAAATTTTAATAAGATGCCCTCTGAATTTGAGAATAGTGTTAAAGAGTTTATGAATTCACAAAAGAATTTTAATGCTTTGCTTGAAGAGAAATTGCTTAAAGTTGATGATTTGGCTAGGAACGTTGATAGAATTTCTCTTGAGGTTGATTCTTTAAAACTTAGATTTACTCCTCCTAAGCATGATATCAACGAGTCTCTCAAAGCCATGAGAATTTCCATTGATGAGTGCAAGGAAAGAACCTCTAGGATGCGTGCTACAAAAGATGCCTTTATTAAAGCGTGTTCTTCCAATTCCTATGAAAATCAAGATGAAGATCTAAAAGTTATTGATGTGTCCCCTATCAAATCTTTGTTTTGCAATATGAATCTTGATGAAACTGAATATGATCTTCCTTTACCTAGGAGGCGTTCCAATTTAGAGTATTTATATCTTGATGATGAAATTGATAAAAGTGGGATTGGAAGAAATAAAACCCTAGATGTTGCTATATTGGATTTCAAAGAATTTAATTATGAAAGTTGCTCTTTAATTGATTGTAGTCATGCTAAATTCTCCTCATGCTTATAGTCAAAATAAAGCCTTTACCGAACATATCGTTGATGCCTTTACCGAACCTACTATTAAAATTAAAATTAAAGATCATGAATTTAATGCTTTGTGTGATTTGGGTGCTAGTGTCTCTACTATCCCCAAAACTTTGTGTGATTTGCTAGATTTCCGTGATTTTGATGATTGCTCTCTAAACTTGCACCTTGCGGATTCCACTATTAAGAAATCTATGGGAATAATTAATGATGTTCTTATTGTTGCAAATAGTAATTATGTGCCCGTAGATTTTATCGTTCTTGATATAGATTGCAATCCTTCTTGCCCTATTATTCTTGGTAGACCTTTCCTTAGAACGATTGGTGTGATTATTGATATGAAGGAAGGGAATATTAGATTTCAATTTCCATTAAAAATGGCATGGAACACTTCCCTAAAAAGAAAATAAAATAACCATATGAATCTATCATGAGAGCCACTTATGGATTGCCTACCAAAGATGGCAATACATAGATCTATCCTCGCTTTTATGCCTAGCTAGGGGCGTTAAACGATAGCGCTTGTTGGGAGGAAACCCAATTTTATTTTGAGTTTTTTTGCTTTAGTTTTTGTTTAGGAATAAATAATCCATCTATCTTCTGTTTAGATGTGGTTTTATCTTTTAATTAGTGTTTGTGCCAAGTTAAAACTATAGGATCTTCTTGGATGATAGTTATTTGATCTTGCTGTAATTTCCAGAAACTTTGCGCTCAGTTCTCGAATTGTTAAAAATCACCAGAACATGACAAATACTGATTCCAATTTCTTCTGATCAATAAATAAATTGCCTAGTTCGTCCTATTTTGGTAGATTGTTGAGAGTTCCAGAAGTTTGCGTTAGTTACATATTACTACAGACTGTTCTGTTTTTGACAGATTCTATGGCTAGTAAAATAGTTTATAATTCATAGAGAAGTTGGAATGCAGTATATTTAACACCAATATAAATAAATAATGAGTTCATTACATTACCTTGAAGTGGTCTTTTGTTTTCTTTCGCTAACGGAGCTCACGAGATTTCTATTGAGTTTTGTGTTGTGAAGTTTTCAAGTTTTGGGTGAAATCTTTTGATGGATTATGGAACAAGGAGTGGCAAGAGATTAAGCTTGGGGATTCCCATGGCAACCACAAGATAATCCAAGAACACCAAAAAGTCAAAGCTTGGGGATGCCCCGGAAGGCATCCCCTCTTTCGTCTACTTCCATCGGTAATTTTACTTGGAGCTATATTTTTATTCACCACATGATATGTGTTTTGCTTGGAGCGTCTTGTATGATTTGAGTCTTTGTTTGTTAGTGTGCCACAATCATCCTTGCTGTATACACCTTTTGAGAGAGCCATACATGAATTGGAATTTGATAGAATACTCTATGTGCTTCACTTATATCTTTTGAGCTTTATAGTTTTGCTCTATGTGCTTCACTTATATCTTTTGAGCTTTATAGTTTTGCTCTAGTGCTTCACTTATATCTTTTAGAGCACGGTGGTGGATTTGTTTTATAGAAACTATTGATCTCTCATGCTTCACTTAGATTATTTTGAGAGTCTCTTTAATAGCATGGTAATTTGCTTAATAATAATAATATGCTTGGTATTTAAAGTCGTGCTTGTGTTGAATACTAAGAAAAGTTTGATGCTTGATAATTGTTTTGAGATATGGAGGTGATAATATCAAAGTCGTGCTTGTGTTGAAGTTTGCAAGTCCCGTAGCATGCACGTATGGTAAACGTTATGTAACAAATTTGAAACATGAGGTGTTATTTGATTGTCCTCCTTATGAGTGGCGGTCGGGGATGAGCGATGGTCTTTTCCTACCAATCTATCCCCCTAGGAGCATGCGCGTAGTACTTTGGTTTTTGATGGCTTGTATATTTTTGCAATAAGTATATGAGTTCTTTATGACTAATGTTGAGTCCATGGATTATACGCACTCTCTCCCTTCCATCATTGCTAGCCTCTTCGGTACCGTGCATTGCCCTTTCTCACATTGACAGTTGGTGCAAACTTCGCCGGTGCATCCAAACCCTGTGATATGATATGCTCTTTCACACATAAACCTCCTTATATCTTCCTCAAAAAAGCCACCATACCTACCTATTATGGCATTTCCATAGCCATTCCGAGATATATTGCCATGCAACTTTCCACCATACCGTTCTTCATGACACATGCATCATTGTCATATTTTTTAGCATGATCATTTAGTTGACATAGTATTTGTGGCAAAGCCACCTTTCATAATTCTTTCATACATGTCACTCTTGATTCATTGCATATCCCGGTACACCACCGGAGGCATTCATATAGAGTCATACTTTGTTCTAGTATCGAGTTGTAATCATTGAGTTGTAAATAAATAGAAGTGTGATGATCGTCATTTTCTAGAGCATTGTCCCAAGTGAGATAAAATTAAAAAAAGAGAGAAAAAAATAGGCCATAAAAAAAGAGAAAAGGCCCAAATAAAAAAATGAGAGAAAAAGAGAGAAGGGACAATGTTACTATCCTTTTCCACACTTGTGCTTCAAAGTAGCACCATAATCTTCATGATAGAGAGTCTCTTGTTTTGTCATTTTCATATACTAGTGGGAATCTTTCATTATAGAACTTGGCTTGTATATTCGAACAATGGGCCTCCTCAAGTTCCCTAGGTCTTCGTGAGCAAGCAAGTTGGATGCACACCCACTTAGTTTCTTTTGTTGAGCTTTCATACATTTATAGCTCTAGTGCATCCGTTGCATGGCAATCCCTACTCCTTGCATTAACATCAATCGATGGGCATCTCCATAGCCCATTGATTAGCCTCGTTTATGTGAGATCTTCTCCTTTTTTGTCTTCTCCACATAATCCCTGTCATCATATTCTATTCCACCCATAATGCTATGTCCATGGCTCGCGCTCATGTATTGCGTGAAGGTTTATAAGTTTGAGATTACTAAACTATGAAACAATTGCTTGGCTTGTCATCGGGGTTGTGCATGATGAGAGCATTCTTGTGTGACAAAAATGGAGCATGACTAAACTATAGGATTTTGTAGGGATAAGCTTTCTTTGGCCATGTTATTTTGAGAGGACATAATTGCTTAGTTAGTATGCTTTAAGTATTATTATTTTTATGTCAATATGAACTATTGTCTTGAATCTTTCGGATCTGAATATTTATACCACAATTAAGAAGATTTACATTGAAATTATGCCAAGTAGCACTCCGCATCAAAAATTCTCTTTTTATCATTTACCTACTCGGGACGAGCAGGAATTAAGCTTGGGGATGCCTGATGATGTGGACACAGACCTAGGGTAGGGTAATAGGCCCGACCTACACGTCCTACCTAAGGTCCTTGTCCTAAGAACAAAGAAGTTCAAGAATCAGAAGAAGGGATCCAGCAAAGGTGTCGAGTGAAGTCCACTCGACCTACCATCCACTCTGAGACCCCACTTTATCCGGGTCACTTGACCACCAAACCACTCGACAATAAGAAGACCTAAAGCCGCTCCGCGCAGCAACGGTCAGGCATTTACTCAGATATTTAACAGTCATTTATAACACTTCAATACAGGCGTTACCTGTAACGCCACCCCTTTATGTACATTGAATCTTATGTAACGGAGGGGAGCTGGGGTCCTGGCGCACTCTATATAAGCCACCCCCCTCCTCTGGGTCAAGGGTTCGCACCCCCTGTAACTCACACACATATAATCCAGTCGACTGCCTCCGGGCTCCGAGACGTAGGGCTATTACTTCCTCCGAGAAGGGCCTGAACTCGTAAACCTTGCGTGTACAACTCCTCCATAGCTGGGATCTTGCCTCTACATTCCTACCCCCCCCCCTATTCTACTGTCAGACTTAGAACCACGACAGTTGGCGCCCACCGTGGGGCCAGCGTCTTAGCGACTTGTTGGAGAAGTTGCAATCTTTCCGATCTCCTTCATCATGGTTTCAGGCGGAGGTTTGGCTGAGGGCCGCGAGATCCGTCTCGGCGCGCTCGTGTTCGTCGCCGACGACTCCGCTTGGCTTCAGGAGGCTCCACTCGACGTCGACGCACTCCCCGTCCGCGGGGCAACGCATTTTCGCGCGTGCGTCCATGGCGTCCTCCTGCGGCAGCCATCGACCTAGTATCGGTCGGCTCCTGTGGCGTCCTCCCTCCCTGTCGTCTGCCGCCGCAAGCATTCCGGTCGGTCGAGGCTTCTACGGTGGGTGAGGCACGCGGTGGCTCGCCAATCGGCCACCCCCCAAGTTGCGGCGATCGAGCCTGACGAATCTCTCTACGGCCTGTTCGACCTGTCGACTGGCTCTGCAGAGACTGCATCCGAGTGCGACAGTAGTGATCCCGCGGTGGAGGTCCTGATGGTCGATGGACCTCGCAGTCCTCCCGGCTTCCCCCGTGTCGACGGTGGTGACGGCGGAGGCGATTCTGCGCAAGCCCATGAGGAGTACCTCCCCGATCCCCTCTCTTCGCAGCAGAGGGTAGAACTTCGCCGCTGGAACATGGATGCGCTTCACACTCCTATCATTGGAGAAACCCCCGAGGCCCGGGCCTTGGAGGACCCGCGCCTGGCAAAATTGGCTGAGCGCACTCGGCTGGAAAACCTCCAGCGAGTACTCGACGAGCGTGCATGTCAACGGGTTCCAGAATCCAGTCGACGTCAACTCTTTCCACCTCCGACTTAGGTATATCAAACTCCGATCCAGAATCTTACAGCTGCAGCTCGAATAGCAGAGTCAATTTAGCCCTCCCAGTTAGAAGCTGGCAGAGGTCTGATGCAGATCAGAGCTTTACTCCGGGCAGCAGGGGAACAGAATACAGTTGTGTCATAGTCGCGCAATAGGATCCATAGCAGGTCCGTTGTTGCAGATACAGTCCAGTTGGCTCACAGCCCAAGATCGCCCCCGAGGCGTGAGGGACGTGGAGACCGGCGTGATCAGTACAGAAACCATGAGTAGTATGATCACCGACTCGATCGTGATGATCGTCGTCGAGTGCCCACGCCTCCCCCTAGGAGTGGGTCATTGTCGGTGTCAAAACCGGCGGATCTCGGGTAGGGGGTCCCGATCTGTGCGTCAAGGTCGGATGGTAACAGGAGACAAGGGACACTTTATTTTACCCAGGTTCGGGCCCTCTCGATGGAGGTAAAACCCTACTCCTGCTAGATTAATATTGATGATATGGGTAGTACAAGAGTAGATCTACCACGAGATCAAGGAGGCTAAACCCTAGAAGCTAGCCTATGGGTACGATGATGGTTATGATGTGTTCATCCTACGGACTACAACCCTCCGGTTTATATAGGCATCGGATAGGGTTAGGGTTACACAGAGTCGGTTACATTGGTAGGAGATCTTGAATATCCGCACGCCTAGCTTGCCTTCCACGCCAAGGAAAGAACCTTCCGGACACGGGACGAAGTCTTCAATCTTGTATCTTCATAGTCCTGGAGTCCGGCTGAAGATATAGTTCGGCTATCCGAACACCCCCTAATCCAGGACTCCCTCAGTAGCCCCTGAACCAGGCTTCAATGACGACGAGTCCGGCGCGCAAATTGTCTTCGGCATTGCAAGGCGGGTTCCTCCTCCAAATTCTTCAAGAAGATAATAAACACCAAAATATAGTGTCCGGCTCTGCAAAACAAGTTTCCACGTATTGCCATATAGAGAATAATACAAACACAAATCAAATCTGCTGACGTATTCCGCAGTGCGTCATAACACTGCGACCAAGCCTTCTGTATGGATTATTTTTCGTTGTTCCACCGCAACACGTTCAACGAGGCGGTTTCCTTGGCACGTCTTGTCGAAGCAGATATCGTGTGCCCCCTTTAACGGGATTCTCATTAATACGGACGTGGGTAACCCAACCGTGCCCGTTAAGCACGTCCTGCCTTGATTAAAGGCTAGTCCAAGACGGTTACGGGGAGGGCTCTTGGTATTCTGCCTCTTATAAAGAGACCGAGACCTTGCTCCCCTCTTGTGTTCTCAAAACAAGCTCGCCCATAGCCTCGAGTTCCAACACCCCAGGCTTTTAGATTCTAGGCGCTCCGGACCATCGACAGTGTTCGGCTCCGGCCTTCAAGGCCAATGGATGCCCTCCTCCGTTATGGAGGAGGACGTATCAAGGTTGAGGGAGGCTAGGTTCCTGACCAGCGAGATCCCGCACAGGTTGCCTGCTCAAGGACAAGCAATCCCAAGCCCTCAGCCTGGTGAGAGCGTAGTATTCATCTCCCACTTCCTTCGGGGATTAGGCTTCCCAACGGATCCTTTCGTAAGGGGGCTGATGTTTTATTATGGGCTGGAATTCCATGACCTAGCTCCGGAGTCCATCCTCCATATCTCCTCCTTCATTGTTGTGTGTGAAGCGTTTCTCCATATCACTCCTCACTTCGGATTATGGATCAAGACCTTCAAGGTAGAACCGAAGATAATCGAGGGGCGTCACGTAGAGTGCGGAGGTGCTGTTATAAAAAGGAATATCGATGCTCCATGGCCCGAGGGCACTTTTCAAGAGGAGCTCGACTTATGGCAACAGGAGTGGTTCTACATCGCCTCTCCTCGGGGCACCACTTGGGTAGCGCCTCCCGCCTTTCGCTCGGGCCCCTCACCACGTTTAACATCGTGGATCAACACAGGGTTAGATCGGGGCTTGCCCAAAGACGTTCCTCTGTTGCAGGGCCGCATAAAGGATCTCCTAAAAGGAGACCTCAACCTGGTCAAGGTGACACAAGTTATGCTGATTCGCCGGACACTGCTCGGCCAACGTCGCCCCCTCCGCATGTGGGAGTTCAACCCAGAGGGGCCGCGAGTTCTCTGAAATTTCATGGGCGTGACGCCTACGGAGATGCATAGACTATTCTTCGGACCACAAGGAGTGAATCCGGATTTGACCGAGGATGCTGGTTTAAGCCGCAACCGCCCGGATACAGAAGTAGGTGACCTTGCGCCCGGACCTTCTATCCGTACAATTGACTTATTTTTTAACATTACTTCTCCTTTTTACGCAGGAGTGGATAGCGAAGGCGAAGCTGGTCCGGTGTCCGGCTCCCCTTCCCGGGACCAGGCTAGATCCTGTGCTAGTCAGGATGTTGGAGGTGGCGCCTCTGGGGGAAAATGAAGGGGCGGACAAGGAAACCGTGGCCTCTTCGAAAGGGGCCATCCCAAAGGAGGGAATCGACAAATCCTCTCCAAAGGGGAAGAAAAGGGCCGCCTCTAACGACCCAGAAGCCGTAGCTCCAAAACGGGGGAAAGAATCCGCGTCAGAGGACCCGACGCCGGGGAGCCCCTCGGCCGAACTAAATCCTCAAAAGGAGCAGCCCTCCAACGAGCCGTAAGTAGAAAGAGAGTCATTCTTTTAAGAGAAATCCTTAATTTATATCTGAGAAGTTTTAACCGAAACCTTACCTTGTAGTTCGGACCTTGACCCTTCTCGGCAGAGCTCGTCATCGGGGGATCTTCTTCCGGAGATGATGGAGAGTGGAAGGCCATGGGACGAGTCCGGCACCATCTGGTGTTCGGTCGGAGGAGCTGAAGGTTCTGCTGGGCCGAGCCTCTATTTCAGAGGAGCATCGTGTGTTGATGCACACGGTGATTGAAAAGATTTCATCCGCGGAAACCGGACTGAACGAGGCCGTCAAGAGTTTACTGGCGGGCCTTGAGGTACGTTTTGAATAACGAACATTAGTGTTAATTGCGCATAATAACATGCGCCCTGTATAGATAGTAGCCCCTGAGACTCTGTGTGCCTTAAAGATTAGCGGCGCGCAGAGGATCTTAATCCCAGGTCCTTTAAGTGGCACCTTTGTATGTAGGTGGCAGGTTGTCCGGAGTCGAGCCGGACTCGAGATTTTGCCGAAATGAAACGGCAACTCGATGAGGCAGAAGCCGACATCGTGCTTGTTAACAAGCGGCTTGATGATGCTCAAGGTATTGAGTTTATTTGGCGATTGTTAGTAAGAGGAGCTTTATGTCAATATCTTACCTTGTGTATGCTTGATGCAGATGGTGCGGCGGCCGTAGAAGGACTTAGGGCCGAGCTCGCCAAAGCAAAGGAACAAGCCAGAAAAAGCAATGCGGCTGCCGGAAGAGCCCGTGAAGAGCAAAAAACCGAACAGGCTTCCCATTGCCGAAGCAAGGAGGAGATGGCTGATATAGCCGTGAAGTTGAAAAGTGCCACTGACCGTTGCAAACTTCTTGAAGAGGAAGGTCGAGCCCGGCAGACGGATTTAGAGAAGGCCGTCGCCGACGCCAAGTACGCCCGCTCTGGTATGAGAACGTCAAGGGAAGAGTTGCGTCAAGCCGGACTAATTGCGGATGGAAAGCCATTCCTGCTGCGGAGAAAATTCTGTGATCCGAAGTTCGCCTCGTTGGACCGAGCGTGGAGCGTGGAGGACACCTATCTAGATTTGTCGGCTAGTGCCGCCGATGTGACCAGGTACTTTCAAGATAAGAAAGATCATGAAGTGGAAAAGCTCTTCTGGTCGCAGTTCACTAATCCAGAGCATCCACTATCAGTGGATGATCGCCTGGCCCAATGGGCCGAGCTGAATAGGTTGTCCGGACTCGCCATGAAGTATGCCATGGACCGCCTGTGTCCGGGGAGATCGAAGCCGAGAAGCTATTTCAGTTTGGTGCAGCAATTTCTTGACGTGGTGCCTCGGATTGAAGCTCTAAAGAGGTCCGCTTGCACAGAGGGCGCGCGGCTGGCTCTTGCCCGTGTCAAGACATACTGGGAAGATATGGAGCCCACCGTTGTTGCGTCCCGTGATTCGGATAAAAGCCGAATTCCTTCCGAGCACTATTTTGAGGAAGTCCTCGCGGGCGCTCGTATAATAGAGACGCAGTGTTCGAAAGATGCCGTTTTATGACAGCATATGTAATCGTAGATCAATATTTTTATAAATTGTAATGGCATAATTTAGACTTGTGCCTTCAAGTATTAATAACACCTCCTGTGCGGCCGTTTTAATATATAAATTCTGAAAGATTGCAGTCGTTGGCTTCAGCCCCCACGCATATAGTGCGGGGGTGCGCGCGGAGAACGCATTTTCACACTTAACCCAACGTCTTGGTCCTACAAAGGAGGTGATAGCGCCGCGGGCTAGATAACCGGACTATAATGCTTTAACACTTTCACTTAGCCATAGGAGCTTGACAATGGGACTCTTTAGGTAGCCCTTTAATGACGACTGCGTTTACCCGAATTCGGGACGCATATGTGCCTGACCGGGAAGCGGCCCTTCGTCAAAACGGAGGAATTCGATAAATTCCTATAAGTCATCGAGTGGCGGCCAGTCTCGCGCTACATCATGACAGTCGGTTTTCGGCTTTCTCTACTGAGGTGCTCACCCGGCCGAACCAGGGCACAATCGCAGTAGTTCTCCTGGTGCAACCTTAGCCGACAGAACGGAACGTAAGGTGGCCGAACTCAGGAGCCGGGCAACCCAACATGTGACCAAAATCATGACTCGGAGCTGATGCATATAGTGCCAAAACTCGCGACGCCGAACACTCCCTAAGGTGTTCGGTCTTTGTGGGTGCGTGTAAAACAACACCCTTGAAAAAGAAAAAAGGCCCTTGTGTCCAGGTACGAGCAAGAATTCTGGCGTAGCCACATGTCAAAACGCCAGTCTCCTCCATGGTTATAGTGAGGTAAACCAGGGGATGTATAGCAGCAAGAGACAGTAAAAAAGGTTTATGCAGGGTCTTAATCTAAGAAGAATCCTTTGGGGCGGGTCCCTACTGCACGTCTGCGCCTGTGTCTCCGCTGTGTCGTGTCCTGGACGGGCGCCGTACGACGTTCATCTGTAAAAGGGAAGAACTAAATTGAAAAATGGGTCGTGCGGATCAAAAAGAATAATAAATAAAATGTGAAGTGAGGAATAGATACGGTCGAGTTTTATTGTCTCTGCGTACAGCCCCTGGTGAGGCGTACCAAGCCTATAACGAAAGTGGGCTTGTGCCGAACTCATTGAGTCCGGGTCCGCGGCCTTTTGTGACTTACATCGAAAAAGTCTTTTGGCTGGCGAGGCCATTTTGTTGGTGGCCGTTTAAGCGGCCGCACAATCCTCCGTTTGGAGGAGATGTAGTTTAGTATGCTCCCTTTAAAGAGATGATGCCTCGAGGACCGGGCATCTTTAGCGTGAGGGATGCATAATGCGGTATTGCGTTAAAGCGAGCGAAAGCTCCGCGTCCCATTAGTGCTTGATAGCGACTTGAAAACGGGACTATGTGGAAGATAAGCTTTTCGCGACGAAAGTTATTGGCAGAGCCAAATATGACCACAAGCTGGAGAAAACCCATACAGTGGGTGTCCGGGCCTGGTGCTACTCCTTGAAAGGAGGTTTTACTGTGACGGATTCGTGCTGGGTTTATGCCCATGCGGTGAATTGTATCCTGATATATCAGATTTAGTCCACTGCCACCGTCCATAAGGACGTTGGTAAACTGGAATCCGTCTATTATTGGATTAAGTATCAGGGCAGTCCAGCCTGTGTGTTTGATATTGCGAGAATAATCTAGCTGATCAAAAATGATCGGCTTTAGTGACCAGTGGCCAGACTTCTGAGGGATAGGCTTGAATGTGCGGACCTTTATGGGTGCCTCATGCCTTGTTATGTGAAGTGAGTTCACTGTTTTGACTTCTTGCGGGAAGTTCTTTTGCTTCCTGGTGTTCTGCTTTTGGGGTTCGTCCTCTTCCTCACTTGGTGTGTCGAGCCCCTTGTGTTCGGCGTTAAGCCTTCCGGATTGTTTGAAAATCCAACAGTCTCTGTGGGTATGATTAGCAGGCTTTCCAGGAGTACTGTGTATCTGACATATCCTGTCCATGATTCTCTTTAGACTGGACGGATCTTCCCTATTATCCTGAGGGGGTGATTTTGTATGATTTTGCCGTGAGCCTTTGAATCCGGCATTGACTGTCGCGCTCTTCGGACTTTTTCTTTTGATTCGGCGAAGGTCCTTGTTTCGCCGTGGTTTCCCGTTTCCATCCCTGATTACTGATGTACTTGGGTCGCTGGGGCTGCATCGTGCCAACCAGCTGTCCTCTCCTGCGCAAAAGCGGGTCATGAGGCTTGTGAGTGCGGCCTTGTTCTTGGCTTTTCCTGGCCGAGGTGTCTGGCGAGCCATTCGTCTCGGACATTGTGCCTGAAAGCCGCTAGGGCTTCGGCGTCCAGACAATCCACTATTTGATTCTTTTTAGTGAGGAATCTGTTCCAGAACTGCCGAGCTGATTCTCCGGATTGCTGAGTTATGTGACTGAGGTCGTCTGCGTCCGGGGGACGGACGTAGGTCCCTTGAAAATTTGCTCGGAAAGCGTCCTCGAGCTCTTCCCAACTTCCAATTGTGTTTTCGGGAAGGCTTTTAAGCCAGTGCCGGGCTCGCCCTTTAAGCTTAAGGGGTAAATATTTTATGGCGTGGAGATCATCTCCTCTCGCCATATGTATGTGGAGGATATAATCCTCGATCCAGACTCCCGGGTCTGTTGTTCCATCGTATGCCTCTATGTTAACGGGTTTAAATCCCTCTGGGAATTCATATTCCAGGACCTCATCGGTGAAGCATAGAGGGTGTGCGGCACCCCTATATTTGGGTGTGCCGGATTCTGATGGTGGATTTTTTGCATTGCTTGCGAGAGCTTGCTTTCTTGGCCCGTAAATGGACCTGGCTGGGCCATGATGCGAGTCTTTGATTGTGTCGCATGCCGCATTGAGTGCGGCGCCGTTTGCCATATTGTAGTGGCTGAGACGTCGTTTATTCGACCGTGTAGCCTTTTTGTTTTTCGAGTTTGGGGGCTCTAGGGCCTCCTAGTCGAATTCTGGTAGTAGCTTTCTCTTCGGATAGCTTTTGGTGCGGCGGCTGCCGCCGTATTTGTCTGCGGTCTTGATTACTTTGCTCCATCTTGTTTTGAGTGCATCTTCCGCCGTCTTTAGCTTTTGCTTCTGCTTCTTCAGGCTTCGTGCTGTGGCGACGAGCCCTTCTTGGAGATTCTTTTGCTCCATGATTTTATCCGGCGTGGTATCGCCCGGAGTTCTGTTATGACCGGGGGAGGACTGTTCGTCCTCTCTGCCCGTGTTACCCTGTTCGGACGGCTGTTCTGGGATGCGTTCGTCATCTGCCGGCTCGTCCTGCTCTATGGCTGGCTCTTGATCGAGGCGGGGCTTCGCTCGGCATTTACGTCGCCGCTTTGAGTGCTTTTCGGAGGGTTTACCCTTCTTTTCGCCCCCTTCTTCCTCATTGTGAGTTTTTCCAGGTGTATCCACCATGAATACGTCATTAAGTGGGGTGGAGGCCCAGTGCCCTATGGGCGCTGGTTCCCGTTCGTCTCCGTCTTCGTCGTCCATACCGTCGAAGTCTTCAGAGCCGAAGTCGAGCATGTCGGTTAAATCGTCGACAGTGGCTATTAAGTGGGTGGTGGGTGGGCTTTGAATTTCTTCGTCGTCCGAATCCCAACCTCGCAGGCCATAGTTAGGCCTGTGATCTCCTGAAAAAGAGAGAGACTTGAGAGATTTCAGAATATCACCGAAAGGCGAATACTGAAAGATGTCCGCGGCGGTGAATTCCATTACCGGCGCCCAATCTGATTTGATTGGCAGGGGCGCGGGAGGTTCGGAGTTCGGAGAAGAGTCCGGCTCCTTGGAGTCATGTGCCATGCGGAGTGCGGGGCTTGCGTTTGGCTCAATGGCTTTTAAGATCGCAACCCCCGAGGTGACGTCCAACCGTTCATCCTCAAAGAACGCAGCGGGCTCCGGATCGAGGATCGGGGCCGCAGCGTATGCGGCCTCCAGGACACTATTCGGAGGCAGAGCTATATCATGCCCCTCGAGATAGTGCGGCGCGCTTGGCTGTGGCTCGGATCCGTAGAAGATCAAGTCTCCGCGGATATCTGCCGTGTAGTTTAGGCTTCCAAACCTGACTTGATGGCCAGGGGCGTAGCTCTCGATCTGCTCCAGATGACCAAGCGAGTTGGCCCGCAGAGCGAAGCCGCCGAAGACGAAGATCTGTCCGGGGAGAAAAGTCTCACCCTGGACCTCACCGTTGTTGATGATCAAAGGAGCCATCGGGCCTAGAGGAGACGACACAGAGGAACTCTCAATGAAAGCACCAATGTCGGTGTCAAAACCGGCGGATCTCGGGTAGGGGGTCCCGATCTGTGCGTCAAGGTCGGATGGTAACAGGAGACAAGGGACACTTTATTTTACCCAGGTTCGGGCCCTCTCGATGGAGGTAAAACCCTACTCCTGCTAGATTAATATTGATGATATGGGTAGTACAAGAGTAGATCTACCACGAGATCAAGGAGGCTAAACCCTAGAAGCTAGCCTATGGGTACGATGATGGTTATGATGTGTTCGTCCTACGGACTACAACCCTCCGGTTTATATAGGCACCGGATAGGGTTAGGGTTACACAGAGTCGGTTACATTGGTAGGAGATCTTGAATATCCGCACGCCTAGCTTGCCTTCCACGCCAAGGAAAGAACCTTCCGGACACGGGACGAAGTCTTCAATCTTTTATCTTCATAGTCCTAGAGTCCGGCTGAAGATATAGTTCGGCTATCCGAACACCCCCTAATCCAGGACTCCCTCAGTCATACATGCCTTGGCAGCAAGATGACAGACGCCCTCACAGTGTCGGGCGAAGGATTCCAGTCGACCCCAGGGAGCCAGGCTTTGATGCGAGATCTATTCTCGTTCAGGGTTTGGTCAACAGGAACAGAGCTCACCGGGAAGGTCATGACAGAGATGTACCCACCAGCAGCAGAGTGCACGTCTCAGGTCCAGAGTGCTTCAGCAGAGCCATTAGCGCCGCGGTGATTCCTCCCAACTTCAGGTTGGCGACTAGAGTCAGTAAGTTCACTGGTGAGTCCAGGCCTGATACTTGGACTACCGAGTGGCTGTTCAGATTGGCGGCGGCAATGATGAAGTAGCCATGAAACACCTGCATCTGATGTTGGAGGGCTCGGCCAGAGCATGGCTGAATCAATTAGCACCTAGCAGCATTTACACTTGGGAAGATCTTGCTCGATTGTTTGTCAGAACGTTTGAAGGAACATGCAAATGACCAGCAGGAATGACAGAGCTGCAATCTTGTGCGCAGAAGACAAATGAAACTTTGAGGGATTATATCCAAAGATGAATCACGTTGCATCACGCGGTGGAGAACGTGTCTGATCACCAAGCAGTTTGTGCCTTCTAGGAAGGCGTCAAGTACAGAGAGTTGAATCTGAAGTTCGGCCGGACCGGAGACATGTCTCTGAGTCGAATGATGGAGATTGCCACCAAGTATGCTAATGCTGAAGAAGAGGATCGGCTCCGCAGCGGCAAGCACAAATCAGTCACCCATGAAACCGGAGGAGGTAACTCCAGTCGGAAGCAAAAGCGCAAAGCCGAGCCAGCTGCTCCTGGAGAAACCTTAGCCGTGACTCAGGGAAAATCCAAAGGAAAGCCCAAGGGGCCATGGAACCCTAAGAAAATAAAAAATCAAGATGGAAATGATGTGCTGGACTTGCCATGCCACATCCACACCAAGAAAGATGAAGAGGGTAAAATCATTTACCCGAAGCATACCACTCGGCAGTGTCGGCTCCTAATCCAGCAGTTCCGAGAGAAACAGCACAAAGACAAGGAAAAAAGTCAGACAAGGTTGAAGACAAGGAGGACAGTGATGATGGTTACTGAGGGAGTCCTGGATTAGGGGGTGTTCGGGTAGCCGGACTATACCTTCGCCGGACTCCAGGACTATGAAGATACAAGGTTGAAGACTTCGTCCCGTGTCTGGATGGGACTTTCCTTAGTGTGGAAGGCAAGCTAGGCGATGCGGATACTCAAAGATCTCCTACCATTGTAACCGACTCTGTGTAACCCTAACCCTATCCAGCGTCTATATAAACCGGAGGGTTGTAGTCCGTAGGACGAACCATCATCATACACAATCATACCATAGGCTAGCTTCTAGGGTTTAGCCTCCTTGATCTCGTGGTAGATCTACTCTTGTACTACACATATCATCAATATTAATCAAGCAGGAGTAGGGTATTACCTCCATCGAGAGGGCCCGAACCTGGGTAAAAACATCGTGTCCCTTGTCTTCTGTTACCATCCGGCATTGACGCACAGTTCGGGACCCCCTACCCGAGATCCGCCGGTTTTGACACCGACATTGGTGCTTTCATTGAGAGTTCCTCTGTGTCGTCGCCTTTAGGCCCGATGGCTCCTCTGATCATCAACAACGATGAGGTCCAGGGTGAGACTTTTCTCCCCGGACAGATCTTTGTCTTCGGCGGCTTCGGTCTGCGGGCCAATTTGCTTGGTCATCTGGAGCGGATCGAAAGCTACGCCCCTGGCCATCAAGTCAGGTTTGGAAGCTTAAACTACACGGCTGATATCCGCAGAGACTTGATCTTCGACGGGTTCGAGCCACAGCCAAGCGTGCCGCACTACCTCGAGGGGCATGATCTAGCTCTGCCTCCGAACAGTGTCCTGGAGGCCGCATACGCACCGGCTCCGACCCTTAACTCGGAGCCTATTGCGCCAAGCGAGGATGGACGGCTGGACATCACCTCGGGGGCTGCGATCTCAAAGGCGATTGAGCGGAATGCCAGCCCCGCACTCCGCGTGACCCGTGACCCCGAGGGTCCGGACTCCACCCCGGACTCCGAAACCCCCGCGCCCCTGCCGGTCGAATCCGATTGGGCGCCGATAATGGAGTTCACCACCGCGGACATCTTTCAGCACTCGCCTTTTGGAGACATCCTGAATTCTCTCAAGTCTCTCTCTTTATCAGGAGAGCCCTGGCCGGACTACGGTCAGCGAGAATGGATACGGACAATGAAGAAATTCAAAGCCCACCCACCACCCACTTGGTAGCCACTGTCGACGATTTAACCGACGTGCTCAACTTCGACTCCGCAGACATCGACAGCATGGATGACGATGCAGGAGATACCGATGAACCAACACTCATAGGGCATCGGACAGCCACCTCATCTCACGATGTGTACATGGTGGATACCCCTAAAGGAAACGACAACGAGGAAAAAGGGGATGGAACGGGAGATAGAACCCCCCCCCCCTGAAAGCAATCAAAGCGTCGGCATAAACGCCGACCCAAGCCCCGCCTCGATAAAAACCCAACCATAGAGCAGGACAAGCCGGTAGACGACGAGCAAGCCTTAGAGCAGCCGTCCAAACAGGGCAACACGGATAGAGAAACCAAAACTCCCTCCCCCGGCGAAAACGGCATTCCGGACAACCTTACGCCGGATAAATCCATGGAGCAGAAGAGTCTCAACAAGAGGCTCGTTGCAAGTGCATGCAGCCTGAAAAAGCAGAAGCGGGAGCTAAAGACAGCGTAAGATGCACTCCGTATTACATGGAATAAAGTAATCAACACCGCAGATAGATACGGCGACGGTCCCCGTACTAAAAGCTATGCAAAGAGAAAGCTACTGCCCGAATTCGACGAAGAGGCCCTAGAGCCCTCACATTCAAAAAATAAGAAAGCCATACGGTTGGATAGACGACCCCATAAGGCGGCAAGTGGCACCACACTTAAATCGGTATGCAACCCACCTAAGGATTCGCATCATGGCCCAGCCAGGTCCATTTATGGGCCAAGAAAGCAAGCTCTTGTAAGCAATGCAAAAAATCCATCATCAAAATCCAGCACACCCAAATACAGGGGCGCCGCACATCCCCTATGCTTCACCGATGAGGTCCTGGAATATGAATTCCCAGAGGGATTCAAACCCGTCAACATAGAGGCGTATGATGGAACAACAGACCCCGGAGTCTGGATCGAGGACTATATCCTCCACATACATATGGCTAGAGGAGATGATCTCCACGCCATTAAATATTTACCCCTTAAACTTAAAGGGCTAGCCCGGCACTGTCTTAAAAGCCTTCCCGAAAACACAATTGGAAGTTGGTAAGAGCTCGAGGATGCTTTCCGAGAAAATTTTCAAGGGACCTATGTCCGCCCTCCGGATGCAGACGATCTTAGTCACATAACTCAACAACCCGGAGAATCAGCTCGGCAGTTCTGGAATAGATTCCTCACTAAAAAGAATCAGATAGTTGACTGTCCGGACGCCGAAGCCTTAGTAGCTTTCAGGCATAATGTCCGAGACGAATGGCTCGCCAGACACCTCGGCCAGGAAAAGCCAAGAACAATGGCCGCACTCACAAGCCGTATGACCCGCTTCTGCGCAAGAGAGGACAGCTGGTTGGCAAGATGCAGCCCCAGCGACCCAAGTACATCCGAAATTAGGGATGGAAACGGAAAATCGCGACGCAACAAGGATCGTCGCCGAACTAAAGAAAAAAGTCCGAAGAGCACGGCAGTCAATGCCGGATTCAAAAGCTCGCGACAAAATCAGACAAAACCACCCCTCCAGGATAATAGGAATGATCCGTCCAACTTAAACAGAATCCTGGACAGGATATGTCAGATACACAGTACTCCTGGGAAGCCTGGTAGCCATACCCACAGAGATTGTTGGGTTTTTAAACAATCCGACAGACTCAATGCCGAACAGAAGGGGCTCGACACACCAAGCGAAGACGAGGACGAACCCCAGAAGCAGAGCACCAGGAAACAAAAAAACTTCCCACAAGAAGTAAAAACAGTGAACTTACTTCACGTAACAAAACGTGTGGCGCCCATAAAGGTACGCACAATACGACCTATCCCCAAGGGGTCCCGCCACTGGTTATTAAAACCAATCACCTTCGATCAGCTAGACTATTCTAGAAATATCAAGAACGCAGGCTGGACTGCCCTGATACTCGATCCAATAATTGGCGGATTCCAGCTTGCAAATGTCCTTATGGACGGCGGCAGTGGACTAAACCTGATATATCAGGATACAATCCATCACATGGGGATAAACCGAGCAAGAATCCGCCACAGTAAAACCTCCTTTCAAGGGGTAGCACCTGGTCCGGACACCCATTCTATGGGTTTTCTCCGGCTCGAAGTTATATTTGGCTCTGCCGATAACTTCCGCCGCGAAAAGCTTACCATCCATGTCGTACCGTTCTCAAGTCGCTATCAAGCACTACTGGGACGCGAAGCTTTCGCTCGCTTTAACGCAATACCGCATTATGCATCTCTCACGCTTAAGATGCCCGGTCCACGAGGCATCATCTCTTTGAAGGGGAAGCACTATAGTGCGCCTCCCCCAAGCGGAGGACTGTGCGGTCGCTTAGACAGCCGCACAATAAAATGGCCTCACCAGCCAAAAAACTTTTCGACATAGGTCATTAAAGGCCACGAACGTGGAATAGACGAGTTCGGTACAAGTCCATCATTAATGCAGGCTTAGAGGCCATATACCCCCATACTAGGGGATACGCGCAGAGACAATAAAGCTCAATTTTATATTTTACTTTATACTTCATTTCTATTAAAACCTTTTGTTCGGCACGACCCGTTTTCAATTTAGTTCCTCTCTTTTTTAGATGAACGTCGTGCGGCGCCCGTCCAGGATACGGCACAACGGAGACACAGGCGCAGACGTGCAGTAGGGACCCGTCCTAAAGGATTCTTTTTAGATTAAGACCCTGCGTAAACCTGTCTCTTGTTGCAACACATCCCCTGGTTTTTTCCGATATAACCAAGGAGGAGGCTGGCGTCTTGGTATGTGGCCACGTCAGAATTTTTCGCACGTACCTGGACACTAGGGGCTTTTTTAGCAAAGGGTGTTGTTCCGCCCGCACTCATAAAGACCGAACACCTTAGGGAGTGTTTGGCGTCGCGAGTTTTGGCATTATATGCATCAGCTTCGAATGACGTCTTTGGTCAAATGTTGGGTTGCCCGGCTCCTGAGTTCGGTTACCTTACGTTCCGCTCTATCGGCTAAGGTAGCACCAGGAGAACTACTGCGATTGTGCCCCGGTTTGGTCGGGCGAGCACCTCAGTAGAGAAAGCCGAAAAGTGACTGTCATGATGTAGCGTGAGACTGGTCAACCACTCGATGACCTATTGGAATCTATCGGATTCCTCCGCTTTAACGAAGGGCCGCTTCTCGGTCAGGCACATACGCACCCCGAACTCGGATGAGCGCAGTCGCCACTAATGGGCTACCTAAATAGTCCCACTGTCAAGCTCCTATGGCTAAGTGAAAGTGTTAAAGCATTATAGTCCGGTTGCCTGGCCTGCTGCGCTATCACCTCCTTTGTAGGACCAAGACGTTGGGTTAAGTGTGAAAATGCGTCTTCTGCGAGCACCCCCGCACTATGTGCGTGGGGGTTAAAGCCAACGACTGCAATCTTTCAGATTATATATATATATATATTTTAAACGGCCGCACAGGAGGTGTTCACAATACTTGAAGGCACAAGTATAAAAAGGCCACTACAGCTTATCAAAATATTACTTCATCATTACATATGCTATAATAACATAGCATCCTTCGAGCATTGCGTCTCTATTACACGAGCGCCTTCAAGGACTTCTTGAAAATAGTGCTCGGAGGACACTCGGCTTTTATCCGAATCTCGGGACGCAATAATGGTGGCCTCCATCTCTGCCCAGTATGTCTTGACACGGGCAAGAGCCATCCTTGCACCCTCTATACACGCCGACCTCTTCATTGCATTAATGCGCGGCACTGCGTCAAGGAATTGCTGCACCAAGCTGAAATAACTCTTCGGCTCTGACCTCCCCGGCCATAGATGACCCATGACATACTTCATGGCGAGTCCGGACAACCTATTAAGTTCGGCCCATTGAGCCAAACGATCATCCACTGCCAGTGGACGCTCTGGATTGTGAAATTGCGACTAGAACAGTTTTTCCACTTCACGGTCTTCCAGATCTCGGAAGTGTTCGGTCGCATCAGCAGCACTCGCTGCCAAATCCAGATAGGTGTCCTCCACACTCCACATCCGGTCCAATGGAGTAAACTTCGGATTGCAAAATTTTCTCCGCAGCATGAAGGGCTTTCCAGTCGCAATCTGTTCGGCCTGACGCAGCTCCTCCTTCGCAGCTCTCATTGCAGAGCGCGCGTCCTTGGCATCAGCAACGGCCTACTCTAGGACCGCCTGTCTCGCCTGGTCTTCTTTCTAAAGAAGTCTGCAACGGTCTGCAGTGCTCTTTAACTCTTCGGCCATACTGGCCATCTCTTCCTTGCTTCAGCAATGAGCAGCCTGTTTGGCTCTCAGCTCTTCAAGGGCCTTCTTGGCAGCCGCATCACTTCTACTAGCTTGATCTTTAGCTCGGGCAAGTTCTGCCCTAAGACTCTCCACGGCGGCCGCACCATCTGCGTCAAGCACACATATCGTAAGACACTGGCATAAAACTCTTCTTACGTAATGCTGCCCGAGGAATCACATACCTTGAGCCTCATCCAACCGCTTGTTGACAAGCGCGATGTCGGCATCTGCCACGTCCAGTTGCCGCTTTAGTTCGGCAAAACCAGCAGTTCGGCTTGATTCCGGACACCCTGCAGCCTACATTAAAAGGCGACATTTTAGACCTGGGATTATGATTCTCCGCGTGCCATCATTTCTTGACGACATGCAGAGTCTCAGGGGCTACTATCTACATAGGGCGCATCTTATTTACGCGCAACTAACAAAAGTACACATTATCTAATGTACCTCAAAACCCGTCAATAAACTTTCGACGGCCACACGCAATCCGCTCTCTGCGGACGAAATCCTTTCAATCACCGTGCCCATTAATGCACGGTGCTCCTCTGAAATAGAAGCTCGCCCTAGCAGAACCTTTAATCCTCCGGCCGAGAACCAGAAGGTGCCAAACTCGTCCCATGACCTCTTTCGAAGGCCGGACGCGGAGAACTTCGGGGGGGCCCATAGCTATCTTCCGCCCCTGCCGGACTCGGAGAAACCCTCCGTGACGACACCTCAGGGTCGCCCGCCTCGTTAGGCGGCACAGCAGAAGGAGGCGTCCCGCTCTCCATCATCTCCGGAAGAAGATCCCCCGAAGATGAGCTCTGCTGAGAAGGGCTGAGGTCCGAACTACAAGGTAAAAATTCGGTTAAATTTCTCATATATAAATCACGGATTTCTCTCATCCCTCGAAAGGAAAATCTTTCTCTACTTACGGCTCGCTGGAGGGCTGATCTCCTTGAGTACGTAGTCTGGCCGAGGAACTCCCCGGCGTCGGACCCTCTGACGAGGATCTTTTCCCCCTTCTCGAGACCACGGTCTTCGGGTCGTCAGAGGCGGCTCTCTTCTTTCCCCTAGGAGAGGAATCGTCGGTTCCTCCCTTCGAAGCAGCCTCCTTCGAGGAGGCCATAGTTTCCTTGTCCTCCCCCTTACTTCCCTTCAAAGGAACTACCTCCAGCATCCTGACTAGCACGGGATCCGGCCTAGTTTCGGGAAGGGGAGTCGGACACCTGATCAGCTTCGCCTTCGCTATCCACTCTTGTTTAAAAGGGGAGCTCTTTTAAGGGCAATTTTATGATAATTATACGGATAGAAGGTCCGGCACAAGGTTACTTACTTGAGTATCGGGCGATTGCGGCTTAGGCCTGCGTCCTCGGTCAAATCTGGGCACATTTCTTGTGATCCGAAGAACAGTTTATACATCTCCGCGGGCGTCGCGCTCATAAAATCCTGGAGAACTCGTGGTCCCTCTCGATTGAACTCCCACAAGCGAAGGGGGCGACGTTTACCAGGCAGTGTCCGGCGAATCAGCATGACCTGCGTCACCTTGACCAGGTTGAGGTCTCCTTCCAAGAGATCCTGAATGCGGCCCTGCGGCAAGGGTACGTCTTTGGGCAAACCCCAATATAACCCTCTGTTGATCCACGACGCTAGCCTTGGTGGGGGACCCGAGCGAAAGGCAGGAGGTTCCACCCATGTGGTGCCCCGGGGAGAGGTGATATAAAACCACTCTCGTTGCCACAAGCCTAGCTCCTCTTGAAAAGAGCCCTCGGGCCATGGAGCATCGGCATTTTTGCTTATAACAGTGCCTCCGCACTCTGCGTGCCGTCCCTCGATCATCTTCGGCTCCACTTTGAAAGTCTTGAGCCATAAACCGAAGTGAGGGGTAACACAGAGGAACGCTTCACACACGATGATAAATGAGGAGATATGGAGGATGGACTCTGGAGCTAAATCATGAAATTCCAGCCCGTAATAAAACAGCAGTCCCCTCACAAAGGGATCCATTGGGAAGCCTAACCCCTCGGAGGAAGTGAGACATGAACACCACGCTCTTGTCGGGCTGGGGACTGGGAATAACCTGCCCTTGAGCAGGCAATCTATGTGAAATTTCACCCATCAGGAACTTAGCCTCCCTCAACTTTAGCACGTCCTCCTCCGTGACGAAGGAGGGCGTCCACCGGCCTTGAAGGTCACAACCGGACATTGTCAAAGGTCCGAAGCGCCTGGAATCTGGAGCCTGGGGTGTTGTAACTCGAGGCGACGGGCGAACACACTTGAGATTGAAAAAAGATGTAAGGCCTTGGTCTCTTTATAAGAGGTTGAATACCAAGAGCCCTCCCCGTAACCGTTTTGGACTCGCCTTTAATCGAGGGAACGTGCTAACGGGCACGATGGGGTTACCCACGTCCATATTGATGAGAATCCCGTTAAAAGGGGCACACGATCTCTGCTTTGACAAGACGTGCCAAGGAAACCGCCTCGCTAAACGTGCTGAGGTGGAAAAGTGAAAACAATTTGTATAAAGAGCTTGGTCGTGGTGTGATGACGCACTGCGGAATACGTCAGCAGATTTGATTTGTGTTAATATTATTCTCTCTATGGCAATATGTGGAAACTTATTTTGCAGAGCCGGACACTATTTTTGGTGTTTACAATCTTCTATGAAGGACTTGGAGGAGGAACCCTCCTTGCAATGCCGAAGACAATCTGCGCGCCGGACTCGTCGTCATTGAAGCCTGGTTCAGGGGCTACTGAGGGAGTCCTGGATTAGGGGGTGTTCGGGTAGCCGGACTATACCTTCGCCGGACTCCAAGACTATGAAGATACAAGGTTGAAGACTTCGTCCCGTGTCCGGATGGGACTTTCCTTGGCGTGGAAGGCAAGCTAGGAGATGCGGATACTCAAAGATCTCCTACCATTGTAACCGATTCTGTGTAACCCTAACCCTATCCGGCCTCTATATAAACCGGAGGGTTGTAGTCCGTAGGACGAACCATCATCGTACACAATCATACCATAGGCTAGCTTCTAGGGTTTAGCCTCCTTGATCTCGTGGTAGATCTACTCTTGTACTACCCATATCATCAATATTAATCAATTAGGAGTAGGGTATTACCTCCATCAAGAGGGCCCGTACCTGAGTAAAAACATCGTGTCCCTTGTCTCCTGTTACCATCCGGCCTTGACGCACAGTTCGGGACCCCGTACCCGAGATCCGCCGATTTTGACACCGACAGTTACCCTCACGTCAATTCCACTCTGATGATTTTTGCTGATGTTGAGAGCAAGAGTCGACTGAAAGTTATCAACAGAGAAGTGAATATGGTCGCTCCGGCGACACCCAGTTATTTGAAATGGTCTCAGACTGCCATCACATTCGACCAGTCCGATCACCCGACACACATAGCCACCCCTAGGAGGCAAGCATTGGTGGTCGATACAGTTGTCGAACGCACTCGACTGACCAAAGTCCTGATGGATGGTGGCAGTGGCCTGAATATTCTGTATGCAGAGACACTGAAAGGGATGGGCATTCCGAGGTCCAGACTTAGCGAAAACAATATGAGTTTGCATGGGGTCATTCTAGGCAAGAAGGCTGAATCACTCAGCCAGATCGCTCTTGACGTGGTTTTCGGTGATTCCAAGAATTACCGCAAAGAGAAGTTGACATTTGAAGTCGTGGATTTCCAGAGTCCTTATCACGCTATTCTGGGCAGGCCAGCTTAAGCACGTTTTATGGCTCGACCATGCTATGTGTACCTTAAATTGAAGTTGCCTGGTCCTAAGGGTGTGATCACTATCACTGGCAATATAAATAAGGCAGAAGAGTGCTTACAGAAAGGCTCAAAGATCGCCGATGCGCATATGGCAGTAGTGGAATTGCAGGAGTATCAAAAGAATGCAGATCCGAGTGATTTGTTGCGAGCTAAGAAGCCTGCAACGGATTCAGCATTTCAGTCGTCCAGTGAAACGAAACCAATTCATATCCACCCGACTGATCCCAATGCTGCTAAGACCCACATTTCAACAACACTCGACTCCAAATAGGAAGAAGCGCTCATCCAATTCCTCCGTGAGAACTGGGACATCTTTGCATGGAAATCTTCTAACATGACAGGTGTTCCCAGGGGACTGGCTGAGCATCTTTTGCGAGTCGACCCAAAAGTAAAACCGGTCAAGGAACATCTTCGACGGTCCGCCGTACAGAAGAGAAAAGCAATCGGTGAAGAAGTGGCTCGGCTCCTTGCAGCTGAGTTTATCCGAGAGATTTACCATTCCGAGTGGTTAGCAAATGTTGTCATGGTCCCTAAGAAGGACGACTCACTTCGCATGTGCATAGACTTCAAGCATATCAATCGGGCCTGCCCGAAGGATCACTTCCCTCTCCCTCGCATCGATCAAATAGTCGACTCGACTGTGGGGTGTGAGCGTTTGTCTTTTTTGGATGCTTACTCCGGGTATCATCGTATCCGTCTGTATGGACCCGATGAGATTAAAACAGCTTCCATCACCCCATTCGGGTGCTTCTGTTATGTCACCATGCCATTCCGTCTGAAGAACGCTGGAGCCACATTCATGCGGATGATTCAGAAGTGTTTACTCACTCAAATCAGTCGGAATGTAGAAGCATACATGGATGACATTGTGGTCAAGTCACGTAAAGGTTCCGACCTGCTGGCTGACCTTGCTGAAACCTTTGCCAACCTCAGAAGGTATGATATCAAGCTTAATCCATCAAAATGCACATTCGGAGTTCCAGGAGGAAAATTACTCGTTTTCTCGTTTCCGAACGAGGGATCGACGCTAACCCCGAGAAAGTTGGTGCCATACTTCGAATGAAACGCCCTGTGCGTGTGCATGATGTCCAGAAGCTTAGTGGTTGTTTGGCCGCCCTAAGTCCATTCATTTCTCAACTCGGTGAGAAGGCACTGCCTCTCTATCGATTGATGAAGAAGTCAGATAAGTTCGAGTGGACTCCTGAAGCTGATGCAGCATTTGCAGAGCTAAAAGCCCTGCTTTCCACCCAGCCGGTGCTTGCTGCTCCAATCAGCAAAGAGCCTTTACTGCTTTATATTGCAGCCACTGGACAAGTCATCAGTACAGTACTTATGGTCGAGCGGGAAGAAGAAGGAAAAGCCTATAAAGTTCAGCGCCCAATTTATTATGTTTCTGAAGTTCTGACTCCATCAAAGCAGAGATATCCTTACTATCAGAAGCTTGTTTATGGGATTTACATGACCATGAAGAAGGCTGCACACTATTTCTCTGACCACTCTATTGCAGTCGTCAGTGACGCTCCATTGTCGGAGATTCTGCACAACAGGGATGCAACTGGTCGAGTGGCAAAATGGGCGATTAAACTCCTTCCCTTAGATATCAAGTATGAGGCAAAGAAAGCTATCAAGTCCCAAGCAATAGCAGATTTCCTCGCCGAGTGGATTGAACAGCAACTGCCGACTCAAGTTCACTCGGAGCACTGGACCATGTTCTTCGACGATTCCAAGATGCTGAATAGTTCTGGTGCTGGAGTGGTACTAGTATCCCCCCAAGGAGACAAGCTCAGATATGTACTCCAGATTCACTTTGATTCCTCCAATAACGAAGCAGAATATGAAGCACTCTTGTACGGGTTGCGCATGGCCATTTCACTCGGCGTCCGTCGCCTCATGGTCTATGGCGACTCGGATTTGGTGGTCAATCAAGTGATGAAAGAGTGGGACGTCAGAAGCCCAGCCATGACTGGCTACTGCAATGCGGTAAGAAAGTTGGAAAAGAAGTTTGAGGGGTTAGAGCTCCATCATATACCCCGACTGAAAAATCAAGCAGCCGACGATTTGGCGAAGATAGGTTCCAAGAGAGAAGCCATTCCCAGCAATGTGTTTTTGGAACACATTCACACACTGTCAGTTCAGGAAGATCCTTTCACAGAAGAGCGCCCGCAGCCTAAGAGCGCCACAGATCCGACTGAAGTCTAGGTCCCAGCCGTGGTCGACATAATCATGGAGGTTCTGGTCATCACTCCCGACTGGACAGTACCTTACATCGCGTACATCCTTAGGAAAGAACTCCGAGAGGATGAAGAAGAGGCTCGACAGATCGTCCGTCGATCTAAAGCCTTTACTGTGATAAGGGGACAATTGTTCAGGGAAAGTGTGACTAGGGTCAGTCAGAAATGCATAACTCCAAAAGAAGGTCGAATGATCCTCAACGACATCCACTCGGGGACCTGTGGTCACCATGCGTCCTCTCGGGCCATTGTGGCTAAAGCATACCGAGCCGGGCTTTATTGGCCATGAGCAAATGAGATGGCAAAAGATATAGTCGACAGATGTGAAGGTTGCCATTTTTACTCTGATATGTCTCACAAGCCAGCGTCAGCTCTGAAAACCATTCCCCTCGTCTGGCCCTTTGCCGTTTGGGGTTTGGATATGGTTGGACTGCTGAGAACTGGTAGAAGTGGCTTCACTCATGTGCTTGTAGCAGTCGACAAGTTTACCAAATGGATTGAAGCTAAACCTATCAAGAATCTTGAAGCCAGCACAGCATCATCACTGACAACGGGTCGAACTTTGATTCTGAGGAATTTAGAGCTTTCTGCGCTTCTCAAGGCACACGAGTCGACTAAGCTTCAGTCGCTCACCCGCAGTCGAATGGACAAGCAGAACGAGAAAATGGCCTAATTCTAAAGGGACTGAAACCCTGACTGATGCGTAATCTCAAACACGTAGCAGGTGCCTGGGTCGATGAACTTCCATCAGTTCTTTGGGGATTGAGGACAAATCCCAATCGGTCGACTGGACAAACTCCTTTCTTTTTGGTTTATGGAGCTGAAGTTGTTCTGCCAAGTGACCTGCTCCACAACGCACCTCGAGTCGAGCTCTTCTCTGAAGAGGAAGCAGAACAGGCCCGACAGGATTCAGTCGATCTCTTAGAAGAAGAAAGAGAGATGGCCTTGATCCGGTCGACCATTTATCAGCAAGACTTGCGTCGATTCCACGCCAGAAACGTGAGGGGTCGAGCCTTTCAAGAGGGAGACCTGGTCCTTCGAGTGGATCAACATAAGCCACACAAGTTCGCCCCTGCTTGGGAAGGCCCCTTCATTATCACCAGAGTTCTCCACAATGGAGCATACCATCTTTACAATGTCGAGCATCAGAAAGACGAGCCACGAGCTTGGAGCGCGGATCTGCTCCGCCCCTTTTATACTTAAGTACTCACTCGGATGAGATGTAATAAGAAATACCTCTGTAGTTTATTTATCAAAGACAAGAGTTTTATATTTTTTTCCAACGATTGTTGTTGCTTTTGTTTACGTGTGAAATCCCCCAGTGGGTGACTTAGCTGCGAATCCGTTTCGCCTAAGTTTGAAAAAAAATCCTTCCGAGTGATGAGCAAGCCTCTCACTCGGGGGCTTAGCTGCAGTCCAGTACTCGCCTAAGTTTAAAAAATCCTACCGAGTGGAGAGCAACCCTCCCACTCGGGGGCTTAGCTGCAGTCCAAGTACTCGCCTAAGTTTAAAAAAATCCTACCGAGTGGAGAGCAACCCTCCCACTCGGGGGCTTAGCTGCAGTCCAAGTACTCGCCTAAGTTTAAAAAATCCTACCGAGTGGAGAGCAACCCTCCCACTCGGGGGCTTAGCTGCAATCCAAGTACTCGCCTAATTTTAAAAAATCCTACCGACTGAAGAGCAACCCTCCCACTCGGGGGCTTAGCTGCAGTCCAAGAACCCGCCTAAGTTTAAAAAATCCTACCGAGTGGAGAGCAACCCTCCCACTCGGGGGCTTAGCTGCAGTCCAAGTACTCGCCTAAGTTTAAAAAATCCTACCGAGTGGAGAGAAACCCTCCCACTCGGGGGCTTAGCTGCAGTCCAAGTAGTCGCCTAAGTTTAAAAAATCCTACCGAGTGGAGAGCAACCCTCCCACTCGGAGGCTTAGCTAAAGTCCAGTACTCGCCTAAGTTTAAAAAACATTGCGATCCGCAAGGACGACGAGCTGCAGGTCGACTGCAACTTTCTCCTTCGGAGCTACGCCACAAGTACAACGTGTGCTCCATCCCGATCCGCAAGGACGACGAGGTGCAGGTCGACTACAACCTTCTCCTTCAGAGCTACACCACAAGTACAACGTGCGCTCCATCCCGATCCGCAAGGACGACGAGGTGCAGGTCGACTGCAACCTTCTCCTTCTAAGCTACGCCACAAGTACAACGTGCTCTCCATCCCGATCCGCAAGGACGACGAGGTGCAGGTCGACTGCAACCTTCTCCTTCGGAGCTATGCCACAAGTACAACATGCGCTCCATCCCGATCCGCAAGGACGGCGAGGTGCAGGTCGACTGCAACCTTCTCCTCCGAAGCTACACCACAAATACAACGAGCGGTCTATCCCCATCCGCAAGGACGACGAGGTGCAGGTCGACTGCAACACGTGCTCCATCCCTACCTGCAAGGAGGATGAAGTGCAGGTCGACTGGACTTTCCACCTCAGAGCTGCATCTCAAGCTCAAAGATTATTTCGAGTGAAGAACAAATTCCAGTCGAAAGCAAACGCGAGCATATTCGGAAATAAACCAAGTTCGGATAAATCCCAAAGTTCTGGACGACGGATCAAAAGTATTCGAGCATCAAACCCGAAGAAGTTTAACGGTTACACAATCACTCGGCATTCCGAGGCGAATAAAGGTGAAGCATAATGTTTTTCGGTCACGCATCAGGAGAAGGACTGGCTGGGTCGCAGAAACTGTCAAGGTCAATGATGTCTGCAATAAGCGTGGCGGCGTCAAGGAAGGTGTCCATGAAAGACAGGAAAGTATGCCGCTTCGTGTTAGCAACCTTGAGCTCCGCCAGCATGTCTTCTTTGACATCCTTGCAGTGCACTCGAACCAGAGACAGGGCAACGTTAGCACCACAGCGAGCAGATGACTTCTTCCATTCTTGCACGCACTCAGGGATTTGATTCAGTCGAGCCATCAAGGACTCGAGATCTTGAGGCAGTTCCGCCTGAGGCCAAAGTTTAGCATCAACCCGAGTCATTGCAGCTTTCAGACGGGCCAGATAAGCAACCGCGCTGTCCATGCGAGACTCCAACCACAGCACGTTCATCGCAACATCATCCTTGACTGGACAGTGGATAGGATCAAGACCCATCTCGACCCGCCCAGTTTCTGCTTCAAAGTCTTGCCAAAATTCTGCACAGTCGAGTGAATGATGAGTAGACAGTACAATTAGACTTGTCAGTCGACAGAAATAAGACAAATTAGTCAGTACCTTCAAGTTTCAAGACTAGCTTCGCAGCAAGTTGGCCCAGATAAGACTCTAGCTCGCCATTCTTGGCCTTGAGACTTCCAAGTTCGTTGGTCAATTTCTCCTTATCCTTCTTCAGTCGCTCGACCTCTTGATTGGCGTCAGAAACAGCAGTCTTCAGCTTGGAGTTTTCTTCTTCTAACTTGCTGACTGAAGCAAGCTTCTTGTCAGCAAGCGCTGTCTTCTCGCGCGCCTCCTTCTGTGCTGCGGCAAGGTCCAGATCCTTCTTCTCCAAAGCCTGCTTCATTTTGTCTAAAGAAATAACATTCTTCAAACGGGCTTGGAGTTGGCGGTTTTCACTACATACATCTGCTCGAGTGAAACCACTCGGTTCAAAAATGGAAAGGAAAAGTGCCAGCATCGGGGTATAAAGTTGGCGATTGGTTACCTCCCATGGCAGCTACTTCATCACGAGCAGTCTTGAGGTTCTTCTTGGCCATTTCCAGATCAAGGTTGAGGCTGATTTGTTGTTTGTTCATGGCAGAAAGTTGAGCCCCAAGATCACAAGATTTCTGTAGTTACAACCATATCAGTCGACAGAGATAAAAAGACATCACAATGATAGTTATCTAAGACTACCACCGAATCAAACATTCAACGGTAGTCTCGGGGACTACACCCAGTGGGTTTTTAGCGTGCGCCCACTAATTTTCAGACCACAGTCGACAGTCGACTCACTTTCACAAAAACAAGAGAGAGATCCAAATTCTCAGACCACAGTCGACTGCCCGCAGTCAACTATGGTCTCGGGGACTACACCCAGTGGGTGCACTCAGCGTGCCCCCACTGGTTTTGGCTACACTCGGTGTGGTCCGCCCAGCTCGAGTTGCAAAATATATATATATAGTTCCTATACTCAGACCACAGTCGACTGCCCGCAGTCACCTATGGTCTCGGGAACTACACCTAGTGGATGCACTCAGCGTGTCCCCACTAGTGCAAAGAGTCAGCTCGAATCGACACAAAGAGACATACAATTTCAAAACCCCAGTGGGTGATCAGACAAGAAATACGGTCGATCAAGAGATCAACTAACCTGGACATTGGCTTGCATAGCAACCCCGGCGTTGAAGGCTACTTGACTAGCCTCATGCACCACTTTCATCTGCCCCATCACAAGATTCAGCTCAAGAAGAGCTTCCTTGGCAGCAGCAGGTGGATCGTCCGGAGTTTGATATGCAGTAAAAAGTGATGAAGGCAGAGCAATCAAAGCAGCCCTCGGATCTGAAGCAGGGAGTTGTGTCGGCGCAGCAGAAGTCTGAGCAGCTGATCTTGAGGGGCAATCAGTCGACAGCGGAACAGCGAAGGTGACGTTAGTTCGAGATGGATCTGTCGATCGCTCGACCGTCGCCCCAGGCGTCATAGTCGACCGGGGAACCTGGACTTTAGGCGCCTTCTTGCTCAGTTCCTTGTCCTTCTTTTTCCTCCCCCTTAGCAGTACTTCTTCTTCATCATCTGGGAGCACAACAATGTCTCGTGGAACTACAATCAATAGAGAAAGCCATAAGGATAACTAATGAACCATCCAGTCGACCAAATGAATTCGAATCAGGCAGACTTACTAGCTTTGGAGGTGACGGCGTCGTTAGCTTCCTCGTCAGTTGGGGTCTTGTCAATATCCATGTCAGTCGCAGCTGAGGTCGGGCTGCACAAGTCATCATCCACTTGGTCAGAATAAGAAAACCTGTCGGAACAGAAAAATTGATCGGAACAAGAAGATATGAGAAGAGCGTTTACCCAGAGGCAGCGGGGACGTCCATCTTGATCCTAGGCAAGGTCTTTCGAGCCTTCGAGGGATTAGCTTTGGGCTGCTTGGTGACCTTCTCCATCAAATCTGGAGACGGGGACCGAGCGCGCTTGTGAGATGGAGCACTCGACGCCACAGCTTTGCCGCGCCTGTTCGCGGGGTCTTGACGCTGCTTGGATCGACGTTCATAGCGGGGCGATGAGTCGGCTACCTCCTCATCATCCGACTCATCGCTCTCATCATCATCATCATCATTAGCTGGGGACTCCCAGTCGACGCTCTCCTCGGCGCTATCCTCGCCCTCTTAATCTTGCTCCAGAGCTTGTTCACCATTGGGAATCGAATACATCTCCATGTAGATCTGCAAAACAAGAGACCGATCATAAGTCAGTCGGAACAACAATCAGTCGGTAAATACATTCAAAAGTCCAGTTATGATGACCAGACCTTGTCTGGCAGATTGCTGTCGCTGAAAGGGTCGGCTCTCCTAGCACCTCTGGGGTTGTCCTTGTTCCCGGTGATGCTCATCAACCACTCGGCTACGGTTTTGGCCTCCACCTCCTCCGGACGAACCCGAGCGGTGTCACCAGCTCCAGAGTACATCCACATGGAATGGTCGCGATCTTGGAGGGGTTGGATCCGCCGACTGAGGAACACCTCAAGTAGGTCCATACCGGTGACGCCTTGGTTGATCAGCTGGACTACTTTCTCAACTAGCATGCCTATCTCCGCCTTCTCCGCGGCAGTCACTTTCAAGGAAGATGGGGTTTGAACACGATCGAAAGAAAAGGGAGGGAGCCCGGTTGACTGGCCTGGGGTCGCTATGTCCTGGCAGTAGAACCAGGTCGACTGCCAGCCCCTGACCGACTCCGGAAGAGTCATCGGAGGAAAACAGCTCATCTTCCCCTTCTGAATGCCCAGGCCCCCACACATTTGGATAACATGGGTTTTCTCGTCTCTCGAGTTTGCTTTATTCACAGTTTGGGATCGGATGCTAAAGATGTGCTTGAAAAGACCCCAGTGCGGTCGGCACCCCAAGAAGTTCTCACACATGGAGACGAACGCAGCGAGATATGTAATGGTATTGGGTGTAAAATGGTGAAGTTGGGCACCGAAGAAATTCAGGAAACCGTGGAAGAAGGGATGCGGTGGAAGAGAGAAGCCACGGTCGACATGAGTGGCGAGCAGAACACACTCACCCGGCCACGGTTGTGGCTCCGATTCTCCTCCCGGCAGACGCGCGGACTTATGGACGATTAGCCCTAGCTCGGCCATATCATCCAAGTCCTCCTGCCGAAGCGAAGATCGGATCCAGTCTCCCTGGATCCAACCCGACGGCAACCCCGAGCGCGATGAAGACCCCCAATTCATCTTCTTGTGCTTCGCCGCCCCCGTCGCCTTCTTCTCATGCTCTAGCGCCGCTGTTTTGTCCTTCCCCATGGTGGCGGAGCAGCGGCATCGAGAATGGATGGACTGGGCGGAGTGGAGACGCGAGAGGAAGAAGAAGAGATAAGGACACGCACAGTGCAGACGCCTCGGCCTCGCCGCTTTTAAAGGCCCTCTTTCGAGTGGCCGACGCATGGGCCCGAGCGATCCTGTCAAATCCCCCAACAGTCGCGCACAGGATACATGGCGAAAAAGGTGGCGCGGAAATCGAAACGACCCATTTATCTATTCCACTTACCGCGGGACGCTCCACCTGGCGCGCTTCCATCAAAATTTTGAATCTCGTGAAATCTGGGATCCTTCGCAACCGATCACGCCAAAGATATCATGTTAGAGATATCACTCGACAGATGTCGTCATATAATCCAGTCGACAATTTCTGAATCGATCAAGGCGACTGAAATGAACCTGAAGTTCTATCGATTAACATCCACTTGGAGATGAAGACAAGTCAAGGTAGGAGCAAAAGCAAGGTCAACTCCATCCTTCTTTTTCACTCAAACCTCGATCCATTCGGGGGCTAATGATGTGGACACAGACCTAGGGTAGGGTAATAGGCCCGACCTACACGTCCTACCTAAGGTCCTTGCCCTTAGAACAAAGAAGTTCAAGAATCAGAAGAAGGGATCCAGCAAAGGTGTCGAGTGAAGTCCACTCGACGTACCATCCACTCGGAGACCCCACTTTATCCGGGTCACTCGACCACCAAACCACTCGACAATAAGAAGACCTAAAGCCGCTCCGCGCAGCAACGGTCGGGCATTTACTCAGATATTTAATAGTCATTTATAACACTTCAATACAGGCGTTACCTGTAACGCCAGCCCTTTATGTACATTGAATCTTATGTAATGGAGGGGAGCTGGGGTCCTGGCGCACTCTATATAAGCCACCCCCTCCTCTGGGACAAGGGTTCGCACCCCCTGTAACTCACACGCATATAATCCAGTCGACCGCCTCCGGGTTCCGAGATGTAGGGCTATTACTTCCTCCGAGAAGGGCCTGAACTCGTAAACCTTGCGTGTACAACTCCTCCATAGCTGGGATCTTGCCTCTACATTCCTACCCCCCCTATTCTACTGTCAGACTTAGAACCACTACACCTGATACGTCTCCAACGTATCTATAATTTTTGATTGCTCCATGCTATATTATCTACTGTTTTGAACTATATTGGGCTTTATTTTCCACTTTTATATTATTTTGGGGACTAACCTATTAACTAGAGGCCCAACCCAAAATTGCTGTTTTTTTGCCTATTTTAGTGTTCCGAAGAAACGGAATATCAAACGGAGTCCAAACGGAATGAAACCTTCGGGAACGTGATTTTCTCACCGAACGTGATCCAGGAGGCTTGGACCCTACTCCAAGGAAGCAAAGAGGCGGTCACGGGGGTGGGGGGCACGCCCCCCCTAGGGCACGCCCCCTTGCCTCGTTGGCCCCTCAGAGCTCCACCGACTTACTCCTTCCTCTTATATATACCTATGTACCCCCAAACGATCAGATACGGAACCAAAAACCTAATTCTACCACCGCAACTTTCTGTATCCACGAGATCCCATCTCACTACTAGAAAAAGGGCTATAGATGGGATTGACACTAATGGCGCACCAGACAAGTGGTGCGCCATTAGTATATACTAATGGCGCACCAACTTCTGATACGCCATTAGTGTTGAAACTACTAATGGCGCACCAGGCCTGGGGTGCGCCATTAGTGTCCTAATTTTTTTTTTTGAACTAGCGCGTCTGGCCAAACATACTAATGGCGCATCCTTGTAAGGTGCGCCATTACTAGTTGTAACTAGTAATGGCGCACCAGTGAAAGGGTGCGCCACTAATTATGTACACTACAAAGTGCGCCATTAGTAGTTCAAACTACTAATGGCGCACTGAGGCAGAGTGCGCCATTAGTATGATTTACTTTTTTCGCAAAACTACTAATGGCGCATCAGGCTCTGGTGCGCCATTAGTAACCTGGATTACTAATGGCGCATTTATGTCAGGTGCGCCATTAGTAAGTGGGCAGCAACAAGATATTTTGGGCAGCCTCTCCTACCCACACTCACTTTCTCCCCCACTTCATTCTCCACCTCCTCCTTGTCTCGGGTGCCTCCTCTCTTTCTCCTCATTTCCACCATAGATTCATTCAAATTAAGTGGTTAAATTACCTTGTTTTGATAGGTAAGTAAGGGGGAAGCTATATTTACGTTGTTCTTCCTACAACAATGTGCACATGCACTTTTTATGGCCTAGCTAGATCTATGTATGTTCGTGGTGTTGCATATGTTAGTGGTGTTGCATATGTGTTTGTGGTTGGAGGTGTACCGGTATTTGAAATGCGATAGTTGCCAATATTTTGCCGGAATGTTGATTCATTTCCGTTTCGGTGATAATTTTGGCATTAAGCATTCTTTTTGGTCCTATTTTTAGGGAAAGTCATGCCAAATTTTTTCTTGGTTCTAAAATATTGTTTTGCTCTACCCCGCAGGCAACCATGGTCCGCACGATGACCGAAGGCATCGTGAATAGGTTTTTGAGGTCCGCGAAGGCCGAGATGCTTCAAAAGAACGAGACGGAGATAAGATGTCCGTGTCGAAGATGCAAGCTGCAGAGCCTTATTGCGGACCCGGATTCCGGGCAGGTGCGGGACCACCTGCTCTTGCGTGGTTTCATGGATGGCTATCGGTGGCAAGGTGATGAAGATGACTACGAAGTCGTCCATGGGGGCCGGGCAAGAAATGAGGAAGGGCAGCAAGACAACCACCGCCGCTCGGGCGGGCGAGAAGACGAAGAATCCCCAGGAGATGATCATGACGGTGATGCTGTACACAGTCATGATGATGAGGAAGATGCCGGAGCAGACGACGGGCATGATCATGAAGATGATGATGCCGGCGGAGCAGACGACGGTGGACCATCGATGGGCTGGGTGCAGGACCCTTATATTCAAAAGCTGCTTCTCAAGCAGACGGATAACGCAAGAGCTACCGCCCGAGAGAAAGCCAAGGTGGATCAACTTGAGTTAGACGCGGTTACTCCATTGTATGAAGGATGCAGGCCCGAGGATACCCGCCTGAAAGTAACGCTCATGGCTCTGGAGATGAAGGTAAAACACAAAATGACGGACGCATGCTTCGACGAGAACATGTCATTCTGGCACGAACGTCTTCCAAAGGGGAACAAGTGCCCGACCAGTTTGGAGGAGGCGAAGAAAATCGTGTGTCCTCTGGATTTACCGCACGTGAAATACCATGTCTGCATGAACAATTGCATCATTTATCGGGGCGAGCACGCGGAGTCTACCATATGTCCGGTGTGCGGCGTCACTCGATACAAGAAGAGGAAGAAAGCTCCTCGAAAAGTGGTGTGGTACTTTCCGATCACTCCTCGTCTGCAGCGGTATTTCGCGGATCCTAAGGTAGCAAAGCTCCTGCGTTGGCACGCGGATAGGGAGGAGAAGAAGCGAGAAGATGACGCAAATGATCCGGAGATAGATAAAAAAGACAAGATGCTGAGTCACCCTAAGGATGCGAGCCAGTGGCAAGCGTTGAATTTTGAATACCCAGAATTTGGGAAGGATCCAAGGAACATCGTGCTGGGCGCGAGCACCGATGGAGTCAATCCGTTTGGCAGCCAGAGAAGCACACATAGCACCTGGCCTGTGTTTGTGTGGATGTACAACCTTCCCCCCTGGTTGTGCATGAAGAGGAAGTACATTCACATGAGTATGCTAATTGAAGGGCCGAAACAACCAGGGAACGACATCAATCTGTATCTGGGGCTGCTGAAGGAGGAGCTAGACACGCTGTGGAAAACGCCAGCCAATACGTGGGACGCCGCAGAGAAAGAATATTTCCCTATGAGAGCCGCACTGCTCACGACGGTGCACGACTATCTCGGTTATGGATATCTCGCGGGGCAGGTAGTCCACGGATTTTCTGGATGCGTACGGTGCATGGACGACACAACGTATCGCCAGCTAGATAGAGATCCCGGGTCTTCGAAAACCGTGTTCATGGGACATCGAAGGTGGCTTCGCGACGATGACCCGTGGAGGAAACGCAAGGATCTGTTCGATGGTGAAACCGAACCCCGAAAACGCCCGTGTACGAGGAGCGGCGAGGAAATAGACAAGCTGTTGAAAAATTGGAAAGACTGCCCACTGCCGGGAAAGAAGCAAAAGGCGCCAGAGCCGGGAAAGAAGCGAAAGGCGCCAGAGCCGCTACTGAAGGTATGGAAAACGAGGTCTGTTTTCTGGGACTTGCCGTACTAGAAGATCCACCGTGTGCCTCACAGCCTTGATGTCATGCATATCACGAAGAACGTGTGCGAGAGTCTGCTTAGTACCCTGCTCAACATGCCAGAGAGGACCAAAGATGGGCCGAAAGCAAGGGCAGACTTGAAATCAATGGGCATTAGGCAGGAGCTTCACGCTATATATGATGATGATGATGATGATGATGAGGCGAAGCAGGACACAGAATGTCGTCGCAAAGGCAAAAAGGCCAAGAAGACCGGAAATGACTACCCTCCCGCGTGCTTCACTCTAAGTCAGGAGGAGATCGAGCAGTTTTTCACCTGCCTCCTAGGAGTAAAACTTCCTTACGGTTACGCGGGGAAGATAAGCAGATACCTAGACCCAGCGAAGCAGAAGTTCAGCGGGATGAAGTCTCACGACTGTCACGTGCTGATGACGCAGATACTTCCAGTTGCAATCCGTGGGATCATGGACGCTCACGTCCGTGAAACGCTATTTGGCCTATGCAACTTCTTCGACGTCATCTCTCGGAAGTCGATTGGCGTGAGGCAACTCAGAAGGCTACAGGAAGAGATCGTGGTGATACTATGCGAGCTTGAGATGTACTTCCCGCCCGCATTCTTCGACGTTATGGTGCATCTGCTGGTCCATATAGTGGAGGATATCATCCAACTCGGGCCGACGTTCCTGCACAGCATGATGCCGTTCGAAAGGATGAATGGTGTCATCAAAGGATACGTTCGTAACATGTCACGTCCAGAGGGAAGCATAGCCAGGGGCTTTCTAACCGAAGAGTGCATCTCGTACTGCACGAATTATCTAGGCATCGAGAACCCCGTTGGTCTGCCCGTCAACAGGCACCTCGGCAGGCTCGCTGGATGGGGTCACCGTGAGGGTCGCCGCGAAATGCATGTCGACTTCGAGGGTCGACTCGCCGACTTTGAAAGAGCAAACCTAGTCGCGCTACAACACATAGACGTGGTCGATCCTTGGGTGGTAGAGCACAAAACCTTTATTAAGAAGACGTACAATGACCGAGGCCAACAGAGGACGGACGGAGATATACTCAAAGAGCACAACTCATGTTTCACGCGTTGGTTCAAGCAGAAGCTTCTGTCGTACCCTTTACATGAGGATTCTTCCGCGGAAGAACAACTCATATTCGCCTTGTCACAGGGCGCCGAGCACAACCTATGAGGCGTACGATATCAACGGCTACACATTCTACACTGAGGCCAAGGACATGAAGAGCGATGGTTATCAGAACTCCGGGGTAACGATGGAATCCTACACCGGTAACGACAAGGACAGATACTACGGAAGGATCGAGGAGATCTGGGAGCTGAGCTACGCTGGAGAGAAGGTCCCGATGTTCCGTGTCAGATGGGCCAAGAGCGTCCTAAAAGAAGACCGGTATTTCACCACCATGTTTATACCCGAAGCCAAATCCAAGACCGCGGGCGCAAACGTCACCGCGAAAAATGAGCCATGGGTACTGGCTTCCCAAGTGGACCAATGCTTCTTCATTACCGACCCATCAAAGACCAGCCGTGTTGTCGTGAGGAGAGGCAAAAGGAAGATCATCGGAATGGATGGCGTAGCCAATGAGCAAGACTTCGACAAGTACGGCGACCCGAGGATCGAACATGACGACGATGATGAAGTAGCAGCATACACCACAAGAAGAAGCAGGACCACCCTACGTAAAGGACGTCCGTTCCACAGAAGAACTCCATTTGCGAAAAAGAAGGGCAAGAAGATTGTATTTAATTAAATCGTAGCCTTCATTTCTCGATTGTATTTCATGGGCACTTTTTGAACTATCATGAATATTTTTAAATTTCCTGGACACTCGATCTCGATTCCCCTCCATCTCGATCGCTATCCCACCTCGCCAGATCCGGTCCCACTCACCGCCGAGCACCCCCCCGGTCCACCGGCCGCCGTCGCCCCCCGCACCCTCGATTCCCCTACTCAACCGCCGCCGCCAACCCCCCGCACCCCTCCCCTACTCAACCGCCGCCACCGACCCCCCTTTTAAAATTATTATTGTCTTATAAAAAAAATTAATGTTATGATTTAAACAAGTTTGAACATATTTAAACACAAATAATTATCAAACAGCATTTTAAATGCATAAAAAAAATTTGTGGAGCCTGGGAATCGAACACAAGACCTCTTGGTGTGAGAACAAGCACCTGACCAGTCGAGCTAGTAGAGGGGAGTTGATGTGGAAAAGGTCAGGTGTGAGATAACCTGTTGGCTCGAGCGAAAATAAAAAAAATACTAATGGCGCACCAGGGTGAGGTGCGCCATTAGCATGTATATACTTATGGCGCACCGAGGGGTGGTGCGCCATTAGTATTGTGCCGCCCCTCCTTTGTCCTGCGCCCCCCCTCGATCCCCTTCCCCTCTCTCTCCCTCGCCCTCGCACGCCCTCGATCCCCTTCCCCTCTCCTCTCCCAACGCCGCCGCCCCGCCCGCCCCCTGTCTCTTCCCCCTCACCGCCCCTTCCTTGCGCCGCCGCCTCGCCGTCACCCTCCGGCACCGGCCCCTCCTCGCCGCCGCCTCACCTCGCCCTCTCACCACGGCCACAGAGGCTCCTGGATCTGAACCAGCCGCCGCCGGACAGCAGCAGGCCAGTAAGCCTCTCTCTCTCTCTCTCTCTCTCTCTCTCTCTCTCTCTCTCTCTCTCTCTCTGTCTCTCTCTCTCTCCATTCATGTACCTTCACCTGGCCTGCTGTGACTCACTCAACCCCCATTTGCATCTAGGCAGGCGGCATCCGTCACCGGCAGGCAGGCGACATCCATCACCGGCAAACCTCCCACGCACCGTGCCTCGGACGCACAGCAGCAGGTCAGACCCCCCCCTCTCTCTCTGGCACGATGAGTTATAGGATCAATGCCTAAGTTTTGTTGTGCACACAGATTTATTTTCTGTAAGCATTGGTATTATGTGCTTCCCATAGTTGGTATAAAAATAAAGAAAACAATTTAGTTCTGTTTCTGTTCTCTCTGTCTTGTGAATGGAAATGGTATTTCGCTTGTGAGTTGTGATTCGAAATTCTCTGGCCTCCTGGTGCCTTAATTATGTTTCTCTTGTGATTGCAAAATTCCTATCAGGAACAGGTACACACTTCCCTGGCTGTGTTGCAGCTCAACCCCCCATTTATAGCAGCAGCAAGGTAATTGGCAGGCAGACGGCAGCGGCATCGATCCGTTGCCGGCAGAAGGCAGGCAGGCAGCATCCATCACTAGCGCGCTTGCGCCAACGTACGTTGCTATACACGCACTCATATCCATTCATTTGCAGCTTACAGCAGCCTACTCTGAAATGATCTATCTTTTTTATCAAATTCGGATAGCACTATATTTCAGTCAACTATATATTTGTTCAGTGTCACCTTGAGTTTGAGTTAATTAGTTGAATTATCTGTTATCCTCACTGAAAGCTATTCACATACAAGTCACACAGGTGTGTTCAAATAGTACACCTAGAAAGTCTACAACAGAATAATCATGGGCTAGTGACACTTGATCAAACGGTTCATTAAATGCTTCATGTGCCTTACATGTCTCTCCATTTCGTTAATTTACTGTATGACCATATTGTTGTACTTCAACTGACTTGAGTAGTGAGATGTTCTACATATGAAGTTCTTCCATTTTGACCACCAGATTTGTGAGACCTCTTGTACATAACTTTCCCTCCTTGCTTATAAGGCAGAGCTACTGCATTTGTTGGCCAGAATAACTGCATTTGTTGGCCACAATATCCGAATTTGTTAAATCTTACAGTTTGTTAATTCGATCGTTGTCTTGGCTAATTCAAAACTTAGATGGAACTTTTCCCAATTCCATGGCTGTTATCACTTCATCTTGTGCTCAGCCAATTGAACCAAGTTTGAAATATGAGGATGTGGTGCCCTTCTGAGAAAATAGTTGTCTGACCTGAACTTTTGAATGTTCAGTGCTAGGATAACAAAATGGTACCATGTAGGCTCCTGATTGCTGGTATCTGAAAACTGAATTTGTAGCAGTCAGAACTCAGTTTCCAATGTGTTGAAGCAGAGCACATTTGTGTTGAAGCAGAGCACATTTGTGTTGAAGCAGAGCACATTTGTTAGCAGAGCTCCTGGGATAATGATTTTGCAGGTACCCCGAGAGGCCCTTGAGTTTGCCGGAATGTCGATTAACTTCCGTTTCGGCAAATTCGGGTACTCCATATGTCCTATTTTCAGCAAAGGTCATGCTGAAATTTTCCGTGAATTTTAGCATGACTTTGCTAAAAATAGGACATATGGGGTACTTGTGACTAATGCATGGGCCAGGGTATCTTAGTAGTTAATTAAGTAGGATCAAGTGCCCCGGGGTACTTGTGACTAATGCATGGCTTTTAGGGTGCCTCGGCGTCAAAAAACCCTCAATGATAAAAGCTTAGATTTTAGGATGCCTCGGTGTCGACAAACCCTAAATGATGAGACCATGATCTTGTTCCTTGACAATAACCAACTTTTTGACCAAACTTTGTTTCTATTTAGAGAGAAACATGGCCCACAACGATGAGGCCGGGGGTTCGGGCGGCAAGGCATTCTGGGAGCTGTCCCAGGAGATGGAGGAACAACCTCACTTGTATGAGGACACCGCCTTCCCCACCGATCCTGAGACCACTAATGGTGCCGCCGAGGATGACCCCACTGATGCCACCACTGATGGTGCCGCCGAGGATGACCCCACTGATGCCACCACTGATGGTGCCGCCGAGGATGCCACCACTGATGATGGCGGCGCACGCACAGATGGCAGCCAGAAGAGGCAACGGAAGGACCGGCGCCCGACCGTGCTCCGCACCCTCAAGGAGGAAGTTACTGAAGTGGACTCCGACGGGAATCCAACGGCGCCCGAACGAATAGTCAAGGGGTACTCGCTTCAGCTCGGGTGCATTCTCCGGAGCACCATCTCGATCAACACCGAGAACCTGAGGCATCCTGACCGAGGGAATTTGCGCAACCTCCTCTTCACGAAGCTGCACGAACGATACAAGTTCCCCGCTGAATTTGAAAACACAAGCCTCAAAGGGAATAAAGTGAACAATGCTGCCCTCACGAAGATGAGCAAGGCCCTGTCTACTTGGAAAAGCAATGTGAAGAGAATGATCGAGAAAGGTGAGAGTTATGAGAAGATCAAGGAGAAAAATCCTTCGATCACCGAAGATGACTACAATGACTTCAAGATCAATTGCTCGAGCACCGCACACTCCCAATCAAGTCAGTGGGGGAAAGAAATGCGGGAGCTGAACTTAGGGGAACACACACTCGGTCCCGGCGGTTATAGAGTGGCGGAGCCTATATGGGACAAGGAGGAGGCGGACCGTGCCGAGCAAGGCCTACCGCCCCTCTTCGATAAATACGGTAACAAGAAGACCAGGAACTATGTCAGGGCCCGGTACAAGAAGGACCCGAAAACAAAGGAGCTTACCACGGATCCGAAGACCAGGGCGCTTGAGCTTGTTCTGGTAAGGAATACACCCCCGCGTAATTAGCTCCATATGGTTGCATTCTAATTAATGAAGCCAAATTTCTAAATGGTTCACATTCCTTCCGCAGGCGAGTGAAAGCAGTAGCGCGGGTTCGACTAAGAGCAACCCTTGGGACACCACTCTAAATAGGGCGTTGAATGTAATGAAGAACAAGGATAAGCTCAGTAAGCCGACGTCAGCTGGTCGTGTGGCCGGCAAAGGCTTGTCGACAAAATGGGGGTCATACTATAACACTGGTGGACGAAAGGAGAAAAAGACCAGCTCGGAAAGCCAGGCGCGCGAGGTTCAAGAACTCAGGGCACAGGTGGCACGGATTCTGGAGATTGTCCAAGAGCAAGTGCAACAACAACTCGGAGCGACGATCACCGCCATTGTGCCTACCTTGATGCAGGGGTTGAGTGCGTGGATTGCGGGCGGCCAACAGGGGCCGCCCCCGATTCCTAGCTTCACGGCCAGCAACTCGCAGAACGCGATGGCGGGGCCATTGGGGTCTCCGGCGGAGGCGGCATTGGTGTCCCCGACGCCGGCACGGGAGCTTAATGCACCCGGGTGTACGCCGGCCGGCACCTCTGCAGCAAGCGGCCCCTCCGTCAACTGCACGCCCGCCGTTGGCGGTGCCTCGACATTAGCCGAGCTCGACGCCATCATCACGGTAACTAATTAAGCCTCTCTCGGCCGAGGACTTCATCTCCTTGCCTTTGACTGGGCATCCCTGACGCCCTACATGTTTTCGCAGGGCGCCGCCGACGTTCCGTGCACTCTCCTGCACTTCGTGAACAATGAGTTGGTCGATGTCGCCAAGGGCAAAATCGTTCAACCGGGCAACCCCTTGTTCCACGGTACGCAGATGCCACCCAACTTGTTTAGGGTTCAACTGGTTCGGGTGCTGCCAGGCTGCGATGAGTTGCTACCTCCGATTCGACCTGTCGGGGCCGACGATGATGACGTGATGACCCTCAGCGCCTGCCTGATCGGCTGGCCCCTGCTTTGGCCGAAGAGCCAGATTCGTTTGGGGGCGGGGGACACCACCCCAAAGACAACACCGCCAGTCGTGCCGGCGCCAAGTCGGCCCCATGGCAAGACCGCCGCAACGGTGCCGGACATCCCTATGCCACTGGATCCAAACATGCATATGGCACAGGATCAGAACGACGACGACGACGATACATTTGTCAACGTCGATCGGTACTTTGCCGATCATGGGTACGATGGCGACTTCATGGGGCCTGCTTCTCAAGAACCCAACCCAACAAAAGACGTGCGCGATGTAGCTGGTACCGCGGGGAAGCCAAGTTGCAACAGGCGTCGTCTGCCGTTCAGCTCTCAGGAGACGCCTCCAGCTGCCGACTTCACCGAGCCTCAGATAGGCGAGGTGCGAAATATTCTCAGCCCCAACACACTCAAGAAGGCGGTCTGTGAGCAGAACTCGGTCCCATTACAGGAGAAGAAGAAGGCACGCAAAAGAAAGACAAACAAGGGTGCGGGCCAGCCGGCAACGAGTACGATCCGTGCTCAGGACGGGCCACCTTCACCTGAGGATTTAATGAGGAGGGTGCATGTGGCCGGTAGGCCGATGCTACCGAGAAATATGCTCGATGTTGCAACCGGTTCTATGCGGAGTCTGCATGACAGTGTTCTTGCTTTGGAGAAGCGGCGTCTCAGAGAGAAGGATGTGGCATACCCGGTTTTCGTGGCCAAGGTGCCAGAGGGCAAGGGCTTTGTGGATAACTCCATCGGGGGTACGATTGTCCTGCGGTTTGATGACATCCACGCTATGTTGAACCTTCATCCGCTGCACTACACCTTTGTTCGGCTATTTTCGCTGAGTATGGAGATGCGGATCATTCGCGACAAGACCCCGGACATCGTGATAGTCGACCCCTTCTACATGCGTGCCAAGATCTTGGGCAGCGCTGGGGACCGGCAAGTCGCGAGTTCTTACCTCGAAGGCGTCATTCTGGCAAACCCAGATAAGGATAACTTCCTCGTGCCTTACTTTCCCGAGTAAGTCCTCCCCTCAACCGCCCCTAACATACGAATTCTTAGATTTCGATCGTTTTTTTTTAACATTCCGTGTTTTCTGCAGTGACACACATTGCACGCTCATCCTCCTAAGCCCCAAATATTCCATGGCCACGTATTTCGACCCGGACCGTCAGTCGAACGTAGACTACACAAATGTCAAGAAGGTTCTTGATGATGTTCTCCCCGGCTACGCCCAATCTGGAGGCACCTTCAACAGGCCTATTCGTAAGTACTGCAAGCACGTGTTCTCGCACAATACGACGTTCTGCTGCGTCAAGCAGCCGACTGGCGGTCAGAAGGGTGCCTACTACGCCATCCATCACATGCGGGCGATCGTACGGGACCATCATCAACTTCTGCTACCGAGTAAACTCAAAGATTGGGCCGCGAGCGTGTCGGCAATCCAGGACGCGGACATCAGACAAGAATTCTTTCGCATCCAGTCGGAGTTTGCGGAAATCATCCATCAAGATGTCCTTCGTACCTCGGGGCAGTTCTACCTCAGATATCAACCGTCCAACAGTGAGATAGACGGAATGCTACAAATGCAGGCTGACAACGCCCGTAATTTCATGACTCCCACGATAGACGGCAGCTTCATCCACGCTCCGGTCCCTTGAGTCGAGAGTCGCTCCTTGTAATTAAACTTTAATGAACTTGTAGTATGTCTCTTTGGTTTCGAGAGTCGTTAAACTTAGATGTAATCGATGCTATTAATGTCTTGCTTTTCTCTTCCGATCGTTCTGTTGCATACTTATATATTGCTTATGTATTGTTTGTGAATTGGTACTAACGTTTGGCTAGTGCATAGCGATGCCATCGTATGTCGTCTACAAGGGTAAGGTTCCCGGAGTCTACGACGACTGGGAGGAGTGTCGGAGACAGGTTCACCGATTCAGCGGAAACAGTTACAAAGGGTACACCACTAGGGCCGAGGCCGAATCTAGATACGCCCGCTATCTAGCGGGAGAGGGGAGGGAGCGTTGGAGGAACCGGATGAAGACGAGTTCCATCGTGATGATGCTCATCGTGATGACCGCAGCTCTCTTCTATGTGATGGTAGTTTAGATGATCGATATCGACTTGTAATGTGAAGACAAACTCGCTACTCGCGGTCTCGAGACTTGTAATATAATGTTCTATCTTTGTTCGGTCTTTTCAATTCGGAGACTAATATGATGAATTGTATTCGGAGACTAATATGATGAATTGTATTCGGAGACTAATCTTTTATTGTATTCGATGAATCTGTTGTTGATGTGTGCTGTTTATATTTTGTCCAATTATACATTTTGTAACCTGTGCAAAAAAACAGAAAACTAAAAAAAAACCCTAATATTCATACTAATGGCGCATCACACAAAAGTGCGCCATTAGTATTCCAGAGGATACTAATGGCGCATCCCCGACAAGTGCGCCATTAGTAGGCCTAGGTTACTAATGGCGCATCACCCATAGGTGCGCCATTAGTATACCAAAGCACCTGGCTATACATGGTGCTGGTAGGCATACTAATGGCGCACCGTGCCCCATACTAATGGCGCACTCGTGGTGCGCCATTAGTATACCAGATACTAATGGCGCACCGGTGGTGCGCCATTAGTAAATATTACTAATGGCGTGCTACTAATGGCGCACCACTAATGCGCCATTAATGGCCAAATTAGGTGCGCCATTAGTAGCCCTTTTTCTAGTAGTGTCTTGGGGCCTGTTCCGGAGCTCCGCCGGAGAGGGCCGTCATCACGGAGGGCTTCTACATCATCATAGCCTCTCCGATGAAGTGTGAGTAGTTTACTTCAGACCTTCGGGTCCATAGTTATTAACTAGATGGCTTCTTCTCTCTTTTTGGATCTCAATACAATATTCTCCCCCTCTCTTGTGGAGATCTATTCAATGTAATCTTCTTTTTACGGTGTGTTTGTTGAGACCGATGAATTGTGGGTTTATGATCAAGTCTATCTATGAATAATATTTGAATCTTCTGAATTCTTTTATGTATGATTGGTTATCTTTGCAAGTCTCTTTGAATTATCAATTTGGTTTGGCCTACTAGATTGGTTTTTCTTGCCATGGGGGAAGTGCTTAGCTTTGGGTTCAATCTTGCGGTGTCCTTTCCAAGTGACAGAAGGGGCAGCAAGGCACGTATTGTATTATTGCCATCGAGGATAACAAAATGGGGTTTATGTCATATTGCATGAATTTATCCCTCTACATCATGTCATCTTGCTTAAGGTGTTACTCTGTTTTTAACTTAATACTCTAGATGCATGCTGGATAGCGGTCGATGACTGAAGTAATAGTAGTAGATGCAGGCAGGAGTCGGTCTACTTGTCTCGGACGTGATGCCTATATACATGATCCTACCTAGATATTCTCATAACTATGCTCAATTCTGTCAATTGTTCAACAGTAATTTGTTCACCCACCGTAGAAATACTTATGCTCTTGAGAGAAGCCACTAGTGAAACCTATGGCCCCCGGGTCTATTCTCATCATATCAATCTCCATCGCTTTATTATTGCCTTGCTTTTTACTTTGCCTTTTACTTTTTACTTTGCATCTCTAAACCAAAAATACCAAAAATATTATATATCATCTCTATCAGATCTCACTCTCGTAAGTGACCATGAAGGGATTGACAACCCCTAATTGCGTTGGTTGCGAGGAGCTATTGTTTTTGTGTAGGTACGAGGAACTTGCGCGTGGCCTCCTACTGGATTGATACCTTGGTTCTCAAAAACTGAGGGAAATACTTACGCTACTTTGCTGCATCATCCTCTCCTCTTCGGGGAAATCCAACGCAGTGGTCAAGAGGTAGCATCCTGCCGCAGGGCGCGAGACGAGCTCGGTCCTGCAGCCCCGGGCGCGAGACAAGCGATGGACTGCAGCTGGGAGAGGGCCAACCCTTGGACTGAAGAATTGTCCGGACGACGAGGAGATGGAGCGAAGGTCGACACGGTCCGACCGCAGATGAGCCGACGCCGGAGTAAAGCCGACCGTCACCGCGGGCAGAGCCACCGAGCCACCGTGTAGCCGACGCGCCCCCGGGAGGCCACTGTGTCGGAGCTCCGCGCGCCACTTCACGGCCGGAGCAACAACCATGCAAGGCCGCTGCCCCACCCGTGCCGCCCACCCGGATCGTCGCGCCAGATCCAGGACAAACCCGCCGGAAAACGCGAGATCCGGCCAGCACGCACCACCGCCACCGCCACCAAGCCGCCGAAGCGCCGGTCACTTCTCTGCCAGCACCCCCGACGCCCAGGAATGCCAGGCATACCTCCCTTATATGTGTACATGCTGGTGCTTTAAAACATCACCTTGGGTCATTCATTTTTATTTTGCGGGATTGAATCATTCATTGTTGAACTGGATGAATGTAGTGGATCCTTTTGTGTTGATAATCTACTGATAGAGCGAGAGAAAGCATGTTTACTGTGGAGCTATGCAAATGTACTATGCTCCTGTTTGTCTTCAACTAAGTCAGAAATGCATTGTACTCTGACAGGATGAGTGAAAGAAGATGGGTGCTTGCATATGTGCATTTTAGTAGCTAAATTAAGGTGGCTCTGAAATATATGGTGATTGGAGTGACGGCGAGGGCGAGGTCAGACAAGCGCTATGCCGCTCAAATCTCTCCAGTCTAATTCCGCCTCTTGATAATTGGATTCTCAATCCGTATGTTCTTGCAGTTTTGCTTGGAAGTTTGTATGACACTGTGATTGAGCGCTTTTGACACTGGGATAGAGCTCCCAATGGCTCCTCAGCTTTTAGAGATACAAACTGAATGTCCGTGCATTGCCATGGAACGATATGGGTGCTAGCTTAGCGATGCCGACCCAAGCAACTTTGGCTTGAAACCAAGGCAATTGTTTGTCTTCCTCCTCAACTAATCCTACACCAAGCCCATTCACTCCTGGAGGAGCGCCGCCACGTCCCGTCGACCTTAAATAATGCTCTGCTTTCACCCCGTTCACTCCTAAATGGGCTGGCCCAAAGCAGCGACAGAGAGGCGACAGGGGGTCCGCATTTGGTACATATTACGTGCGCTATGCGGGGAATAGGATCCGCGGGAAAGCACCAAGTTCATAACAAATTAAAAATCAGAAACTCATGAAGAAATGCGCAAAGTTCATAACAAATTTAAAATCAGAAACTCATGAAGAAATGTAAATTTTAAGGGAACCCATGTTTCACAGATCGGAACATATTCCAATGCACACAGCAAAAATATGTACTTCTACAGTACAAATACACAACGCTGATCACATAACTGAATAACCCCACTGAGAACAATCTCTGCACCAAACTTGCATTGGCATAACTCAAACATGCAATTCATGTTCCATTGCTCAAGCTTTATTTTCCTCCATTCCTCAATTACCTTGCAGGAGCGAGGACCTTCGTAAAATATCAATCGATTTCCATGATTGCAACTCCTCGCTCATGTCCAATAGCGAGGCTACATACATATGATACCCTGGTCAGAAGTTTGAACTGTGGAATAACATTGTGAAGAAAAATCCCCATGCTGAATTACAAAACCGTCCTACTCTGCTATCCCACACTTTAGTGGTTGTTTGGATAACTGCTACATGGAGCAATTTTTAGCAAAATCGACTTAAAGAGGATTTTTAGAAAACCAGTTTTAAGTTGTTGTTTTGTTAAAATTGGTTTATGGAATACTTTGTTTGGAGTTAATAACTTCAAATAGGAGACATGTGTATTAGATAAAGTTTCATATCGGACGCAAGATCACAACCGAGCTTTGATGTTGCCACTAATTCGGGTGATCGTCAACCTCGAGGAACAACCCAAGCTGGCACAAGATGTTGTCGGGGCTCGCCTTTCAGAACCAGCCAGTGTATCTTCTCACTACGCATCACCGTCCTCTTTGTCTCCAGCACGTGCCGACGGGCCTTCTCCCTTGCTCTGTACCTCGCCTCCTTCTGTTGCCTTTCCGAAGATTCCTTACCACGGGCGATCAGTTCGCGTGCGCTTTGCTGGAGCTGTATTGTCGACGCTCTCATCTGAATACGAGTTGCAGCAATCACAGCTGGAATTTGAATCAGAACAACTGCTGCTGCAATCACATGCGGAGTTGGAATTGCATATGTCCATGTACTCGTCCTCCTCTTCCACGAGCTCTGGTGCCGACGTGATCGCCAAAGGAAAGACGCCGCCGACTATGTCAACATCTTCCTCCTGTTTGGTCATCCTCTTTAGCAAGTGGCAGCAACGATGGGCAAGGGCCGGCAGTGGCAGACTGCTTCGAGGGTGGAAGCGGCGGTGGGGCCAACAGTGGCAGAATCTTTCAAGGCCGGTGCTACAGGCCGGGGCGGCGGCGCCACCGCCACCCCAAGAGCCTCGCATATCCAGGACTGGCTTTGGGAAAACGACGATGGAGTTGGCTCACCGAACAAGATTTTATAAAAATGTACATTAATCGTCTTCCCTAAACGCGAAATTACGGGTGTAGGAGTACGGAAGCACTGCTCTTTCATTGACTATGTTAGTACTTTTTCCCCCTCAAAGGGCTGATTGAGATTGGATGTTGGCACTGGATGAGATGGCTTTAGTTAGTTAGCCCGCTTTGTTCCCACCAAAAGGTTGAAAACAAGATGTGTGGGGGTAAAGTACAAGAGTTATTTCTTCTGTTACCTTCTTATGCCCTTGACGTATGCAACACATACAACCTTGCCAAGACCGAAATGAACCGTTCTCTCACACCTGCGGAATCAAAGGAGATCTGATTGATGATCAAAGGAGATCTAACATATCAAAGAACTATACCCGAGGAGAGCAATGCATAGTAGCGGCTGCCGGAGCGTTATACCTGTAGGTTGTGGAGTCGTGGAGAGAAACACCACAGCTGCCTGATGCGGTAACCAACACTGCTGGACGATCTGGCTGGCAATCGATCACACCAACTTCACAGTATGAGTTGAGCCCCTTGATTTCACGGATACATGTCTGTGTTCGCAAATCCCAGACCTGAATGAGAGACGTTAGTTTGAGATGTGCCGCATGCATGCAACCACGCAGTACAACATCAGATATCATTTGTTTGTTTGTTGAATGAATGAATTAAGAAGATGATCTAGTAGAAGTCATACGCGTGCCGTCGCATTGTCCGGTCTCAACTGCCATCCCGATCCTGTAACCATGTAGTGCTGCAGCTGCTGCTGATCACCACCCGTGGCCGTGGGATAGTAATCAACAGAGCGCTGCCCCTCTTCGCAGTTGAGGCTGGTGAAATGAGTGGGAGAAAAAATTCTCCAGATCTGTGAACGGGAAATAAATAAATTATACCAGATAGTGGACAAACGATATTTATTTGCAGGCACAATAAGTTTATTATTATGAGTATAAAAAAGGGAATATTAATTAACCTTCACTGTGCCGTCCCCGGAAGCACTGGCAAAAGTGTTGTTGTCATGCGGATTAAACTTGACTTGGTTCACCCTGGCTGAGTGCCCAGAGAATGTCCTGATGCACACCCAGCCCTTCTCCCAGTTCCAAAGCTTGATCAGCTGGTCACGAGATGCCGACAGCACAAATGGTTGAGTCGGGTGAACGGCGAACGATGTGACCGCACCGCCGTGAGCTTTGAATTCCTTGGCTCTCTTCATTGTCATACAGTCATGCACGTGGATGTACCCGTCGTCATCACCCACCACGAACAATTGCTCCCTCGACTTCGCGATGAACCTACAGGATGTAACGTGCGCAGCGTAGTCGGAGCTAAACCTTCTGAGGGAATGAGCAAACCCAGGGTTGAATTCACGCTCCATCATTCTTGTCTGCATCGCACAAAAGATATGGATACAATTGGAAATCAGTGTGTAATATACTACTCCCTCCGTTCCGAATTACTTGTCGTAAGTATGGATGTATCTAGATATATTTTAGTTCTAGATTCATCCATTTCTAAGACGAGTAATTTGGAACGGAGGGAGTACGTACGTGAGGGCCCAGCCCATCAATGCATGCATCCCAACAAGAATACGGCTGCATCCTGTACGTACCTGGGTCTTGTAGTTCCAAATGACAAGCCGTGCCAGATAGGCTGTCAAAATCCTGCGTGACACCAAGAAACATAGTAGGCATATATAGAAAATAATTATTAAAACTAGTCATCAACCTGTAGTGTGCACATGCACGAGATAGCATGTGATACTATCAAGGAACAAGGTGATAAAATACCTGGAAAACGCGTGATGCACTTCATTTTTTGATTTACAAATACATGACAAAATATATCCATCAATCTTGAAGTAAGAGAAAACCGTATTCACTCAGGCCAGATTAAATAGTTTACAAGCAAAATGTATATGCTTTGTTTTTCTTTGAACTGCACTATAACCGATTGTATGGTTTTGAATCTATCTATATATCTATTAATTACATAGTAAATTATACTATTTTAATTAAGCTGTCAAGCTAAAATCTATAATGAGCTAGTGTTAGCTCAAGATCAACAGTTTTTATTTTATGTTATCAAACAACATAAAATGCTCATACACAACTCATTTCTTTGAGAGTCGATCTCACATCCAGGGAAAAAATAAGTTGATCGAGACTTGAGCTTTTCTTACAGCCCTAGTTGTCACAAGGAGCAAGAAGCACATACTGTGCACCGAAGGAGCTAAAAAAAGTTATAATCCCGTGAGTTGTGTGACCAAGATCAAGGTCGAGGGTAGAGGTTATGGGCTGCAGCATTTAGCTATATAGTTAGGCAAAACTTGTGCTTCCACCGGTTTTCAGAAAGTCTACATGATACATGGCGTTCGCTAGGCACAACGGACAGAATGACCATTGCCGGTAGCCCGGCCTCGTTGTCGATGCCTTGGAGGCCTCGGGGCCCACTTTTGGCAGATTTTTGCGGAGGAGGACTGCATCAGCACCCTCGGTGACTTCATCGGCGGTGGTGCCCAAGGTCGGGCATCGTCGCAGTGGCCGTGTGCGCGGGCTCGACGGTGGCAGCACGGGGCCTCGTCTCCCGCCGTGGAGTTGTCACCATCTGGGTGCACCGGGCATTCCCCGCCGGGGTTGTTCACCAGAGAGGCGCAACAGGGCGTCACGGTGGGACCTCTCAGGCAGTGGAAACAGGGCAGCACGAGGCACACGGTCAGTTTGTTGCGCTGCTCTCGAGTGCGACCGTCGTTGGTGCTTTCCGGTGGGCACAAGACCACCACTGCCGACCCTCTCGTGGACGGGGCAAGGGCTCCACCTAGGAACCGCCCTCACTCCCCCTCAGGATGGGCCAGTACCAAGGCCTAGATTGGCCCAGCTCTCTCTTGGCCCACGGGCCCCAGCCAGGATGTCCGGTTACTCCATTCAGCGAAATCACTAATCAAGAGGTAACCCTTGCAGAGGTTATCCCAAACTCCTATGGCGGTGACAAGTGACACAGCGCATGTGGACCACTTGTCGCCACTAGAGAGTTTTGGTGGGTTTTTCACACCCATGCATGTGGAATGTGAGGTTGGTTGTGGTTTTTTCATAGATCCGTTTTAAGAAAATGAAATATCTCGTGAACAACAATTGGGAAAAAGCCCTATAGGTGAACTATAACTAGTGGTGGGAAGGGCAGGTCACCCGCCACTGCTACTTTTCCAAAATAGCATTGGCGGGTAACTGGAAGGACCCGCTACCGCTAGAGACAATCCAGTGGCGGGCTCGATCTAGCACCCATCGCATGTAGGCTCTTCCAAATAAACCCGCGTGATGGAAAGTGTAGTGGCAGGCAGAAAGCTAGCGCCCGCCACTGGTATATGAGAATGCAGTGGCGGGCATCGCCCAACGCCCGCCACAACTACATTTTGGCAAGCCACGGCAAATAAATCCAAATTCTAAAAAAGGTTTGTAGTGGCAGGCGTCCTTTGTCGCCCTCCACTGCTTTGCATGGACAATTCCCCTTCCGCGCCTGCCCAACCGCCCACGGCCTTTTCGTTTCCACCGTTTCATTTTCTCTCTGTCAGAGCCTCTCATCTACCCTTACACGCCGTCCTGCGCCTCGACAACCGTCGTCGTCCCTGCGACCCGCCTACGGCTCCTTCCACGTGTCCGCCGCCAGATCAGCTCCACGTCGCGTCGTCCGTCTCAAGCGCCGCCATGACCGCCGCCAGATCGGCTCCCTGTCACGTCGTCCTTCTCGAGCACCGCCAGATCCACTCGCCCTCCCGTCGTCCGCCTCGACCGTCGCCAGATCTGCTCGCCGTCTCGTCGTCCGCCTCAACCGTCGCCGCACAGTTCTCCACCTCGACCACGGCCCCCGTTGTCCACCTCAACTACCGTCGCCGTCCTCCGCCTCGACCGCCGCCGCCTTCCGACCATACTTTCCTCCACTGTCACGTCCGCGGCCGGGAAATAAGCTGTCAGCGGTATACTACCTCCATGACTAAATTACGCTCTAGGGTTTATGATTTGCCTTGGGTTAATTTCTAGATTAACTTATGTTTTGGGTTTCAACAATTCAGCAATAGTACTAGTTGTACATCATATAAGAGAGCAGCACAGCAACAACAATACTAGATAATTCGAATAGCTTTTTCTCGTGAACCATTTACAAATGATAAGTGCTTCATAATGAATATTAGTGATCATGAGGCGTAAGATCTACCATCTCTGCAAATGTCCATGTAGGATAGTATGAAAACTGCAGTACAATTCGGGCTCTTCTTGAAGAACGGATTTAAAAAATTAGCGGTAACGATCTTTAACTTCAATTAGTATTCAATTCTAATCATTTGTATAATTCTTTTACTGACTTTAATGTTAATTATTAACTGTTGCATAGTGTATCCCATGCGACGTAAGGGTTGACTTCAACAATTGACGCGGTAACTTTATGTACTTTGAGGATGATAAGGGGCGCATATTCGAACTGGATGTGCGTAAATGAAAGGATAGGACCATCATATATGGCGATGGGAGCAGTACATTGCACAGAATAATTTCATCGGAGGAGAGTACATATCCTTTTCCTTGAAAGGAGCGGTCAACAGGTTAAGGACACTGTATTTCTCCATCGATGACGATGATGATGATGATGATGATGATGATGATGATGATGACGACGATGACGATGACCAGGATGATGGAAACAACAAAGATTATGAGGACAACCATAAAGATGAGGACAGCCAGGATGATGACGATAGACAGAATGATGAGGATGAGCAAGATGATGAGGATGACAATCGTCTATTCAATTATGCAATTTTCTCTCAAAGAATGAAGAAGCTTAGATGGGATGAGACCATGAATGTTACCGCGATGTTACCATCCAGTGTGGCCTTCTTGGGGAAGCCCTTTGTGCACCGTTTAATTAAAATCAACGTCGTCAAAAAAGTCATGGTGAGATGTTTTGTATTCTTTCATCATTTTTTATTCATAACCAAGTATGGTGAGATGTCTAATATTGCGTGCTCTTTATTTGCTCTTAATGATGGAGAGTTTAGAAGTTACCTATGAAGATGTTTTTTCAAAGTGGAAATCCCCACCGCCGGCACCGCTGCAGTATGCCATGGACCAACATGGCGTGTCATCAACGTTCAGTACAAGACGGAATTAGACGGGCGCATATCTTTCTATGTGTCCGGCTGGCGGGAGTTCATGACAGGAAAGAGAGAACTAAGTGTCGACACACTTGTGATAATCACCATAAGGAAAAGCAACCGCAATGACTTGCAGATGATGTTGTCGTTGACCATGTTTAGAAATGCGATCTAAGTCATGCATATATTAGCCAATGGACTGTTAGTATATTAAGATGGATGTGATATACTGATGTTTGTTTCTTAAGTCGAACAAATTTGAAGTTTTACATAGTTAGTTTGTCATTTGTTTCCAAAACGAATTAAGTCTAGTTCGGTTATACTGAGAATCATATCACTATGTTAATTAACTTTCTGGAAATAATATTTCATCAACGCGCAATGCCAACAATTGGTGTCCTCTTTCGAGCCTAGCCGCTTGGTGGCGGGTAGTGAAGAATGCCCGCCACTGGAAGTAATGTACTAGTGGCGGCCGCGCGCCCGCCACTGATGTCGTATAGCAGTGGCGGGAGGTCAGTAGCGGGCGGCCCTGAGAGCCTTGCCCACCATTACTGGGCTTTTTGCGCCCGCCACTACTAGGCATTTCCCGCAGTAGTGAACCATGAGTCCATATTACAAACCATTTTCATCATTGTATTTCTCGTGTAGATATCTTCAAATTTAGATCCCATGTTGATAATCTTGTCAAACTTCTTTTCGGGCGAAATTTATGCTCCCAGCTAGGACTAACCTGTGCATCCCAACATGTGCTCCCAACTAGTATTAAAATGTGTGCTCCTAACCACACTAATCTATGCTCCCAACGTGTACTTGTGGGGACATGTGAACGAGCTCAGCCTAGGGCCCTGATAGCCTTCCTCTGACATTTCTCACCAAGTTCAGGAGCACCATCAAGGGAGTGGTGGCTCATATGTTTCGGGACTTCTTTGTCAGGACCCTTAACATGTCATGAATTAATTAATTTGGATCCCTTATCATCAAAGTTGTTGGGGCCACTGACATTAGGCAATTTAGTCGTATTACTGTGATCTTCCAAAGGAGCGTGCAATGCACCTGACTCCAATTGCTAATAGGTTGATCCAGCCCTAGTCAGTGAGTCTTCCTCTAAGGTCGGGATATCTTTGATGGGGTGCTCATGCTTCATGAGTTTCTCTACAAGGTTAAGTTGAAGCACCCGTTCCTTCATGGGGGGGGGGGGGGGGGGGTCTTTCTTAAACTTGACTTCTAGAAAGCATATGACCAGCTAGAGCGCCCGTTCCTTCGCCAGGTCCTAGAGCTAACGGGCTTGATGGCCGCTTGATCACCTGGGTGGTGCAACTTATGTAGTATGGCCATCAATACCAATGGTGTGCCAGGCCCTTACTTCAAGTCCTCCCGTGGTGTGCGCCAGTGGGGGCCCGCTCTCTTTGCTCCTATTTAACCTCGTCGCTGGTGCCATTGCATATATCCTAGATAAGCCCAGAGTGGCTGGCCACATCCATGCGGTGGTGGTCCACTTGATCGGTGGAGGCGGTCACACCCACCTCTGGTATGCAGACGACACGACGTTCATGGTGGAGGGATCCGACCTTGACATCATCAGCCTGAAGTTTCTCTTGCTTTGTTTTGAGGTGATGTGTTTGAAGATTAAATTTCCCAAGAGCAAGGTGGTGGTTATGCGGTACTCATCAGGCGTGCAACAATGCATTGCAAACAACCCAAACTGTCAGATCCCCTCCTTCCACGTTACCTACCTGGGTTTTCTAATCAGTGACTCGCGGATCCTAATCTAGGACTTAGGCCTGCTAGTAGAGTGGTATAGGTCCTGTATGGAGCCTTGGCGGGGCAAGTTTATGTCCAAAGGCGCTAAGAAGATCCTAATTAACCCTCTAGCCTACCCTTGTTCCTATTGGTTTGTACCTTCTCTTCGAAGGGATCCACACAGAGATGGAAAAGGAGGTTAATCACTTCTTCTCGCAGGGGGGCCGATAAGAAGAAGTACCACAAGGTGAAATGGGCATAGGTTTTCCACCCGATATACCAAAGTGGTGTAGGGATTATTGCATCCCGGACCATCAATGTGGCCCTACACCTGAAATGGGTTTGGAGGATCCTTTGGGTGAGGGGGCCTTTGGCTTTATCTGATCAAAGAAAATTACCTTCATGACCACCCTCCTCTCGAGTGCTCTCGAAAGGAGGGGTCTCTATTCTAGCAGTCGATACAAAGTATTAGGCACCTCATTCCCGAGGGGGCCCTGGTCTGGACATGACACGTTGTAGGATTCTTTCTAGTCCCTCTTCGCCATTTGTAATGAGACTAACGCTACCATTGTCACGGTCTATCGTAATGCCACTGGAATTTGTAGTTCCGCCAGCCATTCAGAGATGAGGAGGCGGTTGCATGGTAGGCTCTAGTCGTGATGGGTGTGGGCTGGCTTTCCCCGGCCGGGCTCGCCGAACTCAGTGTCCTGGGGCTCTCGCCATCAGGAGTGTTCACCTCTAGGTAGTGGGTGGGTCTGGTCCCAGTTGGGTTGTCGAGCTTTGGGCCATGCGCGTCCGACTCGAGATTCAAATCTTTCTGTGGCGGCTCACCCGTGGCCGCCTCCTGTCGGGTTCTGAAGTGCTGAAGAGGAATGGACCTGAAGATGGCCTTTGCCGGCTGTGCGGGGTTTGTGAGGATTTTACTTATGTTTTCTTATTGTGCATGGCGGCTCAATTCCTTTGGGGCTGCCTTCGCGAGGCCTTGGGTGCAATTGATGCCGGGCGGACTTGCGTGACCTTTTGGTAATTATTGAGTCTGTCACCAGCAGGAGGAGACGCCTCCTTTTGTCCCCTTTGCGGACATGGCTTGGGCCCTTTGGACCTCCTGAAATAAGCTTGTGATTGCTCATGCAACTCTGCGACATGTGACTGGTCTTATCTGCATTTATTTCTTTTATGCAGCAGTGGGGGCATCTTGTGGGACTTCGGGAGTGAGACGGTGAGTCGTCTGGTTCCGGCGAGCTAGCGCGGGCTGCCTCTATGTACCCGTTTTGAAGAAAAAATATATTGTGTGGCTTGTTTGTTTATGTCCCCGGCAGTCTTCCTTTATCTTTGTACCTCTTGTATGGATCTTTGGTTGATCTCTGAAGCGATTAAATGAACGTCACTTGTACCCACACCAAAGGAAAAATACAGCTAGAAGCTTGAACTCACCAAGGCTCTGTAGGGTGCACATCCATTGTCTTTAGTAGACCATATGGATCATAATGAAGTAAGACCTGAGGTAAGCATGGTTGATCAAAACATGCGCTGTATCAGGCCGAAAACAGAAGGTGAAATATACGGGGTAAAAAGTATCAGAGAATAATATCCTAGCTAGCGTCTACCTCTGTTCCCATATATTTGTCTTTCTAAACATTTCAAATGGACTACAACATATGAATGTATGTAGACATATTTTAGAGTGTACACTCATTTTGCTTCGTATATATGTAGTCACTTGTTGAAATATCTAGAAGACAAATATTTGGGAATGGAGGGAGTACTCCGTATTTGATACCTCAGATGTCGTCTTCTCACACGTTGTTGCACAGGCGGCCTTTAGGGTCACCTCAGGAAATCCACGGCTGTCATCTATTTTAGCATGCACAAATTTCGAGGAAGCGCCATCAAACAAATAACTATATTTCGAGGAACCACTACAAAACATACTGTACTCAACTGCACTTCACCTGGGAAAGTCTGTAGTAGGACGACTATGTCTAGCACGCCCATGTTGGCCGGCGGCTGCTCTACTTGTTTCATCGTTACAACGAAGGTGTGTGTGGACCTTGGTGGCACAGTACCGCCCAGCAGATTCAGATCGTAGTAACGAGGTGTTGCCTCGTCGTGTTTTGGGACACACCTCACGGACACATGCTGATCGTCCATGTTGTTAGTTACATGAAATGGGCAGGAGATAGACTTGTTCGATCGGAAAGAGAAGAGGAGCTGGAGGGGATGGACATTTATCAATTCAGTGTCCTTAACCATCATCTGCATGCAAGAAGGAAGCCACAGTAATACTATTTTTGTAGGATGGAAAAACAAGAAAATCAACTAAAATCATGCTAGAAAAATAGATTGTGGTATTGTTGATCATACCTGGTCATCTTCCTGCTCCCCCTATTGCATATAGTATATGGTTTAGTTTTCTGTTTGTAGGGATATATGTGACATCTATAAAGCAGAGAATATTACCCAAATACCCAGCCTTGAATAGGCGTAGATTTTTATTTATTAAACAAGAGTTCCTCAACAAGACTGGTAGAAAACAAAATATTGTAGCCCGGGAATTAACTTGGGCACGCTAGTTAATCAAATAACCATCTACTCCCTCCGTTGCAAGATTGTGAAACTCCTTTTCAAATTTGAACTAAAACCACGATGAGTAATTTGAAACGGAGGGAGTATGAAATTGTGAATGATTAATCATACCCGATAAACTTTTCCGTACGAACCGCTGCCAAGCACCCGCTCTTGAGAGAAATTATCTGTCATACTTTCCAGTGAATCGAGTGACACACGGCTTGGTCCATCGGCCATGTTATTGCTTCCCCTGGATGTAAAACTAGAAGAACCAGCTGCATGTTTACACAGAAAGATAATAAGCGCCACTTCAGATTTATGAGCAGTTTAGCTGCTCGACTCTTTCTTGGCTCTCCGCCAGTAACCCAAAGCAGATCGAAAAATACTACTCAGTGCTAAACCCATATGAAGATGGAACTTGGAGAGCATGCACTAACCTGCAGGGGAGGACTTGCAGCGGCTTGCAAGGTGTTTCAAATTGGGTTGGTGAGTCAATCGGAACCCAAAGCTACGAGATGAACAAGTACTACGAGATCTGCATATGGAGATTCGATTCCCCTCCCCGGTTGACCATAAAATAATGGTGGGTCCACAACTGACAAGTCTTCATTTTGGACAACTTAAAAAACTCAAGGGCTCCAGTATCAAGGCCAAGACTAACAAAGAATCCAAGGTGAGAGTCTGGGCCGAACGAAAAAAAAACACAATGGTTAATCAAATGCAGTGTGCCTAAAAACAATCCCTAGATAAGCTAAGCGACCTCACTCTTGTTTAACAATGTCTTATTTTCTTTCTTTTTTTTGGAAACTTATGATCTATTCATCTTTAATCACGACAGTACATCAAGATCTGTAGACCATAGAGACATGATTGTAAGCACTGAAGCGAGGCGAGGCCGCGCCGTGGTCATCGCGCCTCCCTCACGGAGCCGGGCAAAACTTGTTGTAGTAGATAGTCAGAAAAGTCGTCGTACTAAGGTCATATAGGACCAACGCAACAGAGCATCAACCATCACCATTGAAGAGTAGCATATATCAAAAGCATCCAACCAGAAGACACACGAATGTAGATGAACTACGACCAGATCTAGAAAATCCTCCAAGAACAGATCCGCCGGAGAGCGCACCACCGGGATGGGGGCTAGGCTAAGAAAACCTTATTCCATCTTCAAGGAGCCGTTGTTGTCTCGTTTTCCTGAGTAGGACATAAAACCTAACAAAAATTGAAGAAACATTGAAAAATAGACTGCTCCCACCAGCAAGGGCCGGGATCCACGGCCCTAAGGTCACCGGAGACGAGTTAGACCGACCGAAGGCAGAGGAACCCTAGGCTTTGTTAGGGGAGGCGGCGGCTGCAATGAGGACGTACTCTAGCATACTTTTTTTTCTCTTGGAGGGCTAAATTCTGGGGTCGCATTGACAATGTCTGAATTTCGAAACTCTCTATGTTGTGGTCCAAGGTCAAGAGGGGGGAAGATGGCTACTAGCCTGTTGCATACCTGTCCAAAGTGTATGTTGGGACGAGATAGAACCCAGACTTCACTTAGAGAATCTATAGTTGGGTGCCTCAAACCCCCTATATACGCCCAGGTGGATGGCTCGGTCATCGACCGGCCAAAAACCCGACCCAGACGGACACCTCATACCCGCCCCAAAACGCCAGGCTGACAGGCACCCCTCATATCCAGGCCGAATCTGTTGCGAATATGGCGCGTACGCCACGTCAGATGCGGCCCATGCTGGCCCACCTCGACCCCATATATATCCATCCCCATCCGTTCCCTGGACGAAACCCTGGCCACTTTGCTCCACTCTAATCCAGCCAAGTAAGCCCCAATCTCCCTTGTGGCGATCTACGACCTTCTCCACCATGCGGGGCAGCGGATCTGAGTCCTCCATCACCCGATCTATGGACTGGGACCTCGTCCCATGCGGGCCTGAGGAGGAGATGGTCGTTCGCATTGCGCTTCACCACTCCCGTGAGGAGATCGCCTGACAACGGACGGGCTCGATCTGGCAAGAACCCATTGCATCCGCCCAAAGGGAGCTTGGATCCAGGGCTAGGCGCGTCGCTTGTACCTCACCGGAGGCCGTGCGGTCTGTCTGGCTCCCCAACGCCGTGGCGGAGGCGCACACCATTTGTTGGCGTGCCGACTCGGATGTAAATGCCCGTAGTTATGCCCCGACCGATGGGAACTCTATGGTGTGACGTGCCTGCCATGCGAGGCAGAGGGCGTGGGTGGTTTTGGGAAGGTTTCAAAAGGTTTTTCTTTTTTTAATGTTTTTGTATTCTCTCTAGATTTTTCTTAAATGTTTCTATTTTGATTTTTTTTCCTTCTCTTTCCTTTGTATTCAACAACTTTTCAAAATCAATATTTCTAAAAATTCAAGAACATGTTTGAATTCTTGAACATTTTCAAGTACGTGAAAAAAATTTAAATTAGTGAACATTGTTACTTCCATTAACATTTTTTAAAATTTGTGAAAAATCTAATGGGAGAACATTTTTAAATATGTGAACATTTTATGAATTGTTTTGATTATTTTTCATATTTATGATCATTTTTACAATTCAAATACATTTTTTGAACTCGTGAACCAGATTTGAATTATTAATATTTTTTAATTCTTAAAAACAAATTCAAATTCATGACTTTTTTTAAGCTTGTGAGCATTTTTCGTTGTGTGAATATTTTATTGCACAATTGCGGATAGTTTTTATTTGGCTTTCTTAATTCGCAGACAATTTTTAAATTCATGATTTTTTTAAACGTAATTTTTTTGTGAATTCAAGATGATCTTTAAAATTCATATAAAAATCAACCGGAATAAAAAATCATGAATATTTTCTCTGTTATTTGTTAGTATAAAACCAGGGCTTCGGCGAACGTTACTTGCGCTGGGAGGTCGCTTGCCCGTTTTTGTTTTTGCTCGCTTAAAGCGATTCATAGCCTTCCCAAATTTTTGCGGACAGGGAGTGTGTGGTGGGCCAGCCAATCTCAGCTTCAGCCTTCTTTGGAGCATTCCCAAATTTCTGCGTGGGTTTCTTTTCTTTTAGTTATCCTAGTTTCCTTGCCTCAAAAAAAAAGTAATCATATTCGGTTCAAGCACGCAAATATATTCGGTTGCCACCAATAAATCTACCACACCTTTGTGTAAGCACTTCATGAGCACAAACAGATATGATTATATATTCCAGTCGTTCCAGAAATTAATCTAATCAAAGTAATCATATTTACATAGACCAAACAAGTTGCTGAGCGTGGCAAATGCCAACCACGGTCCTCGCTGAGCGAGAGACGAGCAGGTTGGTGTGGGCATGACTTCCTTGGTATGGGAGCAGGATGAAGCTTCCTTGCTGCCCTTCCCTTCGTCTTCTCCTCATAAGCGACCCGACATGGATAGCCCAGCCAACGCACCTTCTCTCTTGGTTACTTGCGTTAATCAATCCATCCACAGGCTGAAGCATTTCAACAGAAGGGTGGTATCTGAAGCTTGATCAACAGTTATCTGCGGCACCGAATGTTTCTTTAGATGCACTGAAAGAAGTTCCATTGTTGAATATGTACAAGTTAGTGTACACCTAAACAGTGCAGATGATGCTAAATGGAGACAGATAAACAGCAAGACCTGTCTCGGCATCTTCACATTCTGAAACCTGCACACTAACTGAACTTTCAGTATCCGCAGTTAAAGAGGCTACATGACTGAAAGTCTGCCGAGCCAAGAAGCTTGTTTCACATGGCAGAAGCTTTGTTTCACATGCCGAGCCAAGAAACATCAGAGAAGGAAATTGATTATTCATAACATTAGACTAATCTAGTAATAAAACGCACCACAAAAAGGTAAAGCAGAAAGCTATTCCCCTATAATAAAAATGTTGGGACTTTTCGGCAGCAGAATGTACTTCTAAACAATCATTAGAATTTATATGAAGTTCGCAACAGAATGATCAGCACAATAAAGTCCAGGGCAGCTTCCATCATGCATATTTTAGAAAGAAAAGCAGAGCAAAACTAAAAATAATATCTAACGATATAAATCAGATTTAAGTTATCGTATTTTCACAATATCTAGCATGCGATGTATTGATCCCTACCTCTTCATCTAACTTGAGGAGCATCTTCCAACAGTACAAAAAATAGCTTCGATTTTTCCAGCAGAACACCTAGCCTTGAACAGAGAATTGTCAAAATCAATCATAAACTTGTTGCCCAGCAGAAAAAGAGGCCCTAACAAGATAAATCCAACTCAAAATGTGCATTTTTATATGCAGTTGGCAGTCCTAATATCCTATTTGATTATTTGCATGAGCCAATATCTAACCTGTAATTATCTATCACACCATCCAGGTATTGAATAGGGTGACATCATCAAAGTGAAAACTTTGACCTGTTTCTTTCTCTCCCTTCTTCAGATAATGGCAGTGGCGGAAGCAAAGGGAACAGATGGAACTAATACTTGATGCAACAATACCATGAACTCATCACCTTATGGAATAATTCTGTTGACCAAGTTACTGTAGCTCTGTGATGACCTATGACTATGATATATCCTTTTCTTCCTCATCCCCATCATTACCAAGTCCCAATATACAGCTCAGCTTGGCATCTGGTGTAATGCCTGCCTGCAGCATACTGTTGTACATCACCATAGCTTTCTTCTCATCTCCAATTTTGAAGTATCCAATTATGAGATCTGTATAAGTTACTACAGTAGGTGTAAGCCCCTTGTTTATCATCTCTTCCATAAACAACTGTGCACCATCCATCGCAAGCACCTTACTGAAGCCACCAATTAAACAAGTGTAGACAAAAGAATCTGCTGACAAACCCTCCGTTTCCATCTCTCTAAAGATCTCCAGAGCGGCCTTCATGTTTGAGCGCTTACAATAGCACGCAATCAGAGACGTATACAGAATTCTGTCTGGCGTCAGCCCCTCCCCAATCATATGCTTAAGCAACGTCATAGCTTCAGGAAGCTTGTCATCATGGCACAAACCATTTATGAGGCCAGTATATGTAAAGATATTGGGCTTTGTCCCCTCATCGACCATTTTATAATACAACCTGAAAGCCTCCTGCAGATCCAAAGCTTTCACAAAACCATCGATAATAATACTGTAAAGCACAGTATCAGGAACATAGCCCCTTTTTATCATGTCTGCGAAAATACCCCACACGTCATTAGGTTTATTGACCTTGCACAGGCCATTGATGATAACTCTGTATGTACAGAGGTTGGGGACAATCCCAAACTGGCGTACTTTATCTAGGAACAGGAAGGCCTCGCCAATCAGATCAGCCCTTCGTTGCTGAAGCCGTGAACAAGAATTGTGCAGGTCACGATGTTGGGGCATATCCCATCACTGATCATGAGCTCAAACACCTCCAATGCATCTTTCAGTTGCCTATGCCTGCAGTATGCATATATCAGGCTGCTGTAATTGTAAGCATCTGGAACAAAATTATGATGAACCATGTCATTCCAAAGGTCATAGCACATCTCTAGATCTAGATGCTGACAACAACCATGCAAAAGACCTTGATCTTTCAGCCTCTTAAAAAGCTCAAATGCCAATTCAACCCTTCCAGCTCTGCAAAGACCATGCAAAAGCGAACTATAACTCACCAGATTAGGAGTGATCCCATTCCTTGCCATTTCAACGAGCATGTAATAGCCTGTCAAAACATCCCCTTGTTTGCATAAGCCATCAACTAATATGCTGTAGCTGTGAACATCTGGGACAAACCCACACTTCTTCATCCCATCAAACACTTCTATGGCTTTGTGAACCTGACCTTCATGACAGAAACCATGAATAACTGCATTGAAACAATAGCTGTTGCAAGGGTAGCCTCTCTGACACAGCATTTGAAGGAAGTTCCATGCAGATTTCACCTGTTTGGCGCGGAAAAGCCCATAGAGGTAAGTGCCATAGGTTGCAGCATTTGGCCTCACACAAACTTAGCTCCATGTGTGTACATACTCATCAAAACTGAATAAGAGTAGACATCTGGTGAAGGACCAGAACTCTTCATATCATCAAACAAACTCCTCGCATACATGACCTGGTTCCCCTCAACCAAGTGCTTCAGCAAGAAGTTGCATACTTGCAACTCCACTCCAACCTTCTTGGCCTCGACATAAGTGCGTAGAGCATCCTCAAACATCGACAGCTCTACAAAAACCCGGATGACTGTGGCATAAACTTGTAGCAACGTCATCGACCCACCCAAATAGCTAGCCAACAGAGGCGCCAACTGAAATAACTCCGGCCCGGCATTCCCGCAGTGGTCGACGACGCTCTGAATCAGGCACCGGACCTCTCTGGTTTTCCGTGGCAAGAACGACTTCATAAGCAACGCAAACAGCCCGATCGACCGGGACAGCCCATACAGCCTGACACACTCCCTGAAGTTGATCTTCCTGGCATCATCCCAGCTCGATGTCCGGACTGCTCGTGTGATGACAGGATGAAAACGCTTGTGCCTATCCTCGTTGCCAACGGAGCGCTGACTGGGTTCCTCCTCATCGTCCAGGCTCTTGGCGCAACAGGCCAGAGAAGAGAGGCGTGGATCCAGTGGCCGATGTCTGTTCAAAAGGGCTCGACGCAGACACCCCAGCACTGCGCGGCGCATGGACGAGGGACGCAAACCGCCTCCTCCTTACACCGACCTCGCCATTCGAGCAAGGATAGATCCACACGGAAATCGCACTTCATGGGCCAAGCTTCCTTATGGATCGATGTTGTACACATGCACGCAAGCGCGCGCACACACACAGATTTATTAATTCTGTATATGTTCACCTATCCAATTACTGTTACTCAGTCACGTCATTATGGATCGATGTTGTTGACGTCTTCAGGGCTGCTGCACTCTTAATAATCCTGATGGACTCAACAAAATCATCCAAAAGTTTATGACAATCTTGAAATTGTGTGTCATCAACTGCGAGAACTACCTTGATCGATATCACTGCCATAATTATGGTAGTGCACAGTCAAAGCCTACCTACATACAAAAATGAAGAGAGTTAGAGGCAAAATGGAGTAAAATAATTAGACGCATAGCTAGTTTTTTTCTCAGACACATGATTAAGGATGTTATTGTCGCAAATCAACATAAGAGTGTATATGTTTTGGATGTAAGAACATGGATGACTTACTTGTGGTTGGCCATAGATGCTAGGTGCCATGAAGGCAACTAGGTGCCCACATAACGTCATATGTTCAGCTGGTCCAATTGCATTTGAATATATTATGGTTGTACGTGTGAAAAAACGGCGGAAGATACAAGTTCCTGTCTGCTTTCATTAAAACATTGTGACAATTAGTAGAAACATACATAAATAGACAGTGCTTGTTCCAGGTTTGTGCAATGTAATCCTGGGAAGAGGATATATAATGTACAGAAGGAGCAGGTAATATACCTTCACACCAAAGTTTTTCACCAAAAAATCACCAACTACTCGTGTGAGCATCACTGCTAGAGAGCTCTTTTTCCTATGCATAAACTTTTTTGCCTCGTGAACATACTCAAGGGGATCATCTTGCAAGGTTATGTTAAATGGACAGATGAGGCTGGTAAGTCGATTGCCAGTGTCTACTCTGGTAACATATGTCTGTTCATGGTTGTAAAAGAAAACTAATGTTATTTGTAGTATTAATTATACAAAATTGCGACGAAGCGCGTGTTATTACGTTTATATTTATATGTCACCCAATTGATATTTGTTACTTATCTGAACCAAGGAAATGAAGTTCTTACTTGTCTGGTAGAGACTGGCCTTGCGTCGACAAGGACACATGACCGCAGACCTAATATTGAATAAAAGAAAGCAAAGTGTAAACTGCATGTCTACAGAACAAACATCTGTGGTCGTTATCAGAAAAAACACTTACCAGACTTTCTAAAGTAATATTGTGAAAGAGCTGCTGAAGTCACGATGACTAGCGCGTCGTTGATAGTCTGTGCAAACAAAAAAAAGGACACAAAATGTCCTATATATGAGTCAAATCAAGATGTGGCATCGAGCAAAAGAGACACACTTATATACGTACGGCTTGAATGCTTGATTAGAGGGTCATATGGCCATGCTAGTCAATAACTAGTCATGAAACCCACACATTAAAAAATAGTTGTAGTTCCAATATTATATGTTTTTTCATAAATTGTTTCGATGAGATTTTAATATGCAAAACTAATTTCTGTTCTATTTACCATGTTACAATGTCCACTTTAAAATCAGTTTTTCAATATTTGTCAAAAGGCTATCTTAAAAACTGCCAAAGTATCACTTAGACTATATGCATGTGATATTTATTGACAATATTTGTAAACTAACCGGGTGACCTATGCACTTGTGTGGCTAGATTTTCTGAATAATACAAAAAATTCAAGTTTTTGTAGTCATTATTTTGCGATGTATAAGTAACTTAGACCTGGCATTTTCGCAAAAAAACTGGTGAATAAAATGAAACTGTGATGCCCACCTACGATGGAAGTTGGGTAGTAGGTGTGCAGCACAGAAGAGTAAATACCTGAACGAAATTGCTTCACACACAACGTAGTATGACTGATATTCACCTGACACTATCATGTATCATCGTGTGTATAGCTGAAAGGAGAGAATATCTCACATGAAACCCAAGCTTCAAAGAAAACTTAATGGTTTCTGCAAAAAAAAAATCAGTTTTTTTTTCAAACTTTCATAAGTGGTTTCCATTAATTTTTCCTTTTTCGCAAAAAAAAAATTTAATTCAAACAACTTATGAAAGTTTGAAAAATATGTGATGTTAAGACGGTGACGTTCTATTGGCATATAAAATTTCAAGTTCATACACATTACCATTTAAGAGCTATGAAAAAAATCAGCCATGAATAGTGACGTTTATCCTTTGACAGTATTCATTGCTGCTTTTGTCTTTTTCGTACCTCATAAATGGTAATGTATTTGACCTTAGAAATTTCACATACTGATAGAACATCACACTCTTAAGACCTCGTACTTTTTGAGATTTTTTCAGAACTTCAAAACATCATTTTTACATGGTTTTCACCGGTTTCCAAACTTGGTTTCTATGTGATATTCTCTGAGCTGAAAGAGAGCATGCATGGCGTTGGCACTTAGTTGAGCTTTGCCGCTCTCTCTCTCTCTCTCTCTCTCTCTCTCTCTCTCTCTCTCTCTCTCTCTCTCTCTTATCACTAACTCTGAAAAAGACCATGTTGGGCAAATAAGCCGCGGCGCCGCGGCGGACGTGTCGAGCTCGTGTATGGGCGCGTGCTGGGCGCGTCGGATGCGTCGGGCCCGTGGCGGGGTCGCGTGTGTGTGTGCGTTAGAAGCACGGGGGTGCGCGTGAACCTAGTGCGTAGGACTAGGGCCTGGCCGTTGGCGAGGCGTGTGGGGTGCTCGTGTGCGTTCTGTTGGAGGCCCGCCGTGAGCTGCGAGCGTTGGAGCGCGCCGTGGTCACGCGTGGGGCGGGCTGATTGCGGGCGCGGGGGAGAGGGAGCGTGGGTGCGTGCCTAGGCGCCGGCTCTGGGTATAAGACCCGCATGGTGATCGTTGTAACGGCATGGTGTGGTGCTCGAGTTCGAGCTTGAGTGAAACGGTTGTTGTTGCGGCCGTGGGGTTCGTGCGCCGGCAAAATCCACTGTCCACCTGCGTCTCCTTCTTCCTCCTTCCTTCTTCTACCTCGGTTCGTGTCATAGAGAGCGAGAGCGAGAAGTAGAGAGCAGCAAGGGCGAGCTAGGGTTTAGGACGGTAACAACATTTGGTATCAGAGCCACGTGGAGGTCGGAGCTCGCCGGCGATGTCCCTCGTCCCGTACGCCGGCGGATTGGGTAGCTCGCTGCCGCGGTCGGTCCTGATGCTCACCGGTGATAATTACACCACGTGGGCGATCAAGGTTGAGGCGAACCTCTACACGGCTGGGCTGTGGGAGGCGGTGGTGCTGCCGGAGGACGCGGTGGCGGCGGTGATCGCCAAGAAGGACAAGCCGGCGAGGGCGTATCTTCTCGGGGCGCTGGCGGAGGATCTTCTGCTGCAGATGGCATCCAAGATGACGGCGGCAGAGGTCTGGGCCAGAATCAAAGTGCGGTTCGTTAGAGCTTATCGCGTTAGGGCGGCGCGGCTGGCCTCGCTCCGGAGCGACTTCGAGCTGCTGCGCATGGACGGCGGGGAGACGCTGGACGCGTTTGCCGGGAAGCTCAGCGGCATGGCAGCCCGCTATGCGGGGCTGGGGTCGACGCTGGAGGACTCGGCGTTGGTGAAGAAGCTCCTGGACTCGGTCCCGGATCGCCTGTACGCCACAGTCGCTGGAATGGAGCAGCTCTGCGACGTGTCGACGATGCCGTTCGAGGAAGCTCTCGGGCGGCTGAAGGCGTTCGAGGAGCGGCTGCGACGGCGTGGACAGGCGTGCGGCGAGCGGGCGGACGGCTAGCTCATGTTCACGACGGCGCAGTGGCGAGCGCGGGAGCGGCAGCAGGCCGGGGCTCCGGAGGACGGCGACGACGGGCGGAGCATGGCATCAGGCGGCGGGAACAAGCGGCGCGGGCGATGCTATAAGTGCGGCGAGCGCGGCCACTTCAAGAGGGAGTGCCCTCTGCTGCGGAAGGAGGCAGCGGCGGAGTGCTCGCTGTTGATGGACGCCAGCGTCGAGGACGGCGGCCTTCTCTGAGCCGCGGCTTAGGGGATGAAGTGTTGGGCAAATAAGCCGCGTCGGACGTGTCAAGCACGTGTATGGGCGTGTCAGACGTGTCGGGCCCGTGGCGGGGTCGCGCGCGTGTGTGTGTGTGTGTGTGTGTGTGTGTGCGTGAGAAGCACGGGGGTGCGTGTGTGTGCTTGAACCCAGTGCATAGGACTAGGGCCAGGCAGTTGGCGAGGCGTGCGGGGTGCTCGTGTGCGTTCTGTTGGTGGCCAGCCGTGAGCTGCGCGCGTTGGAGCGCGTCGTGGTCACGCGCGAGGCGAGCAAATCACGGGTGCGAGGGAGAGGGAGAGTGGGTGCGTGCCCGGGCGCTGGCTCTGGGTATAAGACCCGCATGGTGATCGTTGTAACGGCGTGGTGTGGTGCTCGAGTTCGAGCTTGAGTGAAACGGCTGTTGTTGCGGCCGTGGCGTTCATGCGCCGGCAAAATCCACTATCCACCTGCATCTCCTTCTTCCTCCTTCCTAATTCTACCTCGGTTTGTGTCACAGAGAGCGAGAGCGAGAGGTAGAGAGCAGCAAGGGCGAGCTAGGGTTTAGAGCGGTAACAACAGACCACACATGCATGGTTGTACGAACATTGGGTGTCACCTCTCCAACAATGTTTAGGATGTTAAACATTGTAAGCATATACGGTGGAGTATATAAACCGTATATGTGATGTAATTGCGCATGCGTGTTGTGTATTCTGTTGGGACTCTGAGATATGATCTTATCAGGTTGTTAGCTGACTTGTAGATCAATCCGAGCCCAACTAACCTTGTATCTATCCTGGCTTCGGCCCTATATTAACACACACGCGTCCCTGCAACGTGCATACGCTTAACCCTAGTTTTCACATGGTATACAGAGCCATCCTTTTCCATCGCATCTTGATGTCGAGCTCCTCCTCAGCTGTCGCCATGGCCACCCCCTCCATCGCCTCCCTTGGTCACACCATCACCGATAAATTGACCCGGGAAAACTTCCTGGTGTGGAAGGCGCAGGTCTTGCCACACATCAAGGGGGCGGGGATGATGGGCTATCTGGACGGCTCGATTAAGGAGCCAGCCGCCGTGCTCTACACCGAGAAGGACGTCGCCGGCAAGAAGGAGACCACGTCCTCGCCAAATCCTGAGCATGTTGTGTGGGTTACTCAAGACCAGCAAATCCTCACGTTTTTTATCTCATCTCTCTCCCGTGAGGTCTTACTGCAGGTCAGCTCCCACACCACCGCCGCATCGATCTAGAACGCCCTGCTGCAAAGCTTCTCGTCGCAGTCAAGGGCTAGGGTTATCCAGCTCCGCTCGGCCATCGAGCACACCCGCAAAGGGGACATCTCTGCCGCGGCCTACTACACCAAGATGGTGAGCATCGCCGACGAGCTGGCAGCTGCAGGGAAGCCCCTGGATGAAGATGACATCGTCGATCACATCCTGCAAGGCCTCCTCCACGACCCCGACTACAGCGGCTTCGTCTCGGCCATCTCCATCCGCACCGCCACCGAGCAGCCGATCGGCCTCAACGAGGTCTTCTCCCTGTTGCTGTCGGCTGAAGCTCGCAACGCTGCCCAAAACACCGCTCTCCACTCCGCAAATCTGGCGGCAAGGGGTGGAGGTCGCGGCAACAGTGGAGGTGGCTCCCGCGGCTACATCAACAACAACGCGGGAACCCACTACCCTGACAACCACGGTGGCGGCGGCTTTGGAGGTGGTCCGCGGCAAGGAGGTGGTGACCGCGGTGACCGCGAGCGCGAGAAGTGCCAAATTTGCAAGCTTGAAGGGCGTGGTGCATGGCGCTGCAAGAAGCGCTACGATCACAACTTCAACAACAATGTCCGCAACTCCGCAGGAGGCGGTGGTGGCGGAGGATGTGGTGGTGGTGGAGGACACCGCTCGGCCAACGCTGCCCACGCCTATGGAGTTGATACCAATTGGTATCTTGACACTGGTGCAACTGATCATGTGACGGGAGAACTGGAGAAGCTTGCGGTTCACGATCGCTACACCGGCACGGAGCAAATCCACACTGCGAGTGGTCAAGGTATGGACATTGCCCACATTGGTCATTCAGTTCTTACTGCCCCTCACGGCTCCTTGCGTCTAAATAATATCATCCATGCTCCTCAAGCCGATTAAAGCCTACTTTCTGCCTATAAACTTATCAAAGATAACAATGCTTTCTTGGAAGTTTACCCCGAATTTTTTTTGTTAAGGATCGGGCCACTCGGAGAACCGTGCTTCAAAACAGGACTAGGGGTCGCCTGTTTCCTGTAACTGGCCGCCATGATGCCCCTCCTCGACAAGCTCTCAGTATGGTCAAGCCATCCACCTCAAGATGGCACAAACGCCTAGGGCATCCTGCTTTTCCGGTGGTCCAGAAAATTCTTCGAGGTTTTAGTCTTCCAGTATCAAATAAGCAAGATCATCTTCATGTGTGTGATTCGTGTCAGATGGCCAAGAGCCATCAACTTCCATATTCTCGCTCTACTAGTGAATCAAAGGCTCCTTTAGAGCTAGTTTTTTCAGATGTTTGGGGTCCTGGACCCGTTTCTGTTGGCAGACAAAAATATTATGTCACTTTCATTGATGATTTTAGTAAGTTCAGTTGGATCTATTTGCTTAAGAATAAATCTGATGTGTTTGCAAAGTTTAATCTCTTTCAGCAACATGTTGAACTTCTTTTTGATCGCAAAATTCTTTCCATGCAAACGGACTGGGGAGGTGAATACCAAAAACTTCATTCGTTTTTTGAGCGCATAGGTATCACTCACCATGTCTCTTGTCCACATCCTCATCAGCAAAACGGATCCGCTGAACGTAAACATCGCCATATCGTGGAGGTTGGTCTCTCCCTTCTTGCTCAAGCTTATATGCCTCTAAAATTGTGGGACGAGGCGTTTCTCACAGCGGTGTACCTCATAAATCGTGTTCCTAGTAAAGTCATCAATAATCAGACTCCTCTTGAGCGTCTTTTTGGCACTAAACCAAACTACACTTTTCTCCACATATTTGGTTGTGCCGTCTGGCCCAACCTTCGTCCATCCAATAAACATAAGCTTGAGTTCCGCTCGAAACAGTGTGTGTTTCTTGGGTACAGTAGTCTTCACAAAGGCTACAAGTGTTTGGATGTTGCCACGGGTCACATCTATGTCTCCCGTGATGTGGTTTTCGATGAGCAAATTTTTCCCTTTGCAAAACTTCACCCTAACGCCGGCGCACAACTTCGTAAAGAACTTGTTCTTCTTCCCTCTCATCTTCTGCCATCACCCAACTTTGTTCTCGGGGGCGTAGAAGATGCTGATGATCATGTGTCAATGCCCCATAACTCCTTTGATCAAAACTCTGATGAAAGTGTGCAGGAAAACAGTGCAAACATGGAAGAAAATCTCCATGATTTTATGCAGGCCACGGAGTCCTCCTTTTCAGCCGCAGAAGATCCGCCTGCTGATCCCGGAGTAGATCAGGGCGGGATCCCCTTGGGATCTGCTGGAGCAGGCGCGTCAGGAGGATCTCCTACGGGATTTGCGCCGCAGTCCCACATGCGGTCTGTCGCGGGATCAGGTGGGTCCCCCCTGCATGGCGTCGGCCAGTCGCGAGCCGCGCCTGCGAACCCGCGGAGCGCGCCTGTTGCGGGACCAGGTGGGTCCCCCCTGCATGGTGTTGGTCGGCCACGGGCTGCGCCTGTGACGGGACCAGGCGGGTCCCTACCCGGTCGGTCTTCCTCGGGAACGAGCACGCCCGCTGGATTGGGTGATTCCGCCTCGTTGTTGCCTGACGCGTCGCTGGCGGTGACAAGTGGCACTTCCGGAGCGGCTGGCGCACGCGTCGAGGCTGATTGTGCTGAGCCAACACAGGAGCTCCACTAGGAGTTCTCGGGTGGATTTTCTGCGGATTCTGGATCCGTTGTGTCTTCTTCTTCAAATCGCCTCCAAGAACATGTCTCACGCCCAGCTCCACCTCCTCCTCCGCGGTCTCATACCAGGTCATAGAGTGGTATTATCAAGCCTAAGCTTTATAACGATGGTTGTGTCCGTTGGGGTTCTTTTTGTGCCACAGGTGAACCGCAAAATTTGGGAGAAGCCCTTGGAGAAAGTCGGTGGAAGGAGGCCATGGATGAGGAATATGATGCCCTTATGAGGAACAAAACATGGCGTTTGGTGCCTCGAGTCAAGGGGAGGAATGTTGTTGACTGCAAGTGGGTCTACAAAGTCAAGCAGAAATCTGACGGTACTGTTGATAGGTATAAGGCACGCTTGGTTGCAAAAGGGTTTAAGCAAAGGTATGGAATTGACTACGAGGACACGTTTAGTCCTGTAGTCAAAGCAGCCACTATCAGATTAATTCTCTCAATTGCAATGTCTAGAAACTGGTGCATTCGACAACTAGATGTAAAGAACGCGTTCTTGCACGGTGTTCTGGAAGAGGAAGTGTTCACGAAACAACCTCCTGGGTATGAAAGCTTAAAGTTTCCATGTCACGTTTGCAAACTTGATAAGGCACTGTATGGATTAAAACAGGCACCTAGAGCTTGGTATTCTCGACTGTCGTCAAAGTTACCGTCTCTAGGGTTCTCTCCTTCAAAGGGGGACACCTCACTATTCTTTATTATCGGCATAGGATTACCATTTTTATGCTCATTTATGTTGATGATATTGTGGTTACAAGTTCTTCACCTAGTGCTGCTGAAGCCCTTCTTAAGGACTTGGGCAAGGAGTTTGCACTTAAGGACCTTGGAATTTTTCACTTCTTCCTTGGAATCGAGGTAAAACCTGTTAAAGAAGGGATTGTGCTGTCACAAGGAAAATATGTGCAAGAAATACTTCAGAAAGTAGGCATGAAGGGGAAGCACGGTGTACATCCTTCATCCACGCCTCTGTCTACTTCTGAAAAACTGTCTCTGTATGATGGAGAAGCACTTGGAGCAGAGGATGTAACCAGGTATAGGAGCATTGTAGGAGCACTTTAATACTTGACTTTGACTAGGCGAGATATTTCTTATTCAGTAAACAAAGTTTGTCAGTTCTTACATGCTCCTACTAGTGTGCATTGGACAGAAGTTAAGAGGATACTTTGATATCTTCAAGGAACCAAGGATCATGGTCTTAAACTTGGTAAGTCAGATTCAATGCTAGTAAGTGCTTTCTCAGATGCAGATTGGGCAGGCTGTCCTGATGACAGAAGATCAACAGGAGGCTTTGCGGTATTTCTTGGAGGTAATTTGGTATCTTGGTGTGCTCGCAAGCAACCCATTGTTTCCAGGTCAAGCACAGAGGCTGAGTATAAGGCTCTAGCCAATGCCACTGCAGAGATTATTTGGGTTCAGAATCTGCTGACAGAATTGGGTGTTTATCATCCAAAGGCTGCATCACTTTGGTGTGATAATCTTGGTGCCACATATTTGTCTGCTAATCCTATTTTTCATGCCAGGACTAAACACATTGAAATAGATTATCACTTTCTTCGTGAAAGAGTGGCAGATAAGTTGTTGAATATTAGGTTCATACCTACTGGAGATCAAGTTGCAGATGGATTCACTAAGCCTCTTACTCTTAAGCAGCTTGAGGCCTTTATATGCAATCTCAACTTCGATAGTTGTGATTGAGGGGGAGTGTTAAACATTGTAAGCATATATGGTGGAGTATATAAACCGTATATGTGTTGTAATTGTGCGTGCGTGTTGTGTATTCTGTTGGGACTCTGAGATATGATCTTATCAGGTTGTTAGCTGACTTGTAGATCAATCTGAGCCCAACTAACCTTGTATCTATCCTGGCTTCGGGCCTATATTAACACGCACGCGTCCCTGCAACGTGCATATGCTCAACCCTAGTTTTCACAAGGAGGATATAGTTAACCTGGTCTTTGAGCAGGCCTTGGCGAAAAAACTAGGGTTACTATCCTCGGGCGGCGTTAACCTACCTAGAGTCTCTTCCTACCGAGAAAGAGGGGCGAGTTAAGGAGAAGGGCGAGTTAAGGAGAAAGAGGGGCGAGTTAAAGAGGGGCGTACAAATTTTCTGGTGCGTATGGACTTATGGACACATGAGGAAGAATAGTCAAGCACGGTGTGCTAGCTAGGTGCTGGATAATACTCCTTCCGTTCCAAAATAGATGACCCAACTCTATACTAAAGTTAGTATAAAGTTGGGTCATCTATTTTGGAACGGAGGGAGTATATTACAGTCATCTCGTCTACATAAGCTTCGGCTCTTGACTTTTAGTGCATTATCTTTGTCATGGGCAACATCCAAGAAGTCTCTTCGTCCATGTGACAACGTGTGGAATCCGTCCAACTATTTCATGGGCTCATTGTCATTCATGGCATGCTTGATTAATAGTCTCAAACGCCAAGGTAACTAAGATATTTCATTTTATGATTCCAACATTACAAGAAGCTCACTTCTTGTAGGCATTGCTTCATCTCAATTCCTCCAATCTTCATTTATCACACACACACACACACACACACACACACACACACACACACACACACACACACACACACACACACACACACACACACAGAGAGAGAGAGAGAGAGAGAGAGAGAGAGAGAGAGCTTATCATGGTCCACCTTTTTTTGAAAGGTGGGATATCGTTCATCCTTTCAATCGAGTGATGCACAATGCCTTGCATTGATTTTTTCAAAGTTCATCATTTGGTCATAATAAAATTGAACAGAAAAACTGTCACACATGGCTGCCTCAAGGGCACAATAGAAAAGAAAACATAGGAACATGAGCTTCATCTACTACAAATCCTACTAGTAGCCCACCAACCAAATTGGTTGAACAAATCCCGAGCGACCATCTTCCAGAGGTTGCACCTACAAATAGTGGATGTTTTATCCTCCTCCTTGCGACGTGACAACCACGTACGTACCTAGTTAATGGCCTTGAAGATAACCTGGAAAAAAGTTGGAACTTTTGTTCTGTTAAAAATACAATCATTATGAGTGCTCCAAATGGGTCAAAGTAAAGCGCAAATTTCCACACGGATCTGGGACTTCAACTTGGGATGCACTCCGAACGAGGATCTAGGGCACGCAAGTGCTGGGTCACGCAAGTCCCTGGTGCCGGATTTTTATTTTTGCTTCCGATTTTCAATGTTTTATAGTTTTTAAACAAAAATTCCAAATTAAGTTCTGTTTTATATTTGTGTTTCACGTGACCAGCACTTTCAAATAAGATACATTTTGAATATTTTTTGATGACTTCTAAAATTAGATGTTAAGTTTCAATGCTGAAACTTAGTATGGGCGAGCGATAAAAATCAATTATTTTGTGTATACGGCCAATAGAAAAAATTGCTTGAAATTTTATCTCTGAAACTTGGCAATTTTAGATGGAAAAACCTTATTTTATCACTGAAACTTAAAACTTACCGTGCCCTGTTCGGGATTCAACTATTTCATGAACCCCGAGGCAAATCTGGCGGGCGACAGGACTTGGCAGATGAGTGCCCCCACACTTGCGTGCCCCTGCGAATTTCTGGATGCACTCCCACTAACCAGTTTACAAATATATTCGTTATCATGGGTGGAGGTAGATTTAAAACTATATGGGTGGATTGCCGTAATAGCTTGGCAAGTTGTCAGTGAAGGAATAGATGCTGAATCGACTCCTCATCGTCACAAAAGTAACAGTGAGTGCATCCTTGCAGATTTCTCTTTTTTTTCAGATTGTTTTTTGTCATGATAACGTTGCGATCTAAATACCACATAAGATTTTATTGTCAACGTGCTCTCATTTTCCAAATATCTTTGTGGTGAAAGGTTGCCCATCATTAATGTGGTCCATATACATGGATTTGACCGTGAAGCCACCAAAAGTAGTCAGCTTCCACCATGGATTTGAACAAGATTTAACTAGTTTGTCCATTTGTCCCTGGTCAGTTGTCTTTGGAAGGCAACATTCAATGGCACCTACCTCATCAAAGAGCCAACAAAGACAACTTTCCGATACAAAATATGATAGAGAAACGTGTATCACATGACTCGTGGAGTGTCACATAGCCATGTATCTTCCCAAAACCTAGTAGTTAGGCCATTGCCTACCACAAACGTCCCTCTACGAAAAAAAATCATTTTTGACACCCATGAGGCCTTTCGAGAAAGGCGAGTCCTTCGGTTTTTCCTGAACCTCAGTGAGGGTTTTAGAATGAAGGTACTTATTCCTAAGTATTTCTTGCCAAACTTCGTCCTCAGTAAGTATCTTGTATAGCCCTTTTCTCAACAAACCTATTTTTAAACTCGGCATCTTCAAGCCCTAGACCTCTTTGGTCTTTAGGGCGACAACATGTGCCAGCTCGTCAAGCGGTATCTAGACTTACGTTCATGAGATCCAATCATTTCCTTACCCACTTAGGTATTTCAAAGAAAGATAACGTGAACATACTTAAACTTGTGAGAACATCGATTAGGGTGACCCTTGCCCCATGAGACATAAGCTTACCAATCCAACAACTCAACTTTTGCTCAAAGCATTCTTGTGTACCTTTTTATTCCTTATTAAGAAGTTAACGGAAATGCATTGAGATACCAAGGTATCTAAATTGGAGAGCCAGATTCACAACCAAACAGTTGTTTGTACTAATTCTCTTCTTCTTTGCCCTTTCCAAAGCAGAAGTGTTTGCTCTTGTGGAGGTCTCGAGACCAGACAACCGATCGAATAAACAAAGTGTAAGTTTCATATATTTTGCACGGTCCACACATGTGCTGTCATCGCCTGATTGGATGGATCACGTGGGGGTACACATGGAGAGGAAATCTGTTGCAATCTCCAGCACGTGAAGGGTTCAGATTCTGCCCACTAGTACTACTAGTGTAGCACAACTACTTTAGGCTGAACTTATTGGGATGGACCTTTACAGAAAGTTTGATTCCACAAAAGGGGCGATGAAGCGTACACTGATGCATCCTTTTTAAGTTCAAATTCTCTGGCCGGCGGCAACACATTGGCCATCCGATCAGAAATCAGGTAACCTACGGCAACAGATTCCATGAGATGTCACATGCCATCACATGTTAGTGCCGTCCATTGGGTCTTATAATTATATTATTGGGAAAACGTCACACCATCTTTTGAACCGTAGTCACACTCAAGATGATTGTGTGGGAATTTCACTGCTGAGAAGCATATAAATAGCAGCCGGGTCGGTGCACATATATAGCTCATACCATATATAGCACCAATCTAATAAGCATACGTAGTGGGAGCATGTTGAGGTCGAGGGATCCGCTAATCATCGGGAGGATCGTTGGCGACGTCGTCGACTATTTCGACGCCTCGGCGCGGCTGAGGGTGTTGTACGGCAACCGCGAGATCACGGTTGGGTCGGAGCTGAGGCCGTCGCAGGTGGCGAACCAGCCCACGGTGCGCATCACAGGAAGGGCGGGATCACTCTACACACTCGTGAGTGCATACGCGTCCACGTTTCGGTCATATCGTTTCTTTTAACCAACGAGTTGCACACAGTTATTTGTCCGTAAGTAATGTGTCCCATGTTAATTTGTTACTAGGTGATGGTAGACCCTGATGTACCTGGACCAAGCGACCCTTCCGAACGGGAGTACCTCCATTGGTACGTGCTAAATTAGGCTAAGCTTTACTTTATGTACTTTCACTTTGTGGGCGAATTAATAACTTCCTCAAAATAAGATGTATATATATATATATATATATATATATATATATATATATATATATATGTATGTATATATACCAGTTAAGTAAGCTATAATTGATTCAGTTTATTTCCTGCGTGCATAGGTTCGTCACAGACATACCAGAAGGAGGTGACGTGGGCCGTGGTAAGAAATTAATTTACCTGCAAATGTCATGTCAACTAGATATCCTCTCCAACTGTCTTCTTTCTTTTCCCTCAAGAAGAAAAGTCTTCTTTCTTTCCCCCGCAAAAATACAAAACTGTCTTCTTCTTTTATAAAGGAAAAAAGTATCTCCACATTGAGGAGCATTTGTTCGGGTGCATGCATGCAGGCACTGAGGTGGTGGCATACGAGAGGCCGCAGCCGACGGCAGGGATCCACCGTTTGGCATTCGTGGTGTTCCGGCAGGCTGCGCGGGAGGCCATCTATGCACCAGGGTGGCGCTCCAACTTCATCACGAGGGACTTGGCCGAGTGCTACAGCCTCGGCGCTCCGGTCGCCGCCGCCTACTTCAACTGCCAGAGGGAGGGCAGCTGCGGTGGCCGGAGGTGGCAGGGGTGAAGCAAGCTGACATAACTACGCCACGTACGCGCCATCCATCTGGATGTGTCGCGCAAAATAAATGAATAAGAAAAATATGGGTAGGCTACCTAGCTGCATGTGTGCTACTAGCTAATTGGCTAACTAGCTGCTTGAGTACATAAGCCTGCGGTACAAAGTTAGTACCATCTTGTATTCTTGTTTACATAAAAGTTTGTTTTCACGGTGAACCAAGCGTGGACCTACCAACGTATAGATGGGTAACACAAGGGTTTATATAGGTTCAAGCCCCTCACCGGTGGAGGTAACGGACCTACCTAACCCCGTGTGAGTGTTCTCTTGCGTATAACTATGTCACAAAAAATTACCAACCCTCGGCCTAGCATCTCAACCCTCAGCTGGTGTGGAGGAGGCTATTTGTACTAACAATTAGGCTGTACTACGTGGTGGAGCTTCCCACGTAACGCCTCTTTAAACTTCCATGACGTTAAGCTGCTGGAGAGTCTGACTTTTTTTTTGAGACAATGCTGGAGAGTCTGACTGATGGCACAGCCGAGAGAGGAGAGCCCAGCTGATGACAATCCCGACTATGGAAAATCTTCCCGGACTGGCCACTTGGACTGATGGCTTGCCCCCGTTGCTAATTTTGACTGGGCTCTTAGCGTCCATGGGCCTTGGCTTGCCTGGGCCTCCATCTGGGCCATTTGTCGTCATGGGTATACGCTGGGGATTACAACCAATTTGAACCTTATTTCTCAAAAAAAAAAAACAATTGAACCTTTTCAGTAGGAGTAGATTACAACCATACCCTCACTAGAATATAGATTTCCACAGGTCTTCATACTCAAAAGGCACATGCAAATTGCTTGTGGAGAGATCCTTACTAGAAATGTTTAATAAAGATAAGCCATGGAAGAAGTTCTGTGATACCCACAGAGAGAGGGATCTCATCGCCCATGGGAACCACCCGGATAGCGCCCACCATTGGCTAACCAGAGCGGGAGCTCCGACATGCCTTGGGCCCCAACCAGATTTGCTCGAGCATGAGCTCCAAGTCAAGGCCATCTCCGCCGCGCGAACAACCCACGACGCCGGCCTACACAAATTAGAAGGGATGAGCCACCACCACTCGCACCCCGTCGTTGAGTGTCACATTTTTGACAGGTGCATCCTACGGGGACCAGCAAAATTGAATCAGCTAGAGCCTCCACACCACCAAGGGCTACACCACAACCGAACCTGCCCCTGGGGGGCTCAGAAACAAGGCAACCACACCAGGTGGCCGTTGTATCCTGCCCCGTGCCACACGCAGACCACCCAGCAGTAGAACCGGACGGATCCGGCTGGATGGTAGCCCACAAGCAATCACCAAGAGGATGGCAACTACCCGCAACCATAACATCTTAAACGCGCCACCACCTAATGCCCACGACACCACGAGACACTGAGCCCATGGCAGCGTAGTGCTGCCGCCCGATGACGTCGTACCGCGCCAGCCTCACATCGGGTGGAGAGGAGGAGAGGCCTTGCTGCCACCGCGCCAACCGGGCTTCACCCATCAGTGCCTGCCGGCGGCGGAGGGGGTGGAGGGTGGGAGAGAGGAGGGGAGCTGCCCAGGTGACTAGGGTTGCCTCCTCGTCGCTAGCGGGAGGGTGGGTGTGGAATTTTGTCAGGATGCTATTCTTAAGCATCAACTAGGGGAAATCCTAATTTTTAGGGGATCTTAGTTTTCCAAATATGTCTATATGGCACAACAGTTTCACTCAAAATATTCAGTTTCACCTGTTTAGCCTTGTCCATTGCAGTCTCTGCTATTGATTAGTAGTTATATCCACAAAAGTTTGACATAATTCAATCTTGTCTTGGTCTTATAGGTCAGGACCATCTTTACTGTATTTGTGTTTTCGTTATTCTTGTATGGGTTGCACACAGAGGCAACATCAGGGAGTGTGTTAGACTTGAACAAGACGAAGAAATGGTTGATAATCCGAGAAATATATTAACACATTGTTTATATTTTTGGTTTGATTCGGTGTGCTTTTAAGCTAATATATCTATCACCTGTTATTAAGATGCTCCTTGTTGAGATTATGAAGGCAGTGTGTGCATTTTGTGGATGCTTTCCGGTGTTTATAGCTGTTTGAAATCAGTTTCAAGTGTGCACATAATACTGAACTACAATTGATTTTATTTATCAGATGAAGCATGTCCTCTGTACACATAGTTGTGCTTGGTGTCAAGCCTGCAAATGCATATCTGGCCTAGGATTGCCACCTGAATGTTATTTCTAGAATTGAGGCGTCTGATTTTTTGAGCGTGTAGTTGTGACTGATCAGATGAGCGAATCATGGTTGTTTGGCCAGGTGATGATCATGCTTTTCCTTCTTTTGTAGACAAGATGATTTTCTTCATTTTGATTGTTTATCATCCACTCGTTAGGAAATCACATAATGTTCCGTTACCATGGTTATTTGTGAGTGGTCACAATTATTGAAGGTAGACTAAGCCTCTATGTGATCTAAATTTCTTAGAAGTCTTAATTCATTTTGTTCGAAACTGCTTTATAAAAACAAGTGTGTTTTGTGATTTGCTACTATCTAACAGTTTTGCATGCTCATTATTGGCATGGCCTCTGACTTTTCTTTGGTTTGTTTTCTGCGGGAGGTTTGCAAGAAATATTTATGAATGCTTAAACGTTGAATGCTACGGATAGCCCTACTGGTAAATGAGAAAAAAAAATATGGTATTGTAGCTTTGTCCTATTCAGTTCAGTTCATTTTAGTTGTGAGAATACTGAAATATCAATTATTGATTCCTGCGGGAAGCGCTCAGGCTTTATTTTCTGTCATGAATCAAAGAGGGTACCGATGGTGTGCACCGGAGGCAACTAAAGGTAAAACAGTACTTCCAAATGTACACATGCAAAAGGATTGTATTTGTTATGTAAAGAAGGCCCGAGTTTCTTTGTATGATGACATGATTAAGAAGTCCTCTATTTTGTTGCATTTTTCATTATACTCTTCTGAGCATCCTTCTATGTTTTATTTTCGTACTTTCAAGCCCCAATCAGTATCTCCGTGATCCTTTCTGCTTGGTAGATGTTAGTCAACAGATGCACTGCTCAGGCCTGGCTCGCCTTGCTTACTTATTTTGTGTTTGTCCTTATGGCTTGCTGAGTATAAATCTCAGTGCTGTGTTATTGCTATATACATTCTCCTTTAAAATTGTACATGCCCTATTTGTCATCACCACTCTCTTTGCGACATATATAGTTTGCTTTGCCAAAAGTTTGTATCCTTCCCAAAATTTAAAGAATAGATGTGCTCAATTTCTTCTATTCTTTATTTTCCAGTATTAATCACCCTTATCAATGCCTTACTGGTATGTTGAACACGATGTGGTCCAGAAAACAAAAGGAGGTTTTCTTTCAAGATATATAGGACATTGGCTAAGCCTGGACATAAAACATCAAAATGTAGCATAGTAACTCAGTGTTAGCTTGCTTATGTATTGTTGGATACATATGAACAACGAGCTCGAGAGGACTTTATTTATCTGGTGTTGCATACTTCAGTTTCACCTGTGGACATGCCTTTGAATGTCCACATCTAATTGCTTTCTCATCCCCAACATCCAGGATACATAGATGGGGATGACATTGCTCGAAGGCGAGCGTAAGTGACCGTGTTGGAGGAGTTTTGCCTCTCCGTGCTATCACTCCTGTGTCCTTTTTATTTTGTTTGTTCAGTGAATGTTGAATTAGACAAGGGTTTATTCACATTGTATCTGCACAACTATGGACCATTCGTGCAGTCTTCTATTTAAGCTTTGAAATGAGAGAATTAAATGTGGGTTTGAGCAATGGTGTTGCATGTGAATCGCCGCAAGTGGAATTGTCGCACTACAAGTTATCATGGCTTTAAAGCCTTAATCTACTGCCATTTTAATGTGTTCTGAACTGGTGCATATGATTGATCGGTTTTTGCAATGTCTATTGCCTGCATATCATGACAGCTCTTCCGGAGTCCATCTCTATATTTACTTTTTGTGCTTGCAATTTTTATACTTGAATTGCTTCCGTGGTTGTATAAACCGATTGAACATGACTACCCGGCAGCGGCATCGCGCATGGGTGCGGCAAGCCGCACTTCCTATCTAGTCACACTATATAGCCAGAGGTTCTCCAATCTAATGATCTTCAATAACAGTGAGCTTTTTATCGAGTTTTTCTCCTAGTAGATCTCTGGAATATATGGTACGTCTTTATCAAACTTTGCCTAGAGTGTTACAAACAACACCTAAGATGACATGCAAAATAGTTTTCATTTAAGTAATCTATTTTAACCATCATCATTTATGAGTATGGCTTACACAATATGGAGAAATCAACCGGAGAGCCAGCAAGAATGTGAGCCAAGGTCGTGGTCAAACGGAGCGTCTTATTGTGAAAATATGGAGCGATATGTGCCAGCAACAAATATATAATGTTCAGCCTCGTTGATCTTCCAGTTTGGGGTTATCACTCCGTTGATGTATAATTAGGAGCATGCCATCATTACGCGAAATGAAAGTAACACCGCTATCTGAAAGCATGCATGCTAAGATCGTTGGAAATATGAGATCCAGTCGGCAGCGCCCAGTACTATATCATAGATATCGGAGACGATGAGGCAACGGCCCAATGGTTTTTACCAAGGTTCATGCCGCCATCGTGGGTAGTAGTTCCACTCCATCCCCTTGTTAGAGTCTGAAGCAAAATGGAGCTCTCCCGTGCGTTTGGATTCTGGACCGTCGGATCGAAATCTCTTCGCGATACAGGCCGTCGGATCTCAGGCCAGATCGCCGTGTGCCGTCCGATCTTGACCCGATCGTCCTAGGCCGTCGGATAAATTTTCAATGGCAACTAATTGTAAATACCTTACCCCCACCAGGGCATTCTGGTCATTTCGCGTCGTAAGGTATAAAAGGGGGCACTCCATTGGTGGAACCCTAGCCGCCTCCTCCCTCTCGCACTCGCGCCTCCCCCGCGGCCAGCTCCTCCCACCTCGCCTCTCTATCTCTCTCTCTCCCTCCAAACCCTACAACCTCACCCGCGCCTCCCAGCCCTGCCGCCATCCAGGTCCAGCCCCGTGCCGCCGTCGTCTTCTCGCCCAGCCCGCCGCTGCCGCACCGCATGCTCGTGCGCAGGGGCGAGAAGGCGAGCCACCGCCCGCTCCCGAAGCGCGAGGAGGACGTGGTGATGCAGCGCCCAGATCCACGGTGGCATCGACGCGCCGTCATCGGCCTGAGCCGCCACCATCCTCGAGGTCGGACATGGAGGGGGGGTCCGACCCAGCTGCAGCCGTGGACGGAGACACCCCAAACCCTAGCATGGGGACCGAGCCGCCATGGTGAGGCACTGCACCGGATCCCTCTCCTCTTCCCCCTTCTTCCACGAATTTCTCCTCTCTTTCTATTCCTCTCTCACCATGGTCTCGTCTCTGTAGGAAGGAGGCCAGCGGCGAGGACGACACCATGGTCCCTGTTGTGCTCCCAGATCCGTCGCCCATCTGCCCCGACCTGGCCCTTCTCCTTCCTGTCGGCCAAGCGGAGCCGCTCGTGTCACTGCTCTACCTGAAATTCAGTAGCATTATGCATTTGTCTGAATGTTTTTGTGTCATGGAAAATTGTATCATACATATTTGGTTCATCACTCTTGCTTGCAGTTGCCTGTCATTGTGAAGATATTTGCAAGCAAGATGACCACCCTGTCTCTTGGATCACCTCCTAGCCGCCGAGATCTTTGCCGCAAGGTCAGCAAGCCATTTTTTGTTCACTTTCAAGTGTATTTGATTGTGAGTTAGATGTTCATGATTTGTGTTTTCTTTGGCTGGTGATAACAGGCAGATGTGCGACTATATATCTATCATATGTTGCAGAGTCCTGCTGTGTCCTTAAATGAACTAAAATTGGGTTATAATAATACACAAGTGAGTAGCTAATTAACTGCAGGACAAAGGACTGCTATGCACAAATTGATATGCTTTGACACCTTTCATGTTTACAAGTAGTGGATCGACTTGCCAGTGGCAATCCTGAAGCAACATAATCTTTGAGGGAGCATCACATGTCAGAATGTTACTCAATTCAAGAAATATGCATGCATGTATATATGCTACTTGATTGAAATTAACTAACTCAAACGCTCTTTAACTTCGTATCGCTTGTTTTGTTATGATGGCATTTGTGTAAACAATGAACACTGAAAAAATCAGTTATTGTGTCTATAGTTAATTGTATTGGCATGCGGCAGTGTAATAGCAAATAAAACCACAACAATTTATCGACCTGATTTGAGTAAGTTGTAGTGCAGTTGCTTGGTTTGCTGCCCACTACAACGCGATTGGCAACCCGCTCCTTTGCTTACATGTCTGGTCGGAAGAGAGAGGGGGAAACCTTAAGGGCATCTCAGATTATGTTGAGTAGGATTCATAGTCAAATGTATGCTGGGCTGATATTTGTGTTTCTCATATTTTGGATAAAACCATTAGTATAATCTTATCTTCCATCAGTTTGGGTTTCTATTTTCTCTACTAATTAGGTTGGATCTACAAGTCTGTGTATTGCATTCTAATAAGTTCAGATTTCCTTGGGTTACAACAGATCACTAATTATGTACACTTAAACAGGATGAAACAGGGCTTTGGTTATCTACGGCTCAAGCTCAATGAAGCATTTGACACAATCGACATGGCAGCTGGGTCCTCACCTGTCTCCACCCCCTATCATGTACTAACCATTCTCAATCTGTCTTGATTAAGCTTGTGTGCTAGCTTCGTATCATGTACCTACTCTATAGTTTTCTTTATGCAAGTTCTGTAGCAGATGGCAAGTACCACTCTGGATTTCAGGAAAAATGATGAGAACATGGATGGATCGTTTGTTTATATATACCTATTCTACTATTTTCTTTATCAAGCATGTAAATTTAAAGCACTGGTTTCATATGTCCTTTATGATTATTCCTTGAAATGATATAAGAGATTCTTTTGGTGCTCTATTAGCATGATTGTTGTGTGGGTTTCTGTTACATAGTAGTATTGCTGACAAAGATATTTCTGAAATTAGTATCACTCCAGCTTTATGGTGCCACAAAAAATGTTTTATTCCTCTTAATTGCAGCTCTACCTTTCTGAGTCCACTTTCAGAGCTGCTGGCGGGAAGGAGGAGAAGATGGGTATGCTCCTCTTGGTCTTCTACGCCTCTACTGTGAAATCTACATATGTCACCTGCCTTGCTTGATTTAGTTTCCAGCAGTAATATTTATGCAGATTGTTTATGTGTGATGCATATGTGGATTACTATAAGAAATAGATGCTTGTGTTTGATAGGTTTGATCCCTTGCTCTAATTATTCGGCTTCTATCCTTCCTTTAGAGCTCTAAGTTAATGCCTATTGTTGCCGATGTAGAATTATGCAATCTTGGTTCAGCTTTATTTCATATGGATCACATACGCAAAATCCTATGTGTGCATTCACTTTTTGTTGAGATTCTTTGTTTTTGAATTATACCACGAGGAATTTAAATTTTTCTCCTCCACATTTTTGCATTTTCGTGATTGCTAAAATGCTAGCCAACAAACTAGAAGTTGCATGTGTCTCTATTCTTTTTACTTCGAACCAATATTCCTTTTCTTTTTGGATCCATTTATGGTTAGATTACTGAAATAAGACCCCCCCCCCCCCCGCATAAGTTTGAGGGATTCACTACCTTCATTGAGGCCAATCATTGTTGTTGAACATCAATTCCGTTACCTCTGAATTATATTATGATGTCATATGTGAGTGTGACATGCTGGTTGGTTTGGTTATTCAGGTAGACGTCCAAAGGTTAAAACTGGACCATGCCTTCTTCAAAGGGCCAAGACAAGAGGTAACACACCGGCATGGCGTAGTAGTATGTGGTAGTTCTTTGGTTATAATAACCTATAGTTATCATTGGACTTCATTACCATTAATCATCAGAAAACAATATCAATATATCATGTCTAATTTTTACCTTTCCTTTGTTTGGATCGGCTATTGGCAATATAAAACTATAGATCGACGAAGTAAACAACCTGAATATATAAACTAAACAGAAGCAGGTCTTGTTGTCTGAAATGTAATAGCTCAAACTTTCTTTGACAGCATAGATACCAGGGTAAGTTAGTAAAACTAAGAGAACAATATAGCATTTTATATGGTGTATTAATTTGTCATATAATCCCGTCTTTTGCTATCAAACACGTGTCCCTTGCTTCGTACTTCCTGAATGTCAAATTCTTATACTCGATACACATGACCACGTGTCTGGTATGGTACAGCCCTTGGACGCGAGTGCTTCTATGGAAAGAAGATAAAAATATCTCCATGTGAGCTTTGATCGACTCAAGCAATTTGTTGGTACATCAATGCCAGCCATCAGGTACTACTTAGGTTCTTTATGTCGCCCGCCCCTGTGGCTCTCTTTGCCTACATAATGACTCAACTATTGTATGTACTATGTGATGGCACATCATGCTGGTTTGCCTTTGGAGCAAAATTGTTGCTTTGTTTTTGTTAATTAACGATTGCACTGCCCTTTGGATGCTTGGATAGATACTATATATTGGGTACAGTTATATTATATATAAAGGCAATGGCATACTTCTGATGTTAGATTGATGTATTAAATTGATCCATTTTTAACAACTACTCTTGCAATAGTAGATACTTTGTTTACACGACTAGGAAAATTGGTGAGCCAGGCACTACACGCCAAGGCGCGTTTCCTAAAATGTCTTCTCTCCGTAATATAATGTACTGCTATCACTATATAACATAGAAGAACTGTATAAATCTGTTATCCTGGACGACCACTATAGCTTGCTTTTGGTGTATCAAGGTATCTTTGAACTGGATGAAGAAAACCTATCACCATATGTATCTTTGAACTGGACTTTGGTATTACCATTTTCTATGAGACGCATGTATTCTGCCTACTCCTATCTCTTTCATTACGAGACATGTAGCATGCTCTAAAGTAGTATTACTTTCTTGTGGCTATACTTGTGAGTATTATTATTCTATTCGCTTATGTAGCCACTAATGTGGTTCTTTGTTGCTTCTTTGCAGACATTTGATTAAGTCAAAGTCAACAGGAAGGCACAACGGTGATCAAGGTCCTTATATATGCTGAGTACTATCTTTTGTCTACCGTATAAGAATAGATCAAGATGAGACAACTAAGTCATCTACTATGTATTTACTGGTGGTGTCATATCCGATCTTTATCTGAATCTATGAACTATTGTATCGAAGATGCCGAATTATGTCTACATAGCTTGCCTTCAAATGCTTATATAAGCTCAATGTATCCTTTGTATTGTTCTTCTTCTTTGACTTCGCACATCTGCTTATTTTCAGACAAATTTTCATGTGACTACCAATGTTATAAACCAGGATGCTTATGGCTAAATTGTTCATCATCTTTTTCAATATATTCTATTCTATCCAATATTTGGATATTTTATCCAATATGTTATCCACGTCTAAAACCCATCTTAAACTTCATATCTTATTCATAGATAATGATTTGGTGTATGGCATTGTACTGAATCAATATCATTGATTCATTGGTATTTTTTATATCTGCAATGCTCCTGTGACTATATTATTAGAGTGGATATGGTTGTACCCGGCAGCATCTCTGTCGGGTGCGGTAAGCCGCACTTCCTACCTAGTTGATATGAGCTCATAGCTTACGGTCAAAATATTGGATCTCCTCCCCTCTTGCAAGGGGTTCTAGGGCCTTACATGGGCAGCGCCCAGTCAAGAAACAAGGGAAGTTATCCTCAGGATCCTCTATATATGATCGGTTAGGGCATCTCCAATGATGACCCGCAAATTTTCTCCCACATCTGTTCATGGACAAAGGTACCAGTGCGCGGACACGGATACTGGAGATGGCCATCCACCGTTGTCCGCATAAATTACTATCCGAACAACCAGATAAAATTCGTGCAAACACCATCTGATTTTCATACAAACCTGAACAGATTCACGCAAAATGGCGGATTTCATACAAACGTGATGGAATTCAGTGCATACCGGACATATTTCAATTAAAAGCGGTGCTCGTCCGACTCTAGAAGTATAATACTAAAACAAAAAGATCGTCGGCGCCCGTTCCCCATGTCCAGCCATGAGCCCCAAGAACTGAAGTTTTGCCTCCTCCAATTCCGCATCGGCGCTCTCCAGCTCCGCCTCCGGAGCCCCGAAAAGTGAAACTGTCCGCCTCCACGTCACCGCCAAGCGACTAATCGGCCGACCATGCTCAACGCACCAAGGTTGGCTTCAACGGAAGGTAAGGAGCGGTGGCCTTCTTGGGACCCGAGTAGCGTCAACCTACTATGACTACTCTTCCTTGCTGCCGGTAGCGCCCGTGGACGTGCCGGTTTCATGGCCGTCACGGTGGGGCGCGGCCTCGCCAGTGGTGGCGATATCCTCCTCGTCATCGGTCTTGCCCCCACACCTCATCCATCGCGTGCAATTCCCCTTGATGCTGGCGGTACTGCCAGCGGGTAAGGCGGATCTCGTGTGTGAAGCAGTAGGTCTTTAGCAGCACCGCCTACTCTGCCAGGTCCGCGTCCGGCATGTTCGCCCTGTCGATGGCGGGCTGCTCCTCCGCCTGTTGGTACTCTTGGAGGAACTGGTGGTCGTAGGCGGCGACGACCTATGACTCCCGCACCTCCCGGATGGACGATCAAAATGTCATCTGAACGCGGAGAAGTCACATACACTGGGAAGTGGAGCGGGCGGCGCTCTCTCGGCCGATGCCCCGCTTCAATGCCGGCACCAATAAGAGGTCGCGTCTGCGCTGGCCGGACATGAATGTGGCACTAACGCTCTGGAGCGGCGCTGACTATTTAAGAAGGCACGCGCCCGCGGGCGAGGGACGGGGTTTGGGTGGGCCTGGGCGCTCAGACGCGGGCGTGGCAGCGGTTAGGACACACCCGCAAAGCCCCAAAGGTTTGTCTACGGTTTGTGGGAGAAAGTGTGTCTAGACCGCCATGCCGACCGATACAGACCCGCGCTGGATGGCTTCCGCAGTCCAGACAACGGGTTCTAGACGTATACAAGCGATTTAAGGGTTGGTGTTGGAAATGCCCTTTCCCGATCCCAGAAATAGCGTGTCTATCCTTAGCTCGTTGCGGGGCCGATGGTACCTAGACACTGGTTTGTCGACTCATTCTTACATGACCCGATGGTATACCTAGACACTCATTTTCAGACTCAAACTTGGATTTTTTGAGCTGGGTATCCTGGATACCTCTTATCTTTACCCTCCAATATAGTTTTAAGACCCGTGCTAAAGAACTAACTTACCACATGAAAGTTTTTTTGTTTGTTCCAAATAAAAAATTACGAGCTTTAAACTTTGTAAGATAACAAAACATTCTTAGTACCATGTGAGAATGTTTTTAAGACTTTTTGGTCCGACATAAACATACAAAATGATATTTTTTTTATTATAAATTTATTTTTAATATTTATGATGCACGAAAAAATCCAAAAGTTTTTTTTGTTGGATGCAAAGTTTGAAGTTCTTATATTGCTTAATTTGGAAGAAACAAAAAGACAAAAGTGCTTGTATGAATCGCGATGCAGAAATGAGTGGCTAGAAGCTTCAGAACATGTTTTCGCGCGCGCGCGCACACACACACACAAGCACGCACGCACGCGGATATAGCCCTCTCACTGACAAGAACCTCGCTGGTATGGAAAATGAGGTTGTAGTTTTTTGAAATAAGATAGGTCTGGAGATTATCATGCACTCAATTTTCTCTCAGTGTTTTCTGACTGTTTTATGACGACATGAAAGCATCGCCCATCTAAGACCATTCTCTCGAAGCTGCCGCCTCTACGTTTTGCTCCCCCTCCCCCCTCCTCTCCTCTCGTGTCGCCCTCGCGGGCGACCGAGAGGGGCAACCCTTGCCGCCGTCGACTCCCTCCCCTCCATGCAATCAGAGACGTATACAGAATTCTGTCTGGTGTCAGCCCCTCCCCAATCATATACTTCAACAATGTCATAACTTCAGGAAGTTTATCATCATGGAGCAAACCATTTATGATGCTAGTATATGTAAAGATATTAGGCTTTGTCCCCTCATCATCATTTTATAATACAAACACAAGTTCAAGGTTCACGAGCAACAAGAAAAAAAATAAAACAAGAGTCTGGCTAGGGGCACAACACAACAAACCCCAAAGATAAATAGCTAGCTAATCAGGCTCCGGAGGCGGAGGGGGAGCGGCGGCGCGAGAGAGATGGCGGTGGAGCGGAGCCCGACGATGATGGTGGTGATGTCGTCCCGATGGCGCCGCTTGCTAAGCAGCCGCCAGAGCTGCAAGAAGCCACACATTTTATAAACGGCGTCTGTAGTCTGAAGCAGAATCACATGCTCTATCACGATTTTATTGCGCACGTTCCAAAGCGTCCAAGCTAGCGCACTAATCGCCACCCAGAGGGCGGGATGCATCCCGCAGGGGGAATCAAGGGTCTCGCAGAAGAGATCCGGAAGATTCATGGGCCCAGTTGCCTCCAACTGTCTCGCGAAAACAACTCCATAGAAAAATGGAAGCCGGGCAGTGAAGGAATATATGGTTAGTGTCCTCAAGGACGTCACAAAGGGGGCAAGTACCGTCCCCATGGCCATTGCGTTTGATTACCCCCGCCCCAGAAGGTAGACGGCCCCAAACCCACTGCCAAAGAAAGATACGAATCTTCAGTGGTACCTTAATCAACCAAAGGAGATTTAACTCCTGAGGTCCAGGAGTGGCCACCAGGGCCTGGTATAAGGACCTGGTGGAGAAACGCCCATTGGGCTCTAAATGCCAAGACACGACGTCCGGCTCTAGGGACGGAGCATGCAAGGCAATGCACTCTAGCAGCTCCACCCATTGGCCCTGCTCATGGGGGCCAAACGTACGTGTGAAGGTCATGCGGGATAAATCGACCAAGGCAGCCCCAGCCCTTAGTTGGGGAGTGGCACAAATCAAGAAAAGCGACTGGAACCGTTTAGCGAACGGCCTAGTGCCCGACCAACGGTCTAACCAGAAGAGTGTACTCAAGCCCGAGCCGATGCTAATCGATGAACTAATCCGTATGATCGGCAACAACTGGATGATCGATTGCCAGAACTAGGAGCCGCCCACTCTGGGCGCAAAGGCCAGAGGCTAGCCCCGTAGGTATTTATTGCAGATGATGTGAAGCCAGAGGCCTCCATCACCGGTCGCAATGCGCCATAACCACTTGGAGAGTAGGGCAATGTTCACCCGTTTGGATGACATGACTCCAAGCCCTCCCTGGTCTTTAGGCTTGCAGATTTCAGACCATTTTACTATATGGTATTTCTGTTTATTACCCTTGCCAACCCAGAAAAGTTGGGACTAGTACTTGGCAATTTCCTGGTGCAGAGATTCATGAAGGCTATAGAATCCCAGACTAATCATAGAGGAGTTGATAAGAACAACCCTCGCGACCTTTGAGAGCCAGAGGCCCTGCCATGGCTCCACGCGATGCTGGACCTTGGACACAGTCGGACGCAGGTCCTTCTCCTGGATCCTACTATCACTGACCAGCAGACCAAGGTAGGTCGTTGGGAAAGGGCCCAACCGGTAGTTAAGTCTGTTAGCAATGACGAGGGTCTCCTTAGCCGAGTATCCTAACACCATCACCTCACTCTTGGTGAAGTTAATGGTCAAGCCAGACATCTCCTGGAAGCATAGCAGGAGAAACTTGAGGCAGGTAATATCCGCATCCGATCCTTCTACCATCAGGATCGTGTCGTCGGCGTACTGAAGGTGGGTCAGGCTACCCCCAGGGATGAGGTGGGGACACACCCCTCTAATATGCCCCGAGAGCCTAGTCCAATTCAAGATAGAGGCAAGGGCCTCAACCACTAGGTTGAAGAGGAAAGGGGAAAGGGGGTCCCCTTGTCTAACTCGCTGTTCAGTAGGGAAGTAAGGACGACCAACCGCCCCATTGATATTGATCGTCGTGCGACCGGTCGAGACAAGCTGCATGACACGGGCAATCTAGTGGTGGTCGAAGCCATGATGAATCATAACTTCCCGAAGGAAGGACCAATTGACTGTGTCATAGGCCTTGTGGAAGTCAATCTTGAAGAACACCATACGTTGGTGTCTTCTCTTGACCTCATGGAGGACCTCATGAAGAAGGAGGACCCCATCAAGGATAATACAACCTGAAAGCCTCCTGCAGATCCAAAGCTTTCACAAAACCATGAACAATAATACCGTAAAGCACAGTATCAGGAACATAACCCCTTTTCATCATGTCTGTGAAAATACCCCACACGTCATTAGGTTTATTGACCTTGCACAGGCCATTGATGATAACTCTGTACGTACAAAGAAAGGCACATGGCAAGTGGAGCCGGCGGCCAATACGGCCGAGCGATCCGCTGGCTGATTGTTAGCGTTTTCGTAAAAATAAACCTAGAACTAGCTTAGGTTTTTAGGGTTTTCTTTGTTTTTATTCATTTCATTTTTTGGTTTTCATAGGTTTATTTGAGCTTCTTTCTTTCTTCCGTTTTTATTTACTTAATTCCTAGTTTTTGTTGGTTTACTTTTTTTTATTCTCATTGCATTTGTTTCTTCTTTTGTTATTTTCTTTTTCTTTGGTTTATTTTGTTTCTATTTCTCTTTTCATATAATTTGGTTTTGTTTGTTTCTTTGGTTTTCATTCTACATTTTTTAATATACTCACGTTTTTAATACAAATTTAATATCTTTACAATACAAATAGAACATTTTATATTACATGGTAAACATTTTTGTTCTACAAGTTTTAACGTTTTTTAAATGCATGATTAACAGTTTTCAAATAAAATGATTAAAATTTTTTGAAGACATGGTCGACATTTTTTCTCAACACATTTAACCTTTTTCGAATGCTTGATGAATGGTTTCCAAATAAAAATATTATTATTATTTTGAATATATGGTCAACATTTGTTCCCTATGCATTTAACATTTTCCGAACACTCGACTAACATTATTTAATCGCTTGATCAAAATTTTCATAGGGAAAATGTTTGATTAAAATTTGAAACATAAACCTCCTTATACCTTTATATATAGGGAAAATGCTTGATTAAAATTTTCTTAATACTTGTTGACCATTTTCCGAATGATTGATTAGCATTTTCCAAACACTTGTTCAAAATTTTCCATATACTTGTCCAACAGTTTCCAAATGCTTGATTAAAATTTTCAAATACTTATTCAACAGTTTCCAAATTTTTCTTGTAGGGTGTTTTTTAATATATATATATATATATATATATATATATATATCGGCTATTCGTCACCCTGGGTAAGGAATAGTTATTCTTCACCCCCCCCCCCCTCTATTTTACCATCAATGGACCGTAATTTTATGTTCCGTAAATTTTGCCTCATTTCCGAAGTAAAAAGAGACCGTAAAAAAAATATAATCGTCAAAAAAAATATTTCATGTTATGTAAAATTACAAATGTAAAAACATAGTGTAAAATACACATAAACTGTAAATTTTCTTGTCTTATGACCTATATTTTTTTCTTATGTGAAATTTTACGTCGTGAATTGATAGGAATGTAACTATTTGAATTCCAAACGTAATTTAATTATGAAATGATCGTAAGATTACCTCGGGTGAAGAATAACTTATTCTGTATCCTGGGTGATGAATAGTAACACTATATATTTATTTACATACTTATTTATTTATAATATTTTAAGTTACAAACAAAAATACGGAAATGAAGCAACGAACGAAAACATAAAACTTAAAAGAAACAGAAAAAAGATCGTGGCCTCCTGTGCGCGTCCCCGGCCCATCTCGCAAACCTCTTTCAGCGTGTCGGAAGGTAGACTTGCTGAACACGAGATATAGGGCGCCCCTCAAAATTGGGCGCCCTATATGACGAGAATTGGCCGGCCGAGTGCCTGTGAGGCTACTGCCTCCTTTTTTTTCACTCTATTATTTTCATTTTCTTTGACTTTTTTGTTTTCTCTTTAATTTTTTTATACTTATAAATATTATAGACAAATGTCTCAAAAATAAATAATTTACGTAATGTTTATAAAAAATGTTAGTCATGCATTGTTGACGAAAAATGTATACAGAAAATATAAATTGGGTGTGAATAAAGTTGATCAGATATTAAAAAAATGTTAATCAACTAATTTTTTAATATGTTAAACAAGCATTTGGAAAATGTTAATCAAGTACATGTTAAATATGTTTACAAAAACTGTTTACCATGATTTCAAAAAAAAATTAATCTTGTATTGTATTAAAAAATTGTTAAACTGTATTTGGAAATTTTAATCAAGCATATGAAAAACATTAAATGTCTAAATAAAAAAAGTTGACCATATATTAAAAAATATGTATCTTTTATTTGAAAGATATTAATTAGGCATTTGAAATATGATCAATGTCTATAGAAAAATTTTGACCATGTATTTAAAAATCTGATCTTGTATTTGAATTTTAATAATGCATTTATGTAACATTAAAATATGTATAGAGAAAATGTGGATCAGGTATTCATGAAATATTGATCTTGTATTTGAAAAATGTTAAACATGTTTAAGAAAACTATATTAGATATATATACCAAAATGGTGTACCTAAAAACAGTGAAAACCGAGAGAAAACAGAAAACCGATGAAAAAAGAGAAAGAAAAAAACGGAAGGGAAAAAAGCCAATGTAAACCAAGAAAAATAAGAAAAGGGAAAAACAGTGATAATAGAGAAAGAAACGAAGAAAATTGGTGTAAAATCGAAAGCAAAACAAAACAGAAAAAAACGGTGGAGAAAATTGTCTCTTTTACCTCAGGTAGGTCACGCCCTACAACCTCATCATGAACTTGACGCATACCGAGTGGCTAACACCGCTTAATACGAGATATAGTTGCCACACTAAAAATTGCCTTAAAAAGGAACATTTAGCCCTCAAAAAAGTAAACAGAGCTAGCACATCATCTAAGAAACACAGAGTTCTCTCGCAAAAAAAAAGAAACACAGAGTTTGCCTTGAAAAAAACTAAAGAACATTATTCTCAAAGAGAAAATCTTAAAAATATTGAGCTAGAACATTTCTTAAGCTCAAAAAAGGCTACTCCATCTGACCCATATTAATTGATGCGGATTTTGTACAAACTATGTATCACATTAATATGAAAAGGCTTATAGGTGCCCCCCTAATGAGTGGTGGGCGCGGTGTAGCACCTGCCACAGTAATTTTGAAATACTAGCAGTGGCGGGTACTGCAAACAGCTCGCCACCGCTCTTCATGTGAAAGTGGCGACGTAAGTAAGTGCCCACCACTCCTACATTCTTTATGGGTAAAAACAAGCAGTGGCAGGCACTTAACTCATGCCCGCCATTGGTGCTTTGCTAATCAGTGGTGGACGTGTTTTATTGATTGCCACATCTATATTTGGGTGACATGCGCCCACCGGTTTCAAATTTTATAAGAGTTTGCAGTGACTGGTCCTATTTCGTGCCTGCCGCAACTATATTTGGGCACCCGGCCACATACCACTCAAGTATAGTTGTGGCAGGTGCTATGTGCCGTCCGTCGGTGTTATGCACACGACCTTATCTACCCCCACCCGCAACCAGTCACACGATATCCATCGAGAGACAAATCTTTCACCCTATCTCTCTCTCGCTCGCTTAGCCGTCGTTGCCAGCATCGTGGCGTCCTCCACCTCCGCCACCGTTGAGGTCGTGGTCCGCCGTTTGGAACGGCTCAGCGGAGCCAAACTTCCCATCGTCGCCTCGAACTTCCTCGCCGGCCTTGATGTCCGCCACCACCTCCAACTTCTTCCCCTTCACTATCTAACGCACCTTCCTCCGCCTCCAACGTCGTCGGCGCACCCGTCAAACTCGCTGTCCATCCTCTGCCATCATCGTCGACCTGCCCGCCTGTCTCCGTCCGCCCCGGTAACCACACCTCCCCTCTCTTTTATTGGAGATTGTAGTTGTTCTCAGTTATTGTACTTGTACGTTTGCAACATTTTTTTAGTGTAGTTAAAATTTGTTATAGGATGTACTATATTTAACTCTTGTTATATGGTGTATCATTGATTCTTTCTAATTAGACGTCTTAAATTTGATGGCTTGTGTTAGAGGACTATGTACTACATATGGATCAACATATAGTACCATATTTAATTCATGATGCAGATATTCATAATGAGTGTCAATGCTTTTGTGAAACGTGGATTAACTTCCGTCTCGCTTAATTTCTAGCATTCAATATGTCCAATTTCTAGCAAAGGTCATGCCGATTATTTCCGTAATTCTTTTTACTTTTTATGGATGAGCTACTTAAATATATTCTTCGTCGGGTGGACAATACTCACTCTCAATCCACAAACTGAGATCAGAGTTTTTCTGAGAGGAGGACATCGACTGTTGTCTTAGGGGTCATCCATCTTCTTCTCTTCCTCTTAGACTTTGGAAAAGCATGAGGAGAAGATGAAGGGCGACCATCACCGACAGTCAAAAATACAGTGAGTGGGTGTACACCATATATACAATTTCTTGGGAGATGAACCGACTATTGTCGTAGGAGGGCGTTATTTTCTCTCTTCTCTTCTAAGACCTTGGTCAAGTAGGAGGAGAGGGGGAAGAACGGCCATCATCGGCAATCGAAATTACAGTAAGTGAATGAGTGTAGTCCATATATACAACACTTGCAAGATGAACCGAATGTTGTTGTAGGGGGTCGTTCTTCTCCGTCTTCCTCCTCTGAGACCTTGGTAAAGCAGGAGGAGAGGGTGAAGAAATACCATCACCGATGGTCGAAGTACCCAACTTAAGAGCGAGAAGTGTCCACCCGAAGGGCAAATATTGACTGTTGTTAACAGTTCTATTTTTTATTCTCATAAATCCGCTTTCATGTAAAATGTCTTTGATCTAAATGTCAACTTTTTTAATGCAATTTAGATGTAGAGGCCGAGACGCCTCGTTAGGACTCTTACAGCCGTAGACATCATCACTAGGGTGGCTGAGTACACGGAGATCGTGCTCGCCTATGCCTAAGGGAAGGCATTGTGGAGTAATAAGTAAATGACTAATTGCTAGAGTAACAGAAGTTTAAACCCTAGTTTATGCGTTATTCTGTAAGGGGCTTATTTGGATCCATATGTTTCATGCTATGGTTAGATTTATCTTAATTCTTCTTTCGTAGTTGCGGATGCTTGCGAGAGGGGGTAATCATAAGTGGGAGGCTTGTTCAAGTAAGAACAACTCCCAAGCACTGGTCCAGCCACATATCAAATTATCAAAGTAGCGAACACAAATCAAATAAACATGATGAAAGTGACTAGACAATAATTCCCCTGGAGAACGCTTTGCTTATTATAAGAGAACATTCTGAATTATCCTTTGCTATAAAAAGGATTGGGCCACATTACTACACCTTTGTTACCATTGCTACTTGTTACTTGTTACGAATTACCTTGCTATCAAACTGCTATCTGTTACCGCTATTTTTAGTACTTGCAAAGAATACCTTGCTGAAAAGCGCTTATCATTTTCTTCTGCTCCTCATTGGGTTCGACACTCTTACTTATTAAAAGGACTATGATAGATCCCCTATATTTGTGGGTCATAAAAAACCACCTCATATATTAATTAACCAACATAGTTATAACAATCGTTCATTACAAAATTCACCATGCAGGGTGGAACATTATTAACTAGGATAACATCTGCTCTACTATCAAAGCTAAATTTGGCAATTATATGGGCCACCACATTGGCCAAGCGATTGATCTTGGAGATCTTAAGATTATATATACGCTTGGAGATACTCATCACTACCTTCTTCAAATCCACCAATGATGACCTGTCAAAATTTTCATTTTCCAGTCGCAACCAGAAACACACAGTTAGTCTCCAAAATTATAGGATTTTGGAGAGTAATGCCTATATAAAGACCGACAAGGCAAGCCCGGAGCTCTGCCTCCTGCACGCTTTTAAAAAGCCCAATGAAATCCTAGGAGGAGATGATGACCCTCCCAGATGTGTCCTGGCTACCACCCCCACACTCGCCAAACTAATGCTCTCCACAAAGCTTGCATCCACATTGATCTTTATATAATTCGAAGGAGGGAGTTGCCATATCACCTGAGCTTCCAAAGGATTAGGAGTAGTACTTAATCCGGCCACCAGGATCTTACCTTTATTTTTTGAGTCCACCTCTGAGTATAATGACAAGCGACTAATGATGCCCAATAATTATGTACAAAGCTTGTAGAGGCTGAGACTGATTCCCTCCCTTTACAAAAAATCATGTCATGTCTCAAATGCCAAGCTCTCCAGAAAATTAATATAATTTGGTACATAGTCGGGCTTAATTGATCCAAAAGAATAAGAAACCAATCAACCCCAGTATACTTAAGAGCCTCCTCCGCAGGCAAGATCCAAATATCTCTAATGGCCATGCGCAACACATATGCCTTAGGACACATGAGTAGCACATGAAAGGTACTTTCATCTTCCACTCCACACATAGAACAAGTACGAAGAGTGGTTTGGTGGTGAAGACCATTGTTTACCTGGACAGCCAAACTATCGGTAGTGATAGGCCATGCAATAATACGTCTTTTTTTAGGAACATTACCCTTCCAGATAATATCCCAATTTTTTCTCTTTCCTAACATTGCACCACTATATTGGCTCTCATTATCTTTATGGTTCTTTATACTAAGTGCAAGCTTATGCACACATTTAACCGAGAACAACCCATTCTTCTCAAAGTGCCAGGCAACAAAATCACGACCCCCAAGTGACTGAAACCTCAGACTTAGGATCTCCTCCGCATCATGTGAATAAAACAGGTGCTTAATAAAATTCTCATCCCGTCTCCTTGGTCCACTCATCATCAGGTCAGATACCCATTTGATCCTGGTTCTATTATTCTTTGTAGTAACTTTAAGGCCTGAGGCTCTTGGAAGCTAGTTATCTCTCCAAATACTAATATTAGATCCATCATACACTCTCCAAATAACACCAAATTTAAGCAGATCCAATCCATGTAATATACCTTGCCAAGTGAGCGATGCCGCACAGGGAAAAGTTGTATCAAGAATATGACCATGGGGTAATATTTTGCCTTCATCACCATTGGCGCATAAGGAATCTGGGTTAACCACCAGACTCCAATCCTACTTAGCCAGAAGGGCTTGGTTAAATAATCTTAGATCACGAAAACCATACCAACCCCACTTTTGGGCCTATTCAATTTATCCCAAGCCAACCAATGAGTTTTTCTCCTATCCTCCTCGTCGCCCCACCAAAAGTTCTTTATAATCTGCGATAGATCCTCACAAAGTTATGCCCGGAATTTAAATATACCCATGGCATATACCGGAAGAGCCTGAAGAACTGATTTGATCAAAGTTTCCTTTGCCCCACTAGACGCAAATTTTTTTGATAAAAGTTTAAGAGCCTTTTCTTTAGTAGATGGGAATTTACCTGCCTTCATTCTACCTTGAGGCACCGGAATCCCAAGATATTTATCGCCAAAACCATCTGTAGTAATGCACAAGATTACCATGGCAGTGGTGACCCACAAGTATAGGGGATCTATTGTAGTCCTTTCGATAAGTAAGAGTGTCGAACCCAACAAGGAGCAGAAGGAAATGATAAGCGGTTTTCAGCAAGGTATTCTCTGCAAGCATTGAAATTATAGGTAACAGATAGTTTTGTGACAGGATAATTTGTAACGAGCAACAAGTAACAAAAGTAAATAAAGTGCAGCAAGGTGGCCCAATCCTTTTTGTAGCAAAGGACAAGCCTGGACAAACTCTTATATAGAGAAAAGCGCTCCCGAGGACACATGGGAATTATCGTCAAGCTAGTTTTCATCACGTTCATATGATTCGCGTTCGGTACTTTGATAATTTGATATGTGGGTGGACCGGTGCTTGGGTGCCACCCTTACTTGGACAAGCATCCCACTTGTGATTAACCCCTATTGCAAGCATGCGCAACTACAAAAGAAGTATTAAGGTAAACCTAACCATAGCATGAAACATGTGGATCCAAATCGGCCGCTTACGAAGCAACGCATAAACTAGGGTTTGAGCTTCTGTCACTCTAGCAACCCATCATCTACTTATTACTTCCCAATGCCTTCCTCTAGGCCCAAATAATGGTGAAGTGTCATGTAGTCGACGTTCACATAACACCACTAGAGGAGAGACAACATACATCTCATCAAAATATCGAACGAATACCAAATTCACATGACTACTAAATACTAATAGCAAGACTTCTCCCATGTCCTCAGGAACAAACGTAACTACTCACAAAGCATATTTTTGTTCATAATTAGAGGAGTATTAATATGCATAAAGGGTCTGAACATATGATCTCCCACCAAATAAACCAACTAGCATCAACTACAAGGAGTAATCAACACTACTAGCAACCTACAGGTACCAATCCCAGGCTATGAGACAAGAATTGGATACAAGAGATGAACTAGGGTTTGAGAGGAGATGGTGCTGGTGAAGATGTTGATGGAGATTGCCCTCTCCCTATGAGAGGAGCGTTGGTTATGATGATGGCGATGATTTCCCTCTCCCGGAGGGAAGTGTCTCCAGCAGAACAGCTCTGCCGGAGCCCTAGATTGGTTCCGCCAAGGTTCCGCCTCGTGGCGGCGGAGTCTCGTCCCGAAAGGTTGCTTATGATTTTTCTTTGGACGAAAGACTTCATATAGCAGAAGATAGACAGCGGAGGACCACCAGGGGGCGACGACGAAGGGGGCGCGCCCCCACCCTCGTGGCTAGGGTGTGGGGCCCCTCTGGTATTTCTTCCGCCCAATATTTTTTATTATTTCCAAAAATGACTTTCGTGGAGTTTCAGGACTTTTGGAGTTGTGCATAATAGGACTCTAATATTTTCTCCTTTTCCAGCCCAGAATTCCAGCTGCCGGCATTCTCCCTCCTTATGTAAACCTTGTAAAATAAGAGAGAATAGGCATAAGTATTGTGACATAATGTGTAATAACAGCCCATAATGCAATAAATATTAATATAAAAGCATAATGCAAAATGGACGTATCAGGCAGCCACTTGATCTTCCATGCTACACTTCTTCCCGAACATAATAGAGCATTTATCTGGGCTTAGAAGCTGACTAGTCCCCTTCCCATAGGTTGTGAGAATATTTTTAGCAGTCAACGCTTGATCAATGGACCCCTTAAAGAACAATCAGTCATCGGCAAACAAAAGGTGAGAAATACCCGAAGCATGCGTATTTTAAGGAAATATGCCCTAGAGGCAATAATAAAGTTATTATTTATTTCCTTATATCATGATAAATGTTTAGTATTCATGCTAGAATTGTATTAACCGGAAACAAAATACTTGTGTGAATACATAGACAAACAGAGTGTCACTAGTATGCCTCTACTTGACTAGCTCGTTGATCAAAGATGGTTATGTTTCCTAGCCATTAACATTAGTTATCATTTGATTAACGGGATCACGTCATTAAGAGAATGATGTGATTGACTTGACCCATTCTGTTAGCTTAGCACTCGATCGTTTAGTATTCTGCTATTGCTTTCTTCATGACTTATACATGTTCCTATGACTATGAGATTATGCAACTCCTGTTTACCGGAGGAACACTTTGTGTTCTACCAAACGTCACAACGTAACTGGGTGATTATAAAGGTGCTCTACAGGTGTCTCCGAAGGTACTTGTTGGGTTGGTGTATTTCGAGATTAGGATTTGTCACTCCGATTGTCGGAGAGGTATCTCTGGGCCCACTCGGTAATGCACATCACTATAAGCCTTGCAAGCATTGCAACTAATGAGTTAGTTGCGAGATGATGTATTCAAGAACGACTAAAGAGACTTGCCGGTAACAAGATTGAACTAGGTATTGAGATACCAAAGATCGAATCTCGGACAAGTAACATACCGATGACAAAGGGAACAACGTATGTTGTTATGCGGTTTGACCGATAAAGATCTTCGTAGAATATGTGGGAGCCTATATGAGCATCCAGGTTCCGCTATTGGTTATTGACCAGAGACATGTCTCGGTCATGTCTACATAGTTCTCGAACCCGTAGGGTCCGCACGCTTAAAGTTCAATGACGGTTATATTATGAGTTTATGTGTCTTGATGTACCGAAGGTAGTTCGGAGTCCCGGATGTGATCACAGACATGACGAGAAGTCTCGAAATGGTTGAGACATAAAGATTGATATATTGGAAGCCTATATTTGGATATCGGAAGTGTTCCGGGTGAAATCGGGATTTTACCGAAACCCCCGTGGGGGTTTATTGGGCCAACATGGGCCTTAGTGGAGAAGAGGAGGGGCGGCCAGGGCAGGCCGCACGCCCCCTCCCCCTCTAGTACGAATTGGACAAGGAGGGGGCGGCCCCCCCCTTTCCTTCCTCTCTCCCTCCTCCTTCCCCCTTCGCCTACTCCAACTAGGAAAGGAGGGATTCCTACTCCCGGTGGGAGTTGGACTCCTCCCTGGCGCGCCTCCTCCTGGCCGGCCGCCTCTCCCCCCTTGCTCCTTTCTATACGGGGGCAGGGGGCACCTCTAGACACAACAATTGATCCCTTGGATCTCTTAGCCGTGTGTGGTGCCCCCCTCCAACATAGTCCACCTCGATAATATTGTAGCGGTGATTAGGCGAAGCCCTGCGTCGGTAGAACATCATCATCGTCACCACGCCGTCGTGCTGACGGAACTCTCCCTCAAAGCTCGGCTGGATCGGAGTTCGAGGGACGTCATCGAGCTGAACGTGTGCTGAACTCGGAGGTGTCGTACGTTCGGTACTTGATCGGTCGGATCGTGAAGACGTACGACTACATCAACTGCGTTGTGCTAACGCTTCCGCTTTTGGTCTACGAGGGTACATGGACAACACTCTCCCCTCTCGTTGCTATGCATAACCATGATCCTATGTGTGCGTATGAATTTTTTTGAAATTACTATGTTCCCCAACAGTGGTATCAGAGCCTGATTTTATGCGTAGATGTTATATGCACGAATAGAACACAAGTGAGTTGTGGGCGATACAAGTCATACTGCTGACCAGCATGTCATACTTTGGTTCGGCGGTATTGTTGAATGAAGCGGTCCGGACCGACATTACGCGTACACTTACGCGAGACTAGTTCTACCAACGTGCTTTGCACACAGGTGGCTGGCGGGTGTCAGTTTCTCCAACTTTGGTTGAACCGAGTGTGGCTACGCCCGGTCCTTGAGAAGGTTAAAACAACACTAAATTGACGAACTATTGTTGTGGTTTTGATGCGTAGCTAAGAACGGTTCTTGCTCAGCCCGTAGCAGTGATACGTCTCCGTCGTATCTACTTTTCCAAACACTATTGCCCTTGTTTTGGACTCTAACTTGCATGATTTGAATGGAACTAACCCGGACTGACGCTGTTTTCAGCAGAATTGCCATGATGTTGTTTTATGTGCAGAAAACAAAAGTTCTAGGGATGACCTGAAACTCCACGGAACGTCAAGTTAAAAATAATAAAAAATCCTTGCCAAAGATGAAGACCGGGGGGGGCACACCCTGTCCACGAGGGTGGGGGGCGCCCCCCCTCGCGCCCCTACCTCGTGGGCCCCCTGGAGCTCCTCCGACGCCAACTCCAACTCTATATATTTGCTTTCGGGGAGAAAAAAATAAAGGAGAAGAAATAATCATGTTTTACGATACGGAGCCGCCGCCAAGCCCTAAAACCTCTCGGGAGGGCTGATCTGGAGTCCGTTCGAGGCTCCAGAGAGGGGGATTCGTCGCCGTCGTCATCATCAACAATCCTCCATCACCAATTTCATGATGCTCACCGTCGTGCATGAGTAATTCCATCGTAGGCTTGTTGGACGGTGATGGGTTGGATGAGATCTATCATGTAATCGAGTTAGTTTTGTTAGGGTTTGATCCCTAGTGTCCACTATGTTCTGAGATTGATGTTGCTATGACTTTGCTATGCTTAATGCTTGTCACTAGGGCCCGAGTGCCATGATTTCAGATCTGAACCTATTATGTTTTCATGAATATATGTGTGTTCTTGATCCTATCTTGCAACTATTGTCACCTACTATGTGTTATGATCCAGCAACCCCGAAGTGACAATAATCGGGACCACTCCCGGTGATGACCATAGTTTGAGGAGTTCATGTATTCACTATGTGCTAATTCTTTGTTCCGGTACTCCATTAAAAGGAGGCCTTAATATCCCTTAGTTTCCATTAGGACCCCGCTGCCATGGGAGGGTAGGACAAAAGATGTCATGCAAGTTCTTTTCCATAAGCACGTATGACTATATTCGGAATACATGCCTACATTACATTGATGAATTGGAGCTAGTTCTGTGTCACCCTATGTTATGACTGTTACATGATGAACCGCATCCGGCATAATTATCCATCACCGATCCAATGCCTACGAGCTTTCCATATATTGGTTTACGCTTATTTACTTTCCCGTTGCTATTGTTACAATCACTACAAAACACCAAAAATATTACTTTTGCTTTCATTACTCTTTTGTTACCGTTACCACCACTATCATATTACTTTGCTACTAAACACTTTGTTGCAGATACTAAGTTTCCAGGTGTGGTTGAATTGACAACTCAACTGCTAATACTTGAGAATATTCTTTGGCTCCCCTTGTGTCGAATCAATAAATTTGGGTTGAATACTCTACCCTCGAAACCTGTTGCGATCCCCTATACTTGGGGGTTATCAAGCAGCCACGTAAAACTTGCAACAACAAAGTAGAGGACATCTAACTTGTTTTTGCAGGGCATGTTGTGATGTGATATGGTCAAGGCATGATGCTATATTTTATTGTATGAGATGATCATGTTTTGTAACTGAGTTATCGACAACAGGCAGGAGCCATATGGTTGTCGCTTTATTGTATGCAATGCAATTTCCCTGTAATTGCTTTACTTTATCACTAAGCAGTAGTGATAGTCGTAGAAGCATAAGTTGGCGAGACGACAACGATGCTACGATGGAGATCAAGGTGTCGCGCCGGTGATGATGGTGATCATAACGGTGCTTCGGAGATGGAGATCACAAGCACAAGATGATGATGGCCATATCATATCACTTATATTGATTGCATGTGATGTTTATCTTTTATGCATCTTATCTTGCTTTGATTGACGGTAGCATTATAAGATGATCTCTCACTAAATTATCAAGGTACAAGTGTTCTCCCTGAGTATGCACCGTTGCGAAAGTTCTTCGTGCTGAGACACCATGTGATGATCGGGTGTGATAGGCTCTACTTTCAAATACAACGGGTGCAAAACAGTTGCACATGCGGAATACTCATGTTAAACTTGACAAGCCTAGCATATGCAGATATGGCCTCGGAACACTGAGACCGAAAGGTCGAGCGTGAATCATATAGTAGATATGATCAACATAGTGATGTTCACCATTGAAACTACTCCATCTCACGCGATGATCGGACATGGTTTAGTTGATTTGGATCACGTGATCACTTAGAGGATTAGAGGGATGTCTATCTAAGTGGGAGTTCTTAAGTAATATGATTAATTGAACTTAAATTTATCATGAACTTAGTACCTGATAGTATTTTGCTTGTCTATGTTGATTGTAGATAGATGGACCGTGTTGTTGTTCCGTTGAATTTTAATGCGTTCCTTGAGAAAGCAAAGTTGAAAGATGATGGTAGCAATTACACGGACTGGGTCCGTAACTTGAGGATTATCCTCATTGCTGCACAGAAGAATTACGTCCTAGAAGCACCGCTAGGTGCCAGACCTGCTGCAGGAGCAACTTCGGATGTTATGAACGTCTGGCAGAGCAAAACTGATGACTACTCGATAGTTCAGTGTGCCATGCTTTACGTCTTAGAACCGGGACATCAACGACGTTTTGAACGTCATGGAGCATATGAGATGTTCCAGGAGTTGAAGTTAATATTTCAAGCAAATGCCCGGATTGAGAGATATGAAGTCTCCAATAAGTTCCATGGCTGTAAGATGGAGGAGAATAGTTTTGTCAGTGAGCATATACTCAGAATGTCTGGGTATAACAATCACTTGATTCAACTGGGAGTTAATCTTCCGGATGATAGCGTCATTGATAGAATTCTTCAATCACTGCCACCAAGCTACAAGAGCTTCGTGATGAACTATAACATGCAAGGGATGGATAAGACGATTCCCGAGCTCTTCGCAATGCTAAAGGCTGCGGAGGTAGAAATCAAGAAAGAGCATCAAGTGTTGATGGTCAACAGGACCACCAGTTTCAAGAAAAAGGGCAAAGGGAAGAAGAAGGGGAACTTCAAGAAGAACAGCAAACAAGTTGCTGCTCAGGAGAAGAAACCCAAGTCTGGACCTAAGCCTGGGACTGAGTGCTTCTACTGTAAACAGACTGGTCACTAGAAGCGGAACTGCCCCAAGTATTTGGCGGATAAGAAGGATGGCAAGGTGAACAAAGGTATATGTGATATACATGTTATTGATGTGTACCTTACTAATGCTCGCAGTAGCACCTGGGTATTTGATACTGGTTCTATTGCTAATATTTGCAACTCAAAACAGGGACTACGGATTAACCGAAGATTGGCTAAGGACGAGGTGACGATGCGCGTGGGAAATGGTTCCAAAGTCGATGTGATCGCGGTCGGCACGCTACCTCTACATCTACCTCCGGGATTAGTTTTAGACCTTAATAATTGTTATTTGGTGCCAGTGTTGAGCATGAACATTATATCTGGATCTTGTTTGATGCGATACGGTTATTCATTTAAATCAGAGAATAATGGTTGTTCTATTTATATGATTAATATCTTTTATGGTCATGCACCCTTCAATAGTGGTCTATTTTTATTGAATCTCGATAGTAGTGATACACATATTCATAATATTGAAGCCAAAAGATGCAGAGTTGATAATGATAGTGCAACTTATTTGTGGCACTGCCGTTTAGGTCATATTAGTGTAAAGCGCATGAAGAAACTCCATACTGATGGACTTTTGGAACCACTTGATTATGAATCACTTGGTACTTGCGAACCGTGCCTCATGGGCAAGATGACTAAAACGTCGTTCTCCAAAACTATGGAGCGAGCAACAGATTTGTTGGAAATCATACATACAGATGTATGTGGTCTGATGAATGTTGAGGCTCGCGGCGGGTATCATTATTTTCTCACCTTCACAGATGATTTAAGCAGATATGGGTATATCTACTTAATGAAACATAAGTCTGAAATATTTGAAAAGTTCAAAGAATTTCAGAGTGAAGTTGAAAATCATCGTAACAAGAAAATAAAGTTTCTACGATCTGATCGTGGAGGAGAATATTTGAGTTACGAGTTTGGTCTTCATTTGAAACAATGCAGAATAGTTTCGCAACTCACGCCACCCAGAACACCACAACATATGGTGTGTCCGAACGTCGTAATCGTACTTTACTAGATATGGTGTGATCTATGGTGTCTTTTAGTGATTTACTGCTGTCATTTTGGGGTTATGCTTTAGAGACGGCTGCATTCACGTTAAATAGGGCATCATCGAAATCCGTTGAGACGACGCCTTATGAACTGTGGTTTGGCAAGAAACCAAAGTTGTCATTTCTTAAAGTTTGGGGCTGCGATGCTTATGTGAAAAAACTTCAACCTGATAAGCTCGAACCCAAATCGGAGAAATGTATCTTCATAGGATACCCAAAGGAAACTGTTGGGTACACCTTCTATCACAGATCTGAAGGCAAGACTTTTGTTGGTAAATTTGGATCCTTTCTAGAGAAGGAGTTTCTCTGGAAATAAGTGAGTGGGAGGAAAGTAGAACTTGATGAGGTAACTGTACCTGCTCCCTTATTGGAAAATAGTTCATCACAGAAACCGGTTCCTGTGACACCTACACCAATTAGTGAGGAAGTTAATGATGATGATCATGAAACTTCAGATCAAGTTATCACTAAACCTCGTAGGTCAACCAGAGTAAGATCCGCACCAGAGTGGTACGGTAATCCTGTTCTGGAGGTTATGTTACTAGATCATGACGAACCTACGAACTATGAAGAAGCGATGGTGAGCCCAGATTCCGCAAAATGGCTTGAGGCCATGAAATCTGAGATGGGATCCATGTATGAGAACAAAGTGTAGACTTTGGTTGACTTGCCCGATGATCGCCAAGCCATTGAGAATAAATGGATCTTCAAGAAGAAGACTGACGGTGACAGTAATGTTACTGTCTATAAAGCTCGACTTGTTGCAAACGGTTTTCGACAAGTTCAAGGGATTGACTACGATGAGACTTTCTCACCCGTAGTGATGCTTAAGTCTGTCCGAATAATGCTAGCAATTGCCGCATTTTATGATTATGAAATTCGGCAAATGGATGTCAAAATTGCATTCCTGAATGGATTTCTGGAAGAAGAGTTTTATATGATGCAGCCAGAAGGTCTTGTCGATCCAAAGGGAGCTAACAAAGTGTGCAAGCTCCAACGATCCATTTATGGACTGGTGCAAGCCTCTCGAAGTTGGAATAAATGCTTTGAATTAGTGTGATCAAAGCATATGGTTTTATACAGACTTTTGGAGAAGCCTGTATTTACAAGAAAGTGAGTGGGAGCTCTGTAGCATTTCTGATATTATATGTGGATGGCATATTGCTGATTGGAAATGATATAAAATTTCTGGATAGCATACATGGATACTTGAATAAGAGTGTTTCAATGAAGGACTTCGGTGAAGTTGCTTATATATTGGGCATCAAGATATATAGAGATAGATCAAGACACTTAATTGGACTTTCACAAAGCACATACCTTGACAAAGTTTTGAAGAAGTTCAAAATGGATCAAGCAAAGAAAGGGTTCTTTCCTGGGTTACAAGGTGTGAAGTTGAGTAAGACTCAATGCCCGACCACTGCAGAAGATAGAGAGAAGATGAAAGATGTTCCCTATGCTTCAGCCATAGGCTCTATCATGTATGCAATGCTGTGTACCAGACCTGATGTGTGCCTTGCTATAAGTTTAGCAGGGAGGTACCAAAGTAATCCAGGGGTGGATCACTGGACAACGGTCAAGAACATCCTGAAATACCTGAAAAGGACTAAGGATATGTTTCTCGTTTATGGAGGTGACAAAGAGCTAGTCGTAAATGGTTACGTCGATGCAAGCTTTGACACTGATCCGGACGATTCTAAATCACAAACCGGATACGTGTTTACATTGAACGGTGGAGCTGTCAGTTGGTGCAGTTCTAAACAAAGCGTTGTGGCAGGATTTACGTGTGAAGCGGAGTACATAGCTACTTCGGAAGTAGCAAATGAAGGAGTCTAGATGAAGGAGTTCATATCCGATCCAGGTGTCATACCTAGTGCATAGGGTCCAATGAAAATCTTTTGTGACAATACTGGTGCAATTGCCTTGGCAAAGGAATCCAGATTTCACAAGAGAACCAAGCACGTCAAGAGACGCTTCAACTCCATCCGGGATCAAGTCCAGGTGGGAGACATAGAAATTTGCAAGATACATACGGATCTGAATGTTGCAGGCCCGTTGACTAAGCCTCTTCCACGAGCAAAACATGATCAGCACCAATGCTCCATGGGTGTTAGAATCATTACTGTGCAATCTAGATTATTGACTCTAGTGCAAGTGGGAGACTGAAGGAAATATGCCCTACAGGCAATAATAAAGTTATTATTTATTTCCTTATATCATGATAAATGTTTATTATTCATGCTAGAATTGTATTAACCGGAAACATAATACTTGTGTGAATACATAGACAAACAGAGTGTCACTAGTATGCCTCTACTTGACTAGCTCGTTGATCAAAGATGGTTATGTTTCCTAGCCATTGACATGAGTTGTCATTTGATTAATGGGATCACATCATTAGGAGAATGATGTGATTGACTTGACCATTCCGTTAGCTTAGCACTCATTCGTTTAGTATTCTCCTATTGCTTTCTTCATGACTTATACATGTTCCTATGACTATGAGATTATGCAACTCCCGTTTACCGGAGGAACACTTTGTGTGCTACCAAATGTCACAATGTAACTAGGTGATTATAAAGGTGCTCTACAGGTGTCTCCAAAGGTACTTGTTGGGTTGGCGTATTTCGAGATTAGGATTTGTCACTCCGATTGTCGGAGAGGTATCTTTGGGCCCACTCGGTAATGCACATCCCTATAAGCCTTGCAAGCATTGCAACTAATGAGTTAGTTGCGAGATGATGTATTACGAAACGAGTAAAGAGACTTGCCGGTAACGAGATTGAACTAGGTATTGAGATACCGACGATCGAATCTCGGGCAAGTAACATACCGATGACAAAGGGAACAACGTATGTTGTCATGCGGTTTGACCGATAAAGATCTTCGTAGAATATGTGGGAGCCAATATGAGCATCCAGGTTCCGCTATTGGTTATTGACCAGAGACATGTCTCGGTCATGTCTACATAATTCTCGAACCCGTAGGGTCCGCACGCTTAAAGTTCAATGACGGTTATATTATGAGTTTATGTGTTTTGATGTACCGAAGGTAGTTCGGAGTCCCAGATGTGATCACGGACATGACGAGGAGTCTCGAAATGGTCGAGACATAAAGATTGATATATTGGAAGCCTATATTTGGATATCGGAAGTGTTCCGGGTGAAATCGGGATTTTACTGGAGTACCGGGGGTTACCGTTACCGGAACCCCACCCCCCGGGGGGTTTAATGGGCCAAGATGGGCCTTAGTGGAGAAGAGGAGGGGCGGCTAGGGCAGGCCGCGCCCCCTCCCCCTCTAGTTCGAATTGGACAAGGAGGGGGGGCGGCGCCCCCTTTCCTTCCTCTCTCCCTCCTCCTTCCCCCTTCTCCTACTCCAACTAGGAAAGGAGGGAGTCCTAGGAGTAGGACTCCTCCCTGGCGCGCCTCCTCATAGCCGACCGCCTCTCCCCCCTGCTCCTTTATATACGGGGGCAGGGGGCACCTCTAGACACAACAATTGATCCCTTGGATCTCTTAGCCATGTGCGGTGCCCCCCTCCACCATAGTCCACCTCGATAATATCGTAGCGGTGCTTAGGCGAAGCGCTGCGTCGGTAGAACATCATCACCGTCACCACGCCGTCGTGCTGACAAAACTCTCCCTCAAAGCTCGGCTGGATCGGAGTTCGAGGGACGTCATCGAGCTGAACGTGTGCTGAACTCGGAGGTGTCGTACGTTCGGTACTTGATCGGTTGGATTGTGAAGACGTACGACTACATCAACCGCGTTGTGCTAACGCTTCCGCTTTCAGTCTACGAGGGTCGTGGACAACAATCTCCCCTCTTGTTGATATGCATCACCATGATCTTGTGTGTGCGTAGGAATTTTTTTGAAATTACCATGTTCCCCAACACTATTCACCTTGAAATCTTGCAAAGTTCCTTTAGCACACACATCCTGTAATAACAAAGAAAGAGCCTCCGATCCGCCACAAATAAGAAAGTGCCTTTATTCCTGAGAGATTAATTTCTGACAATGCTCTTATAGCCTCTGAATGTATACATTCTTTGAGCATGCTTAAGGATAGACGGGGCAATTTTTGTGCTTATAAATTGGATTTAGCCAAGCGTATGATCGAGTGGATTGGCACTTCTTGAAACACATGTTAGGGGCTTTGGGCTTTGCAGCAGGTTGGATAAAATGGACTATGACTTGTGTAACGTCAGTCAAATTTTCAGTGAGTTTTAATGGTTAGTTCTTGGAGTTGTTCTCCCCTTCTTGTGGCACCAGGCAAGGGACCCCTTAATCTGAGTCTACTTTGGACTGGAGCTCTTGTGTGTGTGATGATTTGTCACAAACTTCATAGTTTGGTTGAAATGGGCCGAAAGAGATGGAAAGACCCTTTCTAGAAAAAAGAAATGGAGAGAGGAAGAGACCTGTACGCTAAGAGCATCTCCAGCCGTTCGGCCCCCCAGAGCGCCAAAAAAGAGTGGCCTTGGGGCGAACCGGCGCTAGATTGGCCCCTGGGGGCGACCTAGCTCCCAGTCACGCCCCCAGGCACCGCCCCCCAGGTCGTGGCAATTTCAAACTTGGTCGTTCCCTCTCATAAAAGACGCCACACGTCCGGTGATCACAGGCCACAATTCGCACAAAAGACGTCACTAGTCCGGCGATCATAGGCCACAGTTCGGCGATCGGATAAATTGTTCGGCGTACAAAAAAGAATGCCACAAGTCCGGACGCTTGCGCAACACATCACTCGGCGGGGTCGGCCTCCGGCGTCGGCGGAGTCGGTGAGCGCGGGCTTGGCGGTGTCGGAGCTGCTTCTGTGCTGGGCGCCGTCGGCGCGGCTTCGGTGCTGCTGGGCGTCGTGGAGGCATCATTGCTCGGGCTTGGCGGCAGCGTCAGCGTGGGCGCGGGAGTTGGCGTCACCGTCGTCGGCAGCTGGTTCAGGATGAGGCCGCGCTCCGCCATGTACCACGCCTTGAGCTTCTCGTCGGTGCTCTGGAGCATGTCCGCCCCGCACATCAGAAAAGCCAGGTCGGTGTTCCTATTCTTCTCGGCGACGTTGGTCCGGAGCAGGTCGAGCTTGACGGTGTTGTTCGTCATCAACGCCGACCACAGTGCCTCGGTCTTCTCTTCACGCGGGGCGGCCCGGGCCTGTGCGTCGGCGAGGCAATGCTCGATGGACTCCTGCACTCGCGCGGTAGCAGCATCGGCGTGTTTCCCCTTCTTGGCCCCTTCGTTGCCGTCCGGGCGCCCTTTTGACGTGCCTGGCATCGGCGCGTCCGGCTTGTAGGTCTCCTTTGCCTTGGCGAGGGTGCGCCGGACTTTCGCCCACTTCTCGCACTTCTCGATTCGCTTGAAGACGTGGAGGTACTTGAATTCTTGATCCCTGTTGTCCTGGCGATACATGGCGAACATGCGCAGCAGCTGCGCCGAGGAACCAACAGTTGGCGGGCGCGCACGGCGAAGAGAAGCGGGAGACCAGCGTGCCATACCTGATCCTCAATGTTCGCGCCGCTCTCCGGGCCAGCCGCGATCTCCTCGACGATTCCATGCCATTTGTTGCACGCTGCCTGGATGAGCCCCCAATAGTTCGCCATTGCCTTCGACCCGCGTTGCATGTAGACGCCTTTGAACTCGGCCTTGATGCGCTTCCAGTACATCTCGATGCTCTGGTTCGTGCCGGTGATCTGGTCGAGGCAGACGACTTTTCATGCTTCGGTGAGACATTCCTGCTCCTTGGACGCCCACTTGATGCGCGGCTCGCCAGTCCTGGCCGCCCCCTTCAAAAAGATGGGATATTGGGGGCGCGGCTGGAGATGCTCTAAGTGAAGCCAGAGGTAGAGAAATATCCTAGCTTGGTCGACATATTTTATTTTTCAAAAAAATGGGATATTCCCCAACCTCTGCGTGGGGTTATGCACTATACATTTTATTGATTACTTGAAAGGTCATCATCTGATCACAATAAAATTGAATAGAAAAACTGGCACACATGACTACCCCAAGGGAAAAATAAAAAAAGGAGACATAGAAAATGAGCCTCATGCATTACAAATCATACTTGTAGCCCACCAACCAAATCGATTGAACAAATCCTGAGAGACCGACTCCCACCGATTGCATCCAAAATTCCTGGGGTCCTTGCATAGTAATAACTCTGTATGGATCTAGTTGATGGCCTTAAGATAACTTACATTTTTTATAATTTTGTTTATATTAAACGTAAAATCATTTTGGGTGTTTCAAATGGCCCAAATTAAAGTGAAAATTCCCACATAGAAAGACACTTCAACTTGGGATGCACCCGCACTAACAAGTTTCAAAATATATTCGTACTACTTGTGAGTGGATGTAGATAAAAAGCTATATGAATAAATCGCTATAATAGCTTGCCAAGTTGGCAGTGAAGGAATGGATCCTGAATCGACTCCTTATGGCCACAAAAGCAATATCTAGTGCATCATTGCCAATTCCTTTTTTCAGATTATTTTCTGTCAGGATAATGTGCCATCTAAATACCACATAAAGTTTTTTATTTTCAACCTGGCTTTCATCTTCGAAATAAATTTGTGGTGGAAAGGTTACCAATCATTGATGCGGTCTATATACATGGATTTGACTGCGAAGGCACCAGAAGTAGTCAACTTCAAACAGAATGTGTATGGTTCTTGTGAAAAAGGTTTAACCGGTCTGCCCATTTGTCACCAAACATTGTTCTTTGGAAGGCAACGGTCAGCGGTACCTGGCACATCACAGAGCTGACAAAGACAGTTTTCCGCTACACAATATAATAGAGACACGGGTATCGCATGACTCATGGCGTGTGCCCCTTTCCATAACCTAGTAGTTAGGCCATTGCCTACAAATGTCCCTCTGCGGAAAAGTCATTGTTGACACCCATGAGTCCTTTCCAGAAAGGAGAATCCATTAGTTTTGCCTGAACCTCACAAAGCGTTTAAGAATGAAGGTACATATTCCTAAGTAATTTTTGCCAAACTCTGCCCTCAGTAAGTATCTTGTAGCCATTTCCTCAACATACACTTAATCTCGAGGTCTTCAACCCCTCGACCTCCTTGGTCTTTAGGGTGACATATCGCGCCCCACCTCGTTTGGTGGTATTTACACGGTATTTACACTTATGTTCATCAGACTGCCAGAAAAACATGCATATGTAGTAACTAATCTTTTTCTACCCCTTTAGGTATTTCAAAGAAAGATAACATGAACATCCGTAAACTCACTGGCGGAGGACCCCCAGTGGGCAAGGCATGGCGGCCACCATATCTTGATTGGGTGGAATGAAAATTTTATACATACGCATCTACTGCTAATCTGATATCGCTGGATATCCTCGCTGCCATGCAATGCTGGGAAAGGTCGCTACGAGTGCGAGAGGCCGTTCGCTAATAACTGGGCCACGCAGACGCAACACATGAATAAACCGATCACCCCAGACCCACAAACAGCCATAGCGTTGACGCACGAAGCCAATAACCAATTACACACGCACGAATCAAGGTTTTTATGGTGATGAAAATCTATCTCCAAAATTTTCAGGGATTCAAGCTTCAATGGGTCAAAAGAGAAGCGTATGGAGTTGCTCATGCCTGTGCTTAGGACGCGCTTAATATTGGTGTTAGCTCTTTGTCTGTTGATGTAATCCCTGCTTATCTGATTGAAATTGAACAATCGGATGCAAATCCGCCAAACCTTACATAAATTGCCGAGAGGGTGGTTCTCAAAACAAAAACTACACTCTCATGCAACATCAATCCTAGAAAGCACCGCGCGCGGCGGCTGGCCGACGAGGTGGATGGCGGGAGGGGCGGATGGCCGACAACGGCTGGGGCTAGGCGTCACCATTGAGCAAGCGTGTGCACCAACAACAATGACCAAAGAGTTCGCCACACCTTAATTTTCTTTTCGTCATCCGCCTCTGCGTAAACTTGTGAGAAAAACATTGAATAGGGTGAGCTCTGCCTCATAAGACATAAGCTTACCAATAGAATAACTCAACTTTTTCTCAAAGCGGTCCTCAATTCCATTCATTTGTTATTAAGAAGTTTACGGAAATAAATTGGGATACCAGGGTATCTAAAAGGGAAAGAGTCAGGCTAACAACCAAATACTCCCTCCGTCCAGAAATACTTGTCATCAAAATGAATAAAAGGGGATGTATCTAGATGTATTTTAGTTCTAGATGCATCCCTTTTTGTCCATTTTGATGACAAGTATTTTCGGACGGAGGGAGTAGTTGTTTGTACTGATTGTCTTCTTCTTTGCCCTTTCCTGAAGGAGAAGAGTTTGCTCTTGTGGAAGTCTTGAGACCAGTTAACTGATCGAATAAACAAAGACAAGTTTCATATTTTTCGCCTGGTCCACACATGTGCTGCCAACGTCTGATTGGATGGATCACGTGGGGATATTCATTTTTGGGAGGGATCTGTTGCAATCTCCACCACGTGAAGGGTTCAGATTCTGTCTACTAGTAGTACTACTTTAGGCTGAACTTATTGGGATGGACCTTTACAGAAAGTTTGATTCCAGAAAAGGGGCGAGGAAGATGCATCTTGTAAATATTGATTCAAACTCTGGCCGGCGGCAGCACATTGGCCGTCCGATCAGAAATCAGGCAACGTTAGGCAACGGATTCCATGAGATGTCAACATGCCATCTCATGTTAGTGTCGTCCATTGGGGCTTAATTATATTGGCAACAAGGAACACCAGGAGTAAGTCGTATCTTTTGACCCGTAGTCACTCTCAAGATGATGCCGTGGGAATTTCAGTGCTGGGAAGCTAGCATATAAATAGCAGCAGGGACTGTGCACATATATAGCCCATACCATATATAGCACGAACCTGTCACGTTCCTATGTACGGTTAATAAGTATTGGGAGCATGCCGAAGTCGAGGGATCCACTAATCGTCGGGGGGATTGTTGGCGACGTCGTCGACTACTTCGACGCGTCGGCGCGGCTGAGGGTGCTGTACGGCAACCGCGAGATCACGGTTGGGTCCGAGCTGAGGCCGTCGCAGGTGGCCAACCAGCCCACGGTGCACATCACAGGAAGAGCGGGATCACTCTACACGCTCGTGAGTGCTCTATTCTGAAGTACTCCCTCTGTCGGAGGAATGGATGTATCTAGTCGTATTTTAGTTTTAGATGCATCCATTTTTATCCATTTTTATGACAAGTATTTCCGGACGGAGGGAGTAGCACGATTGATTGCATATATCAATACCAGAATTTGTAATTGCTAACACCACCAAGGAGTGGTCTACTGATATAGACCTTCTTAATTTGTTACTAGGTGATGGTAGACCCTGATGTGCCTAGACCAAGCGACCCTTGCGAACGGGAGTATCTCCATTGGTACGAGCTAAATCAAGCTAGCTTTACCTTAGCCACTTCCCTTGTGGGTGAATTAACCTTCTCAAAATACTCCCTCCGTTTCTAAATATAAATCTTTTTAGAGATTTTAATAAAGAGTGCATATGAATGTATGTAGATGTATTTCAGAGTGTAGATTCATTGGTTTTACTCCGTATGCATGTAGTTCATATTAAAATCTCTGAAAAGATTTATATTTAGAAACCAAGGAGTAACATGTATATATGTTCCCTTTGTTTCGTAATTGTTGTCGTGGTTTTCGTTGAAAAGTAACTCACTGATTCAGTTTAATTCTTGCGTACCTAGGTTTGTCACGGACATACCAGAAGGAGGTGACGTTGCCCGTGGTAAGAAATTAATTTGCCGATCGAGTGCTACATGTCATGTCAACTATATACCCTATCCAACTGTCTTCTTTCTTTCCCCCGCAAAAGAAAAAAGATGTGTACTTCTTTCAACTAAAAGAGTTTTTTCGGGTGCATGCATGTAGGCACTGAGGTGGTGGCATACGAGAAGCCGCAGCCAACGGCGGGGATCCACCGTTTGGCCTTCGTGGTGTTCCGGCAGGCCGCGCGGGAGGCCATCTATGCACCAGGGTGGCGCTCCAACTTCATCACGAGGGACTTGGCCGAGTGCTACAGTCTCGGCGCTCCGGTCGCCGCCGCCTACTTCAACTGCCAGAGGGAGGGCAGCTGCGGTGGCCGGAGGTGGCAGGGGTGAAGCAAGCTGGCTATAACTATGACACGTACACACCACCACGCCATCCAACGGGATGTGTCGCCCAAAATAAATGAATAGAGAAAGTATGTGTAGGCTAGCTAGGTCCTTGTGTGCTGGCTAATTGGCTATCTGGATTGGCCCTACTTGCGGCCGAATATATTGTGTACTTCGTGCATAGCCTAAATATTAAATAATCTTGTATGTACTCTTTCTGGGGAATAATCTACTAGTTTCTATAGCCCATATTACCTTATTTCTTTTTACATGCAGTCTATCCACCACAACATTGGATTCCATTTCTTAGAAATTGCGGGGTGCGGCAATGGTGAACGAAAGGTGCATAGGCTTTCGTGGGAGAAGATGTGTACGGCAAACTGGAACGGAGTGATGGTATTCCGAGACCCAAAGGCATTTAACCGAGCATTGTTGGCCAAACAAGCTTGGCGAATCGTTCAGTTTTCATCCTCTTTTTGTGCAAGGGTTCTGAAAGCTTGTTATTTCAAGGATGGGTCGATCTTGAATACGACATGCTCTAGTGGTGGATCCTTTACTTTCCGTAGTATCTTACTACATAGCAGAGACCTACTTCGAGATCTCAATTAATGTGCACCACGAGAACTAGATTCCAAGGAGTGGCAGCCTCAAACCACTTGGGCAACAATATGTACAGTGATTTACTAGCGGCCGAGGGGTCACAGTGGGATGTACAGAAACTTGAAACAATGTTCACATCGGATGATGTACTGGACCCATAGGGAACTTTACAAAGAACGGCCAGTTCTCTGTGAAGTCTGCCTATCATCTGCGTACGAGCATGAAGGGTTTGAAGTCCGGACGGCACTTTGGGGCACTAGCGCTCCAAGCAAAGCCAAGATTCACAAAAGACTTTGGGGCACTGGCAACTTATTAAGAATGTACATGCAATTGGTGCTGAACTGCACAAAGACGGATCAAGCGGGGAGTTTTTTGTGTAGCTTGTGGGCGAGAAGGAACTAGTTATCACATGTTCTGGACCTGCCCACATTCTGCAATGGTTTGGAAATGGAAGCTACACGGCGAGGTGAAGGGAGCTCCAGTGGTACTACCGCCACCAATCGGGGGAACCCAACAGGTGTGGCTGCAATGATGATCATGTTCAAGAGTGGCTGCAATGATGATCATGTGCACTTGCAGGTCATCAGCGGCGCGCTTTCAGCTCACTCAAGTGCTTGTAGTCGTCGCTAGGTGGCCTACAGATCTGAATGTAATATTTATTGTTTCTGGTGTTCCTTGTACTGCCATGATTGATGATGAATATATTGGTAGTTTTCTTATAAAAAACTCATTAAAGACTAGTGTTACTAAAAAAATCATGTAGAGAAATACTGTTAATGAGCGTGATCCTAACCAAATCAGTGGAGTTTAACCAAACAGATATTGTTATGATCTGTATCGATCATGATCCCAAGATAATACGTGGTCTATAGAGATTGATTCGTTGTGATCCTATAATCAACTGTAACCTTAAGAATCAAGTATCGTCCATGTATAAATACAAGGCAAGTCCGTACAGGGTATCTCATAGCAAAACATTGTATTTGAGTTGGTATCACAGGGAAGATCCAATGTTTCCCACTCTTTATGACGAGAGAGAGAATGGGTGGCACAGCATCGATGGCCATCGAGGTGGCAGGCATGGTGAGCAAGGTGGCCATGGTCGCGGCCGGCAACGACAAAAGCAATCTCAAGTCTCAAATTTTATCCATATTCAACCATGCATGGTGCCGCAACCAACTCAATCATGTGCACTAGTTCATGTCCATAGTGTATGCATCGGTGTTGATGCCAATGTCGGAATGCTAACATTGATCGGCGGGCTAGAACACATGATTGAAGTGGTTGCGGCACCATAGCGTGCCATGGCTGAATTTGGAACAAACTTGGCACTTGAGGTTGCTACTGTCATTACCGCGTATGCGCCCCTCGTGGCAATGACTATCTTGCTTTCCCTATCTGCCACCGCGCTGACCCTCCATATAGCCTGCAACAATATTGGTGTAATAGTGTATCTCGTCTGCCGAGTCTTGCTGATCGAGGGAAAGTTTGGTGCTGAACAAGAAAGCATATAAGCTCAATCTAATGGATTTGTCGCACGTTTGTAATCAATGCCACTAGGGTCTCCAATTCAGGACCAGATCAACAAGCATGTACCTAAGAACTTCATCACATGTGAGTGGCTTGTCGATCAATGCCATAACATCGATCGCCGAAGCCCTTCGTCTTGTGGTAATACTCAATTGTGGTGAGATCCTTATTATTTTACATTGCAGCGCCGGTACCGCAGATGCATATCGGGTGCTATGTTCTAGGAGGTTAACATGTTGTGAAGTGTTAACCAGAATGCACTAGTGGTGTGCCACGTCATCTGGCCAAACATAGGCATCCCCGACCATATTACGAGGACCTCGACCCGCTCACCATCCATGAGGTGTTGTTAGAATAGACTCTTAAAGGTGTTGTTAGAATAGACTCGCCCTATATTGAGCATGCCCACATGCGACATGGACTCCCTTGCATGAACACACTAAAAAAAGTTTCATACACTTTACTTACCGCTCACCTCGGTCCTTCTTCCACAACCGCTTGCATCCGGCTCTCCTCCGGCTGTAGCGCCGCTCACTGCGGCGTCCCCGCAAGGAAGCTAACTATCTACGCTTCCCCGGAACTTTCAGGACCCGAAACTTCAGGGATTGTCTGAAACTTCCATACCATGCAGAAATATGTGGTAACGGTTCAATTTGGGGGCTAGCTATAAATAGCCCCCTTATTCCCATGACCAGGATGTGTGGTAACTTCTTCATTGATTGTAACTCATTTTTTTTGGAGATCTTCCTGCCCTTTCACTCAAACTTGTTGATTTTTGGGGACTGAAAGACAAGTGCCCGATCTACACTCCAACCAAAGCAAAAGGTGATTTCCCCCTTGTTTCTTTGATGGATCTTGTTACTCTTGCAGATTGGAGACTCCTAGGTGATAGGAGTCCTCGGTGAGAAAGTGATTTGTCATTTTTCCCATCGTTTGTGAAGGTTTGGAGGCCGCCTCAAGGTATATCATCAGTGGTTTACAATCACCTTCTTGGTGATATCTTAACGAGAAGAGGGTGAGCTTTCATGGTGTTGGTGTGCCTTTATGGTAACACCCACCCCTCCAACAATGACTAGTTTCCCTCCAAAGAAGTGAACATCGGGATACATCATTGCCGGTGTTCTCGGTTATATCTAGCCCTAACTCATTACTTGTGGTTTACTTTCGTCACGTAACTTTGCTAGCACCATATGGATTGTTTATCTCACTACAGTTGGTTAAGATCTGGTAAGTAAGGGGTTAGTAGAAAACCTATTATTAGACTAGCATTACCAAAAAAAATCATGTGGAGAAATACTTTTATTGAGCGCGGTCCTAATCAAATCAATTGAGTTAAACCTAACATATATTGTTGTGATTTGTATCTATCACGATCCCTAGAAAAGACATTATTTGTAGAGATTGATTCGTTGTAATCCTATAATCAATTGTAACCTTAGCCATCAAGTGTCATCCGTGTATAAATACAAGGCAAATCACCCTATGGGGTATCTCACAGCAAAACATTGTATTTGAGCTCGTAACAGAGGCAAGCGGCAACGACAGAACCAACCTCAAGTCCCAAGTTTGATCCCCATTCATTCAGACATAGTGCCGCAACCACTTTAATCATGTGTACCAGTTCATGTCCATAGTGTACAAACCAGTGGTGCGGCGTCGACGGAACGCTCACGATGATCCTCGGACTGGAGCACATGATTAAAGCGGTTGCGGCATTGTAGCGGGTCATGCCTGAATTTGGAGCAAATTTGGCACTTGAGGTTGTTTCTGCCATTGCCGCGTATGCGCCCACCATTGCCACGACCAGCAGTGTCGACGGTCAGGATTTGAGCTACATAAAAAATAAAATGCGTCTTATTTGAAGTTAGACAAAATTCAGAAAAGAAAGGCAGATAGGTTTGTAACTACTTTGTGGTGCAATGTGTACAGGATTCGGTAGAGGTTCAGTTGACAGTTGAGAGTTCAAGGATGGAGTAGCCCATTTCAAAGCTTGGAGTAACAAGCTCAAGCTCTGTTTCCCCTCAGTTTCTGAACTTGGAGTAGCTAGCACTGTGCAAGAGCAGCTCTGTGTTCTTCTTCCTGAATGTCTCGATGATGATCTCAACTTTGCAGGCCAGAAGTCGATGGGAGGTCGACACGGCGTCCGTTCCCCTGCCGTATCTGCACCCAGCAGGGACCCTCACCAGGCCTCCACCTCGCCGGACCACCATGTGCTGCACGCTACCGGTTCTGTAGCTACTCCATTATTATGTCAGAACACTTGAGGGATGAAAGCGAAACAGCAGCTTCGTCACTCGTACCCTGCTCCGTTGATCCTGACCCTTCTCGTGATGCTCGTCTTACTCCTCACCGGAGCTAACCACAACGGACGACAACAAACAGGGCAGATTATGATCTTTTCTGAACAGCCCTCCCTGCCTCCGTGTCTGAACTTTTGTTGGAAACAGAGTTCCTGAACTTCCTAATTAGCATGTTCTAATCCCAGCGCGCATTGTGCTAGGAGTAGCCCCGATCCTTCCGTGTGAATGTTTAAGAGGAAAATCAACCTTGCGTCGCAGGAGAGAAGAGAGAAGCCTAATTAAAGGTGACACTACAGGTTGTGGGTGTGTAACTTAATATAACAAACAGAGATTTGGGTTTGTGACACAGAGCATAAGAAGAACCGCAAAGCTTTCAGTAACCTCCAAATTACAGCAGATCTTGCCTGACCGCGGTTTTTAGCTATGGGAAGGCCACCTCTCCTTTGGCTCTCCTTGTTGATGATACTGCTCCTTCTATCTGTGTACAATCCATGGAGTTTCAGTTATGGGAACGCCACTGTTGTGAAATGATGAAAGTTTTGCACTTACATGTGTTGCAGGAATGATGATTGCTCCTGCAGCAAAACGTTCCATATCCGTTCGCGGAATATGAAACCCCGGCATGATCATCACGCCATCTCTTCCTGCCAAGAACACCACAAATCCATGCAAATTTTGTGCAATTACATCCATAAAAGAATACACTTTAGTAAACAAATACTACAGCATCGCACAATGCACTGCCATTCAAATATTCAACTGAATGAGATCCATATTGTACAGAAACAGCAACAACGGCGCCAAATGGGATTATCATGTTTCCTTGAATGAAACCATGCATTATTTTACAGAAAGCAGTTCTCTCCAGGTTCACATTTACAATTTGCATCATCATTTTCAATGTCTTCTCTTCGTATTAAGAAAAAAGAGTATCTTCTTCTGTGGTAGGTCCAAATCTAGCGAAGGATAATCATTACACTCTCAAACCTTCCAAAACAAATATTGACTTGCTGAGCGCACCTGAGGTGGCTGGAGGATTAAATTTGGTCTGAAACTACGATGTATAGGTATTTCACTCTGAGAATGTAATTATCTCTGATAATACTGAAGAATCTGCAGCAGGGGCGAACTCGTCCCCACAGAAGAAGGGCTCGGGAGGCATCTCCAGGCCATCGATGCCAGCTTCGAGCATGTCTAGCACCTCGCTCATGGCCGGCCGGTCATCTGGCTTCATCTGGATGCACCACAGTGCGATGATGCACAGCTTCCTCTCCACCTGATGGATACCAACGGCCTCCGAGATCTCACCCACGTCTTGTCGAGACAGCTGATTGTACACCCATGACGGGTAGTACGTCTGGCTTCTTGACGCTCGTGGATCCACGTTCCTCCGCCCCCCGGCCATCTCCAGCAACAACATCCCAAAGCTATAGACGTCAGACTTGGACGATATGGCGCCAAAGCTACGGGACACCATCTCGGGAGCTATGTAGCCAACTGTCCCCCGCGCAGCGCTCACCGGCAAAAAGCTGTTGTCCCTTGGGTACAGTTTCGCGAGCCCAAAGTCAGCAATTTTCGGGGTAAAGTCACTGTCCAACAGGATGTTGTGAGGCTTGATGTCAAAGTGTAATATCTGCATATCGCACCCTCGGTGCAGGTAGTCGATCCCTCTTGCAATGCCCAGAGCAATCTGATTGAGCTTGTCCCATGAGAAACTCTTCTCTGGCGAGAAGATGTACTTCTCAAGAGATCCACGGGGCATGTACTCATAAACAAGAGCCCTCCTCATTTCCTCCGAGCAGAAACCCACCAGACGCACTACGTTGACATGGTGAATGCTTCCGATGCTGGACACCTCACTGATGAATTCTTCTCCATTGGACATGGAACTGACCAACATTTTGATGGCAACATGGACGTCACCGAGAAGCACACCTTTGTGCACGGACCCATAGCCTCCTTGGCCCAGCTTGTCTCTGAAGTGGCTAGTGATCGCAATGATGTCTGTGTAAGCGAACCTTGTTGGGCCAAGGGCTAGTTGCATCTGGAGGAACCTCTCAACTGCGTCAACTGATATCTTTGTTTGCCAGTACTTGTAGGCAAGGAAGATCAATACAGACAACGGTGCAAAGACTAACCTGGATAGTACTGCCAACACTGCATAAACAAGATTACAGACATGAGTTACATGTATAAAGTTATGGAGCTAGCTGTAATAATAAGGATTGGATGATTCTGTCATTACCGATAATGAGCTTCATGATACTTATAGCAGATACTATGACTAACACAGCCCAATATAATTTAGTGTATTTAGACAAGGAGTTGTTTTCTACACATCCCAAGAAACGCACGTCGATGGCAAAAATCACAGAAATCTTATTTTGGATGCTTGAACTAGACATCTGTTCGTGGAAGTCGCTGCATAAACAGTTTTTTGGTAAGACAAACCCATTTGAGGTGAAAAATGCAACCAGAGAGCATAGAGACTCACCTCCTTGAATTTTTCAGGCATGTCTTGAGGATCCAAGGATATGTCCATTCTGGAGCTGGGAAAGGAAATCTAAAAGCAAACCCATTCCTCATAAATTTTACAATATCTTCATAATCATAAGTTGAATAATAATCATTTGGCCCCAGACCCCAGCTTCCCAAAGGAGTCATGGCCAAGTATCCACATGAAGGCTCAACATTCTGAACCAGATAAGATTGCGTGGTACTCAACACATAAACAAAAGAAGTGTTCGTACTCCGGCAAGCGACAGGCTTATAAATAAGATTATCTTTCATCATCCTTGAACAACTGACAAAGGCAGCCCATTTAACCGTACGCATATGTAACAAGAACATGTAATCTGATCTCAATCCATAGATATAAGGATGTTGATTCCTCTCAGGAATAGGGCAGCTGCTATTATCCAAACTGGCATCAACAACCCAGAAAACAGAGTCGGGGTAGGAGATGTTGGTGATGAAGTACCTTCCCGTATTGACTTGAATTATAGCCTGGTCATCGCTACAAACAAGCTCGTATTCTTGAACGCCACAACCAGGTGGATCCCCTCGCAATCGAAAAGGATGGCGGATGTCTTGGAGATGCCCACAGGAGAAAGAGGGGCAAAATGCTTGCCCCAGAGTATCTTCCGCTCCAGTCTTTGTTAGAAGAACTGAAACTGTGGAGGAGATTGCTAATGCTTGGAGTATAACAGAACGTGGGAATGCAACGGAGTTCGTCATGAGAGCTTTACAGATGCAGGATCAGGCATAGAAGCTGGTACTAGAGTTAAGAAGAAGGCTAATATGGTCTCAGAGTAATATACGAATTTTCTGGTGCATATGGAATTATGGATTGATGGAGACACAAGAGGAAGAATAGTCAAGCCTGGTGTGCCACCTGATTGCTGGTTTTCTTAGTCAAGCTCGTGTACAGGGAGATATGCTTTGACTTGTCAAAGGCAACATCCAGGAAGATAAGGAAGAGAGGTTGGAATCCGTCTCACTGATATTATTTCAACATTACAAAAGAAGCTCAGTTTTTGTAGGCATAGCTTCATCTCATTTCCTCCTCATCTTCATTTTTCACAGAAATGTTTGAAGCTTTGGTTGCAGCTCTGTTGTTCTCTGTTCTTAACTATGGAATCAACAGAGCCACAGCAAGTGGTGATGGAGATTACTTCCATAACTGCGCACCAGCAAGGTGCAGCGAAGAAGGCACAATAGAGATCCGATTTCCGTTCCGCCTTGCAACCAGCCCCCAATCGTGCGGAGCACCTGGCTTGGAGCTAGCATGCTCTAGGGAAGCAGATACCATCCTACTTCACCCAATCCTTGGACTATGCAAGGTCACTGCAATTGACTACAGATTTGGTCTCCTGAATGTCATCCCGCTTGAAGAATCATGGACTAGGTGCCCGCTTCAGAAGATCTCTGCCACCAATCTATCAACTAGTGTATACATACCTGACAGTTACGGAGGTGAAACTGCAAACCTGGTACGCTGTTCAAGAGAGTTGATACCAACAGAGAAGGCCGGTACGATACCAGGTATGGGGGACAGTATTGTTGGCCCAATCTCTTGCCTGAGCAACACAAGCCAGTTCATATATTTGATGGACGGTAGTGAACCAATGTATATCCTTCCCTTAGACTGCACGGTGGTTTCAAACGGTATCTCAACGCCGTGGGATTACGATATCAAAACTGCTGTGTTATTTGCTGAAAGAGCCAGAAGGGTCATTGCATTTGGTGAGACGACCTTGACTTGGTCAGTGCCTAACATAACCGACATTTGTCTAGACTGCGAGCGAAATGGGCATCCCTGCGGATTCAGCTCACAACGCAGCCAAGCATTCTGCAAGCGCCAAGGTATCGTTTCTAGTAATTCTTAAGAATCGAAGGATTTGTTCTGAATAAATTACATGCCTTAAATTATTTTGACAAGAGTACCTAAATGATCCAAATAAAGAACAGTTTTTTACACACCATTTGCTATATATGCAAATATGTCTCTGTTTAATTGTCTCTAAACAATTAAACACACTATTCACTATATTTAGGAAATAATCATGCTTGAACAGCCATATCAAGAAGCTGTAAAACATTCATGATTATGCGCAAGCCAACGAGGTTTATTCATGTTATAAGTGTTACAACACCTTCTGGAAAGAAGGCCTGAATTCCAGCCCAACTACACTGCATTTTTGTGATGCTCATACTTTCTAAGTTATTACTGAAGAAAAAAAATGATGTCCCAAGAAAGCTCAGATATATGCAAATAGTTTCATCATTACAAAAATGTATATTACTGATCTGCGTTTTACCACAAATTAGCATACTGTCATGTGTTCAATCTCTTTTCCACTCCATCAACAAAAAACTGGCATGAGAAAAAAGTCAGTAGCCTTTTTTTTCTCTTACAAAAAGAAATAGAAATTGCAAGCCTTCTATTATTTTGCACACAAAATCTAAATCGCTTATTTCCTACATGCAGGTTCACGTGTGAAAGTCATTGCAGGTATTACGCATACATTTTGTTGTATATTACTCTTATTCTTGCATCTTACCCATATATAATATAAGAGGAAGGACATGAAAGCAAGATTGTTTTAGTCCAAGTATAACTCACTGTTTGCCTGTATTCTTGTTTTTCAGCAACATCATCGGTAGCCACATTTGTGGTTCTCTTGTTGACGGCAGCCACAGCACTCTATCGATCCCTAAAATCAAAGGTTGATGAAGAGGTACGTTTGAAAATCGAAATGTTTCTCAAGGCATATGGCACATCAAAACCAACAAGGTACACATTCTCTGAAGTTAAAAAAGTAACAAGGCGATTCAAAGATAGACTGGGTCAGGGTGGATTTGGAAGCGTATACAAAGGTCAGCTGGCAAATGGAGTACCTGTGGCAGTAAAGATGCTGGAGAACTCAAAGAGCGACGGAGAAGAGTTCATGAATGAAGTTGCAACCATTGGTAGAATCCACCATGCTAATGTGGTCCGTCTCTTGGGATTCTGCTCAGATGGAACAAGGCGTGCTCTTATCTATGAATTCATGCCTAACGGATCCCTCGAGAAGTATATATTCGCACATGAATCAGATATTTGTCGAGAGCTATTAGCACCTAACAAGATGCTGGATATAGCATCAGGCATTGCACGAGGAATCGAATACCTGCATCAAGGGTGCAATCAGCGGATCCTCCATTTCGACATCAAACCTCACAACATCTTGCTAGACTACAGCTTCAGTCCAAAGATTTCAGACTTTGGGCTTGCAAAGCTGTGTGCAAGGGATCATAGCATCGTCACACTGACTGCAGCAAGAGGAACAATGGGTTACATTGCCCCAGAACTATATTCTCGGAACTTTGGGAGAATATCCAGCAAGTCCGACGTCTATAGCTTCGGCATGCTGGTGCTGGAAATGGTCAGCGGGAGGAGGAACTCAGATCCATGGATTGAGAAGCAAAACGAGGTTTACATCCCAGAGTGGATATATGAGAAAATAAGCACGGAGCAAGAACTGGAATCATCAAGAGAAATGACGCAAGAAGAGAAGGATACAGTAAGAAAGCTGGCCATTGTGGCACTCTGGTGCATTCAGTGGAACCCGAAAAACCGCCCGTCCATGCCCAAAGTGCTGAACATGCTGACAGGAACCTTGCAGAGTCTAACGATGCCCCCCAAGCCATTTGTTTCGTCTCCGGGCCACCCCATGCCGCAAATCATCTAGAGATTTGTTTCACGGCGACTCTGAATGTATTTATTTCAGACACTGAGACTTAATATGCTGCAGTAAGAAATGCCTATTGTATTGTGTATGACACTTGATTTTCAGCTTGGTAAGCAGTCTAGTGGTAAACTGTACGGCATCTCGTCATGTGAAATATCGCAATTGTCTGCAATGTGGTGGCCGGCACACCTGACGGAAAGCCGTCATCAGTCACCTTGTGGTGGTGGCATTTGTGTCTTTCAGAAATTGCTGCTCGATTTACACTTACAGTTAGCTAATTTGCTACTGTCACCATGGAGTGTAATTACCAGGGCGTGGCATCCGATTCCACAACAGACTGCAAACTGGCAGTGTACAAGCCATGGCAGTAAAAAGTTGCCGCTTACCATGTACTAGCCGGAGTTCAGCCTCACTGAAATTCGTCCTCGTCTCCTTGCCGGATCTGTACCAGCGAGCAATCCATATCCATGTGCTCGGAAGGAATCCTACTCAGTCCAAGGTAATTACGTAGGCAATACACCTTTGAATACACGAGAGAAGGGGGGAGGAGGAGGTTCACCTTTCTCGGTGCGGCGGCGAGCTACCGGACACGGCAGCGGCGGCGGCTGCGGGAAAGGAAAATGCTCAGGCACGGGAGAGTGGCTGGCGCCATGGGAGCGCGAAGGTTTCCGCGGCGGGTGGCGGTCTAGATCGCCGCCTCCCCCGCCGGAGCTCCGTCGGGGAGTGTGGTGGGGCGGCCGGCGGCGGCAGGGGACGGGAGTAAAGCAGCTCTTGTTTTTATTCTTCTGCGAAATGTGGGGCGGAAGGGGACGGGTGTAGATCCAAGTAGGCCTCGAGTTTTTTTCTCTGTGTTTCTTTATTGTTTTTTTTTCATTTTTTAGTTTTTCTGTATTTCTTCAGATTTTTTTCTTTGTTTATTTTTAATTTTAACACATATCTAGTGTTTTACGTAGTACCCATCGTACATCTTTAGTATACAGTGGAACATTTTCTTGATACACATGGAACATTTTCAAATATATCCTATACGTTTTCTCAAATATCAGTACTACATGTCAAACATTTTCCAAATACACATTGGACATTGTTTTAATGACACGAAACATTTCTTTAACTATGTGAACTTTTTTATATAGATTTTATCATTTACGCCACTAGTTATGTCTCACTATCAGTTTTGACATTAGAAGTTACAACTGCTCAAAAATTGCATTTTGTTTCGTGAGATGCTTGCTCAAAAATGCACCTTAAAATTTCATCATTTCGTTAGATGTTTGCTAAAAAACACCATCAGACATCATTAATGATGTCAGGTCAAACCCATTGGCCGTGTTATATGGCGCCGGTGAAGGAGACGACGACGACGACAAGCTCCGCCTCGGCTCCAGACGCAACAAGGTGAGCTCATGCCGTGGCTATTTCGTGCCCAAGGTTAAAGCCATGGCCATGGTGATTTGTGGTTAGGGTTAAAGCCATGGGCGTGGCGATTTCGCGATCTCGTGTTTAGGGTTAAGGGCTATGGTCGTGGATTAGTGTTAAAGATGCCCTGTTAAACTCCATTTTGTGCTTGGTTAAAGCAATTTTGTGAGGGGAACAAGAAAATCGGTAGTACTTTTTTTTCGAGTGAACAAGAAAAACACTAGTATGTGATACATTGGGCCATGGATATTTGGCGGCCCGGCCCATCAGTACGGACCGGCAGTATCCTCTCCCAGAGAAAAGCAGCCCTGTCTCCCCCCGCCCCCTCCTCTGTCCTGGCGGCGCCCCACCCCCTCTTCGACGGCGGCGCAACCTCCAGCTCCGACGCCGGCCGACTCTCCGCCTCCCCCGCAGCGTCGCGGCTCCACCACTCTCCAGGCCCGTACGTGCTCTCTCCCTCTCTCTCGCCCAAGCTCTCCAATCCGCTGTGCTGCTATCAATGGAGCTCAGATTACATGCCAATCTTTCTGCGCTTTGCTTACGCTGCGCCCCGGCCTGGCTAGTTATCCGTAGCTGGTTAGCCGTTTATCTTGGGGCCGTGCGTGGAGCAGCCCTCTCTGGCTTGGCGTCTTGCCATGTCTCCCTGCTAGCATGCATATTACCACTAGTGTTCCACTAGCTAGAATGCTTTTTCTCGCTTGCCACTGGCTGTACTGCTGGAATGCACTCTGCGAATCGCCATTATCATTCTTGTTATGGTGCTTGGATTCGTTGCCCCAAATGAGGCTTGAGATTCAGGATGACAGCTGCAGCAATGACTCTTCTTTATCCTTTTCTTGCAGGAAATTCTGACGCGGATTAGCAAGCTTGTCCTATTCCTTCTTGGGCTGTCCTCTCCACAAGCTGAGTAAGGAAGCTTGGCCCATGAAGTGCAATTTCCGTGTGGATTCTTCCTTACTCAAATGGCACGGTCAGTGTAAGGAGGAGGGGGTCTGCATCCCTCGTCTATGCGCCGCGCGGTGCCGGGGTGTCTGCGTCAAGCCCTTTTGAACAGACATCGACCATTGGATCCACGCCTCTCTTCTCTGGCCTGTTGCTTGAAGAGCTTGGATGATGAGGATGAACCCAGTCAGCGCTCCATTGGCAACGAGGATAGACGCGGGCGGTTTCTTCCTGTGGTCACGCGAGCAGTCCGGACATCGAGCTGGGATGATGCCAGCAAAATCAGCTTCAGGGAGTGTGTCAGGCTGTATGGGCTACCCCGGTCGATCAGGCTGTTTGCGTTGCTTATGCAGTCGTTCTTGCCACGGAGGATTAGAGAGGTCCGGTGCCTGATTCAGAGCGTCGTCGACCACTGTGGGAATGCTGGGCCAGAGTTGTTTGAGTTGGCGCCTATGTTGGCTAGCAATTTGGGTGGGTCGATGACGTTGGTACAGGTTTATGCCACAGTCATCCGGGTTTTTGCGGAGCTGTCGATGTTTGAGGATGCTCTCCTCACTTATGTCGAGGCCAAGAAGGTTGGAGTGGAGTTGCAAATATGCAACTTCTTGCTGAAGCGCTTAGTTGAGGGGGACCAGATCATGTATGCAAGGAGTTTGTTTCAAGATATGAAGAGTTCTGGTCCTTCACCAAATGTCTACTCTTATTCAGTTTTGATGAGTATGTATACACATGGAGCCAAGTTATGCCTGGAGGAAGCTTTGGAGCTTCTTTCTGAAATGGAAATGGAAGGTGTCAGGCCAAATGCTGCAACCTATGGCACTTACCTCTATGGGCTTTGCCGTGCCAAACAGGTGAAATCTGCATGGAACTTCCTTCAAATGCTGTGTCAGAGAGGCTATCCTTGCAACAGCTATTGTTTTAATGCAGTTATTCATGGTTTCTGCCATGACGGTCAGGTTCACAAAGCCATAGAAGTGTTTGATGGGATGAAGAAGTGTGGGTTTGTCCCAGATGTTCACAGCTACAGCATATTAGTTGATGGCTTATGCAAACAAGGGGATGTTTTGACAGGCTATTACATGCTCGTTGAAATGGCAAGGAATGGGATCACTCCTAATCTGGTGAGTTATAGTTCGCTTTTGCATGGTCTTTGCAGAGCTGGAAGGGTTGAATTGGCGTTTGAGCTTTTTAAGAGGCTGAAAGATCAAGGATTCAAGCATGACCACATAGTTTACAGCATCGTTCTTCATGGTTGTTGTCAACATCTAGATCTAGAGATCTGCTATGACCTTTGGAATGACATGGTTCATCATAATTTTGTTCCAGATGCTTACAATTACAGCAGCCTGATATATGCATACTGCAGGCATAGGCAACTGAAAGAAGCATTGGAGGTGTTTGAGCTCATGATCAGTGATGGAATATGCCCCAACATTGTGACCTGCACAATTCTCGTTCACGGCTTCAGCAACGAAGGGCTGATCGGTGAGGCCTTCCTGTTCCTGGATAAAGTGCGCCAGTTTGGGGTCGTCCCCAACCTCTGTACATACAGAGTTATCATCAACGGCCTGTGCAAGGCCAATACACCTAATGATGTGTGGGGTATTTTCGCAGACATGATAAAAAGGGGCTACGTTCCTGACACTGTGCTTTACAGTATTATTATCGATGGTTTTGTCAAAGCTTTGGATCTGCAGGAGGCTTTCAGGTTGTATTATAAAATGGTTGATGAGGGGACAAAGCCTAATATCTTTACATATACCAGCCTCATAAATGGTTTGTGCCATGATGACAAACTTCCTGAAGCTATGACGCTGTTTAAGCATATGATTGGGGAGGGGCTGACACCAGACAGAATTCTGTATACGTCTCTGATTGCGTGCTATTGTAAGCGCTCAAACATGAAGGCCGCTCTGGAAATCTTTAGAGAGATGGAAACGGAGGGTTTGTCAGCAGATTCTTTCGTCTACACTTGTTTAATTGGTGGCTTCAGCAAAGTGCTTGCGATGGATGGTGCACAGTTGTTTATGGAAGAAATGATGAACAAGGGGCTTACGCCTAGTGTAGTAACTTATACAGATCTCATAATTGGATACTTCAAAATTGGAGATGAGAAAAAAGCTATGGTGATGTACAACAGTATGCTGCAGGCAGGCATTACACCCGATGCCAAGCTGAGCTGTGTATTGGGCCTTGGTAATGATGGGGATGATTTAGGTGATTCTCAGGAAGAAAAGGATGTATCATAGACTGTCATAGGTTTTCATGGAGCTACGGTAACTTGGTCAACAACATTATTCTATAAGGTGATGAGCTCATGGTATTGTTGCATCAAGTATTAGTTCCATCCGTTCCCTTTGCTTCCGCCACTGCCATCATCTGAACAAGGGGGGGGGGGGGGGGCGGGGAAAGAAACTGGTCAGAGTTTTCACTTTGATGATGTCATCCTATTCAACACCTGGATGGTGTGATAGATAATTACAGGTTCGATACTGGCTCATGCAAATAATCAAGTAGGATATTAGGACTGCCAACTGCATATCCATGTCGGGTCGCTCACGAGGAGAAGAGGGAGGGAGGAGCATCAAGGAAGCTTCGTCCTGCTCCCACACCAACACAAACAAACATTTTCCCTGCAAACCCATGCAACCTGCTCGTCTCTCGCTCAGCGAGGACCGTGGTTGGCATTTGCCACGCTCATGGCTGCTCAGCTACAACCTGCCCGTCTTCAGCCTTGATGGTGTCATTCTAGCAGATGCCTTGCCGCCGGGAAAGCAGCCGGGTGTAGACAGGGGCGTCCTCCCTTTTAACCGCAGCTTCCACCTTCTGCACTTTGGGTGCTGCTGTCGACGCTGCCCCTTCTCTTCCCCTCGGGAGGTGAGTCCTAATTTCTCTCCATTCTCCTTCTTTGCTTAATTCTCCTTGTAACATGGACGGGGTCATTACTTGTTTTGTCTATGTGTGTGAATATGATTACTGATATTAGAGTCAATTGAGTAATTTCTGGAACGATTGAAATATATAATCATATCTGTTTGTGCTCATGAAGTGCTTACACAAAGGTGTGGTAGATTTATTGGTGGCAACCGAATATATTTGCGTGCTTCAGCCCCTTCTCAAATTTCCGGAGTGCCAACCTTTCCTGGCTTGTTCTATGATTAGGAGTAAATTACGTATTTGATTACTTTCTTGGGAGATTGGACTATATGTTCAGTTTTTTTATGATCATGTAGTGGTTGGAATTGCCCTTGAAGGTATAAGATGAAAGCAGTATTGCTGTGGCAAATCAGTCTGTAAGTTTCTACATGGCTGAGATTCTGGTGCTGAAATCAAAACATGCTGATAAAACAGCAGAAACTATGATGTTTTAAAGTGTGCAAGGGACACATAGCTCTACATTTGGGTTGTGCCCCCCCCCCCTCCCCCCCTTCCTTTTCTGCATTGGGTGCAGCTCTTATCGATCCTGCGCTTGCTCTGGTGTGTAGACTATTATCTGCATTCTGCATTCATAACATTTATGTGCATTGCTACCATTTGACATGCTCCTCCTTGCAGGTATGGACAAATGGTGATAAATTGTTTGCATAATGAATTGGTGCTCAACTAGACAAGCCCATAACTTCGAATATTCAAGTCATCTGAATCTCTTTATTGTTTCTTTATCGATATACTCCCATTTTCGTAATCTTCATTTTGATAACTATGGTAGAGACTCGATCTAGAGTTCTTCAAATGTCCAGTGTCTTTCCTGGGCGGGCATCGCTCTTTCATTAAATCGGCATTTTGTACAAAAATAACACATGGCCTGTTAACTGCTCATGCAACTTTTTGCTTGCGGTTTCGGTAGCAACGTTTGCTTGCCTATTTCACTTTGCTTTATTCCGAAATGGGTTTTGAGTCGTTCATTACAACATCAGCAATTGCCGATGGCACGAGTATGATTCCACTAAGACATTGCGAATGTTGTTGGCGGCTAATAATTATCAGCGGGAACAAAAGCGAACGTCATAAAACAAAAGCCATCCAATGGATAAGCAGCTCATGAAAGACTATGAAGCCAATCAATCATCGTCCCTCATGGACTCACATGCAGCTAGCTTCCCAGGGATTCTGATTCTGCTTGTTCTTTTTACGGCTTTAGGAACCTTCTAGAATGTTCTTTCGTTTTTCCCTTTTTTTAATTTTATATTCCCAGGGACTCACATGCAGCTAGCTTCCCAGGGATTTAAATTCACACTTTTTTTCTTCAAAATTTCAAACAAATCATGTTTTCCCAAAATGTTCATAAATTTCAAAACAATGTTCACAAATTTTATACAAATTGTTCACAGAATTTCTAGCATGTTCATGTTTTCCGAAAAATGTTCTTGATTTTTTTTAATTTCCACCTTTTTTATAAAATGGTAATTCTTCTTAAATAAAAAGACTTGTGTTTTTTGAAAACCAACAAAAAAAAGACTGAAACTAGAAAAACTAAAAGAAAAAAAACGCATGAAGAATTTGGGGAATGCTCCAGAGAAAACTGAACCTGAGATTGGCTGGCCCACCACACACCCGAGTATGCTATGTACAACAGTGAAAACGGGCAAGCTCCCTCCCTCCACAATGTTCGCCGAAGCGCTGGTTTTATACTACTCCCTCCCTCCACAATGTAAGATGGTTTTGTAGGCTAGTTTAGCTCCCAAAAACGTCTTACATTGTGGGACTTTTATACGAATTTTAATAATCTTCGTGAATTCACAAACATTTGTGTTTTAAAAAAAGACCATGTATTTAAAACTTGTCTGTGAATTATGAAAAACAAATAAAAAATGCTCGCAATCAAGAAAATGTTTGGGAATTTATGAAATATTCACCATTCTAAAAATATTCACACAATGATTTTTTTTGTGAGTTTAAAGAATGTTCATGATTTAATTATTTTCATGAATAATTGAAAACTTGTTTGCCAGTTCAAAAAATGCATACGAATTTTAAAAATGTTCAGAAAAAAACCTAAACTGTTTGCATATTGAAAAAATGTTCTTCAAGTTAATTTTTAACACAAAATTTAAAAAATGTTAACGGAAGTTAAAATGTTCATGGATTTGAATTTTTTTCACAGATTTGAAACTGTTCATGAATTTAAACATGTTCACGAATTTATAGAAATTCTGATTTTGAAAAGTCTTTGAGTAAAAAAGGAAAGCAAAGAAAAATAATCAAAATATAAAACTTTAATAAAAATTAAAAGAGAATAAAAACAGAAAAAAGGAAAGAAAAAACGTTATGAAACCTTCCCAAAACAGACGGAAGGTTCCAGAAGTTTCTTAAAACGTTTCTCTGTAATGGGCCGGCCGAGGAAACGTCACTAGGTTAGCAAGCAATATGTATTGCTCACAACGAGCGATACATATCATTTATGCCTTTTGATGTACTAATAAACTTCATATAGGAGCTCCACAAGATCATTCCCATAAACGTTGATGGAAAGCGCGACTCACAAAGCAACCGTTTGATGGGCCGAGTCAGATGCTGCACCATTGGGACATCATCAACCCTGCCAATGACAATCTCTCTAAGCTCATGAAGGAGGCGTGTTGAAGCCATGATGCCACTTCAGATTAGGTGGACAAACATCTTGACATGCATGGGCATGGGCCACTAGGTGAGTGCCATGTACCCCGCTGTGCTTCTCAAAGGTCTTCATATGTGTTCTACTCGAGTGACATCAAGGGATTTTGTCCCGATTTATTTTGATAGGAATGTAGAACCTTTAATAAAAAATAATGTAAATGAATTAACATAATAAATTGTAATGCTTCCCTGCCATGTTGTGTTTTCAAGTGAGAAATTTCTGCCATGTCAGCACTTTCATACCACGGGAAGCAATGAAAACTTTACTACATGCATGCCACAACCTCACATCCCCGGCAGCCCACACATAAAATCTCTTGAGAATGATTGACTGGCGGGGCATAGGCAAACTGCCTTAGATAATTGTGTTACAAGTAGCCCATAGAACCATCAGAAAAGGAGGCTCATTTTGACTGGTAGGAACAGTCATGGAAAGTAATGCCCCACATTGATGTTTGCCTAGAATACAAACCATCAGAGATTTACTCAAGGCCATGGTGGTTGTTCCACGGAGGCCCATCAGTGGCCGTGATTATTCATGAATCCTATGAGATGCGCCGCCTTCTCTGACAGTATACCCTCCCTGTCAAAGGCGTAGGAAATGAGATAGCCCATTCTGCACTACTAATTAAGAATAATGTGGTGAATAGTAATCATATCATCTCCCTCTAGACTACTATTTTGATTATGTCTATTTTGTGTCCATTTGTGTGGATTAGATTTGGATGCGAATTTCTTCCACATGATAGATCTCAATACAGATCGACATTTACAATCGTCAATTTTGTCAATTGTTTAAGCCCAACATGCTAGCTACTCACTGCAACTGAACTATGTGCAAAAGAGGTTTATAACTTTAATAACTTAAGAGTGTTCTTAGAAAATTTAATCCGTGCCATGCAATACTAGACCAACATTTTATTCAATTGAGTATTAAAACCAGAGGATAAATGTATTACAATCTGGTAAAATACAACAAATATATTGTATATGAGCCAATAGGATTCTATTTTCAATGTTTGTCAATCATCAAGTCATCGTAAAACTGAGTTTGAAGCCAGTCCAATGTAACATGTTCTTGCGCGAAGAGATCATGGACAACTCTTCTTCTACTACTTCCAGTCCTTGCACGTACGTAGCATTGTACTACTAGCTCCCATATGATGTTCCTTTGCATTCTCATCACCAGTATAAAGCAAGATGGACATGTAATATCATCGATTTCTTGACTGTTTAAGACCTACATGCTAGCTAATCGCTCTAAATGAGCTATTATGGAATATCAGGCACAACTTAAATAAATTAACAATATGTGCAGAGTGTCCATTTAGAGCCGATGTTATGAGACCAATGTTTTATTATATCTAGCATTTCCACCGTACATGATAAATATTTTGCATGCTAATAAAATACAACAAAAAATAGGAAAACTGTATTACAAAAAATACAACACCACTTTCCATGTAGTCGATGCAATACATCACTAGTTTTGGTTGTCAGCCCAAAACTGAGCTTGAAGCCAGTCCACGGTATTCTTCTCCACCTGGAAGGCCTTGGCGAGAACATCATCTGAGATTGCTGGTTTAGACCCAAACACAGCGTTTGCAATGGTGATTGCCCCAGGGTTCTGGCTGCTAAGTGCGGCAACTGCCACTGCCGGTTTGTAGGGGTTGGGGTTGAATTGGAAGTGGATGAGACCTTCCGGGAATACAAACACATCACCCTTGTTGAGCACCTTTGACAAGAACTTGTTGTCCGGGTTGGATGTGACGAAGCCGACATAAAGGGTCCCTTCAAGCACGGTGAGGATCTCAGTAGCGCGCGGGTGAGTGTGCGGTGGGTTCTCGCCTAGAGGTGCATAGTCGATGCGTGCAAGGGAGATGCCCAATGTGTTGAGGCCAGGAAGCCGCATTACATTGATCAAAGTGACATTAGACCCAACCTTGTTCGTGTTCGTGTCTCTCGGCATGTCTAGTTTGGCCGCCAAGAAGAAGTCTTCGGCCTTCACATCCTTTGGGTCTTTACAGACAAATCCATTAACTAGAACTGCAAAAGATTGGACATATGTTCATGATCAGCTGACTCGGAAGGCTTCGCAACTGAAAACATGCTAGTTAAATATTTATGCCTTAAGAACCATGTGTATGAACGCTAAGAGCTTCTTGATCTTCACCAAGTGTTAATACACATACCATGTGAGCTGTTGTCCGCGACGCAGAAGTCCTGGAGAGGGCTCGGATCAGAAGCCATGGTCTGCCATGAGGCCAATGCAAGAAGAGCGATGACAAGGAAATATGAAGAGGAGGCCATTTCAGTTTTTTGTTTCCGAAAGCAAGTGTCTATTTGGCTTCGTTGTGTTGTGTGGCTTGGCTTTGGGAAGGCTATATATTTATAGCAGCAGAAAGAGAAGGTGATTCTGTGAAACAGTCAACGAAAAACATATATAAATGTATGCTTGGCCAGATAGAAATGGTCATCAGTTATTTAATCGGCACACGCGGACTAAATGTATGCCATGAATCGACCAACTTTTAGGAAGTTTGCTTGTATGGTGTATACTATAACTATAACTAAGAAAACTAACTTGACGTGGTCATAAAAAAGTGTTGGTCTGATGTGATAAATCATGATGGATGGATTACACGTCTTTTAAAGGGTATGTCACTGTCATGCATGACGTAGGATCACTAGTAGAAAACCGGCCTATTGTCCCGGTTCGTAAGGGCCTTTAGTCCCGGTTCCTGAACCGGGACTAAAGGGTCGTTATTAATACCCTCACCCTTTAGTCCCGGTTCAAACCAGAACCGGGACAGATGGGCCTCCCCGTGGCCTGTGCGCCGAGCCCAGGCAGGAGGGCCTTTGGTCCCGGTTAGTAGCACCAACCGGGACCAATAGGCATCCACGCGTCAGCATTTCTGTGGCTGGGGTTTTTGTTTTTTTTTTTAAAGGGGGGAGGGGGTTTGGGGATTTTGGGGGGTTAATTTAGGTATTTCATATATTGTGTTAGCTAGATAGCTAATTAATAAAGAGAAGTGTCCTCTCTTATGTCCGTGCTTGGTCGACGTTACGTACTAAACATACGTATAGAGAAGACTAGGCATATGCTAGCTAGTAAGCAAACGAAGGAAACAGAAGATCGTCATGAACATATATGCATACAGAGAGAAGTGATATCGACCACATCTCCTTCTCCGAGAGATTGGTCGAACAACAAGTTCTCGTATATCTATCGTCCGACACTACCGGCTACATATATACAATAATTATCTTTTACAAATATAATCTCTTAAATTACGGACGCATGGTCCACATAGTATTCTCCGTCTTCAGCGATCACGTGATCAAGAAAGAATGCCGCCAATTCCTCTTGAATTGCTCGCATGCGATCTGGTCCTAGGAGTTCATTCCGCTGCCGAAACATCTAATTTGAAGAAGGGGGTCAACACACACACACACACACACACACACACACACACACACACATATATATATATATATATATACATATATATATATATATATATATATATATATATATATATATATGAATGAATGAAACTCAACACAAATGATGGTAATAAACAAAAATTGTGAATATTATTTCTTACGCACTTCATAATGTTTCTCAGAGTACCCGCCCCGCTCACAGATCAGTGTGGCGGATGGACTCGCAGACGTAGTATCCACAGAAATCATTCCCTTGTTCCTGCCACAACCACTTCACAAGAAATAGAGGTCAATTAAACAGATAAGCAAGAATGCCAAATGGTATTGATGAAACTAGCGCTTGAATCAATAGCTAGGAGACGCGCGGAACATGGTACTATAGTACTTACTTTCGGGTATCTAAATTCCAGCTCCTTCGGGAGTCCCGGGGAATTTGTTCTGAATTTTCTCCAAACACTGCCAGACAAAAGAAAACAATTACTTGATATCAGGAAATGAACAAATTTGCTGATATGGTGGATAATGATCGATTTAACTTACTTCTTGAGGATTTCAGTCATGTCCGCATACTCCTGGGGATCTTTTCGTCTCGAGTCCAAGACAGTTACTACTCCCTTCTCAAGCCTAATCTCCAGGAGAATATAGTGGAAACTGCGCACGCATGCATAACTCATCAATTACATTACTATAACCTGGACTCGGCTCGGTCGCCGGACTCGTTTCGGTCACCGGACCCGTCGTCACGTTCTTCTTCTTGCACCGGCATTAGGTCACCAGAGCCAGCTTCTTCACCCTCTCCTTCCAGAGTACCATCGGTGTCGTTGAGATACAACGAGACGACATCACTTCCTTCTGCGATTATGTCCCTCAACAATGCTTCTCTTGCTTCGTCTCGGGCGATAGTGTCCATAGTTTCTACAAATATTTACAACATGACAATTATTATTCAAACATTACAAATGGATATATTAGTGGCAAACGTAGAACTAGCTAGCTAATCATAGTAAGCAATCATATATATTAATTAGTGGCCTAGGCGCTGCTTCTCTAGTGTTTGGGGTGGCCTCGACAACGCTTCAAGGGTTTGGGGTGGCCTCGACAACGCTTCAAGGAGGGGGTAATATCGACCCCCCACCACGTGTTGAAGCTATCGGGAGGGGGTATATCGACAACGACGACACTACATCTATGTCCCTCGACGACCCTCGTTCCTGATAAAAAAAAGAGGAGGAAGAAGAAAAAAAAGAGGAAGAAGAAAAAAAAGAACTCCTCTATTCTTTCTCCTCCTCTTTTTTTTTCTTCTCTTCTTTTTTTATCCTCTTCTTCCTCTCATGTTCGAGAGGATCGCCGAGTGGTCGGGAGGTTGCCTAGTGTCAAAGGATTCAACAAAACCATGTCTTCATCATTAGACGAAAGTAACAGGTGCATGATGGTACGAAGCTCTCCAAAGTTATTTTGGAACGGAGTCCTAGATAGGATAATTCGCTTTTTGGTACAAAGTTCAGCAAGAACCTTCCAAATATCATTATTTGGAAGGCCTTTGCTGAAATTCATACAAAAAGGCAAATTATTCTATCCGGGACACCATTCCAAAATAACTTTGGAGGACTTCGTACCATCATGCCCTGGTTACTTCCGGCTAATGATGAAGCCATGGATTTCTTCAATACTTTGACACTAGGAAACCTCTCTCGACCCCTCGAACCCTCGACGACCCTGGAACCCTCGACCCCTAGACGACCCTGCTGGAACCCTCGACCCTGGAACCCTCGACCCCTCGACCCTGAAACCCTCGACCCTTGACCCCTTAACGACCCTCGACCCTCTACCCTAGTTCCCGACCCTTGACCCCTCGGCGATCCTCGACACCCTCGTTATATCGACAACGACGCGGCATACATATACATGGGAAAATAATGTTATCGGGGAGGGGGTATCGGTACCCCCCCTCGTGTTGAAGTTTTTCTTCTTTCTCCTCTATTCCTTTCTTTCTTCTTCTCCTCTTCTTTTTCTTCTTATCCCTCGAGAAAGGAAAATAAGGAAAAGGAAGAAAAGAGAAAGAAGGAAGAAGGAAGAAGAAGAAAAAAAGAAGAAAAAAAGAGGAGAAGAAGAAAAGAATAGAGGAGAAGAAGAAAAAATAGAATATTTTTTCTATTTTTTATTCTTCTCCTCTATTCCTTTCTTCTTCTCCTCTTCTTTTTCTTCTTTTCCCTCTCATTCTTTTTCTTCTTCTTCTTCCTTCTTCCTTCTTCCTCTTTTCTTCCTTTTCCTTATTTTACTTTTTCCTCTACACTAACCTAATTAAAATGCACTAACCTAAAATCGATATCTACTAACAACCTAAATAAAAAATTAATACATATATGAAAAAACATATATAAACAAAAGATGTTATGAACATTATATTCATACATACATATATAGCCACATCCATTCATCATATAGCTATAAACAAAAAAATTAATACATATATGAAAAAACATATATATATATATAATTGCTTGACGGCGGCGGCTCACAACAGGTGCTGCCGGCGAGGGCGACGGCGGCGGCGGCGAGGGCGTCGGCGACGGCAACAACGGGCTCGGGGCGGCGCGGGGACAGCGGGCTCGGGGCGGCGGGGGGCAGGGGCGACGGCCGGGGCGGCGACGACGTCGGGGCGGCGCGGGCGACGACGGGGCGGCGCGGGGCAGGGGCGACGGCGACGGCGACGACGGGCTCGATCGGGGCGGCGACGGGGACGGCGGGCTCGGGGCGGCACGGGGCAGGGGCGACGGCGGGGGTGGCGACGACGTCGGCGCGGCGCGGGCGACAACGGGGCGGCGCGGGGCGCGGGCGGCGACGACGTGCACGGGCAACGACGACGAGGAGGAGGGCGTCGGGGCAGAGGGCGGCGTCGGGGCGGGATCGAAGAACTGAACGAAATTTTTCACAAGTCTTGCTTATATAGACGGCGCATTGGTCCCGGTTCGTAGCACCAACCGGGACCAGTGCCCCCCTTTAGTCCCGGTTGGTGCCACCAACCGGGACCAAAGGGCGGGAAGTGGCGGCCGTTGGTCCCGGTTGGTGGCACCAACCGGGACTAAAGAGGGGGCATTGGTCCCGGTTGGTGCTACGAACCGGGACCAATGCCTTCTTTGGTCCCGGTTCGTACCTCCAACTGGGACCAAAGGCCTGTGCTGCCCCGAACCCAAGTATTTAGTCCCACCTCGCTAGTTGAGAGGGAGGCGCACATGTTTATAAGGTGCGGTGCGCCATCCCTCTCAAGCTCCTCTCTAAAGCAGGCTTTCGGGCCTAACACTGCAATCTGTGCCTGTAGGCCTACTGGGCCTCCCTCGGACCTGAATCCTGGCCCATGATAGGGTTTCTAGTCGTATTCAGGCCGTTGGGGCCCAGTAGGTGGCATTTTTTTGGTTTTTTTCTTCCTTTATAATTTTAGAAAAATTATAAACTTTCTGTTAGTGCCATTAGTTTACAAATTTGAAAACACTTTTTTAGTTTTTTTGTTTTCTTTGTTGCTTTATTTTGTTTTTGCTATATTTTTTAATTCTTTTTGCTTTTAGGTCAGCAAAATTATGAACTTTCTGTTAGTGCCATTAGTTTTCAAATTTGAATAGTTAAAATTTGAATTCTTTGAAATTTGTGTGAATCACAAGTTTGTGATTAACTTTAATAAAAAAATTAACATAGATGCACCTACTCGTCTGTTTTCAAATAAACTCTAAAATACTTGGCATAACATACTCGTTTGTTACAAATTTGGCATGGTATCATCATAATAGTTGCGGGAGAAAGTCTTCACTTTTTTTTCGCTTGTGTCATTTGCTTATTGCGCCGTAACCATGGATAATCTTCATCGTTTATCATGATGCTTGGGTCAGCCTTGACATTGAAGGGAGGAATTTCATGAAACCTTTCATAATCTTCAGACATGTCTGTCTTGCCCTCCACTCCCAGGATGTCCCTTTTTCCTGAAAGAACTATGTGGCGCTTTGGCTCATCGTATGATGTATTCGTTTCCTTATCTTTTGTTTTTCTCGATCTGGTAGACATGTCCTTCACATAGATAACCTGTGCCACATCATTGGCTAGGACGAACGGTTCATCAGTGTACCCAAGATTTTTTAGATCGACTGTTGTCATTCCGTACTGTGGGTCTACATGTACCCCGCCTCCTGACAGATTGACCCATTTGCACTTAAACAAAGGGACCTTAAAATCTTGTCCGTAGTCAAGTTCCCATATGTCCACTATGTAACCATAATATGTGTCCTTTCCCTTATCGGTTGTTGCATCAAAGCGTACACCGCTGTTTTGGTTGGTGCTCTTCTGATCTTGGTCAATCGTGTAAAATGTATTCCCATTTATCTCGTGTCCTTTCCAAATCAATACAGTCAAAGATGGTCCCCTGGACAACAAGTACAACTCATCACAAACAGTGTTGTCACCTCTGATACGTGCTTCCAACCAACTGTTGAAAGTCCTGATGTGTTCACATGTAATCCAGTCGTCGCACTGCTCCGGGTGTTTGGAGCGCAGACTGTTCTTGTGTTCATCGACATACGGGGTCACCAAGGTAGAGTTCTATAGAACTGTGTAGTGTGCTTGAGACCAAGAATGCCCGTCCCTTCATATTATTGATTCCGCTCCTAGCTGTTGGAAATATGCCCTAGAGGCAATAATAAAAGCATTATTATTATATTTCCTTGTTCATGATAATTGTCTTTATTCGTGCTATAATTGTGTTATCCAGAAATCGTAATACATGTGTGAATAACAGACAACAACATGTCCCTAGTAAGCCTCTAGTTGACTAGCTCGTTGATCAATAGATAGTCATGGTTTCCTGACTATGGGCATTGGATGTCAATGATAACGAGATCACATCATTAGGAGAATGATGTGATGGACGAGACCCAATCCTAAACATAGCATAAGATTGCATAGTTCGTTTGCTAGAGTTTTCCAATGTCAAGTATCCTTTCCTTAGACCATGAGATCGTGTAACTCCCGGATACCGTAGGAGTGCTTTGGGTGTGCCAAACGTCACAACGTAACTGGGTGACTATAAAGGTATACTACGGGTATCTCCGAAAGTGTCTGTTGGGTTGACACGGATCGAGACTGGGATTTGTCACTCCGCTTGACGGAGAGGTATCACCGGGCCCACTCAGTAATGCATCATCATAATGAGCTCAATGTGATCAAAGTGTTTTGATCACGGGATCATGCATTACGGTACGAGTAAAGTGACTTGCCGGTAACGAGATTGAACGAGGTATTGGGATACCGACGATCGAATCTCGGGCAAGTAAAATACCGATTGACAAAGGGAATCGTATACGGGATTAATTGAATCCTCGACATCGTGGTTCATCCGATGAGATCATCGTGGAGCATGTGGGAGCCAACATGGGTATCCAGATCCCGCTGTTGGTTATTGCACGAGAGCCGTCTCGGTCATGTCTGCATGTCTCCCGAACCCGTAGGGTCTACACACTTAAGGTTCGGTGACGCTAGGGTTGTAGGGATATGTATATGTAGTAACCCGAATGTTGTTCGGAGTCCCGGATGAGATCCCGGACGTCACGAGGAGTTTCGAATGGTCCGGAGGTGAAGAATTATATATAGGAAGTGCAGTTTCGGCCATCGGGAGTGATTTGGGGTCACCGGTATTGTACCGGGACCACCAGAAGGGTCCCGGGGGTCCACCGGGTGGGGCCACCCATCCCGGAGGGCCCCATGGGCTGAAGTGGGAGGGGGGACCAGCCCTTAGTGGGCTGGTGCGCCCCCTAGGGCCCACCCCCTGCGCCTAGGATTGGAACCCTAGGGTGGGGGGGGGGGGGGCGCCCACTTGCCTTGGGGGGCACTCCACCCCCTTGGCCGCCGCCCCCCTTGGGAGATTCAATCTCCCAGGGCCGGCGCCTCCCCAGGGGCCTATATAAAGAGGGGGGGGGGAAGGGGGGCAAGAACACCCCTTGCCTTGGCGCCTCCCTCTCCCTCTCCAACACCTCCTCCTCCTCCATAGAGCTCGGCGAAGCCCTGCCGGAGTACTGCAGCTCCATCACCACCACGCCGTCGTGTTGCTGCTGGAGCCATCTTCCTCAACCTCTCCTCTCCCCTTGCTGGATCAAGAAGGAGGAGACGTTACGCTGACCGTACGTGTGTTGAACGCGGAGGTGCCGTCCGTTCGGTGCTAGGATCTCCGGTGATTTGGATCACGTCGTGTACGATTACTTCATCCCCGTTCTTTTGAACGCTTCCGCTCGCGATCTACAAAGGTATGTAGATGCATCCGATCACTCGTTGCTAGATGAACTCATAGATGGATCTTGATGAAACCGTAGGAAAATTTTTGTTTTCTGCAACGTTCCCCAACAATGGCATCATGAGCTAGGTCTATGCGTAGTTCTCTATTGCACGAGTAGAACACAATTTGTTGTGGGCGTAGATGTTGTCAACTTTCTTGCCGCTACTAGTCTTATCTTGCTTCAGCGGTATTGTGGGATGAAGCGGCCCGGACCAACCTTACACGTACGCTTACGTGAGCCCGGTTCCACCGACTAACATGCACTAGTTGCATAAGGTGGCTGGCGGGTGTCTGTCTCTCCCACTTTAGTTGGAGCGGATTCGATGAAAAGGGTCCTTATGAAGGGTAAATAGAAGTTGACAAATCACGTTGTGGCTTTTACGTAGGTAAGAAAACGTTCTTGCTAGAACCCTAATTCAGCCACGTAAAACTTGCAACAACAATTAGAGGACGTCTAACTTGTTTTTGCAGCAAGTGCTTTGTGATATGATATGGCCAAAGTTGTGATGAATGATGAATGATCTATATGTGATGTATGAGATGTTCATGCTATTGTAATAGGAATCACGACTTGCATGTCGATGAGTATGACAACCGGCAGGAGCCATAGGAGTTGTCTTTATTTTTGTATGACCTGCGTGTCATTGAGAAACGCCATGTAAATTACTTTACTTTATTGCTAAACGCGTTAGCCATAGTAGTAGAAGTAATAGTTGGCGAGCAACTTCATGGAGACACGATGATGGAGATCATGATGATGGAGATCATGGTGTCAAGCCGGTGACAAGATGATCATGGAGCCCCAAGATGGAGATCAAAAGGAGCTATGTGATATTGGCCATATCATGTCACGTTTATTATTTGATTGTATGTGATGTTTATCATGTTTTGCATCTTGTTTACTTAGAACGACGGTAGTAAATAAGATGAACCCTCATAATAATTTCAAGAAGTGTTCCCCCTAACTGTGCACCGTTGCGACAGTTCGTTGTTTCGAAGCACCACGTGATGATCGGGTGTGATAGATTCTAACGTTCACATACAACGGGTGTAAGACAGATTTACACATGCAAACACTTAGGTTGACTTGACGAGCCTAGCATGTACAGACATGGCCTCGGAACACAGAAGACCGAAAGGTCGAGCATGAGTCGTATAGAAGATACGATCAACATGAAGATGTTCACCGATGTTGACTAGTCCGTCTCACGTGATGATCGGACACGGCCTAGTTGACTCGGATCATGTTATACTTAGATGACTAGAAGAGGGATGTCTATCTAAGTGGGAGTTCATTAAATAATTTGATTAGATGAACTTTATTATCATGAACTTAGTCTAAAATATTTACAATATGTCTTGTAGATCAAATGGCCAACGTAGTCCTCAACTTCAACGCGTTCCTAGAGAAAACAAGCTGAAAGACGATGGCAGCAACTATACGGAATGGGTCCGGAACCTGAGGATCATCCTCATAGCTGCCAAGAAAGATTATGTCCTACGAGCACCGCTGGGTGACGCAGCTGTTCTCCCTGCAGAACAAGACGTTATGAACGCTTGGCAGTCACGTTCCGATGATTACTCCCTCGTTCAGTGCGGCATGCTTTACAGCTTAGAGCCGGGGCTCCAAAAGCGTTTTGAGAGACATGGAGCATATGAGATGTTCGAAGAGCTGAAAATGGTTTTCCAAGCTCATGCCCGGGTCGAGAGATATGAAGTCTCCGACAAATTCTTTAGCTATAAGATGGAGGAAAATAGCTCTGTCAGTGAACACATACTCAAGATGTCTGGGTTGCACAACCGCTTGACTCAACTGGAAGTTAATCTCCCGGATGAAGCGGTCATTGACAGAATCCTCCAGTCGCTTCCACCTAGCTACAAGAGCTTTGTGATGAACTACAACATGCAGGGGATGGTAAAGACCATTCCTGAGGTATATGCTATGCTGAAATCAGCAGAGGTAGAAATCAAGAAGGAACATCAAGTGTTGATGGTGAATAAAACCACTAAGTTTAAGAAGGGCAAGGGTAAAAAGAACTTCAAGAAGGACGGCAAGGAAGTTGCCGCGCCCGGTAAGCAAGTTGCCGGGAAGAAGCCAAAGAATGGACCCAAGCCCGAGACTGGGTGTTTTTATTGCAAGGGAAGTGGTCACTGGAAGCGGAACTGCCCCAAATACTTAGCGGGCAAGAAGGCCGGCAAAACAAAAGGTATATGTGATATACATGTAATTGATGTGTACCTTACCAGTACTCGTAGTAGCTCTTGGGTATTTGATACCGGTGCAGTTGCTCACATTTGTAACTCAAAGTAGGAGCTGCGGAATAAACGGAGACTGGCGAAGGACGAGGTGACGATGCACGTCGGGAATGGTTCCAAGGTCGATGTGATCGCTGTCGGCACGCTACCTCTACATTTACCTACGGGATTAGTTTTAAACCTCAATAATTGTTATTTAGTGCCAAGTTTGAGCATGAACATTGTGTCTGGATCTCGTTTAATTCGAGATGGCTACTCATTTAAATCCGAGAATAATGGTTGTTCTATTTATATGAGAGATATGTTTTATGGTCATGCTCCGATGGTTAATGGTTTATTCTTAATGAATCTCGTACGTGATGAAACACATATTCATAGTGTGAATACCAAAAGAGTTAAAGTTGATAACAATAGTCCCACATATTTGTGGCACTGCCGCCTTGGTCACATAGGTGTCAAACGCATGAAGAAGCTCCATGCAGATGGACTTTTAGAGTCTCTTGATTATGAATCATTTGAACGTGCGAACCATGCCTCATGGGTAAAATGACCAAGACTCCGTTCTCAAGAACAATGGAGCGAGCAACCAACTTATTGGAAATCATACATACCGATGTGTGCGGTCCAATGAGTGTTGAGGCTCGCGGTGGCTATCGTTATGTTCTCACCCTCACTGATGACCTGAGTAGATATGGGTATATCTACTTAATGAAACACAAGTCTGAGACCTTTGAAAAGTTCAAGGAATTTCAGAGTGAGGTTGAAAATCAACGTGACAGAAAAATCAAGTTTCTACGATCAGATCGTGGAGGAGAATACTTGAGTCACGAATTTGGCACACACTTAAGAAAATGTGGAATAGTTTCACAACTCACGCCGCCTGGAACACCTCAGCGTAATGGTGTGTCCGAACATCGTAATCGCACTCTATTAGATATGGTGTGATCTATGATGTCTCTTACCGATTTACCGCTATCTTTTTGGGGCTATGCTTTAGAGACTGCCGCATTCACTTTAAATAGGGCTCCGTCGAAATCCGTTGAGACGACACCGTATGAATTATGGTTTGGGAAGAAACCTAAGTTGTCATTTCTAAAAGTTTGGGGATGCGATGCTTATGTCAAGAAACTTCAACCTGAAAAGCTCGAACCCAAGTCGGAAAAATGCGTCTTCATAGGATACCCTAAAGAAACTATTGGGTATACCTTCTACCTCAGATCCGAAGGCAAGATCTTTGTTGCCAAGAATGGATCCTTTCTAGAGAAGGAGTTTCTCTCGAAAGAAGTAAGTGGGAGGAAAGTAGAACTTGATGAAGTGTTACCTCTTGAACCGGAAAATGGCGCAACTCAAGAAAACGTTTCTGAGGTGCCTGCACCGACTAGAGAGGAAATTAATGATGATGATCAAAATGCTTCTGATCAAGCTCCTACTGAAATTCGTAGGTCCACAAGGACACGTTCCGCACCAGAGTGGTACGGCAACCCTGTCTTGGAAATCATGTTGTTAGAGAACAGTGAACCTTCGAACTATGAAGAAGCGATGGCGGGCCTGGATTTCGACAAATGGCTAGAAGCCATGAAATCCGAGATAGGATCCATGTATGAAAACGAAGTATGGACTTTGACTGACTTGCCCGTTGAACGGCGAGCCATAGAAAATAAATGGATCTTTAAGGAGAAGACAGACGCAGATGGTAATGTGACCATCTATAAAGCTCGACTTGTCGCTAAGGGTTATCAACAAGTTCAAGGGGTTGACTACGATGAGACTTTCTCACCGGTAACGAAGCTGAAGTCCGTCTGAATCATGTTAGCAATTGCCGCATTCTACGATTATGAAATATGGCAAATGGACGTCAAAACGGCATTCCTTAATGGTTTCCTTAAGGGAGAATTGTATATGCAGCCGGAAGGTTTTGTCGATCCTAAGAATGCTGACAAGGTGTGCAAGCTCCAACGCTCGATTTATGGGCTGGTGCAAGCATCTCGGAGTTGGAACATTCGCTGTGATGAGATGATCAAAGCGTTTGGATTTACGCAGACTTATGGAGAAGCCTGCGTTTACAAGAAAGTGAGTGGGAGCTCTGTAGCATTTCTCATACTATATGTAGATGACATACTTTTGATGGGAAATGATATAGAACTCTTGGACAGCATTAAGGCCTACTTGAATAAAAGTTTTTCAATGAAGGACCTTGGAGAAGCTGCTTATATATTAAGCATCAAGATCTATAGAGATAGATCAAGACGCCTCATAGGTCTTTCACAAAGCACATACCTTGATAAGATATTGAAGAAGTTCAATATGGATCAATCTAAGAAGGGGTTCTTACCTGTGTTACAAGGTGTGAAATTGAGCTCAGCTCAATGTCCGACCACGGCAGAAGATATAGAAGAGATGAGTGTCATCCCCTATGCCTCAGCCATAGGTTCTATTATGTATGCCATGCTGTGTACCAGACCTGATGTAAACCTTGCCGTAAGTTTGGTAGGAAGGTACCAAAGTAATCCCGGCAAGGAACACTGGACAGCGGTCAAGAATATCCTGAAGTACCTGAAAAGGACTAAGGAAATGTTTCTCGTTTATGGAGGTGACGAAGAGCTCGTCGTAAAGGGTTACGTCGATGCTAGCTTCGACACAGATCTGGATGACTCTAAGTCACAAACCGGATACGTGTATATTTTGAATGGTGGGGCAGTAAGCTGGTGCAGTTGCAAGCAGAGCGTCGTGGCGGGATCTACATGTGAAGCGGAGTACATGGCAGCCTCGGAGGCAGCACATGAAGCAATTTGGGTGAAGGAGTTCATCACCGACCTCGGAGTCATACCCAATGCATCGGGGCCAATCAAACTCTTCTGTGACAACACTGGAGCTATTGCACTTGCAAAGGAGCCCAGGTTTCACAAGAAGACCAGGCACATCAAGCGTCGCTTCAACTCCATTCGTGAAAATGTTCAAGATGGAGACATAGATATTTGTAAAGTGCACACGAATCTGAATGTCGCGGATCCGTTGACTAAACCTCTCCCTAAGGCAAAACATGATCAGCACCAGAACTCTATGGGTGTTCGATTCATCACAATGTAACTAGATTATTGACTCTAGTGCAAGTGGGAGACTGTTGGAAATATGCCCTAGAGGCAATAATAAAAGCATTATTATTATATTTCCTTGTTCATGATAATTGTCTTTATTCGTGCTATAATTGTGTTATCCGGAAATCGTAATACATGTGTGAATAACAGACAACAACATGTCCCTAGTAAGCCTCTAGTTGACTAGCTCGTTGATCAATAGATAGTCATGGTTTCCTGACTATGGGCATTGGATGTCAATGATAACGAGATCACATCATTAGGAGAATGATGTGATGGACGAGACCCAATCCTAAACATAGCATAAGATCGCATAGTTCGTTTGCTAGAGTTTTCCAATGTCAAGTATCCTTTCCTTAGACCATGAGATCGTGTAACTCCCGGATACCGTAGGAGTGCTTTGGGTGTGCCAAACGTCACAATGTAACTGGGTGACTATAAAGGTATACTACGGGTATCTCCTAAAGTGTCTATTGGGTTGACACGGATCGAGATTGGGATTTGTCACTCCGCTTGACGGAGAGGTATCACCGGGCCCACTCAGTAATGCATCATCATAATGAGCTCAATGTGATCAAAGTGTTTTGATCACGGGATCATGCATTACGGTACGAGTAAAGTGACTTGCCGGTAACGAGATTGAACGAGGTATTGGGATACCGACGATCGAATCTCGGGCAAGTAAAATACCGATTGACAAAGGGAATCGTATACGGGATTAATTGAATCCTCGACATCGTGGTTCATCCGATGAGATCATCGTGGAGCATGTGGGAGCCAACATGGGTATCCAGATCCCGCTGTTGGTTATTGCACGAGAGCCGTCTCGGTCATGTCTGCATGTCTCCCGAACCCGTAGGGTCTACACACTTAAGGTTCGGTGACGCTAGGGTTGTAGGGATATGTATATGCAGTAACCCGAATGTTGTTCGGAGTCCCGGATGAGATCCCGGACATCACGAGGAGTCTCGGAATGGTCCGGAGGTGAAGAATTATATATAGGAAGTGCAGTTTCGGCCATCGGGAGTGATCTGGGGTCACCGGTATTGTACCGGGACCACCAGAAGGGTCCCGGGGGTCCACCGGGTGGGCCACCCATCCCGGAGGGCCCCATGGGCTGAAGTGGGAGGGGGACCAGCCCTTAGTGGGATGGTGCGCCCCCCAAGGCCCACCCCCTGCGCCTAGGGTTGGAACCCTAGGGTGGGGGGGCGCCCACTTGCCTTGGGGGGCACTCCACCCCCTTGGCCGCCGCCCCCCTTGGGAGATTCAATCTCCCAGGGCCGGCGCCCCCCCAGGGGCCTATATAAAGGGGGGGAGGGGGGCAAGAACACCCCTTGCCTTGGCGCCTCCCTCTCCCTCTCCAACACCTCCTCCTCCTCCATAGAGCTCGGCGAAGCCCTGCCGGAGTACTGCAGCTCCATCACCACCATGCCGTCGTGCTGCTGCTGGAGCCATCTTCCTCAACCTCTCCTCTCCCCTTGCTGGATCAAGAAGGAGGAGACGTTACGCCGACCGTACGTGTGTTGAACGCGGAGGTGCCGTCCGTTCGGTGCTAGAATCTCCGGTGATTTGGATCACGTCGTGTACGATTACTTCATCCCCTTTCTTTTGAACGCTTCCGCTCGCGATCTACAAAGGTATGTAGATGCATCCGATCACTCGTTGCTAGATGAACTCATAGATGGATCTTGGTGAAACCGTAGGAAAATTTTTGTTTTCTGCAACGTTCCCCAACACTAGCGTGCCTTTTCCAGTCAGTCTCCCCTCATACCGCGATTTAGGGAGACCTATCTTCTTAAGGCCAGGAATAAAGTCAACACAAAACCCGATGACATCCTCTGTTTGATGGCCCATGGAGATGCTTCCTTCTGGCCTTGCGCGATTACGGACATATTTCTTTAGGACTCCCATGAACCTCTCAAAGGGGAACATATTGTGTAAAAATACGGGCCCCAGAATGACAATCTCGTCGACTAGATGAACTAGGACATGCGTCATGATATTGAAGAAGGATTGTGGGAACACCAGCTCGAAACTGACAAGACATTGCGCCACATCACTCCTTAGCCTTGGTATGATTTCTGGATCGATCACCTTCTGAGAGATTGCATTGAGGAATGCACATAGCTTCACAATGGCTAATCGGACGTTTTCCGGTAGAAGCCCCCTCAATGCAACCGGAAGCAGTTGCGTCATAATCACGTGGCAGTCATGAGACTTTAGGTTCTGGAACTTTTTCTCTGGGATATTTATTATTCCCTTTATATTCGACGAGAAGCCAGTCGGGACCTTCATACTGAGCAGGCATTCAAAAAAGATTTCTTTCTCTTCTTTCGTAAGAGCGTAGCTGGCAGGACCTTCATACTGCTTTGGAGGCATGCCGTCTTTTTCGTGCAAACGTTGAAGGTCCTCCCGTGCCTCGGGTGTATCTTTTGTCTTTCCATACACGCCCAAGAAGCCTAGCAGGTTCACGCAAAGGTTCTTCGTCACGTGCATCATGTCGATTGAAGAGCGGACCTCTAGGTCTTTCCAGTAGTGTAGGTCCCAAAATATAGATTTCTTCTTCCACATGGGTGCGTGTCCCTCGGCGTCATTCGGAACAGCTAGTGCGCCGGGACCCTTTCCAAAGATTACGTGTAAATCATTGACCATAGCAAGTCCGTGATCACCGGTACGCATGGCGGGCTTCCTCCGGTGATCTGCCTCGCCTTTAAAATGCTTGCCTTTCTTTCGACATTGATGGTTGGTCGGAAGAAATCGACGATGGCCCAGGTACACATTCTTCCTGCATTTGTCCAGGTATATACTTTCAGTGTCATCTAAACAGTGTGTGCATGCGTGGTATCTTTTGTTTGTCTGTCCTGAAAGGTTACTGAGAGCGGGCCAATCGTTGATGGTCACGAACAACAACGCCTTTAGGTTAAATTCCTCTTTATTGTGCTCATCCCACGTACGTACACCATTTCCATTCCACAGCTGTAAAAGTTCTTCAACTAATGGCCTTAGGTACACATCAATGTCGTTGCCGGGTTGCTTAGGGCCTTGGATGAGAACTGGCATCATAATGAACTTCCGCTTCATGCACATCCAAGGGGGAAGGTTATACATACATAGAGTGACCGGCCAGGTGCTGTGATTGCTGCTCTGCTCCCCGAAAGGATTAATGCCATCCGCGCTTAAAGCAAACCATACGTTCCTTGGGTCCTTTGCAAACTCATTCCAGTACTTTCTCACGATTTTTCTCCACTGCGACCCGTCAGCCGGTGCTCTCAACTTCCCGTCTTTCTTACGGTCCTCACTGTGCCATCGCATCGACTTGGCATGCTCTCCGTTTCTGAACAAACGTTTCAACCGTGGTATTATAGGAGCATACCACATCACCTTCGCAGGAACCCTCTTCCTGCGGGGTTCGCCGTGAACATCACCAGGGTCATCTCGTCTGATCTTATACCGCAATGCACCGCATATCGGGCATGCGTTTAGATCCTTGTATGCACCGCGGTATAGGATGCAGTCATTAGGGCATGCATGTATCTTCTCCACCTCCAATCCTAGAGGGCATACGACCTTCTTTGCTACGTATGTACTATCGGGCAATTCGTTATCCTTTGGAAGCTTCTTCTTCAATATTTTCAGTAGTTTCTCAAATCCTTTGTCAGGCACAACATTCTCTGCCTTCCACTGCAGCAATTCCAGTACGGTACCGAGCTTTGTGTTGCCATCTTCGCAATTGGGGTACAACCCTTTTTTGTAATCCTCTAACATGCGATCGAACTTCAGCTTCTCCTTTTGACTTTCGCATTGCGTCCTTGCATCGACAATTACCCGGCGGAGATCATCATCATCGGGCACATCGTCTGGTTCCTCTTCATCTTCAGCAGCTTCACCCATTGTAGCATCATTGGGCACATCGTCTGGTTCCTCTTGATCTTCACCAGCTCCCCCCGTTGCAGCATCACGGTATTCAGGGGGAACGTAGTTGTCATCGTACTCTTCTTCTTCGTCGTCTTCCATCATAACCCCTATTTCTCCGTGCCTCGTCCAAACATTATAGTGTGGCATGAAACCCTTGTAAAGCAGGTGGGTGTGAAGGATTTTCCGGTTAGAGTAAGACATCGTATTCCCACAGTTAGTGCATGGACAACACATAAAACCATTCTGCTTGTTTGCCTCAGCCGCATCGAGAAACTCATGCACGCCCTTAATGTACTCGGAGGTGTGTCTGTCACCGTACATCCATTGCCGGTTCATCTGCATACATTATATATAATTAAGTGTCCAAATTAATAGAAGTTCATCATCACATTAAAACCAAAGTGCATACATAGTTCTCATCTAACAACATATAGCTCTCCAGACCATCTAATTAATTAAACCATACATTAATTAAAACAAAGGCGATCATAATCGCAACCAAGGTAACAATTGATCCAACGGCATAATGATACCAAGCCTCGGTATGAATGGCATATTTTCTAATCTTTCTAATCTTCAAGCGCATTGCATCCATCTTGATCTTGTGATCATCGACGACATCCGCAACATGCAACTCCAATATCATCTTCTCCTCCTCAATTTTTTTATTTTTTCCTTCAAGAAATTGTTTTCTTCTTCAACTAAATTTAACCTCTCGACAATAGGGTCGGTTGAAATTTCCGGTTCACATACATCCTAGATAAATAAAATATATGTCACGTTGGTCCGCATAATTATCATAAACAATAAACGAACCAATAGTTATAAAGATTAATATATATACCACATCCGAATCATAGACATGACGAGGGCCGACGGGGGCGGATACCTAAACCATCGCACTATATAAGATGCAATAATAAAAGTAAGAAAATGATACAAGTATCTATCTAAACATACAAGTAAGAATATTTTTCCTTTCAGAAAGAAGATAAGAGCAAGAGGCTCACCACGGTGGTGTCAGTGATGAGATCGGCGCGGGTGATCGACGGCGGTGAAGACAGGGGTGGGGCGTGACGGACCGCTAAATCTAGACAAATCTCGAGGAAAATGGAGCTTTGAGGTCGAGCTTCGAGAGGAGAAAGCTTAACTAGTGTGGCTCGGGCATTTCATCGAACACCTCATGTGCAAAGGAGGTGAGCTAGAGCACCATAAGCCCCTCCTCTCGCCGGCCCAGAAAAACAGAGCACTCAGTGCTCTGCTCCGGCGCGAGGGGTATATATAGGCGGCACCACTGGTCCCGGTTCGTGGCATGAACCGGGACTAGTCCTGGTTCATGCCACGAACCGGGACCAATGATGGTGGGCCAGGAGCCAGGCACATTGGTCCCGGTTCGTCCCACCAACCGGGACCAAAGGGTCCATACGAACCGGGACCAATGGCCCACGTGGCCCGGCCGGCCCCCTGGGCTCACGAACCGGGTCCAATGCCCCCATTGGTCCCGGTTCTAGATTGAACCGGGACTAATGGGCTGACCCGGCCTGGACCGTTGCCCCCTTTTTTACTAGTGGATGAAGCTAGCTAATTGATGAGTATTTCCTCCTGTTGAATATATGGCGTAACATAGCCTTACCTGGTCGCCTCCTTGTTGGCCTGTTGCTATCGACAGTTAATTATCTGTACACACAAGCCTGCATTAGCACACAGGAGAACCGGCCAGCCAGTTTAACCGCGTTTTCAGAAATATTAATTTTAGAACACATGGGCTGCTCTGCAAGAGAGAGACCATGCCAATCATCAACTGTGTCAACTGCAGGCGAGCTATATATATCCATGCCTACTCCCTACATGGCCAAAGAATCAGCTACCACTGCATAGATACTAATCAAACACACAAAGCTAGCTAAGCGATAGACGCTTAGACAGCATCGATTTCTCCAGTAGAAAAATGGCCTCCTCCAGCTTCCTTCTCTTCACTGCTATTCTTCTTGCATTGGTCTCATGGCAGGCTGTAGCTTCCGATCCTGGTCCTCTCCAAGACTTCTGTGTCACGGACAATAGCTCACGTGGTATATACCAAGTTAATTCTTTCATCGCGTCATATTTGAATCCTTTGATATGTCTAACAGTATCAATATATTCGTAAATGACTTTTTCCTTGTGTATGTGTGATTGTGTGCACTAATTCCTGAAAGTTGTTTATCTTGACATAGTGCTTGTTAACGGATTCGTCTGTAAGGACCCAAATGCTGTGACGGCGGAGGACTTCTTCCTGGCGGCCAAACTCGACATGCCTAGAGACACAAAGATGAGCAAGGTCGGGTCCAACGTGACCTTGATCAACGTCATGAAGATCGCCGGCCTCAACACGCTAGGAATCTCCCTCGCACGCATCGACTATGCACCCCTAGGCGAGAACCCTCCACACACACACCCTCGTGCCACCGAGATCCTCACCGTGCTTGAGGGTACACTCTATGTCGGCTTCGTCACGTCCAACCCGGAAAACAAGCTCTTCTCCAAGGAGCTAAGGAAGGGTGATGTGTTTGTTTTCCCACAAGGACTCATCCACTTCCAGTTTAACCCCAACCCCTACAAGCCGGCGGTCGCAATTGCCGCACTTAGCAGCCAGAACCCCGGGGCAATTACCATTGCTAACGCTGTATTTGGATCAAAGCCTATGATCTCGGATGATGTTCTCGCCAAGGCCTTTCAGGTGGATAAGAAGACCGTGGACCGGCTCCAAGCTCAGTTCTGGGCCGACAACCACAATTAATTTTGTGTTTCTATGCTCGCTAGGGTTCGACCACAAAATTATATTCTTTGTGATTGTAATTATTTATTGTATTTGGTCATGTAATTAATATATGTAATGATGTGTTTGATTCGCACATGAATAAAGTAATAATCTTATTTCCCTTGCTGTACACACCAAGTGCTTATTATTTTAGAATCCTCGATAGAATACAAGCTCTAATTTGTTCAGATTGTCGAGTGCCAGATGTCTCACGCCCCTAGCTTAGTATAGGCCAATACTAGCTGGGAAGGAGATAAGGAAACATATGTGGGGTGCTTAGCTAAATTAGGTTTTAGAGGGCGCTAAAGGTTCTTGCTTTTGTAGCTTGCCATGATAAATGTAATATCCTCATTGTCTATAAGATCATATGACCTATCGCATGTGATTATGCTCAATGATTATACCCTGATTGCGAATACAATTCTTCTCTCTATTTGTAGTGTCTTAATTGTATGATCAATTTATAGATGCATATTGTATATCTGTGCTGTAGTCTAATGTTTGACTGGTTACGACGAGAGGACAATAGATGGAATTGTATGCTATATATGAAGTGTATTGGGGGTGTATTAGCCCGGTGATATAAATTTTTGAAATCACTTTTATTTGAATGACTCACTAAGAATAAGGAGGAGTTGTTTATTATCTCATCATTATTACTATTATAGGGTGTGGTAGCGTTGGGAGGAGTATCATGTGAAGGATGTATTGGCGGTGAGTCTAGATAGGTTGGGAGAGGCCAAGATAGGCCACAGGAGGAAGGGCTGGTTGTCAGTATATTGTCTCCCTTCGCGTAGATGAGTAGCACATTTTGTGGACATGTGTAAGTGGAAGGGCTGGATGGCGACACCAGGAAGGGGGGAGTGGATTGGTGGCTTGATGGTTTAAGAAAAAGGATGGGGTGAGGTCATACTTTGATCAGCTACACTGAGATTAGGGTTGTGTGCTAGTCTCTTGGCTACATGGTTTGTTCAAATTTGCAGCGACTTTATTTACCAAATATGGTTATGTTCGTTTTGCTTAATTTCTAAAACCAACTCGTCCATAGTGCTTGCAAGTCGAGTACTTTTAGTACTAGAAATTTACCTATTTATATTAGAACATGGTTATTTGCTAGCTAATCCCGATGCTTTCTTGATGACATCTATACTGACAGGCTGCTATATTGATCACATAACATAAGAATTTCTCAGATTCAATCTGAAGTCTCATATGAAACAAACCTGGAATTAGGCACATCACAAGATCAGCAAGCCGAGGTAGAGGTGATCGACCGGTGTTATAGGGCCACAATTGAGGGGCGGTTATGACAAGGTCGGAAGCAGCAGACACTGGACACTCTCGTTCGCCTGGGTGGTCATCCGCAATATATTTTTCACCTCATGTGTGGTGGAAATTGCATTCCACAAATAACGAGATTTTAGATAAAAGGTTGATGTGCTTGATCCTGTATGCTTCCTTGCTGGATGATGCGCATGCCAAGGTTTTATTGAAGTAGAGGCAAGAGAGGATACCTATTGCCACACCACCTTGCTAGATTATTCGCCGGCCAAAGACCAAGGTAAACTTGGATAGGCTAGAGTGTGAGTGTGAATGGAATGGGGATGGACGAATTGATCTAGGGTGTTCTCTAGCTAAGGTGTGTACTACTCACAAGACATGGCGAGAGTGGCATCATAATAGCCGACGATCTTTCTCTGGCAGGTAAGGATCCAAATCCCTACGATTGAGGTAGAAATTAATAATGGGCGAGAAATTTATCCATGATGGATTGGTTACATATTATCGATGGTTTGGAATCAAACTCCTGGAGATGGTTAAAAACAATGGGGCGGAAAAACCATGAAACCACTAGTTCTTCGGCATATCTCTCGAGCAGAGTTTTGTATATACTGCATGGCTCTTATGAATGGATCGTTTAGAGACAGTGAGTGTATATATGAACATAATATACATTAATCATGCTCATATGCTAGGTGTCCCATCTAGACTTGATAGCCTATGAGGAGTTTCACATGTGAATATAACTGGAACTCCTCGTTTCTAAGATGGTTATCAAAAATAAATGAAACCTGATGGCATGATTAATTGAGATAGTAGAATATGATCGAATAACTTGGTGCTACTATGTTTACATAATATGATTTATTAAGTAGCGCACACCACATACTATTTCTCACCTAGAGCTGAGTCAAGTATTCCAGCTAGCACGCCCCACTTAAAAACACGATGACAGAGCACTAAACAGGGCGCTTGATTAGGGCAGGTGATGATGCATTATGTGTGTTGACATCACACATAACAAACTATACCAGCAAGCCTAGATGAGTCAAAAGTGGGGCCCAATACACTACGAAGCTGACAACAGTGTCGACGAGGAAGTATGAGCTCTAGAGGGGAGCAATCGTGCTTCCGAAGGACATCATTGTTGATCGTTACAACACTGAAGATGCTCAAGGCAGGGTATTTCACCTCGCCCAATTGGATCGGCTACATTGCACGCACGTGTAGTAAAAATGTATCAGCTGATGCAACTTCATCCCATCGGTGGTGAGTGCAACATCATCAGCCCCATTGACAATCTTTCCAAGCTATTGAAGGAGGCATGGTGGAGCTACAACATCACCTTATCTGTGGTGAATGAGCATCTCGTAATGGGTATGGGGCGCTATCTGAGGCTTGTATAGAGGTTCGTCTGTGGTCGAAGAACACCTGCGACATCTGTTTCAAAGTCATGGTTGAGAACATTGCAGTGGAGCTTCCGTGACGCAAGCATCATTACCACAGGTGATACTTCTTCCGGTGGTATAATTTAAGTGCCACTTGCCCCCTCTACTGCTCAAAGTTCTTCATACGTGTACTACTCAAGTAGCAGCTAGGTAGTTTTCCCTATTTATTTTAAAGGAATGTTTCCACTATTAACAATAATTGTAAATGAATTAACACAATATAATGGTAATGCTTCCATGCCATGGCCGTGTTTTTGAGTGACAAATTGCTGCCACAATAACACTTCCATTCCGCAGTAGCAACAAAAGGATTACCACATCTAATGATTGACTAGCGGGCCATAGGCAAACCACAAGAGATAATTGCATTACAATTAGTCTACAGAAGAATCATGAGGAAAGGAAGCTCATTTTTTCTGGTAGGAACAATGCTGGAAAGTAATGCGCCATATTGATTTCGCCCTTGAAAATGAACCATTTGAGATTTACTCAAGGTTGTGGTAGTTGACAAAGAGGTCCATTAGTGGCGGTGATTCTTCTTAAATCCTATGAGATGCGCCCTCGTCTCTCATGCTACATCCTCCTAGCCGGATGTGCCAAATGAGATAGTCCATTCTGTACCACTAACTTTTCGTGGTGAATAGTAGTTTCATATCATCTCCCTCTAGACTACTATTCAGATTGTGCTATTTTGTGTCCGAAGATTAAATGTAGATACGAATTTCTTCCACTTGGCAGATCTCAAGAGAGATCGACATGTACGATCCTCGATTTTTCTATAGTTTAAGCTCTGCATGCTAGCTACTCACCACAACTGAGCTATCATTGATTATGGGTAATAACTTAAATGCATTAAGAGTATGCTTAAAAATATTAATTTGTGCCATGTAATACTAGACCAACAGTTTATTCAATCGAGTATTTCAGCCATAGAGGATAAATGTTTTACAAGCTAGTACAATACAACAAACAAATATATTGTATATGAGCCAAGACGATTCTATTTTCAACGTTTGTCCATGCAAGACTTCATTAGTTCTGGTTGTCTGCCCAAAACTGAGCCTGAAGCCAGTCTACAGTCTTCTTCTCCACTTGGAACGCCTTGGCAAGAACATCGTCTGAGATTGCCGGTTTTGACCCAAACACAGCGTTGGCAATGGTGATAGCCCCAGGGTTCTGGCTGCTAAGTGCAGCAATAGCCACCGCTGGTTTGTAGGGGTTAGGGTTGAATTGGAAGTGGATGAGACCTTCTGGGAATACAAACACGTCACCCTTGTTAAGCACCTTCGACAAGAACTTGTTGTCTGGGTTGGATGTGACAAAGCCGACATAAAGGGTCCCTTCAAGCACGGTGAGGATCTCAGTGGCACGCGGGTGAGTGTGCGGTGGGTTCTCGCCTAGAGGTGCATAGTCGATGCGCGCCAGGGAGATGCCCAATGTGTTGAGGCCAGGAATCCGCATTACATTGATCAAAGTAACATTGGACCCAACTTTGTTCGTCTTTGTGTCTCTCGGCATGTCGAGTTTGGCCGCCAAGAAAAAGTCTTCGGCCTTCACATCCTTTGGGTCTTTACATACAAACCCATTAACTAGAACTGCGTAACAGAGTTCATATATATATATGTACGTCACTTGAGTCCGCCAATAGTTGTCGATTAAATACGATGCTAAATATAATCTAAGAACTATGAGAGGTACTTTATGTTCACCCAATGTTGAGAAGACATACCATGTGAGGTGTTGTCTGCGACACAGAAGTCTTGCAGGGGGCTCGGATCAGAAGCGATAGCCTGCCATGAGGCCAACGCAAGAAGAGCGAACAGAAGGACATAGGGAGAAGAGGCCATTTGAGTATCTTGTTGCTGAAAGTAGCTGTGTATGGTGCTTCGTTGTGTTGTTGGGCTGGCTTTGGGGAGGCTACGTATTTATAGCAGACGAAAGAGTAGGTGATTTTATGAAACAGTCAACCAGAACGCATATGTGTATGCATGCGTGGCCAGGTAGAAATGATCATTAATTTAATCAAGGGAGCCGGTGTAGAGTGCGTGGACCAAAACATAGCCTGAATGGATCAATTTTAGAAAGTTTCTATATATGGTGTACTACTAGCTTAGAAAACTAACCTGACGTTGTCTTGGTCTGGCATCATAAATTGTGATGCATGGATTACACCACTTTATATCGTGTCACTGTCATGCATGACGCAGGATGAAGCTATAGCTAATTGATAAATATTTTTTCGCGTTGAATATATGGCGTAACGTAGCCTTACCTGGTCGCCTCCTTGTTGGCATGTTGCTATCGACAGTTAATTACCTGTACACACAAGCTTGCATTAGCAAACAGGAGAACCGGCCAGCCAGTTTAACCGCGTTTTCAGAAATATTAATTTTAGAACACATGGGCTGCTCTGCAAGAGAGAGACCATGTCAATCGTCAACTGTGTCAACTGCAGGCGAGCTATATATATATCCATGCCTACTCCCGACATGGCCACAGAATCGGCTACCACTGCATAGATACTAATCAAACACACAAAGCTAGCTAAGATATAGACGCTTAGACAACATCGATTTCTCCAGCAGAAAAATGGCCTCCTCCAGCTTCCTTCTCTTCACTGCTATTCTTGCATTGGTCTCATGGCTGGCTTTAGCTTCTGATCCTGGTCCTCTCCAAGACTTTTGTGTGGCGGACAATAGCTCGCGTGGTATGTACCAACTTCATTCTTTCACTACTGCATATTTGAATTCTTGGATATGTCAACAATATCAATATATTTGCAATCACTTTTTCCTTGTCAGTGTATTCATCTTATTTCTCTTCATGCAGTACTTGTCAATGGATTCTTCTGTAAGGACCCAAAAGCCGTGACGGCGGAGGACTTCTTCCTGGCGGCCAAACTCGACATGCCGAGAGACACAAAGATGAGCAAGGTTGGGTCCAACGTTACCTTGGTTAACGTCATGAAGATTGCTGGCCTCAACACGCTTGGCATCTCCCTCGCACGCATCGACTACGCACCCCTAGGCGAGAACCCTCCGCACACACACCCCCGTGCCACTGAGATCCTCACCGTGCTTGAGGGTACGCTCTACGTCGGCTTCATCACGTCCAACCCGGAAAACAAGCTCTTCTCCAAGGAACTCAGGAAGGGTGATGTGTTTGTTTTCCCACAAGGACTCATCCACTTCCAGTTTAACCCCAACCCCTACAAGCCTGCGGTCGCAATTGCCGCACTTAGCAGCCAGAACCCAGGGGCAATTACCATTGCCAACGCCGTATTTGGTTCAAAGCCTATGATCTCGGATGATGTTCTCGCCAAGGCCTTTCAGGTGGAGAAGAAGACCGTGGACTGGCTCCAAGCTCAGTTCTGGGCCGACAACCACAATTAATTTTGCGTTGCACCGGGCGCTAGGATTTGGCAACAAAATTGTATTCTTTGTGATTGTAATTGTTTGGTTCAAACATGAATAAAATAATATTTTATTTTCCATTGCTCTACACAACAAGTGTTCATGGTTCTAGAACCCTCAAATGGTCGAGCACAAGCTCTAATTTCTGTGGAATCGTCAGTGTTAGATGTCTCGCACCCCTACCATATTACATGCAGATACTAGTTGGGAAGTACCGCTGCCAAAGAAACTTATGTATGGTGCTTAGCTAAATTAGGTTTGAGAGGGGCTAATGGTTCTCTGTTGTGTAGCTTGCCGTGAAAATTGTAAGATCATAAGAGTTATCATATGTGATTATGATCAATGATTATATTCTGATTATGAATAAAATTGTTCTCTTTGTTTGTAATGTCTTAATTTATAATATATTTATAGATGCACATTGTGTATTTGTGCTATTGTCTAATTTTGGACTGATTATGATGATAGCAGGGGCGGACCCGGAGCAAAAATGATCCCGTGTCCACATGTACACCATGTACGATTAGGATACCATGCAATAATATACATAAAAGTAACAGACATGAATAATTTAAAATGTCTGGCACTATAAATGCTTACCAAAGAAAGAGTAAAAGACGAGTTAATGGAGTATAATTTGGTCATGTGATGGGCCAGAATTGTAATCTTGTGTGTTATCTTCATCTTCTTAAGAAAAGTTTCCATAAATCCCCCTAGAATTTAATGATTATTACGATTGCAGAACAAACTTTATTTGCGAGTGCAAATTAAAAATAGAAATAATAAATAAAGCATATTGATCGAATCGTGTGTTTAGTTAAACTTATTTGGCATTGCTTCTTACTATCGCCGTGCGCCGCCAAGAAATAGTCCAAATACACATGAGTCATTCAAGAAAATTATACATGCTTGAATTAGAAAAACCCTAGCTATACAATTTAGAGAACAAGAATTTGATAAAATTAAACAGGTACAATACCCTTAAATTTGAAAATCCTGGTCATACAACTTAGACAAAGAGAATTACACAATTAAGATTCGTACATGACCTTACCAAGAGTCATATCTATTTCCTTTGATTATACATCGATCTGCTAACTGCAGTAGGAAATAATAGGATAGGGACAGACGGTTGTCAGCTGGTTCTGACTGAACGGACAATGACGAACGATCTCACGCCAGAGCCTGTGACAAAAGGAAGCGAGGCGAGGCGGCAAGCAGCCGAATAGCACACATACTACATTTAGATCAACGCACAGCAGGTGATCGATCCAGTTATGCACAACTGTGATTTCTGCTTAGTAAAAGAAGTGACTTTTTGATTAATCTAATTCAGAAATAAATCATGAACATGGCAGTAACAATATTAATCTCATTATGATATCTAGCCATGCAGGGTCATATTACACATACAACACATACATCTACGTAAACATCAAGCATGGTAAACACAGAGAGAAACAAATTACACCCTCCGGTCGGCAACGTCATTGCAGAGGCGGTGGCAGAGGTATTGTCCTCGGCGGCCTTTTTTGGCTTCGGTGGACTTGGTGATATTAATGGAGATGAGGACATTTGTCAAAGTAGTGGATGAAGACAAACAACGACGAGCAGTCAAGTATGAAGGGATTCAGGCAGTGGAGCTCCTTCGTTGGGATCGATGGGCTTCGTGCGGGAGCCAGGCCCCAGCAAAGGCCCAGTTAATCACATTGCACCATTTTTTCCTCTGGAGTAGACACCCTCATTGACAGCCATCCCATAGTGCTCGTACGGTAGGAAACAATCTGCACACGAGGTCTGACGGCCAAAATTGTTGAGTGCATGAGAGGGGTGAGAAAGGGCTGAGTTCTACTGCCCTTAATAGCAGATTACCTTTGTTTGGCTGGTAAGGAAATAAATCACAAGAACTAAGGCAGAAATTAATAATGGCCGAGGAATTTATCCGTGAAAGATTGGTGAAATACTACTGATGGTTCGGCATCAAACTTTGAGAGATGGTTCAGAACATTGGGGCAGAAAAACCGTCAAACTGCTTGCTTCGGCATATTTCTCCGTCAGAGTTTTGTATATACTGCATGGGTCTTATAGAACTACCGTTTAGAGAAAGTGAGTGTATACGTGAACCCAATATACATTAACCATGCTCATTTGCTAGGCGTTCCATCAAAACTAGATATGTAGCCTATGAGGAGTCACATGTTAATATAACTGGAACTCCTCTTTTTTGAGATGGTTATAAATAATATATGGACCATAATGGCATGATTAATTGAGATTGTAGAATATAATCAAATAACTGGGTGTTGCTATATTTACATAATATGATTAATAAATTAGTGCACACAACATACTATTCCGTTCCCCTAGAGCTCACCCAAGTATTTTGGCTAGCATGCCCAACTCCAAAACACAAAATTGCACTAAACGGGGTGCTTGGTCAGGGCTGTTACTATTTGTTCTGCATGACATCACACATGACAAATTATACGAGCAATCCTAGAAGAGTTGAGAGTGGGGGCCCTTACACTACTTGGCGGACAATAGTGTTGTGGAGGAAGTATGAGCTCTAGAGGGGAGCAATCATGCTTTTGAAGGACGTCATTGTTCATCGTTACACCATTGAAGGTCCACAAGACAATTATTTCATCTCACCCACTTGGATCAGCTACAATGCATGCACGTGTAGCGAAAATGTGATGGGAGTAATTCTTCAGGAAATGCATCTACAGATGCAACTTCATCTGATCAATGATGACTGGAACATCATCAACCCCATTGACAATCTCTCCAAGTTCAGGAAGGAGGCACAGTGGAGGGACGACAAGTGGTATGTGAGGGTTATGCAGAGGTTCCTCTACGGCCGTAGAACAAGTTTGATTTTTGTTGCAAGAATCATTATCACAGGTGGTGAATCCTCTGGTTGTATGATTTGAGTGTCATGTGCCCCCTCTACTGGTCAAACGTCTTCACATGTGTACTACTCGAGTGGCGACTAAGGATTTTTCCCATATTTATTTTTACAACAATGTTGCCACTTCTATAAAAAATAATTTAAATGAGTTAACATAATATAATAGTAACAATTCCCTACCATGGCCGTGTTTTCAAGTGAGAAATTACTGCCACGACAGCACTTTCACGATAGCAACGAAAGCATTAACACATCCATGCCACAACTTCACATCCACGGCATACTACACATAAAATGTCCTGAGAATGATTGACTAGTGAGCCATAGGAAAACAATGTGAGATAATTGTGTTACAACTTACAAGCAGTATATATGAGGAAGGATCATTAGATAAGGAGGTTAAGTTTGACTGGTGGGAACAATCCTGGAATGTACACCTTATTGATTTCAGGACTTGAAAACGAACCATCGGAGATTTATTCAAGGTTGTGGTGGTTGTTCCAGAGAGGCCCATTTGTGACGGTGCTTCTTCTTAAATCCTATGAGATGCGCCCTCATCTCTGACGCTACACCCTCCTAGCCAGAGATGTGCCAAATGAGGTAGCCCATTCTGTACTACTAACATTTTTGTGACGAATGGTAGTTTCATATCATCTCCCTCTAGACTACTATTTAGATTGTGTCTGTTTTTTGTCCGAATGTGTAAATTAAATGTGAATACGAATTTCTTCCACTTGGTAGATCTCAAGAGAGATCGACATGTACTATCCTCGATTTTTTTATAGTTTAAGCTCTACATGCTAGCTACTCACCACAACTATGCTATCGTTTATTATGGGTTATAACTTAAATACATTAAGAGTATGCTCATAAATATTAATTTGTTCCATGTAATACTAGACCAAAGGTTTATTCAATCGAGTATTTCAACCATAGAGGATAAATGTTTCACAGGCTAGTAAAATACAACAAACAAATATATTGTATATGAGCCAAGACGATTCTATTTTCAACGTTTGTCCATGCAAGACTTCATTAGTTCTGGTTGTCTGCCCAAAACTGAGCCTGAAGCCAATCTACAGTCTTCTTCTCCACTTGAAACGCCTTGGCAAGAACATCGTCTGAGATTGCCGGTTTTGACCCAAACACAGCGTTGGCAATGGTGATAGCCCCAGGGTTCTGGCTGCTAAGTGCAGCAATTGCCACCGCTGGTTTGTGGGGGTTAGGGTTGAATTGGAAGTGGATGAGACCTTCTGGAAATACAAACACGTCACCCTAGTTAAGCACCTTTGACAAGAACTTGTTGTCTGGGTTGGACGTGACAAAGCCGACATAAAGGGTCCCTTCAAGCACGGTGAGGATCTCAGTGGCACGCGGGTGAGTGTGTGGTGGGTTCTCGCCTAGAGGTGCATAGTCGATGCGCGCCAGGGAGATGCCCAATGTGTTGAGGCCAGGAATCCGCATTACATTGATCAAAGTAACATTGGACCCAACTTTGTTCGTCTTTGTGTCTCTCGGCATGTCGAGTTTGGCCGCCAAGAAAAAGTCTTCGGCCTTCACGTCCTTTGGGTCTTTACATACAAACCCATTAACTAGAACTGCGTAACAGAGTTCATATATATATATGTACGTCAGTCGAGTCCATCAATAGTTTGTGATTAAATACGATGCTAAATATAATCAAAGAACTATGAGAGGTACTTGATGTTCACCCAGTGCTGAGAAGACATACCATGTGAGCTGTTGTCTGCGACACAAAAGTCTTGCAAGGGGCTCGGATCAGAAGCGATAGCCTGCCATGAGGCTAACACAAGAAGAGCGAAGAGAAGGACATAGGAAGAGGAGGCCATTTGAGTTTCTTTTGCTGAAAGTAGCTGTGTTATTTGCTTCGTTGTGTTGTTGGGTTGGCTTTGGGAAGGCTATGTATTTATAGCAGAAGAAAGAGTAGGTGATTTTGTGAAACAGTGAACAAAAACGCATATGTGTATGCATGCACGGCCAGTTAGAAATGGTCATTAATTTAATTAAGGGAGCAGGTGTAGAGTGCGTGGACCAAAACATAGCCTGAATGGATCAATTTTAGGAAGTCTCTTTACGTATGGTGTACTACTAGCTTAGAAAACTGACCTGACGTTGTCTTGGTCTGGCGTGATAAATTATGATGTATGGATTACACCGCTTTATACTTTGTCACTGTCATGCATGACGTAGGATGAAGCTATAGCTAATAGATAAATATTTCTTGGCGTTGAATATATAGCTAACTAGTTGACGTAGCCTAATTACCTAGTCGCCTCACGCTTGGTTTGTTGCTACCGAGAGTTAATTAATTAGCTAGCATGCATGACGGGAGAACCGTCCAGCCAGTTTAACCGCGTCGTCAAGACATGTTAATTAGACACGTGGGTTGCTCTTCAAGAGACCATGTCAATCTAGTCAGCTGCAGCCAAGCTATATATATATATCCATAGATGGTCACAGAATCAGTTGCCACTTCTCAACACACAAAGCTAGCTACACCCTAGACAACGTCCATTTCTCCGATAGAACAAAATGGCCTCTTTGTCTTCCCCCTGCTTCCTTCTCTTCACTGCTATTCTTGCATTAGTCTCATGGCAGGCTTTAGCTTCTGATCCTGGTCCTCTCCAGGACTTCTGTGTCGCGGACAATAGCTCGCGTGGTATGTACCAAGTTCATCCTTTCATCACTGCATATTTGAGTTCTTGGATATGTCAAGCATATCAATATATTTGTAACCACTTTTTCCTTGTTTGTGTATTCATCTTATTTCTCTTCATGCAGTACTTGTTAACGGATTCGTCTGTAAGGACCCAAAAGCCGTGACGGCGGAGGACTTCTTCCTGGCGGCCAAACTCGACATGCCGAGAGACACAAAGATAAGCAAGGTTGGGTCGAACGTGACCTTGATTAACGTCATGAAGATCGCTGGCCTCAACACGCTTGGCATCTCCCTCGCACGCATCGACTATGCACCCCTAGGCGAGAACCCTCCGCACACACACCCCCGTGCCACTGAGATCCTCACTGTACTGGAAGGTACACTCTACGTCGGCTTCGTCATGTCCAACCCGGAAAACAAGCTCTTCTCCAAGGAGCTCAGGAAGGGTGATGTGTTTGTTTTCCCACAAGGACTCATCCACTTCCAGTTTAACCCCAACCCCTACAAGCCGGCGGTCGCAATTGCCGCACTTAGCAGCCAGAACCCGGGGGCAATTACCATTGCCAACGCCGTATTTGGATCAAAGCCTATGATCTCGGATGATGTTCTCGCCAAGGCCTTTCAGGTGGAGAAGAAGACCGTGGACTGGCTCCAAGCTCAGTTCTGGGCCGACAACCACAATTAATTTTGTGTTGCAATGGTCGCTAGGATTTGACAACAAAATTTTATTCTTTGTGATTGTAATTGTTTGCTTCAAACATGAATAGAATAATATTCTATTTTCCATTGCTCTAAACAACAAGTGTTCATGATTCTAGAACCATCAAATGATCCAGGACAACCTCTAATTTCTTTGGAATCATGAGTGTGGGATGTCTTGCGCCCCTAGCTTAGTATATGCAGATACTAGTTGGGAAGTACCCCTGGTAAAGAAATTTATGTATGGTTCTTAGCTAAATTTGGTTTGAGATGGGCTAACGGTTCTCTGTTGTGTAGCTTGCCGTGAAAAATGTAAGATCATAAGAGTTATCGTATGTGATTATGATCAATGATTACATTCCGATTATTAATAAAATTGTTCTCTCTATTTGTGGTGTCTTAATTTATGATATACTTATAGATGCAGATTGTGTATTTGTACTATTTGTACTATTGTCTAATGTTTGGACCCAACTATGCTTCCTTGCTAGATGATGCGCATGCCAAGGTTTTATTGAAGTAGAGGCAAGAGAGGATACCTATTGCCACACCACCTTGCTAGATTATTCGCCGGCCAAAGACCAAGGTAAACTTGGATAGGCTAGAGTGTGAGTGTGAATGGAATGGGGATGGACGAATTGATCTAGGGTGTTCTCTAGCTAAGGTGTGTACTACTCACAAGACATGGCGAGAGTGGCATCATAATAGCCGACGATCTTTCTCTGGCAGGTAAGGATCCAAATCCCTACGATTGAGGTAGAAATTAATAATGGGCGAGAAATTTATCCATGATGGATTGGTTACATATTATCGATGGTTTGGAATCAAACTCCTGGAGATGGTTAAAAACAATGGGGCGGAAAAACCATGAAACCACTAGTTCTTCGGCATATCTCTCGAGCAGAGTTTTGTATATACTGCATGGCTCTTATGAATGGATCGTTTAGAGACAGTGAGTGTATATATGAACATAATATACATTAATCATGCTCATATGCTAGGTGTCCCATCTAGACTTGATAGCCTATGAGGAGTTTCACATGTGAATATAACTGGAACTCCTCGTTTCTAAGATGGTTATCAAAAATAAATGAAACCTGATGGCATGATTAATTGAGATAGTAGAATATGATCGAATAACTTGGTGCTACTATGTTTACATAATATGATTTATTAAGTAGCGCACACCACATACTATTTCTCACCTAGAGCTGAGTCAAGTATTCCAGCTAGCACGCCCCACTTAAAAACACGATGACAGAGCACTAAACAGGGCGCTTGATTAGGGCAGGTGATGATGCATTATGTGTGTTGACATCACACATAACAAACTATACCAGCAAGCCTAGATGAGTCAAAAGTGGGGCCCAATACACTACGAAGCTGACAACAGTGTCGACGAGGAAGTATGAGCTCTAGAGGGGAGCAATCGTGCTTCCGAAGGACATCATTGTTGATCGTTACAACACTGAAGATGCTCAAGGCAGGGTATTTCACCTCGCCCAATTGGATCGGCTACATTGCACGCACGTGTAGTAAAAATGTATCAGCTGATGCAACTTCATCCCATCGGTGGTGAGTGCAACATCATCAGCCCCATTGACAATCTTTCCAAGCTATTGAAGGAGGCATGGTGGAGCTACAACATCACCTTATCTGTGGTGAATGAGCATCTCGTAATGGGTATGGGGCGCTATCTGAGGCTTGTATAGAGGTTCGTCTGTGGTCGAAGAACACCTGCGACATCTGTTTCAAAGTCATGGTTGAGAACATTGCAGTGGAGCTTCCGTGACGCAAGCATCATTACCACAGGTGATACTTCTTCCGGTGGTATAATTTAAGTGCCACTTGCCCCCTCTACTGCTCAAAGTTCTTCATACGTGTACTACTCAAGTAGCAGCTAGGTAGTTTTCCCTATTTATTTTAAAGGAATGTTTCCACTATTAACAATAATTGTAAATGAATTAACACAATATAATGGTAATGCTTCCATGCCATGGCCGTGTTTTTGAGTGACAAATTGCTGCCACAATAACACTTCCATTCCGCAGTAGCAACAAAAGGATTACCACATCTAATGATTGACTAGCGGGCCATAGGCAAACCACAAGAGATAATTGCATTACAATTAGTCTACAGAAGAATCATGAGGAAAGGAAGCTCATTTTTTCTGGTAGGAACAATGCTGGAAAGTAATGCGCCATATTGATTTCGCCCTTGAAAATGAACCATTTGAGATTTACTCAAGGTTGTGGTAGTTGACAAAGAGGTCCATTAGTGGCGGTGATTCTTCTTAAATCCTATGAGATGCGCCCTCGTCTCTCATGCTACATCCTCCTAGCCGGATGTGCCAAATGAGATAGTCCATTCTGTACCACTAACTTTTCGTGGTGAATAGTAGTTTCATATCATCTCCCTCTAGACTACTATTCAGATTGTGCTATTTTGTGTCCGAAGATTAAATGTAGATACGAATTTCTTCCACTTGGCAGATCTCAAGAGAGATCGACATGTACGATCCTCGATTTTTCTATAGTTTAAGCTCTGCATGCTAGCTACTCACCACAACTGAGCTATCATTGATTATGGGTAATAACTTAAATGCATTAAGAGTATGCTTAAAAATATTAATTTGTGCCATGTAATACTAGACCAACAGTTTATTCAATCGAGTATTTCAGCCATAGAGGATAAATGTTTTACAAGCTAGTACAATACAACAAACAAATATATTGTATATGAGCCAAGACGATTCTATTTTCAACGTTTGTCCATGCAAGACTTCATTAGTTCTGGTTGTCTGCCCAAAACTGAGCCTGAAGCCAGTCTACAGTCTTCTTCTCCACTTGGAACGCCTTGGCAAGAACATCGTCTGAGATTGCCGGTTTTGACCCAAACACAGCGTTGGCAATGGTGATAGCCCCAGGGTTCTGGCTGCTAAGTGCAGCAATAGCCACCGCTGGTTTGTAGGGGTTAGGGTTGAATTGGAAGTGGATGAGACCTTCTGGGAATACAAACACGTCACCCTTGTTAAGCACCTTCGACAAGAACTTGTTGTCTGGGTTGGATGTGACAAAGCCGACATAAAGGGTCCCTTCAAGCACGGTGAGGATCTCAGTGGCACGCGGGTGAGTGTGCGGTGGGTTCTCGCCTAGAGGTGCATAGTCGATGCGCGCCAGGGAGATGCCCAATGTGTTGAGGCCAGGAATCCGCATTACATTGATCAAAGTAACATTGGACCCAACTTTGTTCGTCTTTGTGTCTCTCGGCATGTCGAGTTTGGCCGCCAAGAAAAAGTCTTCGGCCTTCACATCCTTTGGGTCTTTACATACAAACCCATTAACTAGAACTGCGTAACAGAGTTCATATATATATATGTACGTCACTTGAGTCCGCCAATAGTTGTCGATTAAATAGGATGCTAAATATAATCTAAGAACTATGAGAGGTACTTTATGTTCACCCAATGTTGAGAAGACATACCATGTGAGGTGTTGTCTGCGACACAGAAGTCTTGCAGGGGGCTCGGATCAGAAGCGATAGCCTGCCATGAGGCCAACGCAAGAAGAGCGAACAGAAGGACATAGGGAGAAGAGGCCATTTGAGTATCTTGTTGCTGAAAGTAGCTGTGTATGGTGCTTCGTTGTGTTGTTGGGCTGGCTTTGGGGAGGCTACGTATTTATAGCAGACGAAAGAGTAGGTGATTTTATGAAACAGTCAACCAGAACGCATATGTGTATGCATGCGTGGCCAGGTAGAAATGATCATTAATTTAATCAAGGGAGCCGGTGTAGAGTGCGTGGACCAAAACATAGCCTGAATGGATCAATTTTAGAAAGTTTCTATATATGGTGTACTACTAGCTTAGAAAACTAACCTGACGTTGTCTTGGTCTGGCATCATAAATTGTGATGCATGGATTACACCACTTTATATCGTGTCACTGTCATGCATGACGCAGGATGAAGCTATAGCTAATTGATAAATATTTTTTCGCGTTGAATATATGGCGTAACGTAGCCTTACCTGGTCGCCTCCTTGTTGGCATGTTGCTATCGACAGTTAATTACCTGTACACACAAGCTTGCATTAGCAAACAGGAGAACCGGCCAGCCAGTTTAACCGCGTTTTCAGAAATATTAATTTTAGAACACATGGGCTGCTCTGCAAGAGAGAGACCATGTCAATCGTCAACTGTGTCAACTGCAGGCGAGCTATATATATATCCATGCCTACTCCCGACATGGCCACAGAATCGGCTACCACTGCATAGATACTAATCAAACACACAAAGCTAGCTAAGATATAGACGCTTAGACAACATCGATTTCTCCAGCAGAAAAATGGCCTCCTCCAGCTTCCTTCTCTTCACTGCTATTCTTGCATTGGTCTCATGGCTGGCTTTAGCTTCTGATCCTGGTCCTCTCCAAGACTTTTGTGTGGCGGACAATAGCTCGCGTGGTATGTACCAACTTCATTCTTTCACTACTGCATATTTGAATTCTTGGATATGTCAACAATATCAATATATTTGCAATCACTTTTTCCTTGTCAGTGTATTCATCTTATTTCTCTTCATGCAGTACTTGTCAATGGATTCTTCTGTAAGGACCCAAAAGCCGTGACGGCGGAGGACTTCTTCCTGGCGGCCAAACTCGACATGCCGAGAGACACAAAGATGAGCAAGGTTGGGTCCAACGTTACCTTGGTTAACGTCATGAAGATTGCTGGCCTCAACACGCTTGGCATCTCCCTCGCACGCATCGACTACGCACCCCTAGGCGAGAACCCTCCGCACACACACCCCCGTGCCACTGAGATCCTCACCGTGCTTGAGGGTACGCTCTACGTCGGCTTCATCACGTCCAACCCGGAAAACAAGCTCTTCTCCAAGGAACTCAGGAAGGGTGATGTGTTTGTTTTCCCACAAGGACTCATCCACTTCCAGTTTAACCCCAACCCCTACAAGCCTGCGGTCGCAATTGCCGCACTTAGCAGCCAGAACCCAGGGGCAATTACCATTGCCAACGCCGTATTTGGTTCAAAGCCTATGATCTCGGATGATGTTCTCGCCAAGGCCTTTCAGGTGGAGAAGAAGACCGTGGACTGGCTCCAAGCTCAGTTCTGGGCCGACAACCACAATTAATTTTGCGTTGCACCGGGCGCTAGGATTTGGCAACAAAATTGTATTCTTTGTGATTGTAATTGTTTGGTTCAAACATGAATAAAATAATATTTTATTTTCCATTGCTCTACACAACAAGTGTTCATGGTTCTAGAACCCTCAAATGGTCGAGCACAAGCTCTAATTTCTGTGGAATCGTCAGTGTTAGATGTCTCGCACCCCTACCATATTACATGCAGATACTAGTTGGGAAGTACCGCTGCCAAAGAAACTTATGTATGGTGCTTAGCTAAATTAGGTTTGAGAGGGGCTAATGGTTCTCTGTTGTGTAGCTTGCCGTGAAAATTGTAAGATCATAAGAGTTATCGTATGTGATTATGATCAATGATTATATTCTGATTATGAATAAAATTGTTCTCTTTGTTTGTAATGTCTTAATTTATAATATATTTATAGATGCACATTGTGTATTTGTGCTATTGTCTAATTTTGGACTGATTATGATGATAGCAGGGGCGGACCCGGAGCAAAAATGATCCCGTGTCCACATGTACACCATGTACGATTAGGATACCATGCAATAATATACATAAAAGTAACAGACATGAATAATTTAAAATGTCTGGCACTATAAATGCTTACCAAAGAAAGAGTAAAAGACGAGTTAATGGAGTATAATTTGGTCATGTGATGGGCCAGAATTGTAATCTTGTGTGTTATCTTCATCTTCTTAAGAAAAGTTTCCATAAATCCCCCTAGAATTTAATGATTATTACGATTGCAGAACAAACTTTATTTGCGAGTGCAAATTAAAAATAGAAATAATAAATAAAGCATATTGATCGAATCGTGTGTTTAGTTAAACTTATTTGGCATTGCTTCTTACTATCGCCGTGCGCCGCCAAGAAATAGTCCAAATACACATGAGTCATTCAAGAAAATTATACATGCTTGAATTAGAAAAACCCTAGCTATACAATTTAGAGAACAAGAATTTGATAAAATTAAACAGGTACAATACCCTTAAATTTGAAAATCCTGGTCATACAACTTAGACAAAGAGAATTACACAATTAAGATTCGTACATGACCTTACCAAGAGTCATATCTATTTCCTTTGATTATACATCGATCTGCTAACTGCAGTAGGAAATAATAGGATAGGGACAGACGGTTGTCAGCTGGTTCTGACTGAACGGACAATGACGAACGATCTCACGCCAGAGCCTGTGACAAAAGGAAGCGAGGCGAGGCGGCGAGCAGCCGAATAGCACACATACTACATTTAGAGCAACGCACAGCAGGTGATCGATCCAGTTATGCACAACTGTGATTTCTGCTTAGTAAAAGAAGTGAATTTTTGATTAATCTAATTCAGAAATAAATCATGAACATGGCAGTAACAATATTAATCTCATTATGATATCTAGCCATGCAGGGTCATATTACACATACAACACATACATCTACGTAAACATCAAGCATGGTAAACACAGAGAGAAACAAATTACACCCTCCGGTCGGCAACGTCATTGCAGAGGCGGTGGCAGAGGTATTGTCCTCGGCGGCCTTTTTTGGCTTCGGTGGACTTGGTGATATTAATGGAGATGAGGACATTTGTCAAAGTAGTGGATGAAGACAAACAACGACGAGCAGTCAAGTATGAGGCGATTCAGGCAGTGGAGCTCCTTCGTTGGGATCGATGGGCTTCGTGCGGGAGCCAGGCCCCAGCAAAGGCCCAGTTAATCACATTGCACCATTTTTTCCTCTGGAGTAGACACCCTCATTGACAGCCATCCCATAGTGCTCGTACGGTAGGAAACAATCTGCACACGAGGTCTGACGGCCAAAATTGTTGAGTGCATGAGAGGGGTGAGAAAGGGCTGAGTTCTACCGCCCTTAATAGCAGATTACCTTTGTTTGGCTGGTAAGGAAATAAATCACAAGAACTAAGGCAGAAATTAATAATGGCCGAGGAATTTATCCGTGAAAGATTGGTGAAATACTACTGATGGTTCGGCATCAAACTTTGAGAGATGGTTCAGAACATTGGGGCAGAAAAACCGTCAAACTGCTTGCTTCGGCATATTTCTCCGTCAGAGTTTTGTATATACTGCATGGGTCTTATAGAACTACCGTTTAGAGAAAGTGAGTGTATACGTGAACCCAATATACATTAACCATGCTCATTTGCTAGGCGTTCCATCAAAACTAGATATGTAGCCTATGAGGAGTCACATGTTAATATAACTGGAACTCCTCTTTTTTGAGATGGTTATAAATAATATATGGACCATAATGGCATGATTAATTGAGATTGTAGAATATAATCAAATAACTGGGTGTTGCTATATTTACATAATATGATTAATAAATTAGTGCACACAACATACTATTCCGTTCCCCTAGAGCTCACCCAAGTATTTTGGCTAGCATGCCCAACTCCAAAACACAAAATTGCACTAAACGGGGTGCTTGGTCAGGGCTGTTACTATTTGTTCTGCATGACATCACACATGACAAATTATACGAGCAATCCTAGAAGAGTTGAGAGTGGGGGCCCTTACACTACTTGGCGGACAATAGTGTTGTGGAGGAAGTATGAGCTCTAGAGGGGAGCAATCATGCTTTTGAAGGACGTCATTGTTCATCGTTACACCATTGAAGGTCCACAAGACAATTATTTCATCTCACCCACTTGGATCAGCTACAATGCATGCACGTGTAGCGAAAATGTGATGGGAGTAATTCTTCAGGAAATGCATCTACAGATGCAACTTCATCTGATCAATGATGACTGGAACATCATCAACCCCATTGACAATCTCTCCAAGTTCAGGAAGGAGGCACAGTGGAGGGACGACAAGTGGTATGTGAGGGTTATGCAGAGGTTCCTCTACGGCCGTAGAACAAGTTTGACTTTTGTTGCAAGAATCATTATCACAGGTGGTGAATCCTCTGGTTGTATGATTTGAGTGTCATGTGCCCCCTCTACTGGTCAAAGGTCTTCACATGTGTACTACTCGAGTGGCGACTAAGGATTTTTCCCATATTTATTTTTACAACAATGTTGCCACTTCTATAAAAAATAATTTAAATGAGTTAACATAATATAATAGTAACAATTCCCTACCATGGCCGTGTTTTCAAGTGAGAAATTACTGCCACGACAGCACTTTCACGATAGCAACGAAAGCATTAACACATCCATGCCACAACTTCACATCCACGGCATACTACACATAAAATGTCCTGAGAATGATTGACTAGTGAGCCATAGGAAAACCATGTGAGATAATTGTGTTACAACTTACAAGTAGTATATATGAGGAAGGATCATTAGATAAGGAGGTTAAGTTTGACTGGTGGGAACAATCCTGGAATGTACACCTTATTGATTTCAGGACTTGAAAACGAACCATCGGAGATTTATTCAAGGTTGTGGTGGTTGTTCCAGAGAGGCCCATTTGTGACGGTGCTTCTTCTTAAATCCTATGAGATGCGCCCTCATCTCTGACGCTACACCCTCCTAGCCAGAGATGTGCCAAATGAGGTAGCCCATTCTGTACTACTAACATTTTTGTGACGAATGGTAGTTTCATATCATCTCCCTCTAGACTACTATTTAGATTGTGTCTGTTTTTTGTCCGAATGTGTAAATTAAATGTGAATACGAATTTCTTCCACTTGGTAGATCTCAAGAGAGATCGACATGTACTATCCTCGATTTTTTTATAGTTTAAGCTCTACATGCTAGCTACTCACCACAACTATGCTATCGTTTATTATGGGTTATAACTTAAATACATTAAGAGTATGCTCATAAATATTAATTTGTTCCATGTAATACTAGACCAAAGGTTTATTCAATCGAGTATTTCAACCATAGAGGATAAATGTTTCACAGGCTAGTAAAATACAACAAACAAATATATTGTATATGAGCCAAGACGATTCTATTTTCAACGTTTGTCCATGCAAGACTTCATTAGTTCTGGTTGTCTGCCCAAAACTGAGCCTGAAGCCAATCTACAGTCTTCTTCTCCACTTGAAACGCCTTGGCAAGAACATCATCTGAGATTGCCGGTTTTGACCCAAACACAGCGTTGGCAATGGTGATAGCCCCAGGGTTCTGGCTGCTAAGTGCAGCAATTGCCACCGCTGGTTTGTGGGGGTTAGGGTTGAATTGGAAGTGGATGAGACCTTCTGGAAATACAAACACGTCACCCTTGTTAAGCACCTTCGACAAGAACTTGTTGTCTGGGTTGGACGTGACAAAGCCGACATAAAGGGTCCCTTCAAGCACGGTGAGGATCTCAGTGGCACGCGGGTGAGTGTGTGGTGGGTTCTCGCCTAGAGGTGCATAGTCGATGCGCGCCAGGGAGATGCCCAATGTGTTGAGGCCAGGAATCCGCATTACATTGATCAAAGTAACATTGGACCCAACTTTGTTCGTCTTTGTGTCTCTCGGCATGTCGAGTTTGGCCGCCAAGAAAAAGTCTTCGGCCTTCACGTCCTTTGGGTCTTTACATACAAACCCATTAACTAGAACTGCGTAACAGAGTTCATATATATATATGTACGTCAGTCGAGTCCATCAATAGTTTGTGATTAAATACGATGCTAAATATAATTGAAGAACTATGAGAGGTACTTGATGTTCACCCAGTGCTGAGAAGACATACCATGTGAGCTGTTGTCTGCGACACAAAAGTCTTGCAAGGGGCTCGGATCAGAAGCGATAGCCTGCCATGAGGCTAACACAAGAAGAGCGAAGAGAAGGACATAGGAAGAGGAGGCCATTTGAGTTTCTTTTGCTGAAAGTAGCTGTGTTATTTGCTTCGTTGTGTTGTTGGGTTGGCTTTGGGAAGGCTATGTATTTATAGCAGAAGAAAGAGTAGGTGATTTTGTGAAACATTCAACAAAAACGCATATGTGTATGCATGCACGGCCAGATAGAAATGGTCATTAATTTAATTAAGGGAGCAGGTGTAGAGTGCGTGGACCAAAACATAGCCTGAATGGATCAATTTTAGGAAGTCTCTTTACGTATGGTGTACTACTAGCTTAGAAAACTGACCTGACGTTGTCTTGGTCTGGCGTGATAAATTATGATGTATGGATTACACCGCTTTATACTTTGTCACTGTCATGCATGACGTAGGATGAAGCTATAGCTAATAGATAAATATTTCTTGGCGTTGAATATATAGCTAACTAGTTGACGTAGCCTAATTACCTAGTCGCCTCACGCTTGGTTTGTTGCTACCGAGAGTTAATTAATTAGCTAGCATGCATGACGGGAGAACCGTCCAGCCAGTTTAACCGCGTCGTCAAGACATGTTAATTAGACACGTGGGTTGCTCTTCAAGAGACCATGTCAATCTAGTCAGCTGCAGCCAAGCTATATATATATATCCATAGATGGTCACAGAATCAGTTGCCACTTCTCAACACACAAAGCTAGCTACACCCTAGACAACGTCCATTTCTCCGATAGAACAAAATGGCCTCTTTGTCTTCCCCCTGCTTCCTTCTCTTCACTGCTATTCTTGCATTAGTCTCATGGCAGGCTTTAGCTTCTGATCCTGGTCCTCTCCAGGACTTCTGTGTCGCGGACAATAGCTCGCGTGGTATGTACCAAGTTCATCCTTTCATCACTGCATATTTGAGTTCTTGGATATGTCAAGCATATCAATATATTTGTAACCACTTTTTCCTTGTTTGTGTATTCATCTTATTTCTCTTCATGCAGTACTTGTTAACGGATTCGTCTGTAAGGACCCAAAAGCCGTGACGGCGGAGGACTTCTTCCTGGCGGCCAAACTCGACATGCCGAGAGACACAAAGATAAGCAAGGTTGGGTCGAACGTGACCTTGATTAACGTCATGAAGATCGCTGGCCTCAACACGCTTGGCATCTCCCTCGCACGCATCGACTATGCACCCCTAGGCGAGAACCCTCCGCACACACACCCCCGTGCCACTGAGATCCTCACTGTACTGGAAGGTACACTCTACGTCGGCTTCGTCATGTCCAACCCGGAAAACAAGCTCTTCTCCAAGGAGCTCAGGAAGGGTGATGTGTTTGTTTTCCCACAAGGACTCATCCACTTCCAGTTTAACCCCAACCCCTACAAGCCGGCGGTCGCAATTGCCGCACTTAGCAGCCAGAACCCGGGGGCAATTACCATTGCCAACGCCGTATTTGGATCAAAGCCTATGATCTCGGATGATGTTCTCGCCAAGGCCTTTCAGGTGGAGAAGAAGACCGTGGACTGGCTCCAAGCTCAGTTCTGGGCCGACAACCACAATTAATTTTGTGTTGCAATGGTCGCTAGGATTTGACAACAAAATTTTATTCTTTGTGATTGTAATTGTTTGCTTCAAACATGAATAGAATAATATTCTATTTTCCATTGCTCTAAACAACAAGTGTTCATGATTCTAGAACCATCAAATGATCCAGGACAACCTCTAATTTCTTTGGAATCATGAGTGTGGGATGTCTTGCGCCCCTAGCTTAGTATATGCAGATACTAGTTGGGAAGTACCCCTGGTAAAGAAATTTATGTATGGTTCTTAGCTAAATTTGGTTTGAGATGGGCTAACGGTTCTCTGTTGTGTAGCTTGCCGTGAAAAATGTAAGATCATAAGAGTTATCGTATGTGATTATGATCAATGATTACATTCCGATTATTAATAAAATTGTTCTCTCTATTTGTGGTGTCTTAATTTATGATATACTTATAGATGCAGATTGTGTATTTGTACTATTGTCTAATGTTGGACCCAGAGCAAAAATGATCCGGTGTCCACATGTATACCATGCACGATTAGGATACCAGACAATAATATGCATCAAAGTAAGACACATGAATAATTTTAAATGTCTTGCACTATAAATGATTACAAAAAAAGAGAGCAAAAGACGAGTTAATGGAGTATCATTTGGTCATGTGATGCGCCAGCATTGTCATCTTGTGCTGATGTCTTCATCTGCTTAAGAATTTTTTTCCATAAATTCCCCTAGACTTTAATAATTATTATGAGTGCACAACAAAATTTTATTTGCGCGTGCCAATTAAAAATAGAATAATAAATAAAAACATATTGATTGAATCTTATGTTTAGTTAAACTTATTTGACATTGCTTCTTACTATCGTCGTGCGCCGCTAAGAAATAGTCCAAATACACATGAATCATTCAAGAAAATTGTACATTCTTGAATTAGAAAACCCTAGCTATACAATTTAGAGAAAAAGAATTAGATAAAATTAAACAGGTGCAATACCCTTAAATTTGAAATCCTGGTCATACAATTTAGAGAATGAGATTTACATAATTAAGATACGTACATGACCTTACCGAGAGTCATATCTATTTCCTTTGATTATACATAGATCCGCCAACTGTAGTAGCCAACAATAGGACGGGGACGGACTGTTGTCAGCTGGTTCTGATTGAACCGACAACGACGAACAATCTCACACCGGGAGCAATGAGCCTGTCACAAAAGGAGGCGAGGCGAGGCGGCGAGTAGCCGAATAGGAGAGGTACTACATTTAGAGCAACGCACAGCAGGTGATTGATCCAGTTATGCACACTTGTGATTTCGATTGAGTAAATAAGTAACTTTTTGATTAATCTAATTCAGAAATAAATCATGAACACGGGAATAAAAATATTAATCCCATTCTGATAGTGCAAGGTTGTATTATGCATGCAGCAGATACATTTACGTAAACATCAAGCATGGTAAACGCAGAAATAAATAGGAGAGATAAAAACTTATACCCTCCGGTCGGCAAGGCCATTGCGGCGGCGGTGTTGTCCTCGGCGGCCTTCTTTTTGGCTTCGGTGGACATGGTGATGTCAATGGAGACAAGGACGTATTCGAAGTAGTGGATGAACACGAACAAGGGCGAGCAGTCGGGTATGATAGGATTCAGGCAGTGGAGGACGTTGTTCCTTCATTGGGATCCATGGGCTTCGTGTGGGAGCCAGGCCCCAGCACATGCCCAGTTAACCAAGTTGCACCGTTTTTTCCAACGGAGTAGCCACCCTCAGGACAGCCATCCCATAGTGATCCTGCGGTCGGAAACGATCTGCACACGAAATCTGACGGCCAAAATTGTTGAGTGCATGAGAGGGGTGGGAAAGGGCTCAGTTTTACTGTCCTTAATAATAGTTGATTACCTTTGTCTGGCTGGTAAGGAACTAAATCACGAGAACTACAACAGAAATTAATAATGGCCGAGGAATTTATCCGTGAAAGATCGGTTAAATATTACTGACGGTTTGGAATCAAACTTTGAGAGATGGTTCAGAACATTGGTGCAGAAAAACCGTCAAACCACTTGCTTGGGCATATCTCTCTGGCAGAGCTATGTATATGCTGGAAGGGTCTTATAAAACAATCGTTTAGAGAAAGTGAGTTTATATGTGAACCCAAAATACATTAATCATGATCATTTGCTAGGCGTTCCATCAAAACTTGATATGTAGTCTATGAGGAGTCGCATGTGCATATAACTGGAACTCCTCTTTTTTGAGATGGCTATAAAAAACATATGGACCATAATGGCATGATTAATTGAGATCAAAGATATGATCGAATAACTTGGTGCTACTATATTTACATAATATGATTGATAAGTTAGTGCACACAACATACTATTCCGTTCCCCTAGAGCTCGCCCTAGTATTTTGGCTAGCATGCCCCACTCCAAAACACCAAATTGCACTAAACGCGGTGCTTGGTCAGGGCAGGTGATGATGTACTATTTGTGCCGCATGACATCACAAACTATACCAAAAATCCTTGATGAGTTGACAGTGGGGGGCCATACACTACGAGGCTGACAATAGCACCGTGGAGGAAGTATGAGCTCTTGAGGGGAGCAATCGTGCTTCTCAAGGACGTCATGGTTCATCATTACACCATTGAAGATCCACAAGGCAACATATTTCATCTCACCCACTCGGATCAGCTGCATTGCATCCACGTTTAGCGAAAATGTCATGGGAGTAATTCTTCAGACAATGCATCTAAAGATGCAACTTTATCTCATCAATGATGACTGGAACATCATCAACCCCATTGACAATCTCTCCAAGTTCAGGAAGGAAGCACCATGGAGTGACGACATCACCTTAGCTATGGTGGACGAACATCTCGTAATGGCTAATGGGTGGTGTGTGAGGGTTGTGCAGAGGTTCCTCTACAGTCGTAGAAGACGTGCGACTTTTGTTGCAACAATCATTATCACAGGTGGTATGTCCTCCGGTGGTATGATTTGGGTGTCATATCCCCCTCTACTGGTCAAAGGTCTTCACATGTGTACTACTCGAGTGGCGACTATGGATTTTCCCCATATTTATTTTTACAACAATGTTGCCACTTCTATAAAAAAAAATGTAAGTGAGTTAGCATAATATAATAGTAATGATTCCCTACCATGGCTGTGTTTTCAAGTGAGAAACTACTGCCACGGTAGCACTTTCACGGTAGCAACGAAAGCATTAACACATCCATGCCACAACCTCACACCCACGGCATGCTACACATAAAATGTCCTGACAATGATTGACCAGTGAGCCATAGGAAAACCATGTGAGATAATTGTGTTACAACTTACAAGTAGTATGCGGAAGAACCATTAGAAAAGGAGGTTAAGTTTGACTGGTGGGAACAATCCTGGAATGTAATGCGCCTTATTGATTTCAGGCGCCTTGAAAGCGAACCATCGGAGATTTACTCAAGGTTTTGGTGGTTGTTGCAAGGAGGCCCATCAGTAGCGGTGCTTCTTCTTAAATCCTATGAGATGTGCCCTCATCTCTGACGCTACACCCTCCCAGAAAGAGATGTGCCAAACAAGGTATCCATTCTGTACTACTAACATTTTTGTGATGAATAGTAGTTTCATATCATCTCCCTCTAGACTACTATTTAGATTGTGTCTGTTTTTTGTCCGAATATTAGATTAAATGTGGATACGAAGTTCTTCCACTTGGCATATCTCAAGAGAGATCGACATGTACTATCCTCAATTTTTCTATAGTTTAAGCTCTGCATGCTAGGTACTCACCACACCTGAGATATCGTTGATTATGGGTTATAACTTAAATAATTTAAGAGTATGCTTAGAAATATTAATTTGTGCCATGTAATACTAGACCAACAGTTTATTTAATCGAGTAGTTCAACCATAGAGGCAGGGCCGGCCCTAACATCTTAGAGGCCCTTGTGCGAACTTCTGAACTCCACCGGCCATGGGCCCTCGCCTTGACACGGTTCTGACTGCCACGACTATCACCAATAATGTTGTGGCAGGTGTGTAGTGGCTGCGACCCGTCGGAAGAACCGACAACGAGATTCATCCAACGAGAAAAATCATTGGTTGCATGGTGCCTAATTAGTGGAGTATTGCATGCTTCTTTTAGCTTGAATCGGAGTATTGCATGATGCATGGGGCCTAATTAAAGGAGTGTTGCATGCTTTTTAATTTTGTGGGAAGGAGTATTGCATGCTGCGACTCATACTTGCCAAACTAAATGGGATTTTTGGCTGCATGGAATGGATACACATCTCACGCTGCATAGATCCGGCATTAATATAGATCGATAATCAAGGATATTAGCAGATTGGCTGATTTCATGGGCAAAATTTTCGCCGCAGAGTTAATTCCTAGCTTGGTCGCGCAGCGGGAGTAGGTGACTGGCTGAATGGTTGTCTCTTGGCTGGTCATTTTACCTTCTCTATCTTTTCTTCTTCCTAATATGCTTATATATCTATTAGAGACATGCAAACGGATGGGCCCCTGCTTGGGCTGGGCCCTAGGCGGCCGCACTCCTCGCCATGCCCCAGGGCCGGCCCTGCATAGAGGATAAATGTTTTACAAGCTAGTACAATAAAACAAACAAATATATTGTATATGATCCAAGACGGTTCTATTTTCAACATTTGTCCATGCAAGACTTCATTAGTTCTGGTTGTCTGCCCAAAACTGAGCCTGAAGCCAGTCTACAGTCTTCTTCTCCACTTGGAACGCCTTGGCAAGAACATCGTCTGAGATTGCCGGTTTTGACCCAAACACAGCGTTGGCAATGGTGATTGCCCCAGGGTTCTGGCTGCTAAGTGCAGCAATTGCCACCGCTAGTTTGTGGGGGTTAGGGTTGAATTGGAAGTGGATGAGACCTTCTGGGAATACAAACACGTCACCCTTGTTAAGCACCTTCGACAAGAACTTGTTGTCTGGGTTGGACGTGACAAAGCCGACATAAAGGGTCCCTTCAAGCACGGTGAGGATCTCAGTGGCACGCGGGTGAGTGTGTGGTGGGTTCTCGCCTAGAGGTGCATAGTCGATGCGCGCCAGGGAGATGCCCAATGTGTTGAGGCCAGGAATCCGCATTACATTGATCAAAGTAACATTGGACCCAACTTTGTTCGTCTTTGTGTCTCTCGGCATGTCGAGTTTGGCCGCCAAGAAAAAGTCTTCGGCCTTCACGTCCTTTGGGTCTTTACATACAAACCCATTAACTAGAACTGCGTAACAGAGTTCATATATATATATATATATGTACGTCAGTCGAGTCCATCAATAGTTTGTGATTAAATACGATGCTAAATATAATCGAAGAACTATGAGAGGTACTTGATGTTCACCCAGTGCTGAGAAGACATACCATGTGAGCTGTTGTCTGCGACACAAAAGTCTTGCAAGGGGCTCGGATCAGAAGCGATAGCCTGCCATGAGGCTAACACAAGAAGAGCGAAGAGAAGGACATAGGAAGAGGAGGCCATTTGAGTTTCTTTTGCTGAAAGTAGCTGTGTTATTTGCTTCGTTGTGTTGTTGGGTTGGCTTTGGGAAGGCTATGTATTTATAGCAGAAGAAAGAGTAGGTGATTTTGTGAAACATTCAACAAAAACGCATATGTGTATGCATGCACGGCCAGGTAGAAATGGTCATTAATTTAATTAAGGGAGCAGGTGTAGAGTGCGTGGACCAAAACATAGCCTGAATGGATCAATTTTAGGAAGTCTCTTTACGTATGGTGTACTACTAGCTTAGAAAACTGACCTGACGTTGTCTTGGTCTGGCGTGATAAATTATGATGTATGGATTACACCGCTTTATACTTTGTCACTGTCATGCATGACGTAGGATGAAGCTATAGCTAATAGATAAATATTTCTTGGCGTTGAATATATAGCTAACTAGTTGACGTAGCCTAATTACCTAGTCGCCTCACGCTTGGTTTGTTGCTACCGAGAGTTAATTAATTAGCTAGCATGCATGACGGGAGAACCGTCCAGCCAGTTTAACCGCGTCGTCAAGACATGTTAATTAGACACGTGGGTTGCTCTTCAAGAGACCATGTCAATCTAGTCAGCTGCAGCCAAGCTATATATATATATCCATAGATGGTCACAGAATCAGTTGCCACTTCTCAACACACAAAGCTAGCTACACCCTAGACAACGTCCATTTCTCCGATAGAACAAGATGGCCTCTTTGTCTTCCCCCTGCTTCCTTCTCTTCACTGCTATTCTTGCATTAGTCTCATGGCAGGCTTTAGCTTCTGATCCTGGTCCTCTCCAGGACTTCTGTGTCGCGGACAATAGCTCGCGTGGTATGTACCAAGTTCATCCTTTCATCACTGCATATTTGAGTTCTTGGATATGTCAAGCATATCAATATATTTGTAACCACTTTTTCCTTGTTTGTGTATTCATCTTATTTCTCTTCATGCAGTACTTGTTAACGGATTCGTCTGTAAGGACCCAAAAGCCGTGACGGCGGAGGACTTCTTCCTGGCGGCCAAACTCGACATGCCGAGAGACACAAAGATAAGCAAGGTTGGGTCGAACGTGACCTTGATTAACGTCATGAAGATCGCTGGCCTCAACACGCTTGGCATCTCCCTCGCACGCATCGACTATGCACCCCTAGGCGAGAACCCTCCGCACACACACCCCCGTGCCACTGAGATCCTCACTGTACTGGAAGGTACACTCTACGTCGGCTTCGTCATGTCCAACCCGGAAAACAAGCTCTTCTCCAAGGAGCTCAGGAAGGGTGATGTGTTTGTTTTCCCACAAGGACTCATCCACTTCCAGTTTAACCCCAACCCCTACAAGCCGGCGGTCGCAATTGCCGCACTTAGCAGCCAGAACCCGGGGGCAATTACCATTGCCAACGCCGTATTTGGATCAAAGCCTATGATCTCGGATGATGTTCTCGCCAAGGCCTTTCAGGTGGAGAAGAAGACCGTGGACTGGCTCCAAGCTCAGTTCTGGGCCGACAACCACAATTAATTTTGTGTTGCAATGGTCGCTAGGATTTGACAACAAAATTTTATTCTTTGTGATTGTAATTGTTTGCTTCAAACATGAATAGAATAATATTCTATTTTCCATTGCTCTAAACAACAAGTGTTCATGATTCTAGAACCATCAAATGATCTAGGACAACCTCTAATTTCTTTGGAATCATGAGTGTGGGATGTCTTGCGCCCCTAGCTTAGTATATGCAGATACTAGTTGGGAAGTACCCCTGGTAAAGAAATTTATGTATGGTTCTTAGCTAAATTTGGTTTGAGATGGGCTAACGGTTCTCTGTTGTGTAGCTTGCCGTGAAAAATGTAAGATCATAAGAGTTATCGTATGTGATTATGATCAATGATTACATTCCGATTATTAATAAAATTGTTCTCTCTATTTGTGGTGTCTTAATTTATGATATACTTATAGATGCAGATTGTGTATTTGTACTATTGTCTAATGTTGGACCCAGAGCAAAAATGATCCGGTGTCCACATGTATACCATGCACGATTAGGATACCAGACAATAATATGCATCAAAGTAAGACACATGAATAATTTTAAATGTCTTGCACTATAAATGATTACAAAAAAAGAGAGCAAAAGACGAGTTAATGGAGTATCATTTGGTCATGTGATGCGCCAGCATTGTCATCTTGTGCTGATGTCTTCATCTGCTTAAGAATTTTTTTCCATAAATTCCCCTATACTTTAATAATTATTATGAGTGCACAACAAAATTATTATGAGTGCGAAAATGTCATGGGAGTAATTCTTCAGACAATGCATCTAAAGATGCAACTTTATCTCATCAATGATGACTGGAACATCATCAACCCCATTGACAATCTCTCCAAGTTCAGGAAGGAAGCACCATGGAGTGACGACATCACCTTAGCTATGGTGGACGAACATCTCGTAATGGCTAATGGGTGGTGTGTGAGGGTTGTGCAGAGGTTCCTCTACAGTCGTAGAAGACGTGCGACTTTTGTTGCAACAATCATTATCACAGGTGGTATGTCCTCCGGTGGTATGATTTGGGTGTCATATCCCCCTCTACTGGTCAAAGGTCTTCACATGTGTACTACTCGAGTGGCGACTATGGATTTTCCCCATATTTATTTTTACAACAATGTTGCCACTTCTATAAAAAAAATGTAAGTGAGTTAGCATAATATAATAGTAATGATTCCCTACCATGGCTGTGTTTTCAAGTGAGAAACTACTGCCACGGTAGCACTTTCACGGTAGCAACGAAAGCATTAACACATCCATGCCACAACCTCACACCCACGGCATGCTACACATAAAATGTCCTGACAATGATTGACCAGTGAGCCATAGGAAAACCACGTGAGATAATTGTGTTACAACTTACAAGTAGTATGCGGAAGAACCATTAGAAAAGGAGGTTAAGTTTGACTGGTGGGAACAATCCTGGAATGTAATGCGCCTTATTGATTTCAGGCGCCTTGAAAGCGAACCATCGGAGATTTACTCAAGGTTTTGGTGGTTGTTGCAAGGAGGCCCATCAGTAGCGGTGCTTCTTCTTAAATCCTATGAGATGTGCCCTCATCTCTGACGCTACACCCTCCCAGAAAGAGATGTGCCAAACAAGGTATCCATTCTGTACTACTAACATTTTTGTGATGAGTAGTAGTTTCATATCATCTCCCTCTAGACTACTATTTAGATTGTGTCTGTTTTTTGTCCGAATATTAGATTAAATGTGGATACGAAGTTCTTCCACTTGGCATATCTCAAGAGAGATCGACATGTACTATCCTCAATTTTTCTATAGTTTAAGCTCTGCATGCTAGGTACTCACCACACCTGAGATATCGTTGATTATGGGTTATAACTTAAATAAATTAAGAGTATGCTTAGAAATATTAATTTGTGCCATGTAATACTAGACCAACAGTTTATTTAATCGAGTAGTTCAACCATAGAGGATAAATGTTTTACAAGCTAGTACAATAAAACAAACAAATATATTGTATATGATCCAAGACGGTTCTATTTTCAACATTTGTCCATGCAAGACTTCATTAGTTCTGGTTGTCTGCCCAAAACTGAGCCTGAAGCCAGTCTACAGTCTTCTTCTCCACTTGGAACGCCTTGGCAAGAACATCGTCTGAGATTGCCGGTTTTGACCCAAACACAGCGTTGGCAATGGTGATTGCCCCAGGGTTCTGGCTGCTAAGTGCAGCAATTGCCACCGCTAGTTTGTGGGGGTTAGGGTTGAATTGGAAGTGGATGAGACCTTCTGGGAATACAAACACGTCACCCTTGTTAAGCACCTTCGACAAGAACTTGTTGTCTGGGTTGGACGTGACAAAGCCGACATAAAGGGTCCCTTCAAGCACGGTGAGGATCTCAGTGGCACGCGGGTGAGTGTGTGGTGGGTTCTCGCCTAGAGGTGCATAGTCGATGCGCGCCAGGGAGATGCCCAATGTGTTGAGGCCAGGAATCCGCATTACATTGATCAAAGTAACATTGGACCCAACTTTGTTCGTCTTTGTGTCTCTCGGCATGTCGAGTTTGGCCGCCAAGAAAAAGTCTTCGGCCTTCACGTCCTTTGGGTCTTTACATACAAACCCATTAACTAGAACTGCGTAACAGAGTTCATATATATATATATATATATATATATATATATATATATATATATATATATATATATATATGTACGTCAGTCGAGTCCATCAATAGTTTGTGATTAAATACGATGCTAAATATAATCGAAGAACTATGAGAGGTACTTGATGTTCACCCAGTGCTGAGAAGACATACCATGTGAGCTGTTGTCTGCGACACAAAAGTCTTGCAAGGGGCTCGGATCAGAAGCGATAGCCTGCCATGAGGCTAACACAAGAAGAGCGAAGAGAAGGACATAGGAAGAGGAGGCCATTTGAGTTTCTTTTGCTGAAAGTAGCTGTGTTATTTGCTTCGTTGTGTTGTTGGGTTGGCTTTGGGAAGGCTATGTATTTATAGCAGAAGAAAGAGTAGGTGATTTTGTGAAACAGTGAACAAAAACGCATATGTGTATGCATGCACGGCCAGTTAGAAATGGTCATTAATTTAATTAAGGGAGCAGGTGTAGAGTGCGTGGACCAAAACATAGCCTGAATGGATCAATTTTAGGAAGTCTCTTTACGTATGGTGTACTACTAGCTTAGAAAACTGACCTGACGTTGTCTTGGTCTGGCGTGATAAATTATGATGTATGGATTACACCGCTTTATACTTTGTCACTGTCATGCATGACGTAGGATGAAGCTATAGCTAATAGATAAATATTTCTTGGCGTTGAATATATAGCTAACTAGTTGACGTAGCCTAATTACCTAGTCGCCTCACGCTTGGTTTGTTGCTACCGAGAGTTAATTAATTAGCTAGCATGCATGACGGGAGAACCGTCCAGCCAGTTTAACCGCGTCGTCAAGACATGTTAATTAGACACGTGGGTTGCTCTTCAAGAGACCATGTCAATCTAGTCAGCTGCAGCCAAGCTATATATATATATCCATAGATGGTCACAGAATCAGTTGCCACTTCTCAACACACAAAGCTAGCTACACCCTAGACAACGTCCATTTCTCCGATAGAACAAAATGGCCTCTTTGTCTTCCCCCTGCTTCCTTCTCTTCACTGCTATTCTTGCATTAGTCTCATGGCAGGCTTTAGCTTCTGATCCTGGTCCTCTCCAGGACTTCTGTGTCGCGGACAATAGCTCGCGTGGTATGTACCAAGTTCATCCTTTCATCACTGCATATTTGAGTTCTTGGATATGTCAAGCATATCAATATATTTGTAACCACTTTTTCCTTGTTTGTGTATTCATCTTATTTCTCTTCATGCAGTACTTGTTAACGGATTCGTCTGTAAGGACCCAAAAGCCGTGACGGCGGAGGACTTCTTCCTGGCGGCCAAACTCGACATGCCGAGACACACAAAGATAAGCAAGGTTGGGTCGAACGTGACCTTGATTAACGTCATGAAGATCGCTGGCCTCAACACGCTTGGCATCTCCCTCGCACGCATCGACTATGCACCCCTAGGCGAGAACCCTCCGCACACACACCCCCGTGCCACTGAGATCCTCACTGCACTGGAAGGTACACTCTACGTCGGCTTCGTCATGTCCAACCCGGAAAACAAGCTCTTCTCCAAGGAGCTCAGGAAGGGTGATGTGTTTGTTTTCCCACAAGGACTCATCCACTTCCAGTTTAACCCCAACCCCTACAAGCCGGCGGTCGCAATTGCCGCACTTAGCAGCCAGAACCCGGGGGCAATTACCATTGCCAACGCCGTATTTGGATCAAAGCCTATGATCTCGGATGATGTTCTCGCCAAGGCCTTTCAGGTGGAGAAGAAGACCGTGGACTGGCTCCAAGCTCAGTTCTGGGCCGACAACCACAATTAATTTTGTGTTGCAATGGTCGCTAGGATTTGACAACAAAATTTTATTCTTTGTGATTGTAATTGTTTGCTTCAAACATGAATAGAATAATATTCTATTTTCCATTGCTCTAAACAACAAGTGTTCATGATTCTAGAACCATCAAATGATCCAGGACAACCTCTAATTTCTTTGGAATCATGAGTGTGGGATGTCTTGCGCCCCTAGCTTAGTATATGCAGATACTAGTTGGGAAGTACCCCTGGTAAAGAAATTTATGTATGGTTCTTAGCTAAATTTGGTTTGAGATGGGCTAACGGTTCTCTGTTGTGTAGCTTGCCGTGAAAAATGTAAGATCATAAGAGTTATCGTATGTGATTATGATCAATGATTACATTCCGATTATTAATAAAATTGTTCTCTCTATTTGTGGTGTCTTAATTTATGATATACTTATAGATGCAGATTGTGTATTTGTACTATTGTCTAATGTTGGACCCAGAGCAAAAATGATCCGGTGTCCACATGTATACCATGCACGATTAGGATACCAGACAATAATATGCATCAAAGTAAGACACATGAATAATTTTAAATGTCTTGCACTATAAATGATTACAAAAAAAAGAGAGCAAAAGACGAGTTAATGGAGTATCATTTGGTCATGTGATGCGCCAGCATTGTCATCTTGTGCTGATGTCTTCATCTGCTTAAGAATTTTTTTCCATAAATTCCCCTAGACTTTAATAATTATTATGAGTGCACAACAAAATTTTATTTGCGCGTGCCAATTAAAAATAGAATAATAAATAAAAACATATTGATTGAATCTTATATTTAGTTAAACTTATTTGACATTGCTTCTTACTATCGTCGTGCGCCGCTAAGAAATAGTCCAAATACACATGAATCATTCAAGAAAATTGTACATTCTTGAATTAGAAAACCCTAGCTATACAATTTAGAGAAAAAGAATTAGATAAAATTAAACAGGTGCAATACCCTTAAATTTGAAATCCTGGTCATACAATTTAGAGAATGAGATTTACATAATTAAGATACGTACATGACCTTACCGAGAGTCATATCTATTTCCTTTGATTATACATAGATCCGCCAACTGTAGTAGCCAACAATAGGACGGGGACGGACTGTTGTCAGCTGGTTCTGATTGAACCGACAACGACGAACAATCTCACACCGGGAGCAATGAGCCTGTCACAAAAGGAGGCGAGGCGAGGCGGCGAGTAGCCGAATAGGAGAGGTACTACATTTAGAGCAACGCACAGCAGGTGATTGATCCAGTTATGCACACTTGTGATTTCGATTGAGTAAATAAGTAACTTTTTGATTAATCTAATTCAGAAATAAATCATGAACACGGGAATAAAAATATTAATCCCATTCTGATAGTGCAAGGTTGTATTATGCATGCAGCAGATACATTTACGTAAACATCAAGCATGGTAAACGCAGAAATAAATAGGAGAGATAAAAACTTATACCCTCCGGTCGGCAAGGCCATTGCGGCGGCGGTGTTGTCCTCGGCGGCCTTCTTTTTGGCTTCGGTGGACATGGTGATGTCAATGGAGACAAGGACGTATTCGAAGTAGTGGATGAACACGAACAAGGGCGAGCAGTCGGGTATGATAGGATTCAGGCAGTGGAGGACGTTGTTCCTTCATTGGGATCCATGGGCTTCGTGTGGGAGCCAGGCCCCAGCACATGCCCAGTTAACCAAGTTGCACCGTTTTTTCCAACGGAGTAGCCACCCTCAGGACAGCCATCCCATAGTGATCCTGCGGTCGGAAACGATCTGCACACGAAATCTGACGGCCAAAATTGTTGAGTGCATGAGAGGGGTGGGAAAGGGCTCAGTTTCACTGTCCTTAATAATAGTTGATTACCTTTGTCTGGCTGGTAAGGAACTAAATCACGAGAACTACAACAGAAATTAATAATGGCCGAGGAATTTATCCGTGAAAGATCGGTTAAATATTACTGACGGTTTGGAATCAAACTTTGAGAGATGGTTCAGAACATTGGTGCAGAAAAACCGTCAAACCACTTGCTTGGGCATATCTCTCTGGCAGAGCTATGTATATGCTGGAAGGGTCTTATAAAACAATCGTTTAGAGAAAGTGATTTTATATGTGAACCCAAAATACATTAATCATGATCATTTGCTAGGCGTTCCATCAAAACTTGATATGTAGTCTATGAGGAGTCGCATGTGCATATAACTGGAACTCCTCTTTTTTGAGATGGCTATAAAAAACATATGGACCATAATGGCATGATTAATTGAGATCAAAGATATGATCGAATAACTTGGTGCTACTATATTTACATAATATGATTGATAAGTTAGTGCACACAACATACTATTCCGTTCCCCTAGAGCTCGCCCTAGTATTTTGGCTAGCATGCCCCACTCCAAAACACCAAATTGCACTAAACGCGGTGCTTGGTCAGGGCAGGTGATGATGTACTATTTGTGCCGCATGACATCACAAACTATACCAAAAATCCTTGATGAGTTGACAGTGGGGGGCCATACACTACGAGGCTGACAATAGCACCGTGGAGGAAGTATGAGCTCTTGAGGGGAGCAATCGTGCTTCTCAAGGACGTCATGGTTCATCATTACACCATTGAAGATCCACAAGGCAACATATTTCATCTCACCCACTCGGATCAGCTGCATTGCATCCACGTTTAGCGAAAATGTCATGGGAGTAATTCTTCAGACAATGCATCTAAAGATGCAACTTTATCTCATCAATGATGACTGGAACATCATCAACCCCATTGACAATCTCTCCAAGTTCAGGAAGGAAGCACCATGGAGTGACGACATCACCTTAGCTATGGTGGACGAACATCTCGTAATGGCTAATGGGTGGTGTGTGAGGGTTGTGCAGAGGTTCCTCTACAGTCGTAGAAGACGTGCGACTTTTGTTGCAACAATCATTATCACAGGTGGTATGTCCTCCGGTGGTATGATTTGGGTGTCATATCCCCCTCTACTGGTCAAAGGTCTTCACATGTGTACTACTCGAGTGGCGACTATGGATTTTCCCCATATTTATTTTTACAACAATGTTGCCACTTCTATAAAAAAAATGTAAGTGAGTTAGCATAATATAATAGTAATGATTCCCTACCATGGCTGTGTTTTCAAGTGAGAAACTACTGCCACGGTAGCACTTTCACGGTAGCAATGAAAGCATTAACACATCCATGCCACAACCTCACACCCACGGCATGCTACACATAAAATGTCCTGGCAATGATTGACCAGTGAGCCATAGGAAAACCACGTGAGATAATTGTGTTACAACTTACAAGTAGTATGCGGAAGAACCATTAGAAAAGGAGGTTAAGTTTGACTGGTGGGAACAATCCTGGAATGTAATGCGCCTTATTGATTTCAGGCGCCTTGAAAGCGAACCATCGGAGATTTACTCAAGGTTTTGGTGGTTGTTGCAAGGAGGCCCATCAGTAGCGGTGCTTCTTCTTAAATCCTATGAGATGTGCCCTCATCTCTGACGCTACACCCTCCCAGAAAGAGATGTGCCAAACAAGGTATCCATTCTGTACTACTAACATTTTTGTGATGAATAGTAGTTTCATATCATCTCCCTCTAGACTACTATTTAGATTGTGTCTGTTTTTTGTCCGAATATTAGATTAAATGTGGATACGAAGTTCTTCCACTTGGCATATCTCAAGAGAGATCGACATGTACTATCCTCAATTTTTCTATAGTTTAAGCTCTGCATGCTAGGTACTCACCACACCTGAGATATCGTTGATTATGGGTTATAACTTAAATAATTTAAGAGTATGCTTAGAAATATTAATTTGTGCCATGTAATACTAGACCAACAGTTTATTTAATCGAGTAGTTCAACCATAGAGGATAAATGTTTTACAAGCTAGTACAAGAAAACAAACAAATATATTGTATATGATCCAAGACGGTTCTATTTTCAACATTTGTCCATGCAAGACTTCATTAGTTCTGGTTGTCTGCCCAAAACTGAGCCTGAAGCCAGTCTACAGTCTTCTTCTCCACTTGGAACGCCTTGGCAAGAACATCGTCTGAGATTGCCGGTTTTGACCCAAACACAGCGTTGGCAATGGTGATTGCCCCAGGGTTCTGGCTGCTAAGTGCAGCAATTGCCACCGCTAGTTTGTGGGGGTTAGGGTTGAATTGGAAGTGGATGAGACCTTCTGGGAATACAAACACGTCACCCTTGTTAAGCACCTTCGACAAGAACTTGTTGTCTGGGTTGGACGTGACAAAGCCGACATAAAGGGTCCCTTCAAGCACGGTGAGGATCTCAGTGGCACGCGGGTGAGTGTGTGGTGGGTTCTCGCCTAGAGGTGCATAGTCGATGCGCGCCAGGGAGATGCCCAATGTGTTGAGGCCAGGAATCCGCATTACATTGATCAAAGTAACATTGGACCCAACTTTGTTCGTCTTTGTGTCTCTCGGCATGTCGAGTTTGGCCGCCAAGAAAAAGTCTTCGGCCTTCACGTCCTTTGGGTCTTTACATACAAACCCATTAACTAGAACTGCGTAACAGAGTTCATATATATATATGTACGTCAGTCGAGTCCATCAATAGTTTGTGATTAAATACGATGCTAAATATAATTGAAGAACTATGAGAGGTACTTGATGTTCACCCAGTGCTGAGAAGACATACCATGTGAGCTGTTGTCTGCGACACAAAAGTCTTGCAAGGGGCTCGGATCAGAAGCGATAGCCTGCCATGAGGCTAACACAAGAAGAGCGAAGAGAAGGACATAGGAAGAGGAGGCCATTTGAGTTTCTTTTGCTGAAAGTAGCTGTGTTATTTGCTTCGTTGTGTTGTTGGGTTGGCTTTGGGAAGGCTATGTATTTATAGCAGAAGAAAGAGTAGGTGATTTTGTGAAACATTCAACAAAAACGCATATGTGTATGCATGCACGGCCAGATAGAAATGGTCATTAATTTAATTAAGGGAGCAGGTGTAGAGTGCGTGGACCAAAACATAGCCTGAATGGATCAATTTTAGGAAGTCTCTTTACGTATGGTGTACTACTAGCTTAGAAAACTGACCTGACGTTGTCTTGGTCTGGCGTGATAAATTATGATGTATGGATTACACCGCTTTATACTTTGTCACTGTCATGCATGACGTAGGATGAAGCTATAGCTAATAGATAAATATTTCTTGGCGTTGAATATATAGCTAACTAGTTGACGTAGCCTAATTACCTAGTCGCCTCACGCTTGGTTTGTTGCTACCGAGAGTTAATTAATTAGCTAGCATGCATGACGGGAGAACCGTCCAGCCAGTTTAACCGCGTCGTCAAGACATGTTAATTAGACACGTGGGATGCTCTTCAAGAGACCATGTCAATCTAGTCAGCTGCAGCCAAGCTATATATATATATCCATAGATGGTCACAGAATCAGTTGCCACTTCTCAACACACAAAGCTAGCTACACCCTAGACAACGTCCATTTCTCCGATAGAACAAAATGGCCTCTTTGTCTTCCCCCTGCTTCCTTCTCTTCACTGCTATTCTTGCATTAGTCTCATGGCAGGCTTTAGCTTCTGATCCTGGTCCTCTCCAGGACTTCTGTGTCGCGGACAATAGCTCGCGTGGTATGTACCAAGTTCATCCTTTCATCACTGCATATTTGAGTTCTTGGATATGTCAAGCATATCAATATATTTGTAACCACTTTTTCCTTGTTTGTGTATTCATCTTATTTCTCTTCATGCAGTACTTGTTAACGGATTCGTCTGTAAGGACCCAAAAGCCGTGACGGCGGAGGACTTCTTCCTGGCGGCCAAACTCGACATGCCGAGAGACACAAAGATAAGCAAGGTTGGGTCGAACGTGACCTTGATTAACGTCATGAAGATCGCTGGCCTCAACACGCTTGGCATCTCCCTCGCACGCATCGACTATGCACCCCTAGGCGAGAACCCTCCGCACACACACCCCCGTGCCACTGAGATCCTCACTGTACTGGAAGGTACACTCTACGTCGGCTTCGTCATGTCCAACCCGGAAAACAAGCTCTTCTCCAAGGAGCTCAGGAAGGGTGATGTGTTTGTTTTCCCACAAGGACTCATCCACTTCCAGTTTAACCCCAACCCCTACAAGCCGGCGGTCGCAATTGCCGCACTTAGCAGCCAGAACCCGGGGGCAATTACCATTGCCAACGCCGTATTTGGATCAAAGCCTATGATCTCGGATGATGTTCTCGCCAAGGCCTTTCAGGTGGAGAAGAAGACCGTGGACTGGCTCCAAGCTCAGTTCTGGGCCGACAACCACAATTAATTTTGTGTTGCAATGGTCGCTAGGATTTGACAACAAAATTTTATTCTTTGTGATTGTAATTGTTTGCTTCAAACATGAATAGAATAATATTCTATTTTCCATTGCTCTAAACAACAAGTGTTCATGATTCTAGAACCATCAAATGATCCAGGACAACCTCTAATTTCTTTGGAATCATGAGTGTGGGATGTCTTGCGCCCCTAGCTTAGTATATGCAGATACTAGTTGGGAAGTACCCCTGGTAAAGAAATTTATGTATGGTTCTTAGCTAAATTTGGTTTGAGATGGGCTAACGGTTCTCTGTTGTGTAGCTTGCCGTGAAAAATGTAAGATCATAAGAGTTATCGTATGTGATTATGATCAATGATTACATTCCGATTATTAATAAAATTGTTCTCTCTATTTGTGGTGTCTTAATTTATGATATACTTATAGATGCAGATTGTGTATTTGTACTATTGTCTAATGTTGGACCCAGAGCAAAAATGATCCGGTGTCCACATGTATACCATGCACGATTAGGATACCAGACAATAATATGCATCAAAGTAAGACACATGAATAATTTTAAATGTCTTGCACTATAAATGATTACAAAAAAAAGAGAGCAAAAGACGAGTTAATGGAGTATCATTTGGTCATGTGATGCGCCAGCATTGTCATCTTGTGCTGATGTCTTCATCTGCTTAAGAATTTTTTTCCATAAATTCCCCTAGACTTTAATAATTATTATGAGTGCACAACAAAATTTTATTTGCGCGTGCCAATTAAAAATAGAATAATAAATAAAAACATATTGATTGAATCTTATGTTTAGTTAAACTTATTTGACATTGCTTCTTACTATCGTCGTGCGCCGCTAAGAAATAGTCCAAATACACATGAATCATTCAAGAAAATTGTACATTCTTGAATTAGAAAACCCTAGCTATACAATTTAGAGAAAAAGAATTAGATAAAATTAAACAGGTGCAATACCCTTAAATTTGAAATCCTGGTCATACAATTTAGAGAATGAGATTTACATAATTAAGATACGTACATGACCTTACCGAGAGTCATATCTATTTCCTTTGATTATACATAGATCCGCCAACTGTAGTAGCCAACAATAGGACGGGGACGGACTGTTGTCAGCTGGTTCTGATTGAACCGACAACGACGAACAATCTCACACCGGGAGCAATGAGCCTGTCACAAAAGGAGGCGAGGCGAGGCGGCGAGTAGCCGAATAGGAGAGGTACTACATTTAGAGCAACGCACAGCAGGTGATTGATCCAGTTATGCACACTTGTGATTTCGATTGAGTAAATAAGTAACTTTTTGATTAATATAATTCAGAAATAAATCATGAACACGGGAATAAAAATATTAATCCCATTCTGATAGTGCAAGGTTGTATTATGCATGCAGCAGATACATTTACGTAAACATCAAGCATGGTAAACGCAGAAATAAATAGGAGAGATAAAAACTTATACCCTCCGGTCGGCAAGGCCATTGCGGCGGCGGTGTTGTCCTCGGCGGCCTTCTTTTTGGCTTCGGTGGACATGGTGATGTCAATGGAGACAAGGACGTATTCGAAGTAGTGGATGAACACGAACAAGGGCGAGCAGTCGGGTATGATAGGATTCAGGCAGTGGAGGACGTTGTTCCTTCATTGGGATCCATGGGCTTCGTGTGGGAGCCAGGCCCCAGCACATGCCCAGTTAACCAAGTTGCACCGTTTTTTCCAACGGAGTAGCCACCCTCAGGACAGCCATCCCATAGTGATCCTGCGGTCGGAAACGATCTGCACACGAAATCTGACGGCCAAAATTGTTGAGTGCATGAGAGGGGTGGGAAAGGGCTCAGTTTCACTGTCCTTAATAATAGTTGATTACCTTTGTCTGGCTGGTAAGGAACTAAATCACGAGAACTACAACAGAAATTAATAATGGCCGAGGAATTTATCCGTGAAAGATCGGTTAAATATTACTGACGGTTTGGAATCAAACTTTGAGAGATGGTTCAGAACATTGGTGCAGAAAAACCGTCAAACCACTTGCTTGGGCATATCTCTCTGGCAGAGCTATGTATATGCTGGAAGGGTCTTATAAAACAATCGTTTAGAGAAAGTGATTTTATATGTGAACCCAAAATACATTAATCATGATCATTTGCTAGGCGTTCCATCAAAACTTGATATGTAGTCTATGAGGAGTCGCATGTGCATATAACTGGAACTCCTCTTTTTTGAGATGGCTATAAAAAACATATGGACCATAATGGCATGATTAATTGAGATCAAAGATATGATCGAATAACTTGGTGCTACTATATTTACATAATATGATTGATAAGTTAGTGCACACAACATACTATTCCGTTCCCCTAGAGCTCGCCCTAGTATTTTGGCTAGCATGCCCCACTCCAAAACACCAAATTGCACTAAACGCGGTGCTTGGTCAGGGCAGGTGATGATGTACTATTTGTGCCGCATGACATCACAAACTATACCAAAAATCCTTGATGAGTTGACAGTGGGGGGCCATACACTACGAGGCTGACAATAGCACCGTGGAGGAAGTATGAGCTCTTGAGGGGAGCAATCGTGCTTCTCAAGGACGTCATGGTTCATCATTACACCATTGAAGATCCACAAGGCAACATATTTCATCTCACCCACTCGGATCAGCTGCATTGCATCCACGTTTAGCGAAAATGTCATGGGAGTAATTCTTCAGACAATGCATCTAAAGATGCAACTTTATCTCATCAATGATGACTGGAACATCATCAACCCCATTGACAATCTCTCCAAGTTCAGGAAGGAAGCACCATGGAGTGACGACATCACCTTAGCTATGGTGGACGAACATCTCGTAATGGCTAATGGGTGGTGTGTGAGGGTTGTGCAGAGGTTCCTCTACAGTCGTAGAAGACGTGCGACTTTTGTTGCAACAATCATTATCACAGGTGGTATGTCCTCCGGTGGTATGATTTGGGTGTCATATCCCCCTCTACTGGTCAAAGGTCTTCACATGTGTACTACTCGAGTGGCGACTATGGATTTTCCCCATATTTATTTTTACAACAATGTTGCCACTTCTATAAAAAAAAGAATGTAAGTGAGTTAGCATAATATAATAGTAATGATTCCCTACCATGGCTGTGTTTTCAAGTGAGAAACTACTGCCACGGTAGCACTTTCACGGTAGCAACGAAAGCATTAACACATCCATGCCACAACCTCACACCCACGGCATGCTACACATAAAATGTCCTGGCAATGATTGACCAGTGAGCCATAGGAAAACCACGTGAGATAATTGTGTTACAACTTACAAGTAGTATGCGGAAGAACCATTAGAAAAGGAGGTTAAGTTTGACTGGTGGGAACAATCCTGGAATGTAATGCGCCTTATTGATTTCAGGCGCCTTGAAAGCGAACCATCGGAGATTTACTCAAGGTTTTGGTGGTTGTTGCAAGGAGGCCCATCAGTAGCGGTGCTTCTTCTTAAATCCTATGAGATGTGCCCTCATCTCTGACGCTACACCCTCCTAGAAAGAGATGTGCCAAACAAGGTATCCATTCTGTACTACTAACATTTTTGTGATGAATAGTAGTTTCATATCATCTCCCTCTAGACTACTATTTAGATTGTGTCTGTTTTTTGTCCGAATATTAGATTAAATGTGGATACGAAGTTCTTCCACTTGGCATATCTCAAGAGAGATCGACATGTACTATCCTCGATTTTTCTATAGTTTAAGCTCTGCATGCTAGGTACTCACCACACCTGAGATATCGTTGATTATGGGTTATAACTTAAATAAATTAAGAGTATGCTTAGAAATATTAATTTGTGCCATGTAATACTAGACCAACAGTTTATTTAATCGAGTAGTTCAACCATAGAGGATAAATGTTTTACAAGCTAGTACAATAAAACAAACAAATATATTGTATATGATCCAAGACGGTTCTATTTTCAACATTTGTCCATGCAAGACTTCATTAGTTCTGGTTGTCTGCCCAAAACTGAGCCTGAAGCCAGTCTACAGTCTTCTTCTCCACTTGGAACGCCTTGGCAAGAACATCGTCTGAGATTGCCGATTTTGACCCAAACACAGCGTTGGCAATGGTGATTGCCCCAGGGTTCTGACTGCTAAGTGCAGCAATTGCCACCGCTAGTTTGTGGGGGTTAGGGTTGAATTGGAAGTAACATTGGACCCAACTTTGTTCGTCTTTGTGTCTCTCGGCATGTCGAGTTTGGCCGCCAAGAAAAAGTCTTCGGCCTTCACATCCTTTGGGTCTTTACATACAAACCCATTAACTAGAACTGCGTAACAGAGTTCACATATATACATGTACGTCAATTGAGTCCGTCAATAGTTGTCGATTAAATAGGATGCTAAATATAATCTAAGAACTATGAGAGGTACTTGATGTTCACCCAATGTTGAGAAGACATACCATGTGAGGTGTTGTCTGCGACACAGAAGTCTTGCAGGGGGCTCGGATCAGAAGCGATAGCCTGCCATGAGGCCAACGCAAGAAGAGCGAACAGAAGGACATAGGGAGAAGAGGCCATTTGAGTATCTTGTTGCTGAAAGTAGCTGTGTATGGTGCTTCGTTGTGTTGTTGGGCTGGCTTTGGGGAGGCTACGTATTTATAGCAGACGAAAGAGTAGGTGATTTTATGAAACAGTCAACCAGAACGCATATGTGTATGCATGCGTGGCCAGGTAGAAATGATCATTAATTTAATCAAGGGAGCCGGTGTAGAGTGCGTGGACCAAAACATAGCCTGAATGGATCAATTTTAGAAAGTTTCTATATATGGTGTACTACTAGCTTAGAAAACTAACCTGACGTTGTCTTGGTCTGGCATCATAAATTGTGATGCATGGATTACACCACTTTATATCGTGTCACTGTCATGCATGACGCAGGATGAAGCTATAGCTAATTGATAAATATTTTTTCGCGTTGAATATATGGCGTAACGTAGCCTTACCTGGTCGCCTCCTTGTTGGCATGTTGCTATCGACAGTTAATTACCTGTACACACAAGCTTGCATTAGCAAACAGGAGAACCGGCCAGCCAGTTTAACCGCGTTTTCAGAAATATTAATTTTAGAACACATGGGCTGCTCTGCAAGAGAGAGACCATGTCAATCGTCAACTGTGTCAACTGCAGGCGAGCTATATATATATCCATGCCTACTCCCGACATGGCCACAGAATCGGCTACCACTGCATAGATACTAATCAAACACACAAAGCTAGCTAAGATATAGACGCTTAGACAACATCGATTTCTCCAGCAGAAAAATGGCCTCCTCCAGCTTCCTTCTCTTCACTGCTATTCTTGCATTGGTCTCATGGCTGGCTTTAGCTTCTGATCCTGGTCCTCTCCAAGACTTTTGTGTGGCGGACAATAGCTCGCGTGGTATGTACCAACTTCATTCTTTCACTACTGCATATTTGAATTCTTGGATATGTCAACAATATCAATATATTTGCAATCACTTTTTCCTTGTCAGTGTATTCATCTTATTTCTCTTCATGCAGTACTTGTCAATGGATTCTTCTGTAAGGACCCAAAAGCCGTGACGGCGGAGGACTTCTTCCTGGCGGCCAAACTCGGCATGCCGAGAGACACAAAGATGAGCAAGGTTGGGTCCAACGTTACCTTGGTTAACGTCATGAAGATTGCTGGCCTCAACACGCTTGGCATCTCCCTCGCACGCATCGACTACGCACCCCTAGGCGAGAACCCTCCGCACACACACCCCCGTGCCACTGAGATCCTCACCGTGCTTGAGGGTACGCTCTACGTCGGCTTCGTCACGTCCAACCCGGAAAACAAGCTCTTCTCCAAGGAACTCAGGAAGGGTGATGTGTTTGTTTTCCCACAAGGACTCATCCACTTCCAGTTTAACCCCAACCCCTACAAGCCTGCGGTCGCAATTGCCGCACTTAGCAGCCAGAACCCAGGGGCAATTACCATTGCCAACGCCGTATTTGGTTCAAAGCCTATGATCTCGGATGATGTTCTCGCCAAGGCCTTTCAGGTGGAGAAGAAGACCGTGGACTGGCTCCAAGCTCAGTTCTGGGCCGACAACCACAATTAATTTTGCGTTGCACCGGGCGCTAGGATTTGGCAACAAAATTGTATTCTTTGTGATTGTAATTGTTTGGTTCAAACATGAATAAAATAATATTTTATTTTCCATTGCTCTACACAACAAGTGTTCATGGTTCTAGAACCCTCAAATGGTCGAGCACAAGCTCTAATTTCTGTGGAATCGTCAGTGTTAGATGTCTCGCACCCCTACCATATTACATGCAGATACTAGTTGGGAAGTACCGCTGCCAAAGAAACTTATGTATGGTGCTTAGCTAAATTAGGTTTGAGAGGGGCTAATGGTTCTCTGTTGTGTAGCTTGCCGTGAAAATTGTAAGATCATAAGAGTTATCGTATGTGATTATGATCAATGATTATATTCTGATTATGAATAAAATTGTTCTCTTTGTTTGTAATGTCTTAATTTATAATATATTTATAGATGCACATTGTGTATTTGTGCTATTGTCTAATTTTGGACTGATTATGATGATAGCAGGGGCGGACCCGGAGCAAAAATGATCCGGTGTCCACATGTACACCATGTACGATTAGGATACCATGCAATAATATACATAAAAGTAACAGACATGAATAATTTAAAATGTCTGGCACTATAAATGCTTACCAAAGAAAGAGTAAAAGACGAGTTAATGGAGTATAATTTGGTCATGTGATGGGCCAGAATTGTAATCTTGTGTGTTATCTTCATCTTCTTAAGAAAAGTTTCCATAAATCCCCCTAGAATTTAATGATTATTACGATTGCAGAACAAACTTTATTTGCGAGTGCAAATTAAAAATAGAAATAATAAATAAAGCATATTGATCGAATCGTGTGTTTAGTTAAACTTATTTGGCATTGCTTCTTACTATCGCCGTGCGCCGCCAAGAAATAGTCCAAATACACATGAGTCATTCAAGAAAATTATACATGCTTGAATTAGAAAAACCCTAGCTATACAATTTAGAGAACAAGAATTTGATAAAATTAAACAGGTACAATACCCTTAAATTTGAAAATCCTGGTCATACAACTTAGACAAAGAGAATTACACAATTAAGATTCGTACATGACCTTACCAAGAGTCATATCTATTTCCTTTGATTATACATCGATCTGCTAACTGCAGTAGGAAATAATAGGATAGGGACAGACGGTTGTCAGCTGGTTCTGACTGAACGGACAATGACGAACGATCTCACGCCAGAGCCTGTGACAAAAGGAAGCGAGGCGAGGCGGCGAGCAGCCGAATAGCACACATACTACATTTAGAGCAACGCACAGCAGGTGATCGATCCAGTTATGCACAACTGTGATTTCTGCTTAGTAAAAGAAGTGACTTTTTGATTAATCTAATTCAGAAATAAATCATGAACATGGCAGTAACAATATTAATCTCATTATGATATCTAGCCATGCAGGGTCATATTACACATACAACACATACATCTACGTAAACATCAAGCATGGTAAACACAGAGAGAAACAAATTACACCCTCCGGTCGGCAACGTCATTGCAGAGGCGGTGGCAGAGGTATTGTCCTCGGCGGCCTTTTTTGGCTTCGGTGGACTTGGTGATATTAATGGAGATGAGGACATTTGTCAAAGTAGTGGATGAAGACAAACAACGACGAGCAGTCAAGTATGAAGGGATTCAGGCAGTGGAGCTCCTTCGTTGGGATCGATGGGCTTCGTGCGGGAGCCAGGCCCCAGCAAAGGCCCAGTTAATCACATTGCACCATTTTTTCCTCTGGAGTAGACACCCTCATGACAGCCATCCCATAGTGCTCGTACGGTAGGAAACAATCTGCACACGAGGTCTGACGGCCAAAATTGTTGAGTGCATGAGAGGGGTGAGAAAGGGCTGAGTTCTACTGCCCTTAATAGCAGATTACCTTTGTTTGGCTGGTAAGGAAATAAATCACAAGAACTAAGGCAGAAATTAATAATGGCCGAGGAATTTATCCGTGAAAGATTGGTGAAATACTACTGATGGTTCGGCATCAAACTTTGAGAGATGGTTCAGAACATTGGGGCAGAAAAACCGTCAAACTGCTTGCTTCGGCATATTTCTCCGTCAGAGTTTTGTATATACTGCATGGGTCTTATAGAACTACCGTTTAGAGAAAGTGAGTGTATACATGAACCCAATATACATTAACCATGCTCATTTGCTAGGCGTTCCATCAAAACTAGATATGTAGCCTATGAGGAGTCACATGTTAATATAACTGGAACTCCTCTTTTTTGAGATGGTTATAAATAATATATGGACCATAATGGCATGATTAATTGAGATTGTAGAATATAATCAAATAACTGGGTGTTGCTATATTTACATAATATGATTAATAAATTAGTGCACACAACATACTATTCCGTTCCCCTAGAGCTCACCCAAGTATTTTGGCTAGCATGCCCAACTCCAAAACACAAAATTGCACTAAACGGGGTGCTTGGTCAGGGCTGTTACTATTTGTTCTGCATGACATCACACATGACAAATTATACGAGCAATCCTAGAAGAGTTGAGAGTGGGGGCCCTTACACTACTTGGCGGACAATAGTGTTGTGGAGGAAGTATGAGCTCTAGAGGGGAGCAATCATGCTTTTGAAGGACGTCATTGTTCATCGTTACACCATTGAAGGTCCACAAGACAATTATTTCATCTCACCCACTTGGATCAGCTACAATGCATGCACGTGTAGCGAAAATGTGATGGGAGTAATTCTTCAGGAAATGCATCTACAGATGCAACTTCATCTGATCAATGATGACTGGAACATCATCAACCCCATTGACAATCTCTCCAAGTTCAGGAAGGAGGCACAGTGGAGGGACGACAAGTGGTATGTGAGGGTTATGCAGAGGTTCCTCTACGGCCGTAGAACAAGTTTGACTTTTGTTGCAAGAATCATTATCACAGGTGGTGAATCCTCTGGTTGTATGATTTGAGTGTCATGTGCCCCCTCTACTGGTCAAAGGTCTTCACATGTGTACTACTCGAGTGGCGACTAAGGATTTTTCCCATATTTATTTTTACAACAATGTTGCCACTTCTATAAAAAATAATTTAAATGAGTTAACATAATATAATAGTAACAATTCCCTACCATGGCCGTGTTTTCAAGTGAGAAATTACTGCCACGACAGCACTTTCACGATAGCAACGAAAGCATTAACACATCCATGCCACAACTTCACATCCACGGCATACTACACATAAAATGTCCTGAGAATGATTGACTAGTGAGCCATAGGAAAACCATGTGAGATAATTGTGTTACAACTTACAAGTAGTATATATGAGGAAGGATCATTAGATAAGGAGGTTAAGTTTGACTGGTGGGAACAATCCTGGAATGTACACCTTATTGATTTCAGGACTTGAAAACGAACCATCGGAGATTTATTCAAGGTTGTGGTGGTTGTTCCAGAGAGGCCCATTTGTGACGGTGCTTCTTCTTAAATCCTATGAGATGCGCCCTCATCTCTGACGCTACACCCTCCTAGCCAGAGATGTGCCAAATGAGGTAGCCCATTCTGTACTACTAACATTTTTGTGACGAATGGTAGTTTCATATCATCTCCCTCTAGACTACTATTTAGATTGTGTCTGTTTTTTGTCCGAATGTGTAAATTAAATGTGAATACGAATTTCTTCCACTTGGTAGATCTCAAGAGAGATCGACATGTACTATCCTCGATTTTTTTATAGTTTAAGCTCTACATGCTAGCTACTCACCACAACTATGCTATCGTTTATTATGGGTTATAACTTAAATACATTAAGAGTATGCTCATAAATATTAATTTGTTCCATGTAATACTAGACCAAAGGTTTATTCAATCGAGTATTTCAACCATAGAGGATAAATGTTTCACAGGCTAGTAAAATACAACAAACAAATATATTGTATATGAGCCAAGACGATTCTATTTTCAACGTTTGTCCATGCAAGACTTCATTAGTTCTGGTTGTCTGCCCAAAACTGAGCCTGAAGCCAATCTACAGTCTTCTTCTCCACTTGAAACACCTTGGCAAGAACATCGTCTGAGATTGCCGGTTTTGACCCAAACACAGCGTTGGCAATGGTGATAGCCCTAGGGTTCTGGCTGCTAAGTGCAGCAATTGCCACCGCTGGTTTGTGGGGGTTAGGGTTGAATTGGAAGTGGATGAGACCTTCTGGAAATACAAACACGTCACCCTTGTTAAGCACCTTCGACAAGAACTTGTTGTCTGGGTTGGACGTGACAAAGCCGACATAAAGGGTCCCTTCAAGCACGGTGAGGATCTCAGTGGCACGCGGGTGAGTGTGTGGTGGGTTCTCGCCTAGAGGTGCATAGTCGATGCGCGCCAGGGAGATGCCCAATGTGTTGAGGCCAGGAATCCGCATTACATTGATCAAAGTAACATTGGACCCAACTTTGTTCGTCTTTGTGTCTCTCGGCATGTCGAGTTTGGCCGCCAAGAAAAAGTCTTCGGCCTTCACGTCCTTTGGGTCTTTACATACAAACCCATTAACTAGAACTGCGTAACAGAGTTCATATATATATATGTACGTCAGTCGAGTCCATCAATAGTTTGTGATTAAATACGATGCTAAATATAATCAAAGAACTATGAGAGGTACTTGATGTTCACCCAGTGCTGAGAAGACATACCATGTGAGCTGTTGTCTGCGACACAAAAGTCTTGCAAGGGGCTCGGATCAGAAGCGATAGCCTGCCATGAGGCTAACACAAGAAGAGCGAAGAGAAGGACATAGGAAGAGGAGGCCATTTGAGTTTCTTTTGCTGAAAGTAGCTGTGTTATTTGCTTCGTTGTGTTGTTGGGTTGGCTTTGGGAAGGCTATGTATTTATAGCAGAAGAAAGAGTAGGTGATTTTGTGAAACAGTGAACAAAAACGCATATGTGTATGCATGCACGGCCAGTTAGAAATGGTCATTAATTTAATTAAGGGAGCAGGTGTAGAGTGCGTGGACCAAAACATAGCCTGAATGGATCAATTTTAGGAAGTCTCTTTACGTATGGTGTACTACTAGCTTAGAAAACTGACCTGACGTTGTCTTGGTCTGGCGTGATAAATTATGATGTATGGATTACACCGCTTTATACTTTGTCACTGTCATGCATGACGTAGGATGAAGCTATAGCTAATAGATAAATATTTCTTGGCGTTGAATATATAGCTAACTAGTTGACGTAGCCTAATTACCTAGTCGCCTCACGCTTGGTTTGTTGCTACCGAGAGTTAATTAATTAGCTAGCATGCATGACGGGAGAACCGTCCAGCCAGTTTAACCGCGTCGTCAAGACATGTTAATTAGACACGTGGGTTGCTCTTCAAGAGACCATGTCAATCTAGTCAGCTGCAGCCAAGCTATATATATATATCCATAGATGGTCACAGAATCAGTTGCCACTTCTCAACACACAAAGCTAGCTACACCCTAGACAACGTCCATTTCTCCGATAGAACAAAATGGCCTCTTTGTCTTCCCCCTGCTTCCTTCTCTTCACTGCTATTCTTGCATTAGTCTCATGGCAGGCTTTAGCTTCTGATCCTGGTCCTCTCCAGGACTTCTGTGTCGCGGACAATAGCTCGCGTGGTATGTACCAAGTTCATCCTTTCATCACTGCATATTTGAGTTCTTGGATATGTCAAGCATATCAATATATTTGTAACCACTTTTTCCTTGTTTGTGTATTCATCTTATTTCTCTTCATGCAGTACTTGTTAACGGATTCGTCTGTAAGGACCCAAAAGCCGTGACGGCGGAGGACTTCTTCCTGGCGGCCAAACTCGACATGCCGAGACACACAAAGATAAGCAAGGTTGGGTCGAACGTGACCTTGATTAACGTCATGAAGATCGCTGGCCTCAACACGCTTGGCATCTCCCTCGCACGCATCGACTATGCACCCCTAGGCAAGAACCCTCCGCACACACACCCCCGTGCCACTGAGATCCTCACTGTACTGGAAGGTACACTCTACGTCGGCTTCGTCATGTCCAACCCGGAAAACAAGCTCTTCTCCAAGGAGCTCAGGAAGGGTGATGTGTTTGTTTTCCCACAAGGACTCATCCACTTCCAGTTTAACCCCAACCCCTACAAGCCGGCGGTCGCAATTGCCGCACTTAGCAGCCAGAACCCGGGGGCAATTACCATTGCCAACGCCGTATTTGGATCAAAGCCTATGATCTCGGATGATGTTCTCGCCAAGGCCTTTCAGGTGGAGAAGAAGACCGTGGACTGGCTCCAAGCTCAGTTCTGGGCCGACAACCACAATTAATTTTGTGTTGCAATGGTCGCTAGGATTTGACAACAAAATTTTATTCTTTGTGATTGTAATTGTTTGCTTCAAACATGAATAGAATAATATTCTATTTTCCATTGCTCTAAACAACAAGTGTTCATGATTCTAGAACCATCAAATGATCCAGGACAACCTCTAATTTCTTTGGAATCATGAGTGTGGGATGTCTTGCGCCCCTAGCTTAGTATATGCAGATACTAGTTGGGAAGTACCCCTGGTAAAGAAATTTATGTATGGTTCTTAGCTAAATTTGGTTTGAGATGGGCTAACGGTTCTCTGTTGTGTAGCTGGCCGTGAAAAATGTAAGATCATAAGAGTTATCGTATGTGATTATGATCAATGATTACATTCCGATTATTAATAAAATTGTTCTCTCTATTTGTGGTGTCTTAATTTATGATATACTTATAGATGCAGATTGTGTATTTGTACTATTGTCTAATGTTGGACCCAGAGCAAAAATGATCCGGTGTCCACATGTATACCATGCACGATTAGGATACCAGACAATAATATGCATCAAAGTAAGACACATGAATAATTTTAAATGTCTTGCACTATAAATGATTACAAAAAAAAAGAGCGCAAAAGACGAGTTAATGGAGTATCATTTGGTCATGTGATGCGCCAGCATTGTCATCTTGTGCTGATGTCTTCATCTGCTTAAGAATTTTTTTCCATAAATTCCCCTAGACTTTAATAATTATTATGAGTGCACAACAAAATTTTATTTGCGCGTGCCAATTAAAAATAGAATAATAAATAAAAACATATTGATTGAATCTTATGTTTAGTTAAACTTATTTGACATTGCTTCTTACTATCGTCGTGCGCCGCTAAGAAATAGTCCAAATACACATGAATCATTCAAGAAAATTGTACATTCTTGAATTAGAAAACCCTAGCTATACAATTTAGAGAAAAAGAATTAGATAAAATTAAACAGGTGCAATACCCTTAAATTTGAAATCCTGGTCATACAATTTAGAGAATGAGATTTACATAATTAAGATACGTACATGACCTTACCGAGAGTCATATCTATTTCCTTTGATTATACATAGATCCGCCAACTGTAGTAGCCAACAATAGGACGGGGACGGACTGTTGTCAGCTGGTTCTGATTGAACCGACAACGACGAACAATCTCACACCGGGAGCAATGAGCCTGTCACAAAAGGAGGCGAGACGAGGCGGCGAGTAGCCGAATAGGAGAGGTACTACATTTAGAGCAACGCACAGCAGGTGATTGATCCAGTTATGCACACTTGTGATTTCGATTGAGTAAATAAGTAACTTTTTGATTAATCTAATTCAGAAATAAATCATGAACACGGGAATAAAAATATTAATCCCATTCTGATAGTGCAAGGTTGTATTATGCATGCAGCAGATACATTTACGTAAACATCAAGCATGGTAAACGCAGAAATAAATAGGAGAGATAAAAACTTATACCCTCCGGTCGGCAAGGCCATTGCGGCGGCGGTGTTGTCCTCGGCGGCCTTCTTTTTGGCTTCGGTGGACATGGTGATGTCAATGGAGACAAGGACGTATTCGAAGTAGTGGATGAACACGAACAAGGGCGAGCAGTCGGGTATGATAGGATTCAGGCAGTGGAGGACGTTGTTCCTTCATTGGGATCCATGGGCTTCGTGTGGGAGCCAGGCCCCAGCACATGCCCAGTTAACCAAGTTGCACCGTTTTTTCCAACGGAGTAGCCACCCTCAGGACAGCCATCCCATAGTGATCCTGCGGTCGGAAACGATCTGCACACGAAATCTGACGGCCAAAATTGTTGAGTGCATGAGAGGGGTGGGAAAGGGCTCAGTTTTACTGTCCTTAATAATAGTTGATTACCTTTGTCTGGCTGGTAAGGAACTAAATCACGAGAACTACAACAGAAATTAATAATGGCCGAGGAATTTATCCGTGAAAGATCGGTTAAATATTACTGACGGTTTGGAATCAAACTTTGAGAGATGGTTCAGAACATTGGTGCAGAAAAACCGTCAAACCACTTGCTTGGGCATATCTCTCTGGCAGAGCTATGTATATGCTGGAAGGGTCTTATAAAACAATCGTTTGGAGAAAGTGAGTTTATATGTGAACCCAAAATACATTAATCATGATCATTTGCTAGGCGTTCCATCAAAACTTGATATGTAGTCTATGAGGAGTCGCATGTGCATATAACTGGAACTCCTCTTTTTTGAGATGGCTATAAAAAACATATGGACCATAATGGCATGATTAATTGAGATCAAAGATATGATCGAATAACTTGGTGCTACTATATTTACATAATATGATTGATAAGTTAGTGCACACAACATACTATTCCGTTCCCCTAGAGCTCGCCCTAGTATTTTGGCTAGCATGCCCCACTCCAAAACACCAAATTGCACTAAACGCGGTGCTTGGTCAGGGCAGGTGATGATGTACTATTTGTGCCGCATGACATCACAAACTATACCAAAAATCCTTGATGAGTTGACAGTGGGGGGCCATACACTACGAGGCTGACAATAGCACCGTGGAGGAAGTATGAGCTCTTGAGGGGAGCAATCGTGCTTCTCAAGGACGTCATGGTTCATCATTACACCATTGAAGATCCACAAGGCAACATATTTCATCTCACCCACTCGGATCAGCTGCATTGCATCCACGTTTAGCGAAAATGTCATGGGAGTAATTCTTCAGACAATGCATCTAAAGATGCAACTTTATCTCATCAATGATGACTGGAACATCATCAACCCCATTGACAATCTCTCCAAGTTCAGGAAGGAAGCACCATGGAGTGACGACATCACCTTAGCTATGGTGGACGAACATCTCGTAATGGCTAATGGGTGGTGTGTGAGGGTTGTGCAGAGGTTCCTCTACAGTCGTAGAAGACGTGCGACTTTTGTTGCAACAATCATTATCACAGGTGGTATGTCCTCCGGTGGTATGATTTGGGTGTCATATCCCCCTCTACTGGTCAAAGGTCTTCACATGTGTACTACTCGAGTGGCGACTATGGATTTTCCCCATATTTATTTTTATAACAATGTTGCCACTTCTATAAAAAAAATGTAAGTGAGTTAGCATAATATAATAGTAATGATTCCCTACCATGGCTGTGTTTTCAAGTGAGAAACTACTGCCACGGTAGCACTTTCACGGTAGCAACGAAAGCATTAACACATCCATGCCACAACCTCACACCCACGGCATGCTACACATAAAATGTCCTGACAATGATTGACCAGTGAGCCATAGGAAAACCACGTGAGATAATTGTGTTACAACTTACAAGTAGTATGCGGAAGAACCATTAGAAAAGGAGGTTAAGTTTGACTGGTGGGAACAATCCTGGAATGTAATGCGCCTTATTGATTTCAGGCGCCTTGAAAGCGAACCATCGGAGATTTACTCAAGGTTTTGGTGGTTGTTGCAAGGAGGCCCATCAGTAGCGGTGCTTCTTCTTAAATCCTATGAGATGTGCCCTCATCTCTGACGCTACACCCTCCCAGAAAGAGATGTGCCAAACAAGGTATCCATTCTGTACTACTAACATTTTTGTGATGAGTAGTAGTTTCATATCATCTCCCTCTAGACTACTATTTAGATTGTGCCTGTTTTTTGTCCGAATATTAGATTAAATGTGGATACGAAGTTCTTCCACTTGGCATATCTCAAGAGAGATCGACATGTACTATCCTCAATTTTTCTATAGTTTAAGCTCTGCATGCTAGGTACTCACCACACCTGAGATATCGTTGATTATGGGTTATAACTTAAATAAATTAAGAGTATGCTTAGAAATATTAATTTGTGCCATGTAATACTAGACCAACAGTTTATTTAATCGAGTAGTTCAACCATAGAGGATAAATGTTTTACAAGCTAGTACAATAAAACAAACAAATATATTGTATATGATCCAAGACGGTTCTATTTTCAACATTTGTCCATGCAAGACTTCATTAGTTCTGGTTGTCTGCCCAAAACTGAGCCTGAAGCCAGTCTACAGTCTTCTTCTCCACTTGGAACGCCTTGGCAAGAACATCGTCTGAGATTGCCGGTTTTGACCCAAACACAGCGTTGGCAATGGTGATTGCCCCAGGGTTCTGGCTGCTAAGTGCAGCAATTGCCACCGCTAGTTTGTGGGGGTTAGGGTTGAATTGGAAGTGGATGAGACCTTCTGGGAATACAAACACGTCACCCTTGTTAAGCACCTTCGACAAGAACTTGTTGTCTGGGTTGGACGTGACAAAGCCGACATAAAGGGTCCCTTCAAGCACGGTGAGGATCTCAGTGGCACGCGGGTGAGTGTGTGGTGGGTTCTCGCCTAGAGGTGCATAGTCGATGCGCGCCAGGGAGATGCCCAATGTGTTGAGGCCAGGAATCCGCATTACATTGATCAAAGTAACATTGGACCCAACTTTGTTCGTCTTTGTGTCTCTCGGCATGTCGAGTTTGGCCGCCAAGAAAAAGTCTTCGGCCTTCACGTCCTTTGGGTCTTTACATACAAACCCATTAACTAGAACTGCGTAACAGAGTTCATATATATATATATATATATATATATATATATATATATATATATATATATATATATATATATGTACGTCAGTCGAGTCCATCAATAGTTTGTGATTAAATACGATGCTAAATATAATTGAAGAACTATGAGAGGTACTTGATGTTCACCCAGTGCTGAGAAGACATACCATGTGAGCTGTTGTCTGCGACACAAAAGTCTTGCAAGGGGCTCGGATCAGAAGCGATAGCCTGCCATGAGGCTAACACAAGAAGAGCGAAGAGAAGGACATAGGAAGAGGAGGCCATTTGAGTTTCTTTTGCTGAAAGTAGCTGTGTTATTTGCTTCGTTGTGTTGTTGGGTTGGCTTTGGGAAGGCTATGTATTTATAGCAGAAGAAAGAGTAGGTGATTTTGTGAAACATTCAACAAAAACGCATATGTGTATGCATGCACGGCCAGATAGAAATGGTCATTAATTTAATTAAGGGAGCAGGTGTAGAGTGCGTGGACCAAAACATAGCCTGAATGGATCAATTTTAGGAAGTCTCTTTACGTATGGTGTACTACTAGCTTAGAAAACTGACCTGACGTTGTCTTGGTCTGGCGTGATAAATTATGATGTATGGATTACACCGCTTTATACTTTGTCACTGTCATGCATGACGTAGGATGAAGCTATAGCTAATAGATAAATATTTCTTGGCGTTGAATATATAGCTAACTAGTTGACGTAGCCTAATTACCTAGTCGCCTCACGCTTGGTTTGTTGCTACCGAGAGTTAATTAATTAGCTAGCATGCATGACGGGAGAACCGTCCAGCCAGTTTAACCGCGTCGTCAAGACATGTTAATTAGACACGTGGGTTGCTCTTCAAGAGACCATGTCAATCTAGTCAGCTGCAGCCAAGCTATATATATATATCCATAGATGGTCACAGAATCAGTTGCCACTTCTCAACACACAAAGCTAGCTACACCCTAGACAACGTCCATTTCTCCGATAGAACAAAATGGCCTCTTTGTCTTCCCCCTGCTTCCTTCTCTTCACTGCTATTCTTGCATTAGTCTCATGGCAGGCTTTAGCTTCTGATCCTGGTCCTCTCCAGGACTTCTGTGTCGCGGACAATAGCTCGCGTGGTATGTACCAAGTTCATCCTTTCATCACTGCATATTTGAGTTCTTGGATATGTCAAGCATATCAATATATTTGTAACCACTTTTTCCTTGTTTGTGTATTCATCTTATTTCTCTTCATGCAGTACTTGTTAACGGATTCGTCTGTAAGGACCCAAAAGCCGTGACGGCGGAGGACTTCTTCCTGGCGGCCAAACTCAACATGCCGAGACACACAAAGATAAGCAAGGTTGGGTCGAACGTGACCTTGATTAACGTCATGAAGATCGCTGGCCTCAACACGCTTGGCATCTCCCTCGCACGCATCGACTATGCACCCCTAGGCGAGAACCCTCCGCACACACACCCCCGTGCCACTGAGATCCTCACTGTACTGGAAGGTACACTCTACGTCGGCTTCGTCATGTCCAACCCGGAAAACAAGCTCTTCTCCAAGGAGCTCAGGAAGGGTGATGTGTTTGTTTTCCCACAAGGACTCATCCACTTCCAGTTTAACCCCAACCCCTACAAGCCGGCGGTCGCAATTGCCGCACTTAGCAGCCAGAACCCGGGGGCAATTACCATTGCCAACGCCGTATTTGGATCAAAGCCTATGATCTCGGATGATGTTCTCGCCAAGGCCTTTCAGGTGGAGAAGAAGACCGTGGACTGGCTCCAAGCTCAGTTCTGGGCCGACAACCACAATTAATTTTGTGTTGCAATGGTCGCTAGGATTTGACAACAAAATTTTATTCTTTGTGATTGTAATTGTTTGCTTCAAACATGAATAGAATAATATTCTATTTTCCATTGCTCTAAACAACAAGTGTTCATGATTCTAGAACCATCAAATGATCCAGGACAACCTCTAATTTCTTTGGAATCATGAGTGTGGGATGTCTTGCGCCCCTAGCTTAGTATATGCAGATACTAGTTGGGAAGTACCCCTGGTAAAGAAATTTATGTATGGTTCTTAGCTAAATTTGGTTTGAGATGGGCTAACGGTTCTCTGTTGTGTAGCTTGCCGTGAAAAATGTAAGATCATAAGAGTTATCGTATGTGATTATGATCAATGATTACATTCCGATTATTAATAAAATTGTTCTCTCTATTTGTGGTGTCTTAATTTATGATATACTTATAGATGCAGATTGTGTATTTGTACTATTGTCTAATGTTGGACCCAGAGCAAAAATGATCCGGTGTCCACATGTATACCATGCACGATTAGGATACCAGACAATAATATGCATCAAAGTAAGACACATGAATAATTTTAAATGTCTTGCACTATAAATGATTACAAAAAAAAGAGAGCAAAAGACGAGTTAATGGAGTATCATTTGGTCATGTGATGCGCCAGCATTGTCATCTTGTGCTGATGTCTTCATCTGCTTAAGAATTTTTTTCCATAAATTCCCCTAGACTTTAATAATTATTATGAGTGCACAACAAAATTTTATTTGCGCATGCCAATTAAAAAGAGAATAATAAATAAAAACATATTGATTGAATCTTATGTTTAGTTAAACTTATTTGACATTGCTTCTTACTATCGTCGTGCGCCGCTAAGAAATAGTCCAAATACACATGAATCATTCAAGAAAATTGTACATTCTTGAATTAGAAAACCCTAGCTATACAATTTAGAGAAAAAGAATTAGATAAAATTAAACAGGTGCAATACCCTTAAATTTGAAATCCTGGTCATACAATTTAGAGAATGAGATTTACATAATTAAGATACGTACATGACCTTACCGAGAGTCATATCTATTTCCTTTGATTATACATAGATCCGCCAACTGTAGTAGCCAACAATAGGACGGGGACGGACTGTTGTCAGCTGGTTCTGATTGAACCGACAACGACGAACAATCTCACACCGGGAGCAATGAGCCTGTCACAAAAGGAGGCGAGACGAGGCGGCGAGTAGCCGAATAGGAGAGGTACTACATTTAGAGCAACGCACAGCAGGTGATTGATCCAGTTATGCACACTTGTGATTTCGATTGAGTAAATAAGTAACTTTTTGATTAATCTAATTCAGAAATAAATCATGAACACGGGAATAAAAATATTAATCCCATTCTGATAGTGCAAGGTTGTATTATGCATGCAGCAGATACATTTACGTAAACATCAAGCATGGTAAACGCAGAAATAAATAGGAGAGATAAAAACTTATACCCTCCGGTCGGCAAGGCCATTGCGGCGGCGGTGTTGTCCTCGGCGGCCTTCTTTTTGGCTTCAGTGGACATGGTGATGTCAATGGAGACAAGGACGTATTCGAAGTAGTGGATGAACACGAACAAGGGCGAGCAGTCGGGTATGATAGGATTCAGGCAGTGGAGGACGTTGTTCCTTCATTGGGATCCATGGGCTTCGTGTGGGAGCCAGGCCCCAGCACATGCCCAGTTAACCAAGTTGCACCGTTTTTTCCAACGGAGTAGCCACCCTCAGGACAGCCATCCCATAGTGATCCTGCGGTCGGAAACGATCTGCACACGAAATCTGACGGCCAAAATTGTTGAGTGCATGAGAGGGGTGGGAAAGGGCTCAGTTTTACTGTCCTTAATAATAGTTGATTACCTTTGTCTGGCTGGTAAGGAACTAAATCACGAGAACTACAACAGAAATTAATAATGGCCGAGGAATTTATCCGTGAAAGATCGGTTAAATATTACTGACGGTTTGGAATCAAACTTTGAGAGATGGTTCAGAACATTGGTGCAGAAAAACCGTCAAACCACTTGCTTGGGCATATCTCTCTGGCAGAGCTATGTATATGCTGGAAGGGTCTTATAAAACAATCGTTTAGAGAAAGTGAGTTTATATGTGAACCCAAAATACATTAATCATGATCATTTGCTAGGCGTTCCATCAAAACTTGATATGTAGTCTATGAGGAGTCGCATGTGCATATAACTGGAACTCCTCTTTTTTGAGATGGCTATAAAAAACATATGGACCATAATGGCATGATTAATTGAGATCAAAGATATGATCGAATAACTTGGTGCTACTATATTTACATAATATGATTGATAAGTTAGTGCACACAACATACTATTCCGTTCCCCTAGAGCTCGCCCTAGTATTTTGGCTAGCATGCCCCACTCCAAAACACCAAATTGCACTAAACGCGGTGCTTGGTCAGGGCAGGTGATGATGTACTATTTGTGCCGCATGACATCACAAACTATACCAAAAATCCTTGATGAGTTGACAGTGGGGGGCCATACACTACGAGGCTGACAATAGCACCGTGGAGGAAGTATGAGCTCTTGAGGGGAGCAATCGTGCTTCTCAAGGACGTCATGGTTCATCATTACACCATTGAAGATCCACAAGGCAACATATTTCATCTCACCCACTCGGATCAGCTGCATTGCATCCACGTTTAGCGAAAATGTCATGGGAGTAATTCTTCAGACAATGCATCTAAAGATGCAACTTTATCTCATCAATGATGACTGGAACATCATCAACCCCATTGACAATCTCTCCAAGTTCAGGAAGGAAGCACCATGGAGTGACGACATCACCTTAGCTATGGTGGACGAACATCTCGTAATGGCTAATGGGTGGTGTGTGAGGGTTGTGCAGAGGTTCCTCTACAGTCGTAGAAGACGTGCGACTTTTGTTGCAACAATCATTATCACAGGTGGTATGTCCTCCGGTGGTATGATTTGAGTGTCATATCCCCCTCTACTGGTCAAAGGTCTTCACATGTGTACTACTCGAGTGGCGACTATGGATTTTCCCCATATTTATTTTTACAACAATGTTGCCACTTCTATAAAAAAATAATCTAAGTGAGTTAGCATAATATAATAGTAATGATTCCCTACCATGGCTGTGTTTTCAAGTGAGAAACTACTGCCACGGTAGCACTTTCACGGTAGCAACGAAAGCATTAACACATCCATGCCACAACCTCACACCCACGGCATGCTACACATAAAATGTCCTGACAATGATTGACCAGTGAGCCATAGGAAAACCACGTGAGATAATTGTGTTACAACTTACAAGTAGTATGCGGAAGAACCATTAGAAAAGGAGGTTAAGTTTGACTGGTGGGAACAATCCTGGAATGTAATGCGCCTTATTGATTTCAGGCGCCTTGAAAGCGAACCATCGGAGATTTACTCAAGGTTTTGGTGGTTGTTGCAAGGAGGCCCATCAGTAGCGGTGCTTCTTCTTAAATCCTATGAGATGTGCCCTCATCTCTGACGCTACACCCTCCCAGAAAGAGATGTGCCAAACAAGGTATCCATTCTGTACTACTAACATTTTTGTGATGAATAGTAGTTTCATATCATCTCCCTCTAGACTACTATTTAGATTGTGTCTGTTTTTTGTCCGAATATTAGATTAAATGTGGATACGAAGTTCTTCCACTTGGCATATCTCAAGAGAGATCGACATGTACTATCCTCGATTTTTCTATAGTTTAAGCTCTGCATGCTAGGTACTCACCACACCTGAGATATCGTTGATTATGGGTTATAACTTAAATAAATTAAGAGTATGCTTAGAAATATTAATTTGTGCCATGTAATACTAGACCAACAGTTTATTTAATCGAGTAGTTCAACCATAGAGGATAAATGTTTTACAAGCTAGTACAATAAAACAAACAAATATATTGTATATGATCCAAGACGGTTCTATTTTCAACATTTGTCCATGCAAGACTTCATTAGTTCTGGTTGTCTGCCCAAAACTGAGCCTGAAGCCAGTCTACAGTCTTCTTCTCCACTTGGAACGCCTTGGCAAGAACATCGTCTGAGATTGCCGGTTTTGACCCAAACACAGCGTTGGCAATGGTGATTGCCCCAGGGTTCTGGCTGCTAAGTGCAGCAATTGCCACCGCTAGTTTGTGGGGGTTAGGGTTGAATTGGAAGTGGATGAGACCTTCTGGGAATACAAACACGTCACCCTTGTTAAGCACCTTCGACAAGAACTTGTTGTCTGGGTTCGACCAAAACATAGCCTGAATGGATCAATTTTAGGAAGTCTCTTTACGTATGGTGTACTACTAGCTTAGAAAACTAACCTGACGTTGTCTTGGTCTGGCATCATAAATTGTGATGCATGGATTACACCACTTTATATCGTGTCACTGTCATGCATGACGCAGGATGAAGCTATAGCTAATTGATAAATATTTTTTCGCGTTGAATATATGGCGTAACGTAGCCTTACCTGGTCGCCTCCTTGTTGGCATGTTGCTATCGACAGTTAATTACCTGTACACACAAGCTTGCATTAGCAAACAGGAGAACCGGCCAGCCAGTTTAACCGCGTTTTCAGAAATATTAATTTTAGAACACATGGGCTGCTCTGCAAGAGAGAGACCATGTCAATCGTCAACTGTGTCAACTGCAGGCGAGCTATATATATATCCATGCCTACTCCCGACATGGCCACAGAATCGGCTACCATTGCATAGATACTAATCAAACACACAAAGCTAGCTAAGATATAGACGCTTAGACAACATCGATTTCTCCAGCAGAAAAATGGCCTCCTCCAGCTTCCTTCTCTTCACTGCTATTCTTGCATTGGTCTCATGGCTGGCTTTAGCTTCTGATCCTGGTCCTCTCCAAGACTTTTGTGTGGCGGACAATAGCTCGCGTGGTATGTACCAACTTCATTCTTTCACTACTGCATATTTGAATTCTTGGATATGTCAACAATATCAATATATTTGCAATCACTTTTTCCTTGTCAGTGTATTCATCTTATTTCTCTTCATGCAGTACTTGTCAATGGATTCTTCTGTAAGGACCCAAAAGCCGTGACGGCGGAGGACTTCTTCCTGGCGGCCAAACTCGGCATGCCGAGAGACACAAAGATGAGCAAGGTTGGGTCCAACGTTACCTTGGTTAACGTCATGAAGATTGCTGGCCTCAACACGCTTGGCATCTCCCTCGCACGCATCGACTACGCACCCCTAGGCGAGAACCCTCCGCACACACACCCCCGTGCCACTGAGATCCTCACCGTGCTTGAGGGTACGCTCTACGTCGGCTTCGTCACGTCCAACCCGGAAAACAAGCTCTTCTCCAAGGAACTCAGGAAGGGTGACGTATTGTAGCGGTGCTTAGGCGAAGCCCTGCGACGGTAGAACATCAAGATCGACACCACGCCGTCGTGCTGACGGAACTCTTCCCCGACGCTTTGCTGGATCGGAGCCCGGGGATCGTCATCGAGCTGAACGTGTGCCAAGAACTCGGAGGTGCCGGAGTAACGGTGCTTGGATCGGTCGGATCGTGAAGACGTACGACTACATCAACCGCGTTGATATAACGCTTCCGCTTTCGGTCTACGAGGGTACGTAGACAACACTCTCCCCTCTCGTTGCTATGCATCACCATGATCTTGCGTGTGCGTAGGAAAATTTTGAAATTACTACGTTCCCCAACAGTGGCATCCGAGCCTAGGTTTTTATGGTTTGATGTTTTGCACGAGTAGAACACAAGTGAGTTGTGGACGATACAAGTCATACTGCCTACCAGCATGTCATACTTTGGTTCGGCGGTATTGTTGGATGAAGCGGTCCGGACCGACATTACGCGTACGCTTACGCGAGACTGGTTCTACCATCGTGCTTAGCACACAGGTGGCTGGCGGGTGTCAGTTTCTCCAACTTTAGTTGAACCGAGTATGGCTACGCCCGGTCCTTGAGAAGGTTAAAACGGAGTCTATTTGACGAAGTATCGTTGTGGTTTTGATGCGTAGGTGAGATTGGTTCTTGCTTCAGCCCATAGCAGCCACGTAAAATTTGCAACAAACAAAGTAGAGGACGTCTAACTTGTTTTTGCAGGGCATGTTGTGATGTGATATGGTCAAGACATGATGCTATATTTTATTGTATGAGATGATCATGTTTTGTAACCGAGTTATCGGCAACCGGCAGGAGCCGTATGGTTGTCGCTTTATTGTATGCAATGCAATCGCCCTGTAATGCTTTACTTTATCACTAAGCGGTAGCGATAGTCGTAGAAGCATAAGATTGGCGAGACGACAACGATGCTACGATGGAGATCAAGGTGTCGCGCCGGTGACGATGGTGATCATGACGGTGCTGCGGAGATGGAGATCACAAGCACAAGATGATGATGGCCATATCATATCACTTATATTGATTGCATGTGATGTTTATCTTTTTATGCATCTTATCTTGCTTTGATTGACGGTAGCATTATAAGATGATCTCTCACTAAATTATTATAGTAATAGTGTTCTCCCTGAGTATGCACTGTTGCAAAAGTTCTTCGTGCTGAGACACCACGTGATGATCGAGTGTGATAGGCTCTACGTTCAAATACAACGGGTGCAAAACAGTTGCACACGCGGAATACTCAGGTTTAACTTGACGAGCCTAGCATATAACAAATATGGCCTCAGAACACGGAGACCGAAAGGTCGAGCGTGAATCATATAGTAGATATGATCAACATAGTGATGTTCACCATTGAAACTACTCCATCTCACGTGATGATCGGACATGGTTTAGTTGATTTGGATCACGTGATCACTTAGAAGATTAGAGAGATGTCTATCTAAGTGGGAGTTCTTAAGTAATATGATTAATTGAACTTAAATTTATCATGAACTTAGTCCCTGATAGTATCTTGCTTGTTTATGTTGATTGTAGATAGATGGCTCGTGCTGTTGTTCCGTTAAATTTTAACGCGTTCCTTGAGAAAGCAAAGTTGAAAGATGATGGTAGCAATTACACGGACTGGGTCCGTAACTTGAGGATTATCCTCATTGATGCACAGAAGAATTACGTCCTGGATGCACCGCTAGGTGCCAGGCCTGCTGCTGGAGCAACACCAGATGTTATGAACGTCTGGCAGAGCAAAGCTGATGACTACTCGATAGTTCAGTGTGCCATGCTTTACGGCTTAGAATCGGGACTTCAACCACGGTTTGAGAACCATGGAGCATATGAGATGTTCCAGGAGTTGAAGTTGATATTCTAACAGAATGCCCGGATTGAGAGATATGAGGTCTCCAATAAGTTCTATAGCTGCAAGATGGAAGAGAATGGGTCTGTCAGTGAACACATACTCAGAATGTCTGGGTATTACAATCACTTAAGTCAACTGGGAGTTAATCTTCCGGATGATTGTGTCATTGACAGAATTCTTCAATCACTGCCACCAAGCTACAAAGGCTTTGTGATGAACTATAATATGCAAGGGATAGATAAGACTATGCCCGAGCTCTTCGCAATGCTAAAGGCTGCGGAGGTAGAAATCAAGAAGGAGCATCAAGTGTTGATGGTCAATAAGACCACTAGTTTCAAGAAGAAGGGCAAAGGGAAGAATAAGGGGAACTTCAAGAAGAACAGCAAACAAGTTGCTGCTCAAGAGAAGAAACCCAAGTCTGGACCTAAGCCTGAAACTGAGTGCTTCTACTCACTACAAGAAATATGTCAACTTATGACCTTCTGTTAGTGACCCTGGAAGAATTGGTCATAGATTTATGACCATTTGAGACCATTTGGTCAAAAGCTGTTCGAGGGGCTCCGAACCCTAAACCATTGCGACCATTTTGGTCAGAAAGGTCATAATTTCCTTACATGAAATGGTCGTAAAGCTAACAGCGCTAGTCCGCTGGCTTATTTCTAGTTGTTAACGACCAATATAGATGGTCATAGCCTTGTAAATTGTGGTGGGTTGCTATGACTAGGTGCCACCTCATCAGTTTTGCCTATGTGTCATGTCCATGTGGCAGTTTTTGCCCTAGGTTGTGAAGCAACCTATATTTCTGTCATTCCCAAAATTCCCAAAAAAATCTCATAAATTCTTTCGGTCATATCTTCGTCAAATATGTAAAAACATTCCTTGCCTAGTTCAAAAATAATTCAAAAATATTCATTTTCCTATTCTGTTCAGAGTAACAGTTTGTGAAGGAAGTACCACTTTGGCATGTCCAAATAGTATCCATTTTCTACAGTGCTTTCCTATGCCCAAATAACCATCCTCCACCAAATGCCAGCTCAATCCATTCATTATTTTGAGCCGAGCTTCAACATTCGTATTTATGCCCAGTGTGGTGGTTTGCAAAGCAAGTACCACCTAGGCTCCTCCTTTTGAGCTGAAAATTTGTGAAAACGGTCTTCTTAGTAACTGATCATCCTCAGCCAAAACTCACACCCATTAGCTATGTACATTTCCCGTACCGCTAATCAAACACTTGGCTGCTAATTCATGTTTGAGCATCGATTGGTCTCCTCGTGAGAATCTTATGTTGTAATTTTCTTCCTAGCACCAACCTGGGGAGTGCCCAACCCACTAGACATGCCTAGGCCGCCCAGAACACATGGCAATGCCACGGTCACGCGGTGACCACGCGGTGACCACGCGGCGGGCATGCGAGTTTACGCGCTCTAGAGTTGGGGCCCTTGGCCACCGCCCAAACCTCGACGTATCGCCACCAAACCATGTATTTATAATTAAATAGGTCCTTATGTAACTAGAAATGATTTTTGGAAAAAATAAATAGCAAACTATGAGACAGCTGTAGTTTAAATTTGACCCGCTTCCAACTGAATCGGCAGAAATTTGTCTTTTTCACGAGAGGTGGATCAAATTTTTTTACACCAGACCATTTTGTCAATTGTGCATTAAATATGGCCTAGTATTTTATAAAAATGATTTGGTCCAATTTTGCAACAATTATTTGGTAGTTCCTTCACAAAAAAACCTCCTTTCGGGCACTCGAAAAATGGAAAATGGTTTTTTCGTCCAACGAAAATGAAAACTTCCTTAGGCAACATTATTTGCTATTCTAATATGCACCCTTGTGCACAATATGAGAAAATTTGAACAAACTATGCCATGGATGTGGCCATAAGATTGATCATTTGGCTTGAAAGCCATGAATCTTCACACTTGATAGCTCATTTCTGAGAACACTTTTTTAAAATAATTACCGTATTACAAGTTTATTATTTTTCCTGGAAACTTGGTCACATATAATGACACAATGCGAAGGTTTTCCAATTTTTTGATTCTTTTTGAATTTTTTTATGCCCGTTTCAAAATGCGGTCAAAACGGCGGGCTTACCGTTCCTAGCTAGTGGTTGAATCTTGTAATTTTTTTGGTGTTTCTATGATTAAATAGATACTTATGTACCTAAAAATGATTTTTGGAAAAAATAAAGAGCAAACTATGAGGCAGCTACAGTTCAAATTTGACCCGTTTCCAGCTGAATCGACGGGAATTTGTCTTTTTCATTAGAGGTGGATCAATTTTTTTTCACCCAACCATTTTGTCAATTGTGCATTAAATATGGCCTAGTATTTTATAAAACTGATTTGGTCCATTTTTGCAACAATTATTTGGTAGGTCCTTCACAAAAAAACCTCCTTTTGGGCACTCGAAACATGGGAAATGAATTTTCCGTGCAAAGAAAATGAAAACTTCCTTAGGCAACATTGTTTGCCATTCCAAGATGCACCCTTGTGCACAATATGAGATCATTTGAACAAACTATGCCATGAATGTGGCCATAAGATTGATCATTTGGCTTGAAAGCCATGAATCTTCACACTTGATATCTCATTTCTGAGAACACTTTTTTAAAATAATTATCGTATTACAAGTTTATTATTTTTCCTGGAAACTTGGTCACATATAATGACACAATGCGAAGGTTTTCCAATTTTTTGATTTTTTTTGAATTTTTATGCCCGTTTCAAAATGCGGTCAAAACGGCGGGCTTGACCGTTCCTAGCTAGTGGTTGAATCTTGGAATTTTTTTGGTGTTTCTCTGATTAAATAGATACTTATGTACCTAGAAATTATTTTTGGAAAAAATAAAGAGCAAACTACGAGGTAGCTACAGTTCAAATTTGACCCGGTTCCAGCTGAATCGGCGGGAATTTGTCTTTTTCACCAGAGGTGGATCAAAACTTTTTACACCCAACCATTTGGTCAATTGTGCATTAAATATGTCCTAGAATTTTAAAAAATTGATTTCGTACAATTTTGCAACAAATATATGGTAGGTCCTTCACGAAAAAACCTCATTTCGCGCACTCAAAAAATGGAAATTTGTTTTTTCGTCCAAAGAAAATGAAAAATTCCTTAGGCAACATTGTTTGCCATTCCAAGATGCACCCTAGACACTAGATCACATATAATGACACAATGCAAAGGCTTTCCATTTTTTTGATTTCTTTAATTCTTTATGCCAATTTCAAAACGCGGTTAAAACCATGGGCATAACCGTTCGTAGCTGCGGGTGGAATCTTACAAAACTCATAGTGTTCTGTGATGAAATATATACATGTCTACCTAAAAATGTTTTTTGGAAAAAACAATGAGCAAACTATGAAGTTGTTGTAGTTTAAATTTGACCCGGTTCCTCTTGATTTGGTACAAGTTGGTTTAAATGGCCAAAAAAAGGCTAGAACGATCGGAAATGCATACAAGTTGGTTATCATCCATAAAATGTGGTATAACTTGAGTGAAATTTTAGTGGTTCCATTTTTTAAAATATTATTCATAGTTGCGTCATAAACCCCTTTATTTTTAGCACTTAGGGACTATATTTTAAATTACACCCAGAATCTCCAACCAATCAGGACATCTCTCCCGGATAACCCTACCTTAGGCGATCTGAACCGTCCGATCGTCCCGGATCCAACGGCACACTTGACCCCTCACCGTCTCACCCAACTAACCCTAACACAACCCGCACCACTCTTCCCCCTCTCTCCTACGCACCCACAGCCGCCGCCCTCTCCCTCCCTCAGATCTCGATCCGCCACCGCCCCCAAACCCACCCCCCGTCGACGACCCTCACCGTAGACGTGGTGCTGTGGCGTCGAGGCCGGGCCGACATGACCGCCCTCCTCGCTCACCCCGCGCCGCCCATCCCCGACCTGCAGCCGGTGGCCGATGAGCTCGACGCGCTCATCCGCTCCACCCTCGCCGGCATCGCCTCCGCCTCCCGCCGCGTCGGGCAGGGCCAGCCCGGCTCCGGGCGCGTCTTCGCCTGACTCAGCTGCTCAAGGAACCATGAGCCTTCCTCTCCGGCCCCTTCCACACCGTCATGGACGCCGCCGAGCTCCTCCTCCACAAGATCCAGAATGGGGTGGCTATCAAATCCCCGCCCCCTCTCGTCTCCTCTGCACACATCCGATCCGATCCAATCTAGCCCCCCATCCGATCTCGCCGGGAAACCTCCGATCGAAGCGAAGCGAAGGGTCTCTCCTCCTCCTCCTCAAGGTATGCGATGCTCTTCCCCTCCTTCTCGCCATGTGCGTGCGTGCGTGCCCTGGGATCATTTCTAGGACTACCCTGACCGGCTGTTGTTGGTTCCCCTCGATTCCTGTTAGTCCTTTGGAGTACATCTATGGGTTGAGGCGTTGGTGCTGTTGATCGATTGCATCTCGGTCTGTTGGCCAAGGCGGATTAGGCTCGGATGTAGTTAAATCTCTCATGATTTTTGAGTAGATATGCCAATTCTGGTGCGTTTGCTATTGTGTCGGTCCATCTCATCTAGTTGGTATTGTTGTGGATTTATGATTTTGTATCGCTCAATATATGGCTGATCTGTCGAAGGATGTGAGCTAGTTTCTGATTCTGTAGCCCTGTTAAGGTATACACCTGTGATTTGCTAGCGGCTTTCTAGTCGCTTGGATTTATCTACAGTTGTGCATCAATTCAACTCTTTCATGTCGGTTTGTCCATATTACTGTTGGTTCGTAGACTTCTCAGCAAAACTAGACTACTTATGCTCCCATTGAAGCCAAAGATTGCGCTGGTGGGTATGCTAATAGGTTCTGCTAAAATTTAGCACTGTATGGTTAGTCAATCCATTGGCTTGTTGTAGTGGGCAGCTCCTTGGCAGTTTGCTTATTTCATCTCTCTTGCAATTTCATTTTTTTAGCATGGTGGCATTTGGTTCATCTATTGTTTGACGTACCACAGATATCCATGTATGGTAACTTACTCTAGTACTGTCTGCTTTATATTCACATATGCAGATCTTTGTGAGCTCGGACCAATCGCTCGCCCCTTCAGGTACACACGTCTCCTGCTATTATCTCAACCCTGTGAGTGCCAACTTGCCTCTTGCTTGCAGAGAGTGTTGACTGAATTGCTTCTGATACATGTATGTGTGTGTGTTTCCATCGCAGGGAAGACCCTTTTGCTAAAATGTGTGCATGCCAAGATTCCTACAGTTCCAGACTGATTGGTGAGATTACAGTTATAAGGGTGGATCGATTAGCATACTCTGCCTACTGAATGCCAGTCTGAGAGGTAGCATCTGCTATCGTCAGGTTATATAAGGTGCGTCCACATGAACTGATTTCTCACTCAGCTACGTATAATCTATGTGGAGAAGACTGACAACAGACTGATAGGTTAATATGAACATCAAATAACTTAAACGAGGACATCGTTTGTGTTAACCCACCACTCTTTTATTGAATTTTCCCTGCAGGACCTTACAAGCAGCAGCCTTTACAACTCTTTCATACCCAATAACTGGGAAAGAGTGTGGCACAGCAACAGAGCTTTCCTTGTACCAAATGCACGCACATCACGTGGTTTCTCAAGTCCTTCCTTCCTTCTGTTTTGGCTGTTTTGGTACATGGTCCCTGGTTCCTTTGATGACATTAGTCAAAATACACTGATGGATAATTATATATTCACACTGGACAACAATTAATTTCTTTTCCTGTAAAATGAGATGACATGATGCAAAGTGCAACCTGGACAATGACATATGGAGTAGTGTTTTTCTTACTAATTTTGGAATAGATCCATTGCATTTATATACTAATCCTAGCCAAATATGAATTCCTTCCACATTGACATAGAAATAACCCCAGTTCTGCTTGTTGTTTTGTTTTACTGTGTCCTGCTGCCACTGGACATAATCTCTTCTACTTGTTTCACTAGCATAGGTTTGATCTGGTATTTACATTCACTGTACTGTATAGGTAATTAGTGCTTCAACTATTTCTAAATCAAAATATACTTGCATTTTCTGTATCCAACCATTCACTGCTCTCTAATTGTCTGCCAGATATCTTTGCTAAATGTTGGCCCCTCGCACGAAATGTTTAGCTTCTCCTTTGGTGGAACAAGTGATAACCTACTTGCTGTTGGTTCTAGTTCCAAGGTAAGGAAATGGAGAGAGGAGAGCTGCTCCTACTATGTACAGGACACCATGGTAGGTTCTTTTTTTGTTCTGTCTTTTTTCTCTTCCTGATCTGAACATGTTGAAGGCTCTATTTTGTGCAGGTTGCTCTCACTAGAAGCTGCTGCTACAGGACGCCCTCCCCTCTCCTCCAACCCCTTGACAGGGTGAGCTCCACCCCTCCTTCTACCCCTTGCAGATCTGATATGAAGTGGGCATCGGTTGCAATTGTTATGGCCACAATAGTACAACAAGTATTGTTTCAGTTTTTATGTGATATTTGATTGTGAGTGTGCTGTTTGATGATGCTTGCATCATCCATTTTCCATGTCTTGTATGTAATCTTCACCCTATTAGAAGATGCCACCATCAAGTTAATAATAACACTAAAGATCATTTGATTCTAGTCTAGAGGTACAACATCATTAGTTAGATCCATGGATGGATGAATGAACACACACAGCTAGCAGCTTAGCAGTGTTAGCAACCACAAAAATTAGCCTTGTGATTCATTCTATTAATGCAAGCATGCTCTATTCGTTTTGGATCCTAGCCATGTATGTACTAATAAGCTAGCTCAAGCACACGCACATACTGCTTGATTGATATCTGTAGTTATAGCAGCAGTATGTATGTGTCTCCTATACTAGATTAATTTTTAGACTTAGCTCAACAACACCAGCTCTTACCTGTTTGTTCGTTTTGGAGCAGCAGACATCCTCAGTGGACAATGATGACAACCAGGGCCACCGCGACGACGATGCTCTGCACATGGTCCAACTCGGCTACAACCTCCTCTACCGCGGACAGTGGTCGCGGTTGTCTGCGGCATCAAGTACAGCCTCCTCTTTGGGAGCCCATCTCCTACCTCTAGGTCCCTCTTTTATGCTGCTGTAGAAGTACCTTGCACTGTTCCATGCCCATCATATTTTTTGTCATAAAATGCTCAGAGTTTCAGCCATCCTCTACAGCAAGGAGCAAGCAGCGCTGCTAGTTCCTTGAGGCCAGATCGAGAAAGATGGTGCACCATGGCGTGTGGTGGCGTATTTTGCTTCCGAGAACAGTACTGTTTATGTTGTAGTGAGCTGTAGTAGGAGTGAAATGAAAATGTATCTGTTGTTGTATGTGCTATTTCCCTGTAATGTATTATGTACATTTTACTTGAACATTAAATTCTGCTGAAAAAATGTCCTTACTGGACCTGATAGTGGCCACGGCCCAAATATACTTGTACTATTAAGATGCCATGGCCCAAAATAACCTGGGCTGAAAAGCTGTTCAGAATTATTATAAGCAGGCCTCGTCTCAAATAGAAAATAGTAACAAAAAAGGAAACAAACTATGTGGAAAGGTAAAGGCCCATTATAGAAAAGGCCCAAAAACATGATCAAAAAGAAAACCCGCTGTTAAATAAGGCTGAATTGTTGGGCCAGACCCATATAGCTAATAAAAGCACAGGAAAAAAATACATTAAAAAGGCCGAATTGTTGGGCTCGGCCCATGTAGAAAATCGAATTGGACTGGGCTGAATCTTGTGCCACATCAGCTTGCCACGCTGGATGTCTACGTGGCCTGGGGGAGGTTGCTAGTGACCAAAACGCCACAGTAGTAATATTTTGGTCGTAAACGTCTTTGACCATTCTAGAAAAAAGGTCGCTATAGTCAGTTTACGACGGCCAGCTTTTGACCTTCTGTTTTTGGTCACAAAAAGGTCATAAATGGAAATTTATGACCTTTCAGTGACCAATAGTGGTGGTCATAAGTTGACATATTTCTTGTAGTGACTGCAAGCAGACTGGTCACTGGAAGCGGAACTGCCCCAAGTATTTGGCGGATAAGAAGGATGGCAAGGTGAACAAAGGTATATGTGATATACATGTTATTGATGTGTACCTTACTAATGCTCGCAGTAGCACCTGGGTATTTGATACTGGTTCTGTTGCTAATATTTGCAACTCGAAACAGGGACTACGGATTAAGCGAAGATTGGTTAAGGACGAGGTGACGATGCGCGTGGGAAATGGTTCCAAAGTCTATGTGATCGCAGTCGGCACGCTACCTCTACATCTACCTTCGGGATTAGTATTAGACCTAAATAATTGTTATTTGGTGCCAGCGTTGAGCATGAACATTATATCTGGATCTTGTTTGATGCGAGACGGTTATTCATTTAAATCAGAGAATAATGGTTGTTCTATTTATATGAGTAATATCTTTTATGGTCATGCACCCTTGAAGAGTGGTCTATTTTTGATGAATCTCGATAGTAGTGATACACATATTCATAGTGTTGAAACCAAAAGATGCAGAGTTGATAATGATAGTGCAACTTATTTGTGGCACTGCCATTTAGGTCATATCGGTATAAAGCGCATGAAGAAACTCCATATTGATGGACTTTTGGAGCCACTTGATTATGAATCACTTGGCACTTGCGAATTGTGCCTCATGGGCAAGATGACCAAAACACCGTTCTCCGGTACTATGGAGAGAGCAATAGATTTGTTGGAAATCATACATACAGATGTATGTGGTCCGATGAATGTCGAGGCTCGTGGCGGATATCGTTATTTTCTCACCTTCACAGATGATTTAAGTAGATATGGGTATATCTACTTAATGAAACACAAGTCTGAAACATTTGAGAAGTTCAAAGAATTTCAGAGTGAAGTTGAAAATCATCGTAACAAGAAAATAAAGTTTCTACGATCTGATCGTGGAGGAGAATATTTGAGTTACGAGTTTGGTCTACATTTGAAACAATGCGGAATAGTTTCGCAACTCACGCCACCCGGAACACCACAGCGCAATGGTGTGTCCGAACGTCGTAATCGCACTTTACTAGATATGGTGCGATCTATGATGTCTCTTACAGATTTACCGCTATCATTTTGGGGTTATGCTCTAGAGACGGCCGCATTCACATTAAATAGGACACCGTCAAAATCTGTTGAGACGACGCCTTATGAACTATGGTTTAGCAAGAAACCAAAGTTGTCATTTCTTAAAATTTGGGGCTGCGATGCTTATGTGAAAAAACTTCAACCTGATAAGCTCGAACCCAAATCGGAAAAATGTGTCTTCATAGGATATCCAAAAGAAACTGTTGGATACACCTTCTATCACAGATCCGAAGACAAGACTTTTGTTGCTAAATTCGGAGTCTTTCTAGAAAAGGAGTTTCTCTCGAAAGAAGTGAGTGGGAGGAAAGTAGAACTTGATGAGGTAACTGTACCTGCTCCCTTATTGGAAAGTAGTACATCACAGAAATCTGTTTCTGTAGCACCTACACCAATTAGTGAGGAAGATAATGATATTGATCATGAAACTTCAGATCAAGTTACTACAGAACCTCGTAGATCAACCAGAGTAAGATCCGCACCAGAGTGGTACGGCAATCCCATTCTGGAAATCATGCTACTAGATCATGATGAACCTACGAACTATGAAGAAGCGATGGTGAGCCCAGATTCCGCAAAATGGCTGGAAGCCATGAAATCTGAGATGGGATCCATGTATGAAAACAAAGTGTGGACTTTGGTTGACTTGCCCGAGGGTCGGCAAGCAATAGAAAACAAGTGGATCTTTAAGAACAAGACTGACGCCGACGGTAACATTACTGTCTACAAAGCTCGACTTGTCGCAAAGGGGTTTCGACAAGTTCAAGGGATTGACTACGATGAGACCTTCTCACCCGTAGCGATGCTTAAGTCTGTCCGAATCATGTTAGCAATTGTCGCATTTTATGATTATGAAATTTGGCAAATGAATGTAAAGACTGCATTCCTGAATGGGTTTCTGGAAGAAGAGTTGTATAGGATGCAACCAGAAGGTTTTATCGATCCAAAGGGGGCTAACAAAGTATGCAAGCTCCAGCGATCCATTTATGGACTGGTGCAAGCATCTCGGAGTTGGAATAAACGTTTTGATAGTGTGATCAAAGCATTTGGGTTTGTACAGACTTTTGGAGAAGCCTGTATTTACAAGAAAGTGAGTGGGAGCTCTGTAGCATTTCTGATATTATATGTAGATGACATATTACTGATTGGAAATGATATAGAATTTCTGGATAGCATAAAGGGATATTTGAATAAGAGTTTTTCAAAGAAAGACCTCGGTGAAGCTGCTTACATATTGGGCATTAAGATCTATAGAGATAGATCAAGACGCTTAATTGGACTTTCACAAAGCACATACCTTGACAAGATTTTGAAGAATTTCAAAATGGATCAAGCGAAGAAAGGGTTCTTGCCTGTATTGCAAGGTGTGAAGTTGAGTCAGACTCAATGCCCGACCACTGCAGAAGATAGAGAGAAGATGAAAGATGTTCCCTATGCTTCAGCCATAGACTCTATCATGTATGCAATGTTGTGTACCAGACCTGATGTGTGCCTTGCTATAAGTTTAGCAGGGAGGTACCAAAGTAATCCAGGAGTGGATCACTGGACAGCGGTCAAGAATATCCTGAAGTACCTGAAAAGGACTAAGGAATTGTTTCTCGTGTATGGAGGTGACAAAGAGCTCATCGTAAAGGGTTACGTTGATGCAAGCTTTGACACTGATCCGGATGATTCGAAATCGCAAACCGGATATGTATTTACATTAAACGGTGGAGCTGTCTGTTGGTGCAGTTCTAAACAAAGCGTCGTGGCGGGATCTACATGTGAAGCGGTATACATAGCTGCTTCGGAAGCAGCAAATGAAGGAGTCTGGATGAAGGAGTTCATATCCGATCTAGGTGTCATACCTAGTGCATCGGGTCCGATGAAAATCTTTTGTGACAATACTAGAGCAATAGCCTTGGCAAAGGAATCCAGATTTCACAAGAGAACAAAGCACATCAAGAGACGCTTCAATTCCATCCGGGACTTGGTCCAGGTGGGGGACATAGAGATTTGCAAGATACATACGGATCTGAATGTAGCAGACCCGTTGACTAAGCCTCTTCCACGGGCAAAACATGATCAGCACCAAGACTCCATGGGTGTTAGAATCATTACTGTGTAATCTAGATTATTGACTCTAGTGCAAGTGGGAGACTGAAGGAAATATGCCCTAGAGGCAATAATAAAGTTATTATTTATTTCCTTACATATCATGATGAATGTTTATTATTCATGCTAGAATTGTATTAACCGGAAACATAATACATGTGTGGATATATAGACAAACAGAGTGTCACTAGTATGCCTCTACTTGACTAGCTTGTTAATCAAAGATGGTTAAGTTTCCTAACCATAGACAAAGGAGTTGTCATTTGATTAACAAGGTCACATCATTAGTTGAATGATCTGATTGATATGACCCATTCCAATAGCTTAGCACCCGATCGTTTAGTATGTTGCTATTGCTTTTGTTCATGACTTATACATGTTCCTTTGACTATGAGATTATGCAACTCCCGTTTACCGTAGGAACACTTTGTGTGCTACCAAACGTCACAACGTAACTGGGTGATTATAAAGGTGCTCTATAGGTGTCTCCAAAAGTATTTGTTGGGTTGGCGTATTTCGAGATTAGGATTTGTCACTCTGAATGTCGGAGAGGTATCTCAGGGCCTTCTCGGTAATGCACATCACATAAGCCTTGCAAGCATTGCAACCAATGAGTTGGTTGCGGGATGATGTATTACGGAACGAGTAAAGAGACTTGCCAGTAACGAGATTGAACTAGGTATTGGATACCGACGATCGAATCTCGGGCAAGTAACATACCGATGGACAAAGGGAACAACGTATGTTGTTATGCGGTCTGACCGATAAAGATCTTCGTAGAATATGTAGGAGCCAATATGGGCATCCAGGTCCCGCTATTGGTTATTGACCGGAGACGTGTCTCGGTCATGTCTACATTGTTCTCGAACCGTAGGGTCCGCACGCTTAAGGTTACGATGACAGTTATTATGAGTTTATGCATTTTGATGTACCGAAGGAGTTCGGAGTCCCGGATGTGATCACGGACATGACGAGGAGTCTCAGAATGGTCGAGACATAAAGATTGATATATTGGACGGCTATGTTCGGACATCGGAATGGTTCCGAGAGGTTTCGGATATTACCGAAGTGCCGGAGGGGTTACCGAAACCCCCCGGGGGAAGCATGGGCCTTATTGGGCCACGAGGGGAGAGAGAGGGAAGTGCCAGGAGGTGGCGCGCGCCCCCCACATGGGCAGTCCGAATTGGACAAGGAGGGGGGCACGGCCCCCCTTTCCCTCTCCCTCTCCCTCTCTTTCCTTCCCCCTTTCTCCTTCCTAGTTGGACTAGGAAAGGGGAGTCCTACTCCTACTAGGAGGAGGACTTCCCCCTCCCTTGGCGCGCCTCTCTAGGCCGGCCGGCCTCCCCCTTGCTCCTTTATATATGGGGACAGGGGGGCACCCCAAAGACACACAAGTTGATCTTCGTGATCGTTCCTTAGCCGTGTGCGGTGCCCCCCTCCACCATATTCCACCTCGGTCGTATTGTAGCGGTGCTTAGGCGAAGCCCTACGACGGTAGAACATCAAGATCGTCACCACGCCGCCGTGCTGACGGAACTCTTCCCCGACGCTTTGCTGGATCGGAGCCCGGGGATCGTCATCGAGCTGAACGTGTGCCAAGAACTCGGAGGTGCTGGAGTAACGGTGCTTGGATCGGTCAGATCGTGAAGACGTATGACTACATCAACCGTGTTGATATAACGCTTCTGCTTTCGGTCTACGAGGGTACGTAGACAACACTCTCCCCTCTCGTTGCTATGCATCACCATGATCTTGCGTGTGCGTAGGAAAATTTTGAAATTACTACGTTCCCCAACAGGGTGATGTGTTTGTTTTCCCACAAGGACTCATCCACTTCCAGTTTAACCCCAACCCCTACAAGCCTGCGGTCGCAATTGCCGCACTTAGCAGCCAGAACCCAGGGGCAATTACCATTGCCAACGCCGTATTTGGTTCAAAGCCTATGATCTCGGATGATGTTCTCGCCAAGGCCTTTCAGGTGGAGAAGAAGACTGTGGACTGGCTCCAAGCTCAGTTCTGGGCCGACAACCACAATTAATTTTGCATTGCACCGGGCGCTAGGATTTGGCAACAAAATTGTATTCTTTGTGACTGTAATTGCTTATTGTATCTCATCTTATTAATATATGTAACGATTTTTGTAGTTCGTACATGAATAAAGAATTATTCTATTTTCCTATGCTCACAACAAGTGCTCATGATTCTAGAACCCTCAATGGTAGATTACAATCTCTAATTTGTTTCTGATTGCTGAGTGTTGGATGTCTCGCGCCCCTTGCTTAGTATATATAGGCCGGTACTAGCTGGGAAGGATCGTTGCTAAACAAATTTATGAATGGTGCTTAGCTAAGTTATGATTTACACGGGGCTAATGGTTCTCTGTTGTATATGTATCACCAAAATAAAATATTACCTAGAAACATTTTCCTGCAAATTTTTAATAATAAATCCAGAAGCAATATTGATATGAAATAGTTCATACAAAACAAGTAATATTCTATTTTTCATTGTGATTATAATTGTTTGGTTCAAACATGAATAAAGTAATATTCTATTTTCCATTGCTCTACAACAAGTATTGATGATTCTAGAACCCTCAAATGATCGAGCACAAGCTCTAATTTGTTTGGAATGGTGAGTACTGGATGTCTCGCGCCCCTAGCTTAGTACATGCAAATACTAGCTGGGAAGTACCCCTGCTAAAGAAACTTATGTATGGTGCTTAGCTAAATTAGGTTTGAGAGGGGCTAATGGTTCTCTGTTGCGTAGCTTGCCGTGAAAAATGTAAGATCATATGAGTTATCATATATGATTATGACCAATCATTATATTCCGATTATGAATAAAATTGTTCTCTCTATTTGTGGTGTCTTAATTTGTGATAGAATACCAGGACATAATATACATAAAAGTAACACACACGAATAATTTAAAATGTCTTGCACTATAAATGCTTATCAAAAAACAGAGTAAAAGACGAGTTAATGGAGTATCATTTGGTCATGTGATGGGTCATCTTGTGTTGATGTCTTCATCTTCTTAAGAAAATTTTCCATAAATTCCCATAGAATTTAATGGTTATTATGAGTGCACAACAAATTACTTTTTGTGCACGTGCCTATTTAAAAATAGAAATCGTAGTAATAAAGCTGCTATTGCTTTTTGCGGTACCTGATCAAAATTACCCCAAAGTTGTAAAATATTATCCGCCGATGAGGTACCTATAAGTGACAAAAAACGTTTCACACAGGGGATTCCCCGCCTGGGCCGCCCAGGCAGTAGGAACTTTCTATATTGCGGTCTTCATGCTGGAAGAAGACACAGCGTGCCTATTAGGGTCGGCCCATGTCCCGGCAGCCTGTTTATTTCTACTTTCAATAATTTGGGAATTGATAAAAAACATAACAAATAAAAATAAGAATTTTGAAATTAAATTTTTAATAATTCATAAATTTTTGTGGATTCAGAAAATGTTGGTGATTTTCAAAAATTATTTGAAAATTCAAAAAATGTTCCCAATTTTGAAAATAAATGTTTGCAGAATAAAAAAGGTTCATAATTTTTTTGTAAAGTCATGTATTAAAAAATGTTGATGAAATTGAGCAAAATTTTGCCAATTCAAAAAGTGTTCATGAACTGAAAAATATCCTTAAAATTCACAAACTGTTCGTGACTTACAAAATAGTTTAATGACTCAAAAAATGTTCGCTGATTCAAAAAATGATCATGCATTTCTGAAAATGTTGTTAAATAAAAAAATGTGCGCTAATTTAAAAAATTGTTTCACGAATTTCCAAGAAGATGTTCATCGACTCTAGAAAGGTTCACCTGTTGAAGAAAAATGTTTCTAAAATATTAATAACTTTTTAAAAAAATTGCAAACCGTATAAAATGTTCATGAATTCAAAAAAGTTGATGATGTTAGAAAATGTTGAAAAATGTGTATAAACGTTCACGAATTTTTAAAAATGTTCATGATTTCAAATATGTTCACAAGTTTAAAAAAATGTTCATGATTTTCAAAAATTATTCACAATTTCTCGAAAATGAGAGTGATAGTGTATCTCGGTGATGCGGAAAAATGTGGTCATGGCCATCGGAGATTATGATTTTTTTTCTCCCATTACAACGCACGTGCCATTTTGCTAGTAATAAATAAAGCATATTGAAACATATGGTAAGTTAAACTTATTCAACATTGCTCCCTAGCTATACAATTTAGAGAACAAGGATTAGATAAATTTAAACATTACAATTCCCTTAAATGTGAAAATTCTGGTTATACAATTTAGAGAATGAGAATTACACACTTAAGATACGCACACAACCTTACCGAGAGTCATATCTATTTCCTTTGATTATACGTCGATCTACCAACTGCAGTTGCAAACAATAGGACAGGGACGGATGGTTGTCGGTTGGTTCTGGCTGAACGGGCAATGACGAACGATCTCACACCTGGAGCGGTGAGCCCAATAGCACACGTGGTTTAGAATGGTTTAGAATGTAGGAGTTCAATGATATGTACGAGGGGTTGGATGTCAACTCACCTAGTTTGGAGGTGGACGATTAGGATGAGATGTCCATATATCTACTTGAATGCTAATGTGCTAACCTAAGGATTTAGGAGATGGTGGATCCGTCCTTGTCTTGGTCAGTCACCTTTATATAGAGGTCCTGGTTGGTTACCGCCATCCCTTCATCTTGAGAAACTTAAGGAGTCGGTCGCCCAGGCATGGCCCTCAATACTTCATACGCAGGTAGATGCAGGTCAAAATACGAGATGCAAAAAAAACCCCAGGAATATTGTGATCCTCTACCCCCCCCCCCCCTCCCGCACGACACAAATCTATAAAATATATATTCCAGCACTCGAAAGGAATCATGACTAATGAAACCTTCAAGACCATCTGAACTCTAAAGAAACAATAGGTTCTTGCACAATCTGTTCTCCATGAGAAATTGTTTAAGAAGGGAAAGAGAAAGGTTAAAGAGAGGAAAATGCTAGCAAATTAGTCAGGTTCGAGTCTACTAGTGTGCGAGTTTCAAGCTGATCCAAGGTATGAAACTTACAATAATAGGGCTTAACTTCTTTTATAGAATGACTCTTCAGATGTGCAAGATAGCCATACATCTTCCAAGCATAATTTTGGATTTTCGGTATATCAAAAGACCGAACTGATTATTTTATTATTAATGATGTGGTTGATTAACAATATAACTAGATGACACCCCGCGCGTTGCTGCGGAAATTGAAGCCAAAAAAATCAGTGGGGAAATGTGCAAATTTATAAGATATTTATGATAGCTTGTTAGTGGGAAACACACACTTGCGTACGGCCTCTCACCAACTGATTACTTGAATGCGTGTTAGTTTGTTCCTTGGATATTGCCTACCCTGTCTTTTGCTTTTCTGGTTTTCGTACAATCTTGAGTGATATTCTGCAATTGTTACAATGACAGATGCATGTTTATCTTCTCCTATACCTCACTTCTCAATGTTACAGACAAATAAGCGACACAGGAAAACAAAATTCAGAAACTACTACTCAATATGATTGACTTAATGATGGCTGCACTTAAGTACCACTTGGCATAGAAGCCAATCTTTTTTCATATTGCTTTGCACACACCTTGTCCAAAAGTTCAGAGAAAAAAAATCTTAGGACCCAAGCATAAAGACCAAAAGAGGCTCACTTGGCACAAAATTCATAACGCTCTGCTTTGAAGGCCACATATTCAGATATTCTATTAATTAACTCCCTATGTATAAAACAACTTGACAATGAGAAAGAGGAACATCTCTTACATTTTATAGACAGTAAAGTGTATGATTGCAGAAATCGCAGTACCAGTACAAATATTAGTTTTTTTTACATGATCAACAATAGTCTATAAATCAACGATTCAAAAGTAAATGACTAAACATGTGGAAACAACATGAGGAAGATGAGATTACCCTTTCACTGTATAATAAAGATTACATTGGTTCACCTATTGAAACATGTTTGGAGTTTCACCAAGTACCTTGTTGACATGACAAAATAAAGATCTGCAGAAATGACACAAAGAGGAGAAGGAGTTAAATTTAGCAGATAAATGTAGCCACGAGATGTTATCTTGCTGGTCAATCTAAATGAGCTGAAACAACACGATCCATCGAACCATATGTGTATATCCAATCAGAACAGAACTTTAGTTTGCCCGGAAAGCCTGCCTAGGGAATGGATGACGACAGAATCTCGTGTACGGGAACATTATCTGCTCACATGCCAGTTCAAAGGAGATCGGAGAATGGTTACAGATGTCGCAAGGAAATGTAAGGTGAAACCTGGACAGAGTTGGAACCTGCGGACAGGACGGGTATAGTAAGGCCGTCAGTTGGTACCATGGATGCGGCCACGACAGTCCGAGAACAGTGGACATGGGCTAGGCTTCAGATGGTGATGCTGACGGTGGCCATCACGCATGGTGAACGGGGCGTTCCAAGGGAATGCTGATCACAGACAGTGCGATGCCGGCGCGCTCTGTCGCTGCTCGGCTGAGGTGGAATTGCTCCCATCGTCTGCATGGAGGAGCGCCCTTGTTGACATGACAAAATAAAGATCTGCAGAAATGACACAAAGAGGAGAAGGAGTTAAACTTAGCAGATAAATAGCCACGAGATGTTATCTTGCTGGTCAATCTAAATGAGCTGAAACACCGAGAACAGTGGACATGGGCTAGGCTTCAGATGGTGATGCTGACGTTGGCCATCACGCATGGTGAACGGGGCGTTCCGAGGGAATGCTGATCACAGACAGTGCGATGCGGTGATGCTGACGGTGGCCATCACGCATGGTGAAGGGGGCATTCCGAGGGAATGCTGATCACAGACAGTGCGATGCCGGCGCGCTCTGTCGCTGCTCGGCTGAGGTGGAATTGCTCCCGTCGTCTGCATGGAGGAGCGCCCTTGTTGACATGACAAAATAAAGATCTGCAGAAATGATACAAAGAGGAGAAGGAGTTAAATTTAGCAGATAAATAGCCACGAGATGTTATCTTGCTGGTCAATCTAAATGAGCTGAAACACCGAGAACAGTGGACATGGGCTAGGCTTCAGATGGTGATGCTGACGTTGGCCATCACGCATGGTGAACGGGGCGTTCCGAGGGAATGCTGATCACAGACAGTGCGATGCGGTGATGCTGGCGGTGGCCATCACGCATGGTGAACGGGGCGTTCCGAGGGAATGCTGATCACAGACAGTGCGATGCCGGCGCGCTCTGTCGCTGCTCGGCTGAGGTGGAATTGCTCCCGTCGTCTACATGGAGGAGCGCCCTTGTTGACATGACAAAATAAAGATCTGCAGAAATGACACAAAGAGGAGAAGGAGTTAAACTTAGCAGATAAATAGCCACGAGATGTTATCTTGCTGGTCAATCTAAATGAGCTGAAACACCGAAAACAGTGGACATGGGCTAGGCTTCAGATGGTGATGCTGACGGTGGCCATCACGCATGGTGAACGGGGCGTTCCGAGGGAATGCTGATCACAGACAGTGCGATGCGGTGATGCTGGCGGTGGCCATCACGCATGGTGAACGGGGCGTTCCGAGGGAATGCTGATCACAGACAGTGCGATGCGGTGATGCTGACGGTGGCCATCACGCATGGTGAACGGGGCGTTCCGAGGGAATGCTGATCACAGACAGTGCGATGCGGTGATGCTGACGGTGGCCATCACGCATGGTGAACGGGGCGTTCCGAAGGAATGCTGATCACAGACAGTGCGATGCCGGCGCGCTCTGTCGCTGCTCGGCTGAGGTGGAATTGCTCCCGTCGTCTGCATGGAGGAGCGCCCTTGTTGACATGACAAAATAAAGATCTGCAGAAATGACACAAAGAGGAGAAGGAGTTAAATTTAGCAGATAATTAGCCACGAGATGTTATCTTGCTGGTCAATCTAAATGAGCTGAAACACCGAGAACAGTGGACATGGGCTAGGCTTCAGATGGTGATGCTGACGGTGGCCATCACGCATGGTGAACGGGGCGTTCCGTGGGAATGCTGATCACAGACAGTGCGATGACGGCGCGCTCTGTCGCTGCTCGGCTGAGGTGGAATTGCTCCCGTCGTCTGCATGGAGGAGCGCATGTTCGCCCGCGTCCATCACTCCATGGAGGAGGGGGTGGAGACGTGGAGTTGCCACCTGGACGCTCTGTGTGGTGCTTTTGAGTCTGTCGACAACTCCAGGCTCTTTTAAGATGCCACCATAATGGTCGACCGCGCTAGAAGCAGGGCTCGTACCGGCAAGCGCGCACATGGTTCTCTCCATGCCCCTGCTGCTGCAGGAACAATGGAACGACGCACTGCTGCAGGAACAATGAGTCCAGAGGGGGAAGACGATGGTGAGATCAACCTTGCGAGGCGGCGGTGATCCTGGCCGGCGGAGGATGCGTTGGCCTTGGACTGCACCTTCGATGCTGAACGGTGGCAGACTGTTAGGATGACACTGCGTAACAAACGGCGATTGCGGAGGAGATCGAGCGGAGCTGTGGAGGGGAGAGAAAGGGATATTTATTTATTTTCCGGGAGAAGGAACGGACGGGAATTGAGAAGGCAGGGAGGAGAGAGGAGAGGAGAGAGAGAGAGATTGTTTATCTTTCGGTAGATGAATTGCTCATGGTGCTATCCCGTGGCTAATGAAAAGACTGCTGAATTTAATGGTGACATGGTGGATTATGAGGGAAGAAAAAATGCCATGCATGCAGGAGAGGAAAGATTAGTGAAGTGGAGGGTTAGTGCTGACGTGGCTGTAGGAGATTGAATGCTGATGTGGATAGCCTGCATGTTGAGTTAAATAGGTTAGTGGGGATAAGCAATTTAGGTATTATAGATTATAGATAAGTTGTGTTCATCAACTCAGAAATAGTTGTGTTTACAGGACATAGTTACTCGTTTGGACCCAATGAATTGTCATTGCGGAGCACATATCACCAAACTCTTTGGATGTAATATCTGTTTTGCTACATGCAAAGCACTAGGTAATGTAGAAGATCTGACTACGTGTTCAACATCAGCGAAAAGTTTAGTTGTAAAACAAATGATCGTTGGCACAATTCAAAGATAGGGCATCGATGTGACTATATCAATGAAACAACTGGTGCGAACCAACCTATGGTTGGATGCTTTGAAGGATTGTGGTATCCCTAACCCACTAGAGTTGAAATCCTAAACTTGATCTTGGTGCTCACATTTTCCTGCATTTATTCTAGACCTTCCGGCGATGTGCATTCAGTGAGAGGAGACGTTACCGTTGACTACGAAAGCGTTGTGATGACTTCGCAATCTCAAGATGATGTGCCAGCTTAGTCTCTTAGAGGTGTTTATATGGGTAGGGTGTGTGTGCACGCATTCATAGGGGTGAGTGATGTAAGCGACTTTGATCGTACTGTGGTAAAAAAAATTGAAACAACTGGCAACTCTTGTGAAGGAGCTCTAAAGTGTTTTAGATGTTGGATCTAATGAGCTAGTGATGCATTTCCTGCACCGTAACGTTTTGGTTCATGGCAAACCTGAGCATTTATCAGACCGGGCCGGGTTTTAGGCTGTCTCGGCCTAACATTTAGAATACAGGACCGAGCCCAAACGGAGGCCCAAAAAGGCACTCTTTTAAGCCCAAACTTTGCAAAAAAAAAAAAGCCAAAGGCTGACGCGAATGCATGTTTTCATTATCTCTTATGGGTTAGAGCCTGGCCTTAAAAACTGAAAAATAAAAGCTCAAGCCCAGCCCAAATTTTCTTGTGTCTCTGGCAGCATTCCATCCCACCACCCGCGATAGCTATGTGTCACCCATCCTGATTCCAAATAGGAATAGCCTACGGGCGACGCAGTAGTGGCCCGAGGCATTAGCTGCGTCGCTCGCGTCGCATTTGATCGTTGCGCTCGATTGATTCGGTCTCTTTTTTTCTTTAGGTTTTTCTTTTTTTTTCTGTTTTATTTGCTGGTTTTCTTTTATTTTCTTCATTATGTTTTGTGTTTTCTTTGGTTTTTCTTTTTTCTTCTTTATACTTTGTTTTCCTTTTTTTCTTTCTTTGGTTATTTTTGTTTCTTCATATTTTGTTTCAAAGTCATTTTTCTCATTTTTATCTTTTAGCACATGTATACTTTGTCATACACGTTGTACATTTTAACAAAAGTTTTGGTAAAAATGTTAAACATGTATTTGAAAATGTTAAATAAGTATAAAAGAATGTTAAAACATTTTTTCCAATACATGTTGAAACATTTTTTTGAATGATTAAAATATATTTTTTGAACTGTGCAAACAATTTTTTTAATCATACAATTGCTTATGAAAATATCGTAAATACATTTTTGTAAGTTTATGAATATATTTTTGTACATTGTTTGAATGTACGAAACATTTTTGAACTACACAAGTATTTTTTACATTGTATCATTATTTAAATGTCATGTGCATATTTTTTGAAACGTGTGACATTTTTTAATTGGCGAAAATATTTTTCATATTACATTTTTGGTACACATAAGTAACATTTTTCATACACATAAGTAACATTTTTCACGTTATGCATTTCTTTTGTATGCACCCGAAATATTTTCTATGCATGTTTAGCTATTGCGAATAAAATATTAGGAAAATTCAAATTTCTACGAATGTGTATTTTTAATCATTTTAAATATAAACAAAAATAAAAATGTGAAGAAAAACTAAATAAAAAATCACGTATGACATCAGCGTGACGCGGCTGGTGATTACTGGGCCGGCCAAGTTCGGGCGAGGCGTGCCTAGGCGTCGCAGTAAGCGTCACATAGCCGCGCCCTCCCACCTCCCACGCACGTCCGAACCTTATCTTCTCCCCATCCGTCTCCTCCGGCCCCGTCCGTCACCGCCCACAACCCCCGAAATCCCTCCACCGCACTCCCGGAGCTGAGCCTGCCGCCGGCGTCGGCGCTGCTCGCCACCCACAAAGATCTTGCCAGACCACGGCCGCGGTCTCGTCCTCTCCTACGCGGTAGCGAGCCACCACGGGCGTACGTGCCGTAGCCCATAGCCATGGCCGCCGCCTGCCGTTTCGCCGCGCCGCTGGGCCTCGCCCCGCTGCCTCGCGGCCGCGCCGTCGCCAAGAGCATCGCTTTCTCGGTAGGCTCCGCCAAGGCCGTCCCACGGGGCGTCGCGATGAAGGCGGCAAACGGGACGTCCGGCGGCGAGGAGACGCCGGACATCGTCGGTTCACTCTGCTGCACTGGCGTAGGTACTTGGTGCCTGCTAGTTCTGTTACCAAATCCGACACTGAACCGGTGCTTGAAACAAATAATTTCTTTTGTACTGAAAGAATCATTCTCTGTTCTCGGCAAAAATTGAAAATTTATAATTTAGATATATGCGCAGAAAATTATCCCTCTGACTTATCATGTTGTGACCTTCTGCCCTTTCTGAAGAATATTAGAAACTTATGTGTTGCATCTTAGTATAATTGTTTCTCTTCTTCAAATTATCATGTTGGGAGTAGTTTGTTACTGTGATCTTTACTGGCTGAGAATTTCTAACTGGGGAACTGTAACCCCTATGCCATCTAATTTTGTTAACAATACAACGAGATTGCGAGCATATTATTTTGCTGGTCGTGGTGCCCTACAAAGTCATAGTTTTCGTACTATTACTGAAGTAGGAGTTCTTAAGCACTAAGATGTAGAGTTTCTGCCACTTCAACATAAACTAGACTCAACCGTGCGAATGAGCTTATTGTTTGTTCAAACATGTTGCGATCCCTTTTTATTCTACCACCTTTTTTGGTTACAGATATATAATTAATCACCTTGTTTCAGTTGCAAAACCAATCTCATTTCGGACTTGTTTCCTTATTTCTAAGGAAGGCAGATTATCAAGAGAGCAGAGGAGGTTTTTCTTTCAACACAAGTAAAAGGTAAAAGTTTTATATCTCGAACATTTGTGTTTCTGGACTGTTGCTTTTACTGATTTATGTGCATATGATGTACCATCTTCACACCAGAAACTTCCGGTCCCCCTTCTGACAAGGATCTAAGGAGAAATATGAACTTGCTGCAGCAACTTGGTATACTTTCTTGCGGTGGTACGGCATGGTTGAGTTTTGCACAGTCAGCACAGTCTAGTGAAGGAGTAAAGTTAAATATGGTTTACGAGGTTGGGGAGCTGTTCGAGCTGGGAATTCAGCTTTCGTATCTGCTCATCCTACTTGGTCTGCTTGGAACTGGTACATTTTTTGTCATCCGCCAGGTTCTTGTCCGCAGAGAGCTTGATCTTTCTGCAAAAGACTTGCAGGTAAGCATCCTGCTAACATTCAGACTGCCATGGGTCAATATTATCCCTGACTTTGTTCTTCAGTTTAATGTAGAGATTATCCCTCTGCTTTGTTCTTCAATCCTGTCGACATGAGTTCTTGATAACATCGTGCTGTAATTACTGAATACTCTGAAGTATTAAACTTCAGTTTAATGTAGAGATTATAAATGATGGCAACACTGATTGTGGTGTAACATGACATTTTACTATTGTTCTTATGTTAATTTTTTGACTGTACATTTTCAGTAGTTTGCTGAATTTGTCTTGCCTGATAAAGTTTAGTTAGGCAAGAGCAATATCTAGGTGAGTGTCATGCGGGCATGTAAAGATATTTTTCAAAGAAATTTGTATTGTTCTGAAATTATCTTACCAAAAAGGTAAATTCTCCTCATTTAGAAAATAGTTAGTCTCAGTTTCTCCTTGAATTACCAGTTATTGTTGATTACCTGGCTGACATCCGACCTCTACCAAAGGAACTTCCTAACATGGCATCTCGTCCACAGTATTTGTTCACGGGATCCTACATTATTTAGTATGACTAATTCTTATGATTTCCTCAAACCTAAGTCATTTTTGTTACTTCCATGGAACTAATGGGCATTCAACTAGTCTTATAAAAAAAATGATCTTGAAGTCTGGACATCCCTTTCTTGTGGTCAATCTTTCCAATTTTTTGTTTCAGAAATGAGAAAGCACTTGGTTAGCGCTGTCTTGTTGTATTCATTACATGCGCAGATCCTCATATCATGGTAGCACAGGCCCAATCCTTGTACTGACCAGTTAACTTGTCTTCGTCGAAGTTCTTTACTGATGTTGCTCGCTTCATAATGAACGTTGTATTCGCACGCTATGTCTTGTATGGTGTAGATGAATGTGGTGTACTTACATCAAACATACTTAATTGTCTTAATTATAGGAACAAGTGAGAAGTGGTGAGGGTAGCGCTACTGAACTATTTGAGCTTGGAGCAGTCATGCTCCGGAGAAAATTTTACCCTGCAGCTATCAAATATCTACAGCAAGCAATCCAAAAATGGGATAGAGATGAGCAAGATCTTGCACAGGTTAGATATACACAATAACTAGCTAGTCTCCCTCGGTTCACAAATATAAGATGTTTTGGATATTTCAAAATGGACTACATACGGACTGAAATGAGTGAACAGACACACTAAAACGTGTCTATGTACATCTGATTCAGATTTTATTAGAGCATCTTATATTTGTGAACGGAGGGAGTATTTGTTTTCTGCATTCTAAAATCTGACCGCAGGAAATTTGCCTTTTACCAATGCAATGATATCATGCATTGATACTACTAGCCTACAAAATATGCGCTGTTCTCAGAAACAATGGTGCTTGTAATTTGGTATCATGCTCACTTAGAAACTTTTTCCCTTCTTTTGACCAAAGGTGTAATTTGCCGTTCAAGAACTAAATCTGAAATTCACCTGTGTTTTCTTATACAGTTTTGTGAGAGTTGACATAGATTCTTGCGCAAGTATCTGCTACTGAACCTATATATATATATATATATGTGTGTGTGTGTGTGTGTGTGTGTGTGTGTGTGTGTGTGTGTGTGTGCGCGCGCGCGCTATTGGGCTGTGCTTATCCACTAAAAACCAATACGGCCACCCATGTCCTGTTTCGTCTCGCTGAAACAGTTTTACCTCGATGGCCAGGTGTACAATGCCTTGGGGGTGAGCTACAAGCGAGAGAACAAACTGGACAAGGCAATCAAGCAATTCGAGAAGGCCGTGGAGCTCCAACCGGGCTACGTAACGGCGTGGAACAACCTCGGCGACGCATATGAGCAGCAGAAGGACCTCGCGTCAGCGCTCAGGGCGTTCGAGGAGGTACTGCTCTTTGACCCGAACAACAAGGTGGCAAGGCCGCGCCGAGACGACCTCAAGTCGCGCGTGGGCATGTACAAGGGGGTGCCGGTGAAGACGACGGACAAGCGATAGCCTAGCCGCCACGGGTGGACGGGTTCATGGTTGCCTCAGTTTTGAACAGTAGCACTTGTAAACATGATGAGAAGTTGTATGTAGCATACTGGTGTCTGTGATACGTCTGAGCTGGCGGTTGTAGAATGTTTGGATGTTAGCACAGAATGTAGAATTTGCTTTCGAGATCCATAACAGGTATTGCAACGTTACTCTTGCGCTTGCTAATTTCTCTGAATACCGACAGTGTTCTGTTTACAAACATCATTCGGTTGGGCAGGGGCGGAGCCAGAACTTTTTTGGAGCCTGGGCAAGTTGAGCCTAAGTGTATAATCTAGAATTCAAAAATCGGCTATTTGGATGCGCATCATAATATACCACCAAGTGAAAACATAAATATAATAGTCACACAAAATGTAATTTTGAAATGAACTAATATATAATATCAATATCAGTTTCATATAGTAAATAAATTTGAGACTTGACAACAAAAGATACATAACCAGCCTTCCATAGAGACAAACTCGTCATGTTGGCAACAAAAGTAAAACTATACATACCAGATGTCACCAGATGTGATTGTGCCATTTCTTTCACCATGACAAAAGCATCTCTCACTTGTTCATTTTTTTCCAAAGAAAGACATACAACCAGCATTGCATAGAGGCAAACTCACCATGTTGCCAAAGTCCTACAAGGCACTACAAGATTAAAAATGGATTTGTATTAAAACAAATTTAGTTGTGAGATCTGAATATATTCAAAATCAAAAGCAAGAATAGAGATGGTCAAATGGAATGGAACATACCGACATTGCACTAAGGAAAATCACGAGGCAAATGCCCTTTCCTAGAACTCATTTCAGTAAATGTTCAAATAATATCCTTATCATCAACTGACTTAAATAACTCCCGCTCGGTGTAACATATCAATATTATTGATCTTGCTGCACAGTTTATTCTTAATAATCTTCATGGCTGAAAAAGCTCTCATAGCAGATGCCGATGACACCGGCAATATCAAAGCCAGCTCAATAAGTTTGTATACCAATGGAAATACCAAATGTTTCTTATTTTGAACCATCTTCATGGCCAAACCTTGAACATCACCACAACTAGTAAAAGAAGCATGCCTTTTCACTTGACTTATATAAGTGAGAAGTTGCTCCCCTATTGTTCCACGGTCATCATTAGAAAAGTCATCATGATAAAAAATAAAATGAGCTACAACAAGTAACAAGTTCATAGTATGGAACATTGCAGCAACTACTTGTATTGTATTATTCCCTCCTGAAAGAAATATAAGATCATTTAGATCTAAAGTAGTGACAAAAAGTCCGTATACAAGGGTTTGTATATATGCACTGATTATGAAGATCAATGCATCATAAGGAAAAATACTTGTAGATCCTATCTGAATCTATATGCAGAACTGCAGATGGCACCTAAGTATGAACTATGATGCAAGTACGGGATAGTTTGGTGGAGGATCTCAAAGAAATACTGCGATTTTACAGTATCCAGCACCCACAAATACAATTTTCTCTTGTCCCCAACAAAAAATCCCCAAATTTAAACCCTAGGTCTATCAATGAATCAATCCCTGGCCAGCCAGACAAAGACCAATTATTCAGAGATGAGAGGAAGGAGGGGTTGAGGAACGAGGTAGAGTGCCTCGGTGTTTGGAGTCCGCTCGCCGCCGGCCCTGCTTCTAGCCGTCTCCAGGGCAGCCGCCAGCCTGTGCCGCCAGTCCGTGCGCTGGCTGCCTATGAGAAACGAAGGGACAAGGAGTTGGAGCGTACAAATTGGTTCGCGTCCTGCACTCGTGAAACAGAAGTTGTTTGGGCCTGGGTTGCAGACTGTTGTACCATTGGGTTGTGAACATGTGAGAAACGATGGCCCAGATTTGTTTTGCCCGGGTAAATCCAACTACCGAACAGATTTAGCCCTTTATTATCGCTAGGATCGCTGCCATCGAGGAGCCAGCGAGCCCGGGCAAGTGCCCAGGGTCGCTGGGCGGTGCCTCCGCCACTGCGGTTGGGTACATTTGCCGCAACGAAGACGACATGGTACCAAATCAATTAGTTGTATCGAAGGTAGCAATTTGTGCACTACCACTCTGGTCGATTTTGCCCAATTTGTGTGTCCCTTCTCTACCACCCTACTTGGTTCTTTTACCGAAAAAGGGTTTCCCCCCGCTTTATATTATAAAGCAAATAACATCACATACATCTGAGCGAGTTAAACAAACACACGCCACCACGACACACACCGAACACACCCAAGGCTAGATACAAAGGTGCCGAGCACCATCACACCACCCGGAAACAACCAAGCAAACATAATATGAGCTACGAAGAACCACTTGGAGCCACCGAGGGGGTGAGATGGACCATGACGAAGCAAGGACTCCAAGACGGAGCCTCCCAGAAGGGTACGACCATGGATAGCCGCCACCGTCCGATCCGCAGATCAAGTTTTCACCCGGAGCGACGCAGGGGGTGGGAGCACCGCGACGGAGTCTTCAAGAAGGATACGACGTCCACGGACACCGCCACCGACGGCCAGAAACTGGGCAAGTGATGAACCCCGGTGCTCGCACCCTGCCGACACACCCCTGCTCCGCCAACCACCCGCAGCCACGTCCCCCGCGAAACCATGGCTGCTCGTCCGCACCTGAGACGCAGGTTCCGCCCCCGAACGCCACGCCTCCCGCCGCCAGGGCCACCGCCCAACATCCAGACACCCCCAAGACCATCCAAAGAGATCAACTTTGCACCATAGGAACACCACTAACCGACGAACCGCAGCATACATCCTGCCTTGAACATCACCGGAGTTGCGACATCCAACACACGGCCGGGGAAAGGGGGAGGTGGGGGAGCGGACGCATCCAGACCGGCACACCCCTGTGCCAGTGACGGGGACCCGAGCAAGTCGGCGCCACCCATCCCTCCAGCCAGCCTCCTCACCGGACACACCCCTTGTTGGAAATATGCCCTAGAGGCAATAATAAAAGCATTATTATTATATTTCCTTATTCATGATAATTGTCTTTATTCGTGCTATAATTGTGTTATCCGGAAATCGTAATACATGTGTGAATAACAGACAACAACGTGTCCCTAGTAAGCCTCTAGTTGACTAGCTCGTTGATCAACAGATAGTCATGGTTTCCTGACTATGGGCATTGGATGTCAATGATGACGAGATCACATCATTAGGAGAATGATGTGATGGACAAGACCCAATCCTAAACATAGCATAAGATCGCATAGTTCGTTTGCTAGAGTTTTCCAATGTCAAGTATCCTTTCCTTAGACCATGAGATCGTGTAACTCCCGGATACCGTAGGAGTGCTTTGGGTGTGCCAAACGTCACAACGTAACTGGGTGACTATAAAGGTATACTACGGGTATCTCCGAAAGTGTCTGTTGGGTTGACACGGATCGAGACTGGGATTTGTCACTCCGCTTGACGGAGAGGTATCACCGGGCCCTCTCGGTAATGCATCATCATAATGAGCTCAATGTGATCAAAGTGTTTGATCACAGGATCATGCATTACGGTACGAGAAAAGTGACTTGCCGGTAACGAGATTGAACGAGGTATTGGGATACCGACGATCGAATCTCGGGCAAGTAAAATACCGATTGACAAAGGGAATCGTATACGGGATTAATTGAATCCTCGACATCGTGGTTCATCCGATGAGATCATCGTGGAGCATGTGGGAGCCAACATGGGTATCCAGATCCCGCTGTTGGTTATTGCCCGAGAGCCGTCTCGGTCATGTCTGCATGTCTCCCGAACCCGTAGGGTCTACACACTTCAGGTTCGGTGACGCTAGGGTTGTGAAGATATGTATATGCAGTAACCTGAATGTTGTTCGGAGTCCCGGATGAGATCCCGGACGTCACAAGGAGTTTTGGAATGGTTCGGAGGTAAAGAATTATATATGGAAAGTGCTGTTTTGGCCATCGGGACAAGTTTCGGGGTTATCGGTATTGTACCGGGACCACCGGAGGGTCCCGGGGGGTCCACTGGGTGGGGCCACCTGCCTCGGGGGGCCACATGGGCTCTAGGGGGTGCGCCTTGGCCTGCATGGGCCAAGGGGAACCAGCCCCTAGAGGCCCATGCGCCTAAAGGGGGGGGACCCTAAAAGGGGGGGCGCCTCCTTGCTTGGGGGGCAAGCCCCACCCTTGGCCGCCGCCCCCCTAGGAGATTGCATCTCCTAGGGCCGGCGCCCCCCCCTAGGGGGCTATATAAAGGGGGGGAGGGGAGGGGGGCAGCGCACCCTTGCTCCTGGCGCCTCCCTCTCCCTCTCCAACATCTCCTCCTCCTCCGTAGAGCTCGGCGAAGCCCTGTCGGAGTACTGCAACTCCACCATCACCACGCCGTCGTGCTGCTGCTGGAGCTATCTTCCCCAACCTCTCCTTTTCCTTGCTGGATCAAGAAGAAGGAGACATTACGCTGACCGTACGTGTGTTGAACGCGGAGGTGCCGTCCTTTCGGTGCTAGGATCTCCGGTGATTTGGATCACATCGTGTACGACTACCTCATCCCCATTCGTTGAACGCTTCCGCTCGCGATCTACAAAGTGGTATGTAGATGCAATCTCTCTTCCATGACTCGTTGCTAGATGAACTCATAGATGGATCTTGGTGAAACCGTAGGAAATTTTTTAATTTTCTGCAACGTTCCCCAACAGTGGCATCATGAGCCAGGTTTATGCATAGTTCTCTATTGCACGAGTAGAACACAATTTGTTGTGGGCGTAGATGTTGTCAACTTTCTTGCCGCTACTAGTCTTATCTTGCTTCAACGGTATTGTGGGATGAAGCGGCCCGGACCAACCTTACACGTACTCTTACGTGAGACCGGTTCCACCGACTAACATGCACTAGTTGCATAAGGTGGCTGGCGGGTGTCTGTCTCTCCCACTTTAGTTGGAGCGGATTCGATGAAAAGGGTCCTTATGAAGGGTAAATAGAAGTTGACAAATCACGTTGTGGCTTTCACGTAGGTAAGAAAACGTTCTTGCTAGAACCCTAATTCAGCCACGTAAAACTTGCAACAACAATTAGAGGACGTCTAACTTGTTTTTTGCAGCAAGTGCTTTGTGATATGATATGGCCAAAGTTGTGATGAATGATCTATATGTGATGTATGAGATGTTCATGCTATTGTAATAGGAATCACGACTTGCATGTCGATGAGTATGACAACCCGCAGGAGCCATAGGAGTTGTCTTTATTTTGTATGACCTGCGTGCCATTGAGAAACGCCATGTAAATTACTTTACTTTATTGCTAAACGTGTTAGCCATAGTAGTAGAAGTAATAGTTGGCGAGCAACTTCATGGAGACACGATGATGGAGATCATGATGATGGAGATCATGGTGTCAAGCCGGTGACAAGATGATCATGGAGCCCCAAGATGGAGATCAAAGGAGCTATGTGATATTGGCCATATCATGTCACGTTTATTATTTGATTGCATGTGATGTTTATCATGTTTTTGCATCTTGTTTACTTAGAACGACAGTAGTAAATAAGATGATCCCTCATAATAATTTCAAGAAGTGTTCCCCCTAACTGTGCACCGTTGCGACAGTTCGTTGTTTCGAAGCACCACGTGATGATCGGGTGTGATAGATTCTAACGTTCACATACAACGGGTGTAAGACAGATTTACACATGCAAACACTTAGGTTGACTTGACGAGCCTAGCATGTACAGACATGGCCTTGGAACACAGGAGACTGAAAGGTCGAGCATGAGTCGTATAGAAGATACGATCAACATGAAGATGTTCATGATGTTGACTAGTCCGTCTCACTTGATGATCGGACACGGCCTAGTTGACTCGGATCATGTAATACTTAGATGACTAGAAGAGGGATGTCTATCTAAGTGGGAGTTCATTAAATAATTTGATTAAATGAACTTTATTATCATGAACTTAGTCTAAAATATTTACAATATGTCTTGTAGATCAAATGGCCAACGTAGTCCTCAACTTCAACGCGTTCCTAGAGAAAACCAAGCTGAAAGACGATGGCAGCAACTATACGGACTGGGTCCTGAACCTGAGGATCATCCTCATAGCTGCCAAGAAAGATTATGTCCTACAAGCACCGCTGGGTGACGCACCTGTCCTCCCTGCAGAACAAGACGTTATGAACGCTTGGCAGTCACGTTCCGACGATTACTCCCTCGTTCAGTGCGGCATGCTTTACAGCTTAGAGCCGGGGCTCCAAAAGCGTTTTGAGAGACATGGAGCATATGAGATGTTCGAAGAGCTGAAAATGGTTTTCCAAGCTCATGCCCGGGTCGAGAGATATGAAGTCTCCGACAAATTCTTTAGCTGTAAGATGGAGGAAAATAGCTCTGTCAGTGAACACATACTCAAAATGTCTGGGTTGCACAACCGCTTGACTCAACTGGAAGTTAATCTCCCGGATGAAGCGGTCATTGACAGAATCCTCCAGTCGCTTCCACCTAGCTACAAGAGCTTTGTGATGAACTACAATATGCAGGGGATGGTAAAGACCATTCCTGAGGTATATGCTATGCTGAAATCAGCAGAGGTAGAAATCAAGAAGGAACATCAAGTGTTGATGGTGAATAAAACCACTAAGTTCAAGAAGGGCAAGGGTAAGAAGAACTTCAAGAAGGACGGCAAGGAAGTTGCCGCGCCCGGTAAGCAAGTTGCCGGGAAGAAGCCAAAGAATGGACCCAAGCCCAAGACTGAGTGTTTTTATTGCAAGGGAAGTGGTCACTGGAAGCGGAACTGCCCCAAATACTTAGCGGACAAGAAGGCCGGCAAAACAAAAGGTATATGTGATATACATGTAATTGATGTGTACCTTACCAGTACTCGTAGTAGCTCTTGGGTATTTGATACCGGTGCAGTTGCTCATATTTGTAACTCAAAGCAGGAGCTGCGGAATAAACGGAGACTGGCGAAGGACGAGGTGACGATGCGCGTCGGGAATGGTTCCAAGGTCGATGTGATCGCCGTCGGCACGCTGCCTCTACATTTACCTACGGGATTAGTTTTAAACCTCAATAATTGTTATTTAGTGCCAAGTTTGAGCATGAACATTGTGTCTGGATCTCGTTTAATTCGAGATGGCTACTCATTTAAATCTGAGAATAATGGTTGTTCTATTTATATGAGAGATATGTTTTATGGTCATGCTCCGATGGTTAATGGTTTATTCTTAATGAATCTCGTACGTGATGATACACATATTCATAGTGTGAATACCAAAAGAGTTAAAGTTGATAACAATAGTCCGACATATTTGTGGCACTGCCGCCTTGGTCACATAGGTGTCAAAGGCATGAAGAAGCTCCATGCAGATGGACTTTTAGAGTCTCTTGATTATGAATCATTTGACACGTGCGAACCATGCCTCATGGGTAAAATGACCAAGACTCCGTTCCCAGGAACAATGGAGCGAGCAACCAACTTATTGGAAATCATACATACCGATGTGTGCGGTCCAATGAGTGTTGAGGCTCGCGGTGGCTATCGTTATGTTCTCACCCTCACTGATGACTTGAGTAGATATGGGTATATCTACTTAATGAAACACAAGTCTGAGACCTTTGAAAAGTTCAAGGAATTTCAGAGTGAGGTTGAAAATCAACGTGATAGAAAGATTAAGTTTCTACGATCAGATCGTGGAGGAGAATACTTGAGTCATGAATTTGGCACACACTTAAGAAAATGTGGAATAGTTTCACAACTCACGCCGCCTGGAACACCTCAGCGTAATGGTGTGTCCGAACGTCGTAATCGCACTCTATTAGATATGGTACGATCTATGATGTCTCTTACCGATTTACCGCTATCTTTTTGGGGCTATGCTTTAGAGATTGCCGCATTCACTTTAAATAGGGCTCCGTCGAAACCCGTTGAGACGACACCGTATGAATTATGGTTTGGGAAGAAACCTAAGCTGTCGTTTCTAAAAGTTTGGGGATGCGATGCTTATGTCAAGAAACTTCAACCTGAAAAAGCTCGAACCCAAGTCAGAAAAATGCGTCTTCATAGGATACCCTAAAGAAACTGTTGGGTATACCTTCTACCTCAGATCCGAAGGCAAGATCTTTGTTGCCAAGAATGGATCCTTTCTAGAGAAAGAGTTTCTCTCGAAAGAAGTAAGTGGGAGGAAAGTAGAACTTGATGAAGTGTTACCTCTTGAACCGGAAAATGGCGAAACTCAAGAAAACGTTCCTGAGGTGCCTGCACCGACTAGAGAGGAAATTAATGATGATGATCAAGATACTTCTAATAAAATTCCTACTGAAATTCGAAGGTCCACAAGGACACGTTCCGCACCAGAGTGGTACGGCAACCCTGTCTTGGAAATCATGTTGTTAGACAACGGTGAGCCTTCGAACTATGAGGAAGCAATGGCGGGCCCGGATTCCGACAAATGGCTAGAAGCCATGAAATCCGAGATAGGATCCATGTATGAAAACGAAGTATGGACTTTGACTTACTTGCCCGTTGAGCGGCGAGCCATAGAAAATAAATGGATCTTTAAGAAGAAGACAGACGCGGATGGTAATGTGACCATCTATAAAGCTCGGCTTGTCGCTAAGGGTTATCGACAAGTTCAAGGAATTGACTACGATGAGACTTTCTCACCGGTAGCGAAGCTGAAGTCCGTCCGAATCATGTTAGCAATTGCCGCATTCTACGATTATGAGATATGGCAAATGGACGTCAAAACGGCATTCCTTAATGGTTTCCTTAAGGAAGAATTGTATATGATGCAGCCGGAAGGTTTTGTCGATCCTAAGAATGCTGACAAGGTGTGCAAGCTCCAACGCTCGATTTATGGGCTGGTGCAAGCATCTCGGAGTTGGAACATTCGCTTTGATGAGATGATCAAAGCGTTTGGGTTTACGCAGACTTATGGAGAAGCCTGCGTTTACAAGAAAGTGAGTGGGAGCTCTGTAGCATTTCTCATATTATATGTAGACGACATACTTTTAATGGGAAATGATATAGAACTCTTGGACAGCATTAAGGCCTACTTGAATAAAAGTTTTTCAATGAAGGACCTTGGAGAAGCTGCTTATATATTAGGCATCAAGATCTATAGAGATAGATCAAGACGCCTTATAGGTCTTTCACAAAGCACATACCTTAATAAGATATTGAAGAAGTTCAATATGGATCAATCTAAGAAGGGGTTCTTACCTGTGTTACAAGGTGTGAAACTGAGCTCAGCTCAATGTCCGACCACGGCAGAAGATATAGAAGAGATGAGTGTCATCCCCTATGCCTCAGCCATAGGGTCTATTATGTATGCCATGATGTGTACCAGACCTGATGTAAACCTTGCCGTAAGTTTGGTAGGAAGGTACCAAAGTAATCCCGGCAAGGAACACTGGACAGCGGTCAAGAATATCCTGAAGTACCTGAAAAGGACTAAGGAAATGTTTCTCGTTTATGGAGGTGACGAAGAGCTCGTCGTAAAGGGTTACGTCGACGCTAGCTTCGACACAGATCTGGATGACTCTAAGTCACAAACCGGATACGTGTATATTTTGAATGGTGGGGCAGTAAGCTGGTGCAGTTGCAAGCAGAGCGTTGTGGCGGGATCTACATGTGAAGCGGAGTACATGGCAGCCTCGGAGGCAGCACATGAAGCAATTTGGGTGAAGGAGTTCATCACCGACCTCGGAGTCATACCCAATGCGTCGGGGCCAATCAAACTCTTCTGTGACAACGCTGGAGCTATTGCACTTGCCAAGGAGCCCAGGTTTCACAAAAATACCAGGCACATCAAGCGTCGCTTCAACTCCATTCGTGAAAATGTTCAAGATGGAGACATAGAAATTTGTAAAGTGCACACGGATCTGAATGTCGCAGATCCGTTGACTAAACCTCTCCCTAAGGCAAAACATGATCAGCACCAGAACTCTATAGGTGTTCGATTCATCACAATGTAACTAGATTATTGACTCTAGTGCAAGTGGGAGACTGTTGGAAATATGCCCTAGAGGCAATAATAAAAGCATTATTATTATATTTCCTTATTCATGATAATTGTCTTTATTCGTGCTATAATTGTGTTATCCGGAAATCGTAATACATGTGTGAATAACAGACAACAACGTGTCCCTAGTAAGCCTCTAGTTGACTAGCTCGTTGATCAACAGATAGTCATGGTTTCCTGACTGTGGGCATTGGATGTCAATGATGACGAGATCACATCATTAGGAGAATGATGTGATGGACAAGACCCAATCCTAAACATAGCATAAGATCGCATAGTTCGTTTGCTAGAGTTTTCCAATGTCAAGTATCCTTTCCTTAGACCATGAGATCGTGTAACTCCCGGATACCGTAGGAGTGCTTTGGGTGTGCCAAACGTCACAACGTAACTGGGTGACTATAAAGGTATACTACGGGTATCTCCGAAAGTGTCTGTTGGGTTGACACGGATCGAGACTGGGATTTGTCACTCCGCTTGACGGAGAGGTATCACCGGGCCCTCTCGGTAATGCATCATCATAATGAGCTCAATGTGATCAAAGTGTTTGATCACAGGATCATGCATTACGGTACGAGAAAAGTGACTTGCCGGTAACGAGATTGAACGAGGTATTGGGATACCGACGATCGAATCTCGGGCAAGTAAAATACCGATTGACAAAGGGAATCGTATACGGGATTAATTGAATCCTCGACATCGTGGTTCATCCGATGAGATCATCGTGGAGCATGTGGGAGCCAACATGGGTATCCAGATCCCGCTGTTGGTTATTGCCCGAGAGCCGTCTCGGTCATGTCTGCATGTCTCCCGAACCCGTAGGGTCTACACACTTAAGGTTCGGTGACGCTAGGGTTGTGAAGATATGTATATGCAGTAACCCGAATGTTGTTCGGAGTCCCGGATGAGATCCCGGACGTCACAAGGAGTTTCGGAATGGTTCGGAGGTAAAGAATTATATATGGAAAGTGCTGTTTTGGCCATCGGGACAAGTTTCGGGGTTATCGGTATTGTACCGGGACCACCGGAGGGTCCCGGGGGGTCCACTGGGTGGGGCCACCTGCCTCGGGGGGCCACATGGGCTCTAGGGGGTGCGCCTTGGCCTGCATGGGCCAAGGGGAACCAGCCCCTAGAGGCCCATGCGCCTAAAGGGGGGGGGGGGAAACCCTAAAAGGGGGAGCGCCTCCTTGCTTGGGGGGCAAGCCCCACCCTTGGCCGCCGCCCCCCTAGGAGATTGCATCTCCTAGGGCCGGCGCCCCCCCTAGGGGGCTATATGAAGGGGGGAGGGGAGGGGGGCAGCGCACCCTTGCTCCTGGCGCCTCCCTCTCCCTCTCCAACATCTCCTCCTCCTCCGTAGAGCTCGGCGAAGCCCTGTCGGAGTACTGCAACTCCACCATCACCACGCCGTCGTGCTGCTGCTGGAGCTATCTTCCCCAACCTCTCCTTTGCCTTGCTGGATCAAGAAGAAGGAGACGTTACGCTGACCGTATGTGTGTTGAACGCAGAGGTGCCGTCCTTTCGGTGCTAGGATCTCCGGTGATTTGGATCACGTCGTGTACGACTACCTCATCCCCGTTCGTTAAACGCTTACGCTCGCGATCTACAAAGTGGTATGTAGATGCAATCTCTCTCCCATGACTCGTTGCTAGATGAACTCGTAGATGGATCTTGGTGAAACCGTAGGAAAAATTTTAATTTTCTGCAACGTTCCCCAACACCCCTGTGCCGCCCCACCTCGGCGGCCGACGCAAGGCCACCGACGCAGACCCGACCACCGGCAAGAGGGACCCCAAGTACAGCCGCCGAACGCCAAGAATACTCACCGGGGAGCCCATCTGCCCTGCCGTCGTCGTCCAGCCAGCGGGACGACTGAATCCCGACCAGCACGCCCACCGGCCACCGCCGTTGCGCCTCCACCACCACCAGCCGAGGCCACGGTAGGGGCGGACGCCCGCAACCCACGCCGTCCGCAGCCCTCGCCGGCAGGTCCCAGATCTGGCCGAACACCGCCGCCGGAGCCCTCCGCGCACCACCTCCGCTGCAGCCCCTTCACGCCGCCGCCCACAACTCGCGTCGTCGCCGCCAGCTGCTGCCGCCACGCCGCCGCACCCCGCGCGAACGCCACGCCGCCGCCCGACCCGGAAGCCCGCGCCTGCCGGACCGAGAGGGGGAAGGAAAGGGCCCCGCCGCCGCTAGCACTGGCCGGGCTTTGCCCGCCAGTACGTCGAGGCGGCGGCGAGGGGAGGAAGGCTCGAGGAAGGGGGGCTGGAGGCAGCGGTAGGGTTTTCCCCCCGGGCGCTCGCGGGAGCGCCGCGGGAGGGAGGGGGAAAAAGCCTTCCAGTAACTTTACCCCCTACTTGGTTCTTTTAGAAGGTAGGCTTAAGACGACCAGAGCGGCATTTCGGTGCCCGGGTGCATCTGTACCCGGTCGGAAACAAATTCGTAAAAAATTCAGAAAAATTAAAAAAATTCCGAAAAAATTTTGAATGATAGACAATTTGATGCGTGAGGTACGCTCCAATTTTCAAAACATTTGGATTTCTGTGCAAGTCTCAGCAAAAAAGACAAATCAGACCAGAACAGTATATGAACAGTGCACATTTTTACAGACCTCCGATTTGTCTTTTTTGCTGAGAGCTGCACAGAACTCCAAATGTTTTGAAAATTGGAGCGTACCTCACGCATCAAATTGTCTACCACCCAAATTGTTTTTAGAATTTTTTTAAATTTTTCTAGTATTTATTTTGATTTTTTTCGTGAGCGCAGGTGCAGATGAGCTCGGGCTCAGATTCGAATTTTTCAAGAAGACTCCGTTTTTGAATTAACAAATCCATCAATCCACTAGAAATTACAAGATGTTGGACAGCTAAAGGAGCTCACAACACAACACACAACTGCACAGATGGTGTTGCGCTTCACGCTCGAACACCCAACTGCACACATGACAAACAAGATCGAAGGAGCAACTAGATGCTACTCGATTCCATGTTAGTTGTCGCCGATTTAGTACAAGCGGAGAGGGTATGAGAGCCGAGAGCGAGCACGCCGGTGATAGCATCAGAAATAGAGAAGACCAGCATAATTCATACTACAAGATCACATCACACATAGTCAGAGTACAGCTGAATATGGAAAATTTCCTATCGATGACGGCCTGGGGCTTTCCCTTGCCTTCAGCCTTGCACTTCTCTTCGGGTTTGCTCCTCGGCGGCGCGTGGCTTCTCGCCCTTGAGCTCCTTCCCGGACAGCGCGGCCTTCTCCACCGCCGGCGCCATGGATGCTGCTGCTTCTTGCTCGGGAGGCTCCGTCTTGGGGGGCGCCATGGGTGATACAGCTTTCCAAACGTGTGGTGTGGAGATGGGGAGACTTGTATTTTCTCTCAAAAACGCTTCTCCAACCACCACATATATCATGTAAAGCTTATCGGTACCAAGTACCAACTGCATGAACTTCTATTTCTCTCTCTTCATTCTTTAATGCCCATAGCAAAGCAATTATCAGCGACCGAATCACAAAGAAGAAATAACTTCGGTCGTTATCGCATGCATCTTCTTGGACCAACCATACGCTCTCTATCTCTATCTTGCTCACCAGGTACAATCTTGTCATTTTCTCTTGAAAAAGAGGACAGCCCCCTACCTCTGTATCGGTTGATCCACACAGCTATGTATTATTGATTATTCAACAATGTCAAACAAAACCAAGCATTAGTGTCAAACAAATCGGCTTACAAAACAATAAAGTAAAATCAAATTGGCTTACGAAACAATAAAGTAAAATCTCCATAATCCTAGTCCCAAACTCTATGACATGTGACTGAAAAACAATAATATAGTACTCATTGACAAAGCCTTTGAAAAAGAACCGCCGCACTAGCACCGATATTGACAAGTTCAACTATAAGATAAACATGGGATTTGAACATAGAATTTTGATCCCCAAAATGGATTAACAAGGTCATGGCTTGCCCGTGTCGACAATTCATGGTCGAAACAAAGAAACAAGTTCGTGCGTTTTCACCCAGACAAACGCATACTTGCCGTCAAAATCCCCACTGTAAGCAACCCCTCTACGACTGTCAAAAAAATGAACCGGTAGGTCGATATGGACTTGGGCAAGGAAGCACAATAATGCCTCGTGATGATCCCACTTCGAACTCCAAGACCATGTAAACTCCCGGTTATGTTGACGAACTTTGTGCTTGTCGATTATCTATACTTGTTCTTATGCTTGTGTGCTTGAGAACTTGTGAACTTATGAACTTGTGCTTGTGACTTTGTGAAGTATGTTTAGGAATTGTGGTTTGGATATGTTTCGGTGTTTTTTAATATGTTTTATTGTTTTTCAATTTGTGAGATGTGATATATGTGGAATGTAATTGTTATATATATTATCGTAGGGCTAATTGCAAAAACAAAAATCTGTTGATCCAAGGTTTGTCGAGTGTTACAGTTGGAAAAGGTATGTATGTTGAGTGCCACAATCGGCAAAGGTGCCACGTGGCTCGACCGGGTAACTCCTCCGAAACGTTGGCCGAGCGGCTTACACAGACACTCGATAAAAAATTGAAACTCACAAAAAAGTTGATTTTTTTGAGTATTTTCTAAAATTTCATGGATATTTTATTAGATTCACGAATATGTTTTGAATACAAGATCATTTTTCAAAATCAAGAACATGATTTTATTCGCTGACATTTTTTCCAAATTGTGATTTTTTTATAATTTGCCAACATTTTTGTAAAGTCACCAAAGAAAATTGAAACCACGAAAACTTTATGATTTTTTGAACATTTTTAAATTCATAAACATTTTATGATTTCTCGAACAATTTTTTTAAAGTAGCAACTTCTTGAAAGTTTTAAATCTCGAATTAATTTAAAGAAGAAATAAAAAATAGAAATAAGGAAAAAAATACAAAAAATGGAAAAAATAGGGGCGCCACGCCCCGCGGCCCGGCCCATGAACACGTACATGGGGGCGGGGGGAGAAAGTGTGTGCGAGAAAAAGGTGTGGGGAAAGTCGGTGGAAGCTGGGTTTAGAACCGTGGTCATGTCGCTAGCGTGTGTGTGATGTATATTAGGTGTCATACCTACAAAACATCTGAGCACGACGGCGACTTTAAAAAAATAACCAAAGTGTTTTCACTTATGGGTGGCATAGTGGGTAATATATAGCAACTTCTAGGGTAATTTTTAGACGGACGACCAGAAGCAAAAGAAATACTTGATTTATTATTATTACTAGGAAAAATGCCCGTGCGTTGCAACGGGATATTTTTTTGCATTTTCCTTAATTGTATCATTAATTATCTCTGAAAAGCAATACCTTTGGAACAGATGCAAACCTACTAAAACTGAAATTTTACATTACAAAATAAGATCCATGCTACTTTTATCACACTCAATGTGAGGAAGGAGTTTCCTGTAACACAGCTTCTTTTGCTGGTAAAAAAAGAAGCATAAGCATGGATAGACAAAATAATACCTTTTTCAACTAATTATAATTTAGCAACTTAAATCTGTTTGATTATATTTTTTTCTCCATTCAGTTCTACAGGGAACCATGAAGCGAACCACAAGTATAAGCATATTCGACATCTCAAATCAATTTAGAAAAATTACTATATCAGAACCGCTGAAGAACACGGTAGATGCACATCTGCTTCGGATATGCATCCTAAATCCTCTCTTTTTCTAAAAGATCATAAATCCTAATAGGTTTTCGGAATATCAAAATTACGAAACCAGGGAATGGTATTTCGTGGATTCCTACACCATTTGAAGATGAATTCTTATAGCTAAAAAATCTGTGTGTTGCGACGGGAGAAACAAATCTTTGCACATCCTTTTTGCTCCATCCACGTTGCAGCTTTTCCTCTTGGTCACCGCCGCTGATGGTGGTCAAGTTGTCCATCTAGTCACGACAAATGCGATGAATCATAAGATGATGAACTTGGTAATAACACTCTAGCACACCGCTTTCACGCACCCATAACATCAGTGTAAAAGAAATTTTACCATCCACTGTAATGAGAAGCCTAGTGTTTTTCATGACAACTTTGACAATCGCTTGCTTATCTCAAATCTTAATCAGATGACCATATGTGAGTAAATAATTAAAAATACATCTTATTCTCACATAGAATGGCAAAGTACAAACTAAGCCCATGAAATAAATTCTAGATTATGCAAAAGTAATTTAAGATCACATATGTTTCAGATTTAATACGAATATGCCGCACCTATGCTATCACAATATAAGAAGCAGAAATAAAAAACAACCCTTAGGGAACAGCTAGAACTCTATTCATTTAGTACAAAAAATACTAAAGGAGACAAATTTATCACACCATATATCATAAAAAGGCAAGCAAACTACCTTAAGTTAATTCAGAACCTCATCAAGTTGCAAAAATGCCAAACGGAGACCGAGCTCCACGGAGGCCTTTATTTGAAAACTTCAAAATTCAAAATTTTCAGTTTCAAAAAATTCTGAAAATAAATACAGATATATCTAGATACATAATGTACATGTGTGCAAATTTCAGGTCGAAATACATTAAAAATGTGAGCTACACAAAAAAGACAAATCTGAGGCTTTCTAACATATGTACTGTTCATTTTTAAAGTCCATGATTTTGTTTTTTTTGGGGCAGCTCACAATTCAAGGTATTTCATCCTGAATTTTTTCACACATACACTTTACATCCTCTCATACATGTGTATTTTTTTCCAGATTTTTTTGAAACGAAATTTATGAATTTTAAAATTTTCAAAATAAAGGGCTCCATGGAGCTCGGTCTCCAAAATGCCCTACTCGACTATATCCATTTCGTAGCTAAGCCTCTAAGTAGTAGTAGTGAGTAGCGGTGCGGTTTTTTGGGACACGGCGACAGGCGAGGACGACATCTACGCAGCAAGTTGGGCATTTGAGATTCGTATATTTAATATATATAGTAGTGATTTATGAATACATGATAGATACTGATCGAGAGCTTAGAGAAGACGCCTTTTATAGATGCCATATGTACGCAGCGCTGCTTTTAATGGTTGTCAGTTCAATAACTATGTATCAGGAATAAATTCCAGTCTCACGTAGGTACATGGCTATACCCATCCGACTGGGTGCAGCTCGTCTTCAAGCTAGCGTGGGGAGAGAGAAGTGCTTGGGGAGGCAGAGAGAGCTGCTCCGAAGAGTGCATGGAATTGGATATGCATGATCCGGCCAGATTAGTGAGCTGTAATTTTAATACATACATCTGTTCCTCTGTAGTTGATTTCAAGCGACATCAATATATATATCATGGAAGTCTGTATATATAATACAATCTGACAAAAGAAAAGGACCACACGAAATTATACCAACAATCGTATCCAACATATAAACAAAGATCTTGATTCTCCTTTCTGTAACATATAGGGAGAGCAGAAACTATATGTTGGGAGCGCAGAAACTATATGTTCAGAAATAATAATATGTTTTAACAATTAAGTTGTGTTGCTCAGACATTCAAGCTCTAGATCAATACTTTTATGAATTCCTCTAAAATCAACCTAGGTCTCCCAGTTGAAAGAGTTAGCCTCTAGCCAGTGAAGCACATATGTATGATATGTTTTTATGCGAGGGGATTTCTTCTTATTAACTGAATATTACGTGGTGCAGCCAAAAGAAAACAAAGAAAAAACAAAAAGGAGGGTAGCAGGGTTCGAACCCAGGCCAGCCGGCTAGTCACGTATGCTTGATATGTACATGAGTGTTGTTTTATATGAACCAGACGCGACGCGGATGCAGCCACAGCGAACCGTTTTTCCTCACTTACCGGTGGCGTAGTGGGTAATTAATGCGAACTTCGGGGGCAATTGTTTTGACGGACGACCAGAAGCGATCGGTGGTTTATTAGTAGGTAAAGATTAGGGGTAGACCGAGGAGGTGCTGGCTGTGTTGAATGGGGGGGGCTATGCCCGAGGGATGGAATGATACGGTGGTTGTGCTCATCCCAAAAGTCAAGAACCCACATCGAATAAAAGACCTCCGACCGATTAGTTTGTGTAATGTTATTTATAAACTGGTGTCAAAGGTCATTGCAAACCGGCTCAAGATGATCTTGCCAGGTATCATTTTGGAGAACCAGAGCGCTTTTGTTCCGGGGAGATTAATCACGGACAATGTCCTTGTGGCATACGAGCTATCACATTACCTCCTCAATAAGAAACAGGGAAAGCAGGGGGTGGCAGCAGTTAAAGCGGACATGAGCAAGGCCTACGATCGCGTCGAATGGAACTTTGTGCAGGCCATGCTTATTAAACTGGGTTTTAGCAGCGCCTGGGTCCAGCTGATCATGAAGTGCATCACCTCAGTTCGCTATCAGATCAAGGTTAACGGGGAGTTGACACAACAGTTCTGCCCTTCTCGAGGTCTACGGCAAGGAGACCCGGCGTCCCCTTACTTGTTCGTCATTTGTGCGGAGGGGCTGTCCGCTCTACTCCATGATGCGGAACGGACTGGAAGAATTAGCGGAGTTAAAATCTGTAACGCAGCACCGGTGGTCTCCCACCTCCTCTTCCCTGACGATTCTGTGTTGCTTCTGAAAGCAAACCAGGAGCAGGGGGCAGCTCTGAAGGAAATCCTAGACCTATATGAGGATTGCTCCGGCCAATGTATTAACACTGAAAAATCAGCCATCATGTTCAGTCCAAACACGCCATCACAAGTGAAAGAGGATGTAAAGGAGGCTCTGCAGATCAGGAGTGAAAGTTGGAATGAGAAATACCTGGGTTTACCCGTGCATGTCGGCCGATCTAGGAAGAAGGCGTTCTCATTTGTGAAGAATGGTATGGCAGGGCGGGTTTATGGATGGAAAGAGAAACTTATCGCGAAGTCAGGCAAGGAAACGCTCGTTACAACCGTGGCCCAAGCAATTCCAACCTTTGCAATGTCTTGCTTCTACTTGACAAAATCGTTCTGTAAGGAACTAAGTTCTCTCATCGGTAATTACTGGTGGAGTCAGCAGGAGAAAGAGCACACAATGCACTGGATTAGCTGGCAGAAGCTGACGGAATCAAAAGCAAGGGGTGGGCTAGGTTTTCGCGATATGTATGGCTTCAACGTTGCAATGCTCTCGCGCCAAATCTGGAGGATTATCCAAAACCCTGATACGCTGTGTGCGAAGCTGCTGAAAACAAAGTATTTCCCCAACATGCATATCCTTGAAGCAGTGCCGAAGGATGGTATATCCTATGCTTGGCGCAGCCTTCTGCATGGGCTCGAGTTGCTCAAGGAGGGCTACATCTGGCGTATCGGTGACGGGGCAGATGTTAACATCTGGTCCGACCCGTGGATCCCGCGCCCGTGGTCTCGGCGTGTAATCACACCAAGAGGAGCACATCTCCTGGACCGAGTTCAGGACCTGATAGATCCAACAACAGGAACGTGGGATGAACAACTTGTTTGGGAGACTTTTTGGGCAGATGACGCACAACATATCCTCAGGATTCCTCTGAGGGAAGGAGTCCAAGACTTCATAGCTTGGCAATATGATAAGAAGGGTCTACATTCGGTTAAAAGTGCATATAAGCTACATGCGCAGATCACTAGTAACCATCATGGGGGAGGCACGGGGCAGAGTGCCGAGTCGGCCGGAAACATGGATAGCACCACTGACGACCAATGGAAAAGGATATGGAAGTTACCATGCCCGAAGAACATTCAGATGTTTGCATGGCGTATGAAACACGAGTTGCTTGCCCTACGCACCAATATTGAGCACAGAGGTATTCCCATAGCTGACACCAAGTGCTTGTTTTGTGGGCGGGTGGATGAAGATGGCGCACACCTGTTCATCAAGTGCAAGCAGGTAAAGCCAGGCTGGAGGGACATGGCTTTGGAGAAGGAGAGAATGGACCTGGAAGATATTATGTCAGTACATGCAATGTTTGACTATCTTTGGAGACTGGATGAGAAGAAGAGGCTCCTTATCATCACGTTTTGGTGGCTGTGGTGGTCAAACAGAAACAAGCTAAGGGAGGGAGAGCTACCTCTTGAAGCTTTAGCTGTAGCATGGAAGGCCAGATGCTCGGTGTTTGAATATCATGAGATATTTCTGAAGCCGCCAAAAAAATTGTCGCCGGAAAAATGGAGGCCACCAGAGGGGGATATGATTAAGATAAATGTTGATGGATCCTTTGTGCCTGGAGAAGATTTCGCAGGCTGGGGTGTCGTTGCGAGAACGGCCTCTAGTGACATTGTGGGTGCCCGGGTGGGGAGGCAAGAGAATGTTCGTGATGCGTTTGCTGCGGAAGCTCATGCTCTATCACATGCAGTTTCCTTTGCTGCTGAACTGGGAATCGTAAAAATGGTTCTGGAGACTGACTCTCAGCTTCTCATGGAGGCCATGGACCTGCGCAAGGCTGACTCCTCAGCATATGCAGCCATTATTGAGGACACTAAGTACCAGCTCAAGATGTGGTTTTCATCTCATGTAATTCTTGTTTGTCGCCGTTCGGCCAACTCAGTAGCCCACGAACTCGCTAGTTTGGGTCGCATGTGTAACCCGCACCACTGTATGCAGTGGGAGTCTGATGTCCCAGCCAATGTGGCTGTTTGTGCTTTGGCTGATATTAGCCAGCACGGTTAAGTTATAAAGCTCATGCTTTTCCTCAAAAGATTAGGGGTAGACTGATGAGACAAACTAAACAAGTCGATCCCACGTTCAATTAAGATCGAGCAATACTTGATTTATTATTATTAGGGAGCAGATGGGGAAGCGGATTCCCTTTCGGTTCTAGCACTGGTCAAAGTCGTCCCGGTTGGGTCAACAGGGTTTTGCTCTCGCGTGTTCGGGTGCATGTGTGCTGTGTGTGAATTTGCGACGCCGCGTCTCCACAGTCTGCATGGCACGACTTGACTTGCAAGCTACAGCAACATATTTTGGTCAATGTTGGGATTTCACCCTGAAAGCAAATTCGTACAAGAATCCTAGAGGCCATGTTGACATTTTTTTTGTTCTCCTTCTGAAAATTAACACAAACGCTGGAAATTACTTAGCCTGGTGGGAAGAATTTTTTTTTTTGCATGGGGGTGGGAAGAATTTGGTATGATTGTCTTTACCCTCCCAACAATAGTACAGTAGTATATAGTACTAGTTCTGAGAACTTTACGTATATATTTATAATTTTCTTTACCCTCCGAAAGCCCATTTTATACGGTACCATGTGCCCTGCGTAACTGGAAGCTCCTATTGGACGCTTTAGGCGTGAAAATACCGCATGGATGCATAAAGCGTCGCTACCTGGGCCGGCCTAATTACAATTGTGCATAGCAACGATTTTTCTTTTCTTTGATGAGCCTCTGTAGCGACTCGGTCACGGCAGCAACCGGTATTTACTTGGTTTTGTAGTCCTTTTATAGAATTCTACTTTTTTTGAAACACAATGTTTTATTATTAAAAATAAAGAATTTTTTAATTTCTAAATATTTTTATAATACATGGATATATTTTTAGTTCCCATTTTTTGAAATGCTAACAATTTTTGGAATTCCTGACCATCTTATGAAATGCACACAAAGTCTTTGAAATTGTTCACGGGTTTTAAAAAATTCAGAATTTAAAACATTACTAGAATTAAATATTTTCATTAATTCTAAAATATTAGTGAATTTGAAAATGTTCATGAATTTTTATGTTCTTTAATTAAGAAATTATTCACGAATTTTGAAGAGTTAACGAATTGAAAAAAGGAAAAAGAGAAGAATAAGAAACAAAAAGTAGAAATTGATAGTAAAAGAAAGGAAGAAATAGGATAAAAATAAAACGAAAGGAAACTGGAAGAAACCAAAAAAAAAACTTATGGAACCTTCCCAAAACCCGATGGAAGGTTCCATAAGTTTCACAAAGCCAGTTAATATTTTTCATAAAGTTTCACAAACCGGCCTCTCTCGACACGCCTGCAGGTGATCGCGACCTTAACGGTTGCAGAAGGCAATGGGCTTTATCTTTATGTTAGTTGTATATCCATGAACATTGTTCAGTAATAATGTCGCGTTTAGATCCTATAAAAAACTAAAGGTGGTAGTTGTGAGCACCTTGAATAGGTATGGGTTTATCAAGAAGGCACATATATGGACAACGAGATGTTGGGTCGATGACTTAGGATGTTTGATTGCTGGCCTGCCTTTTCTTCTAAAAAGTAGTGTGATGCTACTTTTTGTTCTATGAGGAAGCTTTGAATTTTCAATTGAATGTCTCTATATTTACCTATGATACTAAAATTTAATTTTAGAAAGTTTCTATATATTATATTTGCACATTGCATGGTACCTCTTCTAGTTAATGATGTAACCCTATTTTTTATGCACACCGTGAGAAGTTAAATTCACAATTTTTAAAAGATGTAATTGGTACTTTAGAATGCGCACAACCACAACATTAAGCAGTAGTAGTAACTAGTAAGGATTGGCACAATAGATGTCTCGGTACTAACGTGCTGGCCCTCTCTTAGTATTAATTAGACGACCCGGCTGATGCTGCGAATAAGCTCGGTCTACATGATCCTGCTGGAGGGCATGCAATGGTCGTTGCAGTTCCACAGTACGCTGCTCTTTTATTAAATTCCATGGCACCACCATCATGGGCTCCGATCTACTATTTCTTTCATTGATGATGATTGCGGCTTTGATACGCGGGTCACATGGGGCCTTAGTATGACGACTTACGAACGGTCTACTACAACCAAAAGGTCGGTCTACATGCAATGGTCGTTGCAGTCTCACAATACGCTGCTCCTTTATTAAACTCCTTGGCAAAAATGGTTCGAGCGTCCCTCGCGTCTCTCCCCAGGCGACGCCAGGGATGAACCCTAGTGCCGCCGCCAGCGTGCCCCCCCCCCCCATCAGATCTCTCCTCCGCCGCTGCCGCAGACCTGAGTCGCGGTGGCGGCGGGCCCACTACCAAAGTGTGGCGGGGTTTCTTTCTTGCAGGGGAGGCCTACTTCGTGTAGGGCGATGGAGGCCAAGGCGGGGTTTCTAGGGTGGCGGCCCTATGACGGTTGGTGAAAGACGACAATGGGAGGCTGCTGGTGTACGGTGCGTTTGCAGGATGCCGGCGGCGCTTGTTGCTTCCCCTTCCCTGACTCATGACCCAAGATCCCATCGGTGATCCCTTCTAAGACTGCACGACATGTCACCGTTGAACCTCCACGGTCATCGGTGCAGCTGTGTCGATTCTGCCGGACCTAGTGGCGCCATCACAAGGTCCGTTCGGCTCGTGCTACCCAAGGATACCGCCTCCTGCCTACTGATCCGCCACGACGCGCTCATCAGATACGGATGCGTCTCTGACGATATAGAAAGTTGCGTGCTCGGGTGTTTGGTGATTGTCAACAGCAGATTGTCACTACCTTGAAAACATCGGCATCGGCACCTCCACGGCCCTGATTCCAAGGTGTGGACATGGGGATTCAAGGTGGTCGTGGCTGAAGATCATTAGGATCTGAAGGTGTTATCTTGCATGCTCGTGTTGAGTTGAGATCGTCTACTACCGGTGGAGGTCCCAGGGTGTACTCTCAATGGATGGGGAGAAGATGACGATCCGCTGCTCATTCTGTTGGTGACTTGCAACTAGGGCCTCGGTAAACGGGGGCGGCAACACTGGAGAACTGCATTTTTGGTGGTGCTCCTCGAGTACCGAGTCTTGATTCTCAGGTGAAAATCTAAGGTCTGGCCTTTATTGGTTGTACCTCGCAATGGCTTTGCTGAAGGCAATTGTTTTGGGGTGAACTCAGACTTTCTCCAGGATGAAAACCCAAGATCTTCGACCGGGCAACGACAACGCTTGTGCATTGCTCCCTTCTTGGAAGCGTTACTTTTAGAGAACCTCTTTTGTATTCCAGATGTTGTCTTCGGTGGTGGTTTCAGTGCTGCTGATGCTAGTGATTTATCATCGTGGCGGGTCTATTTTTCTTCTTCTATTTTATATTTCATTTTGGCTGTGCGTATCCTTAATGCCTTTGGACATCTTGTTGGTACAGAGGCCGGCCGTAATCGATATCTTCGCAATATTAATATATTTCCTTTGTCCATTTTTTTCCTTGGCACCACAATCATCGGTCGCTGTATTATCAAACACAATATGGCACTAGACAAGGGCGAGTAACAGCGCAGTCCACGTGCCCTTTTACTGTGCCAAAGGGAGAGAGATTTTTACTGTTCCGAAGGGAGAGCGAAAGGAGAGAAAACTCAGTCTGACCCCTCCTCTTTGTCACTTCTCTCTCTCGCTCTCCCACGTTGCCATTTTCGCCGCTACCTTCGCCGGCTGGTTCCGGTGAAATCCGAAGGTCTCCACCGTCGTGCTAGCTACCAATCTCTTCCCCTACTCGCATTCTATATAATCCAAAGCATCGATTCGTAGATCCCACCCACCTACGGTTGCCCGCATCGGTTTTACCCGTCTAGAGTTTCGATGTTGTCGACCTCCTCATCATGGGCAATGTTCCGGCGCGTTGGTCTGATTATTTACATCTCCTGACATGCTTTCTCGTGTTGTTGTACCTCATGGACAGCGCTCTTGTGCCTCCTCCCCTCCCATCACGGCGATGGCTCCTCCTCGAGCTCCACCCTCTTGTTTGTGCATGGCGGCCTGTGCAGCTCCGCCTCCACCCCACGCTTGTAGAAGTGGCCCAAGAAGGAGTTCTAAACTCGGCATGAGGAGCCCGGGATTCGGTGGTGGTCCACGGCACTGTCGCTGTTTTCCTCGGCTGAAGTAGCGCATGCCATAGACGACCACATTACACTATCCTCTCGCCTCCACCACGTATGTATGGCCGCCTCTGCACAACACAATGTTCGCCGCTGCTGCGTTGTCGTGTGCCCCTATTTCCTCTTTATTTCTTTTCTTCCTTTGTCACTGTATAATCTGATAGCCATGCTGTGTATATATACACGTACGGCAGGAGCAAACATTAGTAATCTGACTCGACTCCGACTTGACCTTCTAATGCAAACTCCCACGTCTCCGTACTAGTCCTAAACGGACTAGTAGCTCATCGCCAGTGTCACTGTCACCGCCAGCTTCACCGACAACTTCATCTACTCCAACCACCTCATAGTTTTTCTGATTTTTTTGAAAGTTCAAAATACAATTTTGACACTATTCAAAATATAGGGCTCCCTAGAGCTCGTCCTCCAAAGTGACTTTTTGTACAAGGTGCCTGCTATGCACGTTGTGTCTTACAGTTACAGGATGGGTACTTCACAAAACATGCTTACGCAGAAGATCTTGGGCGAAAAGTTTTCTCATCACCGACAGATCAAGATCGTATGAATGCAGGTGTGCAGGTACAGTTGACTCTAGAAATATTTTCTTGCCCTCCTTTTGGCGTGCGGCCTGCCAAGCGAATCCCAGAAACAACGACCATTTGATCAGTTACTAAACGGCGGTAATTCATCCTATGGAAGAATTCAACCGCCAACAAGTGCTTCTGCATCACTGTGGGTGGCTAAACTAGGTTAAAAATTGGTGTACTATTGTAGTAGAGAGAGACACATCCAACAATTACGATATAGGAGTTCTAGCTTAGTCGTTGCAAATTTCAATGTAGGGTACCAACCAATGATGGTTGCAGACCAAGCCGGAAAGAAACCATATACCTCAGCAGCAGCAGCAATGCCGCCGTTATCAGTAAAGCATTTGCCAAAAACTTGAGCATGCCGGAGGAAACCACATCGTCCTTGATGCTGCCAGCGGCTGCTGCTTCTCTTTTCCACGGCCAATGCCAGTAGCGTAGCATGAACACAAGGTAGTAGGTCAGAACCCCTGAGACGCCACATGACACCATGATCCTCGTGCACCAGGAGAGCCCAGAAACATCCATGGAGTTCACCATGTATGCGAAAAGAGGAAATACCACCAGTGTACATAGGGCAATGAGCCCCTTCATGCGTGGCTTCATTTTGTCGACGCTGATGAGTGGGTTGTGGTGTGGGCGGTCGAGGTGAAGGCTGTACCAGAGGAGCACCGGGACAACCTCCGGCATGCAGAACAGAACCACATCCTCGCCCAGCCACTCCCCGGCCAATGTGTGTGCAGTCACCAGTAGAAGTAGAAGCAAGGTCTTGTGGAGCAACTCTGACGCCGGTGCACTGCCCGGAAAAGGATCAGTAGGCAGCTTCATCATCATGCGCGTCAATGCCGCCACAGTGGAGCTCAGGAACAAGAGAAACTGTGTGATGGCGAAGCCCATAGCTGCACCATCGTCAAGTTGATCCATCACCAACAGCGCCCCGAACGTCACCACCACTATGATCTCCAGCTCCATAGGTGTCTTGATGATGGTATTCTCATCGACCATAGAAGATTGTGGAGTAACTTTACGACCAATTTCGCCAGTACAACGATTGAGCTTAAAGTACAGTGCTCCTATGAAAGTAATGGCCATAATAGGAAAGATGGCAAGTAAGAGGAATCTCCAATTGATGTCCAGCAATAGCAGGTAAGAAATAATCACAAGAACGCCTGTGTCTCTGAAAACCCTGACGTTAGGACGCCATGCGACCCACGACTTCAAGGGTGTCAAGTTCGGCAAGATCAATTCGTGCCATTTCAGAAGTATATAGGGGTAGCAAATAGCAACCACCATTGTGCCAGTCACCAACTCAGTGATTTCTTTGTGGGTAAAACCATCATCACTTAATAGAAACACATGGAAATTGCAGGCACTGCTGACGAGTTTGCAGGTTGCTACTATTAGGCATAATAATGTTCCATCAGATTCCTCCAGTTTGCCTAAAACAAAAATTCAATGGAGATGATCAGACCTAGGAGCCTAGCTCAAATATTTTAAAATGTCTACCTAAAAGTCACTTATGGACAGAGGCGGTCAATATATTTCACCCCCATCCCAAGGATGTGTAGCCTCGTTGAGACCTTAGACGTCGGGTTGATGTATGTGGAAACTATTTTTATTAATAATATATTAGCTATGTATTGAATATGGGACCTCTTGGCTCTAATATCATGTTGAATTGATGCTCCAGCTAATTTATCCAAAAGTTTGAACTGATGGGGGAAGGTGATATACTCCAAAAACTCAATATATTTGAATGATTTTAGTCTCTATGAAATCATGTACTCTGAATTCTTGGTATGGGTTTGAAATACTCCAAAACCTCAATATATTTGAATGATTTGTGGATAGGCGAATGTTTTAAATTTGATAGTCATCAATTTGTGCATTCAGAATCATGGAGCCAGACACCATGTAGCCCCTTGTAAGCAACCGGATTGGGGCTTCAAGGCGCCTGTATTCTGCAAAATTAAATAATGAATTCTAGACTAATTTGAATTTATTTCCAATGATTTTATTTTATATCATTGAAATTAAGTACTTAATTTTTCATAAAAGAATCCAGTTAAAACTATTTCAAATAAGGTATGTGAATTTAAATACCCATCTTCAAGTTATGGTGAATCATATAAAAGAATGGGTATGTAGTGGTTTATAATACTGTAAAAAGTAAACGAATCTGAATCACATAATAGGACAATATTCCTTTGTGAAGAAACTATGGACTCCTATTGATCATTGAGATGGGCTTTAGCTTCCACGTTGAGAAAATCATACAGCATAGAGCATCATCAGATCAAGCTCTTGAGTTTATGTGATAAGAAGCAGTTAGATTCCTAAAAGAAAAATTGTATAAATAACTACTACATAACGGCTAGTACAATGAAGTAACAACTTGGACATGGAAGTGAGTGGATGTAGGCTTACTGATCAATCGCGAATGAGGTGGTGGCTGATGAGCGTGTCCACTGTGTGACACGATTTCTTGGCGCTGAGATCCTAGGCTCCACGCCATTGATTATTATATATCCACTTCGGTCGTTCACAGAGGATTTCCGAGCTGGTCGTGGTGGATCAATGGGCCAACTTGTGTGGCTACTCCTTGATCAATCTGTGTATCTGCAATCCAACTGCAATCCTACCGTTTACATATGCATGCACACACATTATATCAGACAGGAATAAAACTCGCTTCATACGATCTCTTGAAGCATGAACTGCAATGGTGCATGGAGATTATTTTTTATATTCTATGAACAACTTCTTATAATGATTTTCACCATCTAATTCTGTCACACCCAGACATAACAACTGTCTGTCTACCTTCATGCTGCGCGTCTTCGCCCCCATCAAGGCTTCAACACCTTTTTCCAGCTAAAACGATAAGAAGTAGGCTTCAAGCCCACCGAACATGCCTCTTTTCCTATCCCTCCACTGCCTCCTTCACATTGAGGAGCCATCTCATGTCATGATACGCCAGCCCATTCCTCCACAACCCGGAGCTCAATTTGGAGGGCAGAGGCCTAGATATTCCACCGGTGGTTGTTGTGGTTGCCCAGTAAATCAATATGCATGTGTTATTTTGTATCTAATTTTTTTAGCATTTTTTTACTATATACACAAATTTTCTACAAGGAACGTTGCTCTTTTTAGAAGATATTTGAAATTATATTAATTTACTGGCACGAAGTTGTACTTATTTGTATGTATGCATTTTCTCATATTGATCTCCAAAACTAGACACCCTTCCGTAAATGATTTAGGGCTAAAGAGCTTTAGAATGACAAAATTTGTCACAAGTATTCTTTTAAATGCGAAAAATGTTTACCCATGTGAACTTGAAGTTCTCTAGGACTTCTTTATGCTTGTAATTTGGATAAATTGATATAATATAAAATCATTCAAAAATGTTAAATAAACAAAATTTTGTAAGTAAATTCTCCATATTGCCCACTGTGATTGGATTAACTTATGATCCCCTTCCCTTCCCTCTGCTCCTCGCCCTCCGTTCTCAAAGCCATGATCAGCTAATTAAGTAGGCGTCGACGACTGCTAAACCACCAAGCCCTTCGTCCATGTCCCTGACGGACGGTTTGTTCTAACGGTTTACTGTCTCTTCCCTGCTTGTGGCCATGTCGGGTGCTGCTACGCCAGCAAGCTTGCCATCTTCTTCATCCTTGCCATGTGCAGCTCGGGGCCTGACTATTTTCTGGACAATATTTTGTTCTAGGATCTTCCTTGCAGACACGTCATGGCGGGCAGGAAAGGGTCTATAGTTTTCTACTCCCTCCGTCTTTATAAGACATTTTTGCAAACATAGCTTACAAAGATGTCTTATATTATGCGACGGAGGGAGTATCAATTTTGTTCTGGATATTGACTTTTTCTTCTGAATATTCGTCTATGCAACTTTGCTCTGAATGCAAGTTTGCATGGGAAGCTGCGACGTAAATGCAGGACGTTTACATTGTTCTCTTTCTTTAAATATAAGTGTCCTTGCGCTGGACAGGTGTTGGCCTTCTTCTCTAGCTAGCTCCAAGCCGGCCTGACTTTTGTTTGGGCATGCGTGAACAATTATCCCTGCACTTACACGAGTATGCATGAGTTTTCTTTTTGTTCAGAGAAAGCAGTATGCATGAGCTGAGAAGCTCCTCCAGGTAATAGAGAGGCAAGTAAGAAGAAGTTACCCCCCAAGAAAATACGCTACCGGAAGATTTTTTTTTGAGAAAAGATTGAACTTGACCTGTTCAAATTATCATATAGGATACCTATGCGTACCATAACTTATGATGCCCTTCCCTTCCCTCCGCTCCTCGCCCTTCGTCCTCAAAGCCATGGCCAGCTGTGTAGGCGTCGATGCTTGTTAAAACACCAAGCCCTTCCTCCATGTCCCCGATGGGTGGTTTGTTCTAACGGTTCAGTTTTCTATCAATTTTGTTCTGAATAATATTATAACGGATTTTTTTTTTCTTCTGAATGTCTCCTATGCAACTTTTTTCTGAATGCAAGTTTGCATGGGAAGCTTATTGTTCTCTTTCTTTAAATAAGTGTCCTTGCGTTGGCGAGGTGTTGGCCTTCTTCTCTAACTAGCTCCAGGCCGGCGTGAATTTTGTTTGGACATGCATGATCAATTACCCCTGCACTTACACGTGTATGCAAGAGTTTTTTTTCCAGATAAAGGAGTATGCATGAGCTGAAAAGCTCCTCCAGGCAATAGAGTGAAGTAGGAACAGAAGCATTTCCTGCTGGTGCTTGCACAAATTAAAGAGTAGGGAAGAGGCACAAAGCACGTAAAGAGTACATCACGCGTGTGTACCTTGTCCGATGCTACCTCCTTCACGTATTCTGCCGATATGGACGCTGGAAGTATATATGTATGTATCTTAGCTACCTGCACCAATCTCCTGCTAACAGTGGCCTATATAAGGCGGAGCTAGAAGAGTGGACGTCACTGAGGTGCTTGCGTGTGGCCCACGATTCTTATCTCCTATTCTCCACTTTTTAATTAAACAACCATTAAGAATTTGAGAGTAACCCACACGTCATCATCTAGAGGTAAATGATGTAATCCGCCTGTTCCATAATACAGTTGCATATCGATTTTTTGAAAAGCCAAATCTCACAAACTTTGACCAAGTTTATGGAGAAAAACTTTCACATCTAGAATGCCAAACATATATAATTAGATTCATCATAAGATGTACTTTCATATTTTATATTTTTGGTATTGTAGATATAGATAGATTCGCTATAAACTTAGTCAAACATTGCAAAGTTTGACTTGAAAAAGAAATCTATACACACTACATTATGGAACGGAACGAGTGGTTATCTTCATGAGTCGGGATTTTCTATCCTACCATGTTGCTACATGGCCACACAGCTACAACTTTCCCTTCTTTTGATGGTATGACTGTGATATCTACCTTTTTTTGCCATGATGCGAATACGATATCTAGGTAATACACTTAATATATGTTATGGGTCACGTGAATTTAATGAATGAACATTTTTAAGCCTATTTGTGATAAATTTAAGGCAAGTTTTGTAAGTTGCCTAGATATTTTATCAGTACAATCTCGTTTCACAAGTTTTATTCATGTTTGCAACCAACCTGTGGTTGAATGGTTGGAAGGACAGTGGTATGGCAAGCCCATCAGGATCAAAGTCCTAGACTTTACATTGGTGCTCAAATTATTTCTGGATTTGTTTCAGGCTTCCGATGATGTTTTTTCAGTGGGGGGAGACGTTCCCGTCGACTGCGAGGTGCTTGGGGTGAATTCGTAAAATCTCAAGATGCTATGCCGGCTCAGTCTCCCGGAAATGCTCATAGGGTTGGGTGTGTGTGTGTGTTGGCATTCATAGGGGTGAGTGTATGCTTGTGTACGTGAGCGACTTCAATTGTACTTTGTTTTAAAAGAAATTATTCATGTTTCACCGAGTTTCCTCTTGGATCTTTTTAGAGAAAGGTCGAAAAGGACAAGGCCTTATAAGAAAGTCACATGTACAAGCCAACTGAGGTTACCAAACCCTCAGCAAGATGGTTCGCATGAATTGTTTCACATACATGTTTCAGGAAGGTTTGCAAAATATGTTTGGATTCTTTTACTGGACAAGGTTCAATGACCATGCAACAATGCAGTAACATTAAGATATGAATTTATCTATTTTTTGGATAATTTATTTCTAAATTATATTAAAAAAACCAACCTTTTCCTGAATGAGAAAAAAAATCTGAACTTTGGTGGACAAAATTCCAACCGTGAGCAAAAAAGTAAAACCAACTGTTCATGTCTAATGAACTAGGGATTTGCTATTCGATCTTGAATAGCTAAGAATTAGAGAAAGAAGAAATACACGTAGTGTTTTGAATAGTGAGAGGACTAGACATTGAACGTACATTTAGAAATTCGATCATGTCCTTGCAAAACGTCACCCTGATCAACGATTTGAACGAGTGGTTTGAGGTTATAATCATGGAATCAAAACATAATTTTCAGTCACAGTTGCGTATAAAGGAAAGAAACAAAGGCACCAACCAAAAGCAACATACGTGTGGAATAAGAGCAGCATACGTGCCGAAGAGGGTTAGTAGTCAGCAAAACTGACTTTACTACTCTATTGCGTGGCTGGGCTGGGACAAGTGGCGAGTTAAGTCACCGATGAGATTTCGTCGCCTCATGCCGAGATAAGGAATAGTCCACTTAAACATTGCCACCAAACAAAGTAGCGCTTTCAAACCCCAAAGAAGCACTCAATAATGAGAACTACTTTTAGCCACAGTCACACGTATGTCGCTAAAAGTTCATGGAATAATAAGAAAAAAAAATAGTCATAGTGAGGGCATTTCTAACCGATCCCCTATATGTAATGGAGGATCCGGCGAAACAAAACCTTAGTGGTGTATTTTTATTCCACTAAGATTTGGCCACACCTAGCCGATCCCCTATATATAACGGAGTATTCAAATTCGCGTAATAGTTGAACCTACTTTCGATTTAAACAACCAAAAATTGCCACATTGTCTTGACAACCGAAATTTAAACGACCCTATCCATTTTCGCGCGTGCTTCTCGCGGTCGTTGATCTCCGCAACCCAACTCCCCCACGGTCGCTGGCGGACGCCGGGGTATTTCCTCTGCGGTTCCCTTGGCGGAGGGAGCTCGGGGAAGTCGGTGATCCGGTGGGCGGTGGACACATCGGAGGGGCAGTGGCGGCTTGAGGACGCACCACTCGAAGATGAACCACGGGCATGGCAGCAAGGATCCGTGTTGCGGATCGGCAGCGGGGATCACCGGCGATGGGTCCCGGCCATTGGGAGGTGGAGGGCATCGGGGAATGGCGGGGGTAGTCGCCGGCGGCGGAGGATGGGAAGGAGGCGAGTTAGAGAAGGTGGTGATGAAGAGGAGGCGAAGAGGAGATTTTTTTTACTCGACCACCGAGCGGTGGAGTAAATATAGGAAGGTGGGGCGAGGCTAGGTGCCGGCTAGAGAAATAAAACTGATTTTTTACTCCTCTAATCGATTATAGGGGATCGGTTAGAAATGTCCTTAGTCCTTACATATGGATGAGATGAAAGAACATAAGTAGGTGGAATAAGATGCACCTGGTCTAGTCAGATGTTGCTTGGGAAAAACATACACAAGCAGACTAAACAGAGGACACATCCAGCGGAGTGGATCACTGATCATATACTAGTTGATTTTTCATCGCAATCAAGGATCGGAAACAACTTAGAGATTTCTCTACCTATGAGTACTAGTACTCCAGTTTGTCTGGCCGGTCAAGTTCAACTCGTCGAACTGATCTGGTCAGGACTTACTCCATTCATTTTTTAAAGAGTGTACTTTCAACTTTGTTGGAAGACCAAATCTTTTTATATTTGACCGTATGTACACAATAATACATCAATATTTATGCCATCAAATTAATTGCATTAGATTCATGATACAATGTGTTTTCATCATATACCTAATTTGTTTTACAAATATTAATATATTTTTACACAAACTCGGTCAAACTTTGAAATAGTTTGACCCCCAACATTGTTGTAAGTACACTCTTTCAAAGATGATGAGGGTACTGCTCAACCATATTGTTATTCCAAGTAAATTAAATCAAGGAAGATGACTTATCACCATTACTATCATCGAGAGACGGGCCTCTGGTGGACTGACGACATGCCATTACAGAGAGGTTGATCTTAGACTGGTCATAGTGGGGAGTAAATTAGACTAGTAAAATGCATATGTTACTAGTCTATGTTACTACCTCTATAGTGCATAGTATCATATATTAGTATCATAGGTGGTCTCATTTATTGCTATGCATGACACATAGTAGCACCACATTTATTATGTTACGGTATCTACCTATGTTATTATAACCATCTCTCTCTTCTTTAATTGTCTGCCACATAAGCATGTTTGCGAGTCCCAAATATATGATACTATTTATGTTACCCCCACTATGGCCAGCCTTATCCAAATAACAATATTCGCAAACAGTTAGAAAACAACGGCTGTGTGTGAAAGGTTAAACGAGACACATAGTTCGATATACTAACTGTCTAGGATTTAGCGCACACGGTTACACCAGAATTTTTATAGGTGCAATGGGAGCAGTTGAGACAGACCATTGAATAGTCAAACCCGTGTGTAACAGTGTAAGTATGTACACACGGTTTATCGTACTGAAACTGTGTGTGCTAAAGTTCACTTCCGCAAACAGTTTACCAAAAATAACCGTGTGCAAAGTATCACAAATAGTTTGCGTTATATTTTCATGTGCGATGACCCTCTAATCTCACAAGTTTCTTCTGATGGACACATGGATCTGTTTTTGCACTATCTGGGATGTCGTTATCGCACACAGTGTAGTAGTGAACTCTAGTTTCAGCCACAGTCCCATGAGAACGGATCATCCAATTGTTGAAATATGCCCTAGAGGCAATAATAAAAGAATTATTATTATATTTCTTTGTTTATGATAATTGTCTTTTATTCATGCTATAATTGTGTTATCTGGAAATCGTAATACATGTGTGAATACATAGACATCAACATGTCCCTAGTAAGCCTCTAGTTGACTAGCTCGTTAACCAACAGATAGTCATGATTTCCTGACTATGGACATTGGATGTCATTGATAACGAGATCACATCATTAGGAGAATGATGTGATGGACAAGACCCAATCCTAAGCATAGCACAAGATCGTATAGTTCGTTTGCTAGAGCTTTTCCAATGTCAAGTATCTTTTCCTTAGACCATGAGATCGTGTAACTCCCGGATACCGTAGGAGTGCTTTGGGTGTACCAAACGTCACAACGTAACTGGGTGACTATAAAGGTATACTACGGGTATCTCCGAAAGTGTCTGTTGGGTTGACACGGATCGAGACTGGGATTTGTCACTCCGTACGACGGAGAGGTATCTCTGGGCCCACTCGGTAATGCATCATTAGAATGAGCTCAAAGTGACCAAGTGTTTGGTCACGGGATCATGCATTACGGTACGAGTAAAGTGACTTGCCGGTAACGAGATTGAACGAGGTATTGAGATACCGGCGATCGAATCTCGGGCAAGTAACATACCGATTGACAAAGGGAATTGCATACGGGGTTGCTTGAATCCTCGACATCGTGGTTCATCCGATGAGATCATCGAGGAGCATGTGGGAGCCAACATGAGTATCCAGATCCCGCTGTTGGTTATTGGCCGGAGACCCCTCTCGGTCATGTCTACGTGTCTCCCGAACACGTAGGGTCTACACACTTAAGGTTCAGTGATGCTAGGGTTGTAGAGATATGAGTATGCAGTAACCAGAAAGTTGTTCGGAGTCCCGGATGAGATCCCAGACGTCACGAGGAGTTCCGGAATGGTCCGGAGGTAAAGAATTATATATGGGAAGTCGAGTTTCGGCCATCGGGAAAGTTTCAGGGGTCACCGGTATTGTACCGGGACCACCAGAAGGGTCCCGGGGGTCCACCGGGTGGGACCACCTATCCCGGAGGGCCCCATGGGCTGAAGTGGGAGGGGAACCAGCCCCTAGTGGGCTGGTGCGCCCCCCCTTGGGCCCCCCCTGCGCCTAGAGTTCGGAACCCTAGGGGAGGGGGCGCCTCCACTTGCCTTGGGGGGCACTCCACCCCCTTGGCCGCCGCCCCCCTTGGGGACCCTATATATAGAGGGGGAAGGGAGGGCAGCCGCACCCATGCCCCTGGCGCCTCCCTCTCCCACTCCAACACCTCCTCCTCCTCCGTAGAGCTTGGCGAAGCCCTGCCGGAGTACTGCCTCTCCACCACCACCACGCCGTCGTGCTGCTGCTGGAGCCATCTTCCTCAACCTCTCCCTCCTCCTTGCTGGATCAAGGTGCGGAAGACGTCATCCGCTCCGTACGTGTGTTGAACGCGGAGGTGCCGTCCGTTCGGCGCTAGGATCTCCGGTGATTTGGATCACGACGGGTACGCCTCCTTTAACCACGTTCTCTTGAACGCTTATGCTCGCGATCTACAAAGGTATGTAGATGCACTCCGATCACTTGTTGCTAGATGAACTCATAGATAGATCTTGGTGAAACCGTAGAAATTTTTTATTTTCTGCAACGTTCCCCAACAGTGGCATCATGAGCTAGGTCTATGTGTAGTTCTCTTTGCACGAGTAGAACACAATTTGTTGTGGGCGTAGATGTTGTCAACTTTCTTGCCGCTACTAGTCTTATTTTGCTTCAGCGGTATTCTGGGATGAAGCGGCCCGGACCGACCTTACACGTACGCTTACGTGAGACAGGTTCCACCGACTAACATGCACTAGTTGCATAATGTGGCTAGCCGGTGTCTGTCTCTCCCACTTTAGTTGGAGCGGATTCGACGAAAAGGGTCCTTATGAAGGGTAAATAGAAGTTGACAAATCACGTTGTGGCTTTTACGTAGGTAAGAAAACGTTCTTGCTAGAACCCTATTGCAGCCACATAAAACTTGCAACAACAATTAGAGGACGTCTAACTTGTTTTTGCAGCAAGTGTTCTGTGATGTGATATGGCCAAAATTGTGATGAATGATGAATGATATATATGTGATGTATGAGATCATGTTCTTGTAATAGGAATCACGACTTGCATGTCGATGAGTATGACAACCGGCAGGAGCCATAGGAGTTGTCTTTATTTTTTTGTATGACCTGCGTGTCATTGAGAAACGCCATGTAAATTACTTTACTTTATTGCTAAACGTGTTAGCCATAGTAGTAGAAGTAATAGTTGGCGAGCAACTTCATGGAGACATGATGATGGAGATCATGATGATGGAGATCATGGTGTCATGCCGGTGACAAGATGATCATGGAGCCCCAAGATGGAGATCAAAGGAGCTATATGATATTGGCCATATCATGTCACTATTATTTGATTGCATGTGATGTTTATCATGTTTTTGCATCTTGTTTACTTAGAACGATGGTAGTAAATAAGATGATCCCTCATAATAATTTCAAGAAAGTGTTCCCCCTAACTGTGCGCCGTTGCTACAGTTCGGTGTTTCGAAGCACCACGTGATGATCGGGTGTGATAGATTCCAACGTTCACATACAACGGGTCTAAGACAGATTTACACATGCAAACACTTAGGTTAACTTGACGAGCCTAGCATGTACAGACATGGCCTCGGAATAACAAGAGACCGAAAGGTCGAACATGAGTCGTATGAAAGATACGATCAACATGGAGATGTTCACCGATGATGATTAGTCCGTCTCACGTGATGATCAGACACGGCCTAGTCGAGTCGGATCATGTTTCACTTAGATGACTAGAGAGATGTCTAATCTGAGTGGGAGTTCATTAAATAATTTGATTAGATGAACTTAATTATCATTAACTTAGTCTAAAAATCTTTGCATAAATGTCTTGTAGATCAAATGGCCAACGCTCATGTCAACATGAACTTCAACGCGTTCCTAGAGAAAACCAAGCTGAAAGATGATGGCAGCAACTATACGGACTGGGTCCGGAACCTGAGGATCTTCCTCATAGCTGCCAGGAAACAATATGTCCTAGAAGCACCGCTAGGTGAAGCTCCCATTCCAGAGAACCAAGACGTTATAAACGCTTGGCAGCATCGTGCTGATGATTACTCCCTCGTTCAGTGCGGCATGCTTTACAGCTTAGAACCGGGGCTCCAAAAGCGTTTTGAGCAACACGGAGCATATGAAATGTTCGAGTAGCTGAAAATGGTTTTTCAATCTCATGCCCGGGTCGAGAGATATGAAGTCTCCGACAAGTTCTACAGTTGTAAGATGGAGGAAAATAGTTCTGTCAGTGAGCACATACTCAAGATGTCTGGGTTGCACAACCGCTTGTCCCAGCTGGACATTAACCTCCCAGACGAGGCGGTCATTGATAGAATCCTTCAGTCGCTCCCACCTAGCTACAAGAGCTTTGTGATGAACTAAAATATGCAGGGGATGGAAAAGACCATTCCTGAAGTATTTTCAATGCTGAAATCAGCGGAGGTAGAAATCAAAAAGGAACATCAAGTGTTGATGGTCAATAAAACCACCAAGTTCAAGAAAGGCAAGGGTAAAAAGAACTTCAAGAAGGACGGCAAGGATGTTGCCGCGCCCGGTAAGCCAGTTGTCGGGAAGAAGTCAAAGAATGGACCCAAGCCTGAGACTGAATGCTTTTATTGCAAAGGGAAGGGTCATTGGAAGCGAAACTGCCCCAAATACTTAGCGGACAAAAAGGCCGGCAACACTAAAGGTATATGTGATATACATGTAATTGATGTGTACCTTACCAGTGCTCGTAGTAGCTCCTGGGTATTTGATACCGGTGTCGTTACTCATATTTGTAACTCAAAGCAGGAGCTGCGGAATAAGCGGAGACTCGCGAAGGACGAGGTGACGATGCGCGTCGGGAATGGTTCCAAGGTCGATGTGATCGTCTTCGGCACGCTACCTCTACATTTACCTACGGGATTAGTTTTAAACCTCAATAATTGTTATTTAGTGCCAAGTTTGAGCATGAACATTGTATCCGGATCTTGTTTAATATGAGATGGCTACTCATTTAAATCCGAGAATAATGGTTGTTCTATTTATATGAGAGATATGTTTTATGGTCATGCTCCGATGGTCAATGGTTTATTCTTAATGAATCTCGAACGTGATGTTACACATATTCATAGTGTGAATACCAAAAGATGTAAAGTTGATAACGATAGTCCCACATACTTGTGGCACTGCCGCCTTGGTCACATTGGTGTCAAACGCATGAAGAAGCTCCATGCTGATGGACTTTTAGAGTCTCTCGATTATGAATCATTTAACACATGCGAACCATGCCTCATGGGAAAAATGACCAAGACTCCGTTCTCCGGAACAATGGAGCAAGCAACCAACTTATTGGAAATCATACATACTGATGTCTGCGGTCCAATGAGCGTTGAGGCTCGCAGAGGATATCGTTATGTTCTCACTCTCACTGATGACTTGAGTAGATATGGGTATGTCTACTTGATGAAACACAAGTCTGAGACCTTTGAAAAGTTCAAGGAATTTCAGAATGAGGTAGATAATCAACGTGACCGAAAAATAAAGTTCTTACGATCAGATCGTGGAGGAGAATATTTAAGTCACGAATTTGGCACACACTTAAGGAAATGTGGAATCGTTTCACAACTCACGCCGCCTGGAACACCTCAACGTAACAGTGTGTCCGAACGTCGTAATCGCACCCTATTGGATATGGTGCGATCTATGATGTCCCTTACTGATTTACCGCTATCATTTGGGGATACGCTCTAGAGACAGCTACATTCACTTTAAATAGGGCACCGTCTAAATCCGTTGAGACGACACCGTATGAATTATGGTTTGGGAAGAAACCTAAGCTGTCGTTTCTAAAAGTTTGGGGATGCGATGCTTATGTCAAAAAACTTCAATCTGAAAAGCTCGAACCCAAGTCGAAAAAATGCGTCTTCATAGGATACCCTAAGGAAACCATTGGGTATACCTTCTACCTTAGATCCGAGGGCAAGATCTTTGTTGCCAAGGACGGATCCTTTCTGGAAAAAGAGTTTCTCTCGAAAGGAGTAAGTGGGAGGAAAGTAGAACTCGATGAAGTACTACCTCTTGAACCGGAAAGTAGTGCAGCTCAGGAAAATGTTCCTGTGGTGCCTACATCCATTGGAGAGGAAATTAATGATGATGATCAAGGTATTTCGAATCAAGTTACTACTGAACTTCGTAGGTCCACAAGGACACGTTCCACACCAGAGTGGTATGGCAACCCTGTCCTGGAAATCATGTTGTTAGACAACGGTGAAGCTTCGAACTATGAAAAAGCGATGGCGGGCCCAGATTCCAACAAATGGCTTGAAGCCATGCAATCAGAGATAGGATCCATGTATGAAAACAAAGTATGGACTTTCACAGACTTGCCCGATGATCGGCGAGCGATAGAAAACAAATGGATCTTTAAGAAGAAGATGGACGCGGATGGTAATGTTACCATCTATAAAGCTCGACTTGTCGCTAAGGGTTATCGGCAAGTTCAAGGGGTTGACTACGATGAGACTTTCTCTCCCGTAGCGAAGCTAAAGTCCGTCCGAATCATGTTAGCAATTGCCGCATACTATGATTATGAGATATGGCAAATGGACGCCAAAACGGCATTCCTTCACGGTTATCTTAAGGAAGAACTGTATATGATGCACCCGGAAGGTTTTGTCGACCCTAAGAATGCTAACAAGGTATGCAAGCTCCAGCGATCCATTTATGGGCTGGTGCAAGCATCTCGGAGTTGGAACATTCGCTTTGATGAGATGATCAAAGCGTTTGGGTTTATGCAGACTTATGGAGAAGCCTGCGTTTACAAGAAAGTGAGTGGGAGCTCTGTAGCATTTCTCATATTATATGTAGATGACATACTTTTGATGGGAAATGATATAGAACTTTTGGACAGCGTTAAGGCCTACTTGAATACGAGTTTTTCAATGAAGGACCTTGGAGAAGCTGCTTATATATTAGGCATCAAGATCTATAGAGATAGATCAAGACGCCTCATAGGTCTTTCACAAAGCACATACCTTGATAAGATATTGAAGAAGTTCAATATGGATCAGTCTAAGAAGGGGTTCTTGCCTGTGTTGCAAGGTGTGAAATTGAGCTCAGCTCAATGTCCGACCACGACAAAAGATATAGAAGAGATGAGTGTCATCCCCTATGCCTCAGCCATAGGGTCTATTATGTATGCCATGCTGTGTACCAGACCTGATGTAAACCTTGCCGTAAGTTTGGTAGGAAGGTACCAAAGTAATCCCGGCAAGGAACACTGGACAACGGTCAAGAATATCCTGAAGTACCTGAAAAGGACTAAGGACATGTTTCTCGTTTATGGAGGTGACGTAGAGCTCGTCGTAAAGGGTTACGTCGATGCTAGCTTCGACACAGATCTGGATGACTCTAAGTCACAAACCGGATACGTGTATATGTTGAATGGTGGAGCAGTAAGCTGGTGCAGCTGCAAGCAGAGCGTCGTGGCGGGATCTACATGTGAAGCGGAGTACATGGCAGCCTCGGAGGCAACACATGAAGCAATTTGGTTGAAGGAGTTCATCATCGACCTATGAGTCATAACCAATGCGTCGGGGCTGATCAAACTCTTCTGTGACAACACTGAAGCTATTGCACTTGCCAAGGAGCCCAGGTTTCACAAGAAGACCAGGCACATCAAGCGTCGCTTCAACTCCATTCGTGAAAATGTTCAAGATGGAGACATAGAAATTTGCAAAGTGCATACGGATCTAAATGTCGCAGATCCATTGACTAAACCTGTTCCGCGAGCAAAACATGATCAACACCAGAACTCTATGGGTGTTCGATTCATCACAATGTAACTAGATTATTGACTCTAGTGCAAGTGGGAGACTGTTGGAAATATGCCCTAGAGGCAATAATAAAAGGATTATTATTATATTTCCTTGTTCATGATAATTGTCTTTTATTCATGCTATAATTGTGTTATCCGGAAATCGTAATACATGTGTGAATACATAGACACCAACATGTCCCTAGTAAGCCTCTAGTTGACTAGCTCGTTGATCAACAGATAGTCATGGTTTCCTGATTATGGACATTGGATGTCATTGATAACGAGATCACATCATTAGGAGAATGATGTGATGGACAAGACTCAATCCTAAGCATAGCACAAGATCGTATAGTTCGTTTGCTAGAGCTTTTCCAATGTCAAGTATCTTTTTCTTAGACCATGAGATCGTGTAACTCCCGGATACCGTAGGAGTGCTTTGGGTGTACCAAACGTCACAACGTAACTGGGTGACTATAAAGGTATACTACGGGTATCTCCGAAAGTGTCTGTTGGGTTGACACGGATCGAGACTGGGATTTGTCACTCCATATGACGGAGAGGTATCTCTGGGCCCACTCGGTAATGCATCATCAGAATGAGCTCAAAGTGACCAAGTGTTTGGTCACGGGATCATGCATTACGGTACGAGTAAAGTGACTTGCCGGTAACGAGATTGAACGAGGTATTGGGATACCGGGGATCAAATCTCGGGCAAGTAACATACCGATTGACAAAGGGAATTGCATACGGGGTTGCTTGAATCCTTGACATCGTGGTTCATCCAATAAGATCATCGAGGAGCATGTGGGAGCCAACATGGGTATCCAGATCCCGCTGTTGATTATTGGCCAGAGACCCGTCTCGGTCATGTCTACGTGTCTCCCGAACCCGTAGGGTCTACACACTTAAGGTTCGGTGAAGCTAGGGTTGTAGAGATATGAGTATGCAGTAACCCGAAAGTTGTTCGGAGTCCCGGATGAGATCCCGGACGTCACGAGGAGTTCCGGAATGGTTTGGAGGTAAAGAATTATATATGGGAAGTCGAGTTTCGGCCATCGGGAAAGTTTCAGGGGTCACTGGTATTGTACCGGGACCACCAGAAGGGTCCCGGGGGTCCACCGGGTGGGGCCACCTATCCCGGAGGGCCCCATGGGCTGAAGTGGGAGGGGAACCAGCCCCTAGTGGGCTGGTGCGCCCCCCCTTGGGCCCCCCCTGCGCCTAGGGTTCGGAACCCTAGGGGAGGGGGCGCCTCCACTTGCCTTGGGGGGCACTCCACCCCCTTGGCCGGCGCCCCCCTAGGAGATCCCATCTCCTAGGGCCGGCGCCCCCCCTTGGGGACCCTATACATATAGGGGGGGAGGGAGGGCAGACGCACCCATGCCCCTGGCGCCTCCCTCTCCCACTCCAACACCTCCACCTCCTCCTCCGTAGAGCTTGGCGAAGCCCTGCCGGAGTACTGCCTCTCCACCATCACCACGCCGTCGTGCTGCTACTGGAGCCATCTTCCTCAACCTCTCCCTCCCCCTTGATGGATCAAGGTGCGGGAGACGTCATCCGCTCCGTAAGTGTGTTGAACGCAGAGGTGCCGTCCGTTCGGCGCTAGGATCTCCGGTGATTTGGATCACGACGAGTACGACTCCTTCAACCCCGTTCTCTTGAACGCTTCCGCTCGCGATCTACAAAGGTATGTAGATGCACTCCGATCACTCGTTGCTAGATGAACTCATAGATAGATCTTGGTGAAACTGTAGAATTTTTTTGTTTTCTGCAACGTTCCCCAACACCAATAGCCTAAACCATGCCAATGCATTTTCATCCAAAGAAAAATGGATTAATGTCTTCCTTATTTATCCATCCGACAAACATGAAAGCTTAAACAAACCACAAAGTTCTTGTATAAACAACAAGTGCATATCAGGATGGACAGTTCCATCTCCTGCATAAAGGTTAGTCTTCACTTGCTCAAGCATGCCAACAGGTATTTCATAAAAAATATTTTAAGTCAGCGGGGTTTCATTCCTAACCACTTGTGCACGTGGAGAGGTCACCCCAAGCAATCCTCTCAAAGGATTATCTTCCATAGTAGCAGACGAAAACAAAAACAACATGTATGGTAAAAGTTGCTCTTGCCAAAATCCGGAAAAGAGTCTTGATGACCCAAATGTATAGGGGATCAATGTAGTCCTTTCAATAAGTAAGAGTGTCGAACCAACGAGGAGCAAAATAAATTGACAAGCAGTTTTCAGCGAGATTTCACTTCAGATGTTGTAAAGATAGTTTTGATAGATTGTCTGGTAGCAACATAAATAGTAGCAAGGTAACAAGTAACAAAAGTAATAGAGTGCAACAAGTGGCTCAATCAATATTGAAGCTAAGGACTAGCTGGATGTGTTTCTTATAGTGACTAAAACGCTCCCGAGGACACTCGGGAATCTGGTCAAGTTACTTTCACCATGATTCATTGAGTTAACGTTCATTGCCTTGATAAGTGTTGTGTGGATGAATCGAAGCTAATGTACTATTCTTACTTGAACAAGCACCTACTTATAATTATACCCTCCATGCAAGCATCAACAAATACAAGAGAAATAATTAAGATAAATCTAACCATAGCATTAAACATAAGATCCAAAACAGCCCCTCGCGAAACAATTCATAACCAAGGGTTTGGGTTCCTATCACTCTCAGAACCCATCATCTACAAATTAATTTCACAATGCCTTCCCATAGGTCCAAAGATGATGAAGTTTCATGTAGTAAACGTTCACATAACACCACTAGAGAAAGAACAACACAACATAATATCAAAACATTGAACGTGAATCAACTTCACATGATTACTAGCAACAAGACTTCTCCCATGTTGTCAAGAACTAATGGAACAACTCACAACTCATCATATTAATCATGATGAGTAGGCATTTATATATGAAGAACAATCTGAACATAGCAATCGTTCACTAATAATTCTCCTATGCATCAAGCACAAGGTGTAATAAACACATATAAGTACTCCCACGTACCAATCTCAGGTTTGATACAAAGATTGGAGACTAGAGAAGAACTAGGGTTTGGAGATGAGATGGTGATGGTGAAGATTTTGATGAGGATGAGGATCCCCATGATAATTGGAGTGTTTGTGATGATGATGGCTTTGATTTCCCCTCCCAAGTCTGCCTCATAGATGGTGGTGGAAAGTCCTGAGGATTTCCTAGATTTTTTCCAAGGCAAAAGTGATTTTAGATGCAAAGGGCATCGGAAGATCGGACACAGAGACCGCACACGGCCACATGGCGCGCCCTAGGTGTAGGGCGAACCACCAGGGCATGTGAGCCCCTTGTGGGTCCCCTCTGGTCCCTCTTTGCTCCACAATTTTTCATATATTCCATTTTGAGCTCCGAAGAATTGTTTTTCTTCTGTTTTTTAGGTCTAGATTCCAGTTGTGCGATAATCCCTCTCTCCTTGTATTTCTTGCACTTTAAGAGATAGAAGACTTAAAATTACATCATATTGTAAAATATATCAATTAAATAGGATACATTATAGTAGAAAATAATGATGCAAAATGGATTTATCAGGGCTCACCCATTCTTCTTCTTCCTTGGCCTTCTCCGTAGATAGGAGAAGATTTTCCCCTCTAGTCCATGGCCTCCAAGGGTTGAGAGCCCCCCCCCCCCCCAGATTGGATCTTGGTTTTGATGAAGCAATTTTCTGGGCGCTTAAATTCTGAGTCAAGTCGCAATCTTAATTAATTCTTATATCTCTGTTATCAGAAAAAAAATCCAAATAATTGAAGTTGGTTCCCAACTTTGCTTCCAAGTTAGGCAATTAATTTCATGAGCTTATATGCCCCACAAGGTCGGTAAAAACTTCCCGAAATATAGTTCCATTTCATACTGTATGCAAATCGTGTGGTGGCATTTGCAAAGAAAAACGTTGCAATAATAGGATGATGCAACCTTTTCTATCTATATGTTGTAGTCGGTGTCTCTCTTTTTAAAAAAGAAAATAGGTTTGTGGCTAAAGCTTAACATTGCTAGCTCATGTTCGGCTAAAGCGTGGCATGCCATGGCTAGTAGCGCAAAGTTCCTTTTCGTTCCACATGCCTTGGTCGTTTTCGTTCCAAGGACGGACGACCTCCACACATCCAAAGGTTCGAATTCAAAACAAAATGATAATTAACCTAGTCATCTCTGGCCACTGCAAGGAAGTTTCTACTTTACATTATTCCTAGCTACTTGGATGCTAATCATTGACTCGCTTGAGTCGTCGGCTTCATTGTGATGTCCTTTCCGCGTGGTTTGCTAGCCATTCCAGTTTAAGAGTTTCAGACCAAAGCAGTTCCGCCCTTAGAGAAGAGCAGGGGCATGCAGTAAGCTCTTCGTTCTGTCTGGGAACTTCCGGCCAAAGATCATTGGACATCGTTTTGAGATGGTACGGTACGCATCCCTCTCTATCCCTTCACCAACAGTCCACTGCACTTCTTTCTTGTTTGAGAACTCAAAGTCTCAAGTAGCGGCCAAGATCAAGAACATGCGACTGAGCAGCCATGGCACTGTTTGTCATACCATCTCTTGTAGTCCTATATGAGAAGATCTAGGCAATATAACACGTTGGTCCCCCGTATATACATGCCTTAGATGTCTAGCTAGCTTGACGAACAAAGCCAATAAAATACAGATTGTTGCTTCAATAACTTCTATCGTTTTGTGTGTACCATTTCTTCATAGAAAAACCTGTATTTTATCCCCGAACTGTTCCAAATAATCTAGTGGATTTGGATTCTTAAACTCTAATACCATATCGAACTGCAAGGGTTTTACACACATACATCCCAGTCAAAATATTCAAATAAAAACTCAAATACGTCGATAACAAAACCGAAGAAAACTCCAGAAATTGTAAAGAAGGAAAATAGTATATTACTATAACAGAAAATCTAGCCATGTAACATAAAGTTATAAACAATCCCAAATCCTTAAAACTACCCAGGCAAGTTTAGATTACAGAAATCATTTGTGAACATTAAGTGAAATAAAGCTATATTTATCATCAATGTACTATTTGAGGCCTTCTCGAAGTTTCTAGTTTTCTTAAAAAATACAATTTTTTATTAAATTTCTTATTTCGACTTGTTTTTTAAAATTACTAGCATTTCCATTTTTTTTTATAAATTTATGGTTTTAATATATTTAGTATTTGAGTTCTAATGAAAGATTTTTGAAGCCTTTTTTCTGTTTTCCACCATATTTATGTCAGTCTAAGCATATATTTAGTATTTACTGATTACTCGCCATGACGTCGTGTTATGATATTGATATTTGATTTAGGCTGAGCTGTTAAACCGTTCCCGTGGCTTGGCGGAAGGAGTGGTGGTTATGATATGCCCAGCGCTTCTTGCACTGGCTCTGAACATAGTGGATCTCAACGGCAGAGTGTATGGTCATGGTGTCCCCTTCGCCATGATCACCATGGCAGGCTTTACTTTGATTACCAGCATTTGCCCCTTGCTGGTGTGTTTCTTCTCGGAGGGATTCCCTGGCTGGGGCGTAAGTCTTGCCCCCGTAACAACGATCCTGGCAACCCTTTCATCTTGTTGCCTTGTCATCCTTGCTTGCTTGATTGCACAATCCATTGTCTCCAAATCCATTTTTATCACCGTTGGACTCATCTGTGGAATCTTGCTCCTTGTTCGAATTTTCTGCTACAACATGTATGACACACGGAACAACGATGGGCGGGAATACACAATAGATATGCACAATGTACTAGATGAATCACATGAGTTCCTGATCGGTGTCACTGGAATTATGTTTCTAGGGTTCGAAGGTCTAGCACTCGATGGTCATGGCCAGACGGGTCACGCGAGCGGAGAATCAGTGGCCTATATTAGTTTCATCATCTGCACATTTGGCGTGTGCTTAATGTTTCTGGAGATGACACCACCTCAATGGTTTGGGGTACATAGGCATGGTAGCCCTGAAGAAAGGATTGAAAGAGAGCAACAAATTGTGTGTTTAACTCTCATCCTAGACTGCATCATGGCGGTTGGTATCTTCTTACTATTGTTGGTTGTCATGCGTAAGCTCACGCCTCTTGAGGTTGCCCTATTGGTCTTACTGCCACCAGCTGTAAGCTTTGGTCAACTTCTAGTCCTAGTCGTGTTGGGGGTGGACACAGAAGTTGAACAGGAATCTGGGCCAGCATCACTAGAACTTACAAAGGTCACCTTCACTGGATTCTTGGCTGTGTCAATAACAACTATCAGCACCGCTTCGTCCAGCAGCTTGACTGGATCTTTCCTTCTATTATCTTCCATGGCTATTGGGTTTGGTCTTTCGTGGAGGCTCCTTTCACAGGCTAACATAAGGAGAGGTCTCTCGAGCTGTGTTTCATCCGCTCATGTTGCTTCTGCTGCCAAGGTTGCTTCCTTTTGTACACATTTATGTATTGTAATATCTACTATTCTACTTGTAGCAATGGCTTGTAATGCGAGTGGTAAATGATCGACACCAATCAGCAGCAAAAACATTGTGCTGTTGTTATAGCATTGAATGTATAGCCTATCTTCTGCACTTCTTTTTGCACCCGCACATATGTTCAGATAAGTGTATCTCAATTCATATATCCTGAGCTGTTGAAAAGTGTACCAAGCATGTCCTGAAATTGCTAAAATGATCGATGCATAATTCAAGATCTTACAACTACATCAAGTGAGTCAACACAAGTCTTAACAAGACGGAGGCCCAAACCACCACGCGTAGCATGCCATGTAATTGGCCACCAAAAAACTCCCACCAACGACACCATAAATAAGGAAAATTGCCCCTACAGTGCAATGAAGATAGGCAAAAAAAATGTTGGGCTTCAGTTCCTCATGCTGGCATTTGCAGAAAAATTGAGGGTGCAAGATGGATGACATGCCATGGAGTCAACGGACACGTGTCATAGTCACGGCCTAATTAGCATTGGTTAGACTTGTGGTGACTTAATTAATGTACTTTCCGGATCTAAAGGCGTGTTTGGACGGGAGCCACACTCTGCCAAGCCAAATAATTGGCGTCCATTGGCTGTGTGCTCGGGCATCCCTTTGATCCAAAGCCCATCAGTTGGCATGGCAAGGCTGGCTACTCCTTGCCAGTTCAATTTTATGCCCACAAGTTGGCGAGACGTGGGCGGCCGAATACTGCGCCAATTTTTTGGCTGGCCCGTGTTTTGGCGGGGCCATCCTTGGCAGAATCAAACAACCCTAAATTCATAATTTATAATAGTTTCAGCAGCTATTTGGCACTCTGCCATTCGTTCTATTCAATTCTTCTTTTAGTTAAACGTACAGTTAAGTGCACAAAGCAAGAAATTTCTCTTGTGTAATTGTTCTTTGCGGGGCCTTGTGCGCAGAGCAAGACAATTACACACACTGACACACTAGCTTAAATATGCTAGTTCCGACAGCTAAAATAATTCATTTATGTGATTATTTTTCTCTAAACAATGTTTTGACCACAAGGTGTTTTTTTAGAGCGGAGCAGCAATGACCCGTACAATAATGATTTTTTGTTAGAACGGACCACATACGTTTTTGTATTGACATAAACGACCACCTACTAACTGTATTGACAAAAGCCAGAGGTGGCAAGGCCTGCCGCCACAACCCACGGCGGCAGCCCGGACATAACCGGAATCAGGCGCTAAAACGGAATGGAGTGGGCGATGTGGAAACCGCCGCCACAGCATGTGGAGGCAGCACTATTCGCTGCTGCTTGGGTACTGTTTGGCACTAATCAACACATAAGGAACAGTGCATGCCCTAACTATTACAGCTGGATTGAGAGAGAGAAACAGAAACATGCCAGGCTCTTAGCAGCTCCCTTAGCACATACTACTAGCAAGGAGCCTGTTTTGTAGGTGAGTTTTTATGAACAGTGTAGCGCGTGGCCACAGTTTATGTTGTCAGATTGCATGCCGTGTATTCTGTAGTGCTAGCCTAGTGCCACACACTGAGAGCATCTCCAACGGCCGCACAAAAATTCCGCGCCCAATAAAAGTTATAGCGCGTCACTGTAGCATTTTTAATGTGCCGGAACCAACATTGCTTTAGCAGACGCCCAAAAACGCGCGCCCAAAAAGCACACAGTGCAAATTGTGAAGCGCGCGCAATTCGGAACCAAAAATATGCTGTGCGCGATAGCGTTTTTCAGCGCGCGCCCAAATTTTTTTAGCGCTACAGCATATGCTAGAGCTGTTCGGCGCCCAAAAAATGATTTTTTTAGTGGGCGGAGCTCTTTTTGGACGCCTATTGGAGATGCTCAGAACGTTGCAAGCAGGCAGAATATAGAATTCATGCACTGTTTCTGGAGGAAATGACTGAAGGAAGAACATGGTGGAGACGCGCGCAGCAGCAACAGGACCTGCCGCCATGGAGTATGGCGGCGGGCCCCACGTGGCGTCGCCATTCTTACAAACCCCAACGTCCATCGATTTCCTGTTATGCCCAGGCTGCCGCCGTGGGCTGTGGCGGCAGGCCCTGCCGCCTTTGCATGTGGCGCCAGGTGCCACGTGTCGGCTGCCAGCCTTGCCGTCACAGCGTAGCTGGTCTTTTTTGTCAATACAGTGAGCATGTGGTCATTTCTATCAATATGAAAAAGTATGTTGTCTTTTCTGACGAAAATTCGTACGATAAGATCGGCTATTATCTGCTGCGCACAGCCAGTCATTTTGGTGAAGCTCGTGCCCCAATAATTGCGATCATTTGAGAAACCGAGTACAAAAGATGCCTTGAAAAGTAGTGGTTCTGATTGGTTAATAGGTCCAAACACAAAGATATCAAAAACTTACAAGCACAAAAGAATACCCAGGATACGTACTAGTAGGAATGAGGTGGAGATAAAGATCCGCAAATAATAGATTGACATCACCATCGAAGAATGCGATGAAGGGGAGATGGACATTGGATAGGAAAAGCGCGACAGCAACAGGATGTCAGGATCACCATCGGAGAAGATGCCATCGAAGCATACACCAACACAGTTTTATTTTTTGCAGGAAACACGAACAACGTTCAGCATCGAGGACGTACGCAAACAGCTTTATATACGCGGCGCTCACTTTTCTTTTACTTCAGTGTTTCCTTCAATGTTCGCTATTAAAGGGGAGTTGGTATTCTCACATCACCGTTTTAGTTTCGCCTCACCTCCCACCACTCCTATCCATGCTGGTTTCTCTCCCTCTAACTAAAAAACCAAATCGATTCGCCCGACCCTCCTTGTTTGTTTTTCCTGCTTGCTTTTGCAGGTGCCGATTCAATTCAATTCCATAAATATTAGGTAATTAAAGTTATATCTAGGATAAATACTACACTAAAGTTACGAGGAGTAGGAATGAGGTCGAGATAAAGATCGGCAAATAATTCATAGACATCACCATCGAAGAACACGGCAAAGGGTGAATGGGCATTGGATAGGAAAAGCGCGAGGACAACAGGACCACCATCGGACCATACACCAATAAAGTTCTATTTTTCGCAGGAAACACTAACAACGTTTAACATCAAGGATGTAAGCAAAGAGCTAGCCTGCTTTCACTTTTTCTAAAAAAAATTTGACGGCACTTCATCTTTTCCTCTAACCTCATGTATTAAACGGGATTTAATACTCTCGCCTCACCGGTTTACTTTTTTCTCACCTCCCAGCACCCCCCCCCCCCACGTTAATTTAAACCCAAATTGATTTGACCGACCCTTCTATTTTATTTATTTTGTGCTTGCTTTGGCAGGTGCCTATTCATTTCAAATCACGGACATATTAGGTAACTAAAGTTATATCCAGGATAAGTGCTAAAATAATGTTATGAGGAATGGGAATGAGGTCGAGATAAAGATCAAGTAATAATTCACTGAGATCACCGTCGAACAACACGATGAAGGGGAGATGGACATTGGATAGGAAACGCTTGATAACAACAGGACCACCATTGGAGAAGATGTCATCAAAGCATACACCAACAAAGTTTTGTTTTTCGTAGGAAAGACTAACAACGTTCAACATCTAGGAGGTACACAAACTGCTATCATGCGTTCACTTTTTCTATAATTTTTTTAGTTTACTTCAGTGTTTCCTCTAATCTCTATGATTAAAGTGGAGTTGATAGTCTCGCTTCACTGGTTTAGCTTTTCCTTACCTCCCAGCACCCCCCTCAATGTTGTTGTTTTCTCCCTCCCACTAAAAACCGAATTGATATTCCCGACCCTTCTCATTCATTGTTTTTTGCTGGCTTTGGCCGGTGCCGATTAAATTCAGTCAAGTAAATAATAGATAATTAAGAATTCAAATATCACACCTTATATGTGAGATCACTTTCCTAAAAGACACACAGAAGATTCTTTTTTTTGTCAATGACCGTCCGAAAAAAATTCAAATATCCCTCAATGGCAAATCAGTAATCCCACGCACTATGCCATTTATTACATATCATTATCTATACTATTGAATCACAGTCACAACTTTCCAAATACAAAAGAATCACATATATTTTCTAACCTGGCCAAATTACAATAAAAATCTCTTGTCTCACTACTTACCAAATTACAACAGAAATCAAAATTTCCGATTCAATAAAGTCTATGCAAAGGCAAGCCCTCGAATAAAAAATTTCCCACCTCTCCGCTTTCATTCTCATCATATGATCCGCGCACACAAAACCGACAATTAAACAAAGCTAGAAGAAAGACCCGACCGTGGCAAATCTGGGCTATATATGCACATACCATCGGTGGGTGGGAAAAGAAAAAGAAACATGCACGATTGGCTTGCCCGCTCGCCTTCGTCTTTTCTCTTCTCTACATATCCCATCTCTCCCATGGCTACAATCCTTCAGTGCGACAAGATATGAAGATGGACCCACCGACGTGAGGTCGAGCACCGCGAAGCAGGTAGGATCAATCTCGCTACATATGAGAGCCTTCGGACGTTGGGGATTTCCTGCTCGCTCTTCATGGTGACATTGTCAAGCATGAGCACTGGGGGTAGATTGATTGATCGATGGATAAATGGGGCTGCTGGTGCTCCTGATTAGCTTGCATTTTGGATCCCTTAAGTTTGAAAAATCATTATGACGCCTACCGTATTCGTCTTCCCATTGCACATCGCACTGGTAACCACGGGGAATGTGTCTCTTCCTTTCTTTCATCCATGGCGGTGGCAAGGGGAGATTTCAAATTCTCCACGCCAAAACCCTAGACGCAGCGAGCATGTGCGGCATGCCTTGCCCAGCTCAACCTCGAGTCGCCTCTCTCATGGGCATGGAGCACGATGCATGCCCGCTGCCTCGCTCCATGCCTTAGATGATGGCCGTGGATGACTAGGCGTGCAATGATGCAGAGTCATTTCATTACTGTGAAGCTGAGGTTTGAGATCATTATTAAAACATGAAATATTGTGTTTGTAAGACTTGGATATATGTCATTAAGACAAATTGGTTCGTGTAGCCTTTTCCTTCAGTATAACTAAGCAGTTGGTGTTTTTCATGTTTCTCTACAATATTTGTCTTGAGTCTGCCTGCAACTATGCAAAAATAACGCATCCACTCTATATCTGCCAGTTTCGTTTAAATGGCTAAAAATAAGCATCTAGTGTGTACTACATAAGTTATTTTGTGGTACTGAGATGAACATGGTTATGTCTATCGATATCTCTTACATAAGGGTGGTTAAGGGCACACAATGAGTATGAGCAGTTATTCTAAGCGTGAGTATAGAATAGCTTATTCTACACCCCCTAGTAACGCTATATGCACAATCTAGTAAAACGGTGTATAAAATATAATAATTCATAAAATATTTTTTTTACTACCTAAGTTTGTAATTTAGTACATTCTTATGAAAATTGCTATATTTTTCATAGTGTGTTACTATATTTTGTATGTACCATTACTGGGGTGTAGAATAAGCTATAGTTTGATTCCTTTTGATTTGATCAGGTCCAACCCGTTAGTACATCTTTCGATTTGATTCCTTTTTTGAATTCCAGACTTTCCATGTATGAAATAGCAAGACACATTTTAAATTATCTAAATCAATACGCTTCCTTTTATTGCTTTTTATCTCTCATACCTTTCCATGCGGAATTTTAGATAATGTATATGCGACTATATACCAAAAAAGCAATAGGTTTCGTGCCTACATATTTGCATGGACATATATCCATACAAATTGGTTATCCTACTCAATTATTTGTGAACATTTACTTAAAAAATAAGTAGCTAAAATACCTATGTGTTTTTTGAGTATGTACTCATGCATTTCATGCCCAGGTATGTAGTAGTAGACAAATACTGTGAGTATGCACATACCTAAAAAATATATTGAGTTTTTTTTTTCAATTTCGCATATTCATAAATATTTCAGGTATGTATTTGTTGGGTTTTGTACCTAACAAAAATATTTATGTGTGGGTGTTATAAGTAGTCAGAATATACACAACTCTAGGTATTATACCTAATAAAAATTTACACATACTCAGAATACCCATGTGTACGTGTTGGTAATTCAATCAAAATGTGGAACATGCATACCCTCCTATTTACAAATAGTTTTTCAGTATTCCTAATGAGTTTCTATAAAACATGACAAGAATTAATAGGCAATTAATCATGACGAATTGATTCTCTCTCTTATTACGTCTATCACCATTGAATGTTGCCATGCATGGTACTTTTATATTCCCCACGAAAGGAATCTTGCCATTCATGATGCGTAGTGCCATATTCATGGCATTAAATTAGAAATTATGTCATAATTATTTTGATCAGCAATTTACAACGGAATAACCCGTTAACAAAGATGGTGGCGGCAATAGCTTAGGGTGCAAGCTTGTGGATCGTTTCTAGGCCTAATAGCTTAGGGTTTTTACGGTGTTCATCATCTAGGCTTCGGTGGCGACAATGACCGCGCTGAATAAAGAATCTTCATAATACACATTGAACAATTCCTTCAATGGTACAAAATGTTTTTCTTGAACTATGCAACATATTTTTTGCATTGTAAAAATTATGAAAATTCAGGAACATATTTTTGGAAAGTGTGAAAAAAATTAAGTGTTATGTGCATTTTTTAATGGTGTGCGTCAATTTTGGGACAAACTCTTTAAATAGTATAAATACATATTTATAAATGCACGAACCTTTTCTGGCACAGTTGAATATTTTTCAAATGTCGCATTTTTTTGTTATCTACACTTTCAGAAAAGTTGTGTGAAAATTATTTTAACAATGCACGAATATTTTTTTGAACACGTGATGAACGTTTTTTAAATGTCGCTAACTTTTTTTATACTACCAAAAAATTTAGAAGTTGAATGAAATTATTTTTAAACACTGCATGAACATTTTTATCGTGCTATGAATGTTTGCTGAAATTTACATATAATATCTTGCAATCTCGGAAATGTAAATAAAAGTAATAAAAGAAAAAACAAAGAATAAGGATATCAGCAAAAATCCGGCTGCTCCAGCCCATTTAAGCGAGGTGGGGTTACACCATGGATTGGAAATTCCTATTTGACGCTCCGATTTTTTGTGGATTTGACGCTCCATTTAAGCGGCCCGTTCAAGCGTACCTGGTTTTGCGAACCTTCTACAGGTTTCCATCCGGTTTTTTGTGGTTTTGAGAACCTTCTAGAAGGTTCCCTAAACCATTTTTTTTCTTTTACCGGTTTTCTCTTTTGCTTTTTGTTTTTCACGATTTTTCCCCCTAATTTCGTTTTTCTGATAAATTTTCTTTTTTTCTTTTTTTTCCATTTCTGTTTATTTTTTATTCATTTTTAATTTATTTTAGTATGTTCATGCTTTTCCTTTTCCAAAAAGTTCATGTTTAAAAATTATTTGTAATTTGTAAAACATGTTCATGCTTTTAGAAAATCATCAGTTTCTCAGAAAATTGAAGTGTTTTAAAAATTTGTTCATAAATTGAAAAATGACACCATTCTAAAAAATTGATCAAAATTTGTGGAAATAAAAATCTTATTAAAAACAATTTGTTCAGGTATTAAGAAATTCCTCACCTTTCCAAATTTTGTTCAAGAAATTCAAAATATGTTCGTCTTTTAAGAAATTGTTCCCGTTTTGAAAAAATTTCACAAATTCAAAAAATGTTCCTGTTTTGAAAATTTACTCGTAAGTTCAAAAACATTATGCATTTTTTTCACAAATTCAATGTTGCTCAAATTTTCAAGTTTTGTTTACCAATTCAAAAAATGTTGGGAATTGCACAAAATGTTCCAGCTTCCCAAATATTTCACTAATTCAATAATAGTTCATGTTTTCAAATTTTGTTCACAAATTCAAAAAATGTTCTAGAATTTTGAAAAATATTTTTTTTTCAAAACAAGAATTGTTCCCTCTTTCCAAATTTGTTCAGATCATCGAAATGTTCATGTTTTACCATATTTGTTCGTAAATTCAGAAAATGTTTGTGTTTTGAAGAAAATATCCGTAATTTCCAAAAAATTAGTTGTAGGAGGTGGTCGGTTTGAGCCAATATATAGACTGTAGTTTCGGGGTTTTTTGTGAATTAATTTTGAAGTTTTGTCGCTTTCATATGTATCTTTAAGTGTCGCGCTCAGAGTTGAACGTGACAGCGTCTAAGTCCCAGTGGTTTGCACGCATGGAAAAATCCCAAAAGTACGAAGTCGCGAGTTTGAGTATCAGCGCTAGCGCTTTGTCTTTTTTGCGATTTTTCATCTCGGGAACGTGCTGCCACATGCCACTATAAATGAGCCGGCCCAGGCTGGCCACGCCCATGCGAAGCGCCTTAACTTTACCGCCACGAGCGGCGTATAGGAGCTTCCCCTGTGATTCTTAAAAAAAGGACACCTAGGGGGCGCGGTTATTTTTTAAACATGAGTACGTACATGAGCGCTCATATAAACACACACATAGTCACCTCTATGAACGCGCGCACACACACCCAAACCCTATAAGCACCTCCGAGAGGCTGATCCGGCATATCCAGAGGCGGAATTGGGCCTGGGGCAACTGGGGCTATAGCCCCAGGCGTAGCCCAATTAGTGCTATGTACCCAATAAGAATATTTGTCAGATTTATAGCCTTATAGAGGCCCAGCCCCAGGCGTACTAACCAAGGCCCAGCCCCAGGCGTCAGCCCGCTTTCTTAGCCCAGGACCTCTCACAACGCACGGTGGTGTAGGTTGCTTCGGAACCAATCGCTAGTTTTTTTACGAATCAAACGCTGCGCCGCCTCAGTCCACAAGCGTATGTAGCGAGATGATTCGGATCTGGACTCGTCAAATCATCTCACTTCGTCAGAACAACCCCCTCCAGCCCTCTTGTTTCCTCTCCCGTTGTGCTCCCTCACCACAATCGCCTGGGCGTGTACATTAGGCAATCTCTTGTTTATGTTATCACCTACTCGCTTTGATTCACGACATTTACTTTGGATGGGAGGTACTATTTTTTTTCTAGCTCCGTTCTATCTCCTTTGTTTCCTTTTTAATACTCCCTCCGTCTCATAATATAAGACGTTCTTTGACACACATTAGTGCCAAAAAACGCCTTACGTTATGAGACAGAAGGAGTACTTCACATATACGATTTGTCTTAAGTCAAACATCATAATGTTTGACTAAATTTATATACTCCCCTCATTCCTTATACAAAGCCATTTCATTTTTCGTGTCAAATTTTGACTTATAATTTTGGTCAACAAAATATGGATTATATTTCATCAAAAATATATCAATGAAAAGTTCTTTGAAATGTGCATCCAATGAAATACTTCTTGTGGCACATAAGTCGCATTTTGTTGGTAAAATTAATGGTCAAAGTTAGACATGAAAATATGAAGTGGCCTTGTATAAGGGAATGGAGAGAGTACAAAATTATCAACATCTACAACACTAGAGGTATACAATATGAAAGTTAATTCAATGATTCATCTAATGAAATCTACTTTATATTATGAATGTTAATATTTTTTCTATAATCTTAGTCAAACTTTACTACGATTGACATAAGAAAAATCTTATATGCGGACTAAAATGAAACGGAGGAAGTATTATCCGGAATCAATGTTGGTGATATTAAATTAAATTACGTCCCATTTTTATTTTTTAAAAGGATAAAATATAAATTCAAGATGTGTGATGTTTGGACTTTTTTTAGATTTTTTTGTGAGGTAGTTGTATTTGGCGTCATTTACAGCTACTTAGTTTTAGCCCTAGGCTTTGAGAAATTCTGGTTCCGCCTCTGGGCATATCATCTTCAGATTTTACGAAGTCACCTTACGCGCCTCGTAGCCGACGGGAACATTTTCTCCCACAGAACGTGTATCCCCAAAAATACTAAAATAAATTCAGAATAAATGCGAGCATCAGGACTTGAACCCTGATGATTGGGGATACCACTGTCCACCTAACCATTCAACCACAAGTCGGTTTACCGGGGGCGCGTTATGTGCCACCTGTGGCAGTTCCTATTGCAGCATCGCCTGCAGGGAGCCGCTGCTGGGCCAGCCTAGTGACCATGCTTGCTGACGTCAAATTGACATCATACATATTTTTTTCGTTTTTCTTCAGATTTTCTATTCTTTTTGGTTTATTTTTTAATGTTGCTTTTGTCTCAAAATATTCTAATTATAACAGTATATTACTGTACCCACGAGATCCCATCTTGGGGCCTGTTCCGGAGCTCCGTCGGAGGGGGCATCCATCACGGACGGCTTCTACATCATCACCTTAGCCTCTCCGATGAAGTTTGAGTAGTTTACCTCAGACCTTCGGGTCCATAGTTAGTAGCTAGATGTCTTCTTCTCTCTTTTTGGATCTCAATACAATGTTCTCCCCTCTCTCTTGGAGATCAGTTCGATGTAATCTTATTTTTGTGGTGTGTTTGTTGAGACCGGTGAATTGTGGGTTTATGATCAAGATTATCTATGAACAATATTTGAATCTTCTCTATATTCTTTTATGTATGAGTGGTTATCTTTGCAAGTCTCTTTGAATTATCAGTTTGGTTTGGCCTACTAGATTGGTTTTTCTTGCAATGGAAGAAGTGCTTAGCTTTGGATTCAATCTTGCGGTGTCCTTTCCCAGAGACAGTAGGGGCAACAAGGCACATATTGTATTGTTGCCATCGAGGATAACAAGATGAAGTTTTTATCATATTGAATGAATTTATCCCTCTACATCATGTCATCTTGCTTAAGGCGTTACTCTGTTTTCTTGAACTTAATACTCAATATGCATGTTGGATAGCGGTCGATGAATGGAGTAATAGTAGTAGATGCAGGCAGGAGTCGGTCTACTTGTCTCGGACGTGATTTCTATATACATGATCATACCTAGATACTCTCATAACTATGCTCAATTCTGTCAATTGCTCAACAGTAATTCGTTCACCCACCGTAAAATACTTATGCTCTTGAGAGAAGCCACCAGTGAAATCTATGGCCCCCGGGTCTATGTTCATCATATCAATCTTCCATCACTTTATTATTACCTTTGCTTTTTACTTTGCTTTTATTTTACTTTGCATCATATCTATCAGATCTCGTGACCGTGAAGGGATTGACAACCCCTTATCACGTTGGTTGCGAGAAGTTATTTGCTTTGTGCAGGTACGAGGGACTCGCGCGTAGCCTCCTACTGGATTGATACCTTGGTTCTCAAAAACTGAGGGAAATACTTACGCTACTTTGCTGCATCATCCTTTCCTCTTCAAGGAAATCCAACTTAGTGCTCAAGAGGTAGCGTATCCCTTGTTTGTTTGTCCTGAAAGGTTACTGAGAGCGGGCCAATCATTGATGGTTACAAACAGCAACGCGTGCATGTCAAATTCCTCTTGTTTGTGCTCATCCCACGTACGTACACCGTTTCCATTTCACAGCTGTAAAAGTTCTTCAACTAATGGCCTTAGGTACACATCAATATCGTTGCCGGGTTGCTTAGGACCTTGGATGAAAACTGGCATCATAATGAACTTCCGTTTCTTGCACATCCAAGGAGGAAGGTTATACATACATAGAGTCGCGGGCCAGGTGTTGTGATTGCTGCTCTACTCCCCGAAAGGATTATGCCATCCGCGCTTAAACCAAACCATATGTTCCTTGGGTCACGTGCAAACTCAGACCAGTACTCTCTCTCGATTTTTCTCCACTGTGACCCGTTAGCGGGTGCTCTCAACTTCCCGACTTTCTTACGGTCCTCACTGTGCCATCACATCAACTTGGCATGCTCTTTGTTTCTGAACAGTCATTTCAAGTATGGTATTATAGGAGCATACCACATCACCTTCGCAGGAACCCTCTTCCTGCGGGGCTCGCCGTCAACATCACCTGGGTCATCTTGTCTGATCTTATACCGCAATGCACCGCATACCGGGCATGCGTTCAAATCCTCGTACGCACCACGGTAGAGGATGCAGTCATTAGGGCATGCATGTATCTTCTGCACCTCCAATCCTAGAGGGCATACGACCTTCTTTGCTGCGTATGTACTGTCGGGCAATTCGTTATCCTTTAGAAGCTTCTTCTTCAATATTTTCAGTAGCTTCTCAAATCCTTTGTCACGCACAACATTCTCTGCCTTCCACTGCAACAATTCCAGTACGGTACCGAGCTTTGTGTTGCCATCTTCGCAATTGGGGTACAACACTTTTTTGTGATCCTCTAACATGCGATCGAACATCAGCTTCTCCTTTTGACTTTCGCATTGCGTCCTTGCATCGACAATGACCCGGCGGAGATCATCATCATCGGGCACATCGTCTGGTTCCTCTTGATCTTCATCAGCTTCCCCCGTTGCAGCATCATCGGGCACATCGTCTGGTTCCTCTTGATCTTCAGCAGCTCCCCCCGTTGCAGCATCACCGTATTCAGGGGGCACATAGTTGTCATCGTCCTCTTCTTCTTCGTTGTCTTCCATCATAACCCCTATTTCTCCGTGCCTCGTCCAAACATTATAGTGTGGCATGAAACCCTTGTAAAGCAGGTGGGTGTGAAGGATTTTCCGGTCAGAGTAAGACTTCGTATTCCCACATTTAGGGCATGGAAAACACATAAAACCATTCTGCTTGTTTGCCTCAGCCACTTCGAGAAAATTATGCACGCCCTTAATATACTCGGAGGTGTGTCTGTCACCGTACATCCATTGCCGGTTCATCTGCGTGCATTATATATAATTATGTATGTCAAAAGTAAGAAAATCAGACAAGTATCTATCTAAAGTAAGAAAATCAGAAAGAAGATAAGAACAAGAGGCTCACCACGGTGGTGTCAGCGACGAGATCGGGGCGGGCGATCGACGGCGGTGAAAACGGGGACGGGGCGTGACGGACCGCTAAACCTAGACAAATCTCGAGAAAAATGGAGCTCCGAGGTCGAGCTTCGAGAGGAGAAAGCTTAACTAGTGTGGCTCGGGCATTTCATCGAACACTTCATGTGCATAGGAGGTTAACTAGAGCACCCAATGCCCTCCCCTCACCGGCCAGCAAAAAACAGAGCACTATGGAGTTCTCTGCTGCGGCGATGGGGTATATATAGGCAACTTATTTGTCCTAGTTCGTGGCAGGAACTGGAACTAAATCCCCCCCTTCTGTACCGGTTCTAGGCACGAATCGGTAACAATGGCTGTGGGCCAGGAGCGCGGCCCATTGTTCCCGTTTCGTGCCTAGAACCGGGACAAATGGATCCAAACGAACCGCGACCAATGCCCATGAGGCCCTGGCCGCCCCCCTGGGCTCATGAACCGGGACTAATGCCCCCCATGGGTCCCGGTTCGTGAAGAACCGGGACTAATGGGCTGGCCATGCCCGAACCAAAGCCCTGTTTTCTACTAGTGCACTCAGCGGATACACACGGCCTTGGAGCTGCTACTTTGCAGATGGTAGTGACCTAGCACAGCAATGGAGATGATGCAACCATCGGCAGCAGCGGCAACCTCAATGCAAGCCAACGGACTCGGGTCATGGGTGTTAGAGGTACGACAGGTAGACCAGATGATGAAGAACGAAAATCAACACAGAGGACATGGAAAACCACTCCATCACAAAGGGGACGTGGGGGGGGGGGGGGATCATAACATAACATAACAATGAGAGATGATGGGGGTGCGGATTTTGGAGAGTTGGGTTGCATGCAAAGTAGAGCGGTTCATGTGATCTTTTTATATGGTGGCTGATCGATGACCTCGGGCTCGAAATTCAACGGATGTAGTTAGAGCACATGTCGTTGATTAGCTTCTAGATACTACATTCATGAGTTACATGTTTTACATGATTTTATTCACAATAAATATATATTTTAAAGTGCACAAACAGTTTTTTACAGTGTACAAACATTATTAAAATCTACATGACAATCTTTTGGAAACACATATATATTTCATTATAATGTCACGTACATTTTTTTATTGGAAATAAACATGTATTAACCTATGGGAAGAAAAAAAATTACATTTCTATAAACATTTTCTTAAGCATGACAATTTTTTGAATTATGGGATAATTTTCTTTAAAATGACTCGTACATTTTCAATAGTAGAAAACGTTTTTCCATTATGCACACATTTATTTTTACATTCTATACACTTTTTTGAAAAACTTGTCATGAAAGCATGTTTCAAACTCTTTAACATTTCTTGAAATGTAACGCACATTTTTTGAATGTACGAAACATTTTTTGCAAATGACATGAGCATTTTAAAAAATTGTACGAACATGTTTTTAAAACATCATGTACATTTTTTAAATGTTACAAAAAAAATTGTGCACATCACTAACATTATTCAATACACATTTAACGTTTTCCAAATCAATGACTAAAATTATTTTTATAATTTGATAATATTTTCTTATAATATTTCGTAAAAAAGTTAGAAAATAAAGCAAAAAGGTAAATAAAAAAGAACTATAAAGGAAAAACATGAATGACAGCAGCAGGACACAGGCATGTAGTTACTGGGCCCATGCAGACGGAATCACTGTGAGCGGCACATAGCTGCGCCTGACCAAACATGTTGAAAATCCAAACTCCTACTTAAAAAAACAAAGCACTCTTTCTAAACCGATCTGGTTTATCCCTATCTGATTGTCTTGGTTTATTTCTTCCTCGTCCTCTTTTACTTTCTTTTTCCATTTTCTTCTAAAAGAATTTGTCTTCATTTTATTTAGTTGGCTATATTCTTTTTCTCAATTTCATAACTTTCTAAAAATCGTAGATCGTGTTCTTTCCTTTATGTACGAATCCTTCATCATCCTGTTTTTACTTATTTATTCATATTTTATTTTCTTTTTCAACAAATACATAGATATTTTTTGGTGAGGATCAGTAACATTAAATTGAAATATGTCCATGTACCTTGTTGAAAATATGAATGATGTATTTACTCTATACTTGTATAAAAAGTACTTTAACCAATGTCCCATTAATAATTCGGTAGTATTAAAAATCTGATGTCGGATTTTTATCCATAGCAAATCAAAAAAATTATGGCAAATTATTGTCGTGAGGATGGAAATTTCCTTTAGGGGGCATGGTAAATCCTGGCAAAAACGGCACATTGCCAAGATTTGCTTGCTAAAGAGAATTGCCATCCTTGCGACAACTAAATTTGCCCAAAAATATGTCCAATTTGCCATGGTAAAAAAAATCTAACGTATGATTTGTAGTTGAGTAATTTGTAACTCCAGGAGAACACTTTTCAATAGTGGCTTCCCAATTGTATTTAATATAGATGAAAAAATCTCTCAAATTGTATAAATAGACTTTACAAAGGATGCATTTTTTACCTATGAGGTTTTATTCTTTAAAATCTAAATATCCGACGTTAGATTTTTCACACATCACAAACTGAACGTTTTTCATGGCAAATTATAGTGGCACGACTATGTCAAAGTTCGTTTACAACACACCGTACTATCCTGGCAGAAAAATGGACAGAGTTCGATTTGCCATGCTCGCCAAGTTAACTTGTCAACCTCGGGGAACATAATTTGAGATGACAAATGTTTGATTTGCCATGCCTAAAAATCAAGCATTCATGGGATATCCAGGGTCGTATTATTAAGCTATAGTTTTGTAATGCTTTTTTGATAAAAATTTTTTTTATATGAATAAGTGTACAAAAAGGTGGAAAGCAATTATCCCAATTGGCTATGCTAATGGCTTGTTAGTTCAATGTTCCACTATAGGTGGCTTCTCTGTCATTTATAGAGGGAGTCGGTGGCGTGCCAATGGGAGCCTCCGCTATCGTCATTGAAGGCCTTACTGATTCGGCTAGACTCAAAACTAATAAATGCAATGAAACTATTTCTTTGGTCCTTGAACTTAACTTCACTGATATCCAGGTAGGGTCCGATTGAGAAGAGGTTATTGTAGGCATATCATTGGGGCGGCATTGCAATTTTGCTGCAATTATTCAAGATATCTCTCAGCGATGCACATCTTACAATGAAGTTTCTTTGGTCGATAAAAAGCTGGATTTCAGTGTCGATGCTCATGCTCTAACTAAGGCTAGCCACAATGGGTAGTAACATATGTGTGGTAACATGCAACACTTCATTTATTAAGCTATAGACTCATCTTGCCTTGATATGTGTGATGTTACTCATACTACTAGTAACTAGCTATGTTACCACTTTTCTCTCTTTCTTCATTTATTGCTTGCTACATCATCTATTTTATCTAGATATGTGTGATGTTACTATATATGTTACTTCCACTGTCGGTGGTCTAAGGCCACATATTTTCTATAACTAGGCCGACATTCTTTACTTGTTAGTTTACCTTATATTAGTTGTATACCCATGAACATTGTTGCGTAATAAATCCGCGTTTAGACCCTATAAAAAACTAAAGGTGGGATTTGGGAGCGCCTTGAATTGGTGTGGGTCTACGAAAGAAGGGGCAAATATGGACGACGAGATGTTCGGTGGATGACTTAGGATGTTTGACTACTAGTCTGACTTTTCTTCTAAAAAGTAGTGTGGTGCCACTTTTTGTTTTATATATAAGAAAGCTTTCAATTTTCAATTGAATGGCTTTTTATATAATACCAGCATCAAGCAAACAAATTAATTGTTTTCTTATCACTTGCTTCATCTCAGGATTCATCTTTCTTTGATATTCATTGACCGGCGTAGCTCCCTCTTCCGTATATATAAGATGTGCACATATAAAAGGGCTTATTCCTCTAAGATCATCCATGGAATACCCGAAAGCTTTCCAGTGTTTCTTCAAAGTTTCAATGAGTTCATTCTTTTCTTCAACTGAAAGGTTAGCATTTATAATAACAGAGTATGTATTTTATTCATCTAAAAACTCATACCTTAATTATTTTGGTAGAGGCTTGAGCTCGGGAGGAGGGAGTCCCTCATCATCTTTATTTTTGGGTACCTCAAACTTCTCCGCGGTGGTAGGTTCTTGTAATGGTGCCTTGTCAAGGTGTTGGTAAATCTCCATCTTATCTGGATCTTCAGGACTTCGATCATAATCATTGAAACGCATTTCAAGTTCACCTGCTGGTGTCCCAAAATATATGGAGGCGAGTTTTGCAATTGTGTTGTCTTCGATGTTATCGTACTCACTTGGCTGTGGAGGATTCTTAAACCTGGAGAAAATAAATTATCTTTCTTCTCTTCCAAAACAAAGCGAGACCACCTCTCTTTTGCAATCAATCTTGGCTCCTAAAGTGTTAAAAAATGTCTTCCGAAAATAATTGGAGAAAGATCATCTTCAGGGATTTCCATAACAATAAAATCCAAGGGGGTAAGTGAAAGTCCCTAACACAACATATAAATCAGGAAATATAACATAAGGTTTTCTAAATGTTCCATTTGCAAGTCTAAGATCCATTTCGGTGGTCTGGACTTCACTAAAATAGATTTTGTCGAGAATCTCAACATAAAGAGTATAAGGTATCAAATTAGTCGAGGAGCCCATGTCACAAAGTCCATTGTAAGAGGTGCTACCGAAACAACAATGTACCGTAGGTTTAACTGTGTCTCCTGCCTTAACACGTCCCTTGACAAAAGATATTACTTCTTTTTCCATGGTAGCCACGTTATTACTTACTAGCTTCTTGATCTGCTTCTTCTTTTCAGGGAGCAACTTATATCTTGGTTCTCCTTTCTTTTGTACTAGCTTTTTGTGCTCATGCTCCAGTCATGTGGCTCTCCGAGGTAGAGTAATTCCTTCACAGGCTCATAATTATCTTCAACGGGAGTTTCCGAGAACTCAACGGGAATTTGCGTTAACCCATCTCCTAGCAACCATTATACTGAATTCCGGCAACCCCGTTTCATTGCATCTTGATCCCATGACCCACCAGGACGTGGAAAAATATGTACATAAGGCAAAATTTGTACAACAGAGAGAAGCCACTCCGAATATCGTCCAAACCATAAACCACCACATGATCACCTTAGTATAGTATACATATACTTGTCTACGACCGTTAAAATAGAAAACATACAACATGAAAGTCGTGTGAAACATTTAGATGAAACTACTTGTCAAAGGGAACTTCAAACGGTCTATCGTGCGCGATGAATTTGACAAAATTCAATAAAAATAGCTTCAAACATGAGCACAAAATTAAGCATTCGTGGTCGATGAAACTATGAATCTTTCTCGTGTAGACTTTATCTCAAATCGGAGCACCGTTGTATAGATTAGAAAGGAATACGTGGAAGAGACTAAGAAGTCTTGTTAAAACAGAGCACACAAATGCATTCCTACGGTATAACAGAAAGATGTAGATCTACTCATCTACAACCTTCAAAACAGAGATTGTACAACACGAAAGTCATGTGAAACATTGAGATGGAGCTACAGCTCAAAGGAAATTTGAAATGGTCGACCATGCGCGGCGAATTTGACAAAATACGTCCAAAAGAGCTCCAAATATGAACACAAAATTGAGCATTTACAGTCCACGAAACTACAAACCGATCATCTGATGAACCCAGAAAATTGATGTGCATCTTTTTCATATGGACATAATCTTGAACCGGAGCACTGTTGTATATATTAGAAGGGTCAGGTGAAAGAGATTAAACGGAGATTAATTAGAACACGTGCAAACTCATGAACAAGCTGCACCTAGCCTGCACCAGCTCACAGGTAAGTGCTCCACAAGAACCCTCCACATGCGCTCTTTTGCAATGCTCGAGCCTAGCTTGCTGGAAACGGCCGAATCAAGCATTCCAGTGATGCAGGCCTAGAGGTGATTTAAAGTTCGTGTTATGCAGGCCAAAGAGTGGACGCAGGCAACCAAATGAATCAAATTCTTCCGGCGCAGGTTTGATTGTACTTTGTACAGGCAACCAACACGTCGAGAGTAAACATACGAATGTTCGCAATAGTTCCAAACGAAATTTCACACGTTCATGCGGAACATACATAAGTTCCATGGATTTTATTTTCAGTTTTTTCTGAAACTTTCAAATATGCTTTTTAATTTTTAAGAAGCCCGGGCATCAAAAATCTGAACTCGACTCTGTAGTCCATATGGCTTCCGATATGTATTTTGGAGCAATTATTTTGGAGAACTAAATAGACAGTTTATTCATGCAACACACTGATTTATTAGACTTCACAATTAAGTATATATAAAAGCAGTACAATCATCCTGATATTTATTTATTGTCATACACCATCTTCCTAATTATTTCCGGCCACCGGGACTTATAAGATATCAGTGGCTCACACACCCTTGACAAAAGGTGTACGTAATAGTCAATGATAAACTTTCCAAGACTCGCGGAACACATATCAATTTAGAATAGCCTGCTGCAGGGTCTTGCGGTGCGGTGCAAGGGCTGCCGTCGACGGAGATGTGGTGTCTGGGCGCCCGTTACGGCAACTACCAACGCAGCCATGCGTGCTCGCACCCTGCGGCGACGGAGGACCAAAACTCGGACGGCTTCCATCCAGATGAACTGCGTATATGCACACCATAAATTTATGTACGACTATACATGTGCTAAAGCTTGGATAGACCCAGGCCTAGAATATAAGAGCTAGCGCACGAAACATGCATTAACCTGATTAACTACTACTAAGTACTAACCTTGTGTGGCCGTTGAGCATGGCAGGGAGCAGCATATGAATATGATAACAAGGATTGCCAAGGCACGTGCCATGGCAGGAGATGAAGAGCGTTCCATCGTCCTCTACTCAGCAGTGTATAAGGTTTGCCATAGATTTGTGCAAGCGGCCAGTTTGCCTTCCCTTAGGGGCATAACCACGGTAGTTTATATATACATGCACAGAGAAGGTTGTAAGTTCACTGCTAGCTTGCTCCTACGCCGAGGATTCCTCTTGATGGAGAGCTAGGACGACTCCCATGGTCAAAGTCATCGACCGTCGGTCAACATTTGGACGAAAATTTCTCTCTCACGATAGTAACTGTCGGAGACTAGATCCAGCTGTGCGTTCCAGTTCACGATACCACATGTAGGGGTCAACCCGTCAGAGAAGGAGGCGACACGCAACACGCTCACCACTGGTGGCCAGAGCACGGGCGCACCACCACCCGGCTACGAGCACTGCCGCACCTCCCCTCCCCTGGTCTCCATCTCGGAGCACCAACAGCACACACCGAAGAGCACCCCGCCGCGCCGTCGCCACACGAGCTGCTCCGGTGCGGCAGAACACCGTCGTCTCCGGATCAAAGCAGGGGATTTGCCTGATGAAGACAATGGGGCGATAGTCATGGGCGGGGAAGTTAGGGGGGGGGGGGGGCTCTATGGTACTGAGAAGCACAGCCGACGGTTTCAACAAATTTTTTTTTTTGAAATGGACCAATTCACCTTTGGGGCGGATGATGCCAAACGATTAAAACTAGATGATATCCCGCGTGTTGCTACGTGTATATGTATGCGCATTTCTATAGGATCGGGGAAATAAAAGTAAAAGCAAACATTGAGTAATGGATAATAAAAGTAAAAGTTAGAATCTCTTGCTAAGTACCATGTGGTTTTCCACGATCAATCATGTCTACTAATTTGAGGGTTTACTGCACAAAGGGTAAAAATGCAGCAATCTGTATCAAGTAAAATTTAGAAGATTAGAGAATCATGGTAACATTTGACTAAATGTTACAAATAGACACAATTAGTTACTACCAAACACTTATGCAGCTAATACACGATAACATAAATTGCTAGGCTAGCATGTTTTTTATGTAGAAACATAATCTAGAATAATATAAATATCGTGGATGTGGATTTTTTACTACCTGCAAAAAAATGGTTGTTATTTTTTTCATAATACGCAACAAATGATTAACTCAGAATTGACACTGACCAAAAGATAACCTCCATGAAATGAGTAGTAAATTCTTGATAAATTTAATCCATCTTGTAAATTTAATTTGCATGGAGCAAAAAGGTGGGATATTCAACTTTTTCTATTGAAATGTGCCGATTCACCTTTGGGGGGGACGACGCCAAACGGTTAAAATTGGGCGTCTGATTATACGTAAGCGTTAACTGCCTTGGCTGTCTGCCATGTACCCCCGTGTCTTCTAGGTCGCATCTCAGCCTCTCTCTCATCAAACAAAGAGCACAGATGGTAAAAAAACCGAAGACCACATTTTTTTTCTGGGAAAACTTTCAATCTATTTATCTTCAATCATGACAGTACAATGAACACCAGAAATAAAAATTACATCCAGATCCGTAAACCACCTAGCGACGACTACTAGCACTGAAGCGAGCCGAAGACGCGCCGCCGTCATCACCCTCCATCGCTGGAGTTGGGCACATCTTGTTGTAGTAGACAGTTGGGAAGTCGTCGTTCTAAGACCCCATAGGACCAACACCCTAGAACAGCAACCGTTGGAGATGAAAAATAACGTAGATCGGAAGGATCCAAACCGAAGACACATGAACATAGACAAACTACGACAAGATCCGAGCAAATCGACCAAAGATAGATCTGCCGAAGATACACCTTCACATGCCCATCAATGATGCTAGATGCACTGCCGGAACGGGGGTTAGGCGGGGAGACCTATATTCCATCTTCAGGGAGCCGCCGCCGTCTCGCCTTTCTGAGCAGGACATAAACCTAGCAGGATTCTGCGTTTATATGAACAGTGAATCAGCATCCCTGATATGCACTAGTCATAGTGGGAGTAACATAAGTAGTAACATACTTGTCACATAAGCAAAAGAGATGATGTGCCGTGTAATTAAAAAGGAGATAGACAAATAGAGTAACATACTCCCTCTGTTTCTATTGACTCCGCATTTTAGTTTTAGTCAAAGTCCAATTTTATAAACTTTGACGAAGTTTATAGACAAAAATATTAACACATACGATAACAAATCAATACCATTAGATTCATTATTGAATACACTTTCACATCATATAGATTTGCTATTGTAAAAAATTATATTCTTTTCTATAAACTTGGTTAAACTTTATGAAGTTTGACTTCACTCAAACCTAATATGCATAGTAAATAAAAACGGAGGGAGCAATATGTTACCATCACATAGCGTTTTGCGATGCAAAATGAGTCTATAAAGCAATACATGAAGATATGTGTGTTACTAAACTTATGACACTTCCCACTATGAAGGTACTACCTCCATCCTGGTTTATTGATCCCCATTATAATCCGTGTCAAATTTTGACCATAAATTTAACTAACAAAATGTTCATGTATATCACAAAAAAATGTATCAACGAAAACTATGTTCAAATACGAATTCAATGTATATAATTTTTTTTTGTCATGCACTAACATTTTGTCAGTTAAATATTTGGTCAAAATCTAGCACAAATTACAAAAAGAAACTAATAAACCAGAACGGATGTACTAGTAATATAGACTACTAGTAGCACTATGACTGGCCTAAACAAGATGCATCGCTGCTGCCCGGTGATCCAGATCCGATGACAGGGAGCAACATACGAGAGCAAGGATCGCTGCACTTCGTACCAAGGAAGAAGGCGCTTCTCTTTTTTTGCAAGCATGCCTTGTTTTATATATAGGGAACGGTGGCACTACGGCAGGGTACGTACCTGACCGCACTCTGACTAGTACGAGTGCATATCCAGTGATATGGGCACCGATATGATACCATGAAAAACACGGCGCCGAGAAACCCGTGGCTCGTGTCGCCCCACCCCGCGGGCGACCCGGGCGAGACCTAGCCACCGCACCAGCCTCCTCCAGATCCGCTCACCTTCCCTCGCCGCCGCCGGCAAGCGCCGCCGGGCAAAGCCCGCGCGGTGTCGGCGGCGGCGGGGCCTTCCTCTTCTTTCCTCTCGCGAGGCCATGGCGGTGCGGGGCCGCTTGGCCAAGGAGAGGCGCGGGGGCGCGGCGCGCGAGAGGAGCAGGCGTGGTCGGCACGGCGCGCGCGGCACGCGGGCGTCGGCTAGCCAGGCAGGCACGGTGAGCGGGCGTCGGGACGCTAGGCAGGCGCGGCGAGCGGGCTGCCGATACGCGCGGCGGGCGCGGCGAGCGAGCGCCAGGCAGGCGCGGCAGGCCAGTGCTGCCCGCTCGGGCGCCGTGGGGGTGCGGGGGCGCCGCGGTCGGCTTTGGCCAGATCTGGCCTCTGCCAACCTGTGGCTGGAGGGCCGGCTCGAGGAGGCACTAGGCGTCGTTGGAGAGTGGCTGCGTTTCGCGCCTAGTCCAGCGACGTGTGGTGGTTGCAGTGGTGGTGTCGGGAATGACTGGTGGTTGTCTCTCCTTCAAGCGCGTCCACGCCCGGCTCCTGGAGCTGTGGCGCCGTTCAGTTTGTCATGTGCTACAGAAGGTTCGGGCATGCCAGATCTTGCATGGATAGTCCTGTTCTTGTGCGTGGCGGTGCGAGCCGCACAGTTTGGCCTGGATCCTGCCAAGTCCTGCACGCGGTGGTGCGGATCGGCTATGTTTGGTTCTCCCTCGACCTTTCCTGTGCGTTGCGGTGCGGAGGATCGCCCAGTTCTGCGCGCGGAGGTAGAGGATGGCCAGATCTGGCTTGGATCGCTCAGGGCCTGTGAGCGGCGGTGCGGAACGGTCGGGTTGGCGTGTGCTCGCCGAGTTTCTGCGTGCGGCTTGACCAATTCGTCTCTAGTAGTGGTTGCTTTGGGCTCATGTTGCACTGTGGCGCTGGTGGCCTTGGATCCTTGGATTGTTGGTGAAAGACTCGCTCCGGATGAAAACCTAAGATCGGGCAGTGCCAGATTGGGTGACGATGGGAGTCCTCAGCTTCGTTTTTCTCCTTGGAGGCGTCACCTTGGTGATCCCGCCGAGAGGTTCTGATGGTGTTCACGTTTGATGGTAGAGCTTGGGTTTGTGGTGCTGCCGATGGGTCCTTTTCTTTCTTTTCTTTTTGCGCTGCCTTTGCGGTGCTTTCCTCCTCTGAGGACTCTTGTAAGACCTTCTTCTGGTCAATGAAAAAACAGACCACTTTTCTATGTTGCCTGTTGCAGCTTTGCAATACACCATATCAAACTCGCATCTTGTTTTCAGCTGGGTACATTTCTGTCTCACGGGCACAATGATGAATTAAAAATCTACCAATCACCCTGGAAAGACGCTACTGACACACATCTGAATAAAAAACAAAAAAACTTGTACGCAACTTTCAAGAAAAGTGAGTAACGCAAAAACATGGACTACTTCTACTTGTAATCATCGAGTATTACTGTTTTAGTAGAAAGCTATGACGTACTAGTTCATTTGGAATCAGTCGGTAGTTGTTCATCTGGATTAACATTTTGTACGTACAGGACCTCTTGGTGAGGAACGTGAACAGCTGCTATTTCCTGATTTTGCATGTAGGCACAGCTTTTGGGGTCTAGACGCAAAATATCCTGCATATAAACAAATGAGTTAATCCTATGCCTTCCATGCAGATCTGACGCACCATGCTGTTCGGGAGCACGGTATAATGAAATGACTCGTATCACAGGATATTTCGCCTGACCAGTATAGTGAGGATTGCTTTCTATTCTAGTACTCCTTCTGTCCCATAATATAAGAACGTTCTTGATACTAGTGTAGTGTCAAAAACGTTTTTATATTATGGGATGGAGGAAGTATATTCATGCTCTTGGATTTTCGTGTAGACGTTCAAGGGTCAAAGTCTGCCATTGGGTCAGCACTCAGCAGTCTTGACTCGTGACAGCAGTATGGACCAGCGAAGTCAACATTATCGGCAATCCCAATCATGCATCTCGTGGGCACAAACATTATCGGCTTAATTACCATACATGTTTCTCCGGTCGATTTTTCTCTCCGAAATTATTTCGGTTTTGCTAAAGAGACGTCGGATGGCGTTGCGATTTGCGCTTACAAGCCCAGCTGTGTACTGTAGTCAAAGTTTGAAGAGGACAATTGTTTTTTTATTGTGAATATCTGCTTTGTCGTCTCTTCCCACAATCCGCTACAGTTGCTTTCTTGGGCCCTGTAGCACCCCTCCGGCGCCAAAGTATTGCTTGCCGTGGACCCGTCGGCGAGACCGATGTCACTGGCGGCGGCGGCGGCAGGGGACTCCCGAGCTAGGGTGCGAGTTGGCCACTATGGCCCTATGCATGACGCGGGTGGAAGGGAAGCGGTTCCTCTGCAAGTTCTAGATGGCGGTCGAGCAGGGCCGCCGCGCCCCGCACCCTTTGAGAGACCAGTCCAACGACGACGATGAAAACAAGCATGGTGACGGAGGTGCCGCCGGCTAGCCCAGCCACACGTATGAGGTCACCATCCGCTACAATCGAGTTTAGCTTCTTTTTTCCAAGTTTTATTATTTCAATGGACCAAATATTGTTCGGTCTATGTAAATTATATCTGAACATAAATCAATTCCCTCAAATTTGTATGAATTTTTCCTAAATTTGTTTGTCTAGTTGCCGGATGCTTACGACGAGCGTTAGATGACCGGCTCTGGTATCATTTTCGTCAGACAATACTATATCCATTATAGGAACACACGTTGGCGATGTGCTTACTCGAGTGAATGTATGCGGTCCGTAAGCAATGCTCACGCATATATAACTTCAATTATCTTAGAATCGAGGGGGAGTACAAATAAGACGAGGAATGTACATACGTGTTCTTTTACGAGGAAACCTATTCATCAAGCGGTAAGGTAGTATAAAGAACAGAAGAAGTAAAAATATTACGTCCCGGCCTTATTAATAACATCAGGCGCGCACGCATTGATACACCAAGACATAACACGTCGACATCATCTTCAATTCAGAGCTAGCCACCAGCAACCTGTAGTGTCTTCCGGTGAGGTGGGAACGCCCTCATATTTTTCGGTGATGACGGCGGCCGTGGAGTGAGCGGTGCCTGCCCCGGCCGCCTCGGCGACGGGAACTGTGGCGACGGAGGACAACCTGGCTCACGGCTTCCGCCCTGAGCAACTACACATGTCACCATTAGTATATAAGATCATCATTAGCCACCATTTCGAAAGTGTGCACAGAATCAATTATGTTGAAATAAAGATGCAACACATACATGAGTAGCATGTCTCGGAGCATACCTTGTGCCGCCGCGGAGCATGCCAACGCAGAGCATATGAGAGCGAGGATGGCGATGCTGCGGGCGAGGGAAGAAGAAGAAGGCGCCATGAGCTATACTACCTTCTTGTTCCGCGTCACTTTTATAGTCACCCTAGGACGGACGAAATCATTGTTGCTATGCAAGTTCCCTTCTTGTTCTAAGCATGCATCCACGCTGGAGTACAACGGTCAAAGTCATCCCACGGTAGTGTGTGGCTTTGATTGCTCCAGTGCTGGTAGTCGACTCCCTACGTGCTCCATTTTCCACATGCATTGCATGTTCATGTTTTCTGATTTGCTACCCCATGCGGCCGGTCAAAGTCTTCTGATTTTGTTTACCAAGTGCCGTGGCCATTAAATTTAGAGAATCTCCGTGTAAACCATCACACACGCACACACATTAGATGATCCGAAACTGCCAAATCGTTTAGGGTCCGTCCTGCGATCGGCGGTAAATCGTCAGTCCGTCATTTTTTTGACCCTGATATATCCCAAACGTTCCGACGTTTTTAAGGCAACTTGAGTTGCGCGAACTAAAATTGCCATGAAAAAACATTTCGATTGTCATGCTTAAAATCCGAACGCTCGGGATTTATCATTTTCCTTTTTTTAGGGCCTCAAATTTATGACTTTGGATATCTCTGCTGGATCAGAGGTGCAGCCAAATCGTCAAAATAATATACTTTGAGTATGAACACAACCTCCTTCTGGTGATTCGAGAGCGCAAAAGCTGGCTTGCTGCGGTCTTTTGATCGGAAGAGAAAGATGCTTGCTGCAGTCTAATACTGTCATGTCACATGAAGAAGGTCGATATGAAATTCTTGCAACGTATCATTAGTTGTCACCTCCGCAGAACACAGACCGTTGACAAGTGCGCCAGGGCAGGACAGTAATGTGTGGGGATTTCCTTTGGTGAGAAATTAAGTCACTCGTAACAGAATCCCATAGGCCTGGTTAATATTGCCGAAAATTAGCGTAAACCCCGGAAAGACTTGGCCGTTAGAGAAATAATGAAATGTTTGTCGTAAAATTTTTTTCACAACTGGAAGTTGGAATAATACATATTTATACCTACAACTTCCAACTTCCTACTTTAGCGCATTACAGTTTCGATCGAAAGTTCTCCAAGTTCCAATTTAGTGCACTAATTTTGAATGGGAAGACGTCCATATTTCCGTTGCTTGTTGCCTAGGTAACTTTGAAGTGTGGTTACGCTGAAGGTATACAAGAATTTGGCATACTGGTTTTCTCTTTAGTTCCTGAGTTTATAAAATTTAATGGACTAGTTCATGAACTTGACTCAAGAGTTTATCTTGGCACAAACCGACTCAGAGAATCCTAATCACGACACACATGGTAATCAGTGATTTAAGTTTTCAAATAACCACATGATATTTCTATCACTCACATCGAAAATCTACGTTTTTACATCCAGCTGATCCTAGAAGCTCAGATATCAATCCCTTACAGCAGCCCTGCAATGATTATTGCAGTATAACCATTTTACATGCTTCACGTGAAAGGGCTGAATTTTGCGACGGTCTGCATGGTCTTGCGGTGGGGTGTAAGTCCCGATGGCGGCGGCGGAGAGGTGCCAGGGCCGCATGCTGGGACTGGCATGGGTATGGTCCCATAATCATAGCGGGGGATCCCGAAAACCGGCGACGGAGGGGTTTGTCCATCATGGTCTCCATGCAGAGCCACTGCATTCATGTACATATCGATCATCAACGATCCGCAACTGCATGGACATAATTAGGCTAGTCATAGTGGGGAGTAACTTAGACTAGTGTCATGCATATGAAACTAGTCTAAATTATTACCTTCATAATGCAAAGTAACATAATAGTAGTATCATAGATGACTTCATTTATTAGCTCATAGACTCATTTTGTCTTGGAAAACGCTATGTTACAGTAAAATATTATGTTACCACCTCTCATTAATTACCTGCCACATAAGCAGATTTTTCTCGAAGTGCGCTATGTTACTAGCTAAGTTATCCCACTATGACTAGCCTTAATAACTCCGGGCCTAGGAATGTTACTGGAGAAGATGTGTACTCTGTTCATCCATATATAGGGCCTAATACATAGTTTGAGGTTTTTTTTACCATATATTAGAGTAATAATATAAGGCATGGATGTTACACAATGCATGTATAGTAAAATAAAAAAATATAGTAAAAAATTTCAAAAAATTATGAGATTCTTTTATGATAAACTTTACAAATCATTTGTATGCTTGCCGAATTTAAGCACGAAATGACATTCATGGGAGGCGCCGCGTAAGAAAAATAAACACTCCAAAATGTTTTCAAAACTAGCATGGTCCGAACAAGGATTTTATTATTTTGCCACGACCTCCACGGATGTCATTTCAAGCTGAAATTTTGCAATAATGCAAAACATTTGTCAAATTTTATCATAAAAATAGTTCAGATTTTTTTTACTGTTTTTTTATTTTACTGTTTATAAGGGAGCATTTAAGCTCAGATGCATATACTCCATGTCTGTTCTAATGATATAATTTTTATATCAATGATCTCATATATTATCAATGGTCAAATGCAACCTTGAAATATGTATTAGACTCTATATATACATATATGGATGGAGGGAGTAGGAGAGAGCGGAGTTGCTTGTTACCTTGGGTCGGAGCCGAGGCCGAGCATGCCAAGAAACAGCACAGGATCAGAGCCACCATTGCCACACGGCGTGTGAGTGCCAATGAAGAAGAAGAAGAACGCTCCATGCTCTGGTCGCTAAGTTCTGCGTCATTTATAGGGTAACAGAAACAGTGGTACGCACCCATGGTAAATGAAGACTAGCTAGTAGGAGTAGTAGGCAAGTTCTCTTGTTCTTCTTGGCGACTGCATGGCTGTGCCACAATGGTCAAACTTTTCACGCGGGAACAGTGTAGTACTATGCTCGTGTAGTCCTATGTGAATATATGTCGGCGAGAGTGCACTGTACGGATTCCCTGTCTCCACTTGCATGGCATTTTCAACGTGGGAAATTATTCCTTCCACCGACAAATCTAGAATTTCCTCGTAATAAATTCATCTATGTCAGAATTATACTGTCTAATTCTGATAATTTTTTCTTCTCAAAATTCGTCCGAGTTCATGCTTCGTTCGTTTTGATCGAAAGTTCTCAGAATTTTATTTTACCACAAAGCCGCTTTGTGCTTGATGTCTCACTCTGTCGTCATCCATGTTTAAGTTGTAGGTTGCTCAATTTTTTTAAGAGGAATTGCATACATAAGCTTGACACGTGGAGGAGGTGACATTTGCAAACGTTTTGATGACAGTTTTAGTTATGTGTGGGATGACTGTGTCTTCAGAACAACATGCCATTTTCTAGGATGAATGCTCAAAACTGCCATTCTCCCAAACAAAGCCATGCTGCTCTCAAGAACCTGCCGCCCCAACACAAGTTAAACTGTCAGAAAAATGTTTGTAAAATCAAGATTGGGAGGAGGCCCATGAGAGTTTATATGAGGTGAGGGGACCGGACTACCATAGGACGGAGGAGGGGCAATGGCGGCATGAGTGCCGGACCAATTCTTTCCTTGAGATGAGGTAGGTTTTGTGCTATTAGCCGTCTCCTTGTCGGAATCGCCATCCGCTTCCAAGGAAGTAGGATCAACTACTACCTTGGGAGTGGTGGAAGGATTGATGCCCTCAAGGAATTTCTTTAGCATGAATTTGACCTCGTTCGCTATTGATGTTTTATTTTCATAGCCTCATTTAAGCATCCGGGTGACCACGGTCGAACCCACGACCGCTGGGATCTCCCCATCCCAAACCCCGTCGTCAACCATACTCTCCAGGCGGTGAAGCCCTTTATAAAGAGGTGAGTCGCTGATACCAACTAAATTGCGGGGGGGGGGGGGGTGAATACGCGGCAATTTTAAGCTTCTTTTACAAATTAATGCTTAAAAACTAGGTTGTCTTGATATGACTAGGTGCATAACCTATATGACATGCACAACATCAAGCACACAAGCAAGAACTAGATACAAGCAAGATAAACGTTGCACAACATAAATGTAAGAAGTAACCACAAGTGGAGAGGATGAAGACAATGATTTGTCATGGAAGTTCCCTCCTTTTGGGAGAGGCACGTCTCCGTTGGAGCGTTGTGGAGGAACAATGCTCCCCAAGAAGCCATTAGGGCCACCTTATTCTCCTCATGCCATCGCACAATGCAAGAAGTCGTGAATCCACAATCGGTGCCCTTGAAGGCGGCGACCGAACCTTTACAAACAAGGTTGGGGCTCTCTCCACAACTTAATTGGAGGCTCCCAACACCACCACAAAGCATCACCACAGTGAATGTGGCTATGAGGTGATCTCTTTCGTTTAGGGAGCCCAAACACCCAAGAAACAAGATCACCAATGGATTAGGGGGGAAACAAAATATCTCTTGGTGAAAGTGTAGATCGGGGCCTTCTCCCAAACCCTAGAGAATCAACAAGTTTTGATGGCTAGGGAGGGAATCGGGCTATTTTGAGACTTGGGCAACAATGGAGCAATGGGGGGGGGGGGGAGCGGCAGGTCGTCTTGGGGAAGAAGACCTCCTTTATATAGTGGGGGCTTAAATCAAACCATTATGCTCACAGCCCGTGCCCGAGCGGTACTACCGCTTAGGGGAGCGTAAAGCGGTAGATCTAGTGACAGCCAGTGTGTACTGCAGTAGTACAAGCATGGTAGTTTGGCCGGAGCGGTACTACCGGCCACAATGAGCGGTACTAACGCTAATTGTCACTGGATACAGAGGAACCAACGGTAGTGGAGCGACAAGGGAGTGGAAGTACCGCATAGAGCGGTACTACCGTGTAACTACTATACAGCTACCACGAGAGCAGTTTGGGCAACGGAGAGCAAGCACACACGTCGAACGCAAGCGAAAGTAGCAACAGTAGTAGCCAGCGGAAGTACCACACTAGCGGTACTACCGTGATACCACCGTGAGCGTCACAAGGGTAAAAGAGAGCAGACACACTGCCTCTTCGCAGGCGGTAGTAGCCGCGGAAGCTAACAGCGGAAGTACCGCCTAGGTGATACTACCATGGAGCAGACCGGTACTACCGCCTGGGTGCTGCAAAAGTGACCAAGCACAACATATGGATACTCCAAGTTGTGGGTCGGGAATGTGGGTGCCTATGGGGCTGTGTACGTATTGATTCCATCCATACCTTTCAATGTGAACCCCCTCTTAATACTACTTCCAAATTTATTTTTGCTCATTCCAATGGCGATGCGAAATGACAAATTTCCATGAGTCGAATAGAATGCACACAAGCAAGCAGTGGTAAGCATTCGCCAAAAAATTGCACAAAGTCACGGTCCCAAGGGATGTCTCTAATGTTTGGGTACTAGATATCTGGCTCTATGATTACGATCCGGCTGATCCTACGAAGAAGCTCGGTTTACATTACTGCAGGGCCTGAAATGTTCGTTGCAGTACCACAGTACGCTTGTCCGCTATTTAACTCCTTGGCACCAGTATAACAACATATTATTTTCTGGAACGGAAACACTGGGCTATTACAAACAGTAGGGACCTCCGCGGCTTCGGGCGGAGTTAGGTTGCTGTTGTGCTTTGGTAGTCGGTCTTATCTGGCGTGTTCGAGGGGTTGCCGTGCCTCACTTGTCTTCCTGGAGTCGGAGCTGCAGAGAAGGTGCCTCCGCGGTGACGATGACACGAGACGGGTGGTCGGTTCTGGTACCGGCTCGGCACAGGCCCATCGCTTTTCCCCTACGATGCTCGTCGACAGAGTCAGAGCTGCCTGGTCGTCGGCCCATGCGGTGGACTGTTTGGCATCGGCCGGCGCAGGCCTCGGCACTTGTTGGCGGTGAGGGCTACATCGGTGGTCGTTGATGGTGCAGTCGGAGTCGCCCTTGCGTAGGTGTGATGACGATGACACCGGATTGCAACCTCGACGGTGCTTTTCTCTCCGACGGCGTGTGTGCGTTCTTGTGTTGGTAGCCAGGTCGCCCTGTGAGCCTTGTTTTTGTGGGCGTGTTGTAACGATTTTTGCCCAGTTTTTCGTTAATTAACTGGGCAACTCTCTTCGACCTTTTTTAATAAATCAGGCCCTAAGGGACTGGATTTAAAAAAACAGTAGGGACCAGAAGAGGAAAGGGCGTTTGTTTGCGCACTGCCAGAAAACCCACCACGCATATATTTATTATGGGACGAAAACCAGACGACATGAAATTTTACATTCTACCGCTAGCACAACTGTAAGAGCAACCAGCTGGCACACTCTGAGACTAAGCAAGAGGACAAAAAACACATGGGAGGAGAGAGGAAAGGACTGTCACTTCAAAAGCTACTCCATGTGTTTCATAATATAGTGCATATAGATTTTTTTATAAAGTCAAACCTCACAAATTTTACCAAATTTATGGAGAAAAACATTTACATCTAGAATGCATAACATATATCGTTAGATTCATCGTAGATGTAGTTTCATACTTTATATACTAGCTACTGTAGATATAAATAGTTTTCTATATAAACTTGATCAAAGTTTGCAAATTTTGACTTTTCATGAAATATATATGCACTACGTTATGAAACGGATGAAGTACAACCAAAACCAGCAATGAATCACTCCGGCGAGGTCGTCGCATGGTTTATACATCGGTTTTGCTTCAATTTTGACGTGCGGGAAGGCCTGCAGGGAGCGCAAGTGCCGCTGGCGCCGGCAGAGTGGCGCGGGAGCGGCTGTCTGCGCACTTCATAAACATACCTGTGATTGTTAGCCTTATTAATAATGAGGCATCGCTTTGGGCTATTGCGGGTGCCAAACATTTGAGTAATGTAATGCTGTGAGAGTAATTAGTTAGCGCTGTGCTGCTCAGCTTGAGCGGCTTGTATCTTACAAACTTCTCGCTTAGTCAATGAAAATGACAAGCTTCTTGCCTTGTTTCAAAAAAAAATTATGGTTACACATAAGTACGCTGATACCATATTTGGTACCTTTAGCACGATCATCGAACATACGTACATCAAAAATATAAACGAGCTACAGTGTTTCATGGGTAATTGACTTCCTTAACAACGGGCTAGCTGTAGGGTCTTGCGGTGCGGTGGAAGTGCCGATATCTACGGCACTGCTGACGTCGGTGGCGGAGGCATAGGAACTGAAGGAATTGGAGTCACATTCCCGATCACCGGCGTTGGTGGTGGCGGAGCAACGATGGCCGGAGGACATGGAGGTGGACTTGGAGTCACCGGTCTGGGCGGTGGCTTAACTGGAGTTGGAGATGGAGTAACCGGAGATGGAGTTGGATTCACCATGTTCCCAGGCGCCGGGGCCGGAGGACTCTTTGGCTTATGGCGTCCGTCAAGACCAACTGCATAATCAATCATCACCCCTGACATAAATAAAAATAACCTATCTATAGAAGAAGATGCATCCATGCTGACGACATGGTATTACTAGCAGATTGAGCTGCGGACAGTAGTTAATTTGTTACCTCTTGCCGCCTCCGGGCATGACAGGTGACAGCATACGAGAGCAAGAACAGCAACGCTGCGTACCAAGGACCCAGAAGGAGGAGTAGTGGAACGCTCCATGATCCCCGTCACAGCTTCTGATGTGTGTTCTCTTTCTAGATGCATGCCTTATTTTATAGTGGACGCATATACTACACTACAACTGCCTACGTTCATCTTGGAGACTTGTTCATGGTCAAAGTCTGCCCTTGGGTCAACCGGAGGGCATCTTGGAATTTTTAGCTTGAGAGCAAAAATTGGTGGCTAGCGCTATTCGAAATATGTCCCTCTCTCGTCTTGTATATGGACCAACGAAGTCAACACTTACGGCTATACGCCTATACCACTCATGCATGGAGCTTGTCGGCACCACAGTTAAACATCAGAAAAGAAAAGATAAAATTTCATGGATTGAGGTATCTCCAATGGCAAGCCGCAAAAAACCGGCCCGCATCAGACACAGATTCGGGATACAACCATCCAACCATAGCTGCATACACTTTCACAACAACTCAAACTAGTCGGACGAAATTCATTCAAACAAGTCCGGATTTCATATAAACACAGCAAGATTTCATATGAACATGACCGATTTTATTACAGTTACATCAAAGCGGTGCTAGGCAGGCTATGGAGTATAATTAATAGCTAATCTAAATGATCGCCGGCGTCATGTCCCCGTGTCCGGCCATCATCCCCGAGAAGAAGCTTCTCCGTCTCTACTTCTGCCTCGGCGCTCTCCAGCTCCGCCTCCATAATCTCTATCTCCGGAGCCCCGGGAACTGAAGATGTCCGCGTCCACGTCGTCCCCAAGCGACTAATCGGACGACGATGCTCAGTCCACCAAGCTTGGCGTCGACGGGAGGGGAGGAGTGGTGGCCCTCATGGGATACGAGCGACGGCGACCTACCGTGCACTAGTCTTCCTTGCTGTTGGCTGCGCATGCGGACGTGCCGGCTTCTTAGTCGTGGCGCCGGGTCGCGGCCTCCGTGTTGTCCTACTCGTTGGTCTCACCGAACAATGCCTTGCTTGTCTCGTCGGCGCACTCCTTGGCAGTGGAGGGATCCATGGCGGGGAGTGTTGTCAACAGGGATTTATGTGGCTTTGGCGGGGCACCGGGGCAGTGGTTTATATAGCACCGGTGGGTGGCAGAGGGACGGACGGGCGGGCAGCCGTCATGTCCTTTGAACGCGGGGCAGTTGCCTACACCGGGATGTGGCGTGGGCGGCGGCCTCTCGACCGGCGCGCCGCTTCAATGCCGGGCCAATGAGCGGTCGCATCCTCTCTGGCCAGGTATGAATGCGGAACTTAGCGTTTAGGAGCGGCACTAACCGTTTCGGGCAAGAATCGGGCGTGGGAGGGGGGAGGTTTTTTTTTTTGCATGAGCCAGGGCAATCAAAAGCGGGCTTGAGATTGATCTGGACTCCCGCAAAGCCACCCACCCCCAACGTTTGTCTCCAGTTTGCGGGAGAAATCACTTCCGGACCGCTCTGCGGACCGATACAAGTCGACGTTGAATGACTTTCATAGTTCGACCAGCGCGGTCCAGACAGTTGCGGGAGGTTTGCGGGTCCACCTTGGAGATACTCTTACAAGACATGTTTTCCAGCCCGGCCGACACATGAAGTTGTGTGCCTAGTGAAAGCCATGCAACTGCCCCCCGACACACCACTAAGTTGCAGTCGCGTTGAAGACATGCAATTGCAGTCGGGGCGACATGTGCAGTTGTGCACCTAGTGACGGATATGCAACTGCCCCCCACCCAAGAAAACAACAGTAAGTTCTAGTCATGTTGAAAGACATTTGTTACAGAGGGCGTGACACTTGCGGTTGCATGCCTGGTGGTATACATGCAACTTCCCCACCAGACAAAATACCACTAAGTTGTTGTTGTAATCGGGGTGACACTTGGAGTGATGTGAGTAGTGATAGAGATGCAAAATCCCTCATGTCGCCAACAAAACACCAATAAGTTACAGTGGCGTCGAAGACATGTACTTGCACTCGGGGTGACACTTGCAGTTGCATGCCTAGTGAAAGCCATGAAACTAGCCCCCCCCTCGTGAAAAAACACCACTAAGTTGTAGTCGCGTTGAAAGACATATAGTTGGAGTCGAGGGTGATAATTGCAGTTGCATGCCTAGTAGCAGACATGCAACTCCGCCACTGGACAAAATACCATTAAGTTGCAGTTGCATTGAAGACATGTGGTTGCACTCGGGGTGACACTTGCAGTTGCATGATTACTGGCAGACATGCAAGACCCTCCTCCCCATGACAAAACACCAATAAGTTGTAGTCGCGTCGAAGACATGAAGTTGCAGTTGGGGTGTCATTTGCAGTTGCGTGCCTAGTGGAAGCCATGCAACTGCTCTCCCCCCTGACATAGTACTTAGTTGCATTCGTGTCGAAGACATACAATTGCAGTCGAGGGCGACACTTGCAGTTGCTCGCCTAGTAGCAGGCATGCTAATGCCCCCTCACTCGAAAAAACACCGCTAAATTGTAGTCGCGTTGAAAGACATGTAGTTGCAGCCGAGGTGACACTTGTGGTTGCATGCCTAGTGGCAGACATGCAACTCCCCCACTCAACAAAATACCACTAAGTTACAGTCGCATTGAAGACATGTAGTTCCAATTAGGTTGACACTTGCAGTTGCGTGCCTAGTGACAGACATGCAACAACCATCATCTCGACGACAAAACACCAATAAGTTGTAGTCGCGTCAAAGACATGCAGTTGCAGTGGGGGTGACACTTGAAGTTCGATACTCGATTGTAAACTTTCTCCTACCAGCTTAAGAGAAACCAGGAAACATTTATTTCCAGTTGCAGATTTTCTTAGCGGTGTTGGTTGATGACCCACAAGTATAGGGAATCAATCATAGTCATTTCAATAAGTAAGAGTGTCGAACCCAATGAGGAGCAGAAGGAAATGACAAATAGTTTTCAGTAAGGTATTCTCTGCAAGCACTGAAATTATCGGTAACGGATGATAGTTTGGTAGGAAGATAATTCGTAACGGGTAAGAATTAACAAGTGTAGCAAAGGTGCAACAAGGTAGCCCAACTCTTATATAAAGCAAAGCGCTGCCGAGGATACATGGGAATTACCGTCAAGTTAGTTTTCATCATGTTCATATGATTCGTGTCCGCTACTTTGATATATTTGGGTGGACCGGTGCTTGGGTGTTGTTCTTACTTGAACAAGCCTCACACTTATGATTAACCCCTCTCACAAGCATCCACACCTACGAAAGAAGAATTAAGATAAATCTAATCATAGCATGTAACATATGAATCCAAATCAACCCCTTACGAAGCAACACATAAACTAGGGTATAAGCTTATGTCACTCTAGCAACCCACACTACAAGAAACTTGTTAATACATGACAGTCCTAGTCCGTCACAGATCAGCCAAAGACTGTCATGCGTACCCACCCATGACGGATCTGAAGTCTGTCATGTATATGCGTCATAATTTGACATCGTACCTTCTATGATGATTCTTGGCTGTCAGGGATCTGCCCCAGGCCCGCCAAGCCCAAGGCATCTACCTGGATCTGGCGTGGAGGATAACATGACCCATGTTATATCCAACCCAATTAGGGATTTGGCCCAATATTTTGGATGGACAGTCCAACAGAATAGATGTTTATCATTGACTTGCCATTATCCTACCTATTTTTTTAGTCCAACCCAACCACACCGTTTTTGTCCAACTTGTTTTGTCGATGCAGTAGAATTTACAATAGCATAACCTAATTATATTCATTCGAAAATAGCAATTGTTCACATGACAAGACAGAGATCCAACAATCTAGTCTGATCTAAAAAACAAAGCTTAATATCAAAACATCACAAGCATATCTAGAAAGCGCTATAAGCATTTAAAAAAGAGTAACATGACTTCAAAGAAAATGCACTACTAGCAGACTTTAAATCTCCAACACTATACCACCGCTTCAGGGCAGCTATCCGAAACCAAATAATTCCAAAAACTTCAATCTCCAGTAAAACGGATTAACTACCAAACCTGCATAGAACCAAAACACGTACAAAATTATATTAAGTTATAAAAGCCAGCCCCCAGGTGAATGTAGAGAGTAATAATATTAGTTGATTTTCCGAGCAATCATCTGTGGACACACCACTACTATATTAAGGTACCACGTAAATGTGGGCAACACACTTGAAAAGAAGCAGACTAGTTACAAGTTCAAAAAAATGTTCTATAAATGTGGCATTTTATGACCCAAACATAGAAAAGGTCAACATCATTTTAAAACAAAGGACGGACAGATCATTTCATATTCATCAAATACAACAAAATCAAGTTTATATTTAATAAAACATGAAAAAGTAATACTAGAGGCATACTTTCTTCATCAATTAAAGCTAATTTCTATCAATAAAGTTCCTTTTGCATGTAATGTAAAATAAAAACACTCAAAGGTAAGACCATTTTAGGCATTTAAATGATCTACACTTCAACATGAGATGTGATAAAGAATTGAGATGGAGCAAGTGTTTGAATAATACCGAGAATTATAGAATATGCTAGTCATAACAGTAAAAATTTGAGACTGGACAAATGCACTATGTAGCCGATCAAACACTCCTAAATCTGAAGCAAAAACAATATACCACTTACTATTAGTAATCTTAAATAAAACACACAATCTTCACTTCCATCTCTCCTTCAGAGTTCAATTCTGTGTACACGTATTTCCGGAAATGCATTAGTACGAAATACATCACCTCTGCTATAATAAGCGGAAAAAACTCAACGTCAATTAAATTGTTATCTTGAAAACCTAAAGAAGAAGGAAAAACAGAAGGTTTAATTATTTATACAACTATACGAAGAAATCAGGTAATCATTGAATTAGACATCAAGGCAGTAATGAAGTTCATTTCAAGGTAATCACTGAAATAGAAGGATTATTTATACAACTATGTTAAGAAGTCACCTATTTGAACAAAGCAGAAGCAATCTGACAAAGATTAGCATCCTAGAGAAACAATGAGTACAGCAGGAGGAAGATGCACTTGCATCAGCGTTGTTTGCAATCATATTAGTACAAAACTTAAAGATTCAATCAGAAACCCAAAAGAATAATGGAGGAATAATTTTTTGTACGACTATCAGCTCAAAATTATGCAAAGAAAATTCTGCCTGCATATACACTATACCACACCACTCCTTAACAAACAAGAATGACAGTAAACAAGTGACAGAGACTAACTTAAAGATAATTAACACAAACTAGACATAAACATAGGCCAAGTTCAAATCAAAATATGTAATATTGTGAACTATATTAACTCAATGTTTAAATGAATATCGGCATTTAATCTAACTCGATGTTTATGTTTCAAGTTCATCTCAAAGCGCCAACGAATACAATACTAAACAATACTTGCTTGCCAAGTGAACGTCAAATGGCAAGCAAAATATTAACAAAGAATATGATACAGTTTCATCGAGAGATCTCCCACACTGAAATTTTATTTGTGGAGCACTAAGCTGTGCACTTGTTATTAGATAAAAATTTCAAAATTTGTACTGTATTGAACTATGAGACAAGAACAGTGAACTAATAGTTAGGAGAGCACAGCTTGAATTGATCATGCTTCACTTATATTCAAGGTCGGGTGGAAAAGCTAGTCTATCATCCATGTTACTTTTGTTCATAATGATTCTATATGCTCAGGGCTAGGGGTGTCCCACTTGACCAGCATTGAGAGTACTCTATGCTCATTGGCTTGGACGAGAACTACACAATATTTTATTACATGGAAAAAGCAATTAATTGATGGTTATTTAGAGACACGCAGAATCAGAATGCTTGAACACTAAGAGATAGCTACTCTAGTAGATTGTGGATGCAATGCATGATATCAGGGACATGGTCTAATGCAGATTTGCTACGGAACAGTCCACACCTTGAACAGATAAAAATGTAGAACATGAATAACTCACATCAAGAACAAGACAAGTGGAATAATGGAAGGGTATCAAGCTCACCATGTTCTGCTGGAGGACTGTGGCGTCGATGTCGATCATGTGGGAGATGTACCGACTATAATGTGCAAAGCAAAGATATTAGTGTGACAACTGGATGTGCGGTTTCATTCCATTATTACTGAAATGCAAATGTTATCTCAACTGAACCGATTCTTAAAGAACTATGCCTTCAGAAATTTCTAAATTTACTAACTAGAGTCTTAAAGAATTGATTCAAATGCATACTAACTGAACTAAGAAGGAACGATGTACAATGGCTAGATGCGCATTACTTTCTCTTTCTTCATGATATACTTGAGGTTTGTTTTGCGTAAAGTAACAAGTATCTATTTATTACATGAAATTATAATGAACTAACATAAAAAAACCTGAAGTTTTGCAACCCTGACCTTCCTTTGGATAATAATAATAAATGGAACATATTTTCTATCTTTGCATGGGTAAGGCAAAAACACATATATCATACACCAAATTACTAGTCCTTGAAATGTGCCAACTAAAATGAAATATCGGCTTCACCTGCCCTGGATGTCCTCTACTTAATCATGCAATGTTCCAACTTAATTCCAGAAGTCGTGAGATATATATCAGTCAATGTTCGCTATGCAATCTAAGTGAAAATGCAAGCCTTAACCTATGCTTAATATAAATCAGGAATCAAAAGTGACCGGTCATAAGCGAATATTAAAAATAAATTTTGAGAAAGTAAGTTCCAATACACACGATGGTTCCATGAATAATTCAGGAGCAGCGGATGAAATAAAATAAGCAGAGGATGATGCCATAGAGGAGGAAGGCAGAGGTACCAAGTGCTCACTGAAAAGGTTCATTAGTGATGCAGTGGCCGTAGTGCAGGTCGTCAACCACCGTCGCGTGGCAGAGGAGGTCAACACATGATGCACAACTATGTCACAAAGGCGGCAGAGGAGGTTTGGGTCGCCGCTGTCCAGCCCAACGCGCACGAGTGCACCAAGGCGGGATGGAGCGCGCTATTCGACGGGGAGGAGCCGCCGGAGAAGCGTTGGCTATGGACGCGATGCCGCAACCAAAACCCTAGCCATGGGCTAGGGGTCGTGGGCGAGCGCCGGAGGCTGCTGCTGGCGGATCCAGCCAGACTGGATGAGGGAAGGGCGGATCCAGCCTTTTATATGTGAAATGGTTGGGTGGGCTTTAGCGGGCTTTAGAGGGTCTTGCAGGCCTATACCAGACCGTCCATGATAGTTTCTAAAATTATCTTCGCAAATCCGTCATGGATTAACATATTTCTTGTAGTGCCATCATCTAATTATTACTTCCCAATGCCTTCCCCTAGGCCGAAATCATGGTAAAGTATCATGTAGTCAACGTTCACATAACACCACTAGAGGAAAGATAAAATACATATCTTCAAAATATCGAATGAAAGCCAAATTCACATGATTACTTATAACATGACCTCTCACATGTCGTCAGGAACAAAAGTAACTAATTATAAAGCATTTTAATGTTCATGATCAGAGGGGTATTGAATATCATTAAGGATCTGAACATATAATCTTCCACCAAATAAACCAACTAGCATCAACTACAAGGAGTAATCAACACTACTAGCAACCCACATGTACCAATATGAGGTTTTGAGATAAAGATTGAATACAAGAGATGAACTAGGGTTTGAGATGAGATGGTGCTGGTGAAGATGTTGATGAAGATTGGTCCTCCCATGATGAGAGAATCGTTGGTGATGATGATGGCTTCAATTTCCCCCTCCCGGAGGGAAGTTTCCCTGGTGGAATCGTTCCGCCAGAGAGCAAAAGTTCTCTTGCCCACGTTCCGCCTCGAGACGGCGGCGCCTCATGCCAAAAGCCTTCCTCTAAATTTTTTTCTCAGTCAAAATGCTTCATATAGCAGAAGATGGGCACCGGAGGCTGGCCAGGGGGCCCACAAGCTCAGGGGGCCCAGGGGGTAGGGCGTGCCCCCAGGCTTGTGGCCACCTGGTGGATCCCCTCCTGGTATTTCTTCGCCCATTATGTTTCATGTAATCCAAAATAATTCTCCATAAAGTTTTAGGACATTTGGAGTTATGCAGAATAGGGATCTCAGATTTGCTCCTCTCCGGTCCAAAATTCCAGCTGCCGATAATCTCCCTCTTCATGTGAATCTTGCAAAATAAGAGAGAAAACGCATATTAATTGCATCATAAAGTGTTCATATTGCTCAAAAACATTATATATAACCGTAGGAAAACATGATGCAAATGGACGTATCATTGGCAACGTATTATTTTAGATAACTATAATAGTTTTGTTGGCCCTTGTTTATTGGAGATCATCTCTTCTGTGCCATGTAATATTTCTAAACAGATGAATTCTCCGTTTTTTAAGGGAAGCAAGCATCTTTGTCTAGATGGCTCAAGAACCTTAATCTGGTCACATGTAGGGTTAAACCAGTGGGTTTCGACCCTCTCCGTGCATGGATGTCCTCTATCTCTTGAGCTCTTGATCCTTAGAATTTAGTTCTTCTTTGTTAGGGGTATCCTCTACCCCTATGTAATTATGTAACTATGTACAATCCTCCCTTTTCCTTAATTTATAAATGAAAATTACATAGTAGAGGATTCCCTCGCTGTTTTCCCATCAAAAAAGTTGAACTGAACAATCTTATTTTTTACTTCATTTAATTTCCTTAGTTACATGTTGAAATGTTGGGAGATTAAAGTTCATTGTATGTTCACACATGGCGGAGGCAACCATGGATGAGTCATCGAGGGGCATTCAGATAAAGTGAGACATTGCGTTGTATATATCTTGCCACAATATATAACCAAGTTCTATCTACAATGTGTGATGAGTATTCTATATTGCACATTCATACGTCTTTCATGTAAAGTTTGGTGCTAATTATATGTATTACGGGTGCAGGATTGTTATGAGTTAAGAATAAAGTACCATGTGAATGAAGCGAAAGACAACATTCCTGACATTCTACAAGAATATCTCAAGCCGTGTTGTACAAGAATATCTCAAGTGCATTAAGTAGATCTTAGTTGTAATATATACTTACCACTACTCCCTTTGTATACATTGTCGAATTACATGTGAAATTTGAGTAACGAGTAACATATTTATCATTTGGAAGGGGTGCTACAACGGTCTTCCACCTTCCCAAGCTATATGCATTATATTTATATGTGCAATCAAGAACAAAAAACCATGGCAACGCACGGGCGTTCTACTAGTATTAGAAGAAATCTCACTGGTACTCCATGATCTTCCAGTAGAACTTTGCACACCGTAAAAATATGGATTCCATGAGCTCGGAAGGAAAAAAGTATTCCACACACATGTACAATTTTTTAAAAGGAAATATATTAGTATCGCGAAGATATCAATTACACCCAACCTCTACATCAATAAGATATTGAAAGACATCCAAGATGCACACATCCAAGAACAAAATAAAAAAGAGAGAAATATAAAAACAAAGACCACATCACCGTGATGAAAAACATGCAAAAACAACAATCTAATGACCAGCAAAGACAACATACCGCAAAAGAGGTTCTCCAAAAAGGACGCCTCAAAGATGGAAACAATGCACAAGCGTTGTCATTGCTCGATCAAGGATCTTGTGTTTTCACCCCGAAGAAAGTCTGAGATACCAAAACAATGCCTTCAACAAGGCAATTGCCAGGTACAACCAATGACCGCTAGACCTTGCCTTTCACCGTGGAAATCGCACCTCGTACTCGAGAAGCACCACAAGAAATGCTTTCCACCTGTGTTGCAGCCCCCTCGGTTCTCAACACCCGACACAGATGAAAAAATTATGCCACAAGTCTTCTTCGTAACCACAACTCCTCTCTGCCATTACAGGCCTCTGATCGCAGCCACCATGACTTTCTTCACCACTGTCAATGCATGGAAATCTATAATGAGACATGTCCCATGTCCCCGGCACAATAGCAAAGCTTCGCGCCACGCCCTCACGAAGCCTCTCTGGCCGTACATAAGGGTCCGTCTGACCAGATCAATTCCGATCTAGATATCAGTGGTGCCATGGCCATTAGCTGATATCTCCGAGAGGAAGACCGGAACTCGCCGACATTTAGATCGAGCAACCCGGCATGAAGCAGATCGATTATTTGGAACTCAAAGAACAGCAGGGCCAACCACCTTTATTCAAGCCGAGCCAGTAGCCCACACACCACCAGCCGGCTGTAGAGGAGAAGACGAACCAAACCGCGGCCCACTTTGCTGGATTCGGCGGAGATTAGACCCAACAAGACCTGCACCGCCGCCTCCCGTGGACAGCAACTTGACTGGGCAAAGCTCGCAGCGGCTGCCACAACCCATCGGCCCAGATCAGGCTTAGGACAGGCCACTGCCGCTGCCACACGCCATGGCAGCAATGCCTCAGATGGCGCCGCCGAGGACCGGCCTTGCTTGATCCGCCCACCCCTAGGGCCACCACCATCGCGCCCCTTCTCCTCCACAACCCACCATCCGCACACGTCCATCACTATGCATCTCCTCCTCAATGCACCATCACCGCATGCCTCCTCATCCCTCCGTCTTCAGCAAGATGAGTGCCGGTCCAGCCACCGGCGCTCGCGGCGGAAGTGTCCAGGGGATCGGCCTAAGGCTGGAGCTGTCTAGGGTTAGTGGGGCCTCCGGTGCCGCCCAAGCAGGGGCGACACAGGAGGGGTGGGCCTCAGATGGGTTAACAACTCAATTGCGATAACACGCGTGAAATTCGACCTCCCTGTTAGATACCGGTCACTAATGCATTGTCACCAACTGAAGTTAAGAAACCATGTGTATTGTACAAAGAGATCTCCAAATTTGTGACATAGGTACATGAAATTTTATCCTGAAGTGGTGTTAAAAATATTGTTGTCAGTCTTAATTAGTGAATGTTTAGGCCTTATGCAAGTAATAAAGAAGAGGAGTCTCACACACCAGGTGGCCAAGACTTGGGCAACAACATAGTGGTTATTGGCATTTTTATTTTCACAAATTTAAATGAACCCTGAAAATCATGAAACATGGCATAGTGTCATGGTATGGCCCGAAGAAATTGGGGTATAAAATTGCGAATATTTCACAATAGTTGTCATCTAGATTGCTTACAAACCGGACCATTTTTAGGGAGAACACTAGGTTTCGAGATGTGGCCAGGATTTGCATGTGAAGCAGCTGCTACTACGGGTGAAGCTCCCTCCGGTGACATGTCCTCTGTATCGCGCATCCGCGCTCCACGCCAGGGGCACACAGCTTGATGCTTACATTAGTACTATTAGAAAGTTTGTCGGCATTCCAAGTGCAGGAGTCTGTAACTAGAAGCAAGTTCGCTCAGTGAGAACCTGAGGAAATGTGTCTCCTCTCAATGATTAGTTTAGCATAAATGGACCAGGGTTCACAATTTCACCATTGGTAACTCCCCATAAAATATAAGTGCAGTAAAGATAACGTAGACATGTGAAAATCAAATATCTCATGCTTATGCCAGATTTTGTAAGATGCATTCATATTATATAGGCACTACGTCCATAAATTCATAGACCTAGATACTGTCTATTGGGGTTACGGAAAAGGCTAGACTTCTATCGATCACAATTTTTTTGGCAATGCGATGAAGTTAAGATAAAATATAGGCTAACCAAGTGGAATATTATTTGTAGGCCGAAGGACCAAGGTGGGTTAGGTATTGAGAACTTAGAGGTTAAGAATAGATGTCTACTCAGCAAATGGTTGTACAGACTTTTTGTTGAAACCGAAGGAATGTGGTACTAATTTTTGGCAACAAGTAAACCTAGCCCAGGCTACTGTAAGACCAAATGACTCACCTTTATGGAAGACGCTAATGCGAACGAATTTGAAAGGACTAAATTTATCATTGAAAACGGTAACTCCACTAGATTCTAGAAAGATGCATGGTTAGGGGAGACACCACTAGCCACACGATATCCTTCTTTTTATAATATTATACAAAATAAAGATGCTTAATTTACCACCATATTACAACATGTTCCTCTAAATATACAGTTTAGGAGGACTCTAGTGGGAGACCGATGGGACAGTTGGTTGCATCTTGTGCGGAAACTGATGGACGTTCACCTCTCTGATGAACCTAATACAATTCACTGGAAATTATCCATGAATGGAGTATTCTCCATGAAATCTATGTATTTAGACTTAGTAGACTCTGGCCCAATCCCCAAATCAATCCGTTCATGTGGTTTGTATACAAGGAAGTGATTCTGACTAAGGATAACTGGACAAAACGAAGATGGGAGGGTAGTAAACGATGTTGCTTTTTGTGAGCAAGATGAAACCTACGATTCATGTAGCCTCTAATGTCAGCCCTCCGGGTAGTATTGACACGTTATTTGGAATGTGGCTAGATGGAGTTGAGTCAAGTAGTATGGGACATATTCACATAGGAGTATGTGCATTACTTTGGTCTATATAGAATTGCAGAAATGACATGATATTTAACAGAACAGATCTTATAAATTATTGGCAGGTCATCTAAAGAGCTACTCCTTGGATCCATGGGTGGTCATTACTCAGTCCTGCGGTAGCCAAGGAGCTTATGGCTATTGGGTGCAATCGGCGAAAGACAGTAGCATGGGATCTTTAAAACCGGTTTGGATGGCCGTCTAATAATAAGCTAGGTGTTTAGTCATCTTGGCCTGTTTTTCGCCAATTGTGACACTTTATTCTTCAACCTACTCCCGCTCCATTGTGAGCTTGTACCAAATTGCAAAAAAAATTGCTTGATAATATGGTTACATGCATCACTCAGATGCAGAGGCCGTGGGTAATCCTCCCTTGAAAAAACATCTGCATATAGTCTTGTACTCCACGGTTGAATGTTTGTAAGCAAATTTATTGTCTTGTTCGTAAATGCTTGGCATAAACAGAAACGTCAATGATTCCTTGCTCCAATGGATGTTGAGGCGGTTGTGAAGAGACCTCTCAACACACGTATTCAAGAAAATTCTGTGCTTGGCAGGAGGAAGCAGACAAGGGTTTAACGTGAAAAACCCCTCCAATGCGAAGGGAACAAGTCACGGGCGCTATCCAGCAAACCTTCACAATATCGGAGGAGGTTACAAACACCGTGGATTTATAACTGGTCCACTTTTCCGGTGCAGTGGCTTATAAAGGATCTCTACTACTATAACTAGTATGTGTACACATGCAAGGCACGTCTTAGTTGAAGAGAGTGATTTTGGTAGAGAATAAGCCGTAGATTTGCTGATAGATAAAAGTCAAAAAGAAAATATAGAAATGTGCGAATGTAGATATTAATTAATTATGATTGATAAGTATTATAAAGGTAGGGTTTATTATTCATACAAGAAACTATATGTGCACATCTAAAAAGACTGCACCTTACTTTTTGCTCCCTGTTTTACTCCCAAACAATCTCGTTTGGGCTCAAACTGCCATGTACTCAAGCGGCAATACGACCCATGAGGCAGGGAACATGGGCTTCTTTTGTTCTTGAAAGGTCACGTGATTGTTTCAGAACAAAGTAGATGCAGTATCAGTCTACTGTTCATGGCGAATCCTGATGATCTCAGCCATTGGATTTAGGTGATCAACGGCTATGATTGATGCTCTAGGTCTAGTTCGAAACTGATACACTATATAGATAGTATAGATGTGTCAGTTTAAAATTTGGATTTACCACGTTTGTCTTGGCTTTCCTGCCAAAACAGCACTCGAGTGATTGCAGCCGTTGATTTGCCAAGATGGACTAACAGTGACCGTTCATCCATCATCAAAGCTAAGAATCCAACGGCTAGCATGCGCTGGATTCGCCAGTCCTGTCACACACATCTGCCGCAGCAACACGTTGCGTCCTGGGACCTACGCGACATTTCCAGAAGCCCTGTCCGTTTGAGGACTTGTCACTTGTGGGCCGAGTGGATTTTTTGCCTGGCCCAGCCGGAGTGGATGTATCACTGCAACCAAGATTACGTAGCAATATACCCCTAAAAAAAGATTACGTACCAATATACTCAACCAAACCCCAAGCAACGTAGAAGGAAACTAAATCTGAAGCTTCACATTCTATTGCACACGATCTTTGCATTTTATATGACGAACGTTTCTTTAGTCCACTAAAGCATTTATTTTTTAACTGGAGGTTACAAGTAAAACCAACTAATAGGAAAGTGCAATAACAAAAAACGTCAATAGTTGAGAGGTTAATTTGTGTAAACTGTACCATCAATGAACATTTCCATTCTTAAAGAAAACTGTACCATTCCATCAATGAATATCTTAGTTCTTAAACACATGTTGAGACATCAAAAAGAAAATAACTTGTGTCTATATCAAACTCATTTAGCTTGACCTAGAACATGTTTTCCAGAAAAATCAATAGAGTAGATTGTGTTATCACAATTTCAGATTTCTTATGTACATATAATTTTATTGGTATTGGACATTTGGCAATTGGAATAGTCTGGAACTATTCAAGCTGTTTTTATTTGCATTTTCCAAAATTTATACAACAGTCATATTAATACCAAAATTTCACAAGAATATGCCAATTGTAAAGTTTATGAAAATGCCTGATTTGAAAAATAAAATTACTTCAGAATAAATTATTTGCTTGAGCGTCTTATCTTTATATCTTACTCTATAAGCATATTCAATTTCTGATAACAGTCGTATTACTCCCTCCCTTCTGGTTTAAAAGGTCCATTCAAAAAACTCTCGAACCAAGGTAGATGGTGGGTGATGTAATTAACTTCATATTTTGTGAAAGTACTCAATTAGCGTACTCATTTTCCTCAAGAATGGATTTCATCGACACATTAATTTGAATTAACTGCAATGCATGCATGTGTGACCACTAAATGGCCAGAGACTTCTACATACATTTGTGAGTTTTCTTTTAATTCTTGCATGCAATGATTTAACGTGACTCGAAATCTAAAAAGGTGTCCGAGAACAAAAAATAAGACTTACAAAGCAAAAAAGGAAAAAAATGAGATAGACTTTTGAAACCAAATGAATGGAATATGTTTTTTATATGCCTCTCAACGTGCAGAGCATGGGCTACTTACTAGTATATATAACAAAGGTGACCTAGATCAAAATTGATCCATACCGACCCAAGCCTATAGGGCAAGGGGCCTCGCTCCGCTCGCTCATCAAATATTGGCCTTTATGTTTCCCAGATGATAAGTGTCACACGTGTGGCACACATGAACATGGTCCAAATGCCCTAATGACCATCCGTTTTGCTACATCAAACAGATGGTATCAGCGGAATCTTTTTGGTTTGTCGGACTTAAGAATATTTTATACTTTAAATAAAAAATTGATTAAAAATCCGTTTTCATCATTAAATCCGTCTCGACGAGATCTTCAAAACTAGATCCCATATTGATATGTTTCGACGAATTTTTTTGGCCAAAAGTTGTCATGATGTTACACTGAAGTTGTCATCTTGTTTACACTAAAGTTGCCATTATATGTTTCATCTATTTTTTTATTCTAAATTTAAATCTATCAATGGCAATTTTTTTCTGGTTTGTGGCAAATTCGATTCATTGACCATGCATTTTTAAAGTATTTGACGATGGATTTATTTTTAATTATGAACCATGTCAGAATTATTGTATGGGTCGTGGAAAAATTAAGTAATTCACCATGTCAAGTTCAGTTTTTTTATTTCCTTTTTATAACTGTCAAAATTTACTTTAAACGTAGAACAAAACGTAGTTGAAACATATCATAGCAACTTCAGTGCAAACATCATGGCAATTTATGTATAATAGACATGGCAACTTTTATCCCAAAAATGTCATCGAAACATATCAATATGTGATCTAGTTTCAAAGATCTCGTCACGATGGATTTAATGGTGAAAACAATTTTTCAATCGGATTTTTCATTTAAGATATAAAACATTTAAAAACTAAAAATCAAAAGATTCTCGCTGACACCATCAGTTTCACTTGTGCATGCATGCGGTGACATGACGTGATGTGCAGTCAGGAAGGCGTTCAGTCTAAGTCCACTACAACCACACGTGTCGTACTTATCGGGGTCTTATCTTTATACTTGAATTTGAATCACAACATAACACCTTGTGCTTGGTGTTTCCTTTATTGTAATTTTTTTATGCCTACCTTGTACTCGGTGTTCCCCAAAATAATTCAACAACATACCCAATATTTAAGTTTCATAATCGAATATTTATATGGTACATGCATCTTCAGAACCAGGGTATATATGAGTAGCTTGCTAGTAAATATATATAGTAGCTTGCTAGTAAGGATAAGTAGCTTGCTAGTTTCAAGATGGTATATATGGATGAGTAGCTTGCTAGTAAGGATAAACCTTTTGAAACTCCTCCATGCAGTGCAAATACTCCATCCCTTCCAAAATACTTGTAGTGGTTCTATGACATGTATTTTAGAACGGATGGAGTACTAATACTAATATGAGTGCTCTATAAAAATAATAATAGGAGTGCTAGCTCATCCGCGTCGATGGTGCGTATTTCATACATAAACCAAGGTGGCGTTCAGTTGGCAAGAGGCTGCTGCAGGGTCTTGCGGTCGACGCAGCATCTTTGATAAGTACTGGGATCCCTGTTCGGCCCGCAGCATGGAGGAGGCCTCTCTCCCTGTTGGTTTCCCTCCGTTTGAACTGCATGCACGTCCTAGTAAGTTAGCACTAGAGTATAGCCAGATCTTGCATCAAGCCTACAGTGCTACCTCGAGACAGAACAATTTACCATGGATTGCAGCTGAGCCAGGCAGGGAGCAGCATATGAATATGATTGCCAGGAAAGCCACGGCTGTTGCCATGGAAGATGAAGAGGAAGATCGCTCCATTATGCACGATCTTCTGAAGTCAGTGTAGAGGTGTGCAACAGACTTGTCCGGGCGGCAGGTTTGCCTTGTCTTACCAATAACCTCAGTAGTAGTTCATATATATACATAGAGAAACGTGATAAGTTCAGCACTTGCTTACTAGTCCTGCGCTGAAGATTCGCCTTGATGGAACGTACGGTGACTCCAATGGTCCAAGTCGTCGACCCTCAGTCAATATAGGGACGTTTGGAAAAATTTGCCTCCTGAAAGTAACTGTTTGAAGAGTAGCTCCAGCAGTGCGTTTGTGTCCACGATACTGGAATTAAGCGGCCCAGATAGACCCTCCAATAGTTTTCATCAAGAGAAAAGAGTTCACCTGTCTCCATAGAGTATTGAGTGGGCTCACTTTCTTCCACATAGTACTACTATCTGTCGGCTAAACTAACCTTCTAGTTAACGTATTCCCAAAGGACTTAACTGGTTAACCTCCATGTCGACCTTATCAATACATACATGTTGTTCACTCTCTATGGTACTATATCATAGGTAAACAGTACAAATTACATTTGCCGCATAAAAGCAATGGTTGTGGCAGAAACCCAGGCATAACTCCTCTACTGACGAATAGGTACCCTCTAACCTAAATCTAGAAATTGCTGCAGCCTAAGTCCCAGTATCAATAAACGAAGGAGATACTGACCGCAGATATTTCTTGCGTGTCTTGGCGGCTCCTAGGCGCAGTGTGACAGCTTTGGCCGTCAGCGTTGAGCGCGATGTTCACGTTTATAAAAAAATCTTTAGAAATTTCAAGTATTTTCAAATATTTTTTGGAATTTGAACAAATGTTTCCGTTTCAGATACTGTTCAAAAATTCAGAAAATGTTTGTGTTTCCAAAAAATGTTTCTGTTTTCGAAAACTATTCATCTTCATAAAATATACCTTTTTAAAATTTTCACACATCAAAAACGGGATTGTTAAATCTCAGTCAACTGAGACTTCAGCAAGTCTCAATCGATGCTATTCATGGGATCTTACATGAAGATCCGTGCCAAATTTTCTTTTTAATTTTTTCTTTATTCTTATTATATGTTTTGTCACTTGATTGGGACCTGGTTATGTCTCAACTGAGATCTAGCCACACCCGTTCATAAATATAATCCTTTTGTTTTTTGGCGAATTTATTAAATCCATTAAAATTTCAGAAAATATCCCTGTTTTCAAAAGAATAAGAATTAGAAAATGTTTGCCTTTACAAAAAATATTCGCGTTTCAAAAAAGAGGTCTGGAATTTATTTTTAACAAACATAAATTACAAAATCATGTTCTAACTTATTAAAAAATTCCCATTGAATAAGTATTTCACTTTTATTTTTCCTAAATTAAATGAACTGACTGAAAAACCTGGTACTACAGTAACCGATTGGCTGTAGTGTTTTAAGACGGTACAGTGTGCTTTACACTTCTTGTTTTTACTTATTTCAACAAATACAAAATGTATTGCAATTAATTTTTTTAGGAAGTTTCTAAAAAAATCACGCTTACAACTCATTCACAATTGCAAAAAGTATTTGGTTTCTCACTTTTTTTTGTTTCTAGAAATTTCTGAATATTTGGAATTCTCCAAAATATGTGTGTTTATTTTTTAATTTTTTTAAATGCTCCAGATTTTAATATGTTTTTCATTTTTTTCAAGAATGTTATCAAAAATGAAGGTATGAACCTATTGAAAACAACAAAAATCTACAAAAAAAGCATTATCATCAAAAAAGTACTCTCTTTTTTGTGAGAAAATCAGAAAAATACCACTCGCTATTTGGTCGCAACAGTTTCATACAAATGGGCCAGCCCAAATAGCACGCGACTTGTATGATTTGCCTCCTATTTGACAGAACAAGTCGATTCAAAATTGTTTTTGACAGAACGAGTACATTGCATCAAATAGGAGGTCCTGTAATTTACATAAGTTGAATCTATTGCCTAATTGCTTAATATTTTCTAGCTACCCAAGCCCATTTTGTGATTACCCCTGGAGCCAATGGAACGATATGCAAGCCGACATGAGCTGGATCCCATGGAATAGTAAGCTAGCCCGACTATGGAGCATAGTCCCCAATTGACTACAAAACTTTTTTGGGTCAAAGAACACTATGTTCTACGGTATTTTCATATATAGGTAAATAAAGAGAGGTATATAACAGAAAGAAACAAAAAAATTAGGTAACAAAACGAGCAAAAAGGAGAAAAAGGGCCAACTAAAACTCTTCAAGCCGTGGGCCACATATCCCATCCACATAATTTAGTTATCTAATTAAAGATCAACATATTTCAAAAATTACACCGTGTGCCATCACAACGGTAGGATAGCCGCATGGCAGGAATACACAGCTTCTAAAAAATTATTCTTCGGATATACTCTACCTCCCAGTACTTGTATCACCTTACGTTGATATACTCTTTCAATCCGTCAGCCACTAGATTGCAGTTCTACTTTTTTACGTGTCAATATTAATCGACATGCATAGCAGCACCACAAATGCTATGTCTCGCCTATTAAGAGGCGGGCATAGATCTTGCATAGCAGCACCCAAGAAGCGAGAAATAGTGAACCTAGCACAGGCGGATTTGGGAACCTTCCATGCGGCTTTCGGAAGGTTCTTTCCATTTTATTGGTTTTCTTTTTTATGTGTTTTTCTCATATGTTCATGAATTTTATTTTGGGATTTTCTATTTGTTATTTCATTATTTTTCATTATTTCTTTTCCTAAATATATATTAAAAATCACATACACGTGAAATATTTTTCACATATGTGTTCAAATTTTATCCAAACACATTTTGAATATCGTTGAAATACACGATGAAGAATTTGTAGTCACACATTGAAAACATTTCAAATACATGTTGAACATTTTTCTAATTACGAAGTGATCATTTCCTCTTTTTATTATAATTTTTAAAAATTATAGTATTTTTTTATAAATACTCGATGAAATTTTCTATTACATGATTATAATTTTTAATATGCAATGAACTTTTCAGTACAGGATGAGTTTTCATGTGAATACATGGACATTTTGTAATCACACAATGTACCTTTTTCAAAGAAACTTGGATTATTTTTGAATAAACAATGAACAATAATGAAATACATGTTGAATAACTTTAATTTACATTTAATATTTTTAAAATAATAAAATTAAAATTATTTTTCTAAAATATATAATTAAAATTTAGAAATAGAAATCAAAATGGATGAAGCGAAAAGAAACAGTGGAACCTTTCAACTATGTACTTGCCCCGTTCCAGAATAAATGTTGTGGTTGAACTAAAACCACGACACTTATTTTGAAATGGAGGGAGGTCGGTTTTAGGCGAGGGCGAGAAGAGAAACATATGGATAGGTAAGCTGCTATAGGACGCTTGAGAAAACCGGTAAGATGGCTGTGCTTCATGGGCCGGGTCGAAAACATCACGCTATACCAGCGAGATATAATAGACGCTCGCCAGCAGCACAAGGAGGAAGTTTCCGACGTACACATATGATGAAGTTTTCAACGCTGGCAAACAGGCCAGGTAATCAAGAAACTAAGATTGCAAACAGACCAGGTGCCATAAGACCCATGAATATATTTTAATGGAGGCAACTAATTGAGTGTTGAATGTTTGTAGGTGTGAAATTTAGAGGCTTTCTGTATTTCCCCTAAAATTACAAAGGGTTGTTACTGAGTTTTACAAATTAAGTGGTGCCTGCCCCTTTATTTGTTAGCACCATTAGCAATCGACTATCTACTAGACCACTAAAATATACAGGGGCGGCAGTGTTTCATACACAAGGGACGTTCTTAACAGCTTGCTGTTGAGTCCTGCGGTGCGGCGCAAGTGCCGCCACCTCTGGCTCCGGCATCGGTGCCGGTGGCGGTGGAGGAGTAAGGAATGGATCAGTGAACACCAGGATCCTGGGATGCGGTGACGGAGGTGTCCTTGGCTCGCGGCGTCCATCAAGAGAAACTGCACTCAGGGGCCATCATCATACCTAACTTAAGTCCGTGAGCTATAGAAGAAGATGCATCCATGATGCCGGAGTAGTAGTTAATCAGTTAATTACCTCGGACCGCTTCCTAGGATGACAAGGAGCAGCATACGAGAGCAAGGATCGCAACGCTGCGTAGCAAGGACGCAGAAGGGGAAGTAGAGTGCTCCATGATCCTTCCTCCTTCCTCTCACAGGCTCACGGAGCTGCTCATGTATCGTCTCTGTGCATGTGTTGTTTTATAGGGAGTGGTAGTACTAGGTGCGCTCTGTGCATGTGTGATGGTCAAAGTCGTGCTTCGGTCAACATGGTGGCACCTTGGAAATTCAGCTTGAGAAAAACGAACTAGTGGCAAGCACTATTGGAGAGTGGGCCCAAGGCATCTCATAAGTTGTTTTCCTCTTCGATTGGGCCAAGTTGGTGGGCTAAGAGCATCTCCAGCCGTTGGCCCCCCAGGAGGGGCTAAAAATCGCCCCTAGGGACGCACCGGCGCTAAACCGCGCACCGGGGGCATGATGTCCCCAGTCGCGGCACCCATGTTTTTTTTAAAAGTCAAATACGGCGCAAACACGCCTCAAATTTAACGCAAACATCGGCGAGTTCGTTCAAATTTAAACATATTTTACAAAAAAGAAAAAAAACTAGCACGGGCTGCCCCCGCCGTCTCCATCGCCGCTCCTCGCCGTCTACCTCGCCGCTCGCGGCCCGCCTTTGCAGTTCTACATGCCGAGGAGGCGGTAGAACCGCGTGTAGTCGCTGCCGCCGTCGGCGGCTGCGGCGGCGGCGGCGTCCCCGCCTCCGCCGCCGCCGTCCCTGCTGCATCCCTCCCCCGGTTGGCGCGGTGGGTTGGACGGTCCGGGGGCGTCGTCGTCATCGTCACTATCGAGGACCACGATGATGTGCTCGTCCTCGTGCCCACGCTTGCGGGCGGCGATCTCCTCCAGGGCCCGGCGCTGCCGGACCATCTCGTCGTGGAGGTAGTCGTCCCGCGCCCACCGCAGGGCGTCCTCGTCGGAGAAGCCGCGCCGGGCTATCTTCTCGTACTCCGCGGGGAGGCCGGGCTCCGGCTTGGGCTCGACGAGGACGAAGCGGCCGGTGGGGGGGGGGGCGGAGTCGCCGATGCGGACGACGGAGTTGCGGGTGCGCGCGCTGACAGGCGTGTCCTGGGGCTCCGGCTTGACGGGGCGGAGGCAGGGAGAGCCCGACGAGCGGCCGGACGAGGAGGAGGACGATCCGGGCCGCTCCATGCGCCTCGGCGTCCAGGAGATGTACTCGAGGACGGCCTCCAACGTGCGGCCGGGGACGCCCCACCACCGGCGCCGGCCCTCGGAGTTGAGCCTGCCGGAGGGCACGACGCCGTTGGTGGCCTCGAGCTGCTCGGCGTGACGGCGGCGGAAGTACGGCTCCCAGAGCGGGCTGTCGGGAACGTACCGTGGCCCCTCCCTCGCCGCCCGCGGCAGGGACGCGCGTATACGTGCGATCTCCGCATGCTGCACCGCCCCGGTGGGTGGTGGTGGCACCGGCACGCCGCCGGCGCTGATCCTCCAAGCCCCGGGCACCCGCATGTCCGGCGGGACCAGGTACTCGGCCTCGAAAAGGAGGCGAGTCTCGTCCTCGTGAAGATGGCGGCGCCCGAAGCCATTCGCCGTCGCCTGGAAAGCGCTCGGCCATTCTTCCGAACTGGAAACGGCGAGAGGAGGAAGGGGGGAGAAATGGGCGCGTCGGCGGTGGAGTATCTGTGCGTGTCTCCGGCGCGCTGGTGGTCGTCTTATATAGGCGGAGGCGCCGCGTGGTAGGCTTGGCCTGCGCGTTACGCGTGGCGGCCGAGGGGACGCGCGTCGTCCGGCCTTCACTGCGCCGCTCGTGAGACATCAATGGAGGTTGACCGGCGCGGCAGCGCGCGCAGCTTTGTCATTGATTCGCCGCGGGAAATGAGGCGATGAGGACGACGAAGCGGCGAGAAGAGAGTCGAGTCGCTGACGCGGCTGGCCCGCGGCTCTTCGCGCCAAAAAAGATTCGCCCGGCGCCCCCGAGCGACCCTTGGGTCCGCCGGCGCCAATTTCGGACCGAGCCGGCAAAAACTGGGACCTTGGGGGCGCGACTGGGCCGATTTTTTGGCGCCGGCGACCGAAAAATCGCCGGGGGGGCCTTCTTGGGGGGCGCGGCTGGAGATGCTCGAAGACGCTCGTGAAGCCAGCCGATGACACATGTCTAAAATGCTTGTTAGTCGATCCAGGATTGTGTAACTCTAATCATAGAAGAGACATATACCAGTGCTTACAAGATAGCTGCAAAATGCATATCGAAGATATTTTAACTCATGTGGCGTAGTATATATTATATCTTTTGCCATTTTTTAGGCAACTATAAATAATCGGCTCATTTCATTTAAGTGTGGCGCTCAATAACATTTTACTCATGTGACATACTACTGGTCTTCATTTTTGGCTTAGAAATGTGGTATTATTTTTTGTTCCCTCCATTTAAAAATAATTGAAGTTCTAGAATTTTCCTAAGTCAAATTTTACTATGCACTTTTTCTTCAGAAACACAGTTTAGTCACCGACCGAGTTTGTATACAGATATATCAGCATTTACAAAACCAGCTTCACTTCGTTAGATTAGATATTGTAGATCTTTGTGGATTTTTCTACAGGTCGACCTTAGAAATGCTTCGGTAGACCCCCCCTCACAAACCGTATAATGGCAGTATAGTCATTTGACCATAATGTATAGCTATCTTTATATACAAGCTGTATGTATACGTAGACAAACCCATCAGCCTCACACAAACCTGCAATAGGATTCGAACTCCCAACCTTTTGATTTCATTAAACACAGTGTAACCAACTCGGACAACTACCTTGTCATGCAAAGTTACTTCTCTTACCCTTCTTGCCATCTTCTCAGTCGTTTTTCTTTGTTTGGCCATTTTATTTCTTCGGTTTTATTTATTTTTTATTTTCCTTTGTAAAACACGTTCTTGTCCCCGTGTTAACAAAACGAGTCACGAGCGTGACGTTAAACACACACAGTTAACGCAGACATAAAAAATATATAATACAAAAGGTGAACGTGTTTCAGTAAATCAATGAAGGAAAAGTCCGCATGCATGAGATGGATGGATGATCCATTCCACGTTGTCTGTATGCATGACGACATGTTCTCGTCGCATCAGTCGCCATGTCAGTCCTTAGAAAAAAATTAAATTAAACGCAAAACAAATAATGAGCCGTGTTTTAAGGAACGAACGAAAACGTACACCGACTAGTCAGTGTGTGGTTTCAATGTAGATTTTACTAATTTAAATGCTTCGGTCATTTGCAATTTTCATCATTATCAATCAACATTAACATTTTCTTATATCCTAACCTTTCTTGAAATGTGTCAACAATTTTAGAATTTTAAATTGTGTATGAAAACTTTATAAACTTGAACACTTATTCTAGATTTGTTAACAAATTCACAACAATTGATGTTGAAAACAAATTACATGCTCGCAAAATTTGGTGTCATTTTGTGCATGGCAACAAATACGCCATGTTCAACCAGGACCTTTGGGGTCTGCCGGTAGGGCAAGTCTCGAAGCATTTTTTTTCCACCTCCACCAAAGATACCCAATTTTTTTCCACCACAAAGGCAACAACATGGAAAGCATGCATCCCAAGTTTCGTTGTTTTCCGACATTTCACGCATTCTCTAGGGTTTTCTAGGAGAAAAAGAACCCTTAACAGGGGCCGGACGTGACACAACGTGTGTTCGATATCCGAATTCATTCAATTTTTGTGTGGAGGGCTACCATGGGCATGCCCACCCGCTGGCAAAATTTTATGTCAGTTTATGCATGGCACCAAACACACTATGTACAACTTGGACCTTTCGAGTATCCCGTATGGCAAATCTCGAAGCACTTTTTTTTACGTCCAACAAACGGACCTAGATTTTTTTCACACAATGGAAACATAATGGGAAGCACGCATGCCAAGTTTCGTTGGTTTCCAACAATTCATGCATTTTCTAAGGTTTTTAAGGTGAAAAAAACCCTAAAACACAGGTCAGATGTGACGCGTGTTGTCGGTGTACGAATTCGTTCAAATTTTGCGTGTGGAACTGCCAAGGGCATGCCCACATGCTGGCAAAGTTTGATGTCATTTCATGCATGTCAACAAATACACCATGTTCCACTAGTAGAAAAAGGGTCAAATGTGAAGCACATTAGTGCCGGTTTGTAAAAAACCCGGCACTAATGTGATCAATAGTACCGGTTCGTGGCGGCGATCAATAGTACCGGTTCGTGGTGAACCTTTAGTACCGGTTCATAACGAATTTTTTTTCCACACATTTGCATCACCATGGCCAGTGGGCATGCCAACTTTCGTTCATTTCTAGCATTGTATGCATTTTCTACGGGTTTTCCCCGATGAAAACCACTAAAATACAGGGTGGACGTGACGCAACGTGCGTTCGCTGTCCGGATTCGTTCACTTTTTGTGTGGGGGTGGGGGGGGCTGCCATGGGCATGCCCACATCCTGGCAAATTTTGGTGTCATTTTGTGCATGGCAACAAATACACCATGTTCAACCGGGACAATTGGGGTCTGTCGGTAGGCCAAGTCTCGAAGCATGTTTTTTCACCTTCATCAAACGTACCCAAATTGTTTCCACACAATGCATCACCATGGCCATCATGCATGCCAAGTTTCGCTCATTTATGACATTCTATGCATTTTTTACGGGTTCCTCAGTGAAAAAACCCTAAAAAAGAGGCCAGACATGTTGCAACGTGCTCGGCGTTAGAATTCGTTCATTTTTGCGTGGGAGTGGAGCTGATCCGGTGTTGCGTCGGGCCCCAACATCACGTATCCGTCGGTTGTGATGTGCCAATCCTTCGGCAACCGCGCCAACGATGGAGCGAGCAACTGAAGTGGCCCAACTCCGCCTGCGGCAATGACAAAGTCGACGGCCAAGATCAGTTGTCGCCACTATCAGATCCGGAGCAAAGCCATCGAGAAGAGAAGGGGCGACGGTGGAAAACCGAGGCGATGGGGGACTGAGGAGGAGGAGGAGGGGGCGACGCTTGACGGCTAGCCGGCCCCGGCTTTTTATAGACAAGGGCTGCGACGGCAAGAGGTTGGAAGGCGCCGCATCGGTGAAAATGCGGGGCCAGGATGCAGTCGTGATTGTCGTCCGGTCGCATTGAACCATCATGAGTGCCACACAGCACAAATATCACGGCCACGGTACGGACGGAAATTAAAAAAAAATCACGGCTGCCCGCAATGAAAGACAAAACACCTACAATGTGTTGTAATGTGCATGCCGGCCATAATGGCTATCTCACATTTGCTAATGCGCACCTGAGGAAGAGGTCGCTAGTTCGACTCTTCATGGGCCGGTTTTTTCTGACTTTGTCAAAAAACAAATCGAGGCTTGCGGTCACGTAAGAGAACAAGTCCCACCTTCCATCGTGGATGAAAAAAAACGCCTCGCGGCACGGACATAAGAATATGTATACGTAGGTGCGTGCAGGTTACTTTTACTAATACGACCATCATACCCTTACTAACGAAGAGGTATCAGATAATCTGAGCCGCCAATGTGTTTAGGGGGGTCTACCGAAGCAGAAGTGTAGAAAATTTTGGCATAGAAAAATCTTGAAACTTTAGTTACTCCAATTCGGCAGAAAACGGAACGTGTGTGAAAGCCAATTTGTCGTACACGATTTTGATTTGCGATCTGTGTGTCATACCGGGGCACACAGTTCGGCAGAGAGGCACGTACGTGTGCGTGATAACTCACACGAGTCAACATGTCGTATCATTTTGGTACATGCGTCAACACGTTCTAATATTTTAAAGTGTAACTCAAGAATACTCGTACATTTTATTTTTATTACTTTCAGTTGTTCATGTAGCATCTAGTAATTCATTTATTTAACAAAATTACCTCAATAATCGTGTGGTGTATCGTCTAGTTAGTTTTGTTTTTCGCATCTTCAGCAGGGAAACTGTTAATCCATATCAATGAAATTGTACACGCGTGACTTGCCTCCGTATGGATCGAGGACCCGGCCGTTAACATATGCACATATATACATACTGTTACACGTTAATCAGATGTTCATTAATTGAGATGACAGGACCATCTGAACGAAAGCATTTTCGAGACCTATTATCAGCGCACTATGACAATAGTAATTCTGAATCAGAGGCAGGCGAAATGAAACGAAGTCCAGTACCCTTAGCAGTTAGCACCGGCAGGGCGCACAAATGTATACACCGAGTAAAAACAAGTCGACCTCATCTTCGATTCAGAGCTAGCGGGCAGCAATCTCCAGGGTCTTCCGGTGCGGCGCGAACGCCATCGGCCTTTCCATTGATGACGGCGGCGGTGGAGCGAGCGGCGCCTGCCCCGGCCGCCTTGGCGACGGGAACTGCGGCGACGGAGGACGAACCGGCGCACGGCTTCCCCCTCGAGCAACTAGACACATCAACATCATCAACCACCATTCCGTGAGTGTGCACACAACCAAAAGTCCAAAACAATACAGGAGAATTAAGATGAACATGTATGAAGCCGGACGCACGTACCCTGTGCCGCCGTGGAGCATGCCAAGGCACAGCAAATCAGAGCCAGGAGGGCGATGCTGCGGGCGAGGGAAGAAGATGAAGGGGCCATGATCAATGCCCTGTCCCTAGATTCCGCTCTCTTTTGTAGCGACCGTAGGAGAGTACTATCATTGGTAGGCAAGTTCGCTTCTTGTTCTAAGCATGCACGCTGGAGTACGACAGTCAAAGTCATCCCGAGTGGTGTCTGTCGACTCCGTACGTGTCTCCACGTTCGCCATGCATTGCATGTTCACGTTTTTTGATTTGTTTTCCCTAGCGACCGGTCAAAGTCTTCTGATTTGTTTTTTAAGTGCGTGGCCATCAAATTAAAGGAATGTAGGTGAAAACATCACACAACAACACACATTTGATGATTCGAAACTGCCATCCTTGAGGATAGTTTCTCTTATATTAATATAAGAAACAGACTTGTCAGGAGATGCCTTCTTGGGAGGCTTGGGTGTTCGGGGGAGAGTTGCTGTGGGTGATGGGCTCCGCGTGTCAGCTCCAGCAGCGGCAACGGTGTGGCGGCGTTCTATATACCACGTTGACGACAGTGGATCTTTGCGGCATGATGCAGTTGACTCTCGGTGACAGATGCGTTTGGATGGACGAGCGTAGAGCGGTGGCGCCGTTGGGCACTGTGGTGGGGCGGATCCACTATAGGGCATGGGTGTACAGATGTACACCCAAATTTTCTGGCAAAAAATCGTACGTACGGCATATGCATATACTGTATAACAGAAATTGCAGCCTATAGGCCCAATAGGCCCAGTTCAGGAGCAGCCCATTAGCTGGTAGGGTATGTCCTTGACGGCAAACGTGACGCCCCGTGATCACTGGTGGCTTCTACGGATGGCGGGGTTCTCTTTTCTGAAGATGGGTTAGTGGTTTGATGATGGCGGCGCCTTCTAAAACGTGTGCATGTGATATACGCTTTAGGTTCCGATACATTGTACGGATGGATCAAAGACGACAACGGCTGTAGATATGGAGTGGGAGCACTCCTCACTATCGAGGTTGTACGTGTGAGTAGTGGCTTCATGTGACTTGATGTATGTTTTTATTAGACCTTTGTTGAATAATGAACAAAGATGATTATGGGGTTTTAACCTTCTTTAAAAAAAAGACTTAGTGACTTTTGATCTCTACTGGATCGAAGGTACAGTCACTCCTAAAAGAATCCTAAAAGCCAGGTTCACAAGTATAAATGTACATGCGTGTACACAAGTGTCTGCATACTGTGTGTTTCTCAAAAATCGTGTGCACAGTGTCATGTGCATAGCACGACCTTTTATACTTTCTTTGTTTCTTTTTAATTTACATATAAAGTTTGATCGAAGTCAAGCTTTGTCAAGTTTGACTAACTTTATATCAAATAATATCAACATTCACAATATAAAATCAATATTATCAGATGCGTCATGAAATGTATTTTCATACTATATAGTTTTGGTATTGCAAATATTCATAATTTTTTTATATAAATTTGGTCAAACTTTGTATAGTTTGACTTTGACCAAATTTTATACGTGAAGTAAAAAAAATGGAGAGAGTACATATGTACGCTAATATCATTATTTATCGTCTCAATTACTTAGGACCATGATCAATCATACATAGACGAAAATAATATATGAGCAGCATTGTTTCATGCATAATTAAATGGCGTCCCTGACAGCTTGCTGCAGGGTCTTGCGGTGCGGCGCCAGTGCTGACATCTCCGGCATGGGCGGCGGAGGATGGACCGGAGGCATTGGAACTGGAGACGGAGACATCTGGGGACCTGGCACGGGCGGCGGAGGACTCGTTGGCTCATGGCTTCCGTCAAGAGCAACTGCGTGCATATGCATGAGCATGAACCATCAATCCTCACCCCAAACATAAATACGTACTGCATGCTCAATACACGCATGATGTGCCGACGTGGGTTTACTAGCTAGCTAGCTAGTAGTAGTAGTCATTGGGTACCTCTTGCCGCCGCCGAGCATGACAGGGAACACCATATCAGAGCAAGGATCACAACGGACGAAGGAGAAGGAGAAGGAGAAGTGGAACGCTTCATGATGCGTTCTTCTTCCTGTCACAGCTTCTCATGTGTGTTCTCTTTGTGCATGCATGTCTTGTTTTATAGGTAACGCAAATACAGCTGCCTACGCGCACTCTGACTACAGTGACGATTACTGATCTATATTATTGATCTCGGAGACCTATGCATGGTCAAAGTCTTCCCTTGGGTCAACAGGCAGGGCATCTTTGGAAATTTTAGCTTGAGAACAAATAATTGGTGGCGAGTACTGTTGGAAAGATATTCCTCTCTCGTCTTGTATGGACCACGGGGTCAACACTATCGGCTACACCAAGCATGCAGCTTGTCGGCACCACAGAAAAAAAGATAAGAGTTTCTTCGAATTGCTAGCTTATTATACAAGACTTGTTTTTTCAGTCAAATTTCTCACGGCATGTTTTTGCCAGTGTTGCTAATGGTCAAGTGCCTGAAAACAAGTGTTGTGATACGCATGGGCCGGCTGATCTTCTGATAAGATCCGCCTCCTCGGCAACCGCTAGATGTGGCATCATTCAATGATTCAGACACATACTTATCATTCCAACAAAGGCGGTGTTGCAGAACTTTTTGCAACAGAGCTCATGTTGCAGAAAATATTTGCAAGAGAGGTTGTGTTGTATTTTTTTTTCACTTTTTGCAGCATAGATGATGTTGCGAAAATGACTGTTGCAACATGGATAATGTTGCAGAATGCAATAAAGATGTTGTTGCGGCGGAGGACGCAGCCAAAGTGTCCCACAGAAAACACGTTGAGTACGAAGGAGGCAGCCAACGTGTCGCATGAGATCCGGATACTGCAACACCCTAGTTGTAGCGGCGGAGGAGATTGCAAGAGTCCACACACTATGTAAATAGATTGTTACCCGAACCATCCGATTAAATCATATCTGACGGCCACGGAGGCGGGGGACACATGTGTCGTTATAGGCAGGGTGATAGTAAGCGTTTCCCTCAAAGCAAGTACTGTTTGAGTCAGATTTTTTTTCAAGCCATTAGCAACCTATGTAAAAAGGCTTGGTTTGTTCCAGCTGTTATTTTGTTGTTTGAACATATAGTATAACATGGAAGTACATATATGCGAGTTACATCACTATATCATTGTTTTTGCATATTGTGGATCAAGTTATATGCATTTTGTCACTATTTCATTTAAATTCATTTTTTTCATTTTCTTTCTTCATTCAGGGTAATAGCAAGGTGCTAAGTTCACACTTCAGAATAACATTTTATATTTTGTATGCTTTTGTTTTTCATTTTTTTTACCCCAAACAAGGGCATGACAAAGAAAACTACATAATATATGCCTGTTTTTCATATTATGAAACGGTGCAAGTTCTGTGAAATTTGTATGCGTATTTTCATCATGATTTGCTTGAAGTTTATTTTTCATTTTATTTTTTCTTTCAGGTAACACCAATGGCCTTGATTCATTCTCCTTAGAAAAAATAGTTTTGTTCTTGTTCTTGCTTTATTATGTCTTAGCTTTTGCAGACATTTATTCTTTTTTTGGCCTCTGGGTTTTCTTATATATTTGTGCGGGTAACGGTGTGTTTAATGTCGTAATCTTGTAACACTAGTTAATTTTTCTTCAGGAACATAAAATGGAACTCGTATTCAAAAAAATATTTACTTAAATTATAAATACAAATTATTAACGTCGCACTAGCTTACACTTGTTCTTGTACGGGACAAAATAGTGCAAGTTTTTTCTGATTCAATCATAACTTTTCAATTTAGTTTAATTCCTGCATATAAGAAAAGGGTTTGAGAATAATATTCAAGATTGTTCATGTTATGCTTAGCTGTGTAATATTAATTTCTTTCTTTAAATTATGTTTGTTTAGGGTTAAGCCACTCCCATAATCCATTCTCACATAGAAAGAAGTTTGTTATTCTTTATTTTTGTCTTTGTTCATCCTTCTCTTAGGTAAAATCACTTGTAGATTTATTTTCTACTTTCACTGTATTTTGTTATGTTTCTTTCTATTTTTTTGCATTGGTTTTTCCGGGTAACTCTACTCCGTCATTCTTTCTTCCATAGATTGGAATTTAAATTTTGTTTTTTATTCTTCATTTATTGATTGAACTTTATTCTTCTTCCTTTTTTTTTCCTTTTTTGCTCTTTTTGTTTTTTGACATGTTGTAAGGCAATTATTATTCAATGTGAAAACTAGATATAAGATAAAATTATAAACACTCAAGTTTTGTGAAACCTATGTGCACATCATACTGTTGTGTGAAAGTTGCTTTACTTATATCCATATTTTTGCATATTAAGGAACAATGCAATTTTTGTACTGATTGTTTGCCAATTTGTGTCATCATTTATTTTATTTATTTTTAGGGTGATACCAATGCCCTTAATTCATTCTTCCTTAGAAAAATGTTTCTTTTAGTTTTGTATTTTGTATCTGTTTTCTGAGTGTTTCTGACTTTGAAAGAGCATGCACATGGGACCCATCCATGCATGACATTCTGAGGAAATGGTATGGGAGAGTTGTCAAAATGGTGGATCTTTTTCTTCCTCCAAATTCATGCATGGTAGATTGGGATATAAGCAACCGACATGATTGTAAATCGACATGTTCTTGATCTTAGTTCAATAATAAAGCATATTGATCTTCGCCAGGTGAAGGCTTTCATGTTTGCTTCACTCGGCAAAGGGCTCTTGAAAAACAAACATCTACCGTGTGTCCGACTAAATTATACACGGGAAGATGTATACACAATTCGAGTATAGTGCACGGACAAGTCAATCACACACTTGTTATCCTATATGACTGATAGCTTACTCATACAAACATAACAAGTTAACAACGTAGCTTTATTCATAACTTTCACAACAAATAATTAATATTGCAACTTCAGAGTACTTAATCATCTGGATTTTATTTATCACTGTATACACTCTGATTTTCGGTCTGTTTTTATGCGTGAGGGGACTTAGCAGCCACCTGCATGGTCTTACGGTGTGCATAAGTGGCGGCGGCGGCCGGGGGCTCAAAGCCTGGCTGCCTTGGCGGCCCGTACCAAGGAGACGGAGTGTTGGCCCAGTCCCGACGTCGAGTACTTTCCGACGACGGTGATACAACCGACGACAGACGACGACGAAGCAACACAAGCTAGCTTCGTCCGATCAATCCACCCAGCGCAATACAAAGCTAGCCTCCAACTAGCAAAGCAGGTGCGCCTGATTGATCTACCGCTGGCCGAAGCATATTCCACACGCGCGTACAAAGCCTAATCTACTTGATCGATTATGGCTGGACGTAGTACACACACGCACGGGAAACGCTGGTTGCCAAAGGCTCGTATCGAGCCTTGAGTTTATTCCTTCAACTCACGGTCTGGTTTAAGGGGGCTGGGTACATGTATATATATAAGCAGTACAAACCTAGCTACTAGAGCACTACGACTCGGCTGCTAATTCAAGTCCTACTCGGACAATACATGTAGACACACTTGGACACACGTACCAACATTGGAAGGCATTGTCGTGTTTAACTCCAACAATCACCCCCCTAAACACGACGCCGTTATGTTACAGTTCCGACGCCGATTCTTCTTGTCATCTCCAAGAAATTCTCTCGATCCAAAGCCTTGGTCAGCATGTCCGCCCGCTGATCTTCAGTGCAATCGTAGTTGACCTTCATCTTACCTTCTTCCACGCAGTCCTTTATATAGTGATACATCGTATCAATGTGCTTGCTCCTATGACGCCGCACTGGATCCTCGCGTAGAAATGTTGTAGACTCACTGTCAACATTGAGCACCACTTCTTTCGGATCTCGTTCCATGAGATCACCGTGTAGCCTCCCTAGCCACACACTTTGACACGCCGCAGCGGCCGCTGCAATATACTCTATTGCATCAACGGCAGTTACTTTACTCTTCTTGCTTAGCTCAAGACGAGGTTTCATTGAAGCGTCATTTGGATTGCAACCTTTCATGCCATAGCTTTCAAGTATCTTCCTTGCGTATGCCTCCTGGCATAATGTGACCCCCTCCGTCTTTTGATGTACCTCTATCCCGGGGTAGTAGCTCAAAAGACCTAAATCATCCATCTTAAAAAGCTCTTTCATCTGTAGCTTAAACTTTGCAATCACCTCTTCATCTGCTCCAGTTATCAATAGGTCGTCGACGTAGATGCCAACTAGTAGACGATCCTTTCCTTCACCTCTCTTGTACATTGCATGCTCTAGTGGGGCTTTCTCAAATCCAAGAGAAATCATTGTCCGATCAAGTTTGATGTTCCACTCCCGAGGTCCTTGCCATAGCCCATACAAGATTTTGTGAAACTTCAGTACCCTGTGCTCTTCTCCCTCTTCGATGACACCCGGTGGTTGATTCACATACACATCTCCTTCTATCTTGCCCTTCAAAAACACGGAGTTTACATCCATGTGATGTACCTTCCATGATTCCTGAGCCGCGAGAGCGATGAGTAATCTCACCGACTCCATCTTTGCAATGGGAACGAACACTTCTTCGAAGTCCACACTTTCCTCTTGCACGTACTCTTTGGCTACTAGCCTCGCTTTGTGCTTCATGCACCCTTCAACATCTTTCTTGACCTTAAATTCCCACTTGAGTTTTATAGCTTTTTCATTGTTGGGAAGATCCACAAGCTCCCATGCATTGTTGTCGTGGATCAACCTCAACCCCTCTTCCATAGCCTGACGCCAATACTCCTTCATATTTGCGTCGTCGAATTTTGTCGGTTCATCGGCACTTGATAGACACTGCCATCCACTCCCGTTCACCTTTTCCGGGTCAATTGTCCGAAGAGACTTCTCCGGATGTATGTCGAACACCGGTCGTAGCAGTACGGGTGTAGGTTTTAGTGCCTTTTCCTCCATTAGCATAGTTGACGAGGAGTTTTCTGCTGCACGCGTTTCTTTTGGCGAAGCAAAAAATTCATTCGTAACACATGGACTGCATCCTCCATGTTCTGGCCGTTCTAGCATGGTCCTTTGGTTGGGTTGGCCTAGCCCACCACGTGAGCCAGCCAACGTTTCTTCTGCGCTCCTCTCGCTACTGAACTCTAGACTTTGAAGCCCAGCGCTTGGACTACTGCTGTTAGGCCTGCACTCTGCGCTATTTGATGGACCTTCAGCTGATGGCGCCCCAGCCACCTCTGTCTGGCTGCTTACTGGCCAGCCTCCTACCAAGTTCGAATTGTACGCACTTGCATTACTAGGCGCAGCTCTCCAAGATTCGTTCACCAGGAGACCAAGTGCTCCTGTTCTTTCGGCGCCTCGACTGCCTTTTTCCGCTGGCTTGACAGTCGCGACAACCACGTCTTGGTCTTCTTTCGACGCACGTGCATCCATCTTCGTGTCTATAACTTTGACACGAGTTTCAGAATCCTTCAGTCGATCAGGACACTGACTGCTTCTCCATGGTTGTGCACAGGCAGCTTTTGCCGCATCTACTCCAGCAAAGTTAGCACTTACGTCCGTAGCATAGACATAAATTTCAGAATCACCTCCCGCATCTGTAGCATCGACACGAGCTTCCAAACCATGAAGATGATGGCAAACTTTTTCTTCCGCAAGCTCGACAATTTCTTTAGTCAACGCTTGAGAGTCTCGATCCTCCTCGTCCACCAGCTTACACATCAACATCATGTCACCATCATCTCCTTGCTGGGCAATGAGCGCCTTCTGCTTTGGTGCTTCCTCGCAGTCAGCCTTGAAGTGGCCAAGGAGGCCACAGTTATAACACCTCACTTTCCTGATGTCAAACTTTCTCCTCGGTGGTGGTGCAGCCTCATCGTCTGAGTCGTCTTCCGATTCGGCGAAGTTCTTTCTCGCCGAACGCTGCTTCCCTTTCTTCTTGCTGCTGCTCCTGGATCCGCCTTGCTTTTCTAGGGTGTCCCACTGCGCCTTCGTGAGCATCACAAGCTCGTCGTTCCTCCCGTCCCCAAGACTGTACCGCATACGCTCATCATGAGCCTTGTACCGTCCGACAAGATCGTCGATGGAGAGAGTCGCGAGATAGACGCACTGCTCGATCGCCGTGACAATTTGCAGGTACCGGGGAGGGGCCGCGCGCAAGAACCGCCGGACAACCGAGGCCTCCGTGAGGTTCTCTCCAAGCGCGCGAATCCGATTGACGAGAGTAGCCACCCGTGAAGCGAACCCATCCACGGACTCATCATCGCCCATGACCAAAGTCTCGTAGTTCCTTAGGAGAGTTTGGAGATTGGCTTGCTTGACGCGGGTGTGTCCCTCGAACATGAGTTTCAGCGTATCCCACACCTCCTTCGCCGTTACTTTGGCGATCAGGTGCTGGAGGACATCCATCGCATCACCGAATAAATCGCCGACGCCGCCTGCCGATCCTTACGGTGCTCGGCTCCCTCCTTCTTGAACGCGTCGCCTCCGGGATCCACCGCGTCCCATAGCTCGTTGGCGCGGAGACCACACTCTATGAGGGCCTTCCAGACCCCGAAGTTCTCGCGATCAAATCGTGGGTACGACGAACTCGCCGGAGCAGCAAATACTTTAGCCACACCGGAGTACTACGCCAGCTGCTTGTTCTTCTCGTCGTCCGCCATGATCCTCCGTTACTAGAAGATCAACCTTGCTCTGATACCAATTGTTGGCCCAGTCCCGACGCCGAGTACTTTCCGACGACGGTGATACAACCGACGACAGACGACGACGAAGCAACACAAGCTAGCTTCGTCCGATCAATCCACCCAGCGCAATACAAAGCTAGCCTCCAACTAGCAAAGCAGGTGCGCCTGATTGATCTACCGCTGGCCGAAGCAAATTCCACACGCGTGTACAAAGCCTAATCTACTTGATCGATTATGGCTGGACGTAGTACACACACGCACGGGAAACGCTCGGTTGCCAAAGGCTCGTATCGAGCCTTGAGTTTATTCCTTCAACTCACGGTCTGGTTTACAGGGGGCTGGGTACATGTATATATATAAGCAGTACAAACCTAGCTACTAGAGCACTACGACTCGGCTGCTAATTCAAGTCCTACTCGGACAATACATGTAGACACACCTGGACACACGTACCAACATTGGAAGGCATTGTCGTGTTTAACTCCAACACGGAGGTCCAATGATTTGCTTACGGATTCCGTCCAGAACAGCTACAAAGATGATAATGGTCAATCGTCATTCCGGCTGCATTATCTTAGAAAATTCCCTTACAAAAATGGCATGCACACAATTCTTTACGTACCCTCTTGGACCGCTGCTAAGCATGGCGATGGCATGGACCAGCTGTGAAGGATAACTAGGAACGCCATAGCGAATGCGAGGGAAGAAGAACAGTGCATGATCATCTGGCTGGTTTCTCAATGCGTACGTTGTTCACTTCGTGGGCCATATGTTAAATAGGGAACGGTACTAGTAGTAGTGGTACTAGACTACACCGGGGATGGCTACGAACTTGCGCTCTCTTCTTGGTCATGGAGACTTGACCGTGCAGATATGAATGCTTGCTCTAGTTCATGGTCAAAATCTGCCGTGTGGAAAACAGCTTGAGGACAAGAAATTTTTGGCAAAGTAGTCGTGGAAAGATCTTGTTGTTTCGTCTTGTATAGACTAGACCTACGAAGCCAAGAGTCTCCCAGTCGGCAGCTTGCCGCAGCAGGTAAGCCGGCAAAATCAGAAGTCGGGTTCTCAAAAAAAAGAAAATCAGAAGTCCGGTGCCAAACTCTAAAATAGGGCCTGCTTCAGTACAAACGTACAACTATAATAATGTATAGGCCATAATATACCTTATACTCCCTCCGATCCAAATTAATTGGCGTAGGGAGTACTAGATTTTGGGCATGGCTTTGCGGCATGCCACACAACCTTTGCATGTTAAATCATTATGTGAATCGTCTATAAATTCATTCCTATTAGACTGAAAGAAACCGTACAGAAAACCAAATGAAAACCATATTGTACACCTTAGAAGGGAAAAAGAATATACATAGAAATAATATGTCTCACATCAGCTTCACATTTTGTTAACGGCTACTTATACTAGTTGGAAACAGTTGGCTCTAAGACGATGTTATGCAGATTCATCTCAGAAGATTGTGCTCTGATCCATCCAGGTTCTGTAGGAACTGAACATGTAAATAGTTGAAATTCACAGTGTAGCATCATAGTTATTATAGTGTTTTTGTTTAGAAAAATCATAACCATAAAATTGAATAAAGGGATCACTTGGAAAACAAATATGTGACAAGATCACAATATTCGGAATAAGAAATTTTACGACTGTGCTAGCAAGTGCTTCCTGTTTTGTTACGAGGCACATACCTTAAGTGGTTCTCCTTCTGAGTTATAACATATATAGGGAACGTTAGTGGTAATGTACTACACTGGGGATGGTTACGCTCTTTTCTTTGTCTTGGAGACTCAACCATCTAGATATACTCTAATTTATGGTCAAAGTCTGCCATCGGTATCTGTCAACAAGGGCACCTTTGAAAATTCAGCTTGATGACATTTAATAAGTGACAAAAGGAGTCATGGAAATCTGGCCCTCTTTTCTCTTGTATAGACCAACTAAGTCAAGAGTCCCCTAGCCATAGTCATGAAGCAGAGGTTCCTCCTATCAAAAATCTAGCAGTCTTTGCTTTTTGAATTTTGTGGGTAGGCAATACAGACATTATTAAGGTTTTCTTTCACCAGACGATGGAAGAAATAAAAGGATTGCCCTCGAACTAGTGAATGCAAAAGCACAATTTTCACACCCTGTCACTAGTAGAAAAAGGGTCATCTGTCCCGGTTGGTAAGGGCCTTTTGTCCCGGTTTTTGAACCGGAACTAAAGGGTCGTTACTAATGCCCTAGCCCTTTAGTCCCGGTTCTTACACGAACCGGGACAGATGGGCCTCCACGTGGCCGGTGCGCCGAGCCCAGGTAGGACGGCCTTTGGTCCCGGTTGGTGGCACCAACCGGGACCAATAGGCATCCACGCGTCAGCATTTTAGGGGCTGGGGGTTTTGTTTTTTTTTTTGAAGGGGGGGTGGGGGTTTTGGAGGGTTAATTTAGGTGTTCCATATATTGTGTTAGCTAGCTAATTAATAGAGAGAAATGTCCTCTCTTATGTCCGTGCTTGGTCGACGCTACGTACTATATACGTATAGAGAGGACTAGACACGCTAGCTAGTAAGCAAATGAAGGAAACAGAAGATAGTCATGAACATATGCATACGGAGAGAAGTGATATCGACCACCTCTCCTTCTCCGAGAGATTGGTCGAACAACAAGTTCTCGTATATCTATCCGACACTACCGGCTACATATATACAATAATTATCTCTTACAATATAATCTCCTAATTATATATGAACACAGGGTCCACATAGTATTCTGCGTCTTCAGCGATCACGTGGTCAAGGAAGAATGCCGTTAATTCCTCTTGAATTGCTCGCATACGATCTGGTGGTAGGAGTTCATTCCGCATCCGAAAGATCCAATTTGAACAAGGGGATCAATACACACACACACACACACACACACACACACACACACACACACACACACACACACACACACACACACACACACACACACATATATATATATATATATATATATATATATATGAATAAATGAAACTCAACACAAATGATGGTAATAAAATAAAATTCTGAATATTATTGCTTACGCACTTCATATTGTTCGTCAGAGTACCCCCGTTCACAGGTCGTGTGGCGGATGGACTCGCAAACGTAGTATCCACAGAAATCATTCCCTTGTTCCTGCCACAACCACTTTACAAGAAATAGAGGTCAATCAAACTGATAAGCAAGCATGCCAAATGGTATTGATGAAACTAGCGCTTGAATCACTAGGAGATGCGCGGAACATGCTACTATAGTATTTACTTTCGGGTGTCTAAATTGCAGCTTCTTCGGCAGTCCCGGAGCATTTTTGGTGAATTTTCTCCAAACCCTGACAGACAAAGAAAACAATTACTTGATATCAGGAAATGAACAAAGTTGCTGATATGGTGGATAATGATCGATTTAACTTACTTCTCGAGCATTTGAGTCATGTATGCATAGCCCTGGGGATCTTTTCGTCTCTAAGACGGTTACTAGTCCCTGCTCAAGCTTAATCTCTAGGGGAATATAGTGGAACCTGCGCACGCATGCATAACTCATCAATTACATTACTATAACCTGGACTAATAAGGGAAACCGAATATGCACAAGACAGTAACACTCACTTGAAGTTTTCATTTATTACCAACGATAGTAGCAAGTTGGTCTCGGTATCTTCGGCATGATATTTAACCTCAGTTGCATCTATGAGATTTGTGTTAATGAACCCAATATCATCGATTTGTCTTTTCTTCAATTCGGCGATCTTCAATCTGCATAATATGGTGAGGATAATTATAAATACATGCAATGAAAGAGCTGACCTATATAGAGAGACTTAATGACAGAAGTAGTACTACTTACAGACAATAGCAAGTGACCGTTGCTTTATCGAGGGCCTCTTGATTGAAAAACTGAAAGAACTCCTCAAATGGAACATTCAACAGTTCAATTCCAACGAGATCATGCTCCTCTCTAACTCTTAGCGTCAAAGTATTCCTCTCCCAGACTCTCTGTAGGTTTTCATGTACCAATCATGGAATCTTCGCATCATCGTTGTTAGAGATCTTTCATCTTTGACGAGAGGCTTCCCGTACTCATATCTGTGTTCCCCCACCTCCAAGAAATCATAATGTACATCGTCGGGCAGGTAATCTCCAAGATTGCTATAACCGGGCACCATCCTCGGATCATTAGCGACGATGTTGCTAGACACCTTGAGCAGGGGGCACGATTGGTTTGCTTGTTCGCCGAGCTGGGCAATTTTTTTTCCCATCTCGTCGTTCTTTTATCCTTTGATCACTCACAGTACTTCCCGGCCGCTCCGCTTCGACAAATGTCTTTGCAATAATGCGCTTATAGTTGCCTTTCGGTGGAGACTTTGGTGGCTTTGTCAGGGCAGCCAGAGTGCGCTTCGCTTTCACCGGATCTACCTTCTCCTCCGGAGGTGGATGTTTCTTTGCTTTCACCCCTTGAAAGAAGTTCGTCACTTCGGCTCGTGCGATCTTCGCGTTCTCCTCCGGGGTCCTCTCGTATGGTAACTTCTCTGGAGTCTTCAGAGAAGGACCGAATCTGTATTGCCTCCCGCCTCTGGCTGTACTGCTAGACGCCGGCAGAGCAGACAGAGCGGCTGCGGCTGTCTTCTTTCCTTTCTTACGAGGCGAAGGAGAAGGATAACGACGCGCCGGAGAAGCCGGAGCGGCGGCGGGTCTCTTCCGCCCTTGCTGACAAGGCGGAGAAGGAGGAGGCTGGCTGCTCGGGTGCGCCGGCGCAGGCGGAGAAGGAGGCGGAGTGCCGCCACGCGCCGGAGAAGGAGGCTGAGTGCCCTGATCACTCGCCGGAGGAGGCGGCGGAGGAGGAGGCGGAGTGCCCTTACTCGCCGGAGAAGGAGGAGGAGGAGGAGGCATCCAGTTCGGAAGGTTGATGAGCTCCTTCCGCCATAGGCATGGAGTCTTCAGAGCAGAACCCACTACTAGAAAAAGGCCTACTAATGGCGCACCAGTTTTGCCTACTAATGGCGCATCACTGGTGCGCCATTACTAGCACGCCATTAGTAATTTTTACTAATGGCACACCACTGGTGCGCCATTAGTATAGGCCACGGTGCGCCATTAGTATTTTTGAATTTTGAAGGCGGGAAAATAGTAGTGGCGCACCGTCTAACCCCCACCGTGCGCCATTGCTATTTTTGAATTTTGAATTTGGATCTGGATCGTGATTTTTTTGCCCATTTTTTGCTAGTTTTTTTTGCTCGTTTTTTGGCACGATATTATTTCAAATTTTGTTCCTGTTTTTGGATCTTGTACGTTCTTTTGCCGTGTTCTTTTGCCGGAGAGGAGTTCGCCGGAGAGGAGGAGGAGGAGGTCACCGGAGAGGCGCTCGCCTACATCGCCGGAGAGGAGGAGGAGGTCGCCGGAGAGGAGTTCACCGAAGCATCGGAGAGGAGGAAGGAGAAACCATGAGGGAATGGGAGGAGAGGAGGGAGGAGGAGCTCACCGGAGAGGAGGGAGGAGAAACCGTGAGGGGAGGGGAGGGGAGGGGAGGGGAGGAGAGGAGGGAGGAGGAGGTTCCCGGAGAGGAGGAGGTCACCGGAGAGGAGGAGGAGGTCGCCGGAGAGGAGAAGGAGGTCGCCGGAGAGGAGGAGGTAGTATGATGGAGGATAGAAGGGAAGATGGAGTGGAGGAGAGGAGGAGATGGAGTGGAGGAGAGGAGAGGAGGAGATGGAGTGGAGGAGAGATGGAGATGGAGTGGAGGAGAGGTGGAGTGGAGGAGGTGCGCCCAGCCATATATACGACATAATAATGGCGCACCGTGGCCAGGTGCGCCATTACTAACTTTTTCTATTTTTTTGATTTATTTTGAATTTTGAAGGCGGGAAGATACTAATGGCGCACCGTGGCCAGGTGTGCCATTAGTAACTCTTTTTTTATTTTATTTTTGACTTATTTTGAATTTTGAAGGCGGGAAGATACTAATGGCGCACCATGGGCAGGTGCGCCATTAGTAAGTTTGAATTTTTTTGAATTTTTTTGCCTCTCGAGATCTTAAAAGCCCTATATCTTTTTTTCTGTTAGGTTTTTGAGGATTTTGAAAATGTTTAACGGGGTTCCCCAGTTAAATTCGGATGTAACTTTTCGAGTAGATGATTTTTCATATAAAAAACTTTTTCATCCGAGTTAGTATGCAAAAGTTATGCCCAATTTTACAAATTCTCGAGAGATTTTGCAAATGAAGTCGAAATTCATATTTGCAAATTTTCCCAACAACTAGACCACATATCACATGGGAAACTTATTTTCTTTTATTTTTTTGACATTTTCATCATTTTCTTTTATTTTTTTTAAAACTGAAAAGGCGATCCTGGGGGTGCATTCTGTGAAAGTGGTGGCAAAATTACTAATAGCGCATCGTGGCATGGTGCGCCATTACTAGTTCAACTAGTAATGGCGCACCGTGGCATGGTGCGCCATTACTAGTTCAACTAGTAATGGTGCACCACTCCCACGGTGCGCCATTAATAGTTTTGAAAAAAAATTAAAAAAAATATTTTTTTAACTAATGGCGCACCGTGGATGTGGTGCGCCATTACTAGTTCCATTAGTAGTTTTGAAAAAATTTGAAAAAAAATTATTGACTAATGGCGCACCGCGGATGTGGTGCGCCATTAGTATTTGGACACTAATGACGTACCAACACATGGTGCGCCATTAGTATATAGTAATGGTGCACCACATGTCTGGTGCGCCATTAGTGTCAATTCCATCTATAGCCCTTTTCCTAGTAGTGACCCAGCCGAGTCTCCCCTTCGCCGGTAGGGTGGTCAAGCTGGAGGTCCTCAAATCCCTCCGTTATTTCATCCATCGTCACCCTAGCATATCCTTCTGGAATCGGACGACAGTGAAAAGTTGCGCCGGGTTTAGGAGGTCGAACAGAGCCGACAGCCGCCTTGACTTTGAAGTTCCGCCATTGCGTCATAAGGTGGCAATGTTGAGACTCCGTGATAGCATCCACGGGGTAGCTAGCAGGAGCCGTCAAGACATGCTCCGGCTGAAGTAGCTCGGTGGAAGCCCCGCTACTTCTCCGCTGAGATGGCGGGGTAGCTTCGGGGGTAGTTTCGGCAGGTCGCTTGCTGCGAGCTACTTCTCGTGCAGCGTCTAAATTTGGGTCTGCTCCACTTTTTTCCTCCTCTCCTGGCATTTGTAACCGCCTGCGTCCGGAAAACCAGCCTTCCACGGAACGGAGCCTGGCATGCCTCGTGTCCGTCCAGGGTGTTCAGGATTCCCGACGGCCATTGTGAGCTCGTCGTTCTCTCTGTCTGGAACGAACGCCCCTTGCTGCGCTGCATCGATATAGTGCTGAAGCCTCTTGACTGGTATTCTCATTTGCTCGTCCGTCCAAACGCACTTCCCTGATAATAAATGAAAACAAAGATGAGAAAAATAGGCTAGTTTCTTATCAAAGAAATGGAATCATGTTGTTCATAAATCTTCTTCTGGCTATGTCATTCAAATTTGTTTCGGCGCATTGGTGGTACAATACTTATCATGCTTTTTATAGGGCTAATTTTCCCTTGCCGATATGTTTCCTTGTGTGCTGACTCGAAGGGAGGGCGCTTGGTAAGCGGTTGCGGGATCCCCGTGGTAGAGTTAATTGAATATTTTTGAGTCAATTACATTGGTGGTGCTACAACTTGGCGTAAACGATCACTTTGGTGTTAGAAGTTGTGGTGTTGAAGTGGTGCAAAAACTTGACATTAACGTGCAAATACGGTGCTATCTCGTTTATGTACGGAGTAGGTGCTGAGTAGGCGCATGGGGCCCGCTGTCAGCCACTCTACCACAGAGATGGGGCATCTGACCTGATTTTTTTAAAAAAATCCCTGTTGACTGGGAAGATTTTGTCACCTCTATGAGAAGTGAGTCCCGCATGTCACCTGAGACAGAAAACTAAATGCCAGAAGTGGCCAGTGGGGATCGAATACACAACATCATCCACACAAACGAGATCGCAAACCACTGCACCTATTAAATTTTCTTCGGCCAGTACGGGTAAAAACGTCATATGTATTTTTAATCGCAGCGCAAGCGGAGGTTAAACGGGCTGCAGATCTTGCGGCTTCTTCTGCAGTTGCTGTTAGTTTATTTATTTTTCTGTAGAAAGTATCAAAATTATAAGTGTTTTAAAAAATCTAAATTATAATCTCAGTAATAAACATAACAAACGAATATTTGTGTTTATAAATATAGTACATGCAAACAGAATAAATTATTTTATAAAATTGTTCACATATTATTTAAAAAATACTATGAATTATAACAATGTCTGCATAATTTAGAATTTAAAAAGTTAAATTACAATTCATAAAATTATTTTAGGTGTACAACATTTCAATAATTATAAGCACGTTTGTATAGTTCAATGTTTTTATAACTAAAAATAATGATCATTTATAATTTAAACTGCTCATATGAATATTCATTTTCTATAATTTAAATATAAGTTGTGACTGTATAATATTTATGTATTCATTAAATGTTTTAATTTTATTAAATGTCCGTATTAACTAAATATTTTTTATATCATGCCAGGATGTACATTTAAATGTTGTTATTTACTAATAATCATTTTCATGTATAATATTTGTATCACACAAATGTTTGAACATATTTTTTATTAATTATGTTTTACAAATAAATTTTAAAAAGGAACAGGTGTAGAATGGCCGCACTATCTGCAGCCCATAAAAGCTCCTCGTGCTTCCAGTTTAGTACATATAGCTTTCTTATCCGAATTAAACAAGAGATCTTGTTGGCGTACTGGTTAGCCATGTTGTGGCTTCTTGTCGGACATGGCTTGAGTCCAGCCGGCCTCACTTTTGATTAATTTTCACTCGTGTCTGATAGGTGGGACCCACTCCTCATAGAGGTGAAAAAATGCCACTCTCCCATGTCAACAGGGGCTTTTGTGATAATATATATATTTCAAGGGTGTTTTCCAAAAAATCAGGCCACACACCCCTCTCTCTGGTGCAGTGGCTGACAGCTGGCCACATGCGCCTAGTCAGCACCTACTCCGTACATAAACGAGACAAGCACCACATTTGCACGTTAATGCTAAGTTTTTGCACAATTTCAATGTACACCACAACTTCTAGCACCAAAGTGACCGTTTACACCAAGTTGTAGCACTACCAGTGTAATCGACTCAATATTTTTCATGCTGACCTGAAAGGGTGAAAAACTTGAGCTCTGACGATGCGTTTGGTTCAATTGTTTCGTTGGTGAGGATTTGTTTTTGTTTTGCTATATTTATCTCTCGGCGAGGAACGCTGGAAACAACCTGCTGCAGGGTCTTGCGGTGCGGCGCAAGCGCCGTTGTCGCCATAGGCGGTGGTGGCGACGCAATCTCGGCCGGAGCCTCCACCGGGTTCTGGTTCCCTGGCAGTGGCGACGGCGGAGTCCTTGGCTCACGGCGTCCGTCCGGAACAACTGCATGTATCATCAATCATCATCCTAATCAGGCAACTGAGCAGTGAGTAGTAGTTAATTAGTTACCTGGGGCCGCGGCCGAGCATGCTAACCAACAGCAGATGAGAGCCAGGAGGGCAACACCACGTGCCATGGAAGAAGAAGAAGAAGAGCGCTCCATGATCCTCCCTAGCTGCATCGTACAACGTTATTCCTAGCCTTGTACTCCCTCCGTTCTAAATTACTCGTTCTGATTTTAGTTTAAATTTAAACTAAAACCACGAAGAGTAATTTGGAACGGAGGGAGTATATTATAGGGGACGGTCTTGGAGACTCTGGTTAATGGTCAAAGTCTGCCGTCCGTCAACCTTGCAAAGTTCCGTTGGCTTGAGAACAGCGTGAGTGGCCCATATATATGGAAAAATCTTGCTCTTTCGTCTTTTATCTATTGACCTGGGAAGTCAAGCATCAAGTCATGCAGCGTGCATGAGCCGTCGACGCGTAGTTCGGCACCGCAGCATCATTTTCAGCTGGCGGGCCACCAATTGGTCCATCGGTCACGGCAGAGCCGAAGTGAAAAAGAAATGACATTAATTGGGAGAGAACTTAGTCCCCTAAGGCTGGTCACAATGGGCAAGAACATAAGCTAGGAACTTCACGTTTTCCTAGATTATGTTACTACCTCCACAGTGGGTAGGAACATCTATGTAGTGTCATGCAATCATGTATTTATTAGGTTATAGACTCATTGCTTTTTGGAGTGTGTGATGTTCCGGTAACTTAGATAGTTACCACAAGCACCTCTCTCTTCATTAAATATGTGCCACATAAGCAAAGTTGCATTGAAGTGTGTGATGTTACTCCTAAGTTCCTCCGCATTGTGACCAGCCTAATAGCAGTGCTGGATTTGTCATACTATAACAGAAACAGGTTCCAGTGCTGGATTGGCACACATGTGTTCCACCATCTCCTCATTGGGAAGAAGAACTGTAATAAGAACCAAAAAAAGCGATGAACATCCTTAATCGGGAAACCAATGTAATACTAATTAATTGGCTCGGTCTAGTGGTATCCCCTTCTGTGAGAGGTCGATATTTCGTCGCACTAAGCCAGAAATAAGAATTAACATACACTAGCAAAAGAGCCCGCGCGTTGCAATGGGAGAGAAAATATAACACACACTCTTAACTCAACAACCATCACTTAAGACCACAATAGGTCCATCTCCTTTATTTTTGCGGGGCATCATATTTGTGTTGCCGCTTATCCTCCTTCTCACCCTCACCGGTGATGGCCTCGGTGTTCACACAAAACAATAAAAAACGTGTGTTGAATATGGTTAGTCCTAAGGCGTCTCTCTCTCTCTCTCTCTCTCTCTCTCTCTCTCTCCCTCTCTCTCTCTCTCTCTCTCTCTCTCTCTCTCGCTTTGTTTCACTCTCGCGATGAAAAATCTGTTGTTTTCCCTTGCGATATTTTTCAGAGGTATGCATGTATAGTTATCGATGTTTTCTTTTCCGTATATGGTTATAGTGGGGTGTTTATTTGGAATCCGGATCGTTGCCGGTATGAAAAAACGGATCTTGGGCTATAAATTATAAGTTTGCTTCCATAACAATATTTTAAAAATATTTAACAGGTAAAATTAACATCATATTTAGATTCCACGCATTTTTCTAATAAAATTTCATATATAATATGTTAAAATCGGAGTTACGGTTTAAAAGATATAGATAATTTAGAAAATCAATATTTTTGACTCAAATATATTCCAAAATAATATTTGAAAATACTTAACAGGTAAAAATAATCTCATATTCATATTCTACATATTTTATAATCAAATTTCATATATAGCATGTTCAAATCGGAGTTACGGTTTAAAAGATATGGATGATTTTAAAAAGCATTTGTTTGACTTAAATATGATCCATGGATGAATTACCTAAAACATCAGGGGGGTTTCGAAAAGTGTAAAATAATGGTTCTGGTGTGACTTAAATCTGGACAGCGGGTTGATTTCAAGAAAAGACAGAGACTTTTGTGTAAAATACAAAAATAACGATTTGTTTTAACTTGAAACAGGACTGCGGGTTGAATTCTCTGATATAGAGGGACTTTTCTGAAAAATGACATGACGGACGAAAGAAACCCAATTTACTTTATTATTAGGTAAAGATAGCAGTGCCCCACATCATGGTTGGTGACCCTCCTTTTTTTTACTTGTCGTAGCTCGCAGCCGATGTTGTGTCTCCTTTTGCTATGACACCGGCACTATGTGTGTCCTCGGAACGAAAATCTTAGCACGTACCCATCTTTTGTTTATAGTTTGGAATTGCTTATCACGCTTACCACGTGATTAGCACCCATCTTAATGGGCTAACCCACTAATCGGATTAGTTTTGTTTTGTTTCCAACTCGTGTCTGAATCACACATGAAATAATCTAACTCGTGTCTGAACTTTCCCAACAATTGACATCACGAAAACGTTGCCACTCGGCCTTCAAAATACTACGAGAATTGTTTTCATGTTACCATAACTTTTCGTCTACCCCGGCGCTTGGGGATTTACTCTGTCCGTGAACTGTGCTGACCTCGTTGGGGATGAATCCGGCCGCCTTCGAACCCAGCACATCACCGTTCCCTTCGCCGCGGACTTGCTGACCACTGCCAGAGCCAGGGCTGGAATCAGCAATGGCTGACGATGCTGCCCCGCAGTTGGCCAACAAAACCAGAGGAACCGGATCTGGCTGTTAATGGCTGTCGGCAAACTGTTCACGCAGGGGGAATATATGAAAAGATCATGACAATGGTGGCCGCCATTAGACATGCCGCTCGCGTACAACCTGATTTCTTTTCCCTACTTTGCGGATCCGAGATCACTCACCTTTCAACGGCATCGAGAAGAAACTCCAGTCCCCTTTCTTCCATCCTCTGACCCAGAGGCACCCACCGTCGAGCCTCCCCCGCCGGAACGAACTCCCGTACTGACCCACGATGAGCGGTGCGCCAGACGGGCGTGTGGGAACAAGGGCGGTCGCGCCAGGAGTGTCGGGGTGGCAGCAGTAGGCACGTGCGACCCATGTTGCAGACATGTCCGCCGCGGACATGTCCCCCTTATATGATCCACGGATCAGCAAAATTAGTAACGACCTGGTCCGCGAGTGTCCACGGAACAGGCCACAACCGCGTCTCCGATCCCACCATGTGTGCATTGTTCCATACCCGTATTCCACCCAACCCTCATTTTTCGCGACCCGCGCCTGATACGCCAGCTCATCATTCACGGATCCCGAGCGTGGAACAAAAGGCCTGGATATCGGGAGCAGCTAGGCAGGGGCACCAAATCGCCGTGTCCCGGCAATAGCCCAAACCCCGGAAAGTTTTAGCCGTTAGATTACATTGCGGTAGTACTCCCCCATTTCCGGTTTATATGACTCAAATCTGAAATCTCATCAACCAAGGCATTTTGTGAGTGGAGGAATGTATCTCGTACTTTACAAAACTACCTCAATTAAATTCATGCATTAATTTGGATTAACTACAATGCATGCATGCTTGGCCACTACTCCCTCCTTTCCGCTTTATAGGGCTTATCTCAAAATTTTATTTTTTTTCATTTTATAAGGCTCAATTTGGTTGTTCCCCATCACAAGTTCAGATTCCAACGTGCATTAAATTCTTGCATGCATGTATTAAGAGAAAATTGACCAATGCATGTACTTTATGCATGCATGCATTGCAATTAATGCATTGGTAAACATAATTTTTTGAGGAAAACAAGAGCATTAATTGGGTGCTTTTACAAACTACAAAAAATATTTCATCACTCACCATCTACCTTGGTTGGTGAGATTTCTGAATTGAGACCTATAGACCGGAAATGAGAGAGTAGATGAGTAGGAACATTACATACATCAAGTGTGTTTCTTTTTAATTCTTGTATGCAAATATTTAATGCGCCTGAGAAACAAAAAATGAGATGGAGATGAGTCATTTAAATTGAAAAACAAAAAAGTTGGGATATGTCCTATAAACCAGAAAGGAGAAGTACCATTTTACTTTCCGCAAGAAAAAATAGTATAATTTTAAAGGCTTCACGCGAAAGAGACGACCGGAGAGAGCTCCTATGCCGTACGGCACCTGCCATTGAGCCACTGACACGTGGGCCGAGTTCCAGCCAGACCCACCTGTCAGTGATGGAACAACACCCTGCCGTACGTCAGGGGAGCTGTGATGGTCTGCATGGTCTTGCGGTGGGGCGCAAGTCCTGAGGGTGGTGGCGGAGAGGTGCCAGGGCCGCTTGCTGCCACTGGTGTTGGTCTGGTCCCAATATGATGCTTGGGGATCGTGGAAACCGGCGACGGAGGGCTTTGGCTTTGATGGTTTCCGTGCAGAGCCACTGCATTCATGTACATATTGATCATCAACGATCCGCAACTGGATGCACATACTAAGACGGCCGTGCCTTGGAAATTTACTGCAGAAAAAGTGTACTTGGAGAGATCGGAGTTGCTGGTTACCTTGGGCTGCAGCTGAGGCCGAGCATGCCAAGAAACAGCACAGGATAGCCACCATTGCCACACGAGGTGTGAGTGCCAATGAGAAAGAAGAAAACGAAGAACGCTCCATGTGCTCTGGTCACTCTCGGCCTTCTCACTTGTGCGTCATTTATAGGGTGTCAGAAACAGTGGTACTACTCGTGGGAAAAGAAGAGGCCATTTGGTTGGCAACTTCTCTTCTTCCTCTTCTTCTTCCTTTTGGCGACTGCATGCATGGTACTGCCACGATCGTCAAAGCTGTCACGCGTGCAACGGTGTAGTACATGCTCGTGTGGTCCTATGTGAATGTATGTCGGCCAGAGTGCGCTGTATGGATCCCATGTCTCCACCTGCATGGCATTTTCAACGTGGGACATTATTCCTTCCACCGACAACTCTAGTTTTTGCCTGGTAAAAAATGCATTTATGTCTGAATTCTACAGTGCAATTCCGTTCAGTTTTTTCTTCTTAAAACTTGGTCGAATTAGCGCTTCCCTGGATGCCCAGGCCAGGGTGGTCTAACATAAAGAAGAAACCGGGCAGGTCACCGGTTGTACAAGCCGGCGATGCGCCGGCGGTGCTCTTCCTGGGACTCAAGTGGCAGTGGCCTCTCGTGTTCTACTTTCCCTCGTAGTTGCCAGTGGACACGGACGCGTTGACCATTGACTTGTGGATCTCCGCGCATCCGGCTTCTTCTGTGCCTGCATGGGGCGGCTACGCGTGCGTCGACGGCGGATGATGCGGCATGAAACAGTTCTTTACGTACCTTCTTGGACTGCTGCTGAGCATGGCGACGGCATGAAATAGTAAACGATAGCTAAGGAACGCCATAGCTAATGCGAGGGAAGAAGAACGGTGCATATTCATTTGGCCGTCTTCTCAGTGTGTACGTTGTTCACTTTGTGGGCCATATGTTAAATAGGGAACGGTACTAGTAGTAGTGGTACTAGACTACATCGTGGATGGCTACGCACTTGCTCTTTCTTCTTGGTCGTGAAGAGTTGACGGTGCAGATACGAATGCTTGCTCTAGTTCATGGTCAAAATCTGCCGTGTGGAAAATGCAGCTTGAGGACAAGAAATTTGTGGCGAAGTAGTTCTGGAAAGATCTTGTTGTTTCATCTTGTATAGACTAGACCTATGAAGTCAAGAGTCTCCCGGTGCAGCAGCAGGTACGCCGGCAAAATCAGAAGTCGTGTGACAAACTCTAAAATAGGGCGTACTTCACTAAAAACTTGGAACTATAATAATGTATAGGCCATAATATACCTTATACTACCTCCGATCCAAATTAATTGGCGTAGCTTTAGTATAAATTGTACGAAAGTTAAATTAAGGTTCTGTCAATTAATTTGAATCGGAGGGAGTACTAGATTTTGGGCATGGCTTTGCGGCATGCCACCCAACTTTTGCATGTGAAATCATTATGTGAATCGTCTATAAATTCATTCTTATTAGACAGAAAGAAACCGGAGAGAAACCCAAATTAAAACCATATTGTACACCTTAGAAGGAAAATAGAATACATGTAGAATATGGTTTTAATTATACGAAAAACCATATTCTCACATAAGCTTCACATTATAATAACGACTACTTACACATAGTTGGAAACAGTTGGCTCAAAAACGATGCTATGCAGATTCATCTCAGAAGATTGTGCTCTGATCCATTCAGGTTCTGTAGGAACCGAACATGTAAATAGTCAAAATTCATAGTGTAGCATCATAGTTATTGTAGTGTTTTTGTTTAGACAAATCATAATCATAAAATCGAATAAAGAGATCACTTGAGAAACAAATATGTGACAAGATCACAATATTCGGAATAAGAAATTTTACGACTGTGCTAGCAAATGCTTCCTGTTTTGTAACGAGGCACATGCCTTAAGTTGTTCTCCTTTTGAGTTATGGTTACACTGGGGATGATTACACTCTTTTCTTTGTCTTGGAGATTGAACCATCTAGATATGCTCAACTTCATCGTCAAAGTATGCCATAGGTATCCGTCGACAAGGGCACCTTCGAAAATGCCGCCTGACGACATTGAATTAGTGACAAAAGGAGTCATGTAAAGCTGGCCTTCTTTTCTCTTGTATAGACCAAGTCAAGAGTCTCCTAGTCGTACTCATGAAGCAGAGGTTCCTCCTATCGAAAATCTACCAGTCCTTTGCTCTCTGAATTTTGTGGGTAGGTAATACAGACATTATTAAGTTTTTTTTTCACCATACAATGGAAGAAATAAAAGGATCGCCCTCGAACTAGTGAATGCAAAAGCACAATTCACACCATGTTCGGTAACCATTGGGGTAGGGGCCGGGATGGGAGTTTGTGTTGGGATTAGGAGTGGAAGTAGATTTTTACTCCCATCTCCTTGGTTGGTATATTATGGGAATTAGTCTATCATGGACCTCTGGTCACAAATTAACATGGTACCCCATGGAAAGAAATCGAGAATCAGCTCTCCTCAACTCCCATTCCACTGCCAACATAAACTCTCATTACCTCTAATCAATTAAAGGACTTTTAATCTCATCACCCCTCAACTCACATTCCCCATCTCTAGTTCGCACCAACCAAAAACGCTGTCAGATAACACCTTCAGGGAGGAAGTGATATACTAGTGTGGTCATTGTTGTAGTCTTATTCATTTATCCACTGAGGCCCTATTCTTATTAAAAAAATCAACTTCGATACCGAATTAAAATCTTCACAATAAATGGGTTGCTTGCATCATTCTATCAAGAGTCCGAGTGTATATACTCCTTTCAAAGAAAAATATATTTATAGTGATGTAGAAAAAATAAGATGAAAAAAATAGGCTAGTTTCTTATCAAAGAAATGGAATCATGTTGATCATAAATCTTCTTCTGGCTATGTCATTCTAATTTGTTTCGACACATTGGTGGTACAATACTTATCATGCTTTTTATAGGGCTAATTTTCCCTTGCCGATATTTTAGTGGGCTTGGTAAGCGGTTGCGGGATCCCCGTGGTAGAGTTGATTGAATAGTTTTCATGCTGACCTGAAAGGGTGAAAAATTTGAGCTGTGATGATGCGTTTGGTTGAATTGTTTCATTGGTGAGGATTTGTTTTTGGTTTGCTGTATTTATCTCTCGGTGATAGATCGATCATTTCTAAGGCATATTGAGTATGACTTGTTATGAGCTATCTGATCAATTTATTTATAAAGTACTAGAGATTATTTCTAAGCATGTTACTCCGATGGTCATCTCAGTACTTGTAGTTTATTTTTTCCCCTGTCCCTCTTTTATATTTTCATGTTTGAGGAACATTAAAATAAATGTGCCTATTACCAAAAATAAGGGGGAAATGAGAGTAGATTTTTCTGAACCACCATGTAGGTGTACCCTCTAACAACATTAATTTTCCGAATTTGCATCAAGATCCGTGCTAGTTCACTATCTTCACCTAAAAAATTGTTTATCCTATGTGGCACACAATTCTTCAAATTTTCCTTTATATGGGTGAAAGCAAGGACATGAGTTACTGTATTTTGGCTATGATCTAGTTTTGTGGGTATAATATTGTGGAGTCCAGTGAGCGCGTGTGCGAATTTCTTTCAAAATTTTGCCCTACTTTGACTTATATCGACCATACTTGAAACTTTGCAAGTCAAAAAACTTTTGTAGTAACAGTGCGTAGAACTTTTCAGATATTTCTGTGGTGCAACAAAAATGTGTAAAGGACTTGATCATTTAGCTATTTAACGTGTACCAAAAAATTAAAATCTACAAGTTGGACTAATAATACTATGTTTAACGTTTTGCTGCAAAGTTTCAAGTATTTATCTTGTATCCTGAGAGAGAGAAAAAGACCCCCCCCCCCCACCCGTAACGGCACACAGAGAATGCTTGCGGCCTCATCGAACTTCTTGGGTTGTTCGCTTTTTTTTTGTCTGTTATTAATAGTTTCGCTCACCAACACAGCAAAAAGGGCAAGAACGTAAGATAACACGTCCCGTGGTCTTATATTTATTAGCTTAATTGGCACCATCATCAATGGTACATGCATAGACAAGAACATATCGGGGCGACAGTGCTTCATACATGAGGAACGCTCAAAACAGCCTGCTGCAGGGTCTTGCGGTGCGGCGCAAGTGGCGTTGTCTCCATAGGCGGTGGTGGCGACGCAATCTCGGCCGGAGCCTCCACCGGGTTCTGGTTCCCGGGGAGTGGCGACGGCGGACTCCTTGGCTCCCGGCGTCCGTCCGGAACAACTGCATGTATCATCAATCATCATCCTAATCAGGCGACTGAGCTGCGAGTAGTAGTTAATTATTTACCTTGGGCCGCCGCCGAGCATGCTAACCAACAGCAGATGAGCGCCAGGAGGGCAACACCGCGTGCCATGGAAGAAGAAGAAGAAGAGCGCTCCATGATCCTGTCCAGCTGCATAGTACAACGTTATTACTAGCCTTGTATTATAGGGGACGGTAGCAGTACGGTCTTGGAGACTCTGGTTAATGGTCAAAGTCTGCCGTCCGTCAACCTTGGAAAATTGGCTGGCTTGAGAACAGCATCAGTGGCCCATAGTCGTGGAAAATTCTTCCTCTTTCGTTTGTTATCTATAGACCAGAGAAGTCAAGCATCAAGTCATGCAGCGTGCATCAGCCGTCGACGCGTAGTTCGGCACCACAGCATCATTTTGGTCCATCGGCCAGGGCAGAGCCGAAGTGAAAAAGACAGTAATCTAATTGGGAGACAACGTGCTCTCCCTAGTAAGTAGTATCTATGGCGCGAATGAGCGTGCTTTCTGCGACGCTCCTTTGAACGGCGTGGTTGGCTCTGCGAGGCTCTCCTGCAAGCGAACGACGCTAGAGTTTGCCATGTCGTGCGTAGAGAATTGTCATGTTATATATTGTAAATATATGTACCTTTTCACCACAAATGTTATGGAAAATGAAAGTCCTGTTGAAAATAAAAAATCTTCATGTGGTATTTGGAACCCAAGGTCATCCTGAAAAGAGATAATCTAAAAAAGAGATTGGCAAGGATGCACTAAGTGTTGCTTTTGTGGCCATGAGGAGTCGATTCTTCATCTATTCCTTTAGTGCCCACTTGCGAAGCTACTATGGCGAACTGTTTATATAGCTTTTAATCTACCTCCACCCACAAGTTGTACGAATACGTTTGGAAACTGGTTAGTTGAAGTCTCAGATCCGTACGGAAATTTGTGCTTTACTTTGGGCCATTTGGAAAACTCGTAACGATTGTATTTTTAACAGAACTAAAGTTTCAAAAATAATTTGCAGGTTATCTTCGAGGCCACCAACTGGATCCATACATGGTCACTAATATGCAAAGAGGAGGATCGCACGCCCACGGTCTTTGGGTGCAACTGATGGCAGATGGTCTCTTGGGATTTGTTCAGCCGATTTGGTTGGCGGCCTACTAGTAGATTTTGTGATGCATGAGGCTCATTTCCCTGTGATATTCTATTTTTTTAATTTTCCCATGGGGCAGGCATGTGCGGCAATTTATTGGTTGAACTTTGTTATGACCGGACGATGAACTTTGCTATGATAAATAAAAGGCTGTGTGCATCACTCGACACAGAGGCATAGGGATGTCCCCTCTTTTCAAAAAAGAGAAAAAGTTGCAGCAGAGAAAATTGACATGATACCACATAGAAGTTTCCCACATGGTTATTGATAGTCATGCTAGAATTGGCATGCTATAACAGAAATAATTACCACGCTATAGAAGAGAAAAATGCCCACATTTTTAGTAATTTCCATGCTAGAAGAAAAAGATTGCCATGTTGCAGTAAAAAAGATTTGTTATGGGACAACAGTACTGTGAATTGCCATGTTACGAGCATAAAAAATCCCATGTTGCACAGAACATGTTTTCGGTAATTGTATGCTACATCATGGGGGAATGCCATGCTACACACGGACTCTTTCTCTTAAAAATAATACCCCCTCTGTCCGGAAATACTTGTCAGAGAAATGGATGTGTCTAGATGTATTTTAGTTTTAGATACATCCATTTTTGTCTATTTCCGCGACAAGTAATTTCAGACTGAGGGAGTAATCCAGCGAACATGTGTGTCGTTCACTCAGGGGTAGTGCGTTTGAGCAAACAGTGTGCCCCTCCGCGATTGTCACGTGTCACCGTGTTGATATTCATGCTCAGGATCATATGTCCCATAGACCATTCGCTCAAAGAATCGCTCCCGAGAAACATTGGCTCCATATCATTTCCAAAAAGAAAACTAGAGGTAAAAATATCTAGGTGAGCGAGTGAAGAAGAAATTACTAGGTGCACAACGTTTTATACTGCGCAAGGAATAACCTTTTTCGTGTGCAAGGATAACCAATCAGAGCAAAAAATGGATTTGTACCGATTGGACCAAGGGACGAATGTTTGTTGTTTTTGAGTAGCTCATCACTCATGCCGAACTGGATTAGTTTATTTTTTGTTTTAGATCAGCTGCTGCTGGATTGGTTGGAAGAAGGGAAAGGTGTGAATGAGCTAGGGCGTTGGTATACCCCTTAACTTAAATTTTACTTTTTGGACAAAACAATCATACGAAAAGTTATAAAAGAATAATCAGGAATTATGTTGTACAACACTATAGAACTGATAAAAGATATTAACATGCAAATACAAAATCTTGAACCACGTAGAAATGTAAATACAAAATATTGAACTGGATTAAAACCCCACGTCCACACCTCCCTTCTTTGGTAACACCTATAAATAAACACGTAAAGGACGGAGAACCGGCATATAGATGTGAAGTGGCCACAATATGTGAACCAATGGAACTCTCTTTTCTTTTTGAAGAAAGAGAGGCCTTCCCTTCGATTTCCATTAATAGAAACCATGGTCTGAAATTACCCGAAACCAATGGCTTGCCGTCCGCAGAATGTTTGGAGGAAACAAACTCTTCTTCGACAAAAATAGGAATAACCCCAGCCTTTATAATCAGCCATACATTTCGACCATCACCGTCATATCGACAATCAACCACGATGGCGTCCAAACTCCTTCTCGCACTCCTCATCCTCGCCGTGGCGACGCCAGCGTCGCTGGCTGCCATCGATGTGGTGCAGCTGCTCGCCGACAAGCCCCAGTACGCGACCTTCGTGAGGCTACTGAAGGAGACAAAGGTTGCCGATGACGTGAGCCGGCTCAAGTCGGCGTCCGTGCTGGTCGTGCCCGAGAAGTCCGTAAAGCCACTCTTGGCGGTGCCGGCCGCCAAGCAGCGGACGATCCTCCTGCATCATGTGCTCATCAAGTATTTCGACCCCATCCAGCTGGGCGAGATGAAGACCAACGTTGCCAAGCTCCAGACCATGCTCTCCAACACAGATAAAGACATGGGCACCATCGACTACTCCAAGGACAAGGACGGCCAGATGTACCTACGCTCCCCAGGCGCCGACAGTGTCGCCAAGCTCGTCAAGGTCGTCGCCGCGCGCCCCTTCACCGTCTCCATCATGGAGATCAGCGCGCCGCTCTTGTGCCCCAAGCTACTCGGCCCTGGCGCCGCCGGCGCTGCCGCTGGGAGGCCCAAGGGCAAGGGCAAGGGCAAGATCAAAACCATGTCCGCTGAGGAAGGGGCCGCCGCCGCTGCTCCAACTGCCTGATTTCAGAATTGAGTAAGGTGGCCCTGCAGGACGCCCCCGTGGAACCATGCATGCGTGCACAACTCTGGATTCTATCTTCATGCCAAGGCTTCATTCTTCTTTTTTTCTGCTACTGTACTAATTTTGTGTTTCCAGTATCCTATGATTATTAGTGAAGTGAACCGAGTACAACTAGAGGTTGGGGCGCGCCTCCTGTGCAGTTTGCGCGTTTTTTGTTTTTTGTTTTTTTGGGTGCAAAGGCAGTCAATCGAGGAAGAATGTAACAGCTGCCTTATTTTTTGAGACAACTGCTCGTGATGTTAATTTGATTTTATGGACCCTGATATCTCCTGTACCGAACCAACCGTTAGCTGGGTAGGGTCCATCAATCGCTCGCTAATAGCGTTTGCATCAATCCAACGCTGGGCCAAAAACGTGCCAAGTAGTAGCCCAAAAAACCAAGCCTTATTAACGCTGGCCCAAAAGACTCCCCTCTTGCACTGGCACGGCTAGAAAAAGCTGGTATTTGCCATGTCTTATTGTAGATTCAAAACACCACATCCTAAAACTGTTGAGACTACAGAAAACTGCAGTGGAAAAAATACGCAAAAATATGTAATGCATAGCAATTTGATGAGGATATAATACGCACTGGCCTTGTGGTATTTGTTTCTACCTTGTGAAAAATATGATATGTGTTGGCCATACTCTATTTTATAAAGTTTTTCATGCTTTAATTAATAAAAAATACCATGGTGGTGTATTTTAAGTTGTCGTGGTAAAACTTGTGGATAAAATCTTCTGTTATTATTTGACGGGTGGGGCGAGTTAGAATTTACCTATGATTTTAAAATCATTAGCACAGAAAATGTGAATTATTTTTGTAACATGGATTATTTTTGTAACGTGTTTTACAACATACATTAAGGCACAAAAAAATTGGATTAAAATTGCCATCACGTAGAACACAAAAAAGTGTACCATATATTGTTTAATAGCAATTTCCATGTTTCATATAGAAAAATTACCATGGTTCCATGCAAGCAAAGAATCCCACAAACGATGAAACTAAAATTTTGCATGGATGTAATGTAAATTTACATGGCATATAAGTAAATTTGCCATGAAAATAAGTTACATTTTTCATGAGCAATTAAATTAAAAATTCCCATATATGGTAAAGATAAAATTTCCATGGCAAATAAAAAAGGTAAAAGTTTTCATTGCAATAAAAGTAAACTTGCCATGGAAATAGGTAAATTTGCCATGCCACAAAGTAAAATTTGCCATGCTCTTAAAAAGGATAAAATGCCATGAACATCAAATTTTCATACATGTTTGTCATGTGATAAATTCCATGAAACATCTCAAAACTTGCGTTGATGTATGACGCATGCATTTTTGATAATTTTGGTATATCTTAATCCACATAATTTTTTTGCCATGACATGGTCAATGAACTAGACATTGTAGTGGCATACTGAAAATATGAACAAAGTAGATGCATATTAAAAAAAATCATTTTGTTTTTCTTATAATTGTCATGCTTTGTATAAGAAAAATGCAGTGTATGTAAATTATTTTTGCCATGATACAAAAAAAGAAATTTACCATGGTACTTGAATTAAACTTGCCATGGTCCATAAATTAAGTAAGGTGGCCCTACAGGACGCCCCCGTTGAACCATGCATGCACAAGTCTGGATTTTATCTTAATGCGAAGGCTTCATACGTCTTTTATTTTCTGCTACTGTACTAATTTTGTGTTTCCAGTTTCGTATGATTATTCATGAAGTGAACCGAGTACAACTAGAGGTTGGGGCGCGCCTCCTGTGCAGTGTGTGCGGGTGCGAAGGTAGTCGGTCGAGGAAGAATGTAACAACTGCCTTCTTTTCGAGACAACTGCTTGTGCTGTTACTTTTTTTTATGGACCCTGATATCTTCCAGAAGTTCGGGTCTATGGGGCACTTGTACCGAACAAACCGTTAGCTGGGTAGGGTCAGTCCATCAAACAATTTATGTATTCCCGAACCCTTTAAAATTCATCAACATTTAAAAAAACCCACATTATTTTTCAAATTCGTGAACATGTTCTGAAAATTTGGAATATATTTGAAATTTGTAAAAAAATCCGCATTTTTTTAAAAAAAATTGTGAGCTTTTGGAATTTTGTACCTTATGTTTGAAATAATTGATCATTTCCAAAACTTGAAAGTTTTATCGAATTTTAGAAGTTTTATAAAATACGTGATTTTCCCGTGCATTGCTACGGGAATTTGAATATTGATTTTGGATGAATTATGGACAAACGAACTGACCTAAATCAAAAGCTATTATTTTTTTAAAGTACTGGTGTGTGAGCAAAGAGTAACATGCATGCTGGACCATTGGAGTTGCAACAATTAAATTAGGTTATGAATGTACTAACAAATAGTGTTAGTGGATGTTGAAGTTGCACGATTGGTGATGTGGAGGGCTGCAGTTTTCTGAAAATTAGAGTTACTGGGAATCAACTAATTAGGTATATAGGATTCCTGGACATTCTTTAAAAATCCGCCATCATTTTTTTAGAAAAATGTTGGATCTTTTTAACTTCTGAAGCAATTTAAAAATCCACGAACATATTACTTAATTACGAAATATTTTTTAGTACTCAAATAATTTTCAAATTAATGGAGAGTTTTTTGAAATCATGGTCATTTTTTTAAATCATGATCCCATTTTAAAGTTGTGCAAAAAATTCAAGTGTGTGGACATTTTTTCAAATTAATGATTTTCTATTTAAATTTACAATCAAGCATAAGAGAAGGAACAAGCCGCGAGCACTATTCGCCCCAACATATAGCCAGCGAGTAGCGAACTCCGGCATCGGCCGAACCAGGCTTTGTTGTACGCTCTGGTTATGAAACCTTTGGTTCTGGAAGTATTTTTTTTAAATCAAGGAATTTTGCAAAATTTCTGTCATATTTTAAATTCATGAACTTTTTAAATTTTCCATGTAATTTTAAAATTCGTGAAAAATTTATAATTTATTGAATTTTATATACTTTTATGAATATTATTTATGTTCACGAACATTTTATAAAATTCTGAAACATTTTAAATTGATATAAAATTAATTTATAAACATTTTCCAATGCCCAATTTTTATTCAATTACATGAATATTTTTAAAATTCTCTAACATTTGAAAATTCATAAGCATTTTTGAATTTTTTCGATCCTTTCAAAGCTACAGGAAGCGGAGCAAACAAATCAATTGCTTGATTCTAACGCAGGATGACAAGTGATCTGTGCGCGCGTGCGACCTTGATCATGGCTAGAAAGTAGGGCCTAAATGCACCACTCTTCACCTAACTTAACGCATAAGGCCTTGTACAATGGGAGATGCTTAGGGAGGTGCTTAGAAAAATAAATCAAGTATTTCTGAAGCATTGGTGCCTAATTTAAGCACCGGTGCTTAAGGAAATCCTGGTTTATTTCTCAATGCACCTACGCTAAGCACCTTACATTGTACAAGGCCTAAGCCCTCTTCAACTATAAGTACTAGTATAAACTGGCACATCGTCTAGTAGGCCGTCTTAAATTAGTTTGTTTCCATCGCTTACCAATTTGGTTTTATTTTATTATCACTTTTATTTTGAAAAAAAATATAATCCTATATTTAAAAAATTAATATATATAATTTTTATAAATGTTAATCATCCGCTAAAGACATGTTCATGAAATGTAACTGTCTGTTCACGCAATTGCCACTCAACAAACGTTGGTGGCATTGAAAATATTATTTTCACGATTGTTTTTTGAAGTTCACGAAAATGTGTAAGAATCGTTCAAGTAACTTTGAAAAATTGTTGTACAATTCAACAAATATTTCTTGAAATTTATAAAATGTTCGTGCATTTAAAATATGTTTCATAAACTTGTAAATATTGTTTATGAAATGTAAAAAAATGTGCACATAAATTAGGAAAGATGTACATAACATATATATAATGCCCGTGCCATTTAAAACATGCGTTCATAACACAAAACAAGAAAATTCCCATGATTCTGAAAAATGTGCATGGCATATTTGTAAATGTTCAAACATGTGTTTGAAAATGTTCATTATTTATTAAGATACATGTTCAATACACATTTTGCAAAATGTTCAATGTGTACCTCGAAAAATGTTCAACCTATATATGTAAAATATTCGACATATATTTGAGAATAAAAAGTAAAGACAGATTAAAAAATTGAAAAGAAACCAAAAGAAAACCTAGTGAATGGCGATTGAGAAAACGTAACAAACGAAAAGGAAAAACATTCGGGATATTCTAAAATGGGTTCGTACTAGTGCATAAAAGCTTCCCAAAATCACACTATTGGGCTTGTCCAGTAAGGCGAGCCCTTGAGGCGAAGTGTTCTCCCGTCTCTCGTAAGTGAGACATATCAACCTTGGCTCTAGCAAAAATCTAATTAAATATTTATTCCTATGTCTCAGGGTCGGCCCATTGGCCTCTATCTCTCGACTGATGTCTCAAAGGAACAAGTACCAATGTGGGAGAGGATTTGTGGCATGCAGATGTGGGGCACCAAGCCCCTCACGTGTGTTTTTTATCCTGGCTTCCAAATTTAACACTTTCATATATTTTCAACGAAATGTTCTAATTAAGTTTTGTTTTCACAATCGTGTAGCTTGCGACGAGGCCTTTCAAGTAAGCTTCATTTTGCATATGTTTTGATGAATTTTTCAAACTTCGGTAAGTTTCTACTAACAAAGCTAAATATGAATGAATGACAAAATCGTTAAGTTTCCAAACTCAATATGTAAGTTTCACGACTCTAAGTTTTAGAAACCCTACTGGAACCAATGACTTCTCGAATCACGAGGCAATCGTGCATTGGCGCTGGGCTTTGCAGTTGTGTGGCCCCGCACCTGTGTGCCCTAAGAGTTTCCAGTACAGATATGACAAGAATCGTTGTCGAAAAACCAACATTCTAAGGTCCATTCTAAGAAAAGATGTGGCAAGAATGTTGGACCAACAACACAAATAAACAACTGCACTTATACACCCATGGGACTAGCAATCTTCCAAGAGAAATAAATAAACAAACACACTTTTACTCACATTTGTAACATAGGACAATTAAACCATTGTTGTGAAAATACAAGTAACAAATGAATAAAAGTGACTCGAATTCAAATCATGCTCTTGGTTTTAGTTTCTCTTCCCATTATACATCAAACTATAGAAATATCTTTTGTTATATTTTCTCTCTATTTTTTAGTCGTGAACTGTAAAATAGCGGCAAGACACCAACATATTTTGATGATCTCCTAAACCACCGGTGGTCCAAATTCTCATTTCTTTATGGCTTCATAGCAACCTACGAGCATTGTGCTACTTTTTCTAATGATTCAATGCCAATAGTTACTCGATGCATTGCTTTGGACCACAAGACTTTCAAATGGCGATGTCGACATTGCAGTTTCAAAATCTATCTGTTACATGAAAAAAACTCACCATGCCCGCCACAACCTAAGAAGATTAGAAAAAACCTAAAATATGTGTTTAGAAAAGAATAGTAATCTTATACATTGTCTAGTAGTGTACATGACCCGCGATGAAGCTAGGAATTTCCATATATTATGTTGTCAAATTTCACTAGAGAAAGTATACTCGAGGTGACGAGAACGAGTATGTTGGAATACAATAGAGAAATTAATTGAGTCGGCTCTACTGAAATTTTATGTGTACATATGTGCTTTTCCTAGGACAACACGAGGCGGGGTTGCTGGTTTTGCGCTCCAAGTTGTTGACCCTCGTGAATAGATTGCTAGTTGATCTCATGCAAACAATCTAATCATGGCACATGACTCACACATGTGTGTTAGGGACTAGTATGTTTAGACCCAAAAGAGACTGACATATTTGATAGTGGTTGCTAGCCTTAATCAGGAATCATATGGAATTTTCCAGAATCAGGCAAAAATAATAAAAACACCTGAAATGAAGTCCATAAATAAGTTTCTGCCCTCTAACGGAAAAAGGCTCTCTCCCCAATTTATATGTAAATCAACGGCCACCGAACAACTCAGCACGTACAACAACACACTGCAACACAAAGACGCAAGGCGGGACATTGATGCTAAATAACAAGTACACCACCCCATACAAATCCAAGCAAACAACAAGTAGGAAGAGTGAAGCCTCCTGATCCCTCAACTATGAATGAGTCACCATGAAGAGATGAAGCCGTGCAAGACGAACCATGGGCTCATACACGTCGCCTTCAGGAAGGTCAGAATGCCGGAGCGGCCCCACCACCTTATACAAGGATCAGGGTTTCCCATTTAGGATACTAAGTAACCACGACGACACCTTCAATAAGGGGGCTATGCCAATAAATACCGCCACCATCCTGCCAAAGATAGAACATGTTTTCACCCCGGCCAGCTCTCACCGCCATTGATACGTGGTATAGCCAGAAACTTGCCACACCACCGCCACCGTCCTGGTCACCACGCCGCCCACATGGCCATGGCCACTTGACAACACATGAGTCGCGGGTTCCGCCACAAGAACCATGGCTCCGAGACACCCCTCGACTATGGTCACTGAACATGGATGGTATCACCCGGTAAGAGGCAGAAGGCCCCTCCTTCCAACCCAAAGCAGGCACCCTGGCATGACTAGGCCCCCATCGGCCAGATCTAGGCAAGGAAAGCTCCGACAGCCGCAAGCCATGTTGTAGCTGCCCATTGATCCCGATTTGCCACCTCTAGACCTTGTCGACGTACAAGACGGGAAGCCCCTGCAGCCCTCCCTTAAGAGCCCCTGCCAACCCTCTCCAACATACTCCCTCCGGTCCTTTTTAGTTCGCATATAAGGTTTCTCTGAAATAAAACCTCGTAAACTTTGACCGAATTTATAGAGAAAAATACCAACATTCAGAATGTGAAAATCAACAACATTAGATGCGTCATGACTTTAGTTTTCATATTGTATAAATTTAATATTGTAGATATTAATATTTTTTATATAAATATGGTCAAACTTTATGAAGCTTGACTTCAAAAAATTCTTATACGCGGAGTAAAACGGACCGGAGGGAGTACGTGTGCCACGAGATGAGCCACCAGCACCAACCCATTGGTCCACCCCTGACCACCGAGCAACATACCTACACCAGGAGGGGAGGGGGGGAGGCCGAATCCGCCTCCGCTAGCGAACTGCCACGATGTAAGAATCTGCCGGCATCCCATGCTGCCCTCAGTCCACAGCGATTGAATAATGGATCGAGTCGACCGACGCCACTACTTCAAATGTGCACAACCGTTGCATAGCCCGTCACACCGCGACCACACCCCGCGCACCATCACATGCTCCGGTGTGAGGCCGTGGTGTGGCGCGCTGCTTTAATGCCGTATATGGATCCCCGAAAGCCTGCCTGCGCCAGCCTCCAGCACGCGGCGAGAAAGATACGCCCGCCGCCACTTGCAGTGAGGGAGGAGGAGGAGGGAGGCCCGGTGGCAGTGGTGTCAGCGGCTAGCTTGACCTCCCCGTTACATGCGGGGTGACACCCTAGGAGAAAATGTTTTTTTGCTTTGTTCCTGCTTGTTAGACAAATTAGGGTTTGAAACAATGCTCGATACCCTTGGTGGGTACGGCTGTCATATATTTATAAGAGGGAACCGTACAAATACAGGTTATGTTACAACACGTATATCTAATATATACTTAGTCTAACACCCTCCCTCAATCTTAACTATGTCCTGAAACACTCACAAGGTTAAGATTGCGACGACACCCTTCAAAAGAAGGCAAGGGCGGGTTTAGTGAAAATATCAGCAAGCTGATCTTTAGAAGAAACAAACTTAATCTGAAGGAGCTTCTGAGTAACACGTTCCCTCACAAAATGATAGTCAACTTCGATGTGCTTCGTTCGGGCATGAAATACTGGATTGGATGAAAGGTATGTGGCACCGATGGTATCACACCAAAGAACAGGCGGCTGAGTTGGGGAGACCTTCAACTCTCGAAGCAACGACTGCACCCACATGATCTCTGCTGTGGCATTAGCAACAGCTTTGTACTCAGCTTCGGTACTACTCCGAGACACCGTAGCTTGCTTGCGAGCTTGCCAGGCGATCAAGTTAGGCCCAAAGAACACAGCATGTCCCCCCGTGGATTGCCGATCATCAGGACTACCAGCCCAATCGGCATCAGAAAATGCTGAGATCAGTCCAGAACGTGCAGGCTGAAGATGGAGACCATATGAACCAGTGTGACGAACATAGCGCAAGATGCGCTTAACAGCTGACCAGTGAGAATCACGTGGTGTATGAAGATACTGACACACACGGTTAACTGCAAATGATATGTCTGGTCGAGTAATGAGCAAGTACTGCAGTCCACCCACAATGCTGCGGTACTCGGTGGCATCCTCAGGAGAGAGCAAGTCACCAGCAAGAGCTGTCAGTTTGTCTGTGGCAGACATGGGAGTCGTAGCAGACTTGCACTGCAACATACCGGCACGACGCAGGAGATCCTGAGAGTACTTCTTCTGAGTAAGAGTCAAGCCACTATCAGAATGAAGAACCTCTAGGCCCAGAAAATAATGCAGTCTCCCAAGATCCTTAACAGCAAACTCAGCACCAAGTGAGGACACAAGCCGATCCGTAGCAGACGCAGACGAACTGACAAGGATGATGTCATCAACATAGACCAGAATGTACATAGTCACCTCAGGTCGCTGAAGAATAAACAGAGACGTGTCTGCTGTAGAAGGAACAAACCCATGTGCACGAAGAGCAGCGCCAAGACGGGCATGCCACGCACGCGGGGCCTGCTTCAAACCATAGAGAGCTTTGACAAGGCGACACAAATGATGTGGCCTAGCAGGGTCAACAAAACCTGGCGGCTGACGCATGTAAACCTCTTCTTCCAGAACTCCATGGAGAAAGGCATTCTGAACGTCAAGCTGTCGAAGCGACCATCCGCGAGTAACAGCCAAAGAGAGAAGAACACGAATAGTAGTTGGTTTAATAACAAGACTGAATGTGTCTTCGTAATCAATGCCGTACCGCTGTTTGAATCCCTTGGCAATCAGACGTGCCTTGTACCTCTCAATGGAGCCATCAACATGTTTCTTCACCTTGAATACCCATTTAGAGTCAATGATATTGACACCAGATGGAGGTGGAACAAGACGCCAAGTGTTGTTTCTTTGAAGGGCATGAATCTCCTGCTCCATCGCAGCACGCCAATGTGGGATGCCAAGCGCTGCTCGAAAATGTTGTGGTTCAGTCGTAGGGTCAGCCTCAGCATGCGCCACACAGGCCGCAAGCCACGCGACAGTGCTGTCAGTGCGCTTCTTCGGTTGGAAGATGCCACTTTTGCTGCGAGTATGAGGACGCAGGACGACAGGCGGAGATGGCGCTGGAGCTGCCACACCAGAGGAGCCACTATCCATCAGCGGCGAGGAGGACGCACAGGCGGGCGAGTCAACAGGCGCATCCGGTGGAACGGTGAGGGTCGGCGAAGAAAGACCAGGCGTGACCGGCGTCGACGGACCAGGCGACGAAGACTCGGTGTCCTGCGAGGCCTCCGGCCCAGGGGATAGCGCCGCGGGTCCAGCCGGCCCGGCCGACAGCTCCGCGGGTTTGGCCGGCCCAGGCGACAGCGAGGCCGCTGGCCCCGGCGACTCGGGCACCCCGTCAGATCCACGTGCATGGGACATGCACGCGTGATCGACATCGGGATCAGGCGGGGTAGTGGTGGGGGCAGCCTCGTCAAGCGCCTTGTCCGGCGTAGCAGCAGCTGGCGCAGGTGTGGCCATATCATCATCCAAAAGCTCAAGTCGAGCGCCTCGTCCAGTCCCTGCACCGTGGTTAGGCAACAATAGAGGAGAATATGCAGCATCCACAAATTGATCAGGCAAAACTGGAAAAGAGTGCAACTCGGTGACGGGAGTATCGGTGGGTGATGTGAGCGTGGAAAACGAGAAGACAGTCTCATCAAACACAACATCACGAGAAATGTAAACACGATTTGTTGGAATGTGAAGACATTTGTAACCTTTGTGGAGAGGACTGTATCCAAGAAACACACATTGTTTGGATCGATACTCAAGTTTATGCTTATTGTACGGACGAAGATGTGGCCAACACGCATAACCGAACACTTTGAGGAGAGAGTAATCTGGAGTTTCATTAAGCAACACTTCTAGTGGAGACTTCATGTGGAGACGTCATGTGGGAATCCTGTTTATCAAAAAAAAAGGCAGTAACAAAAGCATCGCTCCAGAACCGAAACGGGACAGAGGCATGTGCAAGAAGTGTTAGGCCAGTTTCAACTATGTGACGGTGCTTGCGCTCAGCTGCACCGTTCTGCTGATGTGTATGAGGACAAGACACATGGTGTGAGATGCCAAGCTTCTGAAAGAAGGTGTTAAGGTTACGATACTCACCCCCCCCCCCAGTCTAACTGAACATGGATAATTTTGTGCTTAAGCAATCGTTCAACATGTGCTTGAAATTGCATAAAGACATGAAACACATCAGATTTGTGCTTAATAAGATAAATCCAAGTAAAGCGACTGAAAGCATCGATGAAACTGACATAATAGTTGTGACCAGTAACAGAAGTTTGGGCATAGCCCCACACGTCTGAAAACACAAGTTCAAGAGGAGCCGTGACAACACGACTTGATACAGAAAAAGGCAACTGATGACTCTTGCCTTGCTGACAGGCATCACACACTAGAAACTCCTTATTACTCGACTCAACAGGAAGATGATGACGGTGAAGCACATGGCGCACAATGGGGGTAGCGGGGTGGCCAAGACGAGAGTGCCACTGCGACGATGACACCCGAACACCACTGAAAACTCGAGAGACTCGTGGCACATCAAGCGCGTATAAGCCGTCGCGAGGTCGACCACTAAGAAGAACGTCCCTCGTGTCCCGGTCCTTAACAAAAAAATGGAAAGGGTGAAACTCAACAAACACATTGTTGTCACGAGTTAATTTAGGAACCGAGAGTAAACTACGTGTGACTGAAGGAACACGAAGTACATCAAGCAGACGCAAGGTTTTAGTGGTACGTGAAAGGAGAGATGCCTGACCAACATGTGAGATGGGCATACCTGATCCATTGGCCGTGCGGACCTGATCGTGACCGGTGTAGGGCTGGCGAGTGGCCAGCTTGTCAAGCTGGCTCGTCAAATGGTCCGTAGCGCCCGTGTCCATGTACCAGGCAGGATCCACCGAGTATGAAGGAGTGAACCCGGGATCCGGTGTAGCGAGAGCCACTTGCTTCTCATTGCCCTTCCCATTGTTTCCAATGCCAAGAAAATCGCGTTTAAAACGACGATGGCAGCGAGACGCCAAGTGCCCCTCAATGCCGCAGAGTTGGCACTCAACCCCACCACCACATGCCTCGCAGTGGAGCCGCTTGCGGCCAGCCGTCGGAGGTGGAGCGGGCGGACGGGGCTGGTTGCAGGTCTGCGCCGCTTTCTGCTTGGCACCGCGGGAGCCCCCGCGGAGAGCAGCATTCGCAGACGGGCCCTCCGTGTAGACGCCAATGGAGCGGCGAGCAGCGAGCCTCTGTTCGGTGTTGAGGAGGCGTGCATATAGATCGCGAGGCGGCATCGGCGTGTCACGTCCATTGATGTTTTCAACGAGAGAATCATAGTCCTCATCAAGCCCATTGAAAATGAACGAAGTAAACTCCTCATCACCAAGAGGCTTCCCAATAGACGACAGTGTATCAGCCAGGCCTTTGACCTTGTTGAAGAAGGCCGTGACGGAGAGATCATTTTTCTTGACCTCACCCAACTGGTTACGAATGGCAGAGGAACGGGCCAGCGACTGCGAGGAAAAGCTGGAGTCGAGCGTGGCCCATGCATCCCTCGACGTCGCGGCAAAGACCACCATGCCGGCCACGGAGGGTGTGAGCGAGGACTGAATGGCACCCAGAATATCTTGATCCTGAGCGATCCACCGACGATGAGCAGGGTTGGACACCATGACGGAGCCACCAGCGGCCGAGGGCACCGGAACCATGGCCGGGGGACACGGCAGCGTACCGTCGACATATCCCTCAAGGTAGTGACTACGCATCAGTGGCAACACCTGAGCGCGTCACAGGAGGTAGTTGTCAGCAGAGAGCTTCACCGTCACCAGATGAGCAAATTGGAACGGTCCTGGTTCAGCCACTGGTGAGAAGAGCTGCGAGTCGTATGTCGGAGGAGCACTGTACGGGATCAGCGCATCGGCCGACGGAGACATACGGTAGTGTTGATGATGACCGTGAGGCGCGGTAGGAGGTACGCCGTGGGGCTGCAGCGATGCGACGTACGGCACAGGGGCAGCGTAGGGCACGCCATACTGCGCCTCGTAGGGCACCGCGGAGGACGAAGCATACGGCGCCGGCGCGACGTACGGCGACGACGGCGCGACGTACGACGCTGGATACGGCCCGCCGTACGGCACCTGGACGGGGTTACCACGCGGGCCTGAAGCCGGCGGCGCAGCGTAGGTCGCAGCGGCGCCGTAAGACGGCTGCGCAGGGGCGCGATCCCGATCGTGCAGGGTAGCACCGTAGTTGACCACTAGGGATGCATCTCGTGTAGCACCGTAGTTGACCGCCTGGGATGCATCGCTGGATTGCATGACGGGATCAAGGGAGTGCGAGGCCAGCGCTACATCTCGTGCGAACAAAGGCGCGGGCGATCGAGGCGCTGGCGGGCGCGGCCCCGATGCGGCCGGATGGGCCCAGGCGAGCGGGGCGGACGCCATGAACGGAGATTCCGTCGCCAGGGTCGACGGAGGCGGCACGGCGGCGACAGAGGAAGCGGAAGCACGGCGCAGATCGAACGCGTCGTCTGATACTATGTTAGACAAATTAGGGTTTGGAACAATGCTCGATACCCTTGGTGGGTACGGCTGTCATATATTTATAAAAGGGAACCGTATAAATACAGGTTATGTTACAACACGTATATCTAATATATACTTAGTCTAACACTGCTCTCTAGCCTCATGTACTGTGAGCGGCACTACAGAAAATTGAGAGGAATGAGATGGTAGACATGATGAGCTTAGAAAGAACACTCTTATCCACTTCATTTTTTTGGTCGCTACATACATGACAATAGGTACTTGATATTAAAACTGGTCCAGATTATTACGAAAGGATGCACGGAGCCATCTTGTTGAAAGATTTGTTTTTTATAGAAGAATGATAGAGCCATCGCCATACTTCACTCTGGCACCAAAAACGATAAACTTTCCGAGCGCGTAGGATAGTCCATCACATCGGTGGCACCGGGACAGCCTGCTGCTGGGTCTTGCGGTCCGGCGCTGCAGGTGCCGGCGGCGTAGCGTTGGGGCGGCGGCGGCATGCCGTACCCTGGCGTGGCGCTGCGTGTGGCGCCGGAGGGCTCTGTCCCTGACGGTATCCCTCCGTATGAACTTCATGCACATCACAAGTTGACAGAGTGTATACGCAGAATAAATACATTACTGCTGCAGAGTTTACGTAGTAGAACATGTTACCTTGGATGGCAGCGGAGCATGGCAAGGAGCAGCATATGAGTATGATAGCCAGGATTGCCATGGCTGGTACCATGGAAGAAGAGGAACATCTCATCATATGAACACCGTTTTTCATTGGCTCTACGACAACGGCAGAGAGACGTTATGTGTGCAAGGCTTGTGCTGCACAAATACCTCACTGGTATAAATATAGATACGTAGAGATATCGGATATTATGTACTACCTACTCTGAAGAACCGTCTTGATTGAGTCACTTCACTTAATGGCCGGTCAAAGGTCTTGGCAATTCAAATAAAAGACTTATTGCAGGTTATCTACAAGGCTACGGCTTCATGGATGTGGTCATCACTACAACATGTGGAGGCGTGGGCACTTATAGCCTCTGGTGCAGCCGGCTAGAATCGCTTGCACAAGTTTTATTCAATCAGTTTGGCTTACGAGCCTCTTGTAGACTATATATATGAGCTATGTAATCTTGGGTTCGACCGGTTGTGGTCGAGGACTTTTATTGTACTGTACCCCGAAATTAATTGGGCCACCCATTTTCAGCTATCCAAGAGCTGGTGTGCCCGGGTACTCCACAAATAAGCCAACGGAGTACCAGCTCTAAAACTTAGCCAATCTGGTAGAGTATCTCGACCAAAGGGGTAAAACGGTAATTGCAGTCTTTTTCAGATTTTTTGGGCTTTATTTTTCTCCCAATCAACTCATTGTAACAGACCAGTTTGGGGAGGCTCGATCAGAACGCTGCGGCGAGGGCCGTCAATCCCGGCGTACACGGCGTCGACCAAGATAGCACCGGCCACGATCAATAGCAGCGTAGCGGGCAGATCGATGTCGGCCAGAATGATGAAGGCGGCGGCGGTGGCAGCAGATCTATCGCGGCCACAATCGATGGCAGCAGTGGTGAGCAGATCGACCGTGGCAGCGGCGAGCAGGACATGATAGTCAATCTGTTGTTTTTATTTCTTTTGTCCGGTCAATCAGCTGCTCCTGCGGTCTATCGGGGTGGCAGGCAAAATGTCTAATATGCTCTTTCATCACAGACCGTCAAATGGAACAGTACTCCACCGCCTGGTTTGGGAGTACCAGGGTACCGTAAAAATTGCCTGGTGGTCGTGTTTTCTATTTATGTGCTTTACTGTTTCAAACTCGGTGACTTGACTTGATTCATGTTTGATAATATGGATGTCTGCATCTAGTGATGCAAACACCGGGGGAGTACAAGTATTTGCATTCATGAAGTAGAATATGTATGTCCACATCTTGGATGTCAAATGGCTTGACATCAATGTGCACCTTGAATGCTTAGATGTAGTCACTTGGACATACGAGATTGCCGGTAAGGTTGCCGCGGCAGACACAAAGGCCGATGGGTACTTCAGCAACTGGGATGATGTTTATCAAAACATTTTTTCTCACATATACATGGCAAGTCACATTACCATGGACTGGCTTTTTAAAATTATAATGGAAACATTGTTCAGCATTTTTTGGCAGATGGTTACCGAGCTCACCGTGAATTATAGCTTCTTTGGCAATACAGAAGGCTTAAAGAAATGGTAAACGTTTGCTGCCGGTCGACCGGCTAGCGATTGCGCCGGTGGTTGCACGCGCATCTACCTCTCACGCAGCCACATGCTCAATCAGGCCCACACCATCGCCCGTGTCCCTTGGTTGCCTTATCTTCTCACACGTTTTCTCCCCACAGGGGCATCTTCCACCTCCCGCAAGCACCATTCCCTTCTCTCTCTCTCTCTCTCTCTCTCTCTCTCTCTCTCTCTCTCTCTCTCTCTCTCTCTCTCTCTCTCTCTCTCTCTCTCTCTCTCTACTCCTCTCGTGCAACACGGGCGTGTTGCTGTTGCTCGCGCGCATCTTGTCCCTGGCAGCAAGGTTGTCGGCGTCTGCTCCTCTCCGGCCGCTGGGTGCCCACGCAACGAGCTTTTCCCGCGGCGAACGCGAGCAGCTCCCGAACCCGTGCGACCCGGCTGCGTCCAAGGATGCTGGAACCGTCCAGTCCCGGTGTTGTGACCCATGAGCACCCGTGCTTCTGCCGTCTGCGTTTGCTGCCCTCTCCCAACCCGCCTGCTACAACGGCGGTGTTCCAACCAACACCAGCCGGAGCTGGAGACGACGTCCATAGGTGTTGCAACCCGCACCACACTATGCTGGAGCGAGGTGTTGTTGGTATGGCAACTAGTCAAGCGTGCTTCAACCGGCTTGAAAAAAAGCTTCAACCGGCATCGAAAAAAGCTTCAACTATGAAAATAAGCTACAGCGGGCGCAGAAGAAAAGCTTCAAACATTGAAAAAAAGCTTCAACCGGCGCCGAGAAAAGCTTCAACCGTTGTGAAAAAAAGTTTCGATCGGAATGGAAAAAGCTTCAGAAAAGCTTCATCCGATGTGGAAAAAAAACTTCAAGTGGTGTGAAAAAAATCTTTCACGGTGAAACTTCAAAAACCGGCGCCGACTAGAGACGCCGGAAAGCTACGGGAGGACGGCGAAAGCTACAACGAGAGCTACAAGCGTGTATGGAAAAAGCTTCAACTGACCTGAGGATGCTACAAACATGGCTGAGGATTCTGGAGCCCGCTGCGAGCATGCTACAACCAGGTCTAACTAGAAACTGGCCAGCAGGGATGCTACAAACCACGGCCAAATTTTTGCTGGAGCCGACTATGGGGAAGCTGCAACCATGCATGGATTGGATGTGCTGGAAGCCTAGAACCAATATGTGGGGATGCTACGACCATGAATTGGATTTTGCTAGAGCCGGATACAGGAGGAGACCAAGAGTACTGCGACCATGGCTGGCATAGCTACGAGGTGGAGCGCATGGTACTGGAGCGTGGGGAGATGACAAGCTGCTGGCAGCGTTGATGGCCGGAATTCGGCATGCCGCGACAACGGTTGGGAGATAGTGCACTGTGCGAGGCGATCTTTGCTACAGGTCACAATGAGCGCGCTGAATTGACGGCGACCGCGACCGGCGGCGAGGGCGGCCAGCTGCTACCGGTGGCGGGGGGTGTGGCCGGAGGAGGGCGGCCGAGGCATGCGAGGGAACTGTTTCTCGTTGACAGGCTCAAGCTGCGACACACGTGGGGGGTAAGCGAACACGGGCGAGTAAAGGAAGAGATCTAGGTCGCTCAATCTCAAACGATCCTACGATCCATGTGCGACCGGCCCAACCTTGGGCCGGCGCACCGGCGCCTAATAGTGCCCTAAAGAAATTTTGATGGATGTCAACATGAAGCCCAATAGCTACGTCAAGGTATAATCCATTTTTTTATTTTTTTAACTACTTCTCTTTTCCTTTTTTGTATTCTCATGTAGGCTATTTTTTTCCTTTCCTTTTTGCATCTTTCCCACAACTGTGGAACAAGGTTGAAAATCTCGTAGGGGATTTCCCTTGCAGCATGACCTATTTGATTATCAATGATGAAATGGCACAGCAATTTAGTCACTGTGTCAGCTACGTTGCAACATCCTGCGACCTGGTTCTCCCATGGCAGGTAACTCTACAACGATTCAAAAGAAGCTGATGGTGACGACGAGGAAATGAAGGAGGAGGATGAGGATGGAGAGGTGGGGAAATACGGATATATGGTGACAATAATAGCGATGACGGTGAGGATTGTAGAAAATATAGAACCTACAATATTCGTTGTATTGATCAGACCCTTGTGTAAGGTATATATAGGAGTACAAGAGGGGTAGAGACTTGGAGTACAAGACAAGTTATGTGGTTTAAACTTATTCTATCTCTATATCCTTATCTCTAACTTAAACCTAATTATATTTCTAACAAGGATCCCGTTGCTGAGGCTGGCCAAAACGTGCAAGTAATGATCATGAAGGCACCGTGCTTGCCACTTTTGGGCGACGCCAATGATCGATAGCAGCACCAATTTTTCAAGCCATGAACCATAGAAAAGTTATTGGGCGGTATTTTCTTTATATTAAAATTTAAATATGTACACAGAAAAGAGGACAACAATAGCGAGATCGTCAAGATCGGTGTGCATGATACTTGTATACATGCAATGAAAACTAGCAGATGTGATTCATGCGTAAGCAGCAACCTGCAGGTTCTTTCGGTGTGGCGCAAGTCTGGCCGTCGCCGGCAGCGACGAAGTGCTTCCGCATCCTGGACACTCCGCTGACCTCTTGCCCGAGGGCCAAGGCGCGGGGGGACGTTCTCCCTCACGGTTTCCGTCCACAAAAGCTGCATGCACATATTAGTTTCTTTTTGTTTCTCGTGGAAAAGAGTATGTACGAAGCAACAATTCAGAAGTTACCTCGCGCTGCCACCGCCGAGGATGCCATGCTGGAACAGCATACGAGGAGAGCCAGCAGCAGGAGAGCAACGTGGGTGGAAGAGCGCTCCATGCTTCTCATTGTTTCTCACAAGGAATGGTAGCTAGGACCAGGAGAAGTTTTTGATACCTATGGTCTCTTCCTGCTAGCTGCTCGCGTACGTAGAGGCATATATATACCCATATTTGCTCACATTGTCAAAGTTCCCTTTGGCCTTTGTCAGCAGTCAACAAAGATGGTGTGTTTCCAGCAAGTTTCCTTTGGCTGCAATGGGATTTGTCCACATTCAACCTTTCATTTCTCAAGAAAGTCTATGATATCATTTTATACCAAAAAGCCTTTGTGATATGCACTGTTTCTTCATAAAGTAGTAATATATATTGCACGCATAGCTTTGACCAAATGGTCCTATACTACGATCATGTCCGCTATTCAAGTGAGACCGTGGAATTTCAGCAAACTATAGTCATGCTCGCCTCCCGGACAAATGTAGACCATTAGAACAACTTGAACGCCCGTTTAATAAATTGGACACACCAAACGTGGGGGCGGTAGACTAAAAAAAACGTGCAGGCGGGCACCCAACCTCGTGCACAACGTCCGTCTCATTTCAAACTGATCTTTCACAGAAATGGACGATATTCATGCAAACCAGATGATATTTGTTAAATTTTGATATATTTACAGTCAAAAGGATGAAAATTAACAAGGCTCAACTTAATCGGATGAAATTTAAACTAAACTTAGCGATGTACTGGAGGGTCAACTTGTAGGCATGGCCTCGGAGGCCGCTGGCACCTCCGACCCCGCCCGGTATGTCATTGCGGCCGCCATCACTGTCCTTGTCCTTCCAGTGGCATAAGACCTTCCAGGGTTCACCGCGACCTTGATCGTTCATCGTTGCACGCTGGCGGCTCAACCGCTCCGCCTCACACAAATGATCGCTCTTGTCCGGCTAGCGAGGAGGGTTGGGCGTGCAATTCGGCCCGCGCCGCCCACCCTTGCCCTTGCCCTTGCCGGTGAGGTGTTGGCCAAATGACCAAAATCATCTAGCCAGTGTTTGTAGAGACAGTTCTGATCCGGAGCTGGGGCGGACATCCGTCTGCCTAGTGGCCCTTGACCGATTATCAGCCCAGGCCAACATGAGGTCCATGTCGGCGCAGACCCAGTCAACCCCATGTGCGACGTCGCATAGGCCGCCCAACGCGCCTCATTGCGCTGCACTCGGCGCTGCTCCTCAGCTGCCACCTTTTAAGTCGATGTCCTCGTGCGCAAGGACGTGGAGCCCATGTTGCAACCAAGGTAATGAATGTGGCAGTCGTGTTTGTTGGCTATCACCGCGGAGGACGCCTCCTCCTTCTTCATGGTGGTCATGCACCACCATGTCAGGGGTGGCGGGTCCTCCTCATAGTTGCGCCGAAAATGGCGCAACGTGGGCCGTGTGGCAGCGAGGGCGCTACAGGATCTTGAACTACACGCGGGCGTGTGTGATTGTTTTACTTGTTGGCTTTGTTTATGTTTTTCTGTTTATATACGATAGTTTCTGCTAAAATTAATTATATTTTTTTTGTACTTTTGAAATATGTTGACCAATTTAAAATTATGTTCGTAATAGTTTTAAAAAGTGGTCATCGTGTATTTGAAAAAATGATGAATATTAATAGTATATTATTTACACGATGGATACTTTGTAAATAGTTTATACTACACAAATGTTAATATTTCTTGAAATACACAATAATGTTCATAGTGTAAATAATATTCATCATGACCACAGGAAAAAAATTGTAGTATGTAGTACAAAAAAGTTAATGGTGTATTTCAGAAAACAATAATCATGTATGATCATTTCATAAAAAAATGTTCATGATGTAGTAAAAAATGTATATGTAGCTTTAAAAAGTGTCGGTCATGTATTAAAAGATGTTAAGCGTATATTTAAAAAAACGTTCACAGTGTATTTTAAAATCTGGTCATCATATACTTAAAACTTAATCAATGTCTCTTTAAAACTACATGGTGGATACTCTGTAATACATGATCAATATTATTTACATGATGAACATTTACAAGAAAAAACCTCAGTGAACTTTCTTAATAGAAGTTGAATATTTTTTAAACTAGAATGAAAAATTTTCAAATTAGATGATGATAATTGAAATAAATATACAATGGACATCTTGAACTACACGCAGAAGAATATTTAAATACAATGATGTATACTTCTTTAATACAAAATATGTGATAAATAAATTTAATACAAGAAGAGCACTGTTGTAATATCTAATAAAAATGTACCTGATGAATTATTTTTAAAATTACTCCTAAAAATAGAATAAATTTTCACATGAATAGAAATATTGAAAACAAGAAAATGGTAGAAAAGAAAAGGAAAACAAAAATGGTAACCAAAAACAAAAAAAGGAAGAAGAAAACAGAAAAAAAACGATGTGGTTTGTTCTTTTGTTTCGTTTTTTATTTTTGACAAAATTTTCTTTTGTTATGTATGAATCAGATTTATAATTAAATATGTGGCCTACGTTGTGCCGTCGGGCCTATTCAGGTCTATTTTGTGCCAAGCTGGCCATTATCTAAACACGAGCTCGGTTGTCAAGAAACAACGCGTATTTCAGCTCTAAACAAAAAGCAACAACTGTGTACCTTTTGTTTGGGGTGAACAACAACAATGTATTCCCTCCTTCCCAAAGTACAAGGCGCGCATTGACTTTTTCGGAATTCGTTGGACAACTTGGACTATATTTTTCACTTATTGTATGCCTATAAAATTGTTATAAAGACATATCATATAGAATTGTTTTACAAGAAAAATACAATGATATGATACTATTGATACATGTTCAACCTAAGTATTTTGGTATATATTAATGGTCAAAGCCATGCATCAATGACCGTGCAAACTCAAGCACGCCTTATATTTTAGGAAGGAGAGAGTACTTTTTCTTTTTTGAGAAAAGGATGCATGTGCCCGGGCCGCACGTTCTCGGCTACAGTTTCAGGTTTTCTTGAGTTGGTTCAGTCCTCATGCACAAGCGCCAAGCGCAGCAACACGACTGGCCAGGAGAACAAGGTCCACATAAAATCAAGCTGCGCCTACATACATACGGTCATACGCACGCTATCTAGCTGATCATTTATTCAATTTATTTATTTTGGCACAAACCAGTGATCGTACATGTAGCTACATATCGATACACACAGTATATCGCATGCAGCATATCTACCGGAGCCGGAGGTGCTTCATGCGACGTTGGCTTCAACCTCCGAGGTCTTCCGGCGTGCCGATGTCCCCTGCGACCTGTTGTGGCCGCAGCCTGGGCAGTCCGTCTTCCTGTGGCGTGAGGGAAAAGGCGCCGGAGGACTTTGGCCGTCACGGTCTCCTTCCAAAAATACTGCATGCATGTATTTATCATTTTTTATCGTCATCGATTCACATGTAACCACATGCACAGATGAAAATTACCGACTTCTATATATTAGAGGGAAGAAAGGAGAAGGATACAGTCTGAGTACTTTACCTGGGGGCGCCACGGCCGAGCACACCAAGGCACAGCATAGGAGGAGAGCCAGCAGGAGAGCAGCGCTGCTCGCGTGGTGGGAAGGAGGACGCTCCATGATCATGTCGTACGCACAAGATTTTGGTATGATCTGTTCTTGGCCACTCACGTTTCTTAATATACACTACATATGTGTGCTCAGAGGTCAAAGTCCACTCTTCGTCAACAATCAGGTCAGAGGCATGCTTTTTCAAGTGGTTACCTGCTTAAATTTCTCCAGAAGGGTCTTTATATTTTCACTTTTTCCGAGTGCTGGTTTCCTCATATATAATGGTACAATGCACTCATGAGTTTTGACCAAACGGTCATGTCAATGTAAATGACCCATTAACAACATACTCCCTCCATACCTTAATATATGACGTCATATATTATGGTCCAGAGGGAGTATTTTTTAATAACTATTCAACAAAATATGTCTTCACAATTATTTTAAAAAATAGAAATCTTTTTAATTTCACTCCTTGTGTTTATATTTATTTTCTTTGAAAATGAAAATGTATATGTACATATTCACTACCACCATGATGTTTTGAGATTTGATTCACACTACTTTCAGCCGGAGCCATCTTTTTTGTATTTTCCGAGAAATGTAAAAACCTCAATAGATGCGACCCACGATGGAAAGATATTTGTATGAGAGCTAATAAATTGTAAACTCTTCCAGAAAAAGATAATGAATCATAAACAGTGCACTTACTTCTCTATCCATCTCTCATGCCCATCACGACCTCACCGCTCCTCCCATCATGTTCTACACTGAGTCCAGTGTTCTCAGAGCTTTATCGTTTGTTCATATTGCAACGAGAATACGTGGAAGAGATTGTGGAGTAAATTTTCACCAAGAACATAGTATTTAGAATGGACCACCTTCCTCACCGAGCTTGCAGCTGCCACCATCCATCCGTACATGTCCTTCTCAAGCATCTCTCCACCATATCTATCCATCATAGGCTCTCGGTGTTCCATTTTCCTGAGCTTCTCATTTGCTGCGATGGAAGGCTACATCCCCAGCCACTATTCCTCCCAAATAGCATCTCAAATCCCCCACAGAAAATACCCATCAAATCACGAAATCTAAGTCCACTAACTTTTTATCATTGCTTGCCGCAAATGAGAACAACATACTATGCACTTCCTCTATCATCTCTACCTCCGTGTTGGCCGCCTTCCCATAGGTTTGTCATCAACAAATCTCTCTTGGAAGTGACCACCAATTATGAGGTGTAGTGTGGCTCTTTGAGCTTTAGAGGACAGGAAGGGACAGCAGCACAACTGTTGGAGTGAGGGGTGGTGGTGGTGGTGGTGTTGGAATTGTCTTGAATATGTGTGTATGAGTTAGTATAAAGTATGACTTGTAATTAGAAGAGGGTTAGGTTTTTGAGTCAAGCACATGCCCACTGGACACGTTATATAAAGAGACTGGCATAGACAAAATAGACAAGACGAAACTTGTAGGATATCTAGACATGAGATCGCAAGAGGGACGGTCCAGACACCCGCGGCAAGAGTGACCGGACCGGCCATGGTTGGCGGGCGGAGACGCTGTCCGATGGTACCAACGGACTTGTCCTGTATTGTACTATATCGGTTTATCACATGTGGAGTATCACTCATAGTCAAGCCCCAGGGATGTAGGTGTTCATGTTTGACCTCGCCAACAAATATCGATATTGAGATGTGACTGTAGATCCTGGGATGATCGACTTTGCACTTTAAATTTCAAACAAGAGTTTAATGCCCATGTGTGTTTGGTGGGTGAGGAGGAGGGGTGGGGGCTACCAACAAGCAGAGACAATTCCTTTCTCCTTTTTTTTCTCCTCAAATTAGATTGGATGGAAGAGACATTATGCTCCAAAATATGTTTATGTAGGAATACGTTTGTTCTGGTTTCTTGAACATACTTCGTTAGTGATTCCAAAAATTTATGAGCCTTAAATTTTATCCGTGTTCTTACATGCTTATTCATTACCAAAAAATAATGAAGCAACGTGCATAAACAAATTATTTTTGGTTCATTCTCCAGATGCTGAGCATACGCACATTATTCAACATTAACAATTTCAGTTCCAGAAAAAAAATCACCCAGAGCCGAAATTCACTTTATTTCACTTCTCAATTCGCCCAAAATATCAAACAGTTCACTAAAGACTCAACAAAAAGTTTGGAAACGCTAAAATACATTCTGAAAGTAATTAATTCCTATGTACATTCTCTTTCTCTATTCTTAATTATTGATATTTACTACAATTTTGTCTTGGCATGTCAACTCTGGGCAGCATCTTCTGTAATCAAGCATGTGTTGTTTGTTCAGCTGACATGGGTAGTAAACGGTAAACTGTCTGCAGCTGGCCTGCTGTGCAACGCAGAAGAAGGAATTAGATAAACTATATTACGTCTTCTGTTGCGGGAGGAATAGGAGGAATTGGTGGTGACGTGACGGGTTGTTGTTGCAGGTGTAATAGCCATTGCAGCGGCGAAACCCGTTCGTTAAGGGAGGCGGATGTTTTGAGGACAACAACGGCCTTCCACCTGCAGTTGGCATGTAGATCAGTTGGCACATGGCATGTAGATGAGACATATATATCGATCACAGGGCAGAAGGTATGATGCAGGCAAGGAGGTTCATCAGCTGCCGTCGGTGAAGGCATGCTTAATTACCTCCCTGGACAAGCTCTTTATGCGCGGCATCAAGATCAGCATTGCTGCAACGATTCCAAGATGAAGTTGGCTTCAACATCGTTAGTTATCTTCTGTGTCTGAACTACATGTGATTGTGGAAGCATGCTTCATGCTTGCGTGTGTATATAACTTATATAGCTCGTTGATAACTAGGGCATAACTGACCGTCACTTCTGAGTTCTGATTCTTCTGAATGCGTCAATGACAGCTGCACGTGAAGAACACGCGAACTGCAACTGCTACCATCACTTGTAAGGTCCACGAACTTCTAGACTAAAGACTTTGCTACCTAGAATCTCTCCTTAAATTGCAGAAGCATATGTCCTCTAGTGGTCCAAGTCATCCTTTTGTCAACACAAGACGGGTGGACATAAGCAAAAAATTGAGTAGGTATTCGTCGTTGTTACTCTCATGAGTGCAGACTAGTGGTCTGAGTAGGATTTGTCCACATTTTACCTTCTGTAAGGAAAGTCCTTACAGAAGGTGACGTACTAGGTAAATGTGCACACCTTTCTCCAAGAATGTCTTCTCAGTGCTGATTGAACATACTGCGGTCTTGTAATGTGATTGTGGGCCTCCTTGTTGCAGTCCATTTCTATGTCAAGAATGTAATTCCCCGGTATTTTGTGAGATTAATTTTGACATAAGTCAGAAAAGTATTTTCAAACCATTGGTCGCTTGTCAAATTGAATACCATGGTTGCTTTAATCTCTGTGAAGCGAATGCTATAGGTTATGACTTTTCACAAATCAGAGTCCGGATGAATGCCAGTCTTCTCATTGTCGGCCTTCAGATACCATTTTCAGTCCTTTTTGAATCAGATTCAGTAGAAGAACCATGAAGGATATGAATGACCAATCGGTTGTGGCTGTTGTTGCTTATCTCCTGAGGATCCAGACTCATGAGGTCAAAAAACAATCTAAGTTTTGTGAAATTTTCTAAAACTTCAAATGCATTGTCACGATGGTAAACATGACCCCATGTCAATTTTAACTTTGCGAACCACATTTAAAATTTCTACAAAATGAAAACCAATAAGATGCATCTAATGGTTTTTCCCCAATAAGAAGTTTGATTTGTTTTTGTAAATGTTCTAGATGGAACCTAAAATGTTGCATAAGCACTTCAAAGATAATTGTAGTTTAGTTTTGAATTGTGTCTAGTAAATAGTTAGAGATTCATTTAATCCCAAAATAATAGCAAATGAATTCCAAAAATATTCTAATGTTGATATAAACAATGCAGTGTAGTATGTTCCTTGTACAAATAGTTTGGATAATTTTAAAGGTACTCCACATGTTACTTTACTTGGTACTTCGAAAAAAATAATGCAAATTATTACAAAACAGGAGGAAACATTAAGTTGCATTAGTGGATAATAGTTTCAAATCAATTGTGGTCTAAATTTCAAGAATAACTGATGAAAGAAAATGTAGTACCGTGGAGCAAGAATTTTTTTTTGGCCGAGAATTGCGGAAATCGGCCAGTTACCATCTCTTCCACTGCTTCCCGAGAAAAAGTAGTACCGTTCGATTTCTTTTGGATATTTAAAATTGTCATTGTACAGCAGTGTCAAATACAATCCGTATGATAGGTAAATGTATATCAATGAGGGGTGTTCTGCTTCTTGTCCGCTCCATTGAGAATAACAAAATGCAAAAAATGAGCTGCAGAAAGGGGGACTCCGACCCCATGATGCCCTGGAGCAAAAGGGCAGCACTAACCACCAAAACATGAAAAATATTTAAGTAGATGTTAGTGCAGTAGAATTATACTGTGAGGTGAAGTTTTGCTTGGATTTTCGGATTGTAAATGTCGAGATTTCTGGTATTTTCGAAAAACCAGTTCTTCCGGCTGGCACCTACCAAAAGAAACAGAATCGTACTCCCTCAGTTCCAAAATAGATGACTCAAAGTTAGTACAACCTATAGCCCGCCTTTGACTGCTATGATGCTTCTTACTTTTGCGAATCTTTCCATAATTTTAAAGCCCGTCTCTTGAGGTCATTACATAACCCTAGTACCCTACTCCTCTTTTCATTACTTTCATACAATAAATATAAAGTCAATGGAATCATATATATTGAAATGACATAAATGGTCGATCCATCAATTAATCAAACTGGATGACGGAGCTGTAGACTTTTTCCGGCTTCCAGTCAGCGGGGATGACCTGGTCGGCGACGAGCATCTTGCCAGACTCGTTAGTGATGCGCAACGAGAAAGGCCCCTGCATGTGGTGCCGGGCATCCATCCTCCAGATGGATCCCCACGACTCCTTCATGGGCACCCACTCCCCCGTTGGAGCCATCTCGTTGCCGTTGCCAGCGTCTAAACGTGATTCCATGATTTCCAGCAGTTTCACATCGCCGTCGTCGTTCTCGTATTCCACCAGGATTGCCATGTAAAACGGGTTCGACCCCTTCTCCACATGGAACATCACCGCCAGCCCCGGGTACTAGCATGGCACCCTGCAGAGCCATACCACTCCCCGGTGTCAGTGTGTGCGTCGACTCCCAAACACAAAATATCATCTTGGTAAGATAAGACGATGGTCATGATTGTGACTGGCAGAATAGGTAGGTGGGTGTGGTACCTCCGGAACTGCATGTCAATGATGCCCGCATTGCGGAGCTTGTGGTTGTGGCCATCCTTGGCCATGGCTCCAAAGGCAGTGCCGCTGAGGTCGAAGTGGTAGGGAGAGACCGGATAGTAGTTCATGTCCGTGATGATCACCGTCTCCGGCACACCGGAGCATGCAGGATGGTTTGACCTCAAGCACCTTATCTGCATTTACGTTGCACGCAATCGACCACCATCCATGATCAATTACAACGTTAGGCTGCACATACACATTCGTAAAGTAAAAAGAACTATGTACTCCCTCCGTAAACTAATATAAGAGTGTTTAGAATACTAAAGTAGTGATCTAAACGCTCTTATATTAGTTTATAGAGGGAGTAGAATATCTCTGCATGCATGCATGATGCATGTGACCATAATGTAGTGGTATGCATGCAGTGTGGAGTAGTATTGCAAACGTACGGCGGCCGGGTCTTACCTGGTAGCAGGAGCCGCAGCCCTTGCCGTCCTTGAAGAGCGGCTCGTTGGCGCAGGAGGTCATGGCAGAGAAGGGGGGCAAGTTGACATTCTTGAACCCGCACGCGCCACCATTATCGGCGGGCCCAGCGCCGTGGCGCGCGCCGTACCATGTCGCCTTGGCATCAAGCCAGCTGGAATTGGCTGCAGGACGAGCGGCCCCGTAGGGCTGTGGCTTGACGGGCGGGGAAGGAGGAAGCGACTGGTGCTTGGCGCAGCAGCCATGGGCATGGGCGACGAGGATGCAGAGGAGCAGAGCAACCTCTACGGCAACGGAGGAGGATGCCATTGCTGCCTCTTGTGCCGGATGGCGCTGGCCTTGCCTATTTGTAGCGCGGGGCTGCCTGGCGGAAACTGGCAGGGCGCGCCTGCGGAGACCAATATTAATTGTATACTCTATTTTGCCTCTATACATATATGGTATTAATTTTGTTAATTATCTTCTATAGAAAAAATAGGCATGTGCAATGCAATATTAAATAAGAATATATGGAAACTTACTCCATGGTTGATGTGGTATTGTGTATGTTTACAGTAACTAACATGTTAATGTGAGAACAATGGGTTGTGAACTTGTGAATCAGAACTGTTCAGGGAAGGATCAGTGCACATTGAGAAGACAATGACAGTGACAATGATGACCGGTGCATGTATTTTGCATCAAAATTTTCATAAGCTAAAATGCTTATTCATCATGCACATTCAACCATCAATGTACTATTTTATTTCAATTTTCTCTGCTATTGCATGGTTGCAACAGGAGGGCACCGACAAGGTGCCAAAGCCCAACAAAACCTGTCCTTAACAGGATGGTACTGACTTTCATACAGGTGCTGCATGGCTGTCGTCAACTCGTGTCGTGAGATGTTTGGTCAAGTCCTATAACGAGCGAAACCCTCGTTTTGTGTTGCTGAGACATGCGCCTAAGGAGAAATTGCCACCGAGTGACGTGCCAGCGCTACTACTTGATTGAGTGCCAGCACGTAGCTGTGCTTTCAGCAAGAATTTCACCATTGGGAGCCGGTGCCTTTCGAAGCACTTTCACGTGTGAACCGAAGTCGTCTTGCCCAAGACCCACGGAGACAAAATTGATGTTCAGTGGGGGAAGACACTTTTCTGGAGCTAGAAAAAAATGAAGGAGAAATACAGTTATGTTATTACCAGCCCAACCTCTTTTCACCAGGTTGTCTTTCGTAAGAATGTTGTTTCTCAAAGTGAGTGAAAAAACAGCTTGATTTTTGGCGGAGTTTTAACTTTGCATATGAATTTAGAAGGAAAATGTAACTCATTTAGGATTAATTGACTATAAAAGGATTTCCTTATAAATTTACAATCACTGGTCAAAGACCACATAATGTTGTCTTTATCCTCTTTAAGACTAATCTCGGAACAAGCATTCTTATTCTTAGGGGCGGAGCCAGCATACAATCGTTGGGTTCAAGTGAACCCAACGGATTCTCTCATCTACGTGTGTAGGCCTAAATATTTGCTCATCTGAACCCAACACAAAGTACAGGCTGACCCCATCTAATGTGTCGTGGATAGCCAAGCGAATGGCCGGAAAGCCCACGAGCAAATAGCATGCTTAGTCATGCCCAGGCCTAAATACCTTGACTTGATTAGCAGGCCCTGTTAATTAGTAACCACGCACGGCCGCCGCACGCCTCCACTCTCGTCTGTTCGTTTTCTGAACTCGCATCTGAGGCATCTCTCGTTTGTTCGTGCATAGCTCGGCCGCCGGACGCCAACGGCGAGTAGGCCGCTGCAGATCGACAATTTGACATCCACGAGACAACAAAATTTGAGGTAAATTAGGTTACACGTCTCCTACCTCTTGTCGTGTGTATGTTCTATCTAGCCTAATAGTCCCCTAGTTTTCAGATTTTTATTTTGCATGGACTTTGATTGATCTAGGCTATGGTAGGGTATTTTTTCAAGAAGAAATAGATCCAGATAATGATGCATGCATCTGAAGGTCACCATTAGGGGTGGAAACGGATCGGATGCGGATCGGATGCGGATCGGATAGTGCTCTTTCCACTTCCATTTTCATATTTTCAAAACGAATCCGAATACGGATGTTATCGGATACGGATGTGGCTCGGATATTATTCGAATACGGACACGTATCGGATACTTTCTTGATTCGGAACGGATACGAATAATATCAACATATTGCTTAAGTAAATTAGTCGATACCTATGTGACCTGAAATAATCAACTTGTGACATACAATAATTCAATGATAAATAGGTTTATGAATAAATACTATTGTAATGCACAATAATTTATAAGTTTAATCATATAAAGAGTAAAATTTGACCACTTATTTGGCTTTTATGTTGGATAATTGGAATATTGGGTCTAGAATTTTGAAAATTACCTCCCATAATCTTATTCGGATACGGATATATCCACTTCCATATCCATATTTGTGTCAAAACCTCCTGCCATATTTTATTTTTTAATTGTTTAATAAATTCGGATACGGATAATTTCCATTTCCATTTTGGTTCGAATGCGGATGTTTCGGATACGAATAGGCATTTTCTCGAATACGAATATCGGATATTTCGGATTATCCGCTACCACTTTCCACCCCTAGTCACCATTAGGCCGAGGCGAAGTCTGTCAAATGTCACTGCAGGCCTGCTGCTAGTCTTCTGAAGTCTTCTATTCATACATAAATTAATTTGGATGAGTTGCCTTATGACCCTGCTGATTGGTAGAGAATTTTTCAAAGTACACAAGAAACCTCAAGAAGCAATATGGGATAAGACGCATTTTTTTATCGAGGGAACCTTATAGGCCACCATTTAATTTTGATTATCTACAGAGGGAGATTGGAGATACTCAACGGTGATTTAATCCATAGGTTTGATGAATATGGCCGTTAGCTTGAGTACAGTGACAAAGTGCATAATGCCTTCTGTTTGTGTTGCTACCTTTCCAAAGATTACAATGAGGGACAAGATGGGAGTGATGCATTTGCAATTAACAGCTGGAACAAAATTTAGTACTACCAAGTTTTGACGAGTCAATGAGCGAACCCAATGGCCAAATTTTCTAGCTCCGCCCCTGCTTATTCTCATTCCGGTTTGTCAGGGTGTCTCCCATAGGGTCCTCCTAAAGGTAAAATGATTCCAACCTTTTCAAATACCTCAGCAATAGTAATTTTCTTAGTGAAGCTGAAATTATACAAGCATGATAGGAAATATTGAAAACTTTATCATCTATTCACCGATCCTTCCAAAAAGGAGTATTGGATCCGTTTCCTACGCACCTCTTATGATATTTGTGAAACAAGGATTTGAAATACGAAATACCTGACAATATTGAAAATTGCCTTGTATATGGTTGATCCCCCAAAAGACAGGCACCTTTTCAATATTTATTTCATAACACAGATTGCCACAGGCCTTCCTCTGTTTCCACTTTACAAATCTATTGATAATAAGGTTTTGTTGAAAGTATCCAAATTGACTATTCCTAAACCCCCTTGCTTCTTGGGTTGACATACCTCAACCCATTTAAGTACATGATAATTCTCTTTATCGTTATCTCCATGCCGGGCAATCCTAGGCCTAGAAACATCAACCATCTTCCTCACTCCAAAAGGGACGGGGTTAAAGGGCATCATGAACATATGTAGACTACTTAAACTAGAATGCCCTAAAGCAAGTCTGCTAGAAACATTTAGCCTCTTACCTTGCCAACAATCACACTTATTTTTAATCTTATGCTCAATTGGAAGGTGGAAGACTGTATCATCTGCATAATGCAACATGTTTACACCTCCCTCGCAATATCAACTCGTCATTCGCTCGACATGTTGCAGTATGTTGCCAGCAAGCACATTTTAAATAATAGCCAAAGCATGAGCAGCATGATTGGAAAGCAAAGGGAGGAGAGAATCTGAAAATACACAACAGAACCTGGGTTTAAGCGCACGTGAATTGTTTTTTGAAGTAAAATAGAATAAAATGTGACACTTTCTCGGAACAAGCATTGTCTAGTAGTGCAATTGTAAGTGTCTATTGATTATATTGGTTTTGCATAAAAAATTGCGTAAGAGTTCATCTCACCTTAAAAAATCCGTCCTCAGCCACTGATTCCATTTACCAGGGAATCCCTTCAGAGTTAGCATTTTGTGTATAAAACATGATAACATTTTTTTATAGCCTACCTGATTACTAAAAAATCGTCCTTCGGAATACATGATTCACTAAGGGGGATTATGATATTAATAATTGGCTTGGTGTACATCATAATATCCCACTTAGCAGTCTACAAATAATATCCCACTTAGTGAGTCATGTATGCCGGTTTTCTGGTTTATTTGAATACGATAATCCTAGACGCACGGAACATTACGGGCCTCCGATGGACTACTCAAGCTAATCAATCCCCCCCCCCCCATTCTCATGGGCGTGGGCCCCGCCTCCCTTCTAATCACGAATCAAAAACTAACGCATAACCACAGCACGTTGAATCCGTAAATCCCACCCCGTGCGTCTAGCATTACTCATTTGAATATCTGAAAGGATAAGCGCGGCACAGTCTCTGTGAATTGTTGTTCTGAATCCAATTTTTTTCTAGCCTCATGCATGCTAAACGTATTCATATTTTTTTTCAAATCCATGAACATTTTTAAATTCACATTTATTATTTCAAATTGGTGTATATTTTCTAAATTCATGAACATTATTTCAAATTTATGTTTTTCCCTAGTCTACCAGAACACTTTGGTGTTTTTTATGAAGCTAGGAGCTGGCTTTTTTTTCCGGTGTTATATCTAAGATTTTCTAGATGGTGAAGCGGTAGAAAACGTGAACTAACCAGCAAGCACTATTGAGGCCACCTGGTACGGTTGAGTCGAACAATCCGAGCCCACACCTAGTTGGGTTGCACCATAAACGATTGAGGCCACACCGGGACCCAGAATGCAAACACCGAACCGTTCCGGCACAGCACGTCCTACCGAGCATAGGCCCCTATGTAGTGACCTAGCTTTTGACACCAGCTTTTGGCACGGAAGAAAAATATAGTTAAGATGGCCTCAAATAAAAACTTGTCCAATATCAAAAGGTCACCATGTGGTCGAAATGAACAACTGTGATGTTTTGATCATCGCCATCTGATTTCATTTCAGGGGCCGAAGTTGTATTCGAAGTACCAAGATTTGCTAATCAGAGTATTGTTCGGCTTATTAAACCTCCAAGAGGTCTTTATATGAAAAAGTGTTCTACATGGAATGTATGCGTCTCGTCTAGCCGATCGATTTTGATATTTGAATCATTCTACATAGCCAAATCAACTATCATGAATATTGGTTTGCGGTGGAGTGGGAGTACTCCCTCCGCCCGAATCACATGTCGCTCAAATGGATGTATCTAGCACTAAGTCAGTGCGAGATACATCCATTTGATCGACAAATAATTCGGAACAGAGGGAGTATTAAGGAAGAGAAATGGGTGGGTCGTTGTTGATTAGATTGAGAGACAAATCTTAAGACAAGTAATATGGATCAAATGGAGTTTTTATTTTGGTTCGGTGTGAGGCGTCCATCAAGTTCTTTATCTGGTGCAATCGGCGGCCGAGCACATCAAGGAACAGCATAGGAGGACAGCCAGCGGTGAGTGCTTGGTAGGAAGAAGGAAGCTCCATGATCATGTCACAACACTTCTCAAGAGATTTACGAGGAATGGTTGGGAGGACTAGTGGAGCACGCTCAAGATTTTGGCCACTCGCGCTCTTAATATATACACACCTATGTGCTCAAAGGTAAAAGTCCACTCTTTGTCAACAGACAACAGAGGCATGCTTTTACCAAGTGGTTACCGTTATTCTCAAAAAAAAAAAACAAGTGGTTACCGGCCACAAGGTATTTATAATTTCACTTTTTCCAAGTGGTTTTTCTCGAGGCAACTTTTTCCAAGTGGTTTCCTCATCCTCATATAATAGTACAATGCACACATGCCTTTTGCTCAAACGGTCATGTCAATGTAAACGGCCAATTAACAAAAAAAGTATAACTTTCAAAACAAAAGTCTTTATAGTTTTTCAAAATGTTAGAAATCATTTTATTTTGACTTGTTGGTTAAATTTCTTTTCTTTGAAAATTAAATCTGTATTGAGATTCGATTCGCACTACTTTCAGCCGGAGCCATCTTTTTTGTATTTTCAATAAATGCAAAAACCTCAATAGATGTGACCCATGATGTAATGATATTTGTATGAGAGCTAATGAATCGTAAATCCCTCCCAGAAAAAGAAAATGAATCGTATACAGTCCACTTACCCTCCTATATTTCGTTACGGAGGGAGTAATTAACCATGTCTCCCAGGAACTACGCCTGAGGATGCTGCAGCCGGAGGGGAAGGTGACTGAGGTCGAGGGCAGTGGCGGGTTGTAGTTGCAGAAGATGACGACAGCAGTGACCTGGGTTGTTACTACCGCTCCCTCTAGGACTTGGAGGTGCCCGCATTTCCCTTTCACCTGCACACACACATACATATATGGATTGTCACATCGATCGGTCATCGCAGCGGAGTTTGGTGAATATATTGGAGATTGTGTATGTCACTAGGCATGCCGAATTACCTCCATGGACAAGCTCAACGTTCGCCAGCAGCGGGCGGACGAGGAAGATGATGCCACCGGCTTCAACATCTTTGATTAATTTCTCAATCTTCTCTGCCCCGCCGGTTTCATGATGTTGTAGGCCTATATATAGGCATGTATGAACGCATACTCCGGCAAGTCTGCTATTACGTCCATACCAGCTGTAGCTTTTGACTGAGATACTCAGATCGAAGTCGCTACACACATAATTTCCACGAGAAAATTCCGAGCTGCAGCTGTCTAATACTCTTCCACGGCATACTCTTCCTCTATTCTTTGTTTTTTCTTACTCTTCTGGTAACTAGCTCATATTTTCTAGATGAAGATATAACTTGGACTTTGAACACTAGACGTGTAGTCTACAAAAGAAGGGGAAAAAATGAACTACAAGTTACTCATAGAAGTCAAAAGTCAAAATTGCTACACGGACAGCGCAACTAGCACTAGTGCCCAATCATGCAATTTTTGATTTTTGTTTTTTAACAGTAGTAGGGTCCCAAAGGACCTAGACTTTTCATTAGATAGACTTGAGAGTGCATTTTACACCAGGACCCATTAAAGAAAGAAAATTATAGACCAGCCCTGACATATTAAAAAAGGACCCGAGATCACAAAGCAAGAATGCAATTCTGTCCTTGAGGAGAGCTTTAGCACCGACTCGAGCCCATCGTCGCCGGGGACGAAACCACTTGGTACTATGAGTTGGCCGCGGCTCCACCACCGGCGGCTAGCCGGATAGAAGAGTTGCAGACGTCAGCTTAATCCCAAACTGTTGAAATATATTGCCCGCCTTCCTCCATCAGTTTAGACTCTTGGAGCAACTGACTGAAGCATGAATTCAATATGGTATCAGAGCCAAGAGATCTTGAGTTCAAGACCCTGTCAATGCAGTATTAAATAAAACGATTCTACGCCCTACATCGATCCCACGTGTAAGGACTAAAATAGTTTAGACGTGAGGGGGGGTGTTGAAATATATTGCCCACCTCCCTTCATCAGTTCAAACTTTTGGAGCAACTGGCTGAAGCATTAATTCAATACAAATTGCCTCCCCTTTGGCATGTCACCCGGGAGGAATAAAAGGAGGCGGCAGAAGAGTACGCTAACGCTCCAATTGGTCGCCCTTCGGCCAGAATATGCAGTGGCTGGTCACCGGAAACCGGCTACCGACCACAAGAGCATGAGCCTCCCCATGGGGTAGGGACCGTAGGGTACTCCTGCTAGCGCCATGGCTTCGACGAGGTCACCGCTGGAAATAAGCTCCAAGGACAAACTTAACCCACAGCTCGTCGGCCGCTTGCTATCTCTCCTTCCTCCTCTCCCCTTTCCTCCCCCATGACAGCTAGAAAATAGCATGGATGGAGAAGAAGCAAGCGCCAGAACCGAGATACCTGCCAGCTTATTAAGGAAGGCTACCACCGGACCCCCATCCCATCGCTGCTGTCCGCCATGGCTAGCTGCCAGAAGGAGGAGCAACCGGGCCACCAACGCTGCTTGTACGCATTAGGGAAGAGCTCCAACCACACGACATGAAGCCAGTCGCCATCAAGGCAATCCTAGAACTGAAGGACTCCCTAAGCCTACAGCTATTTACAGCAACTGGACTACCTCTTCCATTCACAATCCACACGTCACGAGGAAGGAGAGAGGGGACGGGGGAAACTGTTAGCATTAATCTTGATTTATGTATTCGCATGTGTATTTTCTGCACGTAGTTTAGTCTAGGATGTTGTTTGTCCGGTGAAGCTTCAGCTTAGTGGGGATGAGGCGAGATGTCAAACTACCATGTGATGCGGTGTCAATGGCGAGATGACCTGATGTTGTGCGATGCGGCGACCGACATGAGAAGGTGTTCATGTTGAACCTCGGCAACAAATATTGATGTCAAGATATTATTGTTCATCCCTGGATGATCGACCCTGCACTTCACATTTCAAACAAGTGTCGCATGCCGTGTGTGTGTGTGGTGGGTGGGGGCTACCGACATGCAGACACAATTTCTTTCTCCTTTTTGTTTTTCTCCACAAATCGGATCAGATAGAAGAGCCATTATACTCCAAAACATGTTTATGTAGGAATACTTTTTTCATGGATTGTTGAATTTTATCCATCTTCTTACATGCTTATTCATTATAGAAAGAGTGTTCAAGCAACGTGCATAAACAAATTATTTGTGGTTCATCCCCCAGATCCTGAGCATATGCAGTTCTGATCATTCAACATTAACAATTTCAGTTCAATAAAAATTTCACCCAGAGCCAAAATTCACTTTATCTCACTTCTCAATTCGGCCAAAATATCGAACATTCACTTGAAACTCAACAAAAAAATTGGAAATTCTGAAAGTACTTAATTCTTATGTACTATTTTGAATATTTGTGTCTACTGATATTATTGATATTTAGTGAATTACACGAACATCGCAGACTAAAGCTATAACCATCAAAATCCTCTTTTTTCTTGGTGCGTCAACTGTCAACTCTGTCCAGCATTTTCCGTAAACAAGCATGTGTTGTCTGTTCAGCTAAGGCTAACATGGGTAGTAAAACGGTGAATTGTCTGCAGCTGGCCTGCTGTGCGACGCAAAAGCAGGAATGAGCAAAGCTGTATTATGTGGGGCTGCCAGGACCAGGAGGAGGTACATCTCCTGCAGTGGGAGGAGTAGAAGGAATTGGCGGCCGTGGTGACGGGTTGTCGCCTTTGCAGGGATAATAATCTCGATTGCAGACGCGACTACCTTTTAACCCGTTCGCAATGGGAGCCGGAGGTTTTCGCCACGGCCTTCCACCTGCAGGCGCAACGTGATCACATAACAGAGAGTTCAAAGGAGGCATGGAGATTCACGGACATGTGAGTAGGCATGCTAAATTACCTCCTTGGACAAGCTCAACGTGCGCGGCACACAGCATTAGTACAGCCGCTGCGACGATCGCCAAGCGTCGGGATGCCGGCTTCCACATCTTTAGTTAATCTCTCTATCTCAACTACATGTGATCGTGGAGAAATGTTTCATGCTTGCACCTGTATATATATAGCTTGTTGGTAACTAGCAGTGCCTAGCTAACTGAACGCGCAAACCATTACTCCACTTGAGCAACGCGCAAACCTGCAAGTGCTAGAATCACTTGGCAGGCTCCACTAACTTATGGGCTCAAGACTTTGGTATTACCTAGCATCTCATATTGATTTGCCCAAGCATATGTCCTCTAATGGTCAAAGTCATCCGTTTGTCAACAGAAAGCGAAAAATCTAGTAGGTATTGTCGCTCTTACTTTCCTGAGTGGAGACTAGTGGTCTGAGTGGGATTTCTCCACATTTTACCTTTTGTAAGCAAAGTCTCTTTTCTACCCATACATGCAAATTTTTCATGATGAAATTGTAGTGGGGAAGCAACTAGAATCTTTTGTATACACTAGAAACATTTAGGAAAGGATCTCAGGGAAATACCTTCTCAACAAGCAAATTTTTGACTATTAAAAACGTCTTAAACACTACAGTGTACAGGTTTATATATTTTGCCATCTTATCCATTTAGCCAGGTTGTTTAATTACAATTTCATACTCGCCTTTTTGAGATTTGATTAAGATGTCATACACCCTTCGACCGTTCCTACCCTGCAAAAATTTCAGGCGATGAATTAAATAAACTATAATGTGCAAATCTAACCGTAGAAAGAATGTGTTGACAGAACACCAAAAGGTAATACCAATGAAAAAAGTTGTGAGGAAATTATGATGGGGGGCCCAGAAAAATAAACTCAAGAGCACATCATAAGTATTTGACATGCTAGAAAATAGTAAGCACATCATTTTTTCTATTTTGGCCGACCAGATATTTTCTCCACAAATAAAACAGAAAAGAAAAAGTAGGATTTTCATTAATATTCCTTCAGCTTCAGTGCAAGTTGACCTCCTTGGTTTGAATTTGGGATCAATATAACCGTGATAACGAAAGGAGCATTATCAATTGATGTTAGTGCTGACAAGCTAGTAAGAACAGTAGAACAGTGCCACTAATGGCTCCCGCATCAATTTGAGCTCATCAACCGTCGAATCCTGCTATTGGACGCTCCATATCTACTAGAAGACTCACGGCTCGAGCATGTACCTCTTTCAACGTGCGTTACAAACTTATAGGCGCGATCGACTCAGCCCACTGTTACCGGGTTGCATTCTGCCAGCGGCACAAAAGCTCAACGTCGCTTATTGCGATGTGGAAGATAGCATCACCTCAAGGAGTTTTTATTAGTGGGCCAGCCCAGTGGCATAGTTTTAGAAAGCTTCTATAGACAGGTATGAACCGGTTTTAGAACCATGCATGTTTTTTTTTCTTGTCGGTTTCTCTAACAGTTTTCAGTGTTTTTTGTTTTTTTGTTTGTTTTTTCTTCCATCTTTACTTTTTTTATTTACCTTGGTTTTCCTTTTAGATTTTATGTTTGTTCTTTTATAATTTATTTTTATATTTTCAATGCATGACTACTTTCTTCAGTACACGATTTCAATTTTTCATATAAACGTGGAACATTTTACTTGATACACATCGATTTTTTTTTTCAAATACATGTTCAACATTTTTTTTAATACACATCGAATATTTTTATGACTAGTACAAAAAAATTCAACTACAGATAGAACATTTTAGGACATTGTATATTTTTTTTAAAATGAAGCAGCTGTATTTTTGGAACTTGTGAGCGTCTTTTTAAATGTAATGCAAATTTTTTGAATGATACAGACTTTTTTTTAATTATGCGAATAGTTTTTATGTATAGACATTTTTTGAAAAAATAATAATTTTTTTGAACATAGATCTGAATGATGCAAAAGCTTGTTTTCTAAATACCATCAAATTTTTTTTTACATTCTTAAGGGGGTTTTTCTACAGGGGTTTTTTCACAATTTTGAACATAGATCAGCATTTTTATTTCTACAGGGGGTTTTTCACAATTTTGAATTTGTGTTTATTAAGTTTCACATGTATTTCGAAATATTTTTACTATATCTATTATAAAAAAAATTCTTGACGTACAGAAGTCGAAACGTGTTAATCGTGCATTTTCAAATGTTAAAATGTTAAATGTGTATAGAAAAAAATGGTCTCAACTTACACAAAAATATACAATTCATACGGAATAAAGTAGAAATCACAAAACTAAAATATTTTTTCCTAAAAAATTTAATCAAGCATTTAAAAATTGTAAATGGCTATAGAAAAAATGTTGTTGATGTATTAAAAAAATGAACAATGTGTATGGAAAAAAGGCATAAAATACAAGATTAAAAAAATGTTAATCATGTATTTGGACAATGTTAGACGTGTTTTTAAAAACTGTTACTAATGTATATAAAAAATGTAGAATGTGTATGAAAAACGTACAGATAAATAATGTTTAAAAATTGTTAATTATGTATTTGGAAAATATCAAACAAGTATATGTAAAATGTTCTGTTGTATACAAAAATGTAGAATGTTTATGGAAAAAGTTAACATAAAAATTATATGTTTTAAACAATATTTATCTTTTATTTCTAAAATGTAAACTCTGTTTGAGGTGTACAATGAAAAATTGTACAATGTGCACGAAGAGAGAAGACAGCTAAAAATATAAATTTTCAAACATGTTAATCACTTATTAGAGAAATGTTAAGGGTGTATATAAAAAATATTCCTAGTGTATGAATATATTTTAAAAAGAAAATAAAGAAAATCAATAAAATTCGAAAAATAACACAAAGAAAGAAGGAAAAACAAAGGGAACAAAAAATAAAGACAGCGGTAAAAACCGAAAATGAAACAAAGATAAAGAAAAAAGAAAGAAAATAAAAATTGCTAGAAACAGTGAAAGTGACAAAGATCAATGATTTAAAAACAGAAAATCAAAAGAACAATAAAAGAAAACAAAAAAATAAACATACGGAACACGTACTTAGAACCAGCGAATGACCTAAAAGGTAGTGACCACTCTAACGGGTCAGTACATACGTGCGAGCCCTTCATGCGACATATAGCATTCACAACTCGTGGCAACTATTTATCGCATATGGCGAGGTGGAAAGGGTCTCTCTCTAAATGCGATACTGTATTTAGGTCGGCCCACTTCACGGCCACTACTTATCGCATTCAGCGAGGTGGAAGGGGTCTCTCGCTGAATGCGGCATAGTATTTGTTTTATCCTAAATTCTTAAAAGCAAAGCTTTGCTCTTTAGACGTCCGAGCACACACCCTTCCAAACCGTCGGATCTTCATCCCGCGTCGCGCACCTGCCCAGGTGTTACCTGGTCGTGGATTCCGACCGAACCGTGGCCCGAACGCTCGAAACCCCCCTCGCTAATCCTCTCGCGCAAATCCATCGCCGCTCAAAATCGAAGCCCCTTCGGAACCACCGGAGTTGGGAGATGCGGGCGGAGGGAATCAGAACCACCCCTTTCAGTTCAGACACGCCTGAAGATGGAATCGGCCGCGCACGGCGATGGCGACAACTCCACCGCCGCGTCCTCTTCCTCCTCCTCCTGCTTGCGGGCTTCTCCGCCACCGCGACCGCCGCCGCCGAGGAGTTTGCGCGCGACGGGAGGGTGATTGACCTGGACGACAGCAACTTCGAGGCCACTCATGCAGGAACGAACGGACTCATATCAGCGAACGGCGAGCGCACTGGGAGCCGAGGGCCGCGCGCTGCCGCCGGGCCTGATGGCGTTCTCGCTGGGGAGGGCGACCACGCCATAGGTTGGCTCCGTGCGGGCTGTGGACCGTGTTGCCAGCTAAGGGCTGCACCTTAACGCAACGGCCGGTGGCCAACGCCGCCTCCCGCCGAGGCAGAGGACATCACCGACAGTCGCTGACCTCGTGAGCGAGCGCCAACACCTACAGCTGCGGGCATCACCGACACCGCCATCCCTTCTGACGCCGGGTGCACACTTCATCTGCATGTGCTCTGCACACTTGATACTCTGTTTCTTGTTGCATCTGAATAAACTGAACGGGCGTGGCCAATGTTTGCCTGCTTGCAGGGTTCCACCAGTGCTGGCTACGCGAAGGCCAGGATCCCGCTGGAGGTGATGTGGACGGACATCGAGTACATGGGACGGATTCACCGCCGCGGAGCTCCGGCCGTTCGTTGTCATCCTAAGACCCTGGAGGTTGCTTACACCATCAATGAATCTAATTTTAATGTTTTTTTCTTGAGGTATGTATCGTACAAGAGGACATTTTATAGCAACAAAATGCTTTAGTATTCACGGATTTTGCTATATCACTAGGTTAACTAACCTGCATAGCAATAGTATTTGCCTAATCACTTGGTAAAAGTTGTCTACATGTGATTTTTTTTGCCTGTACCAACACTAGAGTAGCCGCAGATGATAAAACGACAACACAACTAGGGGTCAATTGAAGATGTGCCATCCACACCAATTGTTATTCATTGGTTGGCTCGGTTTACACAATCTATACAAATACTTGGTCTATACCTAGATAAGTTGCATGTTGTTCATGATAGAACTGATGAGAATGAAACCTTTCTGCTATGGAAGGCAAATTTAGTGGCACACCGAAGCAACTTCGTTATCCAATTTGTACTAGAAAAGTTGTCTAACATTCTCCTCACTTTGCCAACCGAGGCGGGTAGGTTGTCTAGCAATGGATGCTCAATTGCCTATAATTGTCTCTAAGTTGCTTACAATACTATGAACTTGCCTATTGTTGATGCTCAGTTGTCTCTGTTAAGTAGCTTTGACATTGCTAATTAATTAATGAAATAAGTCGCCTCAATATAAATAGTACTCTCCTGCTTTCCTTGTAGTTAGACTTGCTTAGAGCCAGGAACTTGTCGCTGTTACAAATTTGAAATTTTGACCTTTTCTCTGGTTTGCCATTTGTAGCTGTACAGTTGATCTGTAACTCGTCTGATTGTCATAGTGGTTGCATGCACTATTGCTTAATTTGGAGGAATTAGATGCCTGCGCTGGCTTGTTTGCACAAAACTTGCAATTTCCAATGGAATAAGTTGCCTCAATATAAATAGTACTTGCCTAAATCACTCGGTAAAAGTTTCCTACATATATGATCAATTTTTTTGGACGGTGATGCATGTAAAGCACAAGTTGCCAAAGATTATTAGCAAAACGACTGCACAACCAGGGAGTCTGAACATCAAGACCTAATTCATGGACCTAGCTCAGCCCCTCGTGTGTTTTCTAATAGGGCGCCTGGGGGGCGGAGGTCTACGATGGAATGTCGGTTCACTGGCCTAGATCGCCTATCTCCACACCTTTCGCCCGTTCCATGCTCCGTGACGGCCACCTCATCGTTGTGGTCTTCGACCCCCTCCCCTCCCCCCTCCCCATGCGCAGGGTCCGCCAGCATGCCCCGACCGCCACCTCCCCACATTATGGTCGATCATTCCGATCATGTGGCCAACGTTTACTAGGTGTAGTTGCCTAGAGAAGCACGTTTTGAGAGTCATGATAGCCATATTAGAAAATCATTAGTTTAATATAGCTATAATAGGCAACTTGACAACAAATTTGCTTCTTGTAGCACCAAAATTGATCATCACATCAAAGTTGCTTGAAAAAATAGTTTGTCGACGGCACTTAATATGTGATGCTAGTCAACTTGACAATCATAATAGCCAACTTACGGGAGCACAGAGTTGATAGGTAGTCACTATAGGCAACATTGCAACAATGTGCTTTATGTATCACCAAAGTTAATAGATACTCATGGCAGGCAACTTACATGTGATGCTAGACAACTTGTTAGTCATATTAGGAAACTCAAAAGAACATTGGGCTGATAGGCGACCATGATACATAACCTAACCAAAAGTTGCTTACCTTATTTCAGAGGTTGCCTTCTCGTCCACTAAAGTTGACAAGAAAAAAAATTCATCAAAAGAAACTTCATAGGTGGCGCTAGGCAAGTTGACGTTCATGATAGCCAACTTATAAAAGTATTGATTTGATATGTATCCATCATAGGAAACCTAGCGACGAGGTGTGTTATGTAGCACCAACGTTGATAGGTAGTCATGGTAGGCAACTTACGCGTGATGGTAGGCAGCTTGGTAGGCAACTTATAGGTAATGGTGGGCAACTTGGTAGTCATTGTATAGCCAATTCAAAAGAATATTTTGATGATAGTTGACCATGATACACAACCTAAGCGGAAGTTGCTTACTGTAATACAAAAGTTGCGTCTTCTTGGCACGAAGTTGCTTGAGAATTTTTTCATCAGAAGCAATTTCATTGGTTACGCTAAGCAACTTGAGGTCATGATAGCCATCTTTATAAGAGTATTGAGTTGATAGGTAGTCATGATAAGAAACAAGGTGGGTTATGTAGCAGCAACTTGGATAGGTAGTCATGGTAGGCAAGTTACAAGTGATGCTAGGAAATTTGATAGTCATCGTAGCCAACTCAAAAGAACATTAGGATGATAGATGACTATGATACACAACCTAACCAAAAGTTGCCTCTTCGTTGCACCAAAGTTGCTTGAGAGAAAAAAGATCGTCGAAAGCAACTTCATAGTTGACGCCAGGCAACTTATATGTCATGCTAGGCAATTTGGTAGTCATTGTAGCCAACTCAAAAGAACATCTGGGTGAAAGTTGCCTACTGTAGTTCAAAGTTGCCTCTTTGTGGCAACAAAGTTGCTTGAGAAAATAAGTTCAGCAAAAGCAACTTCATAGGTGACGCAAGGCAACTTGACAATCATGATAGCCAATTTTGTAAGTGCATTGAGTCGATGCGTAGTCATGATAGGGAACCCGGTAACAATTGCTTCATATAGCAGCAACGTTGATAACAAGTCATGGTAGGCAACTTACATGTGATGTTAGGCAATTTGGTAGTCATCATAACCAACTCAAAAGAACATATGGATGATAGGTGACCATGATGCACACCCTAACCGAAAGTTGCCTATAGTAGTACAAAACTTGCTTCCAGTGACACCAAAGTTGCCTTCCCGTGACACCAAAGTTGCCCGAAGAAACAAAGTTCATCGAAACATATCGATACGGGATCTAGTTTTGAAGAGCTTGTCGCCAAGAATCTAATGGTGAAAACGGATCTTAATTTTGATGCTCCGTTCAAAAGTTATGACTTTTTTAAAAAATTGAATACATAAAATAATTGCACATGAGACAAAATCATTCTTTTTTGAAGTGGATTTTGCAACATAGTACTAGGACAAAAACTTACTTTTTTGGGCGTGTGCTCCGGAATACTAGGGAGCACATGTGTGCTCCCTAAACGCGTCCTTGTTTTATTTTGTCTTTATCTTCTTTGGGTTTTTTTCTTCATCTGTTTCTTCAATTTTTTTTGTTTCCTTTTACTTTGGTACTTTTTGTTTCTTTGCCGGTTTTAAAATTTTCTTTTTTCTTTGTTTTTTATTCTACATTCTTATATACATGATCGACATTTTTTCAAATACTTGTTCAACATTTTATATAATGTTCAATATTTTTCAAATACTTGTTCTTCATTTTTCAAATAGTTGTTCACTATTTATATATATATGATCAATGTTTTTAAAATAATTGTTCAACATTTTTTTCAAATACTTGTTCATTTGTTTGAAATGTTTTTTCAAGAGCGTTTTTGTAATATATATATTTATAACATTTTAAAGTTTAAACAAAAGTATAAAAGTAAAAGTAAAAAAGAAAACAGAAAATGTAGAAAAAAAGTAAAAAGTGGCTGTGGCCTCCCCGCGCTCGTGGGCTGGTCCAGCTCGCTCGCACATTCAGCGAGTCCGAAGCCAGAATCGTTGAAGGCGAGATATAGGTGCAGACTTCGCGGCTTACATGGGCGAACAACTGAAGGACAGATATATGGGCCAGCCCATTTAGCAGGTACGTGCTCTACAGAATCCATTCCCAGTTGCATATTTTTGTCTTTCTCCTGTTTGTCCTTTTTGTGGTTTTCTTCAGTTGCCATAACAATATTTGGAAATTTTCAAAGAACTGTTCAGAATTTCAAATATCTGGAACTGCGTTTTAAGAAATTTTATGGGATTAAAAATGTTCATATTTTAAAATAAGTTTTGAAATTTAAAATATTGAAAACAATTGCACTCCAGAAAATGTTCAGCAATTTTGAATAACTATTTGAAACTTTAAAAATGTTTGGCTTTTCAAAAAGATCCATAACAAAAAAACAATTCTTTGTTTTCTTCAAAAATTGTTCAGCTTTTGAGAAATATTCGTGTTAAAAAAATGAAATTCATAAACCCGCCTAAAGCAACCAGTTTCTACAGTGACCGGGTCACTAGAATGTGTGTCGCTAAAGTACTCTGTACACTACAGTGAGTTCGTTGCTAGTCATGCTAAATGGACCGGCCTAGTCGTGGTCTCCCCTATGCATTGGTCCCTATTTTTCACAAAATGAGTCATATAGGAGCCCCCTAAGCAATGTGTAGATGCACCACACCGAACCGATCTAGGAATTCTCTCCTTAATTGGGCTGACCAATTGTTACAAATGCAGATAGGCCCAAAAGGAGTATAAACGAGGTGGTGCAACATTATGAGTTAATAAAATTCCCGCTCTTATGAAAAAAAATGGTGATGCTCTCGTCCAATCTAAGAATGACATAGAAATGCTCCATGGGGATGGTAAGGCAAGCCACAATTCTAAATTTATAATGGATGGTTTGCTTTAATTTTCTAGTACTATGGTGTGATGATGAAAACAAAGTTCTTAACCTTTTGAGTACTACAACAAATTACATATCGAGTCCTGCATTGGATTGAAGACAGTGAGGAAAGAAATGACAGCCATGGCACTTATTGTTGGTAACGACTAATGATCTGCTTGGCATGCCTGCTTTTCTTGTTGATAATACAATTCAGTTTGCTTAGCTATTTGATGATGATATGTTAGATAAGTATGCATCTATGAGACGTTGTAATTGTTAGTTGAATGAGTTTCCAAGGATTGCATATCTTGACCTAATCTAAATTATACACAAGGGACATGCTAACACTAGTAGAAAAGGGGGCAACGGTTTAGGCCGAGGCAGCCCATTAGTCCCGGTTCAGACCAGAACCGGGACCAATGGGGGCATTGGTCCCGGTTCGTGAGCCCAGGGGGCCGGCCGGGCCACGTGGGCCATTGGTCCCGGTTCGTCTGGACCTTTTGGTCCCGGTTGGTGGGACGAACCGGGACCAATGGGCCTGGCTCCTGGCCCACCACCATTGGTCCCGGTTGGTGGCCTGAACCTGGACCAAAGGATCCCCTTTACTCCGGTTCATGCCACGAACCGGGACCAATAGTGCTGCCTATATATACCCTCGCCCGCGAGCAGAGCACTCCAGTGCTCCGTTTTTCTGGGCCGGCGAGGGGAGGTGTTTGTGGTGCTCTAGCTCACCTCCTATGCACATGAGTTGTTCGATGAAATGCCCGAGCCACACTAGTTAAGCTTTCTCCTCTCGAAGCTCGACCTTAAAGCTACATTTTCCTCAAAGCTCCATTTTCCTCACGCCCCACCCCCGTCTTCACCCGCCGTCGATCACCCGCGCCGATCTCATCACCGACACCACTGTGGTGAGCCTCTTGTTCTTATCTTCTTCCTAAAAGGAAAAATATTGTTACTTGTATGTTTAGATAGATACTTGTATCATTTTCTTACTTTTATTATTGCATCTTATATAGTGCGATGGTTTTGGTATCCGCCCCCGTCGGCCCTCGTCCTGTCTATGATTCGGATGTGGTATATACATTAATCTTTATAACTATTGGTTCATTTATTGTTTATGAAAATTTTGCGGACCAACGTGACATATATTTTATTTGTCTAGGATGTATGTGAACCGGAAATTCCAACCGACCCTATTGTCGAGAGGTTAAATTTAGTTGAAGAAGAAAACAATTTCTTGAAGAAAAAAATAAAAAAAATTGAGGAGGAGAAGATGATATTGGAGTCGCATGTTGCGGATGTCGTTGATGATCACAAGATCAAGATGGATGCAATGCGCTTGAAGATTAGAAAGATTAGAAAATATGCCATTCATACTGATGCTTGGTATCATTATGCCGTTGGATCAATTGTTACCTTGGTTGCGATTATGATCGCCTTTGTTTTCGCATTAAAATGTTTTACATAGTTTCAATGTATGGTTTAATTAATTAGATGCTCTGGAGAGCTATATGTTGTTAGATGAGAACTATGTATGCACTTTGCTTTTAATGCATGTGATGATGAACTTCTATTAATTTGGACACTTAATTATATATAATGCACGCAGATGAACCGGCAATGGATGTACGGTGACAGACACACCTCCAAGTACATTAAGGGCGTGCATGAGTTTCTCGATGCGGCTGAGGCAAATAAGCAGAATGGTTTTATGTGTTGTCCATGCCCTGATTGTGGGAATACGAAGTCTTACTCTGACCGGAAAATTCTTCACAGCCACCTGCTTTACAAGGGTTTCATGCCACACTATAATGTTTGGACGAGGCACGGAGAAATAGGGATTATGATGGAAGACGACGAAGAAGAAGAGTACGATGACAACTACGTGCCCCCTGAATACCGTGATGCTGCAATAGGGGGATCTGGTGAAGATCAAGAGGAACCACACGATATGCCCAATGATGCTGCAACGGGTGAAGGTGCTGAAGATCAAGAGGAACCAGACGATATGCCCGATGATGATGATCTCCGCCGGGTCATTGTCGATGCAAGGACGCAATGCGAAAGTCAAAAGGAGAAGCTGAAGTTCGATCGCATGTTAGAGGATCACAAAAAAGGGTTGTACCCCAATTGCAAAGATGGCAACACAAAGCTCGGTACCGTACTGGAATTGCTGCAGTGGAAGGCAGAGAATGTTGTGCCTGACAAAGGATTTGAGAAGCTACTGAAAATATTGAAGAAGAAGCTTCCAAAGGATAACGAATTGCCCGACAGTACATACGCAGCAAAGAAGGTCGTATGCCCTCTAGGATTGAAGGTGGAGAAGATACATGCATGTCCTAATGACTGCATCCTATACCGCGGTGGATACAAGGATCTGAACGCATGCCCGGTATGCGGTGCATTGCGGTATAAGATCAGACGAGATGACCCTGGTGATGTTCACGGCGAGCCCCGCAGGAAGAGGGTTCCTGCGAAGGTGATGTGGTATGCTCCTATAGGTCGAGTTTTCTCTATAGGTGCATCTATGTTCATTTTTTAGTAAAGTTAATCACAAACTTGTGATTCACACAAATTTCAAAGAATTCAAATTTTAACTATTCAAATTTGATTTTATAATTTTTCTAAAACTAATGGCACTAACAGAAAGTTTATAATTTTGCTGACCTAAAAGCAAAAAGAATAAAAAAATAAAGCAAAAAACAAAAGAAAAATGCCTATAATATTTGTTATGACTAACTAAAATTACGAAATTGAGTATAATGATAAAACACTGTAATATTAAATAGTAGGAAAACCAATGACTCAAAAATCAATTTTTATTGTAAAGTTATTCATAAACTAGTGACATAAAATAAAAAAGAAATCACTACAAAACTATAAGTATTTAGTTCTAAGTAGAAATGAAAAAAGTAGCAAAAAAATGGTACCAACTGGGCCACCACGGCCTGAATACGACTAGAAACCCAACCATGGGCCAGGATTCAGGCCCGCAGTAGGCCCAGTAGGCCCACAGGCATTGAAGTGACAGATTAGGCCCGAAAGCCTGCAGTTGAGAGGAGCTCAAGAGGGTGGGCGCAACAGCACTTATAAACCACTCCCGAGCCCTCTCAACTAGCGAGGTGGGACTAAACTTTTGGGCGTGGGGCAGCACAAGGCCATTGGTCCCGGTTGGTGGGACGAATCGGGACCAAAGGGGTGCATTGGTACCGGTTCGTGACACCAACCGGGACCAATGCCCCTCTTTAGTCCCGGTTGGTGCCACCAACCGGGACCAAAGGCCGTCGCTTCCCTCCCTTTGGGCTGCTGAAAAGAGGCCTTTGGTCCCGGTTGGTGGCACCAACCGGGACTAAAGGGTGGCATTAGTCCCGGTTTACGCCGCCAACCGGGACTAAAGCTTAGACTATATAACAAGCACTTGTGAAAATTTTCAGTTTGCATCGCCAGTTCCCCCCTCCCCCGCCGACGACGCCATGAGGCTGCTCCACCTCACCGTCTACGCCGCCGCCGCCAACGTCGTCGCCTCCCCGAGCCCGCGCCGTCCTCATCGCCGGCATCCCCGAGCCCGCCGTCCTCGTCGTCCCCGTCGCTGCGTGCCTCCCCGAGCCCACCCCTCCTCGTCCCTGTCGCCGGCCGCGCGCCGTCCGGAGACCGCCGTCCCCGTCACCGCGTGCCGCCCCGAGGCCGCCGTCCTCGTCGCCGGACTCCTGCCATCGTCGCCCCCCTCGAAGTGAGCCCCCCCCCTTTCCCATGCATGCATGGTCCCGATCGAGTGCGACCCTTGCTCTCTGCCCCTGCTCCATGGTCGCCGCCGGCCCCGACGCATTGAAGAGCAGAAGGAGAGGAGAGGAGAAGGATCGAGTGGAGCAGCAGCAAACTTTCCTGAAATTTCTGAATTTTTTACAGATATGAACAGTGCATATAGAGGGTGTTTGATCAAATGCTAGATGGCTTTGGGCATTTTTAGGATTTATGATATTTTTTGTGGTGAGGTACTGATGCAAGACAAATGAAGTGTGGGTACTGTCATGAAGTTGGAGTAATTTTTGTGGTTGTAAAAGAGTTAGGAAAATTTAGAATGTGCTAAATATGTAAAAAAATGTTTTTTTGTTCATACAAAGTTTTTTGTTCATAGAAATTCATAGGCAGAAAGGTTTTATATATGACTATGGATATATGAGCAATGATGATCCATGGATGTATGCATTGATATATATGAGAAACGATGTTTCATAGAATATTTACCAAGTATATATGTATTTTTGTTCATAGCATTTTTTTCATTTATATATGTATGTGGCTATAGATGGATATATATGAGAAATGATGATCCATGGAAAAGTTTTATATATGCAAAAGTTACATTTTTAGAAAAGTTTTATATATCTAGCTAGGAAAGGAAGAAGAAAGAAAAAGGAGAGGAAAAACAAAAATAAGAAGAGGAAGAAAGGAGAAGAAGAGGAGAGGAAGAAGAGGAGAAATAAATAAGAAGAGGAAAAAAGAAGAAAAATAAGAGGAGAAGAAGAAAAAATGGAAATTTCCATTTTTTCTTCTTCTCCTCTATTCCTTTCTTCTTCTCCACTTTTTTTTTCTTCTTTTTATTCTTCGATCTTCTCCTCTATTCCTTTCTTCTTCTCCTCTCTATTCCCTCTCCCGATAACTTCAACACGAGGGGGGGTCGATATACCCCTCGGATAACTTCGACATGAGGGGCGGTCGATATATATACCCCCTCTCGACTGTGATAATAACTTATACCGCGGGAGCACCCTCCGACCCTCTCGCTCGACCAAAACTCTCGAGGACACCCAAACCCTAGAAAAAAACGATGTCGGTCTCCTACCCCCTCCCGCCGCGCCCCTACCCGACAAACTCTCTCTAGGCCACCCCAAACCCTTGAAGCGTTGTCGAGGCCACCCCAAACCCTAGAGAAGCAGCGTCGAGGCCACTAATTAATATATATGATTCCTTACTATGATTAGCTAGCTAGTTCTACGTTTGCCACTAATATATCCATTTGTCATGTTTGAATAATAATTGCCATGTTGTAAATATTTGTAGAAACTATGGACACCACCCGAGACGAAGCAAACGAAGCGATGTTGAGGGACATAATCGCAGAAGGAAGTGATGCCATCTCGTTGTATCTCAACGACACCGATGGTACTCTGGAAGGAGAGGGTGAAGAAGCTGGCTCTGGTGACCTAATGCCGGTGCAAGAATAAGAACGTGAGGCACGGCTCCGGTGACCCAATGCTGGTGCAAGGAGATCGTGATGACGGCTCCGGTGACCGAACCGAGTCCGGCCAGGTATATATATTAGTTAAGCCTGTGCTGACTAGCTAATTGATGCATTCATTGTTTTGGTATGTACACATATTAATTAAGTCTTTGCTCTTTTTTCTAGCCCTTCGGATCGAGCACAACTGAGGTAAAGAGACGAGGCCCGAAGAAAAAGTTGAGCTCGGATGAAAGGTTTGAGATCATAGCAATCGCGCCCGACGGCCAACCTATTGAACCCATCCGAACAAAGAAGGCATTTGTTGCTCAGTGCGGGGTTCTGGTTAGGGACAAGATCCCGATCAGCATCCAGCAATGGTTCAAGCCGGCTACAGAAGACCCTGAGGTGTCTTACGTCAATGATATGCAGAAAAATGATCTTTGGACTGAGTTGAAGACAAATTTCACCCTACCGCCAGAGGATGATCCGGAGAAGCCAGTTGAGCAATTAATCAAGTCTTTTGCTCTTAAGAGGATGGCAGACCTATTCAGGAGGTGGAATGACCTGAATAGGTTTGTCGAGAAAAAAGAGACACCAGAATTCAAGGGCATATATGAGAAGATCAGAGATGACTGGCCTGCATTTGTGGCCTACAAGACATTGGAAAAGAGTAAGAAGATGTCGGCGACAAACAAGAAAAATGCTGTGAAGAAGAAGCTTCACCATCGCACGGGGTCAGGTGGCTACCTCGTAGCCCGGCCTAAGTGGGCCAAGGCTGAGAATGATCTGCTTGCAAAAGGGATCGAACCAGAGACAATGAGCTGGCCAGACGTTGCCGGACTTGGTTCTTCGGGGTTGGCGGAACCTTGGACCCTGTAACAGGGAAGTGCATTTGGACGGATGAGCAACTTGACATACCCTTGAAGAAGCTTCGGTACTATATCGCTGCAGCGCAGAAAGGGACGTTCCTTCCAGATAGAGAGAATGACGAGCTCACAAAGGCCCCCAGAAATCTTGAGCACCCTGGACGGACATGAGGCACGCCAGGCTCCATTCCGTGGAAGGCTGGGTTTCCGGACGCAGGCGGTTACAAAAGTCAGGAGAGGAGGAACAAAGTGCAGCAGTCCGAACTGCAGGCGCTTAAAGAAAGGGTACTCGGGATAGAGGAACGAGAAGCAAATCACAGCAAACGAACTGCCGAAGCTTCCCCTGAAGCTACCCCGCCATCTCAGCGGAGAAGCAGCGTGGCTTCCACCGAGCTGCTTCAGCCGAAGCTTGTCTTCACGGCTCCTGCCAGCTATCCCGTGGATGCTATCACGAAGGCTCAAATTTGCCACCTTATGACGCAATGGATGAATATGAAGGTCAAGGCGGCTGTTGGCTCTGTTTTTCCTAATGAACCCGACGCAACTTTTCACTGCCAGCCGATTCCCGAAGGATATGCTAAGGTGATGGTGGATGATATAACGGAGGGATTTGAGGACCTCCCGCTTGACCACCCTACCGGAGAATGGGAGACTCGGCTGGGTTCTGCTCTGAAGACTCCATGCCAATGGCGGAAGGAGCTCATCAACCTTCCAAACTGGACGCCTCCGCCTCCTCCTCCTCCTCCTCCTCCGGCGAGTCAGGGCACTCCGCCTCCTCCACCGCCTCCTCCTCCGGCGAGTGACGATCAGGGCCCTCGGCCGGCTCCTTCTCCGGCGCGTGGCGGCACTCCGCCTCCTTCTCCGCCTGCGCCGGCGCGCCCGAGCAGCCAGCCTACTCCTTCTCCGCCTCGTCAGCAAGGGCGGAAGAGACCCGCCGCCGCTCCGGCAGCTGCTCCGGCACGTCGTAGTCCTTCTCCTCCGCCTCGTAATCAAGTCAAGAAGACTGCCGCTCCGCCTGCTCTGCCGGCGTCTAGCAGTACAACCAGAGGCGGGAGAAAATACAGATTCGGTCCTTCTCTGAAGACTCCAGAGAAGTTACCATACGAGATGACCCCGGAGGAGAACGCGAGGATCGCGTGAACCGAGAAGGATGACTGGTTTCAAGGGTTGAAAGCACAGAGACATCCACCTCCGAAGGAGAAGGTAGATTCGGTGAAAGTGAAGCGCACTCTGGCTGCCCTGGCAAAACCACCCAAGTCTCCGCCGAAAGGCAACTATGAGCGCATTATTGCAAAGACATGGGCCGAAGCGTCGCGGTCGGAAAGTACAGTCAGCGATCAAAGGCTGAAAGAACGATGAGTAGCTGGGAAACAAATTGCCCAGCTCGGCGAACAAGCAAAGCAATCGTGCCCCCCGCTCAAGGTGCCTAGCGTCGATCCGAGGATGGCGCCCGGTTATAACAATCTTGACGATTACCTGCCCGACGATGTAGATTATGATTTCCTGGACGTGCAGATACACAGATACGAGTACGGGAAGCCTCTCGTCAAAGATGAAAGATCTCTAACAACGATGATGCGAAGATTGCATGATTGGTACATGAAAACCTGCAGAGAGTCTGGGGGAAGGAATACTTTGTATATGAGAGTTAAACCGGAGCATGACCTTGTTGGAATTGAACTGTTGCATGTTCCATTTGAGGAGTTCTATCAGTTTTTCAATCAATTAGGCCTCGATAAAGCAACGGTCACCTGCTACTGTCTGTAAGTACTACTACTTCTGTCATTAAGTCTCTCTATATAGCTCAGCTCTTTCATTGCATGTATTTATAATTATCCTCCCTATATTATGCAGATTGAAGATCGCCGAATTGAAGAAAAGACAAATCGGTGATATTGGGTTCATTAACACAAATCTCATAGATGCAGTTCAGGTTAAAGATCATGTCGTAGAAACCGAGGCCAACTGCTACGATCATTCAAAATAAATGAACACAAAGATATAATACTCTTTCCTTACAACTTCAAGTGAGTGTTGTCTTGTGCATATTCGGTTTCCCTTATATATTAGTCCAGGTTATAGTAATGTAATTGATGAGTTATGCATGCGTGCGCAGTTTCCACTATATTCTCCTGGAGATTAGGCTTGAGAAGGGAGTAGTAACTGTCTTGGACTCGAGACGAAAAGATCCCCAGGAGTATGCGGACATGACTGAAATCCTCAAGAAATAAGTTAAATCGATCATTATCCACCATATCAGCAAATTTGTTCATTTCCTGATATCAAGTAATTGTTTTCTTTTGTCTGGCAGTGTTTGGAGAAAATTCAGCACAAAATCCCCGGGACTCCCAAAGGAGCTGGAATTTAGATACCCGAAAGTAAGTACTATAGTACCATGTTCCGCGCGTCTCCTAGCTATTGATTCAAGCGCTAGTTTCATCAATACCATCTGGCATTCTTGCTTATCTGTTTGATTGACCTCTATTTCTTGTAAAGTGGTTGTGGCAGGAACAAGGGAATGATTTCTGTGGATACTACGTCTGCGAGTCCATCCGCCACACGACCTGTGAGCGGGGCGGGTACTCTGAGAAACAATATGAAGTGCGTAAGATATAATATTCACAATTTTTGTTTATTACCATCATTTGTGTTGAGTTTCATTCATTCATATATATATATATATATATATATATATATATATATATATATATATATATATATATATATATATATATATGTATGTATGTATGTATTGACCCCCTTCTTCAAATTAGATGTTTCGGCAGCGGGATGAACTCCTAGAACCAGATCGCATGCGAGCAATTCAAGAGGAATTGGCGGCATTCTTTCTTGACCACGTGATCGCTGAAGACGGAGAATACTATGTGGACCATGCGTCCATAATTTAAGAGATTATATTTGTAAAAGATAATTATTGTATATATGTAGCTGGTAGTGTCGGACGATAGATATACGAGAACTTGATGTTCGACCAATCTCTCGGAGAAGGAGAGGTGGTCGATATCACTTCTCTCTGTATGCATATATGTTCATGACGATCTTCTGTTTCCTTCGTTTGCTTACTAGCTAGTTAGCGTGCCTAGTTCTCTCTATACGTATGTATAGTACGTAGCGTCGACCAAGCACGGACATAAGAGAGGACACTTCTCTCTATTAATTAGCTATCTAACACAATATATGAAATACCTAAATTAACCCTCCAAAACCCCCAAACCCCCCCCCCCCCTTCAAAAAAAAACCAAAAACTCCAGCCACAGAAATGCTGACGCGTGGAGGTCTATCGGTCCCGGTTGGTGCCACCAACCGGGACCAAAGGCCCTCCTGCCTGGGCTCGGCGCGCAGGCCACGTGGAGGCCCATCTGTCCCGGTTCTGGTTTGAACCGGGAGTAGGGTATTAGTAACGACCCTTTAGTCCCGGTTCGGGAACCGGGACTAAAGGCCCTTACGAACCGGGACAAAAGGCCGGTTTTCTACTAGTGTAACAATCCAAGCTACCATCACCACGCGCCCACTCTGAAAAGCAGAAGAGCCCATCATTTGTTAGATCCTCTCATTGCCCATACTATTCATATATAATTATATAGTATCGATTTCTATGGAAGGATGTCCGAAAAATAAATTGAAAACAAAACATGATTGACCATTTGCAGAGTGTTGCACCCGTCAAGCATACAAGTGTCAACACCTGATAGCTTCTCGATTTTTTTGCCAAAATCCTTAGGAAGAAACTCGACAGTGAGGAGGACCTTGTTTCTCTGCTAGCACGGCCTTTACCAAGTTCTCCACTCTGCATGGTTTTGACCCATATTTGACTAGCTTACTTACGAAAGCACTCGACTTCTAGGAAAAGACTGCAAACAAGCCAGACACAATGTTGAACAATTGGCTAACGTCAGATTCGAATTTTTTTTATTCTTTTTAAACTTGTCATAAAAAATAAGAATGAATTGGCGAATTTTCTTCAAAACATGAATAAAATTTGAAATTCAAAACATATTTTTTGAAAATTCTGAATATTTCCGAAACATGAACAAAATTTTCAATTCAAATATTTTTTGAAAATTCACAAACATTTTCCGAAAATCTGAACATTTTTGTTGCATCAGTGAATTGTTTTTTAAAATCTCAACATGTTTTGAACGTTATGAACAATTTTTCAAAATGTGTTTTTTAATTGAAATAAATAATTTAATCTTTTCAAAATTTCACGAAAACAACAACATTTTGAAATTCTAAACATTTTTTATGCAAAAAGAAATATTGGAAATCGTGAATAATTGTGGAACATACAAATGATTTTTTTTTTGGTAAATTGGGAACATTTGTTTTATTTTGAACAAATTTCAGAAAGAGAAAAAAATAAAGTTCCCAAATTTATTCAAAACAGAAACATTTTTAGAGTTTGGAACATTTATCATAAACTTGAACAAAATTGATCTGAGGTCTTTTAAAAAATTCGAATTTACTAAAAAAGGCAAAAACGAAATTAAAGTTGGAAGGGAAAAATAAAAAAATAAAATGAGAAAGAAACAGAAAAAAAGACAGAACGGAGGATAAAATGAAAATGGGCCGGCCCAGCATTGTGCAACCTGTGTGAAGCTGTATGTATTTGACGCTTCCTGCGGAAAATAGGATTTTCCCTGCTGTGGGGGCAGGAAAAAAGCGGTTTGGCTTCGCTGGGCCTCAGTGCGCGGCCCATGTAGGAAATCCTGGACAAACCATTTTTCTTTTCTAGCAGACGAACGCACAAAAATTTAGTACCACCTCGGGTACAAAAAAAAATCTTTTGATTGGTGAACGGATGAAAAAATAGAAGAAACGCACCTTGCTTTATTAATAGGTAGGTATAAATATAGATATAGATACAAATATAGATACAGATTTAGGACCACAGTCCGTGAGAGAGCACGTCCTAAACGCAGCGGCATCTGCTCGCAGCAACCTGGCTGCACGCTTTGGTGGCGTTGATCCGTGCATTATGGTTTACAGGGACAACTTCTGTTAACGCCACAACCACTCACCTTTACCCTCCTCCCCACCTCTTCTCATACTACAAAATCGTCTTACACTTGCGGCCGGACAAGAACTCATTTTGCTTTTGGCTATTTTGCAGGACCTTTTGCCATCAGAAGAGGAAGAACAATGGTTCCTTGTTGGGGGCAGTGATGTCTCCACCAAGTATGCCTACAACGTGCTCATGGGCAGGCCGGGCATTGATTTGATCGCTTCTTTAATTTGGCGCTCCAAGGCTCCCTAGAAGCTTAAAGTTTTTGCTTGGCTTCTCTTCAAAGACAGGCTCAATACTAGGGAAAATCTGGCGCACAGGAATATCATCTCCAACTTGTGCCCAAGGTGCCTACAGCTTCCTGAAGATACGATCCACCTCTTCATCACATGCCCTCTCGCAGACAGAGTGTGGTAGCGTGTGGGCATTGTTCGTCGGCTGCGGACATAAACGAGTTGTGCGACACAACTCTCACTCGACACTTGCATCCCAGAGCTTGGCCACTTGCTGTGCTTACACTCTTATAGAAGATCTTGGCTGCCCGCAGAGACATGTTATTTAGGTCCATCGACCAACATTCTGTAATAACCCTTAGACTTGTTATCTTAGACTTAGATCTCTGGTCACATCATATCATGAAGACGAGTGACAAGGAGGACGTCTTCTTGTGGCGTTCCTATCTCTCTGCACGTTCCACCGTTCCCTTGTAATTTCTGTAGTTTGCTGCATCGAAAGACTTTGAGTAATATATTCAGGAGGGGAACTCCACCCCCTCCCCCCCCCCCCGTCCCTCTTGTGATTCTCAAAAAAGGAAACAATCTTGAACACGAGGCAGGGGCACTCAGCAAAGTTGGTGCGGCGTGGCGCGGCCGTTAATGGGCCGCTCCGTCTATGGTGTACATTTGGCAAGTTGACACATGGCGAAATCGGCAAAGAGCGACTCTTTGCCGAGTTTCCGATGATAAGAACTCGGCATAGTAACTCATTACCAGCGTGTTCTTGGCCGAGTCTTGTTCGCCCGGTGCGGAACTCAGCAAACACATTGCCGAGTTGTTTTCGGCCTTTGCGGAGTTCTCTGGGCACTCCGGAAAGATGCGGTTCCCAGCAATGTGCTACGCCGTCCGAATAAAGCTTCCCAGTAGAAAATGCTAATAATAAAGCTTAGGGATCATGTGGTGCAGATCAAATTTATGTGTCTAATGCACAACCGTAAATGTATTAACAGTACCAGGAATGAGCAATTCTATAACATTAATTCATATAGATAGATACATAAGCACATGAATTACACGATGGATGGACACACATGCAACCGGACATCACAGGCGACGTCCCAGCCTGCTACATAGGCACGCACACATGTCCAATATTTATTTTTTTCTTCAACAAATCAGGGTGCTCCCCTAAAAAAGCTAATAATAAAGATAAGAGATCATATTGCGCAGATCAAATTTATGTGTCTAATGCACAACCATAAATGTATAACATTACCCTAAATAAGCAGTTGCATATAACATTTATTGATATTGATATAGATAGATATATTAAGCCGAGGATGGACAGACACACATGCAACTGGACATCAGAGGCGACGTCTCAGCCGGCTACATAGGCACGCACGCATGTACCACAATTTTTTCTCTTCAAATCAGGCTACTCCCCTTTTCATTACTTTCATATATATATGGGCATATCTGGCGGATCAATCAATCAATGAAACTGGACGAGGGAGCGGTAGGTTTTGTTGGGCTTCCAATCGATGGGGATGACCTGTTCGGCGACGAGTGTCTTCCCGGACTCGTTGGTGACGCGCAACGAGAATGGCCCCTGCATGGGGTGGTGGGCATCCATCCTCCAGATGGATCCCCATGACTCCTTCATGGGCACCCACTGCCCCGTTGGAGCCATCTTGCCGCCACTAACAGCGCCCGGTCGCGACTCCATAATGTCCAGCTGCTTCACATCGCCATCGCCGTCCTCGTACTCCACCAGGATTGCCATGTAGAACGGGTTCGACCCCTCCTCCACATGGAACGTCACCGTCAGTCCCGGGTACTGGCACGGCACCCTGCGCAGCCATGTCACTCACCGGTGTTAGTGTGTGTCGTCTCACAAACACACAATATCGTCTAGCTCTTGATCTCAATAAGGTAAGGCGATGGTTATGATGCTGACTGGCATTATCGGCCAGTGGGTGTGGTACCTCTTGAACTGCATGTTGATAATGCCGGCGTGGCGGAGCTCGTCGTTGCGGCCGTCCTTGGCCATGGCTCCGAAGGCGGTGCCACTGAGGTCGAAGTGGTAGCGGGAGACAGGGTAGTAGTTCATGTCCGTGATGATCACCGTCTTCGGCACACCGGAGCACGCAGGGTGGTCCGACTTTAAGCACCTTATCTGTATTTGCAGTGCACGATGTTACAGGCTGCACATACACACATCTATGTCCTATACGAATATATTTGAATGCATGCACGTGAACAATAATGGTTAAAAAAGAATGTGTTGGTAACATATTGGTTTGTAAAAGTATATAGAGGGAGTATAAAAGTTTGTTGATTCAGTATAAAATTGTACCAAATAAGCGATAATTAATATGGATCAGAGGGAGTAACATAATTGCTTGTGTGTGTAGTAAACGAATGATATCGTAAGGTGGTTCGTATCGTACCTGGTAGCAAGAGCCGCAGCCCTTGCCGTCCTTGAAGAGCGGCTGGTTGCCGCAGGAGGTCATGGAGGAGAAGGGTGGTAAGTTGACGTTCTTGAATCCGCACGCGCCGCCGTTGTCGTCAGGCCCAGCACCTTGGGGCGCGCCGTACCATGTCGCCTTGGCGTCAAGCCAGCTGGAATTGGCCGCAGCAGGAGACGCGTGGTGCTTGGCGTAGCAGCCATAGGCATGGGAGACGAGGATCAGAGCAGCCGCGACCGCAATGGAGGAGGATGCCATCGCTGGTTCTTGTGCCGGACAACGCTGGGCACTCTGCCGTACTTATAGCGCAGCAAAAACTGGTAGCGGCACCCACAGAGAAGGATCTTAATTAAATAATCTTTTTGTTTTTAATTATTTCATTTAATCAATTTAATAGTGAAATCAGTCTGTATCTACAACACTAAATAAGAATATATGAAAATATACCGTATATGTTGACATTAATAAGCTTGTTAACGTGAGAACGCGGCGTGGGCTCAACTGGCTTGTTACATAATACTTTTCTAAAAAACGAAAAAGAAAAATTCTATATGTACATGTCGCTACCTCGTTTTCCAACTCACTGCACCTGTCCTCTCCAACGTCGTCGTTTAAAGTGGCAATTGGGACATAGGAGTAAGTGGGACGGCTGATTGATGATGGCCAAGATCGTCGACGATTATTACGGCGAACAATACCATGGTGTATGAGCATCGACAACCAGGAGGCCTCACTTCTGACTTCGACAAGTTTTGGCCCTCATTTCTGTGGACCACGTACGAGTATCAAGATGTTTAGGGCTTCATTCATTTCGTGCTTCTGATAGTATTATGCGAGCCCTTTGCGACAGTTGTTCGAAGAAGTTGAGGTGTGTGTGATTTTTGCTCTGTTTAGTTAGGCCAATAGATCAACTTTCTAATTTTTTGATTTAGGGTTGACCAATGTCTCCGTAATTAATGGCACTGTAGGGAAAAATTGTAAAGAGTTTGGTGATGTACTAATGATTAGTGTACTCTGCTTTTAGGTTGTAGTACTATTTAGGGTTTCAGTGATCCATTCTGAATGTTCTTAGAACGGACCTATCTTTAAAAAAAATGTTGCAGTGTAGACATTGATGTTCATGAATTCACCATGATATACATCATTTCTTGTTTTTTCCGCCGTGTTGGACCTAATAGGACATACATGGATTCTAAGATTATTTGGTTTGATTGTTGTATGTCTTCCTCAACAGCGACATGAGGATAGCACTAGGTTTTCCATGGGGCAGCTCTCTAGCATTTTTTTCTTTTAAGGAGTATAAACCATAGTAATTTATCTTTACGGTTCATTTGCACTAGATTCTATGGGAATATATTTTTATCCACTGCATTATCTTTGATAGAATCTTAAGTTCTTTTGCACAATCTAGCATCATTTCACCCCCTTTAAATCATAAGACTGCATCAAATTCTTGCATTTTCCTTTCTCTTTTGCCCTTCGATTTCTAGGCAGTGCCTAAGAAAATATTCATATACCTACAATTGGAATCATACAATCACAACAAATGATTCAAGAGGTTAGGAAGTTTTTCTACAAATTTTGGAGCAAACCAAACATGAGGCCGAACCTAACAGGAAAAAAAATCCTTTGAATGCTTCAATGCATCTTATGTCTTCCACTAACTAGTCTCTCTTACTAATCAAGTAACATCCAATCTCTGAAATTCTCTTTTTTTTCTCTTGTGCACCATCCAAAATGAATTCTTTTGTAGGATTCAACATGCCATGACATTTGTCCTGCAATTTTACTACTATTATGTTTGAGAGTCCTAACTTCCAAAGGTGCCTACCATGTGTTCATTTATTCTTCGCCTTGTGGTTTTTCAAAATATAGACACCCTGAATTGTATATTGATGCAACATAAATTTCCTATAGAAGACAATAAAACCATATCCACTACTTGTTTCAATACTCTATAGGAGATATCAGTAACCTAAGGTGTGACAACAACAACAACAGGAGTGTGACCTAAGGATTTCACATTCCATTAATTATTACCCTTCAATAAATAAATTGCACATGCTTTTTGCATTGGTGGTTCTTCATATATTCAGGGACGGTCACAAAAGACAGCTAAAGGGTTTTGCAATGTGGTACAAGTGTCGTCATCACAGGAGGCATAATGTTATTTAGACATCATGTAATATTGAAGTTAATCGTCAGGTGAGGGATACCATCCGCCCAAGCGATCCTGATATATAAGAAAGGGTGTGGTTGAACCCAGATGGACCTACACCCCACTATCTAACCATCCATATTTGTGTTGAGTCATATCTGTTAGCTAATATATATTCAAGTTAAGAATTCACTGAATCTTTTATTTTATTTGTTTGTCACAAACGACAGAACATATGAACATGAAATTATGCAGGTCGATATAAATTTACTATGGCGTTCAGAATTATTTTCATAGTTTTCTGTTATACTGGAAACAGCCAAAAATATAAACAGGCGTTGGTGCACATGAGCATAGAAAGAACACTCTTGTGGACTGCGCCATAAAGCATCTTTTAGATGACTGCAGTGGTGCGAGGTGGTTCCATAGGATTATAATGTAAATATAAATTTTAATTAACGTTCATAATTGTAGAAAAGGGTACATCCATCACTACCATACTTATTTCTGGACTCTAGGAACATATCAATGGCACTAGCACCACAGAGCACTGACAAAAATTAAAGTGATGAAGATTGCAACAATTGTTCAAGATAATTCATGGCATTAATGGCACTTGAACAACAGCCTGCTGTAGCTGTAAGTTCTTGCGGTGTGGCACTGGCGGTGGGGTGCTGGAGCATCCACGGCCTCGATTATGTGGGCCCGGTGCTGCCCACGGCGCCGGAGGACCCACTCCAACATGGTTTCCTTCCGTATGAGCTGCATGAACATCATAGATTAATAGAGTATACACAAAACTTGCATAAATCTGGCCATAGTATACATTACTACCACAGTGCTAATATAGTACATCACAGATTAATAGAGTACATACTCACCTCGGATGGCGGCTGAGCATGGCAGGGAGCAGCATATGAATAAGATAGCTAGGATTGCCATGGCTAGTGCCATGGCAGAAGAAGAGAAAGCTCTCTTCATGGCTTGTGCGACAACAACAGAGAAGAATTCCGTAAGGAGCTGGTTTGCCTGCCTTGTGCGGGTATAATATTAACTCATTGGCTTACATATATATACAGAGAGAGAGAGAGAGAGAGAGAGAGAGAGAGAGAGAGAGAGAGAGAGAGATCAGAAGTTACCTGCCTACTACGAAGAATCATCGTTGATGGAGGGAGGATCGACTCAGATCTCTAAAATCTAATCACAATGAATGCAATTAATGGTTGATCTCTTTGATATTGTACTAATTATACAAGTTTTTTTTTTGCAATTGTACAAATTGTACAAGTACCTATCTCTAATCAGTATTAATTTTTTTCCTAGGAATCAGTATTTTTTTTTTTAAGATTTATACCAGTCTAAAACGTGGATATTCTGACGTGGAGATTTGTGGAGTGTGCAGTCTAGCATATATATTTCTCACGTATACCCAAAAAAGTTTGTACCAGCCACAACCATATAAATCTAATTAGGAGCGCACGATCCATGTACTAACAGAACTACATGTAGAGAAAATCGAATCTAATTGAAATTAAATTATTACTTTGTCAATCTGTGTTGTTGTAATACTGTACCACTACAGTTTGTTTGTCATGTACGTAATCATCTCATCAATATGATTACAATTTTTTTCAAATCATTGAGTTGTAGTATGTTGAGTAGCATGCTAACCATATCATTGCCACCAGTAACCACTGGGAGACAAGTTAATAAGGAAAAGTAGTAGAATATATCTGTCCGCACACACAGCTCACAAACGATTTTGCCACCCAAGTGACAAGAATGTATGCTAGATCACATATATAGCGCACAAATGCTGGAGCCACGCATTTGTTTTCTTGTTTAAACTGTCCAGGTCTTGTACTTGTACAAGAAGGACGTTTGCAATCCTCAATAAGACTTTTGAGTCGCTGCAAAATATTCTTTTGTTACAAACTTGCCACTCTTTAGTGAAAGGAAACATAGGCCTGCAGATCTCCATGATTTCTATGAGCGGAACTCACAGACTTCACATAGTTATAAGAATAAACTTAGTCATTTCAAACTGTATAACCATGAATTTTCACATGGGTCAACAACCATCTTTGGAATATAAAACGTATCTTGGGTTCTGAAGTGTTGACAGGAATCATGGTTGACTTGGCATAGTTGACTTTAAATCCAGTATATGCAGTATAGTGGAGCAACAGGTTATTAATATGGCACTGGTGCTATTCATACGTCAAAGTCTATTATTGGGTCAATAGGAGTTGACATGACAGACAAAAATAACGCCCCATGAACATGATCATGTCCAGCTTCTCGATACGCACATGCATTGTTATATGGTTTCAGAACGATTGCAGTAGTACTAGACTATCCCGAAGGTTGTTAGGCTCTCTTGCTGGTCTTGGAGACTTTGATCGTTTTGATGCAATCATTCTGTAGTTGATTAATAGTCAAAGTCTCCCCTGGCCATGGGTCGACAATGCGCACATTGGGAAGTCCAGCTTGACGGCAATGAATTAGTGGCAATGTAGTCATGTAAATTAGCGGCATCTTGGCCATGACGAGAACAACTTGCCACCCTCCAACCAAACCTTCAGTTCGCCTCCATTACCACCCTGTTATTTTTCTCCCTCGGCCATGTCGTACAGCCGGCGTGTCATCCTAGGGTTCTTCCTCAGTTCATGCTCGACGACGACGATAGGTATTTGAGTAATGAGGGAAGACAGTTTTTTTAGATCAACAGGGAGTAGCTCGCTGGCTCCATTACTCACAAAGAAGCCCGATAAAGACAGTTTAATGGAAGGAGGATAGTTGCAAGATGGTTTTCACAACAACCCGGAAGCCCGAGATGCTTATAGGGATAGGATGTGTGCGTGTGTTCATAGAGATGGGTGTATGTGCGTATGTATGAGCATCTACGTCTATATTGAGTTAAAAAAAGGAGCCTCATGCGTTGCTCATATGTTGACTTAATGATTGACCAATCACTTTAGCTACATGTCAGCTGACTGAGTTTTAACTTTTGGGTCAGTCAATTTTTTAACCGCTAATTGCTGCTCCAAGGTGCGTGCTAGTTGTTTTTTCCTGTTGTGTGTGTTGTGCTGTATTGGGTTGGACGTTTTTTGATTGACCCCTATTTTGGGTCAGTCGACTTCTTGTTGGGCTGAAGCCTGTTACGTGTTTTCTTATTAGGTTGTTTGTGTGCGTTTTGTTGTCGGTTTTTATGGGTATATTTTGGATGTTGGGTGAATAAATAATATATACACATAAGTAATTTATAATATCTGTATAAATTGTAATTTTGTGAAAATGCACTATTATGTGCTTATTTCTTACATACTACAAAAATAGTATAGTTTCATTATAATTGTATTTTCTGTGAAAATTCCACTACCATATGCATATTCTTGCATATTATTGAAAGCCCCATCTTTTTTATATATTGTGTGTAAATTTTGTTATTGTTTTATTATTTTATACTTTTTTCTTCTTAAAGGGTACTATCAATGCAACTAATTCATTCGTACATAGAAAACTTCATTATTTTGATTTTTTAGTAGTTATTACCTATTTTTTCTGAAGAATAATGCCAAAACCACTAATTCATTTTTTCTAACAAAAATTTATTATTTTGTTTTTGATTTAGTGTTTTTTCATTTTCTTTTTTTATGGCAGTACCAATGTCACTAATTCATTCATTTTTAGGAAATTATCTTTTTTGTGATATTTCTACTGATATATACTTATTCTTGCATATAATAAAAAAGTGAAATTTCTGCGTAAATTTTGTGCAAATTTCTCATTTTTTATTCTTTGTTTCCTTTCTTTTAAAGGTAATACCGATGACACTAATTCATTATTTCTTAAAAAAACTTCATTGTTTTGAATTTGATATAATTTTATTTTATTTACTTTCTTCCTAAAGGGTATTACTAAGGCTTCTAACTCATTCTTTCTTAGAAAAACTTCACTACTTTATTTTTCATTTAATTTTAGTTTTTATTTTAATTCTTATTTAATTGTAAGACAAGTGCCACTAATTCATTATTTTTAGGAATTTCCTTTATTGCAAATATTTCAATATTATATGCTTATTATTGCATATCAGAAAAAATCATAATTTATGTGTACATTGTTTGCAAGTTTTATAATTATTTGTTTTTTATTTTATTTCTTCCAAAAGAGAAATAGCATGGTCATTAATTATTTTTTAGGAAAGTTCATTGTTTTCCTTTGGTAAATTTACTTTCTTCTTTGAGGGTAATGTGTATGTAATTCATTCATTCCAAATTAGAAAACATTTTTTATGAAAATTCCACTATTTTATGCTTACTCTTTCATATTATAAAAAATTGCAATTTCAATTTAAATTCTGTGTAACTGTTTCATCTGCAATTTTTCTTCAGCTTTAAGGTTAATACTAATGTCACTAATAAATTGTTTCTTCAAAAAAGATTACTTTTTTTATTTTGTGATTTTGTTTTGGTAGTTACTGCTTTTCTTTCTTCTGAAAGGGTAATATGAAAACCACTAATTCATTATTTCTTACAAAACTTCATTATTTTGTTTTTTATTTAGTTTGTGTTCCATTTTATTTCTTCTTTATTTGCAATACCAATGTCACTAAATCATTACTTCTTAGGAAAATTTCTTTCTAATGAGAATGCTACTATTATATACTCCCTCCGTCCGGAAATACTTGTCATCAAAATGAATAAAATGTTGGGGAACGTTGCAGAAAATTAAAATTTTTCCTACGGTTTCACCAAGATCCATCTATGAGTTCATCTAGCAACGAGTATTCAGATTAGATAGCATCTACATACCACTTTGTAGATCGCAACGGAAGCGTTCGAGTGAACGTGGATGAGGCAGTCGTACTCGCCGTGATCCAATTCACCGATGATCTAGTACCGAACGGACGGCACCTCCGCGTTCAACACACGTACGGGACGGGAGACGTCTCCTCCTTCTTGATCCAGCAAGGGGGAAGGAGAGGTTGAGGAAGATCCAGCACGACGGTGTGGTGGTGGATGCAGCAGAACTCCGGCAGGGCTTCGCTAAGCAACTACGGGAGGAGGAGGAGGTGTTGCAGGGAGGAGGGGCGCCAGGGCAATAGGTTTAGTTTGCTCCGCCTTTTTCCCCACTATATATAGGGCCAAGGAAGAGGGGGAGGCGCAGCCCTTGCCCCTTCCTCCAAGGAAGGGTGCGGCCAAGGGTGGGGAGGAGTCCATCCTCCCCAAGGCACCTCGGAGGTGCCTTCCCCTTGTAGGACTCTCCCCTTTTTTTCTCTCTTGGCGCATGGGCCTCTTGGGGCTGGTGCCCTTGGCCCATATAGGCCAAGGCGCACCCCCTACAGCCCATGTGGCCCCCCGGGGCAGGTGGACCCCCCCGGTGGACCCCCGGGACCCCTCCGGTGGTCCCGGTACAATACCGATAACACCGAAACTTGTCCCGATGGCCAAAATAGCACTTCCTATATATAATTCTTTACCTCCGGACCATTCCGGAACTCCTCGTGACGTCCGGGATCTCATCCGGGACTCCGAACAACATTCGGGTTACTGCACATACATATCTTCACAACCCTAGCGTCACCGAACCTTAAGTGTGTAGACCCTACGGGTTCGGGAGACATGTAGACATGACCGAGACGGCTCTCGGGCAATAACCAACAGCGGGATCTGGATACCCATGTTGGCTCCCACATGCTCCACGATGATCTCATCGGATGAACCACGATGTCGAGGATTCAATTAATCCCGTATACGATTCCCTTTGTCAATCGGTATTTTACTTGCCCGAGATTCGGTCGTCGGTATACCAATACCTCGTTCAATCTCGTTACCGGCAAGTCACTTTTCTCGTTACCGTAATGCATGATCCCGTGATCAAACACTTTGATCACATTTGAGCTCATTATGATGATGCATTACCGAGAGGGCCCGGTGATACCTCTCCGTCAAGCGGAGTGACAAATCCCAGTCTCGATCCATGTCAACCCAACAGACACTTTCAGAGATACCCGTAGTATACCTTTATAGTCACCCAGTTACGTTGTGACGTTTGGCACACCCAAAGCACTCCTACGGTATCCGGGAGTTACACGATCTCATGGTCTAAGGAAAGGATACTTGACATTGGATAACTCTGGCAAACGAACTATGCGATCTTATGCTATGTTTAGGATTGGGTCTTGTCCATCACATCATTCTCCTAATGATGTGATACCGTTATCGATGACATCCAATGTCCATAGTCAGGAAACCATGACTATCTGTCGATTAACGAGCTAGTCAACTAGAGGCTCACTAGGGACATGTTTGTTGTCTGTTATTCACACATGTATTACGATTTCCGGTTAACACAATTATAGCACGAATAAAGACAATTATCATGAATAAGGAAATATAATAATAATGCTTTTATTATTGCCTCTAGGGCATATTTCCAACAGTCTCCCACTTGCTCTAGAGTCAATAATCTAGTTACATTGTGATGAATCGAACACCCATAGAGTTCTGGTGCTGATCATGTTTTGCCTTAGGGAGAGGTTTAGTCAACGGATCTGCGACATTCAGATCCGTGTGCACTTTACAAATTTCTATGTCTCCATCTTGAACATTTTCACGAATGGAGTTGAAGCGACGCTTGATGTGCCTGGTCTTCTTGTAAAACCTGGGCTCCTTTGCAAGTGCAATAGCTCCAGTGTTGTCACAGAAGAGCTTGATTGGCCCCGACGCATTGGGTATGACTCCGAGGTCAGTGATGAACTCCTTCACCCAAATTGCTTCATGTGCTGCCTCCGAGGCTGCCATGTACTCCGCTTCACATGTAGATCCCGCCACGACGCTTTGCTTGCAACTGCACCAGCTTACTGCCCCACCATTCAAAATATACACGTATCCGGTTTGTGACTTAGAGTCATCCAGATCTGTGTCGAAGCTAGCGTCGACGTAACCTTTTACGACGAGCTCTTCGTCACCTTCATAAACGAGAAACATTTCCTTAGTCCTTTTCAGGTACTTCAGGATATTCTTGACCGCTGTCCAGTGTTCCTTGCCGGGATTACTTTGGTACCTACCTACCAAACTTACGGCAAGGTTTACATCAGGTTTGGTACACAGCATGGCATACATAATAGAACCTATGGCTGAGGCATAGGGGATGACGCTCATCTCTTCTATTTCTTCTGCCGTGGTCGGACATTGAGCTGAGCTCAATTTCACACCTTGTAACACAGGTAAGAACCCTTTCTTAGATTGATCCATATTGAATTTCTTCAATATCTTATCAAGGTATGTGCTTTGTGAAAGACCTATGAGGCGTCTCGATCTATCTCTATAGATCTTGATGCCTAATATATATGCAGCTTCTCCAAGGTACTTCATTGAAAAACTTTTATTCAAGTAGGCCTTAATGCTGTCCAAGAGTTCTATATCATTTCCCATCAAAAGTATGTCGTCTACATATAATATGAGAAATGCTACAGAGCTCGCACTCACTTTCTTGTAAACACAGGCTTCTCCATAAGTCTGTGTAAACCCAAACGCTTTGATCATCTCATCAAAGCGAATGTTCCAACTCCGAGATGCTTGCACCAGCCCATAAATCGAGCGTTGGAGCTTGCACACCTTGTCAGCATTCTTAGGATCGACAAAACCTTCCGGCTGCATCATATACAATTCTTCCTTAAGGAAACCATTAAGGAATGCCGCTTTGACGTCCATTTGCCATATCTCATAATCATAGTATGCGGCAATTGCTAACATGATTCGGACGGACTTCAGCTTCGCTACCGGTGAGAAAGTCTCATCGTAGTCAACCCCTTGAACTTGTCGATAACCCTTAGCGACAAGCCGAGCTTTATAGATGGTCACATTACCATCCGCGTCTGTCTTCTTCTTAAAGATCCATTTATTTTCTATGGCTCGCCGTTCAACGGGCAAGTCAGTCAAAGTCCATACTTCGTTTTCATACATGGATCCTATCTCGGATTTCATGGCTTCCAGCCATTTGTCGGAATCCGGGCCCGCCATTGCTTCCTCATAGTTCGAAGGTTCACCGTTGTCTAACAACATGATTTCCAAGACAGGGTTGCCGTACCACTCTGGCGCGGAACGTGTCCTTGTGGACCTTCGAATTTCAGTAGGAGCTTGATTAGAAGTATCTTGATCATCATCATTAATTTCCTCTCTAGTCGGTGCAGGCACCTCAGGAACGATTTCTTGAGTTTCGCCATTTTCCGGCTCAAGAGGCAACACTTCATCAAGTTCTACTTTCCTCCCACTTACTTCTTTCGAGAGAAACTCTTTCTCTAGAAAGGATCCATTCTTGGCAACAAAGATCTTGCCTTCGGATCTGAGGTAGAAGGTATACCCAACAGTTTCTTTAGGGTATCCTATGAAGACGCATTTTTCCGACTTGGGTTCGAGCTTTTCAGGTTGAAGTTTCTTCACATAAGCATCGCATCCCCAAACTTTTAGAAACGACAGCTTAGGTTTCTTCCCAAACCATAATTCATACGGTGTCATCTCAACGGATTTCGACGGAGCCCTATTTAAAGTGAATGCGGCAGTCTCTAAAGCATAGCCCCAAAAAGATAGCGGTAAGTCGGTAAGAGACATCATAGATCGCACCATATCTAACAGAGTGCGATTACGACGTTCGGACACACCATTACGCTGAGGTGTTCCAGGCGGCGTGAGTTGTGAAACTATTCCACATTTTCTTAAGTGTGTGCCAAATTCGTGACTCAAGTATTCTCCTCCATGATCTGATCGTAGAAACTTGATCTTTCTTTCACGTTGATTTTCAACCTCACTCTGAAATTCCTTGAACTTTTCAAAGGTCTCAGATTTGTGTTTCATTAAGTAGATATACCCATATCTACTCAAGTCATCAGTGAGGGTGAGAACATAACGATAGCCTCCGCGAGCCTCAACACTCATTGGACCGCACACATCAGTATGTATGATTTCCAATAAGTTGGTTGCTCGCTCCATTGTTCCTGAGAACGGAGTCTTGGTCATTTTACCCATGAGGCATGGTTCGCACGTGTCAAATGATTCATAATCAAGAGACTCTAAAAGTCCATCTGCATGGAGCTTCTTCATGCGTTTGACACCTATGTGACCAAGGCGGCAGTGCCACAAATATGTGGGACTATTTGTTATCAACTTTAACTCTTTTGGTACTCACACTATGAATATGTGTATCATCACGTACGAGATTCATCAAGAACAAACCATTAACCATCGGAGCATGACCATAAAACATATCTCTCATATAAATAGAACAACCATTATTCTCGGATTTAAATGAGTAGCCATCTCGAATTAAGCGAGATCCAGATACAATGTTCATGCTCAAACTTGGCACTAAATAACAATTATTGAGGTTTAAAACTAATCCCGTAGGTAAATGTAGAGGCAGCGTGCCGACGGCGATCACATCGACCTTGGAACCATTCCCGACGCGCATCATCACCTCGTCCTTTGCCAGTCTCCGTTTATTCCGCAGCTCCTGCTTTGAGTTACAAATGTGAGCAACTGCACCGGTATCAAATACCCAAGAGCTACTACGAGTACTGGTAAGGTACACATCAATTACATGTATATCACATATACCTTTGGTTTTGCCGGCCTTCTTGTCCGCTAAGTATTTGGGGCAGTTCCGCTTCCAGTGACCACTTCCCTTGCAATAAAAGCACTCAGTTTCGGGCTTGGGTCCATTCTTTGGCTTCTTCCCGGCAACTTGCTTACCGGGCGCGGCAATTTCCTTGCCGTCCTTCTTGAAGTTCTTTTTACCCTTGCCCTTTTTGAACTTAGTGGTTTTATTCACCATCAACACTTGATGCTCCTTCTTGATTTCTACCTCTGCTGATTTCAGCATAGCATATACCTCAGGAATGGTCTTTACGATCCCCTGCATATTATAGTTCATCACAAAGCTCTTGTAGCTAGGTGGAAGCGACTGGAGGATTCTGTCAATGACCGCTTCATCCGGGAGATTAACTTCCAGTTGAGTCAAGCGATTGTTCAACCCAGACATTTTGAGTATGTGTTCACTGACAGAACTATTTTCCTCCATCTTACAGCTAAAGAATTTATCGGAGACTTCATATCTCTCGACCCGGGCATGAGCTTGGAAAACCATTTTCAGCTCTTCGAACATCTCATATGCTCCATGTCTCTCAAAACGTTTTTGGAGCCCCGGCTCTAAGCTGTAAAGCATGCCGCACTGAACGAGGGAGTAATCATCGCAGCGTGACTGCCAAGCGTTCATAACGTCTTGTTCTGCAGGGAGAATAGGTGCGTCACCCAGCGGTGCTCTTTGGACATAATCTTTCTTGGCAGCTATGAGGATAATCCTCAGGTTTCGGACCCAGTCCGTATAGTTGCTACCATCGTCTTTCAGCTTGGTTTTCTCTAGGAACGCGTTGAAGTTGAGGACTACGTTGGCCATTTGATCTACAAGACATATTGTAAATATTTAGACTAAGTTCATGATAATAAAGTTCATTTAATCAAATTATTTAATGAACTCCCACTTAGATAGACATCCCTCTTCTCGTCATCCAAGTATTACATGATCCGAGTCAACTAGGTCGTGTCCGATCATCACGTGAGACGGACTAGTCAACATCGGTGAACATCTTCATGTTGATCGTATCTTCTATACGACTCATGCTCGACCTTTCGATCTTCTGTGTTCCGAGGCCATGTCTGTACATGCTAGGCTCGTCAAGTCAACCTAAGTGTTTTGCGTGTGTAAATCTGTCTTACACCCGTTGTATGCGAACGTAAGGACCTATCACACCCGATCATCACGTGGTGCTTCGGAACGACGAACCTTGGCAACGGTGCACAGTTAGGGAGAACACTTTCTTGAAATTATTATGAGGGATCATCTTATTTACTACCGTCGTTCTAAGTAAACAAGATGCAAAACATGATAAACATCACATGCAATCAAATAATAAACGTGACATGATATGGCCAATATCACATAGCTCCTTCGATCTCCATCTTGGGGCTCCATGATCATCTTGTCACCGGCTTGACACCATGATCTTCATCATCATGATCTTCATCATCGCTCGCCAACTATTACTTCTACTACTATGGCTAACGCGTTTAGCAATAAAGTAAAGTAATTTACATGGCGATTCTCAATGACACGCAGGTCATACAAAAAATAAAGACAACTCCTATGGCTCCTGCCGGTTGTCATACTCATCGACATGCAAGTCGTGATTCCTATTACAATAGCATGAACATCTCATACATCACATATAGATCATTCATCATACATCACAACTTTGGCCATATCATATCACAAAGCACTTGCTGCAAAAACAAGTTAGACGTCCTCTAATTGTTGTTGCAAGTTTTATGTGGCTGAATTAGGGTTCTAGCAAGAACGTTTTCTTACCTACGTTCAAACCACAACGTGATTTGTCAATTTATATTTACCCTTCATAAGGACCCTTTTCATCGAATCCGCTCCAACTAAAGTAGGAGAGACAGACACCCGCCAGCCACCTTATGCAACTAGTGCATGTTAGTCGGTGGAACCGGTCTCACGTAAGCGTACGTGTAAGGTTGGTCCGGGCCGCTTCATCCCACAATACCGCTGAAGCAAGATAAGACTAGTAACGGCAAGAAGAATTGACAACATCTACGCCCACAACAAATTGTGTTCTACTCGCGCAAGAAGAACTACGCATAAACCTAGCTCATGATGCCACTGTTGGGGAACGTTGCGGAAAATTAAAATTTTTCCTACGGTTTCACCAAGATCCATCTATGAGTTCATCTAGCAACGAGTATTCAGATTAGATAGCATCTACATACCACTTTGTAGATCGCAACGGAATCGTTCGAGTGAACGTGGATGAGGTAGTCGTACTCGCCGTGATCCAATTCACCGATGATCTAGTACCGAACGGACGGCACCTCCGCGTTCAACACACGTACGGGACGGGAGACGTCTCCTCCTTCTTGATCCAGAAAGGGGGAAGGAGAGGTTGAGGAAGATCCAGCACGACGGTGTGGTGGTGGATGCAGCAGAACTCCGGCAGGGCTTCGCTAAGCAACTACGGGAGGAGGAGGAGGTGTTGCAGGGAGGAGGGGCGCCAGGGCAATAGGTTTAGTTTGCTCCTCCTTTTTCCCCACTATATATAGGGCCAAGGGAGAGGGGGAGGCGCAGCCCTTGCCCCTTCCTCCAAGGAAGGGTGCGGCCAAGGGTGGGGAGGAGTCCATCCTCCCCAAGGCACCTCGGAGGTGCCTTCCCCTTGTAGGACTCTCCCCTTTTTTTCTCTCTTGGCGCATGGGCCTCTTGGGGCTGGTGCCCTTGGCCCATATAGGCCAAGGCGCACCCCCTACAGCCCATGTGGCCCCCCGGGGCAGGTGGACCCCCCGGTGGACCCCCGGGACCCCTCCGGTGGTCCCGGTACAATACCGATAACACCGAAACTTGTCCCGATGGCCAAAATAGCACTTCCTATATATAATTCTTTACCTCCGGACCATTCCGGAACTCCTCGTGACGTCCGGGATCTCATCCGGGACTCCGAACAACATTCGGGTTACTGCACATACATATCTTCACAACCCTAGCGTCACCGAACCTTAAGTGTGTAGACCCTACGGGTTCGGGAGACATGTAGACATGACCGAGACGGCTCTCGGGCAATAACCAACAGCGGGATCTGGATACCCATGTTGGCTCCCACATGCTCCACGATGATCTCATCGGATGAACCACGATGTCGAGGATTCAATTAATCCCGTATACGATTCCCTTTGTCAATCGGTATTTTACTTGCCCGAGATTCGATCGTCGGTATACCAATACCTCGTTCAATCTCGTTACCGGCAAGTCACTTTTCTCGTTACCGTAATGCATGATCCCGTGATCAAACACTTTGATCACATTTGAGCTCATTATGATGATGCATTACCGAGAGGGCCCGGTGATACCTCTCCGTCAAGCGAAGTGACAAATCCCAGTCTCGATCCATGTCAACCCAACAGACACTTTCAGAGATACCCGTAGTATACCTTTATAGTCACCCAGTTACGTTGTGACGTTTGGCACACCCAAAGCACTCCTACGGTATCCGGGAGTTACACGATCTCATGGTCTAAGGAAAGGATACTTGACATTGGATAACTCTAGCAAACGAACTATGCGATCTTATGCTATGTTTAGGATTGGGTCTTGTCCATCACATCATTCTCCTAATGATGTGATCCCGTTATCGATGACATCCAATGTCCATAGTCAGGAAACCATGACTATCTGTCGATTAACGAGCTAGTCAACTAGAGGCTCACTAGGGACATGTTTGTTGTCTGTTATTCACACATGTATTACGATTTCCGGTTAACACAATTATAGCACGAATAAAGACAATTATCATGAATAAGGAAATATAATAATAATGCTTTTATTATTGCCTCTAGGGCATATTTCCAACATAAAAGGGGATGTATCTAGATGTATTTTAGTTCTAGATAAATCCCTTTCTGTCCATTTTGATGACAAGTATTTCCGGACAGAGGGAGTACTTTTCTTGCATATATTATAAAAAAGTGCAATTTCTGTGCAAATTGTGGGCAAATTTCTCTTTTTTGTTTCTTTTTTCTTAAATGTTAATACCAATGACACTAATTCATTCTTTCTTAGAAAAATTCATTAATTTATTTTTAATTTTATTAACTTCTTCTTAAAGGGTAATACCAAATCCTTTAATTCATTCTTTCGTAGAAAAAATCTTTACTTTATTTTTCATTTAGTTTATGTTTTATTTTATTTCTTATTTAATTGTCACTCAGGTGCCACTAATTTATTATTTCTTAGGAATTTTCTTTTATTGCGAATATTTCACTATTATATGTGTATTTTTGCATATTGTAAAAAACACAATTTCTGTGTAAATTGTATGGACAAAATCATTATTTGTTTAAATTTGTGTGTATGTTTTTCTTTTTTTTTGGTTCATTTATTCTTTAAGGCAACACCAGCACAAGTACTAAAATTTCACGTGACTGACGTTTTTCTTCCTTTGGTTATTGGGTCAATAGTGCACACACCTCCTCGTGAGTTTGCAGTGCATGTGTAGAACGACTTAGTTTCCTCAGGAACTGATTTAATATTTTCTCCAGTTGGAAGTTCTGGGCATTTTGTTGATGTACATGTTAGTAAGTTATATGTAGCAGCAGCACACTTTTTTAGATAATGTATGTAGCACGTGTGTTAATTTTTGTATGCAACACATCGTTGTAACTCTGAAGGTCTAACTTTTTTTCAGGGATCTCTGAAGTTTAATTGTTGGAATGAAAAAGATGACCGTCCAAAAGCCTCAAAGCATTGGAAATTTGGAATATATGGGACCCATCATGTGCAGAGCCCGGCAGTCTATGTGCTTGCTCACTACAATTTTCTATGTGCCTACAGGACACTCGCACATGGCCCAATCAATCATTGTTGGGAGACTTTTGTTAACAGACCTATTACATTGATTCCTTACTAATGGACCTGCTAAGCAGCTGGCCTAATCTGTACGCTCGGAACGACCGAAACAGCTTTTGGTCAGTCGACTGAACCAAATTCTGTTTTCAATCGACTGACATCTAGCCGCTCCCTTGACCAATACATGTGCCCAGTTAACAACATACAAGATAGGTGGCGGGCGCATAATTTGGCAACCTGCACGGTTTAATAAGTTTGTGACCAATGTACACATTCAGCATAACTTTATAGACCATGACTAATTTGTGTTCTTTCTGAACTAATTTACACTCAATGGAATCGTCGATTGAGACATAGCAAAACCGAATAAACAAATATATCCAGGCGATACAACCAGTACCAATGTCGCCTCAAAGAGAAAAAGAACTAGTACCACTGGGGCAAGTCAAACGGACTGTAGTAAACATTGAAATTTCTACAGCGTCCTGCTGCCAACGTGGGAGCGCGCAAAGCCTACATCACACATGGCTGCCAGAAGGAGGTACGTCTGCTGCAGCTGCCGGAGGAGTAGGAGGAAGCGGCGGCGACGGTGGCGGGTTGTCGCTGCAGTCAGGGCAGTGCTCCTTGGGAGCCACGTGCCCTACCGGAGCCGGGGGTCTCGGGACTGGCCTTCCACCTTCACACACATGCATAGGAATATCGGTTGGCACATCGATCGATCACAGGAGAGTTTAGTAAAGATATGGAGATCATCTCATGGTTAATTACCTCCATGGACAAGCTCAACGTTGGCCGCACACAAGATCAGTGCAGCGGCGATGACCGCCCAAAACCGGACCGACGAGGAAGACGATGCCACGGGCTTCAACATCTTTGGTGTTAATTAACTTGGATCGTTCTGGGAACGACTGCATGTGGATGCACGCTTGTATATGTATATATAGACGTATAGTTTTCGTCTGCTTAAGTTCTAGCAACCAATGTGTAACCACTTGTGTATGTGAACGCATGCTCCGGCATGGAGCACAGCAACGACGACTGCACGCCGTCAACGGGATGGGCGTTCCCACATCTGCTGTTAGACTGTTTATAAGAAAACCGCGTGACAGCTAATACGTTGGTACTCCTACATAGTTTTGGAATGATCCGGCTTCATAATCTCTCTCGGTGCAATCCAGCAACAAGCAGTGCGAAACCAAATTCGTTGTATAAGAACTTCTACAGCCGCGCGCCCCAAAGCCGCTTTAATACCCGGGCGGACCGCCCGATCACTGACCGGTCATCAAATTAACTTCGACCAAACCGGGAGTCTCAAACACGCTTCAAACGCCCGGGCTGATCGGTACCCCTCATATCCAGCCCAAATATGGGGCAGATATGGGGGCGCCAGGACGCGTCCGCCACGTCGGCCTGGCCCGCAACAACCCCACTCAGCCCCCACAAATATATGACGACCACCGAGTAAATCGTAGTAAACTCAGTCCATACTCACTCGACCTCTCCACTTCTCCCCAAATCCTAGTATTCACCCGCCCGCCATGTTCGACAGTGAATCCGACCTACCGGAGTGGCTCAAGGCCGCTGGAGATTATGATGCCTCGTCGGCGCTCGACGAGGAGGAGCTAGCGCTCTGCATTGCCCTTCGCCATTCATTGTTGGACCGGGGCGGCAGCTCCTCTTCCGGGGCGTCGGCAACTGGCCGGGTCGGCAGCAGTAGCTCCGCGGCATCCTGCGCTTGTCCGACGCGGCCCCTGCCAGCCCCTGCCAGACAGCACCAAGCACCGCCCGCACCTGCCCCTCCAGGGCGCCGTTGGGTGCTGTTGCCGGCGGAACCGTAGCGCGAGTCCGTGGGCCAATCTTATCGCCTTGCAAAGAAGCGGGCGGTGAACGCGGCTAACAGCCACGGATCCAAGGGAGGATCGAGTAGAATGTGCCACAACCACTCCCCCATGCCAGCGACGACCACGAGGACCTCCTCACCACCATCCACCGCTCGTACACATCCCCGGAGACGGATGCCCGCCGTTGTCGGCACAAAGATGCGAAGGCGCTCCGTGTGGTGCTGGTGCAGTCGGAGCGGTAGGCGGCACAGCGGGACACAGCGGCGGAGAGAGCCGCACGGCTCCAGGAGGAGTAGAACCACGAAGCCCATCGCATGGCGAGCATCATTATCTCGTCCTCCTCCTCCTCCGCTTCAGACAGCGACGACGACGATGAAGTGCCCGGAGCATCTGACGCCTATGCCGAGTCCGGCCGTCGAGACCCGAAGGAGGAGCGTCCAGCATGGAGGAAGTGGTGAAATCCCCTCCCCCTCCCGGTTTAAGTTGATTTTTAGTACTGTAAGTCTGTAAGTGATGAACTCGGGAGACATGTTTTGTATCGGAGTATCAGACTATGTTATCTATGCCAGATTGCTATGTTCTATGTTGAAGTACGACTATGTTCTATGTTCAAGTACGTAGAAACACCGTTTACATGGTTTCTTATGGATTGCTATGTTCTATGTTCTATGTTCAAGTATGGTTACATATGAGGGATGCGCCTGTGAACAATAAAAGAAAGAGTCAATTACACTAGTGGTGCTAGAACTTGTCGTGAATGGTCACTTTGGTGCTAGAACTTGCGGTATACATCGAACTAGTGTAAAAACTTGGCTCACGTGTGCAAATACGGTGCAAATCGTGTTTGGATACGAAAGCGACACTAACTAGGCTCACTTGCATGGTGCAGGTCCCGCTGTCAGCCACCAGATGACATGCGGCCTGTTATTTTACCAAAAAGAAACTCAATTTTTTTTGTCCTCACGAAATAGCCCTGACACGTGTTAAAATGTTGGCCATATGGGTTTCATATGGCAGCGACACATAAATTATAAAAAAAATAACGCGAGAACCATGTAGGTTTGCTAGCTTCTGCCAATGGTTAACCACGACTAGACTTTCTTGTTTAGACATGATACGTCATGTATATATCCTTCACATCTTATCTGGGCTGCAGTTGGTGGGACCCATTTTGCATTGTTATTTTTTTAACAAAATCTATTTATATTATAATCATGTGTTACGAAAAATATACATATTAGTAAAATAAATTAAATTATAAAAATGAGCACTTTATATGCATGAATATTTTATTAAAACTGTGAACATATTAAACATATATGACCATTTATTAAATATATAAAAACTAAAATTCCATTTTATGTTTTGTTAATTGTGCAAATTATAAGGTGAATACTTTTGTAATTTGTATGTCAAATATATGGATAATTTTTAATTAATAAGTGAGTAATTTTATAATTAAAATTTTTAAATCTATATATTTTTTATAACATTTGATTATAATTTACATATATTATATAAACTTATAAAAAGTAATAGTGCAAAATGGGCCGCACGAAGTGCATTCCATTATAATATTCAAAAGGATATAAAAAAATTCTTAAAACATGAAAACTTTTATATACTACATCAATAAATATTTTGTTAAAACTCCGAACATTTGAAATTTATATAAGCATTTACTGAAATATACGGAAAAATGTAAAATAAATTTGACATATTTTATTCAATATGCATATTATTACATGAATATTTTTATATTTTATAATTTAATCATATGGATAAATTTTAAATTAATACGTCAATATTTTATAATGTGATTTATTTTTTATATGTATATTACTTATAATATAGTACTATATTTTACTTATATATATATTCTACAACTTTCTAAAAAACAGTGCAAAATAAGCTTTATTTGTATTTTTTACAGTATAAAAACATTTTCATATTTCATAAATATTATTTTAGATATATGCATAATTTTAAAATAAGACGTGAACTATTTTCTAAAGAATTTATTCCGTTTTATGTATTATTTATACTATAGGAATAATTAAACTTTCTTTTTGTTAGTGAGATCAGAATTTACATACCTTTACATATTTCTAAAAAAGAGAAACTTCAGGAGCGACTTTGTTCTACTACATTACAAAGGACTTATGAACTATAGGTGTGATGACATTGTTGGTGCAGTGGCTATGACCGGCTGTTTCCCACCTACTATATGATAGCAAATTCGAGTTTTTCTTTCAAATTTCCATATACTATACTAACAGGCGGGACGGACGGTTCACAGAGGCAGAAAACATGCCAACTCTCCAACGTGAGCAGGAGCTCTTATATGAAGAAAATAACAATTCAAGAGTGCTTTTGCGAAAAACAGACCATGCATCCTCCTTCCTGCCTTCCAGTCACTGACAGCGAACCCACGCCATGCAGGTGAGCCTAGTCAGCGTCATTTTCGTATTCAAACGTGATTTGCACTGTATTTGCACGACTGAGCCAAATTTTTATACCAAATCGATGTATGCCGCAAGTTCTAGCACCAAAGTGAACATTCACGACAAGTTCTAGTACCATGGTGTAATTGACTCTAAAAGAAATGAGGTACATCCTGTCATCTTCAGCGAACGCGTCCGCGGACGTATAGAGGTCAAATTAGATGACCGCAGCTGTAGATGCTCTAACCGCCGGTTTTAAAACGCATTAGGCTGCAATCTACCAAGAGCAAGTGATTCACCGCAGCCGACAAGGCCGATTGATCCCGACTTTTTAGGAGACAACACATACAAGTGTTATGTAAACTCAATTCTCTTGCTCTCCTTGACTACGTGTTTGAACTTCAAAATAATTGCACCGCTGCCTTTAGAGAAACTACAACCAACCGACCAAAACGGATGCGCCATTTGTCCGTTTTTTATCCGTTTGGGTCGGCCCAACGGACACCCATATTCGCCTTCGTATTTGGGTCGACGCTTGCGCCCAAAGCAGACCCGACCCATTTTCTGAGTACGCGTGCGAAAAAATAAATAATGCAAATAGTTTAAAATTAAAATTTTTAATTGAACATAAATGCCGGCCACAAACGTTAATTAAACATAAACGCAGGTCATCCTAGGCTAGTTTTCTTGAGCTACATTTTGGCAGGCTGATGCTCCTGGACAACCTAGAGCTACTTGACATGGTGGTTTGGCCAGAAGAGCAAGTCCCCAGTGCAAGTTCATGAGGTTGCATGTTTCGGCCATGCACACAAGGTGCTTGATGAAATGCTAACGTGATCAGGGCATTTTTGTTAGCTATGATATTTGGCCGGATGATCTCTCATTGGGTGGTAAGAGTGATGGCAAGGTTGGTTTGGCAAAAACTATAATTGTCCAATGCAAGTTTTGGGAAATTTCAGTTCGGGAAAGAAACTAGAGGGGACTATTTGGGCAACTATCAGGATGCAATAGAGGCTGATCTTCTGGACTTAAGAGTTTAGGTGGAAGGACTATAAGCTAGATAAATTACAGAACTATTTGAGCTGGGAAAAATAGAGTTGTAGTGCAATGCTCAATCCTGGCCAGGATAGAAAATTGGATGCCTAGCTAAATTTTTTCAAATGGACGTGATACTGTATATAGGATCAAGAGGCTCTCCCACAGATTTTTTAAATTTCAAAAGAATTATTTGGAGTAGTTTTAGTGCAACAGAGGCATTTCAGAATCTGAGATTGCTATTTAAAGGATTAGATTGGGCAAGTTTGTTTATAAAAATAATTCCTATTGAATTTTAAAAGTTAAAAGGAATGATTAAAGAAAACTTTGAGGGCCCACAATATTTTACAAAAATTTCTATATGAAGGGAAGAATTTTAGGAAATAGAAACCAGAAACCAGAAAAAGTTTCTGAATTTAATAAAGAGATCTAATATAACTCAAAATTTTAATTCTGTCAAAACTTTACTTAATAAATCATGTTTCAAAATTTGGGGTGTTACAGATGAGCACCTCCAGCAGCGACTCCGGCTCCAATCCCGACTAAGAGGAGGAGATGGCCCTTCGCATTGCGCTGGAGCGGTCCAAGGTGGAGACCGGCGGCAGCTCCAGATCTGGTGCGTCGACGCATCGTGGACCCCAGAGCTGGTCCCTCTAAGCCGGCGCGTAGGGACACCAGGACAGCACAGTCCGCACTGGCCCTGCGCCATCTCCTTCCGCCACCAGCCGCTCCTCCACGCGGCCAGCGGTGTGCGCTTGTGCCCACGCCGCTGGCCCGCACGTGCACTCCGGAGTCAGGGGCACGCGTCGTGATCCGCAAGAAGCAGCATGCACTGCAGAGGGATGCGACGAAGCATTCCGCGTGCCACCACCATGGGACGGAAGCGGAAACTGACGAGGACTTACGCCACCTCCGACGGAAGAACACCAAGGCGCGCGTGCTTGCTATTGAGCAGTCGAAGCGCGAGGCGAAGGAGATAGCGGTAGAGAAGGCTTGGGTCACCAGCTTGAAGCGGGAGCAGAACAGGGCGGTCCGTCAGATGAAGGGGCTAAACGTTCTCTCCGACTCCGACTCGGACGACGACGATAACTGCACCTCCTCGTCGGACGACCAAGACCCTCCACATGTTTACTATGGATATAAGGCGCCGGATATGAGATACGCGGATGCAGAGAGGCAAATACGAGGCATGCCCGGTCGGTGCCCGCGGACGTGCCCGGTCGCGTCCGCGGGCGTTTGAGTGGCCAGATTTTGCCATCGCGACTGTAGATGCTCTAGTTAAGTCCTATTATAAATTCCTTGCCTTGGAGACGCGTTCAAATGTAACGGTCAAAGTCTACCATTGGGTTAACAGCAAAACGGACACCCTTTTTGGTCTTGTAGATATAAGACCAACACGAGTCAACAATATCTCAATCATGCAGTTGGGCAGCGAATAATAAACACTATAATTCCCCGGGTTTGCTGGTTTACAAGACATATTTTTTTGAGTGAACTTCCTCAGCAGAAATTTGTCATCGCCACATATATTAGTGTGGTTGCAAAATATTTATTGCAAAGCTATTTATCTTTGTGTAGCATGCATGCATCCGGCGTCAACTTGCACTGAATCGTGGCGTCAACCACAACAATCAACTCGATCGTTGCCACATAAAATAATTCTAGAACTCGTGATCATATCGCAGCGTCGCCATCGCTGCATATAACGGTGATTCATGTGTTCGCCACAACTTGCGTGGTCTTGCGGCGTGGAGTCGGCGGGGATGGCGCCTGTGGAGGTGGTTCAGGAGCCGTTCTGCAGCCATAATGGACATTGCACGGCCGTCCCGTGTAGGGTTCCCCACGCGCCGGATAATGGGGAACCGGCGACGGAGGGGGCTTTAGTGGCCCACGGACTCCGTCGGGAACAACTGCACACACACACACACACACATAGATGCGATGAACCAAACATCATTCCGGCCAACGAGCTGCCCAGATTAATTACAGGGGAGTTGTATATATATACCTCGGATTGCCGTCGTTGAGCGTGGCATGAAACAGCAGATGATTGCCAGCGCCGCCACCGCGAGAGCCAGGGAGGAAGGACGCGCCATGACCGTCATGTAGCCAGCTTCTCACTGCATACGCTATCCTCTTATCTTTGTGCAGGCGTTATTATAGGGCTTCCTTTCGGTCCATGGTCAAAGTCTTCCGTTCGTCAGTGAATAGACCAAGCATCTTTGAAAATTCTGCTTCTCCTTTACAGACATTTTGGCAGCACCGTGACTATTCCGAGATGCGCATGTCCTCCTCCGAGAATTTCCATTTAGTGCGGATTCAACCTCCTGCAGCAGTCTCTACTGATTCGAGTGTGATTGCCAACGCATTACAGTCCAGTCATGTCATATGAAGAAGCTGCGTGGAATTTCCAGTAAGCTGCCACTGCATTGCACCTCCCAAGAAAATATCGACCATTACCAACTTGTCAAGGATAGAAGAATGATATTTTGATTCATCGCATGTGTGTGTGTGTGTGTGTGTGTGTGTGTGTCTTTAGCACCATACCTGGCCAGCCCTCAGGCCGGGCCAGGCTTTGGGCCGGGCCTGACCAAGCCCCACGCTGAAATCCCAGGCCCGGCCGTCGGACCTAGAAATCAGGCCCTAACCCGGCCCGACAACCTAAAAGCCCGTTGGGCCTCGGGCCGGGCCTATTCGCTAACTCGCAAATATTACGGGCCCGGGCCTGGCCTTCGGGCTCAATATCTAGGCCCAGGCCCAGCCCGTGAGGAGCGTCAGACCAGGTCGGGTCGGGCCGACGGGGCCGGGCTGCCCATGGCCAGGTATAAGCCCAACCTAGTCCAAGAAGAAAATATCATTCATAAGGAGAGTGATGAAAGGCATGGTTGTAGTTACCCTTGAATTCTAAAAAGTAAGCCCCGGTTATTTAATTTGGGTTGGATTACTTAATTACACCCTTGAAATAATACAAGTATGCGGTGTGAGTTCTAGGCCCTTCTCAGTGCATACATACTTTAGATGAGTAGCAAGGAACCCTAGGTCAGGGTTATAACACCCCCGTGTGATCCAGATCCAACGGATCTCTGGGTCCGCATGCAAAGGGGCACTCATTGGGCAACTAGACGGGCCAACCCAGCCCATGACTACCTCGTTGACGTCTGAGCGCCTACTTCCACTATGGCATACGACCAGCTCGTCTTTAGCACCATGGCCGACGATGTTGTTGCGCCAGACTTTTCGGTGACCTAAGATGAACTCTCTCTCTCTCTCTCTCTCTCTCTCTCTCTCTCTCTCTCTCTCTCTCTCTCTCTCTCTCTCTCTCTCTCTCTCTCTCTCTCTCTCTCTCTCTCTCTCTCTCTCTCTCTCTCTCTCTCTCTCTCTCTCTCTAACCGAACAATGAAAGATCCAAAAACCTTATTTGTTTAGCCAATTTTTGTTGACCGGCTTTGCTGCTGCTCTGTAACCAAGCCCATTTATGGGTGCTCACTTCAAGAGGTGGCAGACCAAAACCATCATGTGGCTCACCGCTTTGGACATGCACTGGGTTTCAGCTGCCACTTCGAGGAGCGGGGGAGTGGGGGCTTCCACCTGAACATGACAAAATGTTCTCGGAGGGCACTATAATATTTGTGGCTGTCTTCATGTTCAAGGAAAAGAACAAAGTCTCCAAGACAACCAACATCAAGAAGAAGAAGGACCGAAAGTGGCAAAACAAGAACAAGGAGGAGGATCCTTTTGAGTTTGTGTTGCGAATGTTCATTGGTCTCCCGATTGTCCGAGCCGCTATGACCTAGAACAGGATCCTATACGGATTTTAAATTTGTCAACATGAACGTTGGCAATATTCAAAGGGAGCATCCAGATATGGTAATATACCTAATTACCTATTGCTCTTTTAGTATGTCAATCAATTGACTAATGGGTTGACACTCTGCTGCTAATATTCATGTATGCGTTGACAAATCTTTCTTTACTTCTTATCACAAACATCAGGATTCCACAGTCCACTACAAAATACGCTCTATTCAGTAACAAAAATCATAGTGACAGACCAAAAAACGTCGAGCATGATCATTTTTAATTTGTGACGATGACCCTCACTAACACATTTCCTCCCGGGCCATCCCCCTCGCCAACTTTGTGGATGTTATGGCCTCATTTTAGGCAACGATATTATCCGTCGCTAGGCTGGTATATTTTCTGGGACGGTTATTATTGTCACAGAAATTATTGGAGTGGCGTCGTCATGAGTTATTTCAAGAGATTAACAAGAGAAGACCACGTGTCATTGTCTGTGCAGGCTCCGTGCATGCGGCCTGGTGGCGTGTATGCAGGCGACCTGGAGGCGTGTCTGTGGCGGACAAAATTACTGTTCTAACCCTTAGTGCAAAGAAAATCCCGATTTGACCTCGTTAGCAAAAAAATTTCGTTTCTGACCTTTTCGGTTGACGCCAAGGTCCCTGGCGTCTGGGTTACGAAGCAGACGCCAGGGTCCCTGGCGTCTGGCCCCTGGCCCGCACTGCCCGCCTGCCCGTTGACCTGCTGACGTGGCAAAGGGGCCAGACGCCAGGGACCCTGGCGTCTGGCCCCGGTAAGTGGATAACCCCCGCGGGCCGAGCCCACCCATCCCCATCTCATCTTCTCTGGCGTCTGGTTCGACGAACTGCTTCCTGTTCGTCGCCCCTTCTCTCCCTCCCACCACCACCCCTCTTGATCTACTCCATTAACTGCTCAAACTCGCAGATCTGACCCCCCAAAGCTTCTTTGAGGTATTCTCCCCCATTCCCTCCAATTTTTTTTTGTTTTCCCCTCTCTTGTTGGATGCATTATTTCATATTAGGTAATGTTAGATTAGTAGATGGTTTATTTGTTTTAGGAAATTGTTTGTAGTTGATAGATGATTTGGTAGGCAGTAGATGATGTGTAGTTGAACATGTAGGCAAAATCAATTCCGTTTTGTGTATATGTTGTCCATAGGAATTTTTTTGAACTAAGAGGGGTGATGAATACATGATTTTTGTATGTAAAATAGACTTGTTTGATAATTTGGTTTGATAGATGATGTGTGTATGTGTATATAATCCTATTGTTGGCATACTATATTTGCAAAAGATATGGTGAAATTTGGTACTCTAGATGAAATTTGGTACTATATTTGACAAATTTATTTGATTGAGATGATGTTGGTATGTTTGAGAAGAATTATGTGTGCATATGAAGAAGAAAGAAATGATGTTGTTATTATGTGAAGTGGTATGACAATATAGTTGAATATATAGATGGCAATTTTTTTATGCAAAAGAGATGATGAAATTTGATTATTGTGTTTGACATGATTTGTTCAATAGAATGACGGATGATGATTACGGAATTTATTTGATGGTAAAATTTGGTACTCTAGATGATATGTGTGCATATGTAGAAGAAAGAAATGATGTTGTTATGTTTGAGAAGAATGGTGTTTTCATATGGCATAAACTTGGAGAAGCTAATTGTTTGATATTGTTCATGTATTCATAGATTATTGTTTGTGATTTGTTTTGTAGGATGGCGGATGATGAGGGACCTTGGTATGACGGATTAGTCGATGAGTGGGATAAGGAGCATCGTGCACGTGCCATTGAGAACGGAAATGTAAGAAGCAAGACTTATCATTTTTCGTTGTTTCTCATTTGTTTTTTTGTATTGATTAAAACATCACTTTATTTGCAGGTTGTAGTTGCTATGCGCATGAGGGGTCATTCCGCTGCTGACTTTGATTACGACCCGCGGTATGAGCCTTACATTCGGAGATTGGGTCTTCTCCCATTCGTGTTGCAGTTTAAGCGACGCGCTCCGCCGGTGAACCACGCGGCGCTGACCGCACTTGTGGATCGTTGGAGGCCGGAGAATCACTCGTTCCACCTTCCATGTGGGGAGATGACGATGACCCTACAGGACATGGCTATGATAAGCGGCCTTCCTATCAACGGACAAGCTGTTACCGGTCGTGTCAGCGTGGGTAATTGGCGAGAACGGACTGCCGATTTAATCGGTGTTCAGCCCGAGGGCCGTGAGGAAGGCAAGGCCGATACCGCGAAAGTGAGGCATTCTTGGCTAAAAATGTTCAGAGGAAACACCAATCCGTGCCCTCAGGATGCCAATGACGTGGTTGTGCAGCAGTACGCGCGGGCCTATCTTTGGTATGTACTAACGAAGGTAGTCTTCTCAGATGCAACCGGGAACTCAGCCCTCTGGATGTTCTTGGAGCTACTCAATAACTGGGATACCCAGTATAGCTGGGGTTCGGCCGCACTAGCTTATTTGTATCGTCAGGTAACAGATATTTGCAACCATTTATCTTGCATTTGTCATGCGCCTCCATATCTAACATGTTTGTTTGATTGCAGCTTGACTTGTCGTGTCGGAGAAAGGGAGATACATCCTCATTGTCTGGGTTTGTTTGGAGCCTATCCGTGTGGATGTGGGAGCGGATCCCGGTAGGACGGCCCGATTTCAAGAACCCCCTCTTGCCAAACCCACGGGGTAATCATGACGGGTTGCATGATGATGATACATATCGGCGCCCTACGCTTGCTTACTATTGGGAACAAGTGACAGTCTACACAGGAAGCTCGCAAGTGCGATACAAGTGCTATATGAACGAGCTGGACACCTTAACTGCTGAGCAGGTTTTTAGAAGTTCGATAAGATAAAATTTAGTCAAGAATAAAACTTATGTAGCTAACAATGTATCTCTTTGTTTTGCAGGTATATTGGTTGCCTTATGTGGAAGATCGTGACTTTGATCTTAATGAGATGTGCACGCGTGATAGCCATCTTTGGCGGTCGAGGTGTCCAATGATATGCTTCTTCGCAGTCGAGTGACACTTTGTAGACCGTGTGGCAAGACAATTTGGAAAAAGACAAGGTATTCCAATTGAGGAGAGCAAGGAGGAAATGCTATCTCTGCATCGGTAAGAAAGCATGCCTTGAGTACGTAGTAGAGCATTGAATAAGTCAATGTTTGCTAAAGCTTTGTCCCGTGCATCATTTGTAGGTTCGATCGAAGGAACAATCAGGATATATCAGATTGGGCAAACAAACACCGTGCATGGATAGAAATTTGGAATCAAAGAGACACGCTAGTGCAATCAGAGAATAGACCTCACAATCAGATAGCATATCAGAAGTATCAAGTGTGGTATGCGGATCGTTACCGGTTGAAGCTGAAGCCAGGTTGGACTCACGACGAGTGGTCGGAGTTGGTGTCTGAAGACCCGGAGACTGCAGAAGGTTATAGTACCTTCAACATGGCTGTGAGAGAAACCAGAGGGGCTCATGTTGACTACGCACCGATGCATGACGAAATGGTAGCCTTTTTGACCTATTCTAACATACTTGCATCATGTTGTCTTCTTTGAAATACATAATATTGGTGTGTTCATGAATTGCAGGGCCGAGAGTTGCTTTTGTGTGTCAACGATGCCAATGTTGCACTGAGTCATCCAGTTGGGGGTGGATTATCTGAGAGAACTCTTAGGAGCACGATGGAGGTGTGACAAATATATTAGAAAAGTTTCTTTTCACGGATTATTTATTTGCATCTCATATCATAGCATATTTTGTGTTGTTGCAGAAGTTTAAGAAGCGGTTCCATAAGATGGCAGCAATGCTTTCTTGCCATGGTGCTAAGTCCAGTGACGTGTACGCACCTGGTACCCGCGGCGCGAGAGCTCACAGACGGCGTTTACTCCAGGATGATGATGACATGGAGGAGGAGGCAACACATCAAGAGGAGCCAATGCATCAAGAGGAGCCAACACATGATGAGGAGCATCAGTATGATGCAACACAGCAAGAGGATCATGCGTATGATGTTGATGCTCCACAACCATCACAACGGACACAAGGCAATGCTCGCGATAGGAAAGGCAAATCCATTGCTAAGACAGCAGGCAAGAAAGGTAGAAAGAAGACATGGAACACACAATTCCATAGTCCGGAGTATCCTCTTAAGCTTATCCCAACAGGAATGCAAAGATATAAGGCCAACATTGAGGCGGAGGAGGAGGCATACAACGAAGAGGAGGAGGAGGAGGCTAGCGAAGAGGAGGAGCCTACAAGGGGAACCATTGTGAAGAGAGGAAGGAGGAAGTGAGCTTCTTGTTTGGAAGTGCATGAATTTGGTGTCGTGGTATGCACTTGGTTGTCTTGAACTTGGTTGCCATAAATTTGGTGTCTTATGTATGCACTTGGTGTCTTATGTATGCTTGAATTTGTCGTGATGAAAAATCTATGAACTTGTCGTTTGTATGCAAGAATTTGTCGTGCTGAAAGTTATGTGAAATGTGCTATCTTCTGTGCTCTATGAACGTATCATATGAATATATATGTGCTTCGTGTGTCAAACAGCAAGTTCAAAATAAAATACAGGGCACTAGACGCCAGGGTCCCTGGCGTCTGGTTTCATGTCAGGGGGCCAGACGCCAAGGACCCTGGCGTCTGGGGGTCGACTGGAAGCAAAACAGAGTCCTGACAGCAGAAACAGGGCGACCAGACGCCAGGGTCCTTGGCGTCTGGCCTTTGGTGTTGTACTTTTCATTTTGTTTTAGCCTCCTATAGTATCGAATGACAAATGAGAAGCATAGTTCATGAGCACACAAGGTCTCAAATTAAACAAATAGTCTCGAATGAGAAGTTCATCACATAATCTCAAATTACACAAATAGTCTCGAATAACATAGGTAGTTCATGATTTGGTAGGTCCACGATAGTTCAAACGACATGAACATCACATATAACTCGGTTTCCTGTAGCAATGCAAGTCAACAACCCTTTTCCATTTCCATTCTTGCATCATTTGTTGAATCTTGTCATCATCAGTTATGTCAACCAATTTTCTTTCCCCGGGGCCATCTGCCTGCCTCCTGCTGACGTAGTACACAAAATCCTCTTCCTTAAACCCTTGCTTCAACATGAATTTAGTCTTCAACCAATCAAAAGTGAGGTCTACTTCACTAACTTGCACAACACATGGAGACAAGCCTTGGACATGAACAACAGGGCTAAGCACCCACTGAGTACCATTAGCCATCTACAACACACAAATCTCTTAGTACCTAACATATGATACATTAAACCACGAGGAAAACAAACAAACTAGGGTTCACACAAAACTATGATACTGGAGATCCTAAAACCAACCAATAAGTGGGGGTGTAGTTGATTTACCTTCTAGTTTCGAAATACTGAAGATCCAACGGTGAAACCGGACCGATTCGTGAGAGATTTGAGGGGGGTTATGTTACTGGATGAGAGTGAGTGGACTTGAGGGCTAGAGGTGAGAGTGAGAGTGAGTGGAGATGAAAGAAATGACAGGGGTAGAGGTGGAGATGAATGGATGAGAGGGGTAGAGGTGGGCCCAAAGAATCTTATCCTCTCTGGTCAGGGAACCAGACGCCAGGGACCCTGGCGTCTGGGTCTCTATCCAGAGAGCATTTTCGAAAGCTCTCTGGTTAGAGACCCAGACGCCAGGGTCCCTGGCGTCTGGTTCCCTATCCAGAGAGCTTTTGAAAATGCTCTCTGGATAGAGACCCAGACGCCAGGGTCCCTGGCGTCTGGTTCCCTATCCAGAGAGCATTTTCGAAAGCTCTCTGGTTAGAGACCCAGACGCCAGGGTCCCTGGCGTCTGGGTCCCTGACCAGAGAGCATTTTCAAAAGCTCTCTGGATAGGGAACCAGACGCCAGGGACCCTGGCGTCTGGGTCTCTAACCAGAGAGCTTTCGAAAATGCTCTCTGGTCAGGGAACCAGACGCCAGGGACCCTGGCGTCTGGGTCTCTATCCAGAGAGCATTTTCAAAAGCTCTCTGGATAGGGAACCAGACGCCAGGGACCCTGGCGTCTGGCCCCCTAACCAGAGAGCTTTCGAAAATGCTCTCTGGATAGAGACCCAGACGCCAGGGTCCCTGGCGTCTGGTTCCCTGACCAAAGAGCACTCTCAAAAGCTCTCTGGTCAGAAAACCAGACGCCAGGGACCCTGGCGTCTGGGTCTCTATCCAGAGAGCTTTTGAAAATGCTCTCTGGATAGAGACCCAGACGCCAGGGTCCCTGGCGTCTGGTTCCCTGACCAGAGAGCATTTCCAAATGCTATGTTTTAAACAGATTTTTAAACATTGAATAGGTTGCAGATAATTTCAAACAAAGCATAGTTTGCACATAATTTCAAATAGGTTGCACATAAGTAGTTCATGACCACACAAGGTCTCGAATAACAAGTTCACACACAAGGTCTTGAATAACAAGGTCCCTGACATAAATAGTTCATGAGCACACAAGATCTCGATCAACAAGTTCATACATTAAACAAAGTCTTGACAGTTCGTCATCGACGCCGGTGCCTTTCCATTTGTCTACTGAGTAGTACGGGGCCACTTTCCCTTCTTGTCACGTGCCTCGTCCTCCTCTCGTGCATCGCGAGCCCTTGCAAGTTTTCTTGCCCTCTCTTCTTGACGAGCCTCCTTCTCTTTGCGTGCCCTCTCTTGCTCACGCTTCTTGCGCTCACGAGCCTCCTTCTCACGACGCTCCCGCTCCAATCCCCGTGCATAGGACTCCTCGAACAGGCGTTGCCTCCGTAACCAATCTCGACGTTGGTCCTCTTGGACATCTTTTGGTACCTCGTGATCTATCCAAGTGAAGTACTTGCAAAGTGGAGGAGGGGACTACATATAAACCATGATTTTGTTAGACATATGAGTGACAACTTGTTGATGTTTTTTGTATGTACACCTAACATACCGGTGGTATGTCATATGCGTTAGTTGGCCTTCGACGATCATGTGCATAGTTGGGACACACGAAAAACCTTCTACCTTCTGTCCATGACTTGTTGCGGTCAGTGGACACTTTCAGCTTGCAAACATCACCACACCAACATGGTGGTGTGGGCACATCCTTCTCCTTCTCCTTGTCCAAACTGGCCTCCAACCACGTCTTCGGCATGTCCTCTTGGTCCGCACACGCCGGCCTCGTCTTGGAACCGGATGAAGCCATGCCTACAAAAAGACCAATTGTTAGCACAAGACATAAAGATAGTAAATGCGTAAATACAATAAATGAATAAATGATAGGAATTGTATGAACAAATACTATACCATTATTATTAGATCAACCATCTGGATTATGCAAATAACCGAAGGCCGATCCATTATCAACCATTCGTCTACGACCACCAGCACCTCTAGCACTTGTGCTTCCTCTCCGACCACCACCACCTCTAGCACTTGTGCTAGCTCGACCACCACCTCTAGCACTTGTGCTAGCTCGACCACCACCTCTAGCACTTGTGCTAGCTTGACCAACACTGGCACCCCTAGCACTTGTGCTCCCTCTACGACCGCCACTACCACCTCTGACACTTGTGCTTCCTCGACCACCACCACCGTCACCTCTTCCACCTCGTTCACCATCGGTGCCGCCTCCACGACTTGTTTTTCTTTTTTTGGTTTTCTTTTTCTTGCATGCCCGCTCATTGTGTCCCCCTTCACCGCACACCCCACAGTTGATGATGTCAGGAGCCTCCATGAAATGACCGCTACCAAATTGTTTCATGCCAGTGTATCCAGCCAGGTCATCCATATCACCCCTGAACCTCTTAGTTCTCCTTCTACCCTTCGTCTCCACCTTCAGAAGAGGGTCTGGCCTAATATGAGGGCCATGGTACTCAGGCCACTGTGATTGGTCCAAGAAAGGGTGAAATCTTGGCGCCCATGTCAACCTAGTAGCTTCCACATGGAACTCTTGCATCCTCACGGTTTTTCCATCATTAACATGTATGTTTCTCGCCTTCGCCGCCGTTATCAAATGCGAGCATGGCCAATGATACTTACTAGGCCTCTCGCACTGGCACCACCGAGTCTTCAGTTTCACCTCAAATGCAGCACCACCATATTGTCTACCGTCTCGTGTTGTGCCACCTGGCTCATCAATTTGATAGATCATTTCAAGCCTATCGAATATGATAACTTGTTGCCGTGAAGACTTGCTTGCTTGTAACTGCAACCATTCATCAACCTTTTCCGGATAATCCTTTTTCTCACCTATCCATTTTGCAGTCTCTTCAGAATGCCTCTGAAAGTACTCATTAAGCTTAAAGAAGGTGTACTCCACTATTGCAGTCACCGGCAATGCACGAGCACCCTTCAACACATTGTTGAAACATTCTACGAGATTGCTCGTCATGTCACCATATCGCCAACCACCATCGTCATGAGCGCGTGCCCACTTGTGCTTCTCGCTTAAATTCCTAGTTAAGAAGTCTTTTCCCCCTTCGTTCACCGCTGCAAAGAGTTTGTTGTACCGAGCATCGAAACCTTGGGTGGTGAATGCCACACATACATGGGTAAGGTCTTTGCTGAGCTCCTTACTCTTACATGCCCGGTAAAAGTTGGCCACGAAATGCCTCATGCACCATCTGTGGTGAAGCTTTGGAAATCCTGGAATAACAATGTCCATTGCCTTGAGTATGCCATGATGCCGGTCCGATATGATGCATACCTCCCTAGCCCCAATCACGTTGTGCCTAACATGACCCATGAACCACTCCCAGTTGTCTTGGTGCTCGGAAGGCACCAAAGCAAATGCACACGGCAACACGTTGTCGTTTGATGAGTGCGCCATTGCTACCATTAGTGTGCCCTTATATCTACCGGTCAAGAACGTGCCATCTATAGACAAGACCGGACGACAATGCTGAAATGCCTCCACACATTGTTCATAACTCCAGAAGGCACGGTGGAACACTCCCTCGTGATCCTCGACCACATGAAACATGCCAGGGTTCCTATGTGCAATCGCGGCCAACAACCTTGGGAGCTGGTTGTATGCTTCTTCATATCCACCGTACAACATCCTAATAGCATTTGCCTTTGCCTTCCATGCCTTCCCATACTTGACTTCGTAACCAAATTGTTTTTTCACCGTCCGCATGAGAAACCTCACTTTCACAGTGGGATCAAAGGCTATGTCTTTTATCCATTTGTATCCAAGATACTCAGATGTGAGTTGACGGTGTGTCTTTCTAAGTCGTTTGGATGGCGGTTTGCATCTATGAGTGGTATCACAACTTTTTAACACCCATTCTTCGGTTTCTTTAAGCTTCCTTGCACGAACCTTCCATGTGCAATCCTTTTGCTCACACACCACGGTGTAACGCAACTTCATGTCGGAGTGCTCAACATAAATTGGCCTATGGTTTCGAATGGCATAGTCAGCCAACCAAAACTTCAGCATAGGCAAGCTCAGAAACTTCAATCCTTTCTTCAAATAAGCATTCTCGTCCTCATTCTCCACCCTTGGTTCTCCTGGATCCGGGCATGGTGTTGGCTCAATCGCCGTCATTCTCATTCCACCGTCAACAACAGCTTTATGGGCAAGGCTCAGATCTTTAAACAAGTGAGTTCTTTTTTGTAAGCCCGTCAGCTCAAAGTGGATTTGGTTCTCCTCCTTTGTGAATCCATCCTCGTCCAACTGGTCAACTGGACCCTCGTCATCCGAGTCATACGCATATTGACGCCTAAAAGGCAAGTCACGATCCATGTCCTTTTGCGCTATGTACGCATCCAAGTCACCAACATCATTACCATGAAACCCTTCCTCTTGCTCTTCGTCATCATCATAAGCATCTTCATCCTCTTGAATTACTTCGTCACTAGCAATTACCTCAACTTCATTTGCTTGGCTAGTTGGTGGTTGGCTAGAAGCATTGGGGGCATACAACTCAACCTCATTTGCTTTGATAGATGGTACACGGGGACGTGGGCGGGGATAAACATTGGGGGCATCAACCACAACCCTATGCTCAACAAGTGGCACCATTGTCCTCTCGCTCATGTCATCCATTGGGGAAGAGACATGTCGGTTCAAATCAAAGGCCAACCGAGGAGATTCAACCTTGGTGGCAAACAATTCAAGTGACTTGTCTTCCGATTGGGATACTTTTTCCTTGTATACATCCCAATGCAAATCCGAGGTGATAGGCATACTTTTCAAGCGAGATTTGGCTCCAACTCCAACATCATACCTTCCTATTAACTTAACATCAACATTGGTGTCCATCCACTCTAAGACTTGTCTCACTTTTGCAACAACATCCTCATAGCTAGGGCTTGTATCAAAAACCAATGGTTCCTCACCCGTGTCGGCATTGTTACTCAAGAATGCCTCCTTGTCCATGTAATGAACATTAACAAGTCTCTTCATCTAAAAATAACATGAATGCATTTAAGACTTCAATGAGAATTGGTGTGTTCATCATATCAAGACTAAATTATTGGTGATGTCCACAAAAGTATCAATAATTAACACACACTAAGCTAAGTTAAACCTAATCACTAACTAATCCTAACCCCAAATCTTTCAACTCAACAAGCATATATTACTACTACACACCATGCATAGCACTATATTATCAAAGTTAACCAAGCCATTCATACTAACATAAGGGAGAAAACATGAACTAGAGGGTTCCACCAACATGTATAAAATGCAACCAAAATAACAAGATTTGACAAAAAATAATTGGATGATTTGAGGGAGATTACCACAAGCAACAAAGTGATGGAAAGATCCACCTAAGGGAAGCACCTTTTGGGGAGGATTTGAGGGGGGAGCTTGAGGGGTGAGAGAGAGTGGGGGGGGGGGCAGCAAAGCTTCTTCAACCTCGGGCTGGATTGGGGAAAGTGTGTGGGGTGGGTCCCACACACTTTCCCCAAAGGTTATCCACTTACCAGGGCCAGACGCCAGGGTCCCTGGCGTCTGGTCCCTTTGCCACGTCAGCAAGTCAACGGGCAGCCGGGCAGTGCGGGCCAGGGCCCAGACGCCAGGGTCCCTGGCGTCTGCTTCGTAACCCAGACGCCAGGGTCCTTGGCGTCACCCAAAAAGGTTAGAAACGAAATTTTTTTCAAGACGAAGTCAAATCGGGATTTACTTTACCTTAAGGGTCACAACAGTAATTTTGTCCGTCTGTGGCCGGCATCGAGGCGTGCGAGCAGGCCGCGTCAGAGTTTGTCACCAGAAGACGTGCCTTTGACCGGCAGACGTCGCCCGTTGTGGTACTCTGTGCTTACTGAAGGCGCGAGATCAGGCGTGGCAGCCTTTGACTGCCCCTCCGACCGCCTATCATTCTGCTTGTGTGCTTTTTGGTGGGGTGCACGGTTCCGATGGTTCAGGTCATTTGGTGTGGTGAATGCGGTCGAGATTTCTATAGAACTGTCGTTGGGTTACTCTTGGCCGGTCAACAAAGCATATAGGCAGGATAGTTGTTCTCGCGCGCCAGACAGTACGGTACCCAGATGGTTGGAGTTACCGGGTACACCCACACGCAGTGGTAAACAGTGCAGAGTAGGCAACGGCTACTGAGGATGGTTAAGCCGTCAAAACATTCGAAAGCACGTTTTTTGGTTGGATCATACTGCAGCCAAAAACTGGGTAGGCATGTAGACGCGCTTGTCAGAGAGTGCGACTGACGATGAAAAGGCATCATAGATCGCTAATCCGAACAAATAGGTCGCCAGTTAGTAAAGTGGCGAGCAGATAACAAGATCTGTTTCATGTGGCCGGTACGCTGTTTTTTTGCCGCTTTCAAGGCTCAGCTACGTGACGTCTTCTTGTAGGAGTACAATGTTGGCGCAGCTCTATCTCTCTCTCCAAGACTAGAGATAGAAAAAGAAGGAACACAATACACTGGAGTTTCACCCAGCTGTACACACAGCCCCATTATTATTCCCAGACCACAAACTCAACGACTGCATCGTCCAGTCTTTATGCACGAGATCACGCAACGCCCACGCATGCATGACCCACACGAACGCACGCTGCCCACCTCGCTCCGGCTGCGCGCGCTGATCCGCTCGGCCCGCCCGCGTCCACGCACGACGCGGGGCTCCCCAACAGCTCCATGCATCCATGCATGCACGTTACACACACACGCTACACATCTACTCCCTCCGTTCCCAAATACTTGTCTTTCTAAAGATTTCAACAAGTGACCACATACGAAGCAAAATGAATGAACCTACACTCTAAAATATGTCTACATACATCCGAGTCCAACGCGTATTTAGGAACGGAGGGAGTAGCTAGCTACGCTAACGGCCGCACGCACGATGCGCACCGCTGCGTCCCGCGTGCATCCAACGCGTCCGATGAGCCCGACCGCACCAGTGTGTCTCGCATGTCCCGCGCGCACTCGACGTGTCCGACGAGTCCGACTGCGCCAGTGTGTCCCGCGCGCACCCGAAGCGCCCGACCGCACCAGTGTATCCCGCATGTCCCGCGCGCACCCGACGAGCCAGACACATCACACGCCGTGGCTTATTCCAACAAGAATCACATCACCGCAAGCCTCATAAGGTAACACAACAAGACAATTCGAGCAATACAACCCTCACCCGAGCAGACCGAGAGTAAGCCTCTCGAACGACCTCATAACCTTGCCAGATGGCTCACCTATTTTTGGGCTCTTGTCGAAGTGACAAATCATGAAATTATTGCTTTTGGCAAAATATAAAAACGTTGAGGAGAAATATAACTAAAATTGAAAAAAAAAATCTTGCTCGTGATGAGTCCTAATATGCACGGCCACAAAGTTCGTTGTATCAGGCAGCCCCTCCTCTCCAAGCCGTTGTTGCCGTGCAGAATCTTCAGTGTCGCACCGGGGGCAGGTTCTTATGGTGTGGCGCCGCAAGGGCCATGCCCGATGGCGATGGCAGAGCGTAGGCTTCGCCACAGCCCGGGCAGTCCTGGTGCTTCATCTGCCCAGGCTGCGGTGAGTTCAGCTCTATTCCTCCTCCTCGCAACCCTCTCCGAAAATTAAAGCTTGCACCTGCATGCACACCACCGTCGCATGCAAATATGACACAACTAGCGCTAGATGTAGCATGAACAACAACTACAAAGACAACAAAACATGAGGGCAGGTGGTTACCTTTGGCAGCGGCGGTAGAGCATGGTAGGAGGAAGCACCACATGATAATAGCCAGGAGGACCACGGTGCGCGAGAGCGAGAATGAAGAAGAAGATCGCTCGATTATCGATGTAGAGCTTCTCATTAGCCTTGTGTTTCTAGACAGATCCCGACGGCTTCTATTATAGTACTAGTAGTACTAGTAAGATACACGTGCATTGCATGCATAAGATTTGGCAACCAAATTATGAATAAATACCACATTATAGCATGTTTTGAGTCATATATGCATGATGTAGATGTTCGTTTAATTCTTATAGTTTATCTCATTTAAAATCATTTAGTTTTTATAAAAAAACTAATCTATTTTAAGATTCATGGAATTATGCGTTGTAGAGCATAAAGTAAAAACAAATAATGGCAATTTATCTAGAAAAAAATTGGGCAATTATGATACAGAAGATTCTAGAACAAAGGATAAGTGCTTGTGTTTTGAGGTTTGTGCATTATGCTTAAGTTCAACCGTGGAGTCTTCTAAATTATACATGTGGCAAAATTTGGTGCAATGTAGATAATATCCAACGGTCAGTAGTGCTTGGATTTGCCATCTCTACATCATCGGATTGGCTTCATCCAATGACCATCATTTAAAGTTATTCACACACTATATAGGGGTATAGATGCTGCTACAAATAGCAGCGACATTAACCAATTAGCCGGTGACTCCACGTCAAAGTCGTCTCCCGCTACGGACGTCCCCGATATATTCATCCTATGTGCAGTCCTTTGCCACACTGCCAGCCCATCGTCTCAGCGCGATCCTTGCTAGTTGCACTCTTGGACATGTCAAGCAGGAGTGTAAAATATAGTGTAAATTCCACTTTCGACGGAAGTACATATTATCCTCACACACAACAGAAGAAAAAAAACTCAAGTAGATATTTTGTGATAAAATGGCGGGTTGAACTACATATCCATTTACTTTTTCTACTGTGGGAATAGCGTCCGGTGCACTCCTTGCCACCAAGCGGTGAAACCAGCAATGGGAGCATAAGACCGCAAAATCCATGAAATCAAAACATCAATTTCTGTCACAGATTTTTTCCGTGGGAATTTCGGTCGCAGTTGCATACAAATGAAAGAATTTATGCAACATATGTGTGGAAATAAGGGCCCCGGTCAGAAAGTAGGGTGAGGAAACACGCCCAAGATTTCTTTTTGGTGATTGATGGTGCAGGATCTGGTAGTGGTGATCCTGTGGGACGAATGAGGGTTATGACCATAGTGGGAGTAACTTCAGCAGTAACATGGAGTCCAACTTAGCCTATGTGATAATGACTTAATGAGGAGAGAGGTAGTTTGAATAACTTAGCAAGTTACTGTAACATCATATATACCAATACAATATGCTAATAAATCAAGCTTTGCATGACACCACACTTGATTGGCCATAGTGAGAGTAACTTCAAGAGTAACATCACGTCCAACTCAACAAATTTGCCTATATGGCAGTGAGTTAATGGGAAGATATAAATAGAGTAACTTAACTAGTTACCGTAACATCACATGTTCCAAGACAATATAAATAAAGCTTTGCATGACATCACATATATGTTCACTGTGAAGATAATAATATAGTCTACGGATATGTGTACGTTACTAGTATATGTTACTCTTCACTATGGCTAGTCTACTAGTCAAGTATTAGAAGCAACCTCGACTTTTCGTACCTTCTCGAGCTGTGTGGCCGTCGGGGGAAGGGTGACGAGTCCAAATCATTGAGCGGATGGTGTGTATGGAAAAGAACCAGCAACCACATTACTGCTCGACGAAAATCAAGTCGTGGTAGACTACAGACTTATCGCTCAGCCACATTATTTCTGTCACAGTAATTCTTGTTTGTCTGGAATTTCTATCACAGTTACATACAAAATGGAAGAAACTACTTATCACGGAATGCTGCAATAGCCTTATGCATTTACAGGTCATCAGGCATGCACGGCGACAGACGGGTCCGGCCACGGCGTTGCGCGCATGAAAGCGCACCGTGTCTCACTCGCGGGCGTGCCCGAAGCCGCCCGTCATGGACGTTCTAGTCGGGTTACTCGGGTGTGGACCGTTCGGGCAGATCAGATGACTCACGTCACCCCCGAGAGCCTCCGGTCGCAAGTCACCCGGCAATGGACGGCCAAGAGATCTGTTCGCCCTCGCGTGGCCCAGGAAGGTGGGTACTCCATCATCCTTGGAAGTATAATAATATTCTATGGACATTCTTACAATTATGCATTATGAAATAGAATAAGTCATGTATTTTAATTTTGGTTCTCATGTTATCAATCCAAATTATTATTAATTAATTCTGGCAGCGACGCCTGTGCATCGTTTAATTTACAGTAGTGCATGTTGTTCACGGGAGTAGAAGGTTGAGCAAATCATGCGTACAGAGAGATCGAATATTTGAAAGAATAGTCACCGTACGTGTAGAACGTATCAGTTTTGTCCTGCGGAAATGACTGGCTGATTGCGGCACTCGACTTGTCTGGTCTATAAAAGATCGGAAGAGGAAGATTCTTCCATGACTAGAGGCCAATCACGTTGTTCTCTCGCTGAATTTTCCAAGGTGGCATGCTGACTGAGGGGAGAGTACACTTTGACCATGAACGCCAGCATTCGTATCTACACGGTCGAGTCTCCAAGACCAACAAGAGAGCCCTACAATAACGTATGCACAAAGAGGAGAGAACAACGTACGTAGCGGGAAGCTACTGACTACTCCTACATGATAATGGCGCATTCTTCTTCCCTCGCACTGGCCTGCTGGCCATCATCTGCTGTTCCCTGCCACGCTCGACGGCAATCCTACGTACTCCCTCCGTCCGAAAATACTTGTCATCAAAAAGGATAAAAGAAGATGTATCTAGACGTATTTTAATTTTAAATGCATCCTTTTTTATCCATTTTGATGACAAGTATTTTGGGACGGAAGGAGTACGTAGGAGTAGTACCTGCAGTTATCCCAGCTGGCTGGATGACGTTTGATAACATGTATACATGCGCATAGGTGTTTCGGACTTTTGTTTGTGTGTTTGAATTTTCACATATACTTCCTCCGTTTCTAAATATAAGTCTTTTTAAATATTCTAATATGGACTATATATGGAGCAAAATGGATGAACCTAGACTCTAAAATACATCTATATTCATCCGTATGTAGCCCATATTCAAATCTCTAAATACATGTCCATTTCTAAATATAAGTCTTTTTAGAGATTTCGATGCGAACTACATACGGATGTATATAGATATATTTTAGAGTATGGATTCACTCATTTTGCTCCATATGTAGTCCCTACTGAAATCTCTAAAAAGACTTATACTATAGGAATGGAGGGAGTACATATTTGAGAGGGAATTGTTTAAAATCAACCGACCTGCCGTGCCGAGGCTGGCGCTGGTCGCGAGCTCGGGGTGTGTTCCTGTGTCTCCACATGCCATCCTTATCTCCTTGGACCATTCTCCTCAACGCATCCCCTTATTCAACCTCGTGCCTTCCGACCAGATGAGCTACGGCCGTGAAGTCCAATCGGGCGGTGTTGTGCAACGAGGGTCACTTCTTGTCGCCAGTGCTGTTGCAAGGGCTGGCGGGCCGATACGTGTGTGTGGGGGGGGGGGGGGGTGCCTCAAGCACGTTTGCTACTGGCTGCTTGCAACTTCTGGGGATGCCATGGTGGGACATCCGGCTGGGAAAGCTGCAACATGTGTCTGCAAAAGCTATGATCAGTGCCCGTAAAAGCTGAACTGGCGAGGCTACGACTGCGCCGTCGGCTGAGAAAGTTGCAAACGGCAGTGGGAAAAGGTTCAACCGATGCCTGCTAAAGCTAGACCATGGTCTTATATAGGAGATGATAGACGGTGTGGTCGGTGGGTGCTCTTGCGGCGAGGCGTTCCACAAGAGGTGCCTCAACGGGATAGTCGCCGCAACGCTGCCAGGGAAGCCGTCGGCCAATTTCTTCCTCGCTAGAGCGAGGACAGGGAAGATTTTTTGTTGGAAGGCGCAATGTGTTTGAAGATGAGACACAATGGGGAGGAGGAGGGATTAGCTTAACCGGGCAGCTGCTACGAAAATGAATCAAGTGGCTGCTAGGCGAGCTGCTGAATTTTTTAGATGTATTTACAATTTAAATTTGAATTATATTGAATTAAATAAAAATCATAAAATAAAATGTCTAAATATGAAAAATAATGATACCTATTGTGTAAACCATTTTTAAGATAATACCACATCATAAAAAATAACACACTTAATTCTAACATAATCCGGAAGACCATAATACCTAAAGGGTCTATCTAGGACACATCTAGATGTGACATAGTTATGTCACATCTAAGCTGATGTTCACTCTGTTTGTGGTCTATTTTTTTTATTTCTTGTTGTTGCATTATATATTGTGGGAGGTTAGATGTGACATCCTTAAAAAATATCTAGATGTGAATTAGACAAACTGATACCTAAATATGTAAGCAGTGGCGGGCAACCCTAAGTGCCTGCCAGTAGTATGGCTTGCCGCACAGCTTGCCCCTCACTGATAGGTACTAAATTCAAGTGGTGGGCCATGTTTTGCAGCCACCACTGGTATTAGGCCAGATTACCAGTGGCTGGTTTCTGAGTCTGCCCACCACTTACTTAAAAAAAACTATAAAAGGAGCACGTGTCGTGGGAGTAGTTGTCGTCCACTAGGGAAGCACCGGATCTGAGTAGCCGCCACTGGGCCAAAATCACTGTTCTGACCTTGTCAGAAATTCTTTAACACAAAATGACTTTTTCTTAGAAACTATTTCATGATCTGACCCTTTCTAAGATGCCAAACCTTGTGGCGTTACTGGCCAAAGTAGAAACGCCGTACTATTCAACGTTGCTAGCTGGCCATGTGGCAAGTCGAAACGCCAGAGTGTGCTGCGTTGGTAGAAACACCAGACCCCTTGGCGTTGGTGTTGCACGTCACAACGCCAAAGTCTTGTATTATACAAAATAGGAAAGGAAGTAAACAAAAAATATAAATAGGATAAAAATCTAAATAATAGAAAATAAAAAGAAAGTAACGAGAAAAAAGGGAAAATTAGACAACAAACATTAGAAAAATCTGACACAAAGAAAACCCACGAAGTGGTTTTTTAGACTGAAAATCCATTAAGCAAAGCCGACCTCCTAAGGCTTTAAACCATCCCGTGCCCACACAAAGAGCAGCTTGTGGAGCAGCAACTCATGCCAAAACCAGCATCACTGATCAATTCAGGCTGGTTCACCACAGGCACCTAGGCTGGCTCTCGGAATAGCGGTCCGTTAATGATGAGCCAACGCTGTAGTGACATGGTAAAAAGAACCTAGCGATTCTCGATGGGAATAATGAGATCATCGGAATGTTTAGCAAGCACTTTAGATGATCCAGGTGTCAAATTATTTGGGGACTCCAAGCTAGTTCAGTTTAACTGCTTTTTCTTAATAACCATGACATCCCTTATTTAATCCATAATCAGGAATAATTAGGATTTCTAAGAAAGAAAAAGGAAAAAGGAAAGGGTCCACTCATAGGAAACCCATCCTTTCCCCGCATCCGGCACTAATCTATTTTTAAGGTTGAATTACAGTGGGGAATCATTCCAGTTAGGAAGTTAAGCACGTTTCTTTTTTATTTTACCAGAATTGGAGCCAGTCATCCATTTATTCACTAGACCTAGAAAATCGTACTTTTGGATTCCATTCAAAAAATATTGATTTTATTATGACATGCTATTTTTTCCGTTCATTACCTTTTATGATCATTCATGATGTTCTAGACTCTTGGCCATTGATGAGTCGCCTACTGAATTGATTATACATGATGTGACAACTATATATAGCCGGTTGTTGGGATGTACTGTTAACCTTGCTTTAGAGAGGATTTCTTCCGCAAAGAAAAAACAAAGCAAATATGCTATGTGATTATATGTGTTCTCCACAATATGGAACTTTTTTTTTGCGGGTGCACAATATGGAACTTTAAAAGATAAAAGCTAGCCAAAATAATCTGCTTAACACCTACTCCTTTCCCTCTACAAATCTCTTCATGTCTCTCCTAGCTACGCATAACCTACTCGTTCAGTAACGTACCCGTGCCTGTTGTCTGAAAACAAAATACACGTGACAGAGCCACATGTTGCCGGTTGCAGTTTCAGGTATTTGCTCGCTTGTTTCAATCGTCACATGCGGATGTCTAAGGCTGGAGTGCAGCCTTGGGGGGCCAAGCTGGACTGATTATGTGAAAGTCAACCGTGAGATTTGTTTGAAGAGAAGGGACCGAGTCCCGGGAGGATTAAGCGTCCTCGTGTTTGAGCCAGAGATGTGCAGAAACAAGGTAGCTCCTTCGTGCAACACGTCCGATGGAATAGGCTAAGGGATTGACAGCAATTGCTAGCATCGGGAGTTGAGCCAAGACAGGAGCTACGTCACATGAAGATCAGCTACACTACTAGAAAAAGGGCTACTAATGGCGCACCTAATTTGGCCATTAATGACGCATTAGGGGTGCGCCATTACTAGCACGCCATTAGTAATATTTACTAATGGCGCACCACTGGTGCGCCATTAGTATCTGGTATACTAATGGCGCACCACAAGTGCGCCATTAGTGTAGAGCACGGTGCGCCATTAGTATGCCTCCCAGGGGCATGTATAGCCAGGTGCTTTGGCATACTAATGGCGCACCAAAACGTGATGCCATTAGTAACCTCGGCATACTAATGGCGCACCACATGGTAGTGCGCCATTAGTAACAATTTTTTTATTTTTTTTAATCTCAGGTCACTATTTCACCTATGAGATATCCAACACATATATATACAACAAGCATCCATATAACATACATAGCCAACACACAAGTTCCATCATATATACATACATAGCCAACACATAGTTCCATCGTTACATATTACAAAAGTTTCACATTGTTCATCCAACACCGTTATCCATCAATTCACAAAAGTTTCACATTGATACAAAATTCAGTCCTTATGCATTGTTATCCTTCTCCTTCCTCAGCCTGATGCGCCAAGAGCGGCGAGGCGGTGGAGGCGGTGGAGGCAGTGGGATGTAGTCTTCTACATCAATTGGCGTGGTCATGTCGCCCAGCTGTGGGATCGCCGGCGCCACCACCGGTGCGTGGTCATTGTCAAGCACCACCACCATCGCGAGGCCACCTTCAGGCACGACCATCGCTAGGTCATCCTCAGCCACCTCCATCTCTTGCCCATGGTCAGCCACCTCCATCTCTTGCCCTTGGTCAGCCACCACCAGCGCTAGGTCATCCTCAGCCTGATGCCCATCGTCATCCTGCAGCTCCTCATCCCCACTCTGCTCCTCTTCTCCCGCACTCCAGTCCGGATCATCCTTCTTGTTGTCTATGCTGCTGCCAGAATCGCTGCTGCTTTCGCTACAGCCATGGTCGCTGCTGCTTTCGCTACAGCCAAGGTCGCTGTTGCTTTCGCTACAGCCATGGTCGCTGCTGCTTTGGCTGTAGCCATTGTCGCTGCTGCTTTGGCTGTAGCCATTGTCGCTGCTGCTGCTCCCATTACCTGTCCAAATGCAACAATGACCGTTAACAATCAATGTGAGACAAAGGCAAATGTAGAGGAATAACAAGAGGCAGAACGTACTGGCATCATAATCTTCAGCGTAGCGCATGCGACACATAGTCGCGTTGAACACCTTCACGATGAGCGTGATGGCGTCGTCGTCGTACCTGAAGAGAAGGAAGTACCCCAGCCGCAGGTCGTAGGCACGGTAGAACTTCTCCCACCCACGAGACAAGTACATGTGGCCCTCCTTGATCACCAACTCCACATCCCACAGCCTGCGAAACCCGCTGCCGGCCTGTCACACCTTCACATTATTTGGCGAATCTTCACCCATCAGCATCTTCTTAAAACTATCAGGCAACCTCTGCAGTTTGGGACAATGAGTGATGTAGGCAAACAACAGATATCATAATGAGATGGGTCAAGCTAGGGGATATCTCTCATTTTATATACCTGCGTCATGGATGATACTGAAGTCCCAAGTATGATAGTGAAGAACTCAGAAGCATCCAACTCGTACTGCGGTGTCGCAGAGCGGCGGTGGCTGCTTCCCGCCATCTCTGATAAGCAGCAGAAGAGACCAATTAGTACCCTTACAACAGATCATAAAACAAGCATGATAACAGGCATTAGTCACAAGTACCCCATATGTCCTATTTTTAGCAAAGTCATGCTAAAATTCACGGAAAATTTCAGCATGACCTTTGCTGAAAATAGGACATATGGAGTACCCGAATTTGCCGGAACGGAAGTTAATCGACATTCCGGCAAACTCAAGGGCCTCTCGGGGTACCTGCAATGCAAGCCTGTAAGCATCTTAAGGACTGGCATGAAACCATGATAAGGTGGGGCAGTGATTCAAGGATTCGTATTGGCTGACAAACTTTGTAAAAAAAACTTCTGAGTGTAGCTTAGCTGCTAGTCCACAGAATTGTAGCTACAACTCTCAGTATCTAATTTAGAATGCAGCAGATCATCAATCTCTTAATGTACCTTCTCACAGATAAATAAACAAGTCTTGCAAATTGTATAATTCTGAATTCAACAATGCAGTTCCTCGATGTTCCCATGGATAAATAAGTTTCAACACTCGCTACAGACAAAACTATGGCAGATGAAACTATAACAGATGAGATGACACAACCAAGATTCAGAGAGATACATCGACTAATTGTATCATCGCATCATAGCAACAATTTTGTTGTGAAGCAAGTTCCTGGAGCAAACTTCTGAATTGATGCAAACTTTGCTGTAACAATCAGAAGAACTTTGCCTACAACAACATAAAAACAATATCCATTGTCTAACTCAGAGTGCAACAAACTTGGGGGAATAACTACTAGTATTTACCATACAAAATTGACTCTACTCCATGCTTGAGAACTTTCTGATCATACCAACTCTTCAGTTAAGCCAAGCAAGCCTAAAGCACTTGTTAGGGAAGTCAAAACTACTAGTATTTGCATAGACAAGCTATAAAAAAGTTTAAAAAGTTCTAAGTGATTAGACCAAGATATTAGCCATGTTCTCTAATTAATGTTTTTTCTTTCAGAAAGATAAATATCCGAGCACTGTCAGGTCCCAACAAGCAGGAGCTAGGTGCTTAAGATCACCCTACCACTAATTATTTGTTAGCCATTAGCTGAATGTGAGTGGAGTGAAATTCCTTGTTAGTGGGAAGCACCCTTTGGGCCCCTCCATTGTACTGCCCCACTTATACGGGTTTAATCACCATTTTTTATCATTATTTATCATTATTCAGGAAAGATAGAGAGCAATGTCATAAATATGGGCTTCCAAGTACAGAAGAACAATGGCAAGGTTAGAGACCTCAGATGTGTCTATGGACTAATAACTGCATGATGTTACAACTCATTGTTTCATCAGTTAGAACTAATGATGAAAATGGTGACATTGTTTCATTGTTTCATTGTTCCAAATACGGGTTTAATCACTCATTGTTTCATTGTTTCATCAGTTACAACTCATTTAACCTCAGATGGCAATGGCAAGGTTACAACTCATTGTTTCATCATTGTTTCACCAAGTACAGAAGAACAATGGCAAGTACAGAAAACCCTAGCTAGGATTTGGGGGCCGCGAAGACAGGAATCGCGGCATGGCATTGCGGAAGGGGGCGAGAGAGGGGAGGGTGGGGGTACCTGGTGCTCGCAGTTGCGGCAGGCGACGTTGGCGGCGTCGGGGCGTCGAGGCGTCGAGGCGGCGTCGGGGCAGCGGCGGAGCAGCGGCGTCGGGGCGTCGGGGCAGCGTCGGGGCGGCGTCGGGGCGTCGGGGCATCGAGGCGGCGGGGCATCGAGGCGGCGGGGCAGCGGCGGGGCAGCGGCGTCGGGATCGAGAGGAGAGGGAAAGGGGATCGAGAGAGAGGGCGACGGAGAGAGAGGGGATCGATAGGAGTAGGGGCGGCACAATATTAATGGCGCACCACCCCTGGGTGCGCCATAAGTACATACATGCTAATGGCGCACCTCACCCTGGTGCGCCATTAGTATTTTTTTTTCTGCTCGAGCCAACAGGTTATCTACAACCTGACCTGATAGACATCAAGTCTTCCCTACTAGCTCGACTGGTTAGCAGCTAGTTCTCACACCAGGAGGTCCTAGGTTCAAATCCCAGGCTCCACAATTTTTTTATGCATTTAAAATGCTGTTTCATACTTATTTGTGTTTAAATATGTTCAAACTTCTTTAAATCATAACAGTAAGATTTTTTTTATAAGACAGTAATAATTTTTTAAAAAATATCATCAAACAGTAATGCTGGTGGAGCGGGGGAGGGTGCGGGGGGTCGGCGGCGGCGGCCGGTGGACCGGGGGGTGCTCGGCGGCGAGGGGGACCGGATCTGGCGAGGTGGGATAGCGATCGAGATGAAGGGGGATCGAGATCGAGTGTCCATGAAATTTAAAAATATTCATGATAGTTTAAAAAGTGCCCATGAAATACAATCGAGCACCCCCCCGGTCCACCGGCCGCCGCCACCGATTCCCAGGCTCCACAAATTTTTTTTATGCATTTAAAATGTTGTTTGATACTTACTTGTGTTTAAATATGTTCAAACTTGTTTAAATCATAACAGTAATTTTTTTTACAAGACAGCAATAATTTTTTAAAAAATATCATCAAACAGTAATGCCGGTGGAGCGGGGGAGGGGTGCGGGGGGTCGGTGGCGGCGGTTGAGTAGGGGAGGGGTGCGGGGGGTCGGCGGCGGCGGTTGAGTAGGGGAATCGAGGGTGCGGGGGGTCGGCGGCGGCGGCCGATGGACCGGGGGGTGCTCGGCGGCGAGGGGGACCGGATACGATTTAAATATCATACTAATGGCGCACTGCTTCACAGTGCGCCATTACTAGTTTGAACTAGTAATGGCGCACGGTTAAGCTGTGCGCCATTAGTAGTTTTGCAACAAAAGGAATAAAAAATATAATTAAAAAAATAACATTAGTGGCGCACTGCGGAACAAGTGCGCCATTACTAGTTGCAACTAGTAATGGCGCACTGCGCCCTGATGCGCCATTAGTATGTTTGGACAGGCGCGCTAGTTCAAAAAAAAATTTTTTGATAGTGCGCCATTAGTAGTTTCAACACTAATGGCGAATCAGAAGCTGGTACGTCATTAGTATATACTAATGGCGCACCTCTTGTCTGGTGCGTCATTAGTGTCAATCCCATCTATAGCCCTTTTTCTAGTAGTGCTAGTTGAATCGCTAGTAGTACGTGGAGGTTCCGTTCATGTACTCGGGGATCACGAGAAGACCGCTCAGTTATTTTTTTCACACGGTCAGTTATACAAAGAACCATGGCGTCAACGGATACTAGGTTTAGGTGGAGAAGTTTAACGGAACTGGAAACCTTGGGTTATGGCAGACAAGAATGAAAAATTTGTTGGCACAACAGGGATGCTTGAAGGCGTTGCGGAGTGTCAAGCCAGTTAAGATGGACGATGATGGCTGTGAGGAGTTGCAGATGGTTGCAGTCGGAGAAGTTCGGCTTGGTCAGACTTGTCAGTCTGACGGATCGACGAGAGTCGGTTGGTACAAAAGATGGTGATGGAATCAGCGACGACAACATAGGTGCGTGATGCTGATGGTGACCGACTTCTGGGCGTGGCAACACGCGGGGCATCCCTGAGGGCTTGTGTGACTTCCACAAGACTATGGCGCGGGGTTGATTCAAGACGTTGTACACACGGAGCTTGGAGTCGATGGGGCGCGGGGTGGCACGTACAACCACCATGGAGTTATGTTGAAGGTGGAGCTGATTGAGGGGCTACGGCGTAAGTGCACAGAGAGTCGAAGCCTGTTCAGCGGGGATTTGTAGCACCTAGGTGCTCCACCCACCTAATCTTACCCGGCCATTAAATGATCAAATCATTTTAGCGGGATAGGTACGCTGGAATATACAGTGAATTACACAAGAAAGCGGACCCATGGATTTATTGACTGTGTACTGGAGCAGAGACGGTAGTTGCTGCTTTGATTTTTTTTAGATGACCTGGTTCCAATTCAATCAATGCCATGGCATTGAATATTGGAATGTACTTCCGTGTAAATTGTGGAGACACTGTTGCACACATAAAGTTTAAAATTTTGAAATACAGTAGTTAGGACTGACGGTGCATCGCATTAGCAACACATTTGCAAATTTGAGTCTATAAGAAATTCATTGGGTCTCATACATATATTTTAAGGGGGCAAGCTTACAGAGAAAATCAGTGTACGGCTCTTCCTAGATCGTTAATTAGCTATGCCCTAATCATAAAACTGATAATACATTCTGACAGCTAACTACAGACAACATAGGTTCAGTGAACAAGTGAAAAGTACAAATCCAAAACATAATTGCCTCATTAATGAGTCTTTTTGGATTTTAATTATAACTACAAACAACTCCCTCTATCAGCACCATCGATGCACAAAACAAGTACTGCCCCCTCATACAAAACTCCCAAAAATATCTTGACAATAAATCTTGATGCACTGGTTAACCATCATCACATACATTTTAGATAACATGGTTCGTCAAGAAATACATTCCAAGACAGTAGATCCATCAGCAAATTAACAACATTGTTCTACGATGCATCAAAACATAATTATAATTATAAATCCAAAAAGACTCATTAATGAGGCAATATAACTACTCAAAAAAGCACTCCGTGGAATTTCACTGATAAAAATGACCAGGACAGTTCACTCCAAATTAAAGGTGAAAATTGCAAATCACAGTCATGGAAAAATCCGAGGAAACTTTTCAGAGATGAAACCCGATTTTTCCCCATAAAAAAACCAGATTTGAACACCACAAAGCTGATATCGTACAAAAAAAATCGAGCAAACATTTCAGAGAGCAAAAACGAGGAAAGAAAATGACTTGGAGAAGAGATCGCCGGAACAATCTGATCTTGTAAATAAAAAGTCCAGGAAACCTCAAGAGGAAAATGAGGAAAGAAAATGGCTTGGAGAAGAGCTCGGCGAAATGGTCATTGTTTGGTCGCCGGCCTTCATCCCCTAAGTCTCAGCCCGTGCCGGATCTGCAATGACTGGCCGTCGGCCTCATGGTTCCACAGTACCCGGATTTATCAGTGGCTGTGTGCGGGGTGACCTGGGAGTTCGGATCCATTGGTGGTTGGGAGCAATGTGGAAGTGGAGCTTCGTCCCAAGCACCGGCAACGCATGGGTGGCGTTGGAGGCAGTGTCATGCCGTACAATGTACCGTGAGTTGAGAGATAATAAAGGGGCACGGTGGCGCGGGCGGAGCACGGCGGTTGCTCGTCGGGACGGAGGAAGGCAGAGGGATCGCGGTGGTGTGGGGCATGGGGCATGAGAGGGAGAGAACGATGCGAACGACTAGAGCGAGGATAGCAGAGAAATAGTGCAGGGCAGCTGCAAATACTCCATGGGGGCAATTAATGCGGTTAGCCAACTTCTACGCAGGTATTCCCTCCGTAAAGAAATATAAAAGTGTTTAGATTACTACTTTAGTGATCTATTCTTTTTTTGTGGGGTTACTACTTTAGTGATCTTAACATCAATATACGGGAAGTTTTGTTTAGAGATACTACAGTGATACAAAACTTAATACACAACCGTTGAAGCCAGCGATCCGAATCTATATGCAGATGAATGGTGGTGACGTTAGGGGGTGGAGCACCTAGGTGCTTCTGTGTAATTACCAGTAGTAGACTAGTACTGCACTACTACAACTAGCTAGCCACCATTGCGTTGCATGCTTATAAACGCAACACAAAGAGACTGAGTGAGGAAGATACGCCAGGATCATGGAGCGTCCTTCTTCTCTCGCAAGCCCCGTGGCGGTGCTGGCTATCATCTGCTGTTCCTTGGCATGCTCGGCAGCGGCGGGCCGTGGTAAACGACAAATCATGTCAATTGACTATATTTCTCTGGATGTCAATTGATAATGGCACCTTACCAGAAATTCCATTCAACTTCTCCACGTGGTGGAATTGGACTGCAACAAGAAGGTCCACAGTCACACTCAAATCATGCTCGGATCACGCTAGAAGACCATACTACTACGTTGAACCCGCACTTAAAGGGATTGTCGGTGTAAGACATGTACATTGACTCAATATATGACCGTTTGGTAGAAAGGCATACGGGCATACTATATCCGAAAATTGTGAAGGCGTAAAGACTTTCCATTGAAAAGTACAATATGGTCAAATCCTACTGAGGAAAGCATGAATTACGTATTAGATAACAGCGACAAATACCTACTTGATTTTTCACTCATTTACAGACGTCCTTTGTTGACAGACGAGAGACTTTGACCATGTGAGGACAATATGCTTCTTCTACGCGGGTGCCCAATTAAGAACAGATACTAGGTATACCAAAGTCCTCAGTTTAGAAGTTAGTGGGGCAGTACACTGGTGCTCCACTAGTACAACTAGCTATCTACCATTTTGCTTATATATAAAACGACGGATAAGGAGAATGAGTGAGAAAGCTTGGGTCAGGATCATTCATGGAGCGGCCTTCTTCTTCCCTCGCTCGCCCCGTAGCCGTGCTGGCTATCATGTTTTTCTCCTTGGCGGCAGCGGGCCGTGGTAAACGACTACTTATCTCTTGTTGCTTCCTACTCCCTCTCTGTAAAAATTTCACTATGGACCTCATACGGATGTATATAGATGCATTCTAAAATGTACATTCACTCATTTTACTTTCTATGTAGTTCATAATAGAATCTCTTTAGGAAAGGAGGGAGTACTCTCTTCATACCCAGAAACACGAAATCATGCAGTAATATTCCCATGCAGTTGCTCTGGACGGAAGTCATCACGGACGATGCCCTCCCTCGCCCACAGCCTCAGTCAACAAGTCAACGACCTGCCCCGGCTGCGGCTACGGCGAGGTCACCGCTTCGTCTCTGCTGCCGCCGCCGGGGACGTTTGCCCCTGCGCCACACCGGAGGACGCTGGAGGCCACTGCAAACGTCAACCCTTATGCATAAATGAAGCGCCTCGCTCCGTGTATATCCATGTCATGTGTATATATACACACGCGCGCACGCACGATCCATATATAGTTGCCAGAGATTTGAATAAAGGATCAGCACTATACTTACATATTTTGTTTGACTTACATATATTGTGTGTGTAGCTCTTTGTTGTTGTGTGCCTGTGCATGTGACGATTGAAACAAGCGAGCAAAGTACCTGAAATTGCAACCGGCAACACGTGGCTCTGTCACGTGTATGTTTTCCGACAGCAGGCATGTGCGCCTACATCGACGTCACTGAACAAGGAAGAAAATGAGTTATGCTTTATTAAAAAAGAAGAGGTATGTAGGATTCGTTATATATGCCTGGCGACTAGCATTAAATCTGTATTACCAACTTGTTTTTCTTGCACGTGTGCGAGGGGCCTTGTATTTTGAGAATGCCCATCGCGATTTAAATAAGCAAATATATACTTAAGTAAAATATACTTCTATTCAAGAGAGAATAGTTACATCCATCATCATCCACTATGGGATTACAAATTCAGGAGGTTCATCTTGCTATCTATCAACATGTCTGTTATGATGGAGAACATTTAATGAACTCGTCTGCAACCATGTTTGCTTCTCTACGACAATGAAGGGAAGTTAAGTTGCCAGTATTAAATAACTCACCACGCAAATATTAATTAACTTGATACTCCACAGGTAGGCACTAGTCATTCAGTTTGCCCCCATGTAAGTGGAAACAAATCCGTCGAATTTAGGGAGCTCTCAGGTGTGGTCTGGTAGGTTAAACGGAGTTAGGAGAAAAAGGAAGAGATATATAGAATAAAAGGGATAGGGGTTAAGCAGATTATTTTGGCTAGCTTTTTATCTTTTAGGGTTTGCTTTTGTAGTGAACACATATAATCACATAGCTTATTATCTGTGTTTTTAGCTCCGCAGGAAGATATCCTCTCTAGAGCAAGGTTAACAGTACATCCGAACAACCGGCTCTATATATTTGTCACATCATGTATAGTCAATCTCATAGCTGACACATATAATAGTTAGCTATGTCATCAATATGTGGCCCACCTTACTAAAAAATCAGTTAAACTGAGCTAGCTAGGAGCCCCCAGAATGATTTGACACCTGGATCATTTGATGTGCTCGCTAAACTTCCGATGATCTCATCGTTCCCACCGAGAATCCTAGATTCTTTTTACATACATAAGTGGTTATACACACTGGTTGCTGGAAATTAAACTATACGTCTATATATACTAGTATGCATGCACGCGCAGTGCGCGTCATTACGTTGCAGGGTGATTTGGCGAGAATTAGTCATGAAAATGACGAAGAAATGATTCAAGACAAATGTCCATTGTGCATGTATTCGGAATGGCATATCACATGAATATGTAATTTGCACAAAAATTGGGATACCTATTGCGGAAAATACATAGACGAACCTGAATACATATGAACCCACTTCCCAAACCACATTTCTAAATGACAAAATTATTATGAAAAAAGTACATATGAACTCACCTAAAAAATTCTGAAAAAAATACATATGAACCAACTTCAAAAAATACATTTCGTAATGACAAATATTCTAAAAAAAGTTGCACGCATTCATCCCCCTCCATGTTCTATGTGCGCATAGGAAATTTCATGGAAAAATATTTCTTTTTGTATGTGCGAAAAGGCAAAAAAACGTGCCGTGAAACGCTATTTAGAAGCAGTAAAAATTATCTTTTATGTGGAGGTAAAATAAAAAGACATATTTTGTAAAACTTTATTCCCTGCACTATTTTGCAAAAATGCACATGTGAAATTTATTTTCGTACTACTTTTTAACATTTTAAAACATATTTAAAATGTATTTTTAAAATGCAAGTTGTAATATACTCTACCTATTGCCATGTTTTACTGTAGCGTTTACCATGGCTTTCCACGCAGAAATGCATGGGAGGCAGTGATGCCATGTATGGTATGTGCGCAATGCACTGTTTGGTTCACGCACTGGTTTGGTTTGTTTACTTCTTTATCGTTCTATTTGCACCTCCTGTCAGACATAGTGGTACGGATCCCATTTGTTTCTCCAGCCACACAGGCCATGTACCTCTGCGGCCGTCTTCTTTGATAAAACAATTTGTACTGCTTCAGGCGATGCGAGTATGGCATGCTGTTTGCTCCAGTGAACTGACATGCCGTGGGCTCCCTTACTCAGGGCCAATCAATAGATGTTTCTGGGACGACCCTGATAACATTGAATGGTACTGTAGCAGAGAATCCCTGCACTATGAGCCGTCCGATGGAGCTCAATGAACGGCCAGAAATGCATTTCAATGCATGAATTCAAACATTCAAAACTCGTACACTATATAGTAGTGTAGACATACATATACAAGCATGCACCCACATGTCCCAGAACGATCCAAGCTAACACCAAAGATGTTGAAGCCCGCGACATCATCTTCCTCGGCGGTCCGGTGCTGGGCGGTCATCGCCGCTGCACTGATATTGTGTGCGGCGAACGTTGAGCTTGTCCATGGAGGTAATTAACCATGAGATGATCTCATATCTTCACCAAACTCTGTTGTGATCAATCGAGGTGCCAACTGATATTCCTATGTATATGCATGTGTGTGCAGGTGGAAGGCCAGTGCCGAGACCTCCGGCTCCAGTAGGGCACGTGGCTCCCAAGGAGCACTGCCCTGACTGCAGCGACAACCCGCCACCGTCGCCGCCGCTTCCTCCTACTCCTCCGGCAGCCACAGCAGACATATCTCCTGCAGGCAGCCATACATAATAGGCTTTGCGAGCTTCCGGATTGCGCAGCAGGCCGCTGCAGACATTTCAACGTTCACTACAGTCTGTTTTGTTGGAATGTTGCCCACAGGATCGATCACATGAAATCACGACAGAGGCGCGCACAAGAAACTTTGATAGCCAAAGGCACGTGTCGTGCCTCTCTTCCTCTTTATTTCTTTTCTTGTTTTCTGTCAATGTTACAATCTCACGTAGCTGCCTCTAATTATATATCCAGCAACCACCGACCTTTGACAACCTAGACGTACTAGATATCCTACTAGTAGTACCCACACACGGACACTGCTAGCTACGACCGAAGACTCCAAACCGGACTCCTACCACAACATGTCAAATACTAATTCCTATCACGTTGACCATGGCCAGCTGCTAATCCTAGCTGGACATACATCCTAGCACAAACGGGCTGGACACATAGCCCCATACTAACTCACGTACCCAGCTAATTACAAGACTAATTAAACTTTTCAAGATTATTTCTAACAATCTCTCTCTAATCTTGACACCATGTCTTTCGTGCTTCTTCTGATCTTTGCTCGTTATAGATCACCCCTTGTCGACTTGTCTGCTCGCACCACGATAAGTTAAATTGTTAGGCTTCATTGATTGCAATAATCTCTCCCCAATTTCAACTTGGTGAATTTACGGACCACCTCAAATATGCCTTGGACTACCCAGCCTCGCCAGTAACCTGTGGAATACCCCACCCGGTGAACTTGACCATCCACCCTAGTGAGATACATGCCGGCTCCTTGTGAATCACGCCACCCCGTGCACTACACCATGCACTCCAGCCTCATGTAGAGACATGGCCTCATTGAAGAGACTCACCTTCACTGGTTTACCGCCCCCACATAGTTAAACTTGATCCTCTCGTCGAGACACATAGACGACCTGGGCACGCTTCATCTTCAACGCCTCCTCACAAAGACAAGCACTTGGACATGACGACGACGATGACCGACCGACCAACTGACCGACCATGCTAACCCGCATGACTCCTTGACTCATCTATCTCCTGCGGACAACGATGTTGACGACTTTCCAGCACCGCACCACAGCACCACCGATCCCGTCAACGATCTTCCACCGCCTTCCCGACGACAGCCTGCCGTCTCCCTCCATGTCGCTCCGCCGAACGACGATCGCCTGATCCTCTCTTCGCCGCATCATCAGCGACTTCATGGCCCGCCCCGAGGCACTAGTCGGGTCGCAACCTCGGGGCAAGCACGGCTTAAAATTGACCTAGCTCTGATACCAATTGTTGAAACTTTGCCCACATGATCGATCACATGAAATCACGACAGAGGCGCGCACAAGAAACTTTGATAGCCAAAGGCACGTGTCGTGCCTCTCTTCCTCTTTATTTCTTTTCTTGTTTTCTGTCGATGTTACAATCTCACGTAGCTGCCTCTAATTATATATCCAGCAACCATCGACCTTTGACAACCTAGACGTACTAGATATCCTACTAGTAGTACCCACAAACGGACACTGCTAGCCACGACCGAAGACTCCAAACCGGACTCCCACCACAACATGTCGAATACTAATTCCTATCACGTTGACCATGGCCAGCTGCTAATCCTAGCTGGACATACATCCTAGCACAAGCGGGCTGGACACATAGCCCCATACTAACTCAAGTACCCAGCTAATTACAAGACTAATTAAACTTTTCAAGATTATTTCTAACATGTCTGACTTGCCTATCTACAGCTGAAAAATAATGTGGCGTTCTTTTTCTCTTTGAGGCGGCATTGGTACTAGTTGTATCGCATGGATATGTTTGTTTATTCGGTTTTGCTGTGTCTTAATCGACGATTCCATTGAGTGTAAATTAGTTCAGAAAGAACACAAATTAGTCGTGGTCTATAAAGCTATGCTGAATGTATATATTGGTCACAAACTTATTAAACCGTGCGAATTGCCAAATTGTGCGCCGGCCACCAATCTATCTTTTGGTTGCCTTTAACTGGCTGCATATATGGGTCAATCATTACGTCAACATGTGAGGCTCCTTTCTTTAAACACAATATAGACGTAGACGTTCATACATACACACATACACCCGTCTCTGTGAGCACACGCACGCATTCTATCCTTATGAGCATCTTAGGCTCCTGGGTTGTTGTGAAAACCATCTTGTAACTATCATCCTTGGATTAAACAAAAATGCTACACGCAAGGAGCTTTACGGGGCTGCAACGGACCCCTTCCAACTTACTGCTAAACTCCCCCGCTGATTTTCATGGGGGTGGGCCTGCTTCACATCTTCTTTCTAATCACAACTTTCCACGTCAGCACGTCCTGTAAACGTCCATGAAATCCTTCCGTTTGTGTAGCAAAGCTCTCCGTTAAACTGTCTTTCCTCATTTCTCGAATACCAGTCGCCGTCGAGCACGGACTGACAAAGAACCCTAAGAAGCGCCGGCTGTCTGATTTCACCGAGGCAGGAAAATAACAGTCTGGTGATGGAGGCGAACTGAAGGTTTGGCTGGAGGGCGGCAAGTTGTTCTCGTCGTGGCCAAGATGCCACTAATTTATATGACTATTTTGCCACTAATTCGTTGCCGTCAAGCTGGACGTCCCAATGTGTGCATTGTCGACCCATGGCCAGGGGAGACTTTGACTGTTAATCAACTAGAGAATGCTTGCATCTACATGATCAATGTCTCCAAGACCAGCAAGAGAGCCTGACAACACTCTTGGTAGTCTAGTACGTACTACTACCATCGTTCCTAAACCATACAAAAATGCATGTACGTACCGAGAAGCTGGACATGATCATGGTCATGGGGCGTTATTGTTGTCTGTCATGTCAATCCCTATCGACCCAATTGTAGACTTTGATCGTATGAACAACACTAGTGCCATATTAAGAACCTGTTGCTCCACTGTGCTACATATACTGGATTAAAAGTCGCTATGCGAAGTCAACCATGATTCCTATCAACAGTTCAGAACCCAAGATGCATGAGTTGTCCTTGCTATTTGGCTGCCAAGTTGGTACTCTGCCACACACTTACCTGGGTCTACCCCTGAGCCTCAGCAAACCATGAATTGAATACTTTGTACCCATGCTAAAAAGAATTGAGACTAGACTATTAGGTTGCTCTACTCTCATGTCTACATGAGATAACATCATTCTTATAAAAAAAAAAATTCTCCAGCATGCCAATCTTCTATATGTTAGTTAAGCAACTCAATATCTACCTCAAACACTATTTCTGGAGAAAGTATGGTATACAGGAGAAACGAACTGCATTGCTTGCCCAAAACTCATGCTGGTCTGGGTATGCTAGATATTACAACCCACAACTAGGCTCTATTGATGAAATATCCTCACAACCCACAATTAGGCTCTATTGATAAATGGTTGGATCAACCACTTCTCCAGAAATTTCCTGAGGTCTACTCTTTCACAAATAACAAGGAAGCTTCCCTGCAAATGGTACACGCATTACCAGAGATTGAACACCTATTTCACATACCACTACGACAAGAAGCATTTCAACAATCCAAACTAGCCTTGTTGAAATACCTCCACCAAATGTGCAAGATCAGTGGACATACCCTTGAGCAGACAAACAGTACTCCTCCGTGAACATGTAAAACCTTTTGATTGGTGCCAGTTCTCCTCACAACATCTTCAAGCAGCTCTAGGATACCTCTTGTAGACTTAGACACAAGACAATCTTATGGCTACTACTGCATGATCGTACCAATATCAGGAATCTTTTGAACCACAAGAACATGCACATGGAGAACTATAATTGTGCCTTATGTTAAAAAAACACTGAGGAAACTACAATGCATCTATTCTGGGGTTTCCTATTTGCTCTACACTATTGGGGACTCTTCTTCCATGTAAGTACAAGGGTATTTCCCCTAAGAACAAAATTAAACTTGCCTTTGTTTAATTTCCAAAGGAATTTGCACTGGATATTATTGACTTCGCTTGCTCTAGCATTTGGTCGATCAGGAATTACAAATTTTTCAGGTTTGCAGCTCCACATCTATTAAATTGTTTTCACTATCCAAAAGAAGATCAATGGGTAGCACAGATCAAAGCTAAACCTTCAAAGGCAGGCAAGATCAAGCATTGGGTTGAACAACACCTTTAATTTTCAATAACTAGAATGATACATAAATCTGGTATTTTCAAAGAGCTCAGTTGCATGTCAATGGTAGATTTGCAACTAGCAAAAAAATGGTCAGCTTAGTTGCGAGTCAATTATGGATTTGTAACTGGGATAAAAATGGGTCGAGCTGAGTTGTGAGTCGATTGTCAACTGTAATTGGATAAAAACATCAATTGTGAGTCAAGGGTGTACTAGCAGTGGGGCAAAAAATATCATCGGCCCGGTTGCATGTTAATGACGGACTTGCAACTGGGACAAAAAAAGGGTCGAACCCAATTGCGAGCCATCGGTTGACTTGCAACTGCAGCAAAAACACTGATCAAGAGCCCTGTTATGAGTTGACCCAATTGTGAGTTGTTGGTTGACTTGCAAACTGGTATAAAAAGGTTAGCCTCCAGTTGCGAGTGAATATTGGACTTGCAGCTGAGGCAAAAAAAAAAGTCAGACCCAGTTACAAGTTGAGGGTGAATTTGCAACTAATGCAAAAAAAAAAAAGAGTTGGGCCTAGTTACGACTCGAGGGTTGACCTGCAATTGGGTTTAAAAACGCCCGACCTAGTTGCAAGTCAAGGCTAGACTTGCAACTGGGACAAAAAAAGATCAATAGCCGAGTTGCATGTCAATGCTGGGCTTGCAACTGGAAAAAAAAATGGCCGCACATAGTTACACATCATTCGTTGACTTGCAACTGCAACAAAAAAAGATCAAGGTCCAGTTGTGAGTCGATGGTTGACTTGCGACTGGGAGAAAAAAGTTAGACCCCTAGTTACAAGTTGAGGTGAACTTGCAACTGAGCTTAAAAAGTCATACACATTTGCATGGTGAGCATGGACTTGCAACTAATGCAAATAAAAAAAGTCAGGCCCAGTTTCGATACAAACAAAGCACTCAACCCAGTTGCGAGTCGAGGGTGGAGTTGCAAATGCAAACAAAAAAAGGTGTGACCCAATTGCAAGTTAATTATGAACTTGTAACTGAGTGGAAAAAGAAGGTTGGTCCAATTGCAAGTTAAGGGTGAAACTGCAACTGGGGCAAAAAAAGTGTCGCACAAAAAAATGTGTCGGCTATAATGAAAAGCAAAGGGGAAATGGAGAGAGAAGGAATGAAGAGACTTAAAGACACCGCAAAGTGGAGGTGATCAAAGAGGCACCAAACATAGTACCCAATTTGTCCCGCTTCTATAAAACAAGCAATAACAAATGACAAAAAATACATGAAAATTCCCAGGAGAAGATAGACTACACACTACAAGCCCACTTGTGAGTCGAGAGGTGACTTACACCCATCCGATCCTTTATCTGCTTCCGCTCCTATGAGGCTGATATGATCGAGCATGTTGCACACAACAAGAATGGGAGATCTACCAGACCAACAACGACAATAGAGGCTGTATATTCCCGTCGAAAGCAATGACATTCCTGCCGACCCACCATGCATGGGCCATAGCTTCCCCACACCCCAATTACACCAGAGAGCCACAAAGCTCGTGCAGCCATCTTTCCCGCCTAAATCGACATGGTCATCAACTTGACGCTTGCGGTCATCATGGTCTCTCACCCCAGACAAAATAACAAACAACCTCCCCCTGAGCATGTTCATGTGCTCTCGAGGAGGAAGACTTTTTGGACTCCCAAGCTCTCCAACGAAACACATGTCGGGGGTGGACTTGCAACTAAGACAAAAGAGATCTGCCACCCCAGATGTGTGTCGAGGGTGAACTTGCAACTAGGACAAAATATGAATCTGCAACTAAGAAAATAGACGAACCCACTTGCATGTTGGGGTTGACTTGCAATTGGGAGAAAAGGGGTCCCCACTTATGTGCCGATGGTGGACAAGTAACTGGGGACAGAATAATTGTGCATAAAGGTTGGACTTGCATCTAGGAAAAAAATGAGGCGGGCCCATTTGCATGTCGAGAGTAAACTTGCATCTGGGAAGAAAAATGTGTCGTGCCTAGTTGGATGTCGGGGATGGACCTGCAACTAAAACAAAAAGGGCCAGGACCGTAGTTGTGTGTCGACGATGGATCTGAAATTAGGACAAAAAACGGGCTAAAGCCAAGTTGCATGTTGAGGGTGGATTTACAACTAGGACAAAAGGGGCCGCCTCCTCCCAGGCAGTTGCGTGTCAGGAATGGACTTGCAACTGATATGAATAATTTGCGAGGTCCCATTACATGCTGGGGTGAACTTGCAACTGGTACAAAAATAGACCGGACTCCCTCAGTTGCATCTTGAGGGTAAACCTGTAACTGAAACAAAAAAATGGGTTGAGCCCGATTGCATGTCGTGGATAAACTTGCAATTGGGACAAAAACAGAGAGGGACCTAGTTGCACGCCAGACGTGGAGTTACAACAGCGACAAAAATGGACCAGACCCCCTAGTTATGTGTTGAAGGTGGAGTTGTAAATGAGACGAGAAAAATGGGTCGGCTCAGTTGCATGTCAGGGATAGACTTGCAATCGAGACAAAAACGAATCATGAGGACGACGAGACAAGACACTCACGGCATCATCATGGACCCCATCTCTTCTTTGCTTGAACAAAGATCGATCCTCGTAACTAGCAGAGGACAAAGCAAAATGGGCGGGCATGCGCCAGTTGCGTGTCACGGAGTGGACATGCAATCTGGACAAAAACATGGGTCAGACCCAGTTGCAAAGTCGAGGGTGGACTTGCAACTATGTCAAAAAAGCGGGTCCAGCTGCACATCATGTCAGAAGTTGCAACTGCGGCAAAAAGGCTCGCCCCCACTTGCATATCGAAAGTTGACTTGCAGTCGGGACAAAAAAAAGAATCAGGCCCACGTTACGTATCGAGGGGTGGACTTGTAACTAAAACAAAAAATGGTCCTAGTTGCATGTCAGGGGTGTAGTTGCAACTTGGACAAAGGGATCACCCATCCCCAGTTACGTCTCGAGGGTGGACTTGCAACTGGACACGAAATAGGTCAGCCCTAGTTGCGTATCGATGGTGAATTTGTGCCGCAATAATGGGCCGATAAAGTGAAACCAAATAGGACAACAAAAAGGATTCATGACAAACAAACAGCAGCGAACAAGGCGGAGGATCGAGCGCTTGAAAATTACAGAAACTATCGAACGGTGACAAACTTAGAGGAGACATCGTTCTGTATAAAAATATATTCACAAATTTAGAAGGTGTTCACAGACTTAAAAAAATATTCCCAAATTTATAAAAAATATTCATGGAAAATTTATTAAATTTTTTGATAAAAATTAAAATGAAAAAAGAAGAAATAAAGTGAAAAAGGACACAAAAAGGAAAAGACAGAAGGAATCGGATAGGGATAATAGAAAAATAATGAAAACCATAAAATAAGATGAAAAAATATAGTAATAGTTTTTACAAAGAAAAAACATTCAAAAAATAAACACAAAACACAAAAACGCTCAAGCAAAAAAAAGGAAAAAAAAAAGACGCTCACAAGCCCATCGTTCATGCCACATCCTCAGCATCACGTCCACCAGCCCATGAAAGACACAACGGAAACAAACAAATGGGCCATGCCCCCTCATGCAGCAACGACATCTTGGGCCGACAAAAAATAAAACGAAAACGCAGGCAAACAGAACCAGATATGGGAGAAGGACAGAAAACACATCGTCAGATCGGGGTTTCGCACGAAATTTACGGCGTGTAGATCCGATGGTTAAGAACTTAGATGAGACATTCTTAAAAATAATCTAGATATGAGTTAGCAATTCTGTTACGGATAACTGAAGATAGTGTCTAAACAATTTTCTTACACAAAACATTAGTGATTCCCACTACTCTCTTTGATCCGTATTTGTTGCCGCTGAAACTGACGTGTCTACACATTGAAAAATATCATTTTGATGTTCGTATTTAGAGGCACCAGGTTGTCGTTTCGCCCCGGCCCCCGAAACCTCAGAACTGGCCATGGACGAGCTGTGTAGACAAGAGAGATGCCACTCCTGCACAGCCTTGCCGATGGAGTCGCTGTCCTGGTAGTCGTCCCTGAAGGTCTCGAACTTGTCCATCATGTCGTGCACGGTCGACCTCAGCAGCTCGTACTGCCACCTCTCCTGACGAGGGAAGTCGCAGTACTTCTCCCCGAAATCATCCACGTACTGCATGCCAATCAAATAAGCGATGGTTAGCGAATCCATCCAGCACCAGCAGTTTGGCGGCGTGGTCATGGTTCCAACCATACGTATCGAACACTTTCATTTTTGAAAAGGAGGAAAACCCCTAGTCTTTGCGTCAATCGATGCATGCAACCATATTATTAATAAAAGTGTAACACATACCGAGCACTTGAGCGAGCCGACCTCATGGGTGTACTTGCTGGGCACGCCTGCGATCTCCTTGGCGTGGTAGAACTCCTCCACGGACCGAAGCATCTCCTCCTCAGTCGGCAGCTTCCTCCTGCCAGACAGCACCTGGGCCACCCAGCGAGCCTGAGCCTCGAAGGACCGAGGCGCGAATACCTTCCTGAGTAGGCCGACGAAGGAGAGCGACGGAGCCAGCGACGGCGGGAACACGTGCTCGAACAGCGGGCCTACGCGGTTGTCGTCCACGGCCACTGCTCCCCCCGTGTCTAGGAACGGGAACGAGTAGTTGTACCCTGTGCAGTAGATGACGGTGTCGGCGATGACGCTGGAGCTGGAGCCACCGCTGTCCTTGAACGCCACCCGCCCGTCCTTGCAGAGACGCTCCACCTACGGGCCGACCAGAATGAATGGTGCATTATAAGCTAGATATCATTTGACTGAGACTTAAAAGTGATACAGTATGTAAGAAGAAAAAGAAAAACTAAAAATAATTTTTTTATGAATCTCCCAGCAAAGTCAAAGAAAGATTATGCGCAGAATCAAAGAAAGATAGCATCGACTGAGACGTAACAAAGACTTAGCAAAACTATTATAAGTACTATTGGTTCTCTTCAACGTGTGTGTGTGGATAGAGGCCGCTTGTGTAGTGTAGTGTACGTGTACCTCAAGTCCGAGATGGAGGTTGGCGCTGTGCTTGGCCAGCACCTTGGACAAGCCTGGGGTGACCGCCTCCATGGACCCGGAGACGATGTACACCGCCTTGGCCACGCCGCGGATCTCCATGGCGATGTCTCTGCCGCTATCCCCGCACCCGACGACCACCACAACCTCGCCGCAGAACGGCTCCGGCACCCTATAAGAGTGGCTGTGCATCTGCCTCCCCCTCCACGTCTCCATGCCTGTACGTACATCTTCTTCTTTACAGTAAACGATTATGCATGGGTGGAGCTTGCATTGCTTTACACTTGCCTTTGATGCTTGGAATTCTTGGCTGCGAGTAGTGGCCGGTGGTGACGACGACGGCGTCGAACACCTCGTCCACGTACGCGTCCAACTCCTTCCCGTCGGCACCATCGCTCTCCCCGAGCCCGAGGTCCATGGATCTGACCGCCCACTTACGCGCCGGCGTCATGGCGGCGCGCAGGACCCTGGTGTTGAGCCTCACGGCCTCCATGAGCCCGAACGCGTCGCAGAAGTCCTTGAGGTACAGGTGCACCTCGCGGTGGCCCGGGAAGCGGCGGTCGTCGCGGCCGTTCTTGGGGCAGAAGGGGAAGTCGGTGAAGCCCGTGGTCTGCCGGGGGCTGATGAGCCGGAGCGAGGCGTATATGCTGCTGTGCACCTTCACCGGCGCCGCCAAACCAAGCGCGTCGGCCGTGTCGGTCCTCGGGTCGTACAGCCACTGCCCGCCGACGTCGCCGCTCTGTTCCAGCACCGTCACGTCGTGGCCCTCCTGGCGCAGCTCGCGCGCCGCGGCCAGCCCGGCCATGCCGGCTCCGATGACGCACACCTTCTTCGACTGCGGCGGCTTGCTGCCGCAGGCCGTATCCATGTGGATCGGCAAGAAGTCACGGCCGGGGAGGTGTGAATTTTGTGTGGCATATTCTCGTCCTTTAAGTAACCATGTTGGAGTCCGGCAGGCCGGGACGAGCAGTGCAGTGCTCCACCCACCTCCACTGTGACGAATAATTGCACATCATTCAGATAGTGGTTGCAGCAGATGGTAGATAAAGTAGTACTAGCATTATTGACAATTATATATATATATATATATATACTTTTGCATAAAGGGAGCACCTTTTACCTACTCCAACTTATATAATGTTGCTAAAATGGTTGGCTGTAGCAACACACACGCGGTGCTCGTGCAACGAAAAATAATACTATAAGAATGTGGCTAGACAGTGCACGCCGCATTATTTTCCTTACAGAGTGCCCCTTTTCTTGAAATAGATATAAAATACTATCAGGTTATTTCCCAGTGAACCGCTATGGCGAGCCATGGCGAAGCACTGGAACCTGCCCGGTATAGCTACAGTGCGACACACGGGCATGGAATGGCTATTTGACGTGTTGCACGGGCTGGGAGAAGATGATCTTATGCGACTACTAATGGTCCTCTGGCGCGCATGGCACATCCGGAATGAAATCGTCCATGACAAAAAAACCTCCCCCGGTTCTTGCTCAGCTATGAGGCATCACTTCTGGCCATCAAGCAACATCCATCAGGCTATCATATTAAAGGGAAAATGGTGTTACAGGTTGGAGGCCGACCAGCATCGTTACTACATGTAGCCACTTTGAACCAGTCGACCAGATGGAAACCTCCAGATCAAGGGAGAGTAAAATTAAACGTGGATGGGTCTTTCTGCGAGGCAACAGAAGGGGCGGGTGCTGGGATGGTCTTGCGAGACAGTACCGGCGCCATCATCTTTTTTCTTTGCGAGAAGGGTATGACTTTATTCCTCTGAAATAGTGTTATCCGTCCGGCGCCATCATCTTCTCGGCCTGCCGGAATCTCCTTAATTGCGCAAGCCCTTTGCAAGCTGAGCTTGCTGCATGTTTGGAGGGACTCAATTTTACTATGCAATGGTCGCCGCTCCCAGTTGATGTTGAGATGGATTGCCAGGTTGCTGTGGCTTCTATCCAGGCACATGCACAGGACAGATCGCTGCATGCGATGCTAGTGAATGAAGTGAGGAAAATCCTTGGTGAAAGGGATAGCTCTATTGCTCTTATTAGCAGGCATCAAAATACCGTCAGTCATAGGTTAGCTTTATTTGGTCGTGTAGAAGCCAGGAAGGCAATTTGGCTCAAGTCTGGACCTGCTAATGTACCACTACTTTGTTTGGAGGATCTTCATCCATCTTGAGCAATGAAATCCCTTTTAACCCCGCAAGAAAAAACCCGCTAGGGATCAGACTACTCGTCCTAGCTTCCTATAAGACCATTTCCTGACCGCAAGATTAGAAGCGTCGCAGTCGTTGATAAGTACGAAGGCCCCATGCATCTCTCGTGAACTGTTTCCAGAACTGGGCGCTAATCAAGTGGGATTGCTATTAACTACTGGCTGATTTAATATCTCCTGATTTTTTGGAAACAAATAAGTCTAGTAAATTTTGGGTGGCGCTGGCGGAGAGAACATGGTAGCGTGGTGGCTCGTGAGCTCGGAGGCGAAGGGTTTGGAAACAAGGAGAGATTTGGGGGAGGGGGAACAGGGTGACAGATACGGGGCAGGTGGATGCGTCGATTACGGGCGGTTAGAATGTGGACCGTGGGATGGAACACAAATTGACAACGCACAATTGGACCGTGGGATGGAACACAAATATGAACGTGATATGCAGAAGCAGACCGAGTGCAATAATAGAGGGAAAATGCATAAGACTACCTAGAAAAATGACTAAAGGCAGTGGTGAAATTCGTTTTTAAATTCAAATATGTAGTCAAGGAGAGCAATAATTAATGATGAGTTCAGATAAGTCTTACATGTGGCACCCAATAAGAGACTTGTTCATTTCGGCGCAGATTGGTGACCAGTGCATGATGGTGTTGAGAAGAAATTATCCTTTAACTGCAGTTTGCACAGGAGAATAACTGTACTGACCGGGATTACTACTTGTTGCTGGAATAATTTGCAAAGATTAGGCAGCCGTATCCTTCCAAAGATGGTGCACACTTGTTGTGGACGCGTACAAGCTGGCCATGGCCAGCTTCAGTTTGGACCTGGCGCCGTGAGAGAGTTGTCGCGCGGTTTTCTTAATAAACAATTTTAGGCCTTGTACAATGCAAGATGCTTAGAGGAGGTGTTTAGAGAAATAAACCAGGCTCTCCTTTAGAAATAGGTACTGGTGCTTCAGAAAAACTCTGTTTATCTTCCTAAGCACCTCTCTAAGCATCTAGCATTGTACAAGGCCTTACAGACGTGAAAACGCGCATGCGGTTGACGTGCAGTAGTCGTCGTTGCCTCTTCTCCCCAAACGCATCGCCTCCTTTGGGGTCTGGCCGGAGCATGCGTTCATACATGCACAAGTTGGTTACATACTGAGACTACATGCTTATATATTCATAGACAAGCATACATCCACATACAATCGAGACAGATAGATCTACGAGGTACTCCCCTAAGCTCTGCTGTCATCTGCCTGTGGAGTACAGTACTGTCAACTATTACTCAAAGATGTTGAAGCCAGCGGCATCATCTTCCTCATCGTCCGCCCGGTGCTGGGCGATGGTCGTAGCAGTGTTGATCCTGTGTGCGGCCAACGTTGAGCTTGTCCAGGGAGGTAACTAAGCATCAGCGTGTCCATATCCTCACTAACCTCTGCTGTGATCAATGGACATCAGGGGCATAACTACGTTGTGTGCAGGCGGAAGGCAACCGCGGTCACCTCCGGCTCCCACCACAGAGAACCAGCGTCCCCATGGGGGGTGCCCTAACTGCAAGAACAACCCACCGTCTTCGCGGCCGCTTCTTCCTACTCCACAGGCAGAAGCAGTGGCAGATGAGCATCGTGTTGGCAGCCAGAGTTAGCTAGCGCCGATCGGCCGACAGTTCATCTGTAATGACAGTTCTTGCGCATCATTTCATATTTTTATGAGGGGTGTTGTCGTGGAGTTCCATAGGTGGGCACTATCAAGGTAACTTGTGTTCTGGCTTTCACTGACGAGTTCCGACAACAATGTCGAATCAGTGTTGCATCGTTATTGAAGGCATTGTCTTGCTGTCCAATCTATTATTTAGGTTTCTCGGTATTTGTGTGTGTATGGTAAGTTTTGTAGTTGTCATGCTCACAGTTGCCAGAATTTCAAACATTGCCAAGCTCATGGCACATTCTTCCTTTTGTAAGAACATTGGGAGCTTCAATCAAAAAAACAATTGGCTGTGTGCATCTTAGAACATAGCAACATGCAATGGGCAACAACGGTGATTCTTCCAGTGCCCCCGATAAAAAGGAATATAGCTTATTGGTGCCTATACTAACCTCGGTAAAAATGAATATAGCTTATTGGTGCCTATATTAACCTCACAAAAAGTTCAGATACAAAAGGAAGGCCAATGCTTGGTGTGAATGCAGGCCTGTCGATGAGGGTGGCACATGACCTCAAAAATTTTGGGGCACCTATATCATGAGCTATTAGGAGATAGAGGGATTGATCCAGATTTCGAAGGGAAAAAAGAAAAGGCCTAACTAGCCAGCCCACTAAGGTTGCTGCCTGTCAACTAAAAGTGGGAAGTTAATCAACCATACAACGTTAGTCCCGATCCGGAAGGTGCTCAGTCCAACTCTTCTCACTTAGTTTCTCCCCATTAGCCATTTCAATGTGCTCCATAAGATTACTTCCAAAGTCAAAGATAACTTTTTAAGTGAATCATGCTTGTGATAACTTCTGGGGAACAATCAACCTTCATTCCTGGCTGGTTAATCACCACCCATTACAGCATATGAGTGCTCACCGCCAGAGCTAATAAATCCGACAGATCCGTCGGTAGGGTAACCTAACTAGGCGACTTGGCAGGATGGCAACTTGAGCAAGGGTTTACCCAGGTTTGAGCTCTCCGTAGGAGATAATATATACCCTACGCCTTGCTTGTGTTTATTGTGTTGGAGTGTGTATACAGTATAGGTAAAGTACCGAGATATTGTATGTGATCTACGACGAAACTGACCCGGCTTATATAACATACCGGGAGTCCTAGGGTTTACGTAACTAGGTCGGCTATGTCGGTGGAGGCAGAGTCCTCCACGACTCGGATTGTAATCCAAGTCTTCCGGAATCTTCATGTAATCCGCCATGGGCCACCCAAAGTGGCCCACAGAAACATCCTGGGCTGGAAACCGACATGTTGAGGACCCCCTTGGCCAGGACACCGACACTCACATTTTATGAAGCACAAAAAGTGGGTAAAACATAGCCATTGTGCACTTAATTAAGACACGATGAAAACTTGATCCATCATATCCATCAACATACCAGATAAGCAAGCATTCATCAAAATTGGTTTACCGCAATTGATGCGTCCCTACACCATGGACCCACTCGCTTGGTCATTCTTTCAATGAGAAACGCAAAGTTGGTGATCTAAGGTGCCTATTGTGCATAAGCAGCAAGCTGGTAACCCAAGGTAGGTGATAGGGATTGTACTCAATCCTCAGTTCATCAGCCTGCAGTAGATGAAATCTTTTGACGGGGTCGTTTTTTTTATAAAGAGTGTATTTTACTAACTCATAGTGAAGCATAAAGGGAATACAAACACAATGAGTACATCCGGTCTCTGCATAACTAGGATGCGCACAGCCAACGTGAACACACACGCACAAAAGACCACCCTGCCAAGGAGTAAAGTCACAGAAGACCGAAGCTATGCCTAGGCAGTGAAAGAAAAAAAGAAAAAAAACCCGAAGAGATTGAAACAACGATTGACAATATGCAATGACGACCATCAGGACCAATTATCCCTTGACAACACAAGGACTACGTGAAAGCCTCTTCAAAAGCAATGTCTTCAGGACGAAAACGACGCACACATGCCGACATTGCCAGATCCAACCATTGAAGGCTAGATCGTGGGTTTTCACCCTAAAGATGAAGTCTGAGAAAACCGCGAGCAATGCCTTCAACAAGGCAACGACGCATAAACGCCGTCATTGTTAGGTATAACCAAGTAGGGTCAAATCTAAGGGTTTCACCACAGAGCTCAAGACAAGGTGCTCGAGATGCACCAACCAATCAAAGTCATTCTATGTTTTCTCCTCCACTTGCCATGATCCCAATAGCAGCTTGCACGGACGGTCCTAGATGGCACAAAAAGGACATTGAACTACGGAAGCTCATCGTCGCACACACGAGGAAATCTTTGACAAGAGAGCGATCTCGAGCATCTCCAAAAGTGGTAGCTGATGGTTGATCTGCATCAGACGAGACCACCACACACCACCGCTAGCTCCGCCGTCCTTGCCTCAGGAGGTTGATCATCCCAAGGGGGGACACGACCACCACCGTGCATCGCCCATAGCCGTCTGACTACTGCCGTCCAGCCGATGTCGTGTCGACTAGGGTTGTGCTAGCTAGCTAGCCACCCGCGGAGGACACCGCCAAACAGCGTGTCGGCTTGATCCATGGTGCACCCGGACCCCCGACTAGAAAGGGGAGCACTTGAATATGGCCATGGGTGTCACCTCGCTACAACCGCTGTCGTTCTCTAGGTTGCGAGGATGACAGCTGCGGCATCTGCCACGGTATTTGGAGGTAATGATCATCAAATTGAGATTCTGTGCTCACTGGGGCCCAACTATTATGAGTACTACTGGTTGGGCGTCCTCTTCTGGCGCCGCTTGCGAGGAAGTTGTGCACATGTCTTTATTTTAAAAAAATAAACGAAGCCCTGGCCTCCATCTAGAAAAACATTAAAAAATACTCACCTCCATCTAGAAAAAGAAGTGAAAATGAAAAGAAAAATATTATCAGTGCATCCTACCAGCGAGCGTCACTTTGCGTAGCCCTCCATGTAAAAAAATATGTAGGGTCATCACCATCATCTAAAAAGAAAAAATATTAAAAAAAATCCTCAACTCCATCGAAAAATAATATCCCAAACGCTTTTTCACCATGGCCAACCAGTTCGCGCCACATGGCATATCTGGTTGGCTGCATTTCACACGACCCTTAGTGGGTTTAATACTCTTCATCTTTCTTGGCTGTTTTCAATGGTGGCAAGCTTGGGGTGTCAAACCTTCCGTTCCGTTATCAGCCACGGAGATCAAATCTCTTCATACTTGTTTTCGTTGGTAGGAGAGAGATTTTCGTGCATGCTAGCCTTGCCAGCTCAGCTGGTGATCCATGAGGAGGCTTGTATTTGGGTTAAGGCGGGTGCTACACGTTTGAGTAATTTGATGCCAGGACAGTAGGCTTATGTCTCCGGTGGGGTGGCCTTCGGGCATGTACAAAACTCAAACTCTCTCTTAATTAATGAATGTGGCAAAGCTTTTGTCCTTTAAAATCAGTCATGAATATATATTTTCCTTGTACATTATATAAGTTTGGCAAAAAGTTTCATATCTTCACAGTATGAACATCAAGGTAGTGTTCATTTTACAGAAATTTTCGATTGTTTTTGGACATTATACTTTCGTTAAAAAAAGTAGGCTGGTGATTTGGACACTGATTGGGCAGGTCAACTGGTTAAAACTAGTCGAATTGATCAAAAACCAGTTGAATTGAAAGTTGCACGATTCTAAAATTTGAGGGTTTGTAACTTAGTTTAAAATTCAGGGTTGTTTCTCGGACATTCGTGTCAATTCAGGGTTGAAATACGGACTTCCCTCATTCCACAAAATCGGAGCTTTAATTTCATCCTTGTCAGATTGCAAGATAATGTTGTATTAGCCAACAAAGATGATTTTATCAAAATCAAGGTTCACTCTTGGTTCTCCAAGGACCAGTGAGAGTTTTCCCTTATTGACATGTTTGAGATAAATGTGAGGAAGCCGCGAAGCAATACGTTTCCTTGTCACACTAAGAGAAGCAACCCAACGACTTGACAACACCGAATTTATTTACTTCACTTACGTTTTATATTCCAAAGATGGTTGTTGACCCATGTGAAAATTCATGGTTATGCAGTTTGAAATGACTAGGTGTATTCTTATAACTATGTAAAGTCTGTGAGTTCTGCTCATAGAAATCAAGGAGATCTGCAGGCCTATGTTTCGTTTCACTAAAGAGTGGCAAGTTTGTAACAATGGTATTGTTTGCAGCGACTCAAAAGTCCTATTGAGGATTGCAAACGTTCTTGTTGTACAACTACAAGACGTGGACAGTTTAAACAAGAAAACAAATGCATGACTCCAGCATTTGTGCGCTATATATGTGATCTAGCATACATTCTTGTCATTTGGGTGGCAAAACCATTTGTGAGCTGTGTGTGTGTGGATAGATATATTAGTTTTCTACTACCTTTTCTTATTAACTTGCCTCCCCGTGGTTACTGGTGGCGATGATATGGTTAGCATGCTACTCAACATACTACAGCTCAATGATTTGGAAAAAGTGTAATCATATTAATGAGATGATTGCGTACTATTCATGACAAACAAACTGTAGTGGTATAGTAGTAAAACAACATAGATTGACAAAGTACAAATTGAATTTCAATTAGCTTCGGTTTTGGCTACATGTAATTCAGTTAGTACATGGCTCGTGCGCTCCTAACTAGATTTATCAGCTTGTGGCTGGTACAATCTTTTTTGGGTATATCTGAGAAATATATATGCTAGGTTGCACACTCCACAAATCCCCACGTCAGAATATCCACGTTTTAGACTGGTATATATCTCAAAAAATTAATACTGATTCCCCGGAAAAAAATTAATACTCACTGAAGATAGATACTTTTATAATTAGTACAATTGCAAAAAAAACTTGTATAATTAGTACAATATCAAAGAGATCAGACATTAATTGCATTCATTGCGATTAGATTTTAGAGATCTGGGTCGATCCTCCGTCCATCAACGATGATTCTTCGGAGTAGGCAGGTAACTTCTGATCTCTCTCTCTCTCTCTATATATATATGTAAGCCAATGAGTTAATATTATACCCGCACAAGGCAGTCCAATCAGCTCCTTACGGAATTCTTCTCTGTTGTTGTCGCATGAGCCATGAAGAGAGCTTTCTCTTCTTCTGCCATGGCACCAGCCATGGCAATCCTAGCTATCTTATTGATATGCTGCTCCCTGCCATGCTCAGCCGCCGTCCAAGGTGAGTATGTACCGTATTAATCTGTGATGTACTCTATTAATCTATGATGTACTGTAGTAGCACTGTGGTAGTAATGTATACTATGGCCAGATTTATGCATGTTTTGTGTATACTCTATTAATCTATGATGTTCCATGCAGCTCATACGGAAGGAGACCATCGTGGAGGGAGTCCTCCGGCGCCGTGCGCAGCGCCGGGCACACATAATCGAGGCCATGGACGCTCCAGCACCCCACCGCCGGTGCCACACCGCAAGAACTTGCAGCTACATCAGGCTGTTTTTCAAGTGCCACCGATGCCATGAATTATCTTGCACAAGTCTTGCAAACTTCATCACTTTAATTTTTGTCAGTGCTCTGTGGTGCCAGTGCCACTGATATGTTCCTAGAGTCCAGAAATAAGTATGGTAGTGATGGTTGTACCCTTTTCTATAATTATGAACTTTAATTAAAAAATTATATTTACATGATAATCCTATGGGACCGCCTAGCACCAATGCATTCATCTAAAAGATGCTTTATGGAGCTGTCCACGAGAGTGTTCTTTCTAGTATACCAGAAAACTACGAAAATATTTCTGAACACCATAATAAACCTATATCGACCTGCAAAATTTCATGTTCATATGTTCTGTCGTTTGTGACAAACAAATAAAATAGAAGATTCAGTTAATTCTTAACTTGAATATATATTAGCTAACAAATATGACTCAACATAAATATGGATGGTTAGATAGTCGGGTGTAGGTTCATCTGGGTTCAACAACACCCTTTCTTATATATCATGATCGCCTGGGCGGATGGTATCCCTCACCTAACACTTAACTGCAATATTACATGATGTCTAAATAACACTATGCCGCCTGTGATGACGACACTTGTACCACACTGCAAAACCCTTTAGCTCTCTATTGTGACCGTCCCTTAATATATGAACACCAACCAATGCAATAAGCATGTGCAATTTATTTATTGAAGGGTAATAATGGAATGTGTAACCCTTAGGTCACACTCCTGTTGTTGCTGACACATCTTTTATTCACAACATGCGAAGAGGTGCTAAGGTTACTGCACTAGTAGAAAACCGGCCTATTGTCCCGGTTCGTAAGGGCCTTTAGTCCCGGTTCCTGAACCGGGACTAAAGGGTCGTTACTAATACCCTCACCCTTTAGTCCCGGTTCAAACCAGAACCGGGACAGATGGGCCTCCACGTGGCCTGTGCGCCGAGCCCAGGCAGGGCCTTTGGTCCCGGTTGGTAGCACCAACCGGGACCAATAGGCATCCACGCGTCAGCATTTCTGTGGCTGGGGTTTTTGGTTTTATTGTCTTTTATAGGAAAGTTTATGTTGCATGAATATACAATTCAGGGTGTCTATATTTTGAAAAACCATAAGGCGCAAGAATGAATGAACACATGGTAGGCACCTATGGAAGGTAGGACTTTCAAACATAATACTAGTAAAATTACAGGACGAATGTCATGGCATGTTGAATCCTACCAAAAAAACTCATTTTGGATGGTGCACAAGAGAAAAAAGAGAATTTCAGAGATTGGTTGTTACTTGATTAGTAAGAGAAAATAGTTAGTGGAAGACATAAGATGCATTGAAACATTCAAAGGATTTTTTTACCTGTTATGTTTGGCCTCATGTTTGGTTTCCTCCAAAACTTGTAGAAAAACTTTCTAACCTATTGAATTATTTGTTGTGATTGTATGATTCCAATTGTAGGTATATGAATATTTTCTTAGGCACTGCCTAGAAATCGAAGACAAAGAGAAAGGAAAATGCAAGAATTTGATGCAGTCTTATGATTTAAAGGGGGTGAAATGATGCTAGATTGTGCAGAAGAACTTAAGATTCTATCAAGGAGAATGCAGTGGATAAAAATATATTCCCATAGAATCTAGTGCAAATGAATCGTAAAGATAAATTACTATGGTTTATACTCCTTAAAAGAAAAAAATGCTAGAGAGCTGCCCCCATGGAAAACCTAGTGCTACCCACATGTCGATGGAGAGGAAGACATACAACAATCAAACCAAATAATCTTAGTATCCATGTATGATCTCATTGGTCCAACATCACGAAAAAATAACAAATGATGTATATCATGGTGAATTCATGAACATCAATGTCTATACTGCAAAAAAATAGTTTTTTTAAAGATAGGTCCTTTCTAGTAGATCCATTTAAAATGGATCATTCAAACCCTAAATAGTACTGCAATCTAAAAGCAGAGTACACTAATCATTAGTACATCGCCAAACTCTTTACAATTTTTCCCTACAGGGCCATTAATTATGGAGACACTGATCAACCCTAAATCAAAAAACCAGAAAGTTAATCTATTGGCCTAAATAAACAAAGCAAAACCACACACACCTCAACTTTTTCGAACAACTAACGCAAAGGGCTCGCATAATACTATCAGAAGCACGAAACGAATGAAGCCCTAAACATCTTGATAATCGTACATGGTCCGCAGAAATGAGGGCCAAAACTTGCCGAAGTCAGAAGTGAGGCCTCCTGGTTGTCGATGCTCAGACACCATGGTATTCTTCGTCGTAATGATCGTCGGCGATCTTGGCCATCATCAATCAGCCGTCCCACTCACTCCTCTGTCCCAATTGACACTTTAAACGACGACGTTGGAGAGGACAGGTGCAGTGAGTTGGAAAACGAGGTAGCGACATGTACATATAGAATTTTTCTTTTTCTTTTTTTTAGAAAAGTATTATGTAACAAGCCAGTTGAGCCCACGCCGCGTTCTCACGTTAACAAGCTTATTAATGTCAACATATACGGTATATTTTCATATATTCTTATTTAGTGTTGTAGATACAGACTGATTTCACTATTAAATTGATTAAATTAAATAATTAAAAACAAAAAGATTATTTAATTAAGATCCTTCTCTGTGGGTGCCGCTACCAGCTTTTGATGCGCTATAAGTACGGCAGAGTCCAGCGTTGTCCGGCACAAGAACCAGCGATGGCATCCTCCTCCATTGCGGTCGCGGCTGCTCTGATCCTCGTCTCCCATGCCTATGGCTGCTACGCCAAGCACCACGCGTCTCCTGCTGCGGCCAATTCCAGCTGGCTTGACGCCAAGGCGACATGGTACGGCGCGCCCCAAGGTGCTGGGCCTGACGACAACGGCGGCGCGTGCGGATTCAAGAACGTCAACTTACCACCCTTCTCCTCCATGACCTCCTGCGGCAACCAGCCGCTCTTCAAGGACGGCAAGGGCTGCGGCTCTTGCTACCAGGTACGATACGACCCACCTTATGATATCATTCGTTTACTACACACACAAGCAATTATGTTACTCCCTCTGATCCATATTAATTATCGCTTATTTGGTACAATTTTATACTGAATCAACAAACTTTTATACTCCCTCTATATATTTTTACAAACCAATATGTTACCAACACATTCTTTTTTAACCATTATTGTTCACGTGCATGCATTCAAATATATTCGTATAGGACATAGATGTGTGGATGTGCAGCCTGTAACATCGTGCACTGCAAATACAGATAAGGTGCTTAAAGTCGGACCACCCTGCGTGCTCCGGTGTGCCGAAGACGGTGATCATCACGGACATGAACTACTACCCTGTCTCCCGCTACCACTTCGACCTCAGTGGCACCGCCTTCGGAGCCATGGCCAAGGACGGCCGCAACGACGAGCTCCGCCACGCCGGCATTATCAACATGCAGTTCAAGAGGTACCACACCCACTGGCCGATAATGCCAATCAGCATCATAACCATCGCCTTACCTTATTGAGATCGAGAGCTAGACGATATTGTGTGTTTGTGAGACGACGCACACTAACACCGGTGAGTGACATGGCTGCGCAGGGTGCCGTGCCAGTACCCGGGACTGACGGTGACGTTCCATGTGGAGGAGGGGTCGAACCCGTTCTACATGGCAATCCTGGTGGAGTACGAGGACGGCGATGGCGATGTGAAGCAGCTGGACATCATGGAGTCGTGACCGGGCGCTGTTAGTGGCGGCAAGATGGCTCCAACGGGGCAGTGGGTGCCCATGAAGGAGTCATGGGGATCCATCTGGAGGATGGATGCCCACCACCCCATGCAGGGGCCATTCTCGTTGCGCGTCACCAACGAGTCCGGGAAGACACTCGTCGCCGAACAGGTCATCCCCATCGATTGGAAGCCCAACAAAACCTACAGCTCCCTCGTCCAGTTTCATTGATTGATTGATCGGCCAGATATGCCCATATATATATGAAAATAATGAAAAGGGGAGTACCCTGATTTGAAGAGAAAAAATTGTGGTACATGCGTGCGTGCCTATGTAGCCGGCTGAGACGTCCCCTGTGATGTCCAGTTGCATGTGTGTCTGTCCATCCTCGGCTTAAGATATCTATCTATATCAATATCAATAAATGTTATATGCAACTGCTTATTTAGGGTAATGTTATACATTTATGGTTGTGCATTAGACACATAAATTCGATCTGCGCAATATGATCTCTTATCTTTATTATTAGCTTTTTTAGGGGAGCACCCTGATTTGTTGAAGAAAAAAATAAATATGGGACATGTGTGCGTGCCAGTGTAGCAGGCTGGGACGTCGCCTGTGATGTCCGGTTGCATGTGTGTCCATCCATCGTGTAATTCATGTGCTTATGTATCTATCTATATGAATTAATGTTATAGAATTGCTCATTCCTGGTACTGTTAATACATTTACGGTTGTGCATTAGACACCTAAATTTGATCTGCACCACATGATCCCTAAGCTTTATTATTAGCATTTTCTACGGGGAAGCTTTATTCAGACGGCATAGCACATTGCTGGGAACCGCATCTTTCCCAAGTGCCCAGAGAACTCCGCAAAGGCCAGAAACAACTCGGCAATGTGTTTGCTGAGTTCCGCACCGGGCGAACAAGACTCGGCCAAGAACATGCTGGTAATGAGTTACTATGCCGAGTTCTTGTCATCGGAAACTCGGCAAAGAGTCGCTCTTTGCCGAGTTTCGCCATGTGTCAACTTGCCAAATGTACACCATAGACGGAGCGGCCCATTAACAGCCGCGCCACGCCGCACCAACTTTGCTGAGTGCCCCTGCCTGGTGTTCAAGATTGTTTCCTTTTTTGAGAATCACGGGAGGGAGGGGGGGGGAGGGGGTGGAGTTCCCTCCTGAATATATTACTCAAAGTCTTCCGACGCAGCAAACTACAGAAATTACAAGGGAACGGTGGAACGTGCAGAGAGATAGGAACACCGCAAGAAGACGTCCTCCTTGTCACTCGTCTTCATGATATGATGTGACCAGACATCTAAGTCTAAGATAACAAGTCTAAGGGTTATTACAGAATGTTGGTCGATGGACCTAAATAACACGTCGCTGCGGGCAGCCAAGATCTTCTATAAGAGTGTAAGCAGAGCAAGTGGCCAAGCTTTGGGATGCAAGTGTCGAGTGAGAGTTGCGTCCCACAACTCGTTTATGTCCGCAGCCGACGAACAATGCCCACATGCTACCACACTCTGTCCGCTAGAGGGCATGTGATGAAGAGGTGGATCGTATCTTCAGGAAGCTGTAGGCACCTTGGGCACAAGTTGGAGATGATATTCCTGTGCGCCAGATTTTCCCTAGTATTGAGCCTGTCTTTGAAGAGAAGCCAAGCAAAAACTTTAAGCTTCTAGGGAGCCTTGGAGCGCCAAATTAAAGGAGCGATCAAATCAATGCCCGGCCTGCCCATGAGCATGTTGTAGGCATACTTGGTGGAGATGTCACTGCCCCCAACAAGGAACCATCGTTCTTCCTCTTCTGATGGCAAAAAGTCCTGCAAAATAGCCAAAAGCAAAATGAGTTCTTGTCCGGCCGCAAGTGTAAGACGATTTGGTAGGTTAGCATTTAAACCGTAACGCAAAATATTGGCCACTTTAACTAGCTGCATCACTGAGTATGAGAAAAGGTGGGGAGGAAGGTAAAGGTGAGTGGTTGTGGCGTTAACCAAGTGTCTAGCCAGAAGAACATGTTGGAACGACGATTTTTAAGAACAAAAGAAATTTGTTGTAGTGAGGGTACACTGGCGTTAGCCGATTGTTCAACATTGTGTCTGGCTTGTTTGCAGTCTTTTCCTAGAAGTCGAGTGCTTTCGTAAGTAAGCTAGTCAAATATGGGTCAAAACCATGCAGAGTGGAGAACTTGGTAAAGGCCGTGCTAGCAGAGAAACAAGGTCCTCCTCACTGTCGAGTTTCTTCCTAAGGATTTTGGCAAAAAAAATCGAGAAGCTATCAGGTGTTGACACTTGTATGCTTGAGGAGTGCAACACTCTGCAAATGGACAATCATGTTTTGTTTTCAATTTATTTTTCGGACATCCTTCCATAGAAATCGATACTATATAATTATATATGAATAGTATGGGCAATGAGAGGATCTAACAAATGATGGGCTCTTCTGCTTTTCAGAGTGGGCGCGTGGTGATGGTAGCTTGGATTGTTAGCATGTCCCTTGTGTAGAATTCAGATTAGGTCAAGATATGCAATCCTTGGAAACTCATTCAACTACAAATTACAACTTCTCATAGACGCATACTTATCTAACATATCATCATCAAATAGCTAAGCAAACTGAATTGTATTATCAACAAGAAAAGCAGGCATGCCAAGCAGATCATTAGTCGTTATCAACAGTAAGTGCCATGGCTGTCATTTCTTTCCTCACTGTCTTCAATCCAATGCAGGACTCGATATGTAATTTGTTGTAGTACTCAAAAGGTTAAGAACTTTGTTTTCATCATCACACCATAGTACTAGAAAATTAAAGCAAACCATCCAATATAAATTTAGAATTATGGCTTGCCTTACCATCCCCGTGGAGCATTTCTTTGTCATTCTTAGATTGGACGAGAGCATCACCATTTTTTTATAAAAGCGGGAATTTTATTAACTCATAATGTCGCACCACCTCGTTTATACTCTTTTTGGGCCTATCTGCATTTGTAACAACTGGTCAGCCCAATTAAGGAGAGAATTCCTAGATCGGTTCGGTGTGGTGCATCTACACATTGCTTAGGGGGCTCCTATATGACTCATTTTGTGAAAAATAGGGACCAATGCATAGGGGAGACCACGACTAGGCCGGTCCATTTAGCATGACTAGCAACCAACTCACTGTAGTGTCCAGAGTACTTTAGCGACACACATTGTAGTGACCCGGTCACTGTAGAAACTGGCTGTTTTAGGTGGGTTTATGAATTTCATTTTTTTAACACGAATATTTCTCAAAAGCTGAACAATTTTTGAAGAACACAAACAATTGTTTTTTTGTTATGGATCTTTTTGAAAAGGCAAACATTTTTAAAGTTTCAAATAGTTATTCAAAATTTCTGAACATTTTCTGGAGTGCAATTGTTTTCAATATTTTCAATTTCAAAAATTATTTTAAAATATGAACATTTTTAATCCCATCAAATTTATTAAAACGCAGTTCCAGATATTTTAAATTCTGAAGAGTTCTTTGAAAATTTCCAAATATTGTTCTGGCAACTGAAGGAAACCACAAAAAGGACAAACAGGAGAAAGACAAAAATATGCAACTGGGAATGGATTCTGTAGAGCACGTACCTGCTAAATGGGTTGGCTCATATATCTGTCCTTCGGTTGTTCGCCCATGTAAAGCCGCGAAGTATGCACCTATATCTCGCCTTAAGCGTTTCTGGCTTCGGACTCGCTGAATGTGCGAGCGAGCTGGACCAGCCCACGAGCGCGGGGAGGCCACAGCCACTTTTTCCTTTTTTTCTACATTTTATGTTTTCTTTTTTACTTTTACTTTTATACTTTTGTTTACACTTTAAAACGTTATAAATATATATATATTACAAAACACTCTTCAAAAAACATTTCAAACAAATGAATAAGTATTTGAAAAAATGTTGAACAAGTATTTTAGAAAACATTGATCATATATATATATGTTGAACAACTATTTGAAAAATGAAGAACAAGTATTTGAAAAATATTTAACATTATATAAAAATGTTGAACAAGTATTTGAAAAAATGTCGATCATGTATATAAGAATGTAGAATAAAAAAAGAAAGAAAAAAGAAAAAATTAAAACCGGGAAGGAAACAAAAAATACCAAAGTAAAAGGAAACAAAAAAAATTGAAGAAACAGATGAAGAAAAAAAAACAAAGACGATAAAGACAAAATAAAAAAATACTATGCTGCATTCAGCGAGAGACCCTTTCCACCTCGCCGAATGCGATAAATAGTTGCTACGAGTTGTGAATGCTATATGTCGCATGAAGGGCTCGCACGTATGTACTGACCCATTAGAGTGGTCACTACCTTTTAGTTCTAAGTACGTGTTCCGTATGTTTATTTTCTTGTTTTCTTTTATTGTTCTTTTGATTTTCTGTTTTTACATCATTGATCTTTGTCACTTTCACTGTTTCTAGCAATTTTTATTTTCTTTCTTTTTTCTTTATCTTTGTTTCGTTTTCGGTTTTTACTGCTGTCTTTATTTTTTGTTCCCTTTGTTTTTCCTTCTTTCTTTGTGTTATTTTTCGATTTTTATTGATTTTCTTTATTTTTTGTAAATATATTTATACACTAGGAATATTTTTTTATATACACCCTTAACATTTTTCTAATAAGTGATTAACATGTTTGAAAATTAACAGTGTAGAACATGATGGGAGGAGCGGTGAGGTCGTGATGGGCATGAGAGATGGATAGAGAAGTAAGTGCACTGTTTATGATTCATTATCTTTTTCTGGAAGAGTTTACAATTTATTAGCTCTCATACAAATATCTTTCCATCGTGGGTCGCATCTATTGAGGTTTTTACATTTCTTGGAAAATACAAAAAAGATGGCTCCGGCTGAAAGTAGTGTGAATCAAATCTCAAAACATCCTGGTGGTAGTGAATATGTACATATACATTTTCATTTTCAAAGAAAATAAATATAAACACAAGAAGTCGAAATTAAAAAGATTTCTATTTTTTAAAATAATTATAAAGACATATTTTGTTGAATAGTTATTAAAAAATGCTCCCTCTGGACCATAATATATGACGTTTTAGCAACTCAAATTGAACTACTAAAACGTCATATATTAAGGTATGGAGGGAGTATGTTGTTAATGGGTCATTTACATTGACATGACCGTTTGGTCAAAAGTCATGAGTGCATTGTACCATTGTAAATGAGGAAACCAGCACTCGGAAAAAGTGAAAATATAAAGACCCTTCTGGAGAAATTTAAGCAGGTAACCACTTGAAAAAGAATGCCTCTGACCTGATTGTTGACGAAGAGTTGACTTTGACCTCTGAGCACACATATGTAGTGTATATTAAGAAACGCGAGTGGCCAACAACAGTTCATACCAAGATCTTGTGCGTACGACATGATCATGGAGCGTCCTCCTTCCTACCACGCGAGCAGCGCTGCTCTCCTGCTGGCTCTCCTCCTATGCTGTGCCTTGGTGTGCTCGGCCGTGGCGCCCCCAGGTAAAGTACTCAGACTGTATCCTTCTCCTTTCTTCCTTCGAATATATAGAAATCAGTAATTTTCTTCCGTGCATGTGGTTACATGTGAATCGACGACGGAAAAAAAATGATAAATACATGCATGCAGTATTCCTAGAAGGAGACCATGACGGCCAAAGTCCTCCGGCGCCTTTTCCCTCACGCCACAGGAAAACGGACTGCCCAGGCTGCGGCCACAACAGGTCGCGGGGGACATCGGCACGCCGGAAGACCTTGGAGGTCGACCCTTCCGCATGAAGCACCTCCGGTAGATATGCTGCATGATATACTACTAGACCGATAATCGTTATTGCAATTCTATTTGAGGGAGAGGCATAAGCTAACATACTTTTTCTACTTGGATCATATGTACTTATGATTGGAATTCTAGCAAGCATCCGCAACTACTAAAGATTCATTAAGGTAAAAACCCAACCATAGCATTAAAGTATCAAGTCCTCTTTATACCATACGCAAACAACCTACTTACTCGGGTCTGTGTTTCTGTCACTCACGCCACCCACCATAAGCAAATCATAAACATATTGCAAACCCTACAGCGGGAATCCCTCACGCTTGCGCGACACGAAGGGCACAATAGGACAGCATCAATAAAATATGCAACTCAAACTAATCATAGCAATTCATCAATCACCGATAGGACAATAGAAATCTACTCAGACATCATAGGATGGCAACACATCATTGGATAATAATATGAAGCATAAAGTACCATGTTCAAGTAGAGGGTACAACGGGTTACGGGAGAGTGGACCGCTGTAGATAAAGGGGGGAAGGTGATGGAGACGTTGGTGAAGATGACGGTGGTGTTGGTGAAGATCGCGGTGATGATGATGGCCCCCGGCGGCGTTCCGGCGCCACCGGAAGCGAGGGGGAGAGAGCCCCCTCCTTCTTCTTCTTCCTTGACCTCCTCCCTAGATGGGAGGAGGGTTTCCCCTCTGTTCCTTGGCTCCCATGGCTTGGGAGGGGCAAGAGCCCCTCCGAGATTGGATCTATCTCTCTGTTTCTGCGTTCTGTTCTGGCTCTGTATCACCGTTTCGCATATATATGAAGATCCGTAACTTCGATTGGCCTGAAACCTTTTCTGTGATTTTTTTCCGAATATTATCTTTCTTGCGGCAAAAGAAGAGCATCAACCGCCCTTACGGTGGGCTCACGAGGGTAGGCGGCGTGCCCAGGGGGAGGGGCGCGCCCCCCTGCCTCGTGACCACCTCGGGCACCCTCTCGCGTGGATTTTCCTTATGGAATTTTCCATATTTTCCAAAAATAAGCTCCATCCGTTTTTATCCCGTTTGGACTCCGTTTGATATGGATATTCTGTGAAACATAAAACATGCAACAGATAGGAACTGGCACTGGGCACTGGATCAATATGTTAGTCCCAAAAATAATATAAAAAGTTGCCAAAAAGTATATGAAAGTGAATAATATTGGCATTGAACAATCAAAAATTATAGATACGACGTAGACGTATCAGCACCACAGATACGCACGGCAAGATATACATCAAGTGTTCTCAAATCTTTAAAGACTCAATCCGATAAGATAACTTCAAAGGGAAAACTCAATCCATTACAAGAGAGAAGAGGGGGAGAAAAACATAAGATCCAACTATAATAGCAAAGCTCGCGATACATCAAGATCGTGCCAAATCAAGAATACGAGAGAGAGAGATCAAACACATAGCTACTGGTACATACCCTCAGCCCCGAGGGTGAACTACTCCCTCCTCGTCATGGAGAGCGCCGGGATGATGAAGATGGCCACCGGTGAGGGTTCCCCCCTCCGGCAGGGTGCCGGAACAGGGTCCCGATTAGGTTTTCGGTGGCTACAAAGGCTTGCGGCGGCGGAACTCCCGATCTAATCTCTGTTCTGGAAGTTTTATGATACGTATGTATATATGGGTGCAAGGGGTACGTCGGTGGGGCTACGGGGGCCCCACGAGGAAGGGGGCGCGCCCTAGGGGGGTGGGCGCGCCCCCACCCTCGTGGGCAGCCCGTATCTCCCCTGACGTGCACTCAAAGTTCCCTGGGTTGCTTTCCTTCCAAAAATAACTTATCCAGTTGATTTCGTTCCGTTTCGACTTCGTCTGATATTCCTTTTCATCGAAACACTGAAATAGGCATAAAACAACAAATCTGGGCTGGGCCTCCGGTTAATAGGTTAGTCCCAAAAATAATATATAAGTGGATAATAAAGCCCAATATTGCCTAAAACAGTAGATAATATAGCATGGAGCAATCAAAAATTATAGATATGTTGGAGACGTATCACATGCTCGACACCAAAGGCTCCTAGGCGGGTGGTCGCGGCAGGATCTCGCATGAGGTGGAAGGGGCGCTTCATGTGGGGATGCCAGAGGCAGCAGTTAGGACGGTGCCCCTACTACGAGGCGGATCGAGGCTCCATTGTCGGCGAAGTGGTCGACCTGGAGATGGATGGTGTCAGTGGCGGCTCTCCATTCACCGAGGTGGGCTGCTATGTGTGCATATTGGTGGCAACGGTGGCTGCGGATCTGGTGCCCCGCCCAGATCCGTCTCGGTGTGGCCTTGGCCGGCTGGTGGCGCGAGGAGGGACCGGTGAGGGGTGGCTGCAGGCTCCCTGCCGGCGTGCCGACGCCGGGTTTCGTCTTCACGGCGAGGCTCCCGTATGGTTCCAGTCAGTAGCGAGATCGGGAGGACGCGGCATCCCGTGAAAACCGCGCCGACTACGGTCATGGCGGATGGTGGCGGCGTATGTGACGTCGTTCCCCTCTCGAGGCATCGTTGTTGCAGGTTGTGGAACCACGCTCAAGATACTTTGGGGGAAACCCTAGATCTGGGTCTTGTCTACCCGGATCGGATGGTGACGGCTTGTTCAGTGCCGTTTTCCCTCTTGGGGGCGTCATTTTTGAAGCAGGTGCTCACTTGAGGGGCCCAGAGGTGGAGCAATGTTACATCTTCTGCATCGACGACGGCGGATCTCGATGGTGTGGCGTAGTGGAGTCTCGGTGTCCGATGCGTGTAGATGGACTCACGCAGGAGGAGGACGCTGTCTGGCATCGTGGTGACGTCGACAGCAGAGATACCTGGCAAGGTTGGTGCATTGATCCCTCTTGAAGATGGGGCAGCGGAAGGTGGAGGCGGCAAAGCCTACAGCGTGCGCATGCGGTGCGTGCTGAGCATCTGTTACAACTGGTTGGTTCTCTCGACTTGCCGGTTGGCAGTTTGAGGAGGCCACCAGATTAGATGGTGCTTTGGTGCAAGGTCACACAATTCATCAAGCTTGTGGGTATAGCCGACAGAGGTTGTCAGATATGGCATGAGCTCCTGACAGGAAATAGAAACTAAAAGCATAATAGGTACCTGACATAGCTCTAGGATGGTAAACTTTTTTGAGTGCTCCTAGTCATCTTTGTCAAAGGGCTGTTCAATGGAGACAAATACGTATTCTAAATCTCTATCTCGTTCTAGGTACATATTACTACATGCTCTTTTGTCTCCGAGCAGTTTTTGGTCCACGTCTGGTACGCATTACTACATGCGCTTTTTTCTACCTGGCATGTGTTTTTTTCTTCAATTTCCTGATAGCTACCAATGTTGCCTTTTTTAGACTCTGAAACATATCAAACAAGAGGTACTACCAACTCCCTTTTCGGATCATGCTACCACTGTTGATACGTCAGTTCAGGTAATGGTCGATGACAAAGAGGATGGAGAAAAATTGGACTCCGAGCAGAAAGAACAAGAGGCATCTACTTATCTAGCTGCTCGGTTTCTTTTTCGATGCCTGTAATATTGGCCCTCTTCGTTCAAATTCCCTTCTTTGTTTTGCAGCCCCACTCCCATGACGATGACAACCATCTCATTCCCCACCTAACAGAAAGCAGCGTTGATGGTGCTGGTACATCTCCTCGGTTGCCTGAGCGGCAACGGACATGGAGGCAGTGGGCATGCTTTGCTTGTCTCAACTCGGGCAGCAGCAGTTCTGCTGCACCTGCCACAACAGGTTCTAACCACTCTGGCGCTTCAGGATAGGGGATTGATCAAGCAGCAGAGGATGATAAATAATGAGGCTGCCCAACCCTGGTTAAACTGCAGTACTGCTTTTCGTAAGATTTGTTATTAAAACTGCTTGTTATTCCTGAATGGTACTTGGTCTGTAATAATTAGGATTGTATTTTGATAAGGCAAAGCAAAAGAGATGAATCAGGCCCAGAAATCTCACACCAATATGGCAGAGTTCACGAGCTATGGACAACGGGTTTCCTGGCTTTGCTAGAATCCTATTCTTCAATTTTCCTACTCGACTTTGTCGAGACTTGATATTTCTACTGAATTCACGGTTACATACAACCGAGGTTCAATATTGAATTCGTCCTACCGATACTGAAGCTCAGGCGAGATGTAAGTACTGTAATTAACCAACTCAATTGCGTTAATCCTCAAATTAAAATTCTAGAAAGAACTTGATCTTTAAATCTACTTGCCACATCTTCTACGTGCTTTCTCATCTACTAATTCTGAGTAGAAAATAGATCATTAAACCTAGACCCATCCTCTGATTATGTACATATCATGCCAGATTACTACACTTGAAACCTTTATATGGAGATAGAGTGGGGAGGGCAGGGAGGGAGTAGAGAAGAAGAGGTACCTGGAGAACATGAAGGAGGCAGTAGAGGCATGGACTCTGGAGGCATCGACAATTTAGCCTCATGATTGGTACAACTTCTTCCAATTCAGCTAGTCATTTGCATCCCTTATAACTTATAAGCTAGCACAGGCAATGGATCATCATGCACCATCCAGCCAAGCACTTCATCATGCTTATAAATCCCAACCATTAATCATGGCCCATCATTTTTAGCCGCCCTGCCATCGCCCTTCCCTAAAAAATCATATATTGAGTGTTGCAGTGTTTGGTGGAAAAAAGAGAACAACAGGGAAAGCAAAAAATGTAGCAGAAATAATTATAACGTGTTTGTAAGTTTGTCTCTCCTAGCTAGAAGATCATTAAAATCGTCGTTTCAAAATAAATCAAAGATGCTAAAAAAGAATCATCGTCACCTGGCTCGTTTTTCCTCCCTCTCCCTCTCCCTCTCCCTCTCCCTCTCCCTCTCCCTCTCTCTCTCTCTCTCTAATGACCAAACCTGGATCCGAATCCACTGCAAAAAAACAACTTTCACATTCAAGTCTACACAACAAACCAGTCACTCAAATTTGTGGTATAGTTGCAGGCTACGACATATCCACAACCACTGCAAGAGGTGGGCAGTCAAAACGCTTATTTTATAAATGGGGCAATAGGAAAGAACTAACACTTCTGCAACATCCATGATGTAATACTGAAGATGCCAGAGATTCTTATGGACTTTAATAAGCCAAGTTATTCCAAACATGCCAATTTTTTTAGATGATAAACTCTTTCAGCCAACCACCCTCTTCTATATATCCTACGACATCAGTTATTCATTCTAGAAGTAGAGATGACCATCATATTTAAGCTGGGCATATGCCTTCTTTACAAAAACCATATTCATTCCTCAAAAATAAAGCCACATTCCAAATATTTATACTAAGAACTTATAAATAAACAGTAAATGGTTGACAAGGTAATCACATACGTGCATTAAAGAAACAAATTAGTTAACATAAAAGTACTAATGCAAAACGAATGTACAAGTAAAACTGGGTGCGAGCAAGACAAAATTATACATACTTTATGATCATTTGTGTGATCAGCATGCCCATCATGTGCAAAGTATGCCATTAATCATGTTCCCCAAGAAGGCCCCAATGTCGTAATCCATTGGCGCGTAGAAGGCAAACTCTGGATCAACCACTTGAGCGAAATATGTGGTCACCATGATGGAACGAGTATGGAGATCTCCATGAATCAAAGCCTGGGCTCTCTCAATAAACCTGTAGTCCAAACTTCACATAAGAAACACAACATACGCATCACCAACCAATCTGCATAAATTCAGAGCTAGTTGATTACCGTTACGCAATTCAACAATTTCCACTCCAGCACATCATCCTCTCGAACCGCTTCATTGTCCAGAAGAGGCGAATCCTAGCGATTGTATTCAGAGGCCATGTATGGATCCTAGAACAAAACCTGCTCTGTGAGCCTGCACATCTCCACGTTCTCATAGTACCGAGCAACTGCAATTCAATCACAGCACAACAATTAAGATATTTCATCCGGATCACTCGGTTCCCCTTTTACACGCAGAAGAATTCAACAGAGCAAGGAACCCCAAACTTACTGAATTTTAGAGTTCAAGCAGAAGTAGTACAGTACAAATCTGACTGATTGCAACCCTCAAACACACATCTACACATCTAGCGTCCGATCCACTTACTAATCCTACTCCATCCAGCCTAACTAACGCATGTACAGTGGTTGGATCGAAGGAGACAAATCGCCATGTTTAGAACCAGGCAGGAGCTTACCTCATGCTGGAAGAACTTGGAGGAGCGGAATGCCAAAGCCTTGCTTCATCTGCATCCCCTTCTTCCTGCGCTCATGGGGGGGAGAAAGGATTTTAGGATCGGGAGGAAGGAGCGGGGCAGCTGTGCGGGATAGTGGACCTGGAGGACCGGGAGGAGGCGTGGGGGAGCGGCGTGGCGTCGTGGAGCGGAGCGACGACGCGTGACCCAGAGCAGCCCGGTCGCCTTGGCCGCACGGAGACGACGCGTGACCCAGAACAGCAGTGGCCCGGCCGCACGAAGAAGATGGTGCAGTCCGGCCGCCGCCATCGCTGGATTAGGAGCGAGTGAGGGAGGGAGGAGAGGAAGCGAGCGAGGGAGGAGGCGGTGGGGCGGCACGGCAGGGAGGCGGGCTCGGGAGAGAGGTGAGGCGGGAGGAATGACGGAAATGCCCTCGGCGGGGCATGAGAATTACACGCGGTGGCATGAGATTTTTACAACGAGGAGTCGCGGGACAGATCCGACGGCCGAGCTCTTCACGCGGTCGATCCGACGGACCAGATCGCATCAAACAGCCAGATCCAACGGCCAGGAAGCCCAAATCGCTGAGGAGCCTCCGGCATCCATCATGTTCTTATTTCTGGATGTGGAATATATATCCTTATGTAGTTACATGTACGATCAATGGTTTATGCCAAAGATTTTAATAAAGGATCAACTAGCGTACGTACGCACGCCGAGGTTGATTTTATGTGGATCTTTGTTGTCCTGGCCCGACTGTTTTGCTTCGCGCGGCGCTTGTGCATAAGGATTCAACCAACTCACGAAAACCTGAAGCTGCGCCCCGCACATGCATCCTTTCCGGGAGCAAGTACGTGTTGTTTTTTTTAATTAACAACGAACTCATGTGCATTTTCATTAAACAAATCTGAACGAAGTTTTCGTTGAACAAAACCTGATGACTGGATGTAATGAGCTGGCTCAGGCCAAGTTAGATAACGGGCAGCACGGCCTGACAAGATGTAATGGACTGGCACGGGCATGGCACGGCCTGAACACACTACTTGGTGGCACACGGCCGCCATGAAGGAGGAGGTGCCCTCCCCGGTGATTGCCAACGAACACGGCTGCCACCTTCATTACCGTGGTCGCGACGTGGGAACCATGTCCTTGCGCACCAGAACGGCGACTGACAAGGCTGTCCGAGGAGGAGCTCAATGAGGCGCGTCGGGTGGCCTACGTGACGTTGGACGTGGTGCTGGATTGGGTGTGCGCCCACACGGACCTCACGTTGGCCTGGGCAGATGATCGGTCCAGGACCACTACACACATGAACGCCCGCCGCCGGCACCGGATCAGCGAGGGACTCTACAAAATGGGGCTAGACGATTCCGGGTGTTTGGCCCAATACCCCACCGGTAAGGGCAAGGGCAAGGGCGGGCGGCGCCGGCTGAATTGCATGCTCGGCACTCGTCGCCAGCCCGACACGAGCGATCATTTGTGTGAGGTAGAGCGGTTACGCAAAATGTTCATCGGTTATTGAGAAGTATTCATGTATCTTAAAAAGGGCTCTTTGAGAATTAAAAAATGTCCACCATATTTTATTTTAATATGCATTTTAAAAAATGTTCATCATGTATTAATAATTATTTGTCATATAGTTTTGCATTAAAATTATAGACAATGGTATTTAACGAAATGTCCAGCGTGTACTTAAAAATATTCATTGTGTATTTATTTTAATTTTCATTGTGTGTTTTAAAAAAATCATTAGGAATTTAAAAGTATTCGTGTATATTAAAAAGTATTCTTTGAGAATTTAAAAATGTTCATCATATTTTTCAAAAATGTTCATCTTTTATATTAAAAAAAGTTCACGGCTAGGTCCATATTTTTTAACACAGCTTCGGCCCCTGAAATGAAATCAGATGGCGATGACCCAAACATCAAATTTGTTCATTTTGACCACAAGGTGACTTCCGATATTGGACACATTTTTATTTAAGTCCATCTTAATTATGTCTTTATTCCGTGCCAAAAACTGGTGGCAACAGCTAGGTCGCTACGTAGGGGGCTACGTGAGGAATAAGATTCCCCAAACATCAACGTTGTTCATTTCGACCACACAGTGTTTGCTTTCTGGGCTCCGGTTTGGCATCGATCTTTTTGTGTGCAACCCAACTAGGTGTGGGCTAAGATGGTTCGATTCAACCAGGTGGCCTCAACAGCGCTCGCTTGCTAGTTCGTGTTTTCTACGCTTCACCATCCAGAAAATCATAGATATAACATCAGCAGAAAAAGAAAAAAGCAAGCTCCCAGCTTAGGAAAAAACCCGCACTGTTCTGGTAGACTAGGGAAAAAATGTAAATTCGAAATAATGTTCATGAAATCCGGTTGGAGCTTCGCGTGTAGTTCTGTCGGGTTTGCAATGTAAACTCACCGCCTGGTTAATTTCCTTGAACATTCTAACGCTGGTGAAACGCACGTCTCATTGACGTGCAGACGCCTGGTCTTCCTCACGGAGCATGTGTGTTCTTACATGCAAAACTGGCGATGATCAGTATACACACCTGTACCTACAAGAGGGGTGGCTAATACGCATTGCATGCTTGCACATGCAGTCAGTAGTACATGCATGTGACTGATACAGAAGTTAGATCAAATATGTTGAAGCCGGCGGCGTCATCTTCCTCGTGTGCGCGATGTTGGGCGATCATCGCAGCAGTGCTGATCCTGTGCGCCGCACACGCTGAGCTTGTCCAAGGAGGTACTTAAGCATGCATGCATAAACACATGGCATGCACAATCTCCATATCTTCACTAAACTCTGCTGTGATCTGATAGACCGATGTATTTCCGTTCGTGTCTGCAGGTGGAAGGCCATGGGAGATGCCATAGTTTCCCAGTCTGCAACAACAATCCATCGCCTTCGCCGCCTCTTGCTCCTACTCCTCCCACAGAGCTGGCGGCCAGACGTAATTAATTTAGCTTTGTTATTAGTTCCAGCTTCCGCCTTGGGCGGCAGGCCGATTGCAGAGATTTCACCATTTAATTACATGTCAAGTCAGGTTGCAATATGACTTGAGATTATGGTACAGTACTTGTTTGTAAGGCAGATTTGCCGGCATATATACTTTCTTCAATATTATGATCCTACACGAGGTTTTGAATTCTATTCATAGTAAGAAACGAGATGCTATGCTTTTCAAAGTGGACTTTGGCAAGCCATATGATAAAATTATGTGTCCTTTTATGCACAAAATGTTAACTCTGAAGGGAATCCCATGTCAATCAAATGATTGGGTAATCAAAATTATGAGAGAAGGGCATGTTGGTATAGAAGTAAATGATAGTGTAGGACCATACTTTCTTACTCTGAATGGTTTAAGACAAGGTATTCTCTCCCCTTTGCTTTTTAATCTTGCTGTCCATGCTTTGGTTATTATTTTAAATAGTGCCAAAAAGTATGGGTATGTCAAATGAATGATGAGTGAATACAGTGAGGGAGGTGTAAACATGTTGTAATACGCAGATGATACGATATCCCTCCTTCCAAATGATATATAGGAAAATAAAGATTGGGGTCTAGTGGGCGCTTCACCGGATTCTAGCCGCGAGGCTCAGGTGTCTACTGTTGATTGGTCTCCAAAAGGTTCTAGTAGGGTTGACTCAGCTTCGCCTTCGTCCCAACCTAGAGAGCATATCCTGTGCACCCAGAGTTTTTGTGCTGCCAGTGCATCTAACATCACAGGCTTGTACTATGAGTTCTCAAAAATTCTGAAAATAATTAAGTTAAACAAATAGCATACATCTTTCCCGCAAAAAAATAGAGAAGTAGCATACATCTAAAATGTTACAAAATTTCAGTCATAAATTCAACTCACATAAAGAGAAACAAAAATAACAAATCATGCTCTAGTAGTGCAAGCAGAACAAATTCCCGGCCCTGTATAAATTAACAAAATTCAGTTTAAATTCAACTCACATGTTAATGAATGTTGTTAATTTAACCTCGGCCATTTCATCGACATATTCCCTGCACCTTCGGGTGCAGCTTCGTGTATTTCTGCCGGTTTGCAATGTAGACTCACCACCTGGTTAATTTCCTCTAATAGTCATACATGGCTGGGCCCGTCACTTGATATTATGGTACAATACTTGTTTATGGGGAGTATTTGCCGACATATATACTTCCATCAACATAATGATCCTACACGAGGTTTTGAATGTTGTTCATGCTAAGTAACAAAATGCTATGCTTTTCAAAGTGGACTTTGGTAAGGCATATGATAAAATTAAGTGGCCTTTTATGCACATAGTGTTACTCTCAAGGGATTCCCATGTAAATCAAATGATTGTATAATCAAAACTATGAGAGGGGGTCACGTTGGTATAAAAGTAAGTGATGTTGTACGACCGTACTTTCTTACTCTTAATGGTGTAAGACAAGGTATTCTCTCCCCCCTTTGCTTTTCAATCTTGTTGCTCATGCTTTGGTTATTATTTTAAATAAACCAAAAGGCATTGGTATGTCAAATGAATGACGAGTGAATATAGTGAGGGAGGTGTAAACATGTTGTAATATGCAGATGATATGACATCCCTCTTTCAAGGATAAATTTAAAATTTATCTAATGTGCTTTTGAACTGATTTCAATTTTGAAAATAATTTTTCATAAGAGTGAGACATTCTTATTTGGAGATGTTATGAATAGATAAGAGGATTATAGGAAAATCTTTACTTGTCAATTGGTCAATTGGGGGAGCTACCTATGAAATACACGGGAGTTCCACCTGATAAGTGAGAATAAGAAATAAAGATTGGAACCTTGTTGAAATAGGTGTGCTTGCTGGCAAGGTAGGATGCTAAACATTTTTGACAGACTTGTCTTTGTGCAGTCTAGTTTAAGTAGCCGGTCTTTGTGAGTTAGCAATGGAGCAAGCGGGGTGGGGGGGGGGGAATCTAAGCGAGCGAATGGAGCAAGGAACCGAGCTAAGAGAATGGGAGATTCATTGGCTGGCCCATGTTAGGCCATCCACAATGTATAGGCCTTCTAAGCTAGGGTCCACATGCCTCCCTCTAGACTTTGCCCAAAACTGTGTAGTATATGAAGTTTAGTTTGGCCTCTAAGGTGGACCCATGGTAGGCACCATGCACATAAAAAATAGGTTTTTTCAATCAACCAATCTAGCATACATCATGCACCAGTGAGCATGACAAGTAGGGACACAATATTAATTTAGTTTGAAAAGAAAGATGGAGGCGCCTCTTAGCTTGGAGTCGATGCTAACCATTTTAGCTTGGAGGAAGTCATTTGCAGTGTATGGCGCCGGCCTCCAACTCATTAGAGGCGGCCATAGAGGCGGGAAAAGAGCACATTGTGGATGCTCTTAGTGTTATAGCAGCAATTCCATGGTTCTAGCGTGAAATAAGATCTCCCAAGGGGCGCACACAACGACCACAGGATGACACCGATATCGAAACATGTAAGGGCACCATAACCACGCACTAAAAAACTACACTCTCTTCTCAGGACAAATGCAGTATCCACCAACACCCCAACATGATATGCAAATGAAAAACACACCGGTAGTAAATAATTAAAACTGAAGCCAACATACCAGACCAAAACGAAAGAGCTGACTGCAATAAACTGCTAGAGAAAAAAGAGTTAACCCCATGATGTTAAAAGGAACTCTCATGCTACCTAACGTATGAGATGTTTTGCCATTGGAGGTATTATACGATTGTTATAACAAAAAAGCATTCATTTTAAAATAATATCAATGGAACTAATATATATCGGCAACGTTGATGATATGTAGACACACATATATAGACAACAATAGTTTTATTTTCTATAATATGGTACCAGCATACATGAGAAATGACTATATTGGCAATAAAAGCACATATTATTACACTATTAATAGGAAAATATTGAGTTTGTAATGAGGAATATTCCTAGAGATAGAGAAAAGTAAAAATTCGATAATCTTTTCTGCGTTATTTAAGTATTCCATTCATGTCAGTTGGACTGCCATACCGTGGTCCAGAATCACACTGGAAGGCCGTGGTACGTTGAATCCGCACTAAGAGGCGATACTCAGAGTAAGACACGCACATTTACTTAGTGCATGCCGTTTGGTAAAAATGCATAAGTGCATCATACATTACTAAATAGTGATGGACCTAAAGACTTCCCTTAGAGAAGGTACAATCTGGACAAATCCCACTCAGGCCACATCTCAGAAAAGAACAAATTGTTTATTACTCCCTCCGCCTCATAATATAAGAGCGTTTTGACATAGAAACTCTGCTGGAGTACTTGAAGAAATTGTTCTTTGCTGAGAGTCACACATGCAGATGCATTTTGCACGCGGACATTAATTATTACTCCACTTGTTTCCTCTCACACGGTTTTCTTGAAGAAACTAGCATTAGTGAAAAGACACGTCTCGTTGACGCGCAGTCGTCCTTGCTGCCCGTAAGCGGACCGGATGTGCCCATTTTTGCATGCGGAAGTGACGGTCACTTAGGCACTATGTTGAAGCCGGCGACATCATCTTCCTTGTCCGCACGATGCTGGGCGATCGTTGCAGCTGCACTAATCCTGTGTGCCGCGCAGGTTGAGCTTGTCCAGGGAGGTAATCAGCCATGCATAGACGGATGACAGCGAATATCCATGACTTCACTGAACTTTCTGCTATGATTGATATATACTACTGTACGTATCACCTATGTGCGAACCGATGGATATCTATTTATTTGTGTGCAGGTGGAAGGCCGTTGCAGAAACCTCCGGCTCCTATTGCGAACCGGGGTAGACATGCCTGCCCTAAGCATAAGCACCCTTGCGACCAGGACCCGTCCCCGCCACCGCCGCTTCCCCCAACTCCTCCGGCAGATATACCGCTCAATACTTTGAGAATATCCAATATTGTAATAATCTTGTTGGAACCTTATGAGCAATTGGAAGCCCATCGATCAATTGGAAGCTTGTGACACCCCACGGCTTATTTTGTTGTAAGGTCTTGGTCAAGTTATCAACACGATACAACCCATTATCCTTTTAATATTAGGCAATCTACCAAATGAATGTGATATGTCAACTGCCGGTTTGTTAATCTCCATGCTCCATGACTATAGTATTTGATAGATGTTATGTGAGTTTGTAAATGTGGTGGTTGTGTTACGTCTATTATTGTATTTAAAAAAACACAAGAAAGCAATATCACTACATTTAATTTTAGTGCAACCCGAGTGAATAAATCCTAACCTTGACGATGCCAAACTGGTTCACTAGTATAGTCTAAAAAACTGGTTCACAAGATCTGAGTGAGACTGCTACGTACCTGGGCTAAGGGCATGTACATCAGTTGAGACGCATGTTCTCTGCAGCGATCCTCCACGCCTCCCGTAGGACAGTGGTAAAAACACCTCATACAAAAGACCGTCCTTTCTTACTATCTGTAACACCCTAGAATTAGGAAAATATGTTAATTAGTCTATGAAGCTACTCCCTCCGTCCCACAATATAAAACATTTTTTCAAGCTACCTTAACTTGAAAAAACGTCTTATATTATGGAATGGAGGGAGTAAATCTCATCCACCTCCGCCTGACCCCACCGCCCTTACTGTCTACAAAAGTGGCAGTTGTCGTTTTTGCAGATGCGCTCGATGCATTGCTAGAAAGGCCGTCCCTAGCGAGCGATTTTCAAGAGCTGCAGATCGTCGTTAATTCTACCAATGGCCTCTTCCTCTCTCCTCAATTTCTCTCCTCCACGTCATCTAAAATCCTAGCTGTAACCCCTTCTAGACAGCTGATTGTACATCGTTGTACGTGCCCTAAAGCGCGGAACTACCACACTAGGGATAGACTTTCCACATCAGCACACCAAAAGAAAATTTCTTGAAAGACCAAGGAAACCCTCTGGGTATGATAATCATAATATAAAAGTAAACAAGTTAACCAAAATCAGACGTACGGCAGTTACTCTTAATTGCCCATGTTAACCCAAACAAGTAAAAAATCATGTTATATATACTAAAAAGGACTGTGCTTCTACGTGGTGACACCAACGTTGTGTAATATTTCTTTTAAGTGTGTGAGATTAGCTTGTGCATCGGGCTGTATTCTCCTGACTTAGGAATGACCTTATTCGTTCTGCGGTCGAAGATTACCCCAGTCGATGGGGATATATTTGAAACTTTATGTATGTCAATGCTAGGTGGAGCAAATAGAACATTCAATAGTTTAACAGCTAGGTGTGCAAAATGTCTCCACCAACTCTAAAGAACAAGAGCATCGCCAGCAAGGTGCATCTTAGGTAAATTTTGGTTTTGTTAATTCTTAATTGTCTGAGAATATATTAGTACCCATCTGATTTGGAGAACCAATCGTTTGATATTAATCCGTGCATCATTCCCCTTTTTATAAATCTAAGAAAAAATATATATCTTTTCCGCCAGACAAACAAATTTTACAACACAGTGAACATTTTCCATATTTCCATCAAAGAAAAAAGGAGATAAGAACACCATCGTCTCTTTTTCCATGCAAAGATCAGAAACTATTTTTTATTCCTTTTAAGGTGCCGTGGAACAACTAATAATTACACATAATAGTACATATATAGCACGGTCATCCATCATACGACAAGACAGAGGCAGAAGCTTGCTAGGCTATAGCATCGACCGCTCAGTGATTTTCAAAATGAAAGGCCTCCCATGATCTCACTTTGATCAGCTTGCATGCCCAAACTCAGGACATGGTTTATTGACCGCTCCTGCCCACAGCTTCAACGGCATGCGTACTTGACCATTGGTAATTTTACGGGGTGTTTGCTGTACCAACCAGCAGGGTCTTCCGGTGCGGCGGTGGCGGCGGAGTGTTGGGGCGGTCGCACCCCGGGCACTTGTGGCGCCCCGACCCAGGGATCGGCGCCGGTGGACCCACTCCTGGACGATCTCCTTCTGGAAGATCTGCAATGATATGTATTAACATATGACTAACTACTCATCATCTGTAACTCCATGCATATACCCAGAGCTTGCATGAAGCCTGGCCTCGAAAATATTACGTTCTTCTCCTGCAGCTTACCTATTGTCAAGTGAAATACCTAATGCTTACCTTGCACGGCCACCGAGCATGGCAAGGAGCAGTATATGAACATGATAGCCAAAATTGCCACAGCTGCCGCGGTGGAAGAAGAAGAGGAGGAGCGCTTCATAATCTTCTTGTCAATTATATCGGTGTTAGGCTTCGACTTTTGGTGGCTGTAATTAACCTTGTAATTGTGTAGACAAGCAAGTGGCCAGATTTCCTTACTTTGCGAATGAGCTTCTTTGTCCATATATATACCTACATTCAATATTTGGCAATGAGGCTCTCGTTCTCAGGGACTCTAATATGGTCAAAGTCTACTCCCCGACTCCCGGTCAACAGAGACATACGTGAAACCTTATGACCATGTCAGATGGAGAAGATAGAACCTTCAATATTTTGAGAACCTGCAAACTGTTGACCATGTGGAAGCTTGTGCCACCACGTGACATATTTTGTTGTAAAGTCTCGGTCAAGCTATCAACACGGTCATACCTATTATCCCTTTGCTGATACACGATGTCGTGTCAATTATGACTTTGTCATTCTTTGATGCCCTTCGACTACAGTAGATGCTATATATGACATAGTGTGTGGAGGTCTGTTATGGGAGGTTTCTTGAAAGCAATACGAGAAATAAGACCATCATAAGGGGCAATGGTCGAACTAATACTAACCTCAAAGATCTGTGTGAGATTGCTGCCTGCATGGGCTAATGATGGCAGTACGACACCAGCAATCTACTCATTCTCGTACCATCACACTTTTTTTTCCCTGAAAAAGCAAAATGAACCTTTGCACATGACAATCATAAAAAATAAACAGTTGCTCTTAGCTGTAAAATGTGCAGGTGGCCAGATTGCCTTGCCTTGGGAATTACTCTCCTAGTCTATAAGCCCCTCTCGAATTTGTGCCTAAATTTCACTAACAAAATACTCCCTCCGTCCGGAAATACTCGTCGGAGGAATGGATGTATCTAGATGTATTTTAGTTCTAGATACATTTATTTTTATGCATTTCTATGACAAGTATTTCCGGACGGAGGGAGTATAAGTTATATGGCACAAAAAGTGTTTCCTTGGATTCGTATCCAAAATAAGCTTTCAAGGATTTACTTTTCATGGCATATAACTCATGATTTAATAGTCAAATTTTAGGTCAAAATTAGGCTCCAATGTTAGGGGCATTATAAACCCGGAGAAAGTAGATAAAACGTCAAGAGTGTTAGTTACTACCTCCGTCCTAGTTTATTGGTCCCCTTTGTAATTTGTGCCAAATTTTGACCAACGATTTAACTAACAAAATATTAATGCATGTCAAAAAAATTACATCGTTTGATTCATATAATATTTTATGACATGCAAGAACATTTTGTTAGCTAAATTTATGATCAAAATTGGGCACGAAATACAACATGGACTAATAAAACAGGACGGAGATAGTAGTTCTATATTCATGAAGACTCTTAGGTGGTGTTTGGTTCCCTAGTCCTAGGACTTTTTCTATTCCCTAGGACTTTTTGGAAAAGACTCTCAAGGAGGTGCTTTTAAGGACTTTTAGCAAAAAGTCCCAAAAAAGTCCCACCCTGTTTGGTTTGCTAGGGACTTTTTCTAGTCCCAACACAAAAAAGTCCCTGGAACCAAACACCCCCTCAGTTTGAGGGTCTTCAATACGGTCAAAGTCTACTACCAGATTCCTGGTCAACAGTTATACTTGGAAGTTGGAACCTTATGATCAAGTTAAGTGAGGCAGATAGAACATCCAATATTTTAAGAAGGTCACGTCATCATAGCCTATCAATCATGTGGAAGCTTGTGCTACCCTGCCACTTAATTTGTTGTCAAGTATCAATCGGATTATCAACAGGGTCAAACCCATTATCCTTTCAATGAAAGTTAATGTACCTACCAATAATTACTTGTCAATTTTGTGTAAAATCTAATTGTTAATCCTCGGTAACTTGTATGTATACATCAATTTTACCAATTAATAAGCATAGATTTCTCAAGAGATGTTTTAATTCATTGCCAAAAACCAACCTATAGTTGGGTCGTGGTTGCACCCCCTGCACACCAAGAATCAAACCAAGCATGCACTTTAATCTTAAGTGCATGCAAAGACGGAGCACCATTCAGGGTGACAAGCTAACATATTACTCTCTCTTAGGCTGGTCGTAATGGGAGTATCATAGCTAGTATAATGCATGCCAACTAGGCGATTTTAATGAGGTGTCTTAAAATTAAATGAAGAAAGAGAGGGTTGAGTATCATATTATGATACCGTATCATAATAAATGTTATGCTACTATGTGTCATGCATGGCAATAAATAAAGTTCTACATGATACTAATATATGATACTATGCATTATGGAGGCAGTATCATACACTAGTACCATATGCATGATACTAGTATATGATACTCCCTATTACAACCAGCCTTATCCATTTTACTTTGTGCATAACGTTGGACTCGTATATCAATGAAAGGATGCATTCGGTTTTTTCGGACTAAATTGCACTTGCTTTTGCATGTAAGGGAAGTTGGGTTGTTGTCAACCCGCATGCAGCGATTGGTTCTGCATCGACCATCGCTGAACTCTTAATTCCCGCGTCGGTTTCTCTCTCCTTCTCTGCATGGCGTGCAGAACAAAGGCTATTATTAGTTTGATTGGTTGCACGCAAGCGGAATACTAGGGGCAGCATAGGAAAGAATCGTTGAAATGGGCAACACACAGAGTAAATCGGAAAAAAGGGGAAAAGTTATTCGCAGAGTAAAATGGATCGGATGGAGTATAATGCACTTCACATTGAGAACGCAAAATTATGTTATATAGTGGATTTTGTTTTAGTGCTAACTCTAACAGCTAATCTTTTTTTTCGTGGTTGAACTCTAACAGCTAATCTTTACATGCTTATAAAATTACGGGTTTGCTATTTCACATCTAGATGTGAGATATTATCTCACATCTAATTCCCTCACCCTTAGGGACAAAACAAATCCATTGAGACTTTAAAAAAAATCAAGGATGAGGGAATTAGATGTGAGAGGGAATTAGATGTGAGATAATATCTCACATCTAGATGTGACATAGACGGGCCCATAAAATTATGAGGTGAATAAAATTAAACTAAAAGAATATGTATCTATCATATCATCACTTTAAAAGAAGAAGACAACCCATGTTGTTTTTGTTTCTCTTTCTTCTAGATCAACAATCATCCTATGTGGTACTAGCAAGATAGCACTATTGTAGATAACCTAATACCCTTAAACTAACTCATCATCCAGTGGTAGGTCCATAGTGTTGTGGCTCCGTATGACAGTGTAGACCGATGATCTAGAATTTTTGTCTGGGCCAGAACACAACGAAGCAGGATTGGTTTAGCTGGTACTCATGCCTCATGCTAGATTTTTTTCTTGTGTCTCTATGTGGGGATCAGATTTGGACTTCAAATTTATAAAAGGTCTAAAAAGTAAATACTTCATAAGAAAAATCCCAAAAAGTGAATCATTGTGTGTGTATGAAACTGTATGGTGATCCACAATATGAAGATCTTATGTTTTTTTTAAAAGGAGGATTACCCCCGGCCTCTGCAATGAAGATTTCATGGAACCCCTGTTATATCAGCATACTTAGCCATGGTGTAGATAACTGTGTATTTTCTGCATTGGGAGGTAACGAGTTTGAGTCCCCTCTTTGCACCTTCTTTTTAGTCTATACACAAAACTAGTTCAAGCCTTATCTATAACTACTCCCTCCATTTTTAAATACAATATGTTCTACATATTTTAATATGGACTACATACGGATGTATATAGACATATTTTAGAGTGTAGATTCACTTATTTTGCTCTGTATGTAGTCCATATTGAAATCTTTAACGTGTCTTATATTTAGGAACGGAGGGAGTAGTTTAGAAGAATTAGCATTCAAAATTATTGTAAAGTTTGTCCAAAATATGTGGTATTTCTTGGTTACCGTGAAAAACGGTGAGTTCCGGATCCAAATGTTAGCAATCTTCCCTATTATCGTTGTGGCCCTGACCATGGGATTCCTGTACTAGGCTTGGGCTTCTCAAAATCCATGGAATATACGAGGGAATTGACTATAGACAAGTCGGCGGATTAGGATGGCTTAGGCCTCCTCGTTTTTGTTTCTGTTGAATATATTGTGTACGTGTATATTGTGTTTTGGGCCCACCTCCTAGTTTCTCTGTGTAGTTGAGGTTGTGGCCCCTTCTGTACTCATATATACGTGCCGGGTGCATCGATTAATGCATTGTCTTGCACAGCCTATTCTTTCCCTTCTACATGGTATCAGTTTTTTAGGTTTCTTTCCCGCTTCCGTCACCGCCGCCGCCGCCACGCGTCTCCTCCGCGCCGCCGCCGTCGCCGCTCGCGCGCCTCCGCGCCGGCTGTCGATCCCGCATCTCCCTGCCTCACGCGCGTAGCCACCAGCTGCCGCAAGCCCCGATCGATCCTGCCTCGCGCGCGTAGCCGCCGGTTGCCGCAAGCCCCGATCGATCGTGTTGCATGCACGTTGCTTGATCGATCCCGCTAGCCAATTGCTTGATCGATCCCGCTAGCCTGCCTAGTGCGTACGCCTGCCTAGCTTAATCTCTTCATCTATTCTACTACTACTACACCACGGTGCTACTTCTTTCCCTACACGTTTACAAGCATAGTCTATCATCTACTGGAGTTCTTGCTGGCACGCCGCTCGCGCGTTGGCCTGCTTCGCTCTCCAGCCAGCATCGTCCGCGCCGCTCGCCAGATCGTCCGAGCCGCCTCTAGCCGCCGCCGCACCGGGCCGCCGCCGCCGCCGTCCGTGCCGCCGCCGCTGCGATGTCTTCTGCCACGTCGTCTCTCTTCAGCTACATGTACGCGGACGCGCCGGATCCCTTCACCGTGCCACAGATTTTTCCGGCGGGCCATCGGGCCTCCTTCACCGTGACGCAGCAGCCGGCCAGTGCCGGCTCCGCGGCTCTGCTCGCCACGCCGATGGTCGGCGGCCATGCTCCGCCCGCCCCTGTTCAGCCCTACGGTGGCTTCGCCTCGCTGCCGGTCTCACCGCCATGGGACATTACTTCCTTGGCCGCCCTGCACTCGGCCCCATCACCGGCGGCGCTTGGTACCGGCGGCGCTTGGTACATGGACTCGGGCGCCACCGCGCACATGACATCTCATCCCGGTTCTCTAACCTCCTCCACTCCGGTTCATACTCCTACTTGCATCATCGTTGGCAACGGTTCCTCTTTACCTATCGCACATGTTGGTCGTGCTTCGTTTCCTTCCACATCTGCACCTATCACTATGTCTAATGTTCTTGTGTCTCCTGATTTAGTTACGAACCTTGTATCTGTTCGTCGTCTTGCCCGTGAGAATCCCATTACCGTTGAATTTGATGATGTCGGTTTTTCTGTGAAGGACGCCCGTACTCGGATGGTCCTTCACCGTTGCGATAGTCCTGACGAGCTCTATCCGGTGCACTCCTCCACCACCGCCTCCACCACCCCAGTCGCCCTCGCCGCGGGTGTCGACCTTTGGCATGCTCGTTTGGGACACCCGAACTCCACCACTTTGCGTCAAATGCTTAAGAGTTTTTCATTCTCATGCAATAAGATCGACGACCATACTTGTGAGGCTTGTCGTCTTGGCAAGCACGTTCGTCTTCCCTTTAGCGCATCTACCACTATTTCCACTTTTCCGTTTCAGTTATTGCATAGTGATGTTTGGACATCCCCGGTTGCAAGCAACACGGGTTACCTATACTATTTGGTGATCTTAGATGATTTCTCTCATTATGTGTGGACATTTCCTCTTCGTCGCAAGTCCGACGCCCTTGCCACACTCACTGCCTTTTATTCCTACGTCACCACACAGTTCGGTCGTCCTATCCTTGCTTTACAAACTGACAATGGAAAAGAGTTTGACAACGCCGCTGTTCGTAACCTTCTAGCCACCCACGGCACTATCTTCCGCCTCACTTGCCCCTACACGTCCCAACAAAATGGTCGTGCCGAGCGTATGCTTCGCACTCTTAATGATTGCGTCCGCACGTTACTCTTTCACTCTAACGTGCCTCCCCGGTTTTGGCCGGACGCTCTTGCCACCGCCACCCTCCTCATTAACATCCGCCCGTGCCGCCCACGTTGGAACTATGCCCCTCACCATCTCCTCTTTGGTGCGCCCCATCTTATGATGGCCTTCGCATCTTTGGCTGTCTCTGCTATCCTAGCCTCGCCGCCACCGCGCCTCATAAGCTTGCACCTCGCTCAGTCGCTTGTATCTTCCTCGGCTACCCACCTAACACCAAAGGATACCGCTGCTACGATCCCGTCTCACAGCATGTATTCACCTCCCGACACGTTTACTTTGATGAGACGTGTTTCCATTTCAGCAGGTACCTCCCGTCGCCCCGTCGCCGCCGGCCACCGGCGGCCCTCCAGCGACCCCGTCAGGTGGACGGCCCCGCTCGATTCTTGGACCGCCCCCGGGCTTCGGCGGTCCACCCGCCGTGGGACGAGCTGCGACTCGCGCCCCCACGACGTCCTCGCCGACTCCGTCAGGGGCCTCGGCATCGCCCGCCTCGCCAGCATCTTCGCCGGCAGCCGCTGCTTCGCCGGCCTCTTCGCCGACATCTTCGCCGGCCGCCCCGTCGCCGGTATCTTCACCGGCCACCTCGGGCGCCGCCCCGTCGCCGGCTGTCTCGGCCGGCCCAGCCGCCTCGGGCGCCTCAGGCGGCGCCCCCGCCTCGCCCGCCCCCCATGCCTCGGGCGCTTCGGCGGCCTCGGGCGCCGCTTCTTCACCGGCCGTCTCGCCGGCGGCTTCGCCGGCCACCTCGCCGGCTTCTTCGCCGGCCGCCTCGCCAGTCGCCGAGTTGCCATCTCGCCCCGTCACTCGGGCTCGAGCCGGCATTCATCGCCCGAGCCTACGGTACTCCAGCGACGAGCCGCTCGTGCAGCCCTTCATGATCCTCACTGGCTTGCTGCGATGCAGGAAGAGTTCGATGCTCTTCAGCGGAACCGTACCTGGACACTGGTTCCTCGGCCTTCTCGCGCCAATGTCATCAGCGGCAAGTGGGTCTTTCGCCATAAGACCCGCTCGGATGGTACACTTGAGCGCTACAAGGCTCGTTGGGTGGTCCGTGGTTTTCGGCAGCGCGCTGGAGTTGACTTCACCGAGACGTTTGCCCCGGTTGTCAAACCGGGCACGATCCGCACAGTTCTCCAGCTGGCAGTTTCCCGAGGCTGGCCGGTTCATCAGATGGATGTCTCCAACGCATTTCTTCACGGCCATCTTGAGGAGCAGGTCTACTGTGAGCAGCCGACCGGTTTCGTCGACGCATCTCTTCCTGGGCATGTGTGTTTGTTGTCCCGGTCTCTCTACGGGCTCAAGCAAGCACCTCGCGCCTGGTACCAGCGTATGGCCGGGTTCCTTCAGACACTTGGCTTCAGTGTCACTCGCTCGGATGCCTCGTTGTTTGTCTATCACCGCGGCGACACGATTGCATATTTGCTCCTCTACGTCGATGACATCATCTTGACGGCCTCCTCCGCAGCCCTTCTTCAGCAGATTACTCTCCGGCTGCGTGATGAGTTTGCCATCAAGGACTTGGGCGCTCTACATTATTTCCTTGGCATTGAGGTCGTTCGGCGACCCGACGGCTTCTTTCTTCATCAGCAGAAGTATGCGCACGAGCTACTTGAGCGTGCCGGCATGCTCAACTGTCACCCTGTTGCTACTCCTGTTGACACGAAGGCCAAGGTTTCTGCTCTCGAGGGCTCTCCCGCGTCGGATGCTCCGTTCTACCGGTCCATTGTTGGTGCTCTTCAGTATCTGACTCTCACCCGGCCGGATTTACAGTATGCTGTTCAGCAGGTCTGTTTGCATATGCACGCCCCTCGCGACTCCCATTGGACCCTCGTGAAGCGGATTCTCCGTTACATCCGCGGCACGATGGCTTTTGGGCTTACTCTCACGGCGTCCACTTCTCTGGAGATGGTGGCCTACTCCGACGCGGACTGGGCCGGCTGTCCCGACACCCGTCGGTCCACCTCTGGCTACTGCGTTTACCTCGGTCCTTCACTCGTCTCGTGGTCGTCCAAGCGACAACCTACGGTTTCGCGCTCTAGCGCGGAGGCTGAGTACCGAGCTGTGGCTAACGCCGTCGCCGAGTGCACCTGGCTACGACAGTTACTTCAGGAGTTGCATCATGACGTCTCCCAGGCTACAGTTGTCTACTGTGACAATGTTGCTGCGGTGTACCTTTCCGCCAACCCCGTTCATCATTGACGGACTAAGCACATTGAGCTGGACATTCACTTTGTGCGCGAGCATGTGGCCCTTGGACGTATTCGGGTCCTCCATGTTCCGACTGCACAACAGTTCGCCGATGTGATGACTAAGGGACTGCCGACTTCCACCTTCGAGGAGTTTCGTTCCAGTCTCTGCGTCTCCGGCGCCGCTTCGACTGCAGGGGGGTGTTGAATATATTGTGTACGTGTATATTGTGTTTTGGGCCCACCTCCTAATTTCTCTGTATAGTTGAGGTTGTGGCCCCCTCTGTACTCATATATACGTGCCGGGTGCACTTAATGCATTGTCTTGCACAGCCTATTCTTTCCCTTCTACAGTTTCCTCTTCCTCGTGTTCCTATGCTCCTCTGAATCAATGGCTTGTACTCCCTCCGTTCCTAAATACTTGCCTTTCTAGAGATTTCAACAAGTGACCACATACGAAGCAAAATGAATGAACCTACACTCTAAAATATGTCTACATACATCCGTATGTTGTAACCATTTGAGATGGCTAGAAAGACAAGTATTTGGGAACGGAGGGAGTAGTTCAAATCAGTGAGCAATTGACCTACGTACTAGTGTGCTGCTAACACTAGAACCTTGGTCTCAGGTAGATCCTTCTGTTTTACTTTTTTCGAAACGAAGTCCATGGCCCAGCCTTGGCCCTTCTATTTTCTCATGAGCATGTATGAATGGACCATGCACAAGGCACGACTCACTTTTATGAATGGAGTATATAGTTTCACTATAGTTTTTTCATGTACTGTAATAACATGCTATCTAGATATTGTTTATACAATGTAAGAAGGATTCAACATATTCGTTCATTATTTGTTTTCCAGAGTCTTACTTATATACAAGTCGCAGAAACACCCTTTCACAGTGTGATTTGAAGACGACAAGCAAAATCATGAAATAACCGAGAGCTCGACACGGCACGGCAAGAAAAAGAGACCCAGTGCTCATAGCATCCGTGGTGCTTCATACATTAGGGGCACGTTGGCAGCTGCTCGCTGCAGGATCTTGCGGTGCGGCGCTAGTGTTGCTGGTGGCGTAGTGTCAAGGTGCCGGCATCCATGGACGCAGCTAATGGATGTCCCGGGCCGCGGCGATGGAGGACCCACCACAGGGCGGAAACCGTCTGGATGAACTGCATACATGAAGCCATGGGTAGAATATTGGGGCTGCGCATAATATTACTGCCAAACAGAAAAACATAATATTTACCTTGGTTGGCCGTCGAGCATGGCAGGAAGTTGCATAGTAATAAAATAGCCACGACTGCCATAGTTTGTGCAATGGTGGTAGAAGAAGAAGAAGAAGAAGAAGAAGAAGAAGAAGAAGAAGAAGAGCCCTTCATGATGTTCTATTGAATTATCTCCCTTGGGAATGAGCTCATCAGTCCACATATATACACATAGATGAAACGCGGTATGCTCAAGAATAGTCTTCATGGAGGGTCTCGTGGCGATGGACATGGACTCCAATACGGTCAAAGTCTACGGTCAACAGGGACATATTTGGAGCCTTATGTCCATATTATTAGGTGGGACATATAGAACCTCCAATCCAATACTCTGAGGAGCAAACAAGCAAGTCACGTGCCACCAACTCTAAAGAGTAAGAGCATCATAAGCAAGGCACATGCGAGGTATGTTGTTAATTCTCCATCGACCGAGAATTTCTTAGCGCTTACTAGATGTTGAGAACCATTGATTCTTTTTTCTTTTTTCTTTTTTGTGCAGAAAGAGAACCATTGATTCGATGCTGAGATCTGTTCAATATTCCACATTTTTAACTCTGGGACCAAATATTCTGAACTTTTATACCGGATGAGCTTTGGACGGCGAACATTTTTATTTAACTAAGTGAACAATTTTGTAAAGTTGAATGAATTTTAAGATTTCCAGTCGACTAAGATGATACTAATTTTGCACTAACTAAACAAATTATTGACACACACTGAACACTCTTTTAGAACTACATGAACACATTAGTAATCTTAACTGAGAAATAAGATGTCCACCGAGACGGCTAGATGTGGACATCTGTTATAGACTGGTAGTAGTTGCTTTCATCACAAAGAAAAAAACGGTACCTCAAGCAGGCGAAATGATTAAAAAAAGTGTGTGCAAAGACTTGGCAAGCCACCATACAGGGAGATAAGAACCATTACTATATATATATATATATATATATATATATATATATATATATATATATATATATATATAAAGGACAAGAACATCATCGTCACCCCAGTTAGTGCATTGCATCTGAAACAAGATTCTGTTCCATTTTCAGATGATCTGAAACCAGTGTTTTTTTGAGACCATCTGAAACCAGTGTTATTTCCACGTCGTTCTCCCGAAATACAGCGCAGTCATAGTACATCATACACACGCAAGAGGCAGAGTCATCGATCACAACTTGGACACCATGCGAACGCGACCGCGCGAGATGGACCGGTGATCTTACGGTGTAGTGTTTGGTGTACCAACCCGCAGCAGAGTCTTCCGGTGCAGCGCATGCGACGATGTCTTCACCGGTGACGTGCTGGCCGGGCGGTCCGGGCACATGTGGTGCACCGGCCCGCCCCAGGGCGACTTAGGAGTCCGTCCCTCACCCCACCGGCTCCGTCTGCATGCAAGCATGCACGCCACTACACAAGGACATAAACGGGTGAAAGTAATACTGGGGCTAACACGTGCGTACGTCACTATCCATTTTGTAATATGCCGATGATACAATTTTATTTATGAAACATGACCTAGACAGTGGCGGAGCCAGCGTTCAACCATTGGGTTCACATGAACCCAATGAAATTCGCTACCTATGTGCATGTCATGTACGACATATAAGGCCTGACCCCAATAAAAAATCAAGTCTGACCCCATCAAGCTGCTAACGCCTCATGATTAGACAAATAAAAAGGCCCAAAAGCCCAGGCATCTTCGTTACTAGTACGAGATCAATACATGTACGACATCTAAAAAAAGAAGATCAATCAATCTGTACGAGGAATACACGGACGCAGCCGCACGCCTCGTCGCTTTCCAACTCGCCTCGCCTCTCCCTCCGCCATCTCGCCTATCTCGCCTATCTCTCCGCCGTCTCGCCCCGTTTTTGTTAGGCCCGTCGCTTCGCTCCTCATCTCGACGCCGACGCCCGACGGCAAATAGCGTAGAAGCGATCAACTGCAGTCTAATTCAACGCAGTAATATGACCTCCACATCTCTTCCCTCTGCTACCCAATCTAAATCTAATATCTTTTTGCCCTAATTTTCTAATTCTTATTTTCATGGACTTTCATTGATGCAGGCTATGGAAAGATATTTTTCAAAGAAGAGAAGTCGATCATCTGATCCAGATAATGATGGGGGGACATCGAGGTCACCCGTTAGATGTAAGCAAACTGCATCAAATGTCGCTGCCAGTAGTCTCCCAAAGCCTTCTATCCACAAAGAGATTAATTTAGATGAATTGCCCTACTATCCGGCTGATCGGAAGAGAATTTCGGAGTACACAAGAAATCCTAAGAAGCAAGATGAGATTAGGCGACGGTATTTAACAAGGGGACCTTATAGGCCTCCGTCTACTTTTGTTTATCCACACAGGGACATTGGAGATACTCAACGAAGATTTAATCCAGACTGGTTTAAAGATTATGGTCGTTGGCTTGAGTATAGTGACGAGGTGCATAAGGCCTTTTGTTTGTGTTGTTATCTTTTCAGAGATAATAACGAGGGACAAGCTGGGAGTGATGCATTTGGAATAAATGGTTGGAACGGTTGGAACAAGAAAAGTAGGCTGGATACCCATGAGGGTAAAGGTAATGTTAATAGCTTTCATAATGTAGCAGTAAAACGGTGTGATGCTTTGATGAATCAAGATCAATCAATTCTGGTAGCTCTCGATAAGCAAACTGATCTTACAAAAAAGCAAAATCGAATTTGTCTTAATGCTTCAATTGATTCTGTTAGATACTTGTTGCATCAAGGCTTAGCTTTCCGAGGCCATGACGAAACAGAAGAGTCAAAAAATAAGGGAAACTTTCGAGAGTTGGTAAAAACTTTGGCAAATCAAAATGATGATATACGGAAGGTAGTTCTTGAGAATGCTCCACAAAATTGCAAGTGGGTATGTGGAGATATTCAGAAGGAAATTGCCAACTATTTTGCCAAGGTAACATCATCGTTAAATTATATTTCCTACTATTTTTGTTGTCTTACAATTTACAGTAATCTCTAATGATCCCCTTATTGTATTGCACAGATAACTTTGAATTCTATTATTGAAGAAATTGGAGGTGATGTGTTTAGTTTGTTGATTGATGAAGCTGCTGATGTGTCTGACAAAGAGCAAATGGCAGTTGTTTTGAGATATCTTAGCAAGCGTGGATTTATCATTGAACGGTTAGTTGGAGTAGTACATGTGCAAGAAACATCGGCAATATGTCTTCAGGCCGCACTTCAAAAATTATTCACCGATCTTGGTTTAAGCATAAAACAAGTCAGAGGACAATGTTATGACGGGGCTAGCAATATGCGCGGCGAGTTCAATGGCTTGAAAGCAAAGATTTTGCAAGAGAACAAGTCCGCCTATTATGTGCATTGTTTTGCTCACCAACTACAGTTGGTTATTGTAGCAGTAGCAAAGAAGCATGAAGATATTTCAGATTTTTTCTACATGATCTCCATTTTATTTAATGTGGTTGGAGCTTCTTGCAAAAGAAAGGACATGATTAGAGAGAAACATCGAGAGGATGTAATAAAAGCCATAGGTAGTGGGCAGGTTAGCACTGGCAGAGGGTTAAATCAAGATCAAACTCTTCAGAGAGCTGGTGACACTCGTTGGGGCTCACACTACAGAACTCTCTCAAGCCTAGTGAAGTTGTTCCCTGCAGTCATGTCTGTTCTGAAATATGTGGAGAAAGAAGGTAAAAATGAAAAGAAAAGTCAGGCGCGTGGTCTTGTAGCATATTTTGAGACCTTTGATTTTGTGTTTTATTTGCACATGATGCTGCATATATTAGGAAATGCAAATACTTTGTCACATTCTTTACAAAAGAAGGATCAAGACATCCTAAATGCCATGTCATGTGTCAAGTCCACAAGGAATGAGCTACAAGAACTAAGGGAGAATGGATGGAACTCATTGATACAGAAGACATATTCATTTTGTGAAGAACATCACATTGAGAAGGCGGACATGCTGGAGCAATATATCAATCGACACAAACCAAGACAAAAAACTAATAAGACAAACCTCCAGCATTACCGAGTAGAGTGTCTTAATTCTGTTATTGACTGGCAACTTCAAGAGTTTGATGACCGTTTCAATGAGGTAAATTCTGCATTACTTGGTCACATGGCTTCTTTCAACCCAAACGATGGATTTGTTGCTTTTAACTTGGATAGCTTAGTGAAGCTAGCTGAGTTTTATCCAGATGATTTTGATTCAAAAAAATGGATGATCTTGGTCCTGAACTGCACACTTACATTGACAATGTGCGAGCGGATGAAAGGTTTGCTAATTTGGACGGGATTGCTGATCTTGCGAAGTTAATGGTGCAGACAAATAAACATGTTACTTTTCCCTTGGTCTATCATCTTCTAAAGTTAGTATTGATATTACCAGTTGCAACAGCATCCGTGGAGAGATGCTTTTCAGCTATGAATGTTGTCAAGAAAAAGTTGCGCAACAAAATTGGTGATCAATTCATGAGTGATTGTCTAATTTGCTATGTGGAGAAGGAGATGTTCTCTCCCATTAGTAATGATGCTGTGTTTGATCTTTTTAAGGCGATAAAAGATCGAAAAGGGAAGCTCTAAAATGTGAGTGACTTTACATGATTCTTTCACATGATGTCACTTTTATTTTAAACCTGCCAAACTAACTAGTTATTTTCTTCATTGTTTTCAGAAAGATGAGAAGTTGGATCTGATATATGAAGTTTATTTTGGTACCACTTTTATCTATAATATGTAAACAAGTGATTTTATAATTTCATCCGATCGGTATGTTATGCACTCTTATTATGTGTGATAAATGATATCATATTCATTGTGCTTTCTTTGACTAATGTAATCTCGTTGCAATTTGTCACAAAATAGGAATAAGTTCATTAAAAAGATCACAACTAGTTAGTGAATGAACCCATTGGCGAAAATTTCTGGCTCCACCCCTGGACCTAGACAATGCTCGAAACCTGAAACTCTTGCTTTCGGTGTTTGAGCAAATGCCGGGCCTTAAAATCAACTTCCATAAAAGTTAATTGTTCTGCTTTGGAGAAGCCATTGAGGCGGCAGTTGATTATGCTGACCTGTTTAGTTGTGTACAAGGCCAATTCCCAATTAAATATTTGGAAATTTAAATTCATTACCATTGTCTCACTAATGCGGAGTGGAAATATGTAGAGCAGCGTTTAGAGAAACGATTGAGCAGTTGGAAAGGCAAGTTGCTCTCTGTTGAAGGACGACTGGTCTTGATCAACTATGTTCTCACAAACATGGTTCTCTATATGCTTTCCTTTTTCCAACTTCCAAGAGGGGCCTTGCAAAGACTGAATTATTTCATATCCAGATTCTTTTGGCAAGGACACAATAAAAAGAAAAATACAAACTGGCAAAATGGAGCATGGTTTGTAGGCCTAAAGACCAAGGTGGCCTTGGCATTCATGACCTGCAAGTCAAGAATGATGCCTTACTTAGTAAATGGTTGTTCAGACTTCTTACTGAGGATGGTGTTTGGCAAACCCTGCTGCGCAACAAGTATCTATGCCAAAAAGCTGTGTCTCGGGCCTATTGGAAACCTGGTGATTCACACTTTTTGGCAGGTCTAATGGAGGCAAAGAAACATCTTTTCCGCTTTGGATCTTTCGCGATTAAAGATGGGTCTGAGATTCGTTTCTGAGAGGACATCTGGCTAGGCAATGCCAGTCTCCGGGAAAAATATCCAGCTTTGCACCGCATTGTGTTTGATCAGAATGAAACTCTTGCGCAGGTGATCAGTTCCTTTCCACCAGATATTTCTTTCAGGCGGGATTTGATTGGCCCTCATCTTGTGTCATGGCAACATATTTTGTCCCGATTGGATATGATTAATCTGACACAAGGACGAGATGTGTTCCGCTGGAACCTCACTGCATCTGGGTCCTTCACAGTCGACTCGATGTACCATGCGCTCACGCATTCAGAGGTCCCAGTGGATAATAACAAGAAAATCTGGAGATCGAAGATTCCACTGAAAGTTAAGATCTTCATGTGGTACCTTTGGAATGGAGTGGTTCTAACCAAAGATAACCTCGCTCGTCGCAACTGGCATGAAAGTAAGAAGTGCGGCTTTTGTACTCATGACGAGACAATCAGACACCTCTTTTTCCAGTGCAAGTTTACACGTTCTACATGGTCAATCATCCAACTAGCGCCTAATCTTTGTCCGCCCATAGGTGTTGCCAATATTTTTTGTCACTGGCTGGATGGTATTCCTTATAGATTCAAAACACTAATAAGGATGAGAACGTATGCCTTATTATGGTCGCTTTGGCTATGTAGAAATGATCTGATTTTTAGTGACAAACACTCTTCTCCTTTGCAGGTTATTTTCCGTTGTACGCAATCTCTTCGTACGTGGTCTATGCTTCACCTTACGGAGTTCCAACCGCTGTTCAAGGCGGTGTGTATGCAATTGGAGCGAGTGACCATGGAGGTTTTTTCTCAACATGGATGGCAGCATAACCTCTGTATCGGCCCATCACATCCTTCAACATAGGCATAGTGACGGTCTTATTTGACTCTACTAGTGGACCTAACCCTCCTCTGGCGCTCCCGCGGGCGACAGAGGAGGCTTCTCGCCGCCGCCGGCCCCCGCCCCCTCTCCTCCTCCTCTTCCCTCGCCGTCGCCCGGGTGCGCCGGCGGGCGAAGCCTGCCTGGCGTGGGCGGCGGCGAGGAGCCTTCTCCTCCTCGCCTGGTGGGGTCGACGCGGGTCGATATGGCTCGGCCAGGGCGCGGCGTTGTGCGGGGCACGGCGGCGGCAGGCGGCGGCGCTGGTTGTCACGGCGGTGGCGTGGAGGGCTGCGTGCGGGCGGGCTCCTCCGGCTGCGCGCTGCGGTGGTTGGCGTCAGTTGCATGCGTGGCGGCCGGATCTGGTGCTGGGATCCTGGTCGGCGGCGCGGGTCGGGGTCAGCAGCCCGCGGGCGGCCGCTCCGCAGGGGTTGGTGATGGCGGCGGCGCGGTGGTGGTGGTGGTTCGTGCCGGTGGTGGCGTTGGCGGCGGTGTGGGCTTCGGCCGATCTTGCGTGCCACGGCCGTTGGCGGCGAGGGTGGTGGCGCTGGCTCGGGACTGCCCCTCGGGGTCTCGACATGGATGTGGGCTGCCACGGCGTGGTGGTGGCCCATGGCGGTGGTCTGGGTCGTTTCACGGCGGCGGCTAGTCCTCTTTGGCGTCTGCCTGTCGGTGAGCGCCCTTGTTGACCTTCGATTCCTCTTCCCGTCGTTCGGGCGCTACCTTCATCGGAGGGTTGGCCTTCTCCCAGCGGCGCCCATCGCCCGTCTCACGCCCGGCTGCGGGTTAGAGCTCGTCGCGCGCCCGGCAGCTGGACCGGTCTTGTCTCGCGCTCGGCAGCAGGACCAAGCTCGTCTCGCGCCCGGCGGCAAGACCTGACTTGTCTCGCGCCCGGCGGCAGGACTGAGCTTGTCTCGCGCCCAGCGGCAGGATGGGTCGATGGTGGCCAGTTTTGGCCGGCCTATTGGGTCTCAACGTTGGAGAATGCTCAGGGGTGCAAAAGGCGGTTCCTTTTCACTCGTCTCTTTGGTTGAGGTAGCGGTGGATGGCGGGTGAGGTGTCGTCAAGGTCCTAGATGCCGGGGCGGCGGCCCTGGTGGTGGTGTCGCGGTGTTCCTGGGCAAAGCCCGTGACTTGGTGCTGCCTAGTGGCCGTGGCCGTGTGGGCGGCGTGGTAGCCAGGGTGTGGCATCTGGTGGCGGTGAATATCGATCGGGGTGAAAACCTGCTCTATCTTCGGACGGACCGGCGACGGCGAAGCTCGTTCCCTTCTTGAAGGCGTCGCCGCGGCTCTCACTGCCCGTCGTGTTGCTCCGGGGGAAACTTAGATCCTTGGGTCGGGCGATGGCGGCGCTTTGATGTCGTAACCTTCCTGAAGACACCGCCTTGAAGCCCATGGTGCGTCGTATGTAGCTTCTTCTCTTCGTTGTGGCGTGTTCACGGTTGAGACCCCGGTGGCTCTTGTAGTGCTAGGGGTGATGTTGCTGCGCTCAGCGCCTATGTATCCTGCCTTGGGTGTGTGGGTGTGTTCTGGTGTGTGCGTTGTACCAGGGTGTTGTTGATCTTTGCTTTATATATAAAGCGGGGCGAAAGACTTTTTCGGTATTTGACTCTACTGGTGCCGATATGTCATCTTTTTATTTTCTTTCATACTATTTGTGTTTGGCTGTCTGCATCCTAACTAAGCAGAGGCCGGGTGTTACTCATCATGATTTGTATCTTTTTGATGCTACGTTTTGAGTTAATAAAGACGTCCTTTATCGAAAAAAAGCATACGTCACTATAAAGGTTGACTCTGTAGATTATTTTTGTAGGTAACATCCAAATCCAAGTGTATTAAAAACAGAGCTCAACCCAGATTACATTCAGTTTCACACAGAGAGCTAAGGCACACTCGCCGGTGGAAGGAGATCTCCCTGCACTCTAGCATACGAAGCAAGTTCGTGGGTGACCCTGTCGCATTGTCTACCTATCTTTCGGACATCGCATCCGGAAAATCTCTTGACAGCAGCTTAGCCTCTTAATAGATGGTCCACCACTTTGTTCTTCTTACATCAGCAGAGTTTTTTTTTAGAGGAGACTGACCCCGGGCTCTGCATCTGGACGATGCATACGGCCACTTTATTAATTATTCTCACAAGACCTTACAAAGTAATACAACAGTAAGACTAAAGCCGCCGTCTAAACAACAAACTGTCGCTACACCTATCCAGTTAATGAAGGGGTGCAGATAGCCTAGGCCTAATACCAAACAGACATCGCAGCCAAACCTAACATCTAAGACCTGATGACCCATCCAGGACGCCTGCCGGGTATGGGTCTCGCCGGTCCGGCGTGCTCTCAGAGGCCGCCGCCGCCAACTGCCATCGCTCCATCTTCAGAACTGTACTGATGCATCAACCTTGCTCGGTCTAGCTATCGTCGACGCCACCACGGCGCCCAACGGTACCTCCTTCCTGCTCGCAGACAGTTGAGCACGTCGCGGTCGCCGCTGATACACCTCAACACCATGCTGCCAAGTACCACCAGCCGACACAGCTTAAAGTCTTTGGAAGATCTGTCGTGCGTAGCACCTGCCGACCAGGCATGACTCAGCGTAGCACCTGTCGGTCAGGCATGACTTGACAGCTCCACCGAAGCTCCGTGCAAGACGAAACCGCTCCACCTCCCGCCTATGTCTTCCAGCGCTGCTCCACAAACGATGCTCCCAAGAGAGAGACGGCACCGTAGTACCGCCATCGTCCGATCTGGAAGACCAGATCCTAGGGTTTCCCCCGAAGCAGCACGATTGGGTTGACAACAGTTACATGACGATGCCTTCATCAAGGTAACGACGCAAAACGCCGCCATCGCCCGCCAACGGCTCGGTTTTCACCGGCAACTATGTCTCCCCGACTCGTAGCCGGGACTAGCTGACGGATCTCGAGATCCGATCACCCAGCCGCAGGCCGATCACCTCTGACGGAAGAGATGACCACCACCCTCGACTGCACCGGTCAGAACAGATCTGGCGGAGGTGCCGCCTACGCGACCACCAGGCCCTCCACGCCGTCGCCGCCGATCCAAAGGCAGATGGCGCGCCGCCGCCGCCGACGACCGCAGTGCCGCTGCCGTCGACGACCGCAGTGCCGCCGCCGCCCGAACAGGGCTGGTCGCCGCGCCCGCAGCCTGCGCCGCCTCCGACGCCGCTGCGCCACAGCCATCGCCGTTGCCGATCGGATCTGAGGCGCCTCCACACGATTCGGGGATCCGCACAACCCTAGATCCACGGAAGAGAGGTGATGTCCTCCGCCACCGCCGTCGGCCCCCGGGCTTAGACCGGCGGCGTCCCCCGGCGGCGGCGGAGGGTGTGGAGGAAGGAGTATGCGCCCCCGGCGGCTGGGTAGGGAGCCGCCCGAGCCGCCCTAGCGGGGACGACGTGGGGGCGAGATTTCCTCTGCGGGGACGACCTACATCAGCAGAGTTGATTGCACCAATATAACGACTGCAGATTCGATAATGAGTGGCCCCATGTGGAAGTGGCCTGTCATCTCGGCAGCGATCAACAGCGCATGACACTCGTGCACCCAGCATTGTTCCAAAATTGATGATTGTTAGTGGAGATTACTTGTTATATAGGATTCAAAGAATATCTTCTCCTACTAAATACCAATACATTAACTCGGTGTCCCGGGCAGAGCAGTGACAAATCGGCTAATGGGTACTCCCTCCGTTCCACAATACTTGCCTTCCTTTTGTCAAAATATAGATGTATCTAGACATGTTTTAGTATATAGGTACATCCATTTTTGGACAAATGGAAGTCAAATATTTTGAAACGGAGGGAGTACTACTAAACCCCTAGAAATGGACCAGCAGCTCCAAATGGTTTCCTTTAGAAAAGCACTTGAAAGCTAGAATTTTGGCAAAAAATGTTTTGACTTTGCTGACCATAAAATAAATTTGTCAATGAAAATGTTACTCCCCGTCGGGACACTAGAGCGGCCAAGAGAGCCCACCCGACGATCAGAACATCCATGCAAGTCTACGTGGGCGCCATTAGTACCCGGTCAGATGCTGGTAATTAGTTTGGGTGGATGACTTGTCGCTTGTCATTGTTGTCACCGACCCTTCTCTATTTTTTTCATCATCTTATTTCTTCATTGTCATGCACAAATCAGTTCTTCCTCCTCACATCTCAACGATTCATAGGGGTAGATCTCAGCTTCTTTTTCCTCCAAAATTAGACTTTAGAGTTTGGCCTAGTTTATGAAAAAAAATACATATGCACTATTATCGAATGAAGGGTCATTCTCTCTTGATTCTAGATCTTAACATCACGACTACGATAACCGAATTGACTGTGTCACCATTCACAAAAATATTGTACTCGTTGACATGTAAAAAAAGAAAATGGTAATGGTGGCAAATCACAGATTCCAAGGAGGATTCGAACATGTAAATCCTCTAATTATATTGTCCTAAATGAAGTGTTTGACTACATATTGAATTCCTTAACTCTACAATATGGTTTTAAGTGCAAGGTCAGTACGGAGATGTGAGATTGGCATGTATGCCCCAATTTCTCATATTACAAAAATAAGCCTTGTAAACAGAAATGGAGTGGGCAGCCCGAATGTGCATACATTGCCATTGATAGTACATGAATAGCATATGTGCCAGTCACCGGTGTCGCCTCGCCAATTGAATTCGATAGTTTCTTTTTTTTACAGCCGAACTAACCCCATTTCCATTAATTGCTTATGAAAAATAACCATCGTACAAGCGGCAAAAAACGAGGGATGAGGGAATAACAAAAATATTAAAGAGTCTTGCTAGTTGAAGCATTAGTAAGAAACCCGTTGTGAATGTTTGCTCTCGAACAACCACACTATGGGGGAAAACCTACTAGCGCAAGATACAAATGTTTAAAAAGTTGGGGATCACGGCGTAAATTACAATCAAAAGCAACACTTGCTCTAGTGATAGAAGCATCATTCCCAAGCAACCTCCGGGAAGACCAGCAGCAATCAGCTTCCAGTAACAGCCGGCGGCGCCAGATCAAGGCCATGCATGCCAGCAGCCGTCAAATCACCTGTGGTTCTTGGGTGTCTTGCCCCGCGGCGGCGGAGGCATCCGTCCTACATGGTTTCCTCCAGCTGCCCCCTTTATTCCTTGTGCTCCCAAATTTCCATCCCCATCCCCCTGACCCAAATTTCCACCTCCCCATCCCGCTGACCAAAATGATTTCCTCTTCCACTGGCCCCTCCCCAGCCCCCTGACCGTTGGTTTCCGGGTCCCCCTGGGCCCTTCCTAGCCTCCTGACCAAATGCATGCCCTGATGCCATCACAACAAAATATATGTCAACATGGGCATCCACTTCCAAAATATATAAACTGGAAATGACGCGTGGTTACGTACCTTTGCAAACAGCACAGCATGGGCATGGCAGCAGGGAGCAGCAGCATATGATCACCAGGGTGATTGCCATGGCTCGTGCGAGCGAGGACGGAGAAGAAGAAGACCGCTTCATGGTCGATAGGACGATCCTGCCTTCCCAGCTTCAGCTCTGAAGAAATGATTTGATCTCACTTTGTGGCCGGGTTACTCCTCCCAGTTAAGTAGTTCTCTAGCAGCAACGCCAAGTGTGTCAAGTCAACAGATTGTCTGAAAATCTAGATTAGCCTAATGTAATCATGATCTAGTCAAGCTAAATAGCTGCTCGGAGGCCCCAAGTCAAGTCAACTGCTCAAAGTCATCCACGCCGACACTTAATCTTTGTTGTCAGTGCATCTTAATCACGGTTGCAGGCTTGAAACAGTCAAGCAAAGCTGCTGGCAACTGTAACATACAATTCGTACGCGTTCTGAGCGATCGAGGCATGGCCACAAAAACTTACGTCGCACAGTAAAAATAGTTTTTACGACTACTCCAGCAACTCCGGCTCCTACTTGTCTACTTGAGATGCTGGCTTCATCCGCAACCCTCAACTCAGTCGCACGTTTCGATCTGTGGCATGAATCGGACTCATGGGACCAGAATGCAAGTATACTGCAAGTCTGCGTTGCACTAAGTGGACCAGCGGGGCAGTTCACTAATAAGCAAAATGGTCATTTCAATAAGAAAATCAGAGTGCCGCAACGTAAGTGTAATTGGCCCATAATGCATAGGTCCAAACCTGGTTCTTGTAATATTTTCCCCATTGGGCTGAATTGTTTTTGCTGGGCTGTGATATTTTATGCATTGTTGGGCCAATTTTCAATGTGACGAGTTTTGAACTAGATTTCAGTTTTTTTGTGTGGTCCATTTCGATTTTGTAGGATTGTTTGCCCGTTTCTTCTATTCATGCATCTTCCGAACTGATTCTTAACCTAAAAAAAAGGTCTTGGATCAATCCGTTTAACTTTCTTTTTTCTCAGGTATTGTATATTCTTTTTACGGTGACATTGCAGAAATTTTCAAGCCATGCATTTGTCGCTCCGTCCACGAATAAGTATACATCTATCATATGGTACGACAAATTGCTTTTCTTTCCCCTCTAGTGAGGCGATTAGGAAAAGCCTTTCTCCCCTCGATTTTCGCTGGCAAGCCCGTGGATCCACCTCCACCATGTCTGCTGCTCCGACTGCCGGGGGCGGGAAGATGACCTTGTCCCTCGGCTCCGGCTAGTTGATAGGTCGGGTTTTGGTCGTTCTTTTTCATGAAATCCACTTAATTTCAATCAGGTCAAAATAAAAAAAAACTGAAGACAATTCTTGACCAAAGAATTGATGGGAGGAAACAAAAATAATATAAGAATAGACTATAGTAAAAAGTAATAGGAAAAAACAAGCAAATCTTTCATGCTTAAATATCCGAGAGGTGCTTCACAAGAGCATAAAATCGTTCTAATAATAAGACAAAGGTATAAAACAAATGTAGATATGTGATAAGCCGTGAATAGTTCCGTGGCGATGTAAGATAGAAAGAATGGGGAGTTAGGCCTTCGATTTCCTCAGTAGCCATTTGCCGACATGCGGACTCACTTCTCTGTTCGGACAGATGGCGGTGAGTCTTCTTCGATAGTCTTCCAGGCTCCGATCCTTCTCAAGTTCGTCCATTTGGACGGATTAGATAGAGCTCCGATGTAGATTCGTGCCAGCTCCTCGGCGCGGCAGGCTTAGGTTTCTTGCCATGCGTTCACAACAGTGTGATTTGGTGTAGGTTCTTCAGATCGATTCAATGATTCAACGTCAATGACTGTGGCTCTGGGGCGTTGGTCCTTAGGGGCACGTGCACGTTGACTTAATAGTTGTCATCGATAAGAACAGGTCGACTTCAGTATGGGAGCGGTGACAGTGGCGCATTGGCGGCTCGTTCTGGCGGCGGCAAAGGTCATTCGGTGAACTATGGACCTTGATCTACTTTTTTTTATTATGTTCGTGCTACTTTGTGCTTCGGTGAATCTTCATTTTAGTATAAACCTTTTCGCATAGAAATCATTTGTCATACAATAAAATTATGAATTTACATTTAATTTGCACGTTGACATGCAAAAGAAGAAGCTCCATTATACTGTGAACAAAATTCAACTTCAAATTTTGTCGAGCTGATTGACTGTTTTTTTTTTCTTTTCTTTTTTGAGTCAAGTACAGCGGGCAAAAGCCAACCTGAACATATTTTTTATCTTTTGAAAAAAAGAGCAGGATCAGACACTGTTGGATCAGTACATAGGAGATCGGCCGCCAAGAAGATATACAGAAGAAGTCACTGGCTTGCGAGTCACCCATTTGCATTAAGGCGGGAAAAACAAAGATATTGAAGAAACTTGCGAGTTGGAGCACCAGTAAGAAACCCATTGTGAATGTTCGCTCTCCAACAACAACTATGAGGGGGAAAAAACCTACTAGCACAAGAAACAAATATTTAAAAAACTTGGGGACAGCAGCAGAAATTACAACCGAAAGGCAGCACCTGCGCCAAAGATAAGCATCCTCCCAAACTACTCCTAGGAAGACCAGCAGCCATCAGCTTCCAATAACCGCCGGGGGCCCCAGATGAACGTCATGGCAGGAGTCGCCACATCACCTGTGGTTCCTCGGTGTCTTACCCCGCGGAGCCGGAGGTGTCCGTCCTACTTGGTTTCCTCCACTCAACCCAACCCCCTCACCCACATGATTTCCTCCTGCCCCTGGCGCTGCCTGATCAAATTGGTTTCCTCCTCTCCCAGGCCCTCCCTCCCCACCCCTCTGATCAAATTGGTCTCCTCCTCCCCTTGGCCCGGCCTCAGCCCCCTGACCAAAGTCGCCAAATGCACGGCCTGATGCCATCGCAACAAATTATATGTCAAAATGGGCATCCACGTCCAAAATATAAGAACTACAACCGACGCGGTGGTTTGGTACCTTTGCAAACGGCAGAGCATGGGAATGGCAACAGGGAGCAGCAGCACACGATCACCAGAAGGATTGCCATGGCGCGTGGGAGCGAGGACGGAGAAGAAGATGAGCGCTTCATGGTCGATCGGAGCAGCGGCAAGGAGCAGCAGCACACGATCCTATCCTGCTTTTCCGGCTTCAGTTCTGAAGAAATGATTCGATGTCTCTTGTGGTTGTGGCTGGGTTACTCATCCTAGTTAAGCACTCGGACAGCAACGACAAGTGTGTCAAGTCAACAGATTCTCTGAACATCTTGATTAACCAAACGTAATCACGATCTTCGATGCCGCCATTGAAAGTCTAGCTAATACTGCTCGGAAGTCAAGAGCTCAAAGTCGTCTCTGCCGACACTCAATCTTTGGTGTCAGTGCATCTCAACCCAAGTTGCAGGCTTGAACCGGTCAATCTTTGGTGTTAGTAACATAGAATTCGAGGCATGCATGCATGGCCACGAAAACATACGTGCTACAGTGAAATTATTTCCTCTAAAAAGTCAGCCGCGCCGTTCGAAGGTCTGCGTTGCACCAGCTTCCGTATAATTAAAAGGACATCGCAACATAAACAAGTAGCATCAGAGTGGCGCAGCGGAAGCGTGGTGGGCCCATAACCCACAGGTCCTAGGATCAAAACCTGGCTCTGATATTTTTTTTCACATTTTATGTGCTAGTTTTCTTTCAAACTGGCCTTCAATATTTCTGTTAGGCCCATTACTTTGTTTTCAATCAATTTTCTCACTGTTTTTCTGCTGGATCACCAGCTTCACTTTGCAAAAAAATTCAAGCCATGTATTTGTAAAAGTTTCTAGTACTACTACTGTTGAAGTCAATATAGCCATCTATCATACAACAAAATTACATATTTAAAATTAATTTGCACGCTGGGTGCAAAAAAAAGGCCAATTCTGCCATGGATAAAAAATGCAATCCAAATTTTGTTGTGATGAGTAACTACTAGAAATAGTATGTCTTCTTTCCTGCTTAGATATAGACCAAATTGGATGTGAGTTTCCTTTGGCAGGATACACACACATCCTGATGTCCAGTCTCTACAAGACTTGTTGTGTATTTATAATTTCATATCGTGTTGGTCAAAGTTCACTACACTGCATATGTGCATTGTTGCTATTTCTCTTTCTTTATTTTTGCTAAACCCTTCCCCGTAAATTAATTTATTAAAAGGTCTACGCAATCTTTCGTCATAGCACCATCTGCTCTGTTATCAAAACTGAATTTTGCACTCTCATGTGCCAGCACATTGGCCTGACGATTGATCTTTGTGATCTTAAAAATATAAAAGCCTAGTGATGTCCAGATTCCTTCTTCAGATCGACAATAGGTGACCTGTTAAGATTTTCATTTGCAAGGAAACCACAAAAGAACAATAATCTTCAAAAAATAATGGACTTGTTAAGGGTGATACTGATATATATCGCAAAAAATTGTCAAAAAAGGAATAAAAAAATAACAAACTTGTTGCTTTTAGAAAAATACGGCAATCTTGTTGGAGAGGGAAATCTTTAAATTTAGAAATAATATTTCATGATGAGTCTGAGCTCTGAAAATACAAAGCCAGTGATAGCCCCAAACATTGTTGAATCGGGCAAGAATCTCTCCACTCCAAGGCTCCAAGCCCGTGGGGCACTATCGCCCGCATCTCCTCGTCTCATCAGGTAGCTAGACTCCAGTGGAAGTTGTTCAGTTCCTCCAGCCGTGCAGGTACTTGCAGCGTGGCCGCGGGTGCGGATTCTCACGATGTGGCGGCACAAGTGCCGGCGGCGGTGCCAGAGCGTCACTGCCACCGCTACCACCGCCGCTGCCACAGCCCTGGCGTATCGGCGGTCCGGGCTGGGGTGGCGTCGGTGAGTATACTGGTACACGCCTCCCGGAGAGTAAATTGCACAAAACCACCACTTTGAAGGCAAGGTTTGCGAAAAACACTATAATATTTTTTTTTTGCAGAAAACACCACGTCTACGGTAATCTTTTTGCAAAAAACACTGATCGGCGTATTAGTCTCGTTTGAGGCGTTTATGACAAATGGGACCCGCTCTTCGCTGATGTGGCATGACGTTTTGCTGTTAGTTGGTGTTTAAAGCAAAAACACCCCCAACGTTCTTCCCCCATGCTGCAAGGCCCTCTCACCACGCCACACAGGCTCACCGGCTCCAGCGTCGCGCCCCACGCCGGACCCCGACGACATCCGCTTCCACCTCCGCACCCCACGCCGGATCCGGCGACATCCGGCTCGACCTGCAGCCGGAGCGCAAGGCACAGCCCTGCTACCGGTGCCCAAGGCCCTTCGGCGTGGCGGCACCATCCGTGCCTGGTTCCCCGGCCGCCAGCGTGGCCCATCGCGGGTGCCCCGACCTGCAGCGGGCCCAAGGGTAGACGAACTTTGGCAGCGGCAGCAAGAAGTGCCTGGTTCCCCGGCCGCCGGCGCGGCCCTTCGGCGGGCGCCCCGACTACATCGACAGCGGGAGTCCCGCATGCTGGAGCTCATCCTTGTCGCCGCCAAGATCCAAATCGGGCTCGGCCCAATCCATCCAAATCAAGCTCGCCCCAGCACCAATTAGAGAGAAGAGGAGGTGCTAGACCTCGACGCCGGCGAGGTCCCTCAGCCGCCCAGCCTCCATGGGCGCCGCCGCAGCCAGCGACGAGAGCCCATGGCCCCAGTGCTATTGGTTTTATGCACGTGGGGGGCTAATTGCGATTTTGCATTTTGATTCAGGGGTGTATACATAAAATTCTAGGGACTAGTTTGTAAATTTAGATCAAAACCCATTGGCACGAAACGTTATGCAAAACGGGTCCCATTTGTCATAAACGCGCTCAAACAAGACTAATCCGCCGATTAGTGTTATTTGCAAAAAGATTACTGTAGACGTGGTGTTTTCTGCAAAAAAAAAATGTATTGTGGTGTTTTTCGCAAACCTAGCCTTCAAAGTGGTGGTTTTGTGCAATTTACTCCCCCCGGACGGAGAACTATAGGCTGCACCTGCATGAACACCACCATCGCATGCAAATCACACAACTAGCGCTATGCATGGACATCAACTCCAAACACACACAAAACAGCAGGACTGGTCGGCAAACACACCACACGGTTACCTTGGTCGGCGGCGTCAGAGGATGGTAGCAGCAGGGAGCAGGAGCATAGGATCACCAGGAGGGTTGGCACGGCGTGTGCGAGCGAGGACGAAGAAGAAGCTCCCTTCATTTTCATTACCGATCGATGTCAAAGCTTCTTCTCTTCACGGACTAGACAGCTCTCTGACCAAATGGCATTGGCACTAATCACGTTACTTATACTACTCCTGTCAAATGGCAGTGGCATTAATCAATGGGAGTAGCCTGCCAAAACTACAGATGGAAACTAGTGGTTCTAGGGCACGTACATGCACGACTCATCTTGGGTCCGAATCCTATGCCAGAGCCTTGTTCATTCCAAGATGTCGGGGGTCGATCCATCGAGAAGCTATAGTCGCAGGCTTGAACAGGTCAAGCAAAGCTGCTGTGGATCGAAGTGTAAAAAAAATGAGACCAACCCAAGGGCTAACCCTCGTTGGCATTTTTTTATAGAAGAAACTCCGTGAGCACCGCGCGTCCGAGCCGGGACTTGAACTCGGGTGAGCTGGCAGCAACCTCAGCTGCCCAGCCAATGGGTCTACGAGAAAGAGTAAATTCCACTGTGAACAGGCAGGTATTTGTGATACATGGACAAATTGAACTGGAGTACATTCTTTTTTGCTTGCCTGTTTGTGACAGATTTTGAACACATATGGCTATATGTCGAACAAGGGCCCATCATGTAAGAAACACTTCAAATACTAAAACGTGGTTCGAAGTGGAATAGTTGCAATAGTTGCGTGCAAAGTTTGGTTCAAAGTGGTATATAAAATAAAATGGCGCTTGTACCTTTCATTGTTGCTAACACAAATATTTGTGTGGTTTGCCTTCTCCTATGCAGGGATATGTTCTAATTGAGCATGAGAACTTTGAGCAATTCCAAGCTGCAGTAAGAGAATCAGACGGAACTGTGCTTCTTCCACAGATAGTAAGTGTTGACTGCCCATTTAGTAATGGCCATGTCAAACGAAGAAACACATGTATCACATATCCTTTTGCTTGCCTTATCGCAATTTGACGGTCGCCGTTGTCTTTTCATACAAGTTTCAGGTAGTTGTATGACATTTTCAGGTCCCTCATTTGTTGGACGGAGCGGTGGGTTGGAATGTTTGTGCTGACACTGATCATATGCACGGAGAAGTTGAATAGAAAGAACTGCCCATGAGCATGTCGATACAACCAGCTAAGCTATCCAGCTTCAGTGATTTTAAGACAACACAAACTCCTAAGAAACAAACCCCAGCGCAGATTCAAAAAAAAAATATTGAACATTTTGAAGAAAAACATACAGAACAAAATTTGAAAACACGTTAAATTTTTTAAAAGTGGGATTTTTTTTAAATGTGGACATTTTTGAACTCCGGAAAAAATGGAACATTTGCGAACAATTTTTGAAACATGAACATTTTTTAAATTTTGTGATTGTTTAATTTTTAAAAAGTACAAAAAACAAAATCATGGACATTTTTTGGATTTATGAAAAAAATGCAATGGTTTTTAAAAAATCTGAAGATTTGAAGAAAGAAAATGAAAATGAAAGGGAAGAAAAAACGAAATAGAAACAAAAGAAAAATAAACAGAAAATGGAAGGAGAGAAAGGAAATAAAGTTATTAAAAGGGAAAAGAAGGAAAACGAAAAAGAAGAACAAGAAAAAACCAGTTCAGGAATCTTCTAGAAGGTTCCCAAAGCAGGAAAAAAACGGCTGGAAGGTTCCCAAAACCAGGATCGCAGCAATCATTAACAGGCCGGCTCGCTCGTTCGTGAAGCCTGTACAAAACCTCAACAGCTTGACGCAAAGTGCGTCCAATAGGAAATTCCATGATTCTGTACCATTTGCTCGTTTAATACTTGTGTTCAGTCTGATTCGGACCCGGAGGTTCAGAACCAGATGAGACAACGCAAGCCCAAGTAACAACCAGCCTTAAGTATGCAACTCCTGCCAAGTAACAGCCAGTCAATGGATCATGGCCCAGATGCCTATGTGGCCGATTCCGTAAAGACAGCGATCGGCCATTTTAGATGTATATAGAGCTCATGTGGTATATATCACTAAGTATATCCCATAATGCTCGTAAACCCCCGTGGGGGTCATCAAGTGTGCGGCGTTACCAGCTTCATCTCTGCTGTTCCGCCGCGTTCCTCCGGACCCGAAAGGGGTACCGGCGGGAATCGCTTCCATTCGGTTCGACGGTGGCAGGCTCCGATGGAGATATCTGTAGCCCACAGGAACTGCGGGTACGCCGTCGATTGGGGTCTGATGATTTGTGGGCCACCATCGCTCTTTCCGTGGATGTCAGGACAGTGTTCCTCTGATTGCTTAGCTTAGATACGATGTTTCTGTCCGACGAAGGTGTTTTGACGGTTGATGAAGAGCCCAGCGCTTCATCTTCGTCTGTGCTCCTCTCTTCTTCTACATCTGAAAACCACCATGCGAACATGGAATTTAATTTCACCAGTTTCGTAGCTAGTGTGCATTTACAGCCATATATTTTCACAAAAGATCAGCCGTACCAGATTTAGGATGAACCAGATGAGCCGCTTGCCAGCTTTTCCCTTTTGCCTGACCATAAATAGATACACTATAAGATGTCTACAAAAATAGACAATAAATTGGTTTAAACTGCGGAATATAGGGTAGACCATCCATCCAAAAAGGAGGGGTCCATTTGATTCCATGAACTAACCCACAACTGGTCAAGGATCACCTCAACTCCCTTGTAGAAGCATTAAGTAACAAAATGTATTTAGAAGGTACTGTAGAAGCTAAACCTTAGAAACTCACCGCCGAAAGAGGTACAGTCCAGCCTTTAATGATGGACCAATCAAGCGCAGGCCTCAGGTCCTTTTTCTTTGCAAGACACTGCTGGCCTTCACCCATGGGATGATCCAAGAACTTTACCTGTAGAAAAATGTCGAGCAGGAACATGAGTTATTGTCTCTGATAATGTTGGTTATGACAAAAACCAATAATCAGCATGAAAACATGGAGATCAAATGATAACACAATTTGTCCCACTTCATATTTTAATCATTGACCAGAGCATGAAAGTTCATTTGAAGTCATTTTATCAGTGTGTGTCATCTTCATCAGCAGGAAAGTTGATTGTGTGTTACCAGCCCGTAACACAATTGGACCACCAGACTAAAAAGCATGGACACGGCAGGATACGGCCGGAGACAGGGACACGCTCGGACACGCATATCCCGCCATATTTCGTGAATTGCGAATTAAAAAAAGGAGGACACGGCTGGGACACGTGAGCTAGCATTGCAGATATTCGTGTATTTTTCTACAGACTCGGTCAAACCTAAAGAAGTTTGACTTGGGACAAAACTAGAACATCAAATATATTTTTGTAAATGAGGGAGTAAATGTTTACCTCAACCACATTTTTACTGGTGAGCTCAATAATCTGCCCAGTCCAGTAACAATCTTTATTGTGCCAGTCAACCCAATCACCTACTTTCCAGGCATCATGAACACGTGCCATCACCTCGCTCTTCGGAAAGTGCTTAGGAGCCTGTTGCCCCCTATACCACCGAGGAAAGGAAGGACGCAACATTATTTCAGTACCGCCATTTGATTTCCCTTCCAGGCATGGCTGGTTGAATGGGTTCTTTTGGAAGACTCCAATCCATTCGTTGGCTGCAAAGGGCATTGGGAGTAATGATATCAGGTGTACAGAAAACAAACAGTTATAATCTTGGTCAGATTCGCGTATCCCAAGATTTTGTTGTGCCTAGCCAACAGTAAGGGTAAAACTGAGATCATGACAAGACATATTTGTGCTAGATGGCTACTGCCACCAACTGTACTGCCCCCGCTTCCAGACAGGACAAACATTTGGGCAAGAGCACATGCTTTATAGGGGACTGGAAAAATGTAGGTGCATTGAATGATCAATTGTCGGGCAAATTCAAATGCAAGGTATAATCAGATATTTCCATGATTTTACTAGCCCTGCAGATTCGAGTGTAAGCTTTGCAACTGCCTGTTCAAACCAAACTCATAAATTATGACCTGTACTTTTTTTTTGCGGGGGGATTATGACCTGCACAACGCAAACCATTTTGGGGAAGATATAGACAGATCGCGTGGTTTTTCAATCACTGCATGATCCATCTCCTTAAAGGTAAACAGTATTGGCTAGATATCAGATATCATAGGTGATCAATTAAAAGCTTGAGGCAATATTATAGAATTTGGAAAACACAGATGTTTCTTCATTATATCGTATGATTCCTGCTCAAGGGCACCATGCACAAAAAAAGTTACCCATCCAAGCATTACGTAGCATATTTCTGGATTGAGAAAAAAATCAAAATAAAGAAAACTATACCATACATACATTACATGTCCTTGCTTAAATGTTGGGTATTCCTATATACATATAGAAAACATGTATAATTAGAAGGTCTGCTTTCAAAAATCGGGTGCATGCCATAAAATATCTCAGCCTCAGTTGTGTATATGAGAATAATTCCAAGTACAAATTATGTCTACAGAATGAAGACCAAAGTTCTTGCACCGCAATATCCTTAAGCTAAAAATTTGAGAATGAGTAATCAAATTGATTTATTGCATGTGGCCCCTTCACACTCTCTTAAAAAAACAAAAGGTTATGTGCAAAAGAAAAAACAGAGCTTGCATATAAAGATTTGCTTACCTTCTTCAGTATAGTCAATATACTCCAAGTAATACTCAAGATGCCCAGATTCTGTGACACGCATATCTTTTATCTGAAAGAGAATTAATACAATATGTGTAAGTAAAGCCCTATACCCTACTGTAGAATGAGTGAAGAGAAGTGTTATATTTGTAATCCATGAGATTATGGTCAAGCGATCAGACTGATGTTATTATTAAATATAAAAATAGTGCCATACTAGCATGATGTATTGGAAAGAAAAAGCTTAATCGTCTATGTTTGTAATATGTATTCTAGCACCCAAGATTTAATCTAATTTGTCTAGTTCATAGACTTGTGGCCAACAATACCATAGCCCAAAGTGTAGCATAGCCCTTTGTCTTATATACTAATGACCAGAGTTCAATTCTTACCAAATGCGCATTGGTCGGCTATTTGTGTGCATTTCATTATGATTTTCTGGTATTTAAACCGGTAACCTATGGGTTGTGAGCCTTAAGAAGATCAGTTCGTAATAACAATGAAGGTTAACATGTTAAATTCGAGGAGGGCAGAAGATAAGAGTAGTGCCACAGGGGAGCCGTCAATACCTAAGGAGGTTCCACGACAGAGGTATCCGCATATGACCCACGCCCCTTGGGGATGTGTGGTGGATACTGTACTCGGAACCAGGACGTGTGTAGAGGCCCAAGCGGCTAGCTCAACTTTGGAACATGCCACATTGGGTCACGCACATGACCCAAGACGAAATAAAGAAGTTCAAAAGCCAAACAATTCCTAGATAGAAGAAAGAAGCTGAACACCAATAAAGAAGTTGAGACCCCTAAAGATTCAAGGTCGAAGGTCTACCATGGACTGTGAGCTAGGTTCATAATCGATGGCCTGTCGTAAAGTATAGGCCATGTTTCCTCTTATAGCCTCACTTTTCTCTCCCACTAAAGGTGCTTGTGGTAACTTATGACCTTTTATGCTATTGCCCTTTTTACTTTACTTCCCACCAAAGGTGCTGGTGGTCTTCAAGTCAACAAGGCTCTTATATAAATCCTTGGGTGGTTAATAATTTATTACCTAGTTCATGTCAGAGTTTGTGGTCGAAAAAGATAGTTTATGTCAGAGCTTATATAAAGTATTAAAGAGCACCAAATAGTTACTCGAAGCATATACTAGTGATATCCTAAGCCCCAATCTCGACCCTCTTAATCCAATGTCATTTTGATCAAATCTTACGACAAGAGATTTTGTATAGAAATTCACTTGTCATTATTCCCACCCATGTAGAATGACCTTTTCCAAGGCTAGCGGACACCCCTACTTGTTTCACATATCACTACAGCGACAAATAGACGGAAATGGTATGAGAAATTGACATGAGTATACTAGAAGTGCAAAGAGAAATGTTTAGATTGAGTGGCCAAATTTCTACTTTAAGGGAAGTATTGACACAAATAAAAAAACATGGTGGGGGTAGTTGTTTGCTACCTAATTTACTAAATTCATTAATATCACACATATAATGTAAATACATGTCCGACCTTGGAGCGGAACCATGCGCCTTTGAAACCTTCATCAAAGCACTTCGCCTCAGCAAAATCTCCAATTTTAAATGGAAGAATTAGATCCATATCCAGCCAATCTAAAGACACAAACAGAAGAAACCAGAGTGGTTAGCATGTTCACATCACAGCATGTGTCCATATAATAAAGCACTAGTTCTAGGAAACAATTAATAAGAAAATACCATGCGTACCACTAGTAAATGCCAGAGTCAAAACAGCAGAACAATCACAACCATGATTTTGTAATATTTGAAACAAATTCATCCAAGGCCACGCGTAATTAAAATACCCTCAGTTGAAAGGCCACCAGATACAGGAAAACCATGAATTGCTCCGTTTTCTTGTTCATTTTCCTGAACTCATGGCTAAATGTTTATGCACCAAAAATCTGCACTCCTGTATATTGCCTTGTCGTTTTGTATGTCCTTTTAAGTCGCTTCACCAATTGTACTCTTTGCTATTATTCCCGCAAAATATGATGCCAGTTATCTAGAGTCTACTACTGTACATTGCTTCTTCCAATATAAATGGGTCGGTTTCTAAACCGTCCTCAATCGTCGGGCCGTTGAACTGATGCATGTGGATGTGCTTATTGAAGCTAATGATTAGTTGGGAATAGCTTTGACACGCAAGGTTCAGAAGACTTTTGGAAGGTTATTAGGTGTTAACTAATGTTATTTTCATTATGTTCATATTCTATTTGTTGGTCTATCACCTATGACTCCTGCACCTAATTAGAAAATTTTAATTAGATGGCGCGGTCGTCAAAAGCATTGAAACTGCTCCCTATGATGAAATTTAAAAAACAAAGAAAATAATTCAACATATTCATGAAGATTATTCATAGCCTCTGTTATGGGTCATTTTAAAAGTATGTACTCCCTCCGTCCCAAAATACTTGTCGAAGAAATAGATAAAATGGATGCATCTAGAACTAAAATACGTCTAGATACGTCCATTTCTTCGACAAGTATTTCCGCACGGAGGGAGTATGTATTTGATAAAATTATTGTTTATTCCCGTTTGCAACGCACGGGCATATTTGCTAGTTACTCGAAAAGCAGACCTAAAATACCACTTTGTTACTCCCTCTTATTCATATTACCTGTCGCTCAAATCGGATGTATCTAGCACTAGAATACGTCTAATCGGATGTATCTAGCATAAAATACGTCTAGATACGGCCGTCCGATTTTAGCAGCAGCGAAGCAATGTTGTTCCAGGGAAACCCCGAGAGAGCCTCGGCCAGTACTGAAGATCAAGATTCTACTAGGGTTTTCAGGGGACGAACCAGCACCTGAAGATCTCGTCGCGAAAGAGAGGGGGGAAGGGGCGGGAGAAGCTAACCTGGAGATCTCGACGCCGGCAGCTTCCGCTTCTCCGGAGTGAGGCGGCGGAGGAGAGAGGTGGGATGAAGCGGAGGCTAGGGCTTCGCGGGGCTCTGTGGCAGGCCGTGGAAGCTGGGGAACGCCCTCCTCCTCCGGGTAGGTCGCGCCGCCGCCGCCCACTCCGACCCGCCGCCGCTTCAGTCGCCTCGAAGCATCCTCCCCCTTCCGCTCGGGGAAAATTCCACAAAGTATTTTTTTTAGGGTTCGTACACGGGGTTTCCCGTGGTTTGGGCCGGGGAAAGATCCACCCGGCTGTGAGGCCCAATATTTGGGACGCTCTATTATACGGTACTCGCTCCGTTTTTATTTATATACTCCGCATATTAGCTTTGAACAGGAGTTAAATTTTATAATATTTGACTAAGTTTGTATGAAACAATATGAGCATTTACAGTAACAAATTTGCATGATGCGAAAATATATGCAATGATGAATCCAATGAAATATTTGTTTTTGGTGGTGTAGACGTTAATATACTTTCATATAAACTTGTTGAAAGTATATAAAGTTCGACTCTAGACAAACCTAGTATGTGGAGTAACTAAAAATGGAGGGAGTAGATTTGCGGATCTTAGAGCAGCTATGAGAGAGGTGGGCAGGTGATTATAGCGGGGAACTAGGGCGAGAAAGAGCATAGAGGTACTAGAGAAGAAGCTCGGATGCCGGGGACAGAGAATTTCTATCCCGAGCTTGTATGCACCCGATGATGAGTAAAATCCGAAAGAATAGTAAAAACATTGGACAGTTTTTTAAAAGAAATTGTGATAAACATGGATAAATGTTTCACATGTTATTTTTTCTCAGGCCTCCACTAATGTCATTTCATCATGGAATTTTGCATGCAAGTAAAACATTCATCAACTTTTATCACAAAAAAAAACTTATTGAACTTTCTTTTGGATTTTACTAATCATTCAGGTGCATGTGAGCTCAGGACTAAAAGAGCACTTTCGAGATGCAGGCGTCAAACTTCTTTCTCGTTGCCGATAAACAAAGGCTTTCACCGGACACGGCTAATCTAAGCTCTAGCTCTTGTGAGCTCGGATGAACAGTAAAAATATCAGAACAAAAATTGTAGCAAACATTTGACATTTTTTTCCGTTTCTCGCAAATTTTCATCATGGAATGTCATTCATGAAAGACGTGGCAAAATAAACAAAATTGATGCTTCAAAATGTTATTTTCAAAATAATTTTGGAGTATCAATATTTTTTGTCATGTCCTACATGAATGTCATTCCATGGTGAAACTGTGCAAGCAATCAAACATTTTTCAATGTTTGCTGCAAAAAATGAGTTTTTGGGGAAAAAATATATTTTATTATTATTTTACTGTTCACTCGAGACCATATAACAAATCTTTTTTGTCATGTCCTACATGAATGTCATTCCATGGTGAAACTTTGCACGCAATCAAAACATTTTTCAATGCTTGCTGCAAAAAATGAGTTTTTGGAAAAAAAAAATTACTGTTCACTCGAGCCCATATAACAAACGTCGTAAGGACTCTCAAAATAATAACCCAGATTTCTTTATTTTACTATTAGTACGTAGAACAGGCAACCTAGAACCAAACATAATTATCTAACACATATTTATCTCAGTTTTGCGAAAGCACATCTAGATGTGCCATATAGGCTGAATCCATGATTGGGTTGGGGCCTTGTCTGAATCCATGATTCAGAGCCACCACACGAGCGCCAAGATGGCTGCATGATAAGAAAACAACAACGGTATCCATCACACGGAGCTAAAAAAGGCAGTGGTCTCACACCTACCTATTCACTTCACATACATCACATGAGCCAACCATCGATCAAACCTCAAAATCTTATTATCCTACTAGGGGCTGGTGTGTACCCATCAAACCTCACAATCTTACTACCCCAGGGGTTGGTGTACCATCATCTCAAGACAAGAAACAAGATATATATTTAACTGAAGTGAAAGACCTTTCATATGAATTCTGTAATTTCCCTAGGACCCAAGACACGAGAGCACACCAATGTCGCCACCTGCTGCTGCATGGTTCCAAAAGAAAAAAGAGCTTTCGTATGCTCAAGTTGCCTAGTCCTCAACCAGGCTACCTTTCGACCGGCGCCGTGGTCGTGTGCATTGAACCGGAACCGGCGGGTATGTCCAAAGTGGGCGCATTGTTCATCATTGCATGGCGTTCCTAAAACAAAACAATAACAAACATGAGGCTGGTCACAATGGGCAAGAACATAAGCTAGTAACTTACACACTTCCCTAGACTATGTTACTACCTCCATAGTGGGTAGGAACATCTATGTAGTGTCATGCAACGATGTATTTATTAGGTTATAGACTCATTGTTTTTTGGAGTGTGTGATGTTCCGGTAACTTAGCTAGTTACCACAAGCACTTCTCTCTTCATTAAATATGTGCCACATAAGCAAAGTTGTATTGGAGTGTGTGATGTTACTCCTAAGTTCCTCCCCATTGTGACCAGCCTAACAAGGAGATGGAGTGAGGGAGGGTGGGAGGAGAGAGAGAGAGAGAGAGAGATGGATTGAAAATAAAATAAAATAATAGAAGCCGCGAGCAAAGACGGCGCCAAAAATGAAAATTTTGGCAAGAAAGTTTGCGCTCGTACGGAATGCGGTTGGGAGGCAAAATTGGGCGGGAGACTCTCGGGTGGCACACACTTACTGCCACCATACATGGAAGCAGGGTAATACGTACCTTCTCAAGAAATATGCCGCCGGCGCTAAGCCGTTTTTGCGCACTTTCCCGTAGTTTTTCCCTAGATTTTGACAAGTTCGGGATAGCCGTCGAAATTTGTTCATGCCCACACCGTTTTTAGACCCTAGGCTCCGTTTTGAGACACGCGTGACGATAGTGATTTTCCGGGGTTTCCCGCGCGCGATGTCTGGTAGCGCTCTAGAGCGGCTCTAGAGATGGGGACCGGCGTAGTAGGACACCCTGCTATGGCCGCGTGGGCATCGGCTCCCCTGAGAGGTTTTGAACGGACCCGGAATCGCGTCGACCGTAGCTCGTTTCCTCAAGTTGCGGAGTCCCCGATGGTGAAACTTTACGAGTAATCAAAACATCTTCAATATTTGCTATAAAAAATGAGTTTTTGAAATGGAAAATATTTTCTTTTTAATTTTACTGTTCACTCAAGCTCATATGAGCTCGAGCTAAGAAGGGCACTTTTTGGGCTTTCATCCCGCTTTATTATCTTGGTAGATTTCTGTGAATTGATTTGTTAATAACCCGTGTGTTGTGTATGGTAGATTTGGTATAGTAACACGTGCATAAAGACTTTTCATGAATTGATTACCTAATATTTGGCATCTAATTGATTTGGTAGGTATGGATGTTCTATGTAGAGCAGTGGGTGTTATTTTGGCAATTGATTTGATAGATATTTGCTATGTACTATGACTATGCGTGTTCTGGTAAGTGTCAATTGCCGACTAAAAGAGGGAGGGGGTCGAGCAAATAAAAGGGGGAGTTTTTTTTTGTGGGAAAATAAAAGGGGGAGTTTGGGGGCATGGGGAGGGGTGAGGGCGAATGTACAACGACTAACTCCCCTTTAATAGTAGAGATTTGACAAAATAAACGTGTACAGGCTCTCAAACTAATAACCCAGTTTTCTTCATTTTACTAGTAGTACGTAGAACAGGCAACCTAGAATCAAACATAATTATCAATCACGTGTTTATATTGCCAACCGTGAGTATAGGAACATGTGCATTGTATGGTAGATTTAGTTACGGTGCGTTCGATGGTAAATTTGTTTGAGTCCCGCGAATTGATTTGGTAGTAACCCGTGCGTTGTATAGTTGATTTGGTATAGTACCACGTGCATAAGGATTTTTCAAAAAATGATTGCCAAATATTTTTGGCAACTCGATTTGGTAAGTATGGATGTGTTATGTACGGTTGTGTGTGTTATTTTGGCAATTGATTTAGTAGATTTGGTATATGGCTATGCATGTTTTGCTAAGTGTCAGTTACCGACTAAAAGTGGGAGAGGATCCGGCTAGCTCGATTTCTCGGTGATCTGTTAGGTGGTTTTAGTTAGGCCAGGATGACGTGGTCTATGCGCCACGAATGCGAGAGCAAGTCGAGCTTCGCCGGCGAGCCCCTCAGGCGTCGGCGAGGGAAGGGGGGAGGTGGAGGGAAGGGCGGGCGGTTAGGATTTCTCCACCCGAGTCGGCAAGGAGACTACGCGTGGGCTCGGGCCTTGTCTGACCCCATGATTCAGAGCTACCACACGAGCGCCCATCACACGGAGAGAAAGAGCAGAGAGTGAGAGAGGTAGAGAGCACTTTTTTTTCCCACTCGTGCATGGAGCCTCTCCTTCCGTTCATCTGTCGACACGCGCGCGCGCATCCACGAGCAAGCACGCCCACATGGTCACCATACGCCGCAGAGGGTCCACGTGATGTCTTTCTTTCCCGGACTACCTTGGCCGTTTCCTTGGCAGCCTCTTTCGTCCAAGAACCTCCTGCTGCTGATCGCGACGTAGCACCATCACGGGCCTACGCAAACCTTCTAGAGTTTTGATTTCATTTTGTTTATATATAATATCAAATGTGCATTCCTTCAATTACATACAAATCTAAAATAAGAATATCTCTCCCTTCATGCGTGAGAGTGGGTCCCGCTCCGCCTAACAATAATCCGGGCGCTTGAATTGAGTAGCTACAACCTACAATGATGGTGATGAAAACCAAACTAGTAGTGACAAGCCGTACAACCATACTGAAGGAGCCGGGCCCGTTGATGATGGCGGGGCGTGCCGACCGACACCTAGTCGTCCCCGCCACGTGTCCACTCGCGCACCACCTCGTCGAGCGCCGTCGTGGCGGCGCCTCCCTCGCGGAGCCCTTCCGCCGCCGCCTTCTGCAGCTCCGCCACCTTGGCCCGCACCTCGGCGCCCTTGCCTTGGCCCGCCATCACCTCCCTCACGGCCGCGGCGATCTCCTCCTTCCTCTTCGTGTCCGGCACCCGTATCGCGGCGCCGACCCCCTCGCTCAGCACCACGGCGTTCTGCCGCTGCTCGGCGAAGAGGGGCCAGGCGACCATCGGCACGCCGTGCGCCAGGCTCTCCAGCACCGAGTTCCACCCGCAGTGCACCAGGAAGCCCCCCGTGGCCTCGTGGGCCAGCACCTTTATCTGCGGGGCCCACGAGGGGACGAGGAGGCCCACGTCCTTGGTGCGCTCGACGAACCCCTGTGGGAGGTAGGGCAGGGGGTCCTTCTTGCTCTCCGCGTCGTAGTAGTTGGCGTTCACGGCGCCCTCGTCGCTCGGGCTCCGTACCACCCACAGGAACCGCTGCCCGCTCTGCTCCAGCCCCAGCGCCAGCTCCCGCATCTGCTCCGCCGGAAGCGAGCCGCCGGAGCCGAAGGAGACGAAGATGACCGACCTGGGCGGCTGCCGGTCCAGCCACTCGAGGCACGCCGCGCGCGGCTCGTCATCCGTGTTGCCGGCGTCGGTCTTTATGAGCGGGCCGATGTTGTACACCGGTGGGCGGCCGGGCTCCGGGGCACGGAGGGTCCGGGCGACGTCAGGCTCGACGGCGTCGAAGGAGTTGACGAGGATGGCGTCGGCGTCGCGGTAGCGCCTGCCGTGGTGCACCATCCAGCTGTAGCAGGGGTTGGACTTGTCCTGGAGCGGCGAGAGGATGTCCGGCCCCGGTATGGGCACGCAGCCGGGCAGCCTGACGGGCTCCGCGAGGTCGCGGAACTCGCCGGGCATGGACACGTCGAGCTCCGGGAGGTGGAGGATGAGCGTGAGCACGTGGAGGTTCGTCGGGAAGAACAGGCACCTCCTCGCCACGCCGGCGGCCGCCGCGGCGTCGAAGGAGTCGGCCCCGAAGAGGTCGGCGACGAACGCCACGAGCCGCGTGGTCTCCTTCAGCCCCGACAGGATATCAGTGAGCGCGGGCACTATGCGGGCGCACTCCTCGGACATGAGCGTCTCGATGGCGGCGTCGGCGGGCAGGTCGGAGAGGTCGACGGGCGGGAGGGAGACGGAGGCGACGGCGGGCGGGAGGGAGGCGAGGAAGGCCCGCTGCGTGGCGGAGGCGGTGGAGGCGAAGGTGATGAGCGTGGCCGTGGCTCCGTGCCGCGCCGCGAGCCGCTTGGCCAGCTCCGCCAGCGGGATCAGGTGGCCCATCCCGGGCGTCACCAGCATGGCGACGTGCGGGGGCCGGCCAGCCTCCGCCTCCGCCTCAGCCGCGCCGCCGCCGCAGAGCACGACGCCGTTCGCCTCCTCCATCTCCGTTTCTCTGGTGTGGTTGGGGTTGGACGGTTTGGTTGGACTCGCCGGTGTGTTGATCTGGGGACGTGGGCGTGGGCGTGGGCGTGGTCGGCTATATAATTGTGTAGGAGCGGAGGAGGAGGTCAGTGTCGTGGCATCTGTTCGCCGTTGGTGGTGGGGATGAGCCATGAGTGGAGAGAAGGGGCGGCAATAATGGAGGTATCATGGTGAGGTCATCAGGGTGTCATGATCACGTACGTGCAGAATACTCTAGTAGGTCTCCAAGGAGGAAGAAGAAAGGCAAACGAACAAGCATCTCGTAGGCGGCGGCAGCGTCGATTCTTCGAGAGCCTACGAACTGCGGGCCAAGTCAATTTATAGACGAGTAATCCCTGCATTGCATGCAAATCCGTGTGCTATTTCTTGCAGCAGGTGGCTAAATTCGTGCGCTCTCGTTTCTAGGGAACGACGGAATTCATATGAAAGCTCTTTCACTTCAGTTGAATATATAAATATATTGTTTCTTGTCTGAAGAAGAAGATGGTACACCAGCCCAGCCCCTGGGATAGTAAGATTGTGAGGTTTGATGGGTACACACCAGCCCCTGGGAGTAGGATATAAGATTTTGAGGTTTGATCCATGGTTGGGTCCTGAATAAGTAGGTGTGAGACCACTGCTTTTTCTAACTCGGTGTGATGGGTACCGTTGTTTTTTTTTTTTTGGAAATGGAAGCGTACCTCCATCATAATGATGCATGCAGTCATCTTATTAAAAGTTTGCAAAGTAGCACAAAATAGTCACAGTATTACAGCTCGCAAGAAAAGTTCAAGCTGACAATCACAACCGGAATGGCAAAATAAAGGATAAGCTCTCTAGACTCCTATCCTGTTATGCGACCGCCATCTGAACCGGTTGAAACCATCTCCCACTGATTGCACCCAGTAACCAAAGGCTCGCTGGATCCCATAGGAGTGCGTAAGGACCACGTACGGATCCATGCGGTAGCTCTGAAGATAACCTGCAAGAAAGTTAAATTGTGTTGTCTGTTAAATATCAAATCATTCCTACAATTTCATATAGCCCATAGAAGCGCACATATTCCAATCCGAATACGAGCCGCAGCATTATGTTCAACCCCAGTTAACCACATTCCAAACAACGATGCAATGTCAACTGAAGGATTAATGTTGAAGGCTATATGTATCGTTCTCCAGAGCAATTTGGCGAGTGGGCATTCAAGGAATAAATGTTGTATTGTTTCATCATGATCACAAAAACAACATCGTGGGCTACCTACCCATCGCCTCTTGATTAAGTTGTCCTTGGTAAGAATTACTTCTTTGTGTACAAACCACATAAATATTTTAATGCGCAAAGAATCCTTAATCTTTCAAATATGCAACGATCTCGAGATTGAGCCAGAATTAATCAAATCCATATAGAAAGATTTTACTATAAATATCCCATTCTTAGCTAATTTCCATTGCGTCGAATCGGGTTAATCGCCTCTTGACTTCCATTGTTTTCTTCTGATGCACCTATCTTGGCGCTCGTGTGGTAGCTCTGAATCATGGATTCAAACAAGGCCCCAACACTGCTATGGCAAACTATATTTGCATGTGCGTCGAGGCAGGGTCTATGGGCATCTCCAAAGAGACCCGCAGAACACCGTATATGCATGGTCGGAGACGTTTGTTCACTCTTGCAATCCAATAGAGATCTTCATCTACTTTTTCTCCCCCAGCCGGATACTTTGCAACGAGCGTTGGATTGCTCTCTCCCGTATCATGTCCCAGGACCACATCCAGACACAAAAATGGACATATACCGGAGGAATTTGTGGGTTGGCGTTGGAGATGTCCTAAGCCCACATTCCTCCCCATCAACCCTGCGGGAGGACCTTAACGTCAATGATGCCCACCTTGTCACGTAATTCCTGAAAACAAACACGACCAAGCGGCTTTGTCAGGATGCCCGCCCGGTGCTCGCTGATTCCGATAAACTCCATGGCTATCATGCCCTTCTCGAATGAAGTGATAGCGCAAGTCGATGTCTTTTTTGCGGTCATGAAGCACTGGATTTTTGCAGAGCGAAATGCCGTATTTGTTTGTCAATGAAGAGTGTAGTTGTGGTGGCGGCTTGATTCAACGGATCGCCAAGAAATCGAGCTAGCCAGATCCCCTCCCACTTTTAATCGGCAATTTACACTAACCAAAACACGCATAGCCATTTATACCAAACCTACCAAATCAATCGCCAAAATAACACACACACAACCTTACATAACATATCCATATCTACCAAATTGAGTTGCCAAAATATTTGGTAATCAACTCATGGAAAATCCTTATGCATGTGATACTATACCAAATCAACTATAGAACGCACGGGTTACTACCAAATCAATTCACAGAAATCTACCATCAAACGCACCGTAATCAAATCTAGCATACAATGCACGTGTTCCTATACTCATGGTCGGCAATATAAACACGTGATTGATAATTATGTTTGATTCTAGCTAGGTTGTGTGTTCTGCATACTAGTAAAATAAAGAAAACCGGGCTGTTATTTTGAGAGTCCTTGTGGTGCTTGTTTTGTCAAATCTCTACTATAAAGGGGACTTATTCTTTGTACGTTCGTTCTCACCCCTCGCCTCCAACTCCCCCTTTTATTCGCTCGACCCCCTCCCTCTTTTAATCGGCAACTAGATCATTGATGACGCGCGTTGCTCATGCCCTTCTATTTTGAATTTTCTGTAAGATGTGAAGTTATGGAAATACTACTTGGAGACAAGATAACTTCTGGAAAAGGATAAATAGACTCAAATAAACTGCATCACGAAAGTTTTTTGTTTTCTTTCGAAATAACAGAGCAACAAATCTTTCACTTGGTGAACGAATGGCAACAATAACCTCAAACATTGACAGGCAGCTGGCATACTTGCGGTTTTGCACCCAACTTTAGGGATGAATGAACAAAAAATGGAATAGTTACTGTAAGGATGCAAGTAAATCTTCGTATTCTACTGGCTTTGCATACATGGTACTCTCTGGAAACTGATTACACATACATGTACTATGTAAATACGCTCACTTGCATCAAAATTTCGTACTGCTAAATAAATGATATCAAACGTGGATGAATCAGCTAAGGGTTGGATCATCAAGGATATTAAAGTCAAACCTGACATAGACAGCATGCCGTTCGCCTCCATCTCTGTTGCTCTGCGTGTTCTTCTTTCTTGTGTGTTCCTGTTCTGGGGCGTGGGCGTAGTCGGGGTTTATAATTGCATAGCGGAGGAGATCAGTGTCGTGGTGGGGATGAGCCATGAGTGGAGAGAACGGGCGGCAATAATGGAGTTATCATGGTGAGGTCATCGAAGTGTCATGATCACGTACGTGCAGAGTACTCTAGTAGGTAGGTTTACAAGAAAGAAGAAGAAAGACAAACGAACAATCATCTTGTACTAGGCGGCATCTTCTTCCAGAGCCTACGAAATGCAGCTTCTTCTAGACAAGTAATCCATGCATGCAAATCCGTGTGCTCCTTTTCCTTTTGGAATCACATTCGTGTGCTCCTGTTCAGTTAAATATATCTTGCCTGAAGAATAGATGATGGTACACACCAGCCCAGCCCCTGGGATACTAGTAAGATTGGGAGGTTTGATGGGTACACGCCAGCCCCTACGATAGCAAGGTTTGATCCATGGTCGGTTCCTGAATTGGTAGGTGTGACACCACTGCTTTTCTAGCTCCGTGTGATGCCGCTATCCTGGCGCTCGTGTGGTGGGTACCGTCATTGTTTTCTTCTGATGCCGCTATCCTGGCGCTCGTGTGGTGGCTCTGAATCATGATGGTGAAGGCATCGAGAAACCCTAGCTACGAACCGAGGTGTTTTGTGCCGCGAACAACTTGCAGCTTTTCCCTATTTCTTCTTCCCTTTATATTATGTTGGAAAACAAACATGCCGTGTCAGCCACGCGCTCCGCTACTGACCGTGCCATCCTACGATCCAGGCTCATGCACGACACCCTACGAAAACGCCAGTGGTGCATCAAAAATGCTAGACTCACGGGGAAGCTTTTACATGATTTGCGCACTGAACCTTCCTCCCCTCACAAATCTCTTCCCCTGATTTTCAGGATGGGGTCCGCCTCATCTAATAACCAATGAAAACAATCCACCTCAGCCTTTGCCCGTAAAACTCCTGTAAACACTCCATGAATCTATCATTGCTGGTGGTGCATAGACCGCGTCCTCCTGGCCTACCTAAAACAACCTAACAACACTAAACGAAGCAAGACCGATAAAGGGGTTGTCATGGCAGCGAAAACGGCTGTCGTGGCAGCGCTTTTAATTGGGTTTGCCAAGAAATGTTGCAATGGCAAACTATGTTTGCATGTTGGTCAAGGCAGGGATGAAGTTCCTGGAAATGAACACGATCAAGCGGCTTTGTCAGGATGTCCCCCCCCCCTCCCCCTGCTTTTGCTGTGTTGATTCCAATGAACCCCATGGCCGTCATGCCCTTTTCAACGCAGTCAGGGATGAAGTGATACCGCAAGTCGAGGTGTTTGTTGCGGTCATGGAGCACTGGATTTTTGCAGAGCGAGATGACGGATTTGTTCTTGATGAAGAGTGGCGTTGGGACAACGGCTTGATTCAACATATCACTGAGGAATCTAGCTAGCCAGGTCCTCTCCCACTTCTAATTTGTAATTGATACTTACCAAAACACGCATAGCCATATATACCACATCTACCAAATCAAATTACAAAAATAACACACACAACCGTACATAACACTTCCATACCTACCAAATCGAGTTGCCAAAATATTTGGTAATCAATCCATGGAAAATCCTTATGCATATGTTACTATACCAAATCAACTATACACGCACGGGTTACTACCAAATCTACCATCGCGGGCACCCTAACCAAATCTACTCAATGCACGCTGTTCCTATACTCATGGTCGCCAATTTAAACATGCGATTGATAATTTTATTTGATTCTAGGTTGCCTATTCTGCGTACTAGTAAAATAAAAGTAAATTGGGTTCCGTGCGGCATCTGTTTTGTTAAATCTCTACTGATAAAGGGGAGTTATTCGTTATACGTTCGCCCTCACCCCTCCCCTCGCCTCCAACTCCCCCTTTTATTCGCTCGACCCGTCCCTCTTTTAATCAGTAATTGACACTTACCAAAACATGCATAGTGATAGTACTTAGCAAGTCTACCAAATCAATTGCCTAAATAACGCCCTGCTACCTCCTCCCTCCCTCTTTTAATCAGCAATTGACACTTACCAAAACACGCATAGTGATAGTACTTAGCAAGTCTACCAAATCAATTGCCTAAATAACGCTCTGCTACCTCCTCCCTCCCTCTTTTAATCAGCAATTAACACTTACCAAATCACACGTCATAGTGATAGTACTTAGCAACTCTACCAAATCAATTGCCTAAATAACGCCCCTGTTACCTCCTGTCTCCTGCGCGCGTTGGCTACAAGCTCCTCGTAGTGCTCTTTCGATCCCGAGCTCATATGCTTCCGTAGGAACAGTAAAATCGAGAAAAATATTAAAAAAATTAAAAAAATATATTTTTTGTGATGAACATTCATGAATGTTCTAACTGCGTGCAAAATTTCAGGTCGAAATGACATCTGTGGAGGTCTAGGAAAAATAACAAAATCGATGCTCCAAAATGCTTCCAACAATAGTCTTTTTGGACCATTGATTTTATTTTTTTGCCCAGACCTTCACGATGTCATTTCAACCTGAAATTTTGCATGCAGTTAGAAAATTTATCGATGTTCATCACAAACCAAGTTCATATTTTCTTTTGAACTTTTTTTACTATTTTTTTGATTTTACTGTTCATGCAGGAGCATATGAGCTGACCACCCGACGCACCTGTCAGGGCGGGCGCGCGCGCGGTGCCTCGACCTTGACGGAGTTGGCAGGGGCGCGGGCACACGGGGGGCTCGGCCTCGCCGGAGCGGGTAGGGGCACGGGCACGCGGGGCCTCGACCTCGCCGGAGCAGGCAGGGGCGCACGCACGTGGTGTTTGGCCTCGCCGGAGCATTCTGGGGCGCGGGCACACGGGGTTCGGCGTCGGCGGAGCGGGCAAGGTTAGCCCCACTGCCGTTCTTCCGCGGCTACCGCTCTTGTGGGAAGGAAGAAGGAGAGGGGAGAAGAGAAGGAGATGAGAGCGGAGACAAGAGGTCTGGTTGATAGGTGGGGTCCCCGTCCACCTTAGCAGGTCAAAGATTGACTAGGATCAGTCTTCGCCACATCAGCTTGGACAGACAGGTTCCACCCGTCTGTTTTGTTGTTAGACACGCTCAATTTCGAATCAGTGCGATTTGTGATTCACTTGATGCAGAAGTGTTGGTCTTTTGTAATTTTTTAGCAAAAATGATACTCCCTCCGTCTCATAATGTAAGACGTTTTTTGACGCTATACTGATGCTAAAAAACGTATTATGGGACGGAGGGAGTAGTTTTGAAGTATTCTAGCCATAAATATAAATATGATGGTTTTGAGTAGTTTACCCACCGGTGATGGTGTTAGGTCGCGATCAAATACAGCAGCAGGAGGAGGAGGCAAGCCGCAAGAGGCTGCCAAGGAAACGGACAAGGTACAGGAAAGACATACAGCACGTGGAGCCTCTGCAGCGTATGGTGACCATGTGGCTGTGTTTGCTCGTGGATGCGCGCGCGTGTGTCGTCAGATGAATGGAAAGGGAGACTCCATGCACGACTGAAAAAAGTGCTCGCCTCAACATTCACATCTTATTTTGTGGTATTAAACCCTTTACGAGTCGCGCAAAGTGCGATCGCTCAGCGTGTCCACGTAGGACAGGAGAGAGAATATCGCGTCGTATTATTTGCGCACACAGAAAACTTGGGAGGAAAGCGATCCTATGGTCATCTTCCCGTATGCTCTCTCTCTCGTTTTCTCCCTGCCGCTAGGGTTATTGCCGCCGCCGCCGCGTGCTCCCCCGCAGCCGCCGCCGCCGCCAGTGCCCTCCCCGACAGCCGCCGGCACCACCAGTGCCCTCCCCCACAACAGCCGCCGCCACCAGTGTCCTCCCCCACAGTCTGCACCCCAACCCTTCTCTGCTCCGCTCACCTTATCCCCACCACCAGCGAGCTCCTCCTCCTCCTCCCCCTCCCCGTTCGCCCCAGATCGAGCAGCGGGTTCACGGCCAGGGCGGCGCGAGCGCTCCGATGCAGGTTCAAACCGCTTGAGGTGGGTGCTCGCTGCGTCTCTTACCCGTGTGCCCACGCCATGGACAAGGTGCCCTCTCCATCACTTAAGTGTGTGTGTGTGTGTGTGTTCGATTTGGAGTTGGTCCTCTATTCTCTGTTGCAGGAGAACATATACCTCGGTTTGTGGAGCAGCCCCAACCCTAGCCCTTCTTCGGCCATGGCGACCTAGCAGGCAGGAGGTATGAATCACTTTTCTTATCCCCTTGTGTGATGTGTGCCTCTCCTTGTAGAGCTGTGGTGAATTTTCAGTGTGTGTTGTCCATTGAGCCATGGCGATTTCTAAGGTTTTATCTACTGTCGTCACACATCTGTTAGTACTCGGAGAGTTTTATCTACTCTGAGGATTTTTGCCTCATTTATATAATCTACACTTCCTATAGTTAATTCCTGACAATCAGATTGTTGTTACACTTTTCTTCATATAAGAGAAAAGGTTGTTGCTACATTTGCATCCAATCCAACATTGAATTAAAAAAAATGTGCATCTTATTTGGTTATTGGCCTTTCTAAATTAAAAAATGTGACTATATGTCATCTAGATGTGAGATAATATCTCACATCTAAGTATAACATCAGCACTTTTGTGGTCTCTTTTATTTGTTTGTTTGTTTGTTTGTTTTTGTGTGTGCTCGGCCTGTTAGTTTGTCGGAAGTTCCTTTCCTCCCGCTGATAAAATGCACGCGTCAGCCTAAAGCCAGCTACCACACGTGTGCTGATGAGGCCCACTACCACGTCCTGTCCTCTTTCCTAAAGCCAGCCCATCCGCTGCTTGCTCCATATTGCGCTGCAGTGCATGCACATTTGTTCTCCCGGCTATGGTCACTGCTTCTTTTTTAGCTTAGGCTGCGCTCACTGGTGTAATCCCACTGACTTTGTTACTTTTCTGGTGCGAGTACTACTGGCTACTAGTACTAGTCACTGTACACAAAAAGATACTATGCCTGTTTTACTTTTTATTACTCACACACAAATAAGCACACTCAGAAAAATTACTGTGTATTTTGCAACGCCATTTGGGCGTTGCTACTTCAAGCGAGACACGCGCCATCGCAAAAAAATATTATGTTGTACTTATGTAATATTTTTTTCAATATGAGAAGATTTCTTGAAAATGTGATTTTTTTATTGAGACGACAAATTTTGAAATTGACATATGTTTCTGTAAAAATGAGAACAGATTTTTAAAATTGAGAAACATTTTTTGGAAAGAAGAAATACTTTTACAAACTTCTAAACATTTTACGAGAACATGGACATTTTTTGAAAAATGTGTAGACTTTTTTCAAAAAGTTATTTTTAGAAATTTGCAAACAATTTTGGGAAACATGAACATTGTATAAAACATTTTGATCTTGTCTTAAAAAAACATGTACATTTTTTAAATTTCGAACATTTTTTGAAAAACGTGAACACATTTTGAAATTTTCAGTTTTTTTGATAAACACGAACAATTTTGGAAAATTAAAAACTTATGAATTTTGGAACATGTTTTGAAAGTTGTGAATTTACCCAAAAAAGGAAAAGATTCAGAAAAAGAAAAAGAAAATGAAAATGAAAAAAATGACATCACTTTTGAAAATAGAAAATTGAAACGAAGAGGAAAACCTATGAAGAAAAAAATGATAAAAAGGTCGGGCCTCGGTTGGAAGTCGTGGGTGGACTTGCAGTTGGCATTAAAAAAGCTCGGACCCCATTGCAAGTCGAGAGTGGACTTGTAACTTTGACAAATAAGTTTGGGCCCCTAGTTGTGAGTCGAGGGTGGACTTGCAACTGCGACAAACAAAGGTCGGAACCCTAGATGCGAGTTGAGCATGGACTTGCAACTTGGACAAAAATGGTTAGGCCCAAATTGCGAGTCGAGGGTGGACTTGCAACTGGGACAAATGAAGTCATATTCCAGTTGCAAGTCTATGGTGGACTTGCAACTAAAAAAAGTTTGGTACTAGTTGTGAGTTGAGTGTGGACTTGCAACTGCGACAAAAAAGGTCGGGCCCTAGTTGCGAGTTGAACATGGACTTGCAACTGGGGAAAAAAGTCGGGCCCCAGGTATGAGTCGAGGGTGGGATTGCAACTGGGAAAAAAGGTCGGTCCCGAGTCGAGGGTAGACTTGCAACTGGGGAAAAAAGTCGGGCCCCAGGTATGAGTCGAGGGTGGGATTGCAAATGGAAAAAAAGGTCGGTCCCGAGTCGAGGGTGGACTTGCAACTGGAAGAAAGAAAAGTCGGGCCCCAGCTGCGAGTCAAGCATGGACTTGCAACTGGGACAAGAAAAGTCGGGCCTTAGTTGCGAGTCGAGGGTGGACTTGCAACTGGGACATAAAATGTCGGGCCCAAGTTGCGAGTTGAAGGTATTCTTGCAACTGGGACAAAAAAGGATGGGCCCCAGTTGCGAGTCGAGGGTGGACTCGCAACTGAGACAAAAAGGCATGTCCCTAGTTTCGAGTTGAGGGCGGACTTGCAAGTGGGACAACTACCCAAAATTACTA